>OX438830.1:13030317-15430317 GCA_949315975.1 Eudonia truncicolella | reverse complement strand
TAATTTTTAGAAAATTACCAAAAAAAAATACCGAGCAGAGCTGTATTTATAACGCGCATTGAACTAAAAAGTCGCTTGCCGCGTCTCAAAACGCTTGTTCTCAGCCGAAGTCTCTGACCGGTGGACTTAGAAAGAAAGAAATGCACAATGTAGAAGAGCTACAGGAATAAGACGGGAATAGAATGTGGATGAGACTGGATTCTCCGGAATTACCTGGGCAGCTCAGAATATATGGGGCAGCAATATTAAAATCTCGGATATCAACAAAACTGTTGTTTAGGAATAATCCGTGTTCTCTACTACAAATAATAAATTCACACTCGATCTCTCACAGGCACAGGTCTCTCAAAACGGGTGCCTAATGCGAGTTTCGAGAAAACGATAATTTGTATGGCAAAATTTTAAGTTTTCTCGTATGTCACCAGGCACTGCTTTAATGCCATACTCTTTTTTATCGCTTTCGTAAACGTAATCGAAAGAATACGGATAGTTAACAAAACTTACAGTAGGCGTCCAGTAAATTCTTCCAATCTCTCGATTAGCAGTTGGGATTGAATTTTAATGCAATCAAACGAACGAGCGCCGCGCCCCGTCGACATTCCAGATGATGCCGATGCCGATGCCGATGTAGCAAATCATTGAGAAATGGCTAGAACTAATTAACATGTATTTATCTCTAAACGCCTTCATTTTTACTTTTTCATCTACAAAGCGCTTGGTCTAATATCTGGGTGACCTGGGTGCTGTTTTCAAGTCAAGCAAAGTGTGTTTCAGCTTTTTGGTGCATAATTTTGTATCTCAGGTCACTCGGATCACCAATACCCAATAACTTAAGCATTGACATTACTTCAATGGTGGAGGCCTTTGCGCATTAGTTGGACACTACATAAGCTAATTCCTTAGTTACTTATACGACTAAACATACAAAACAATATAATAAATAGTAAAGTGATCGGCTATTTTTGGGGCTAACAATACCCACAAAAAAGACTAACCATACAAGTTACCAAATACGGCAATTTAGGGAGAGTTCATTTTCAATCCTCTCCCAACGGCGGATAATATAAAAATTTATTATAATTCCCTTTAGGCCGAACGGGGAAAAACTCACAAATGACGCCACATTCAACCCATAAGCCCATGGTGCCATCACACGTGACGTGACGCGTGTAAATCTACGGGGATTTTGGGGACACACCCCCATAATGAGTTGAGCCATAACTTCGACAAAAAATTAGGTCACCCACACACAGATGACGCCTGCGAGAGTCGTTTGTCGATTTCACGTTACACCGATGAATTGCCGCGCGAAACGGTGCAGGCTGTTGGAACGTTTTGCAATTTTTTTATATTTATTTAGAGGAACATACAAATGTACCACCATTTCCAACACATTGTAAAAAAAAGTGACACATCCACGCTCAGAATAAAAACTGCATCCACGACTCATCACAAGAAAAAAAACATATTAATGAGGATGATTATGACAACCTCCGTAGTCGAGTGGCTCGCACGCCGGTTTCTGGTATTGTCTCCTTAGTCCTGGGTTTGATTCCCGTCCAGGTCAATGTTAAAAAAAAATACTTTTACTATATTTTCTCGGGTCTGGGTGGATGTGGTATCGTGGATGTTCCTGATTTCTTTCCATAACAAGTGCTTAAGCTACTGTCTTTGGAGTCAGAGCAATGTATGCGATGTTGTCTATTATTTATTGTTTATAAATATTTATTATTAAAGCCAAATAAAAGCAAGACAACTGAACCAGCAACGGTGAAGCGCTTGGCCTTCATCTCACCTGATAATGTTCTCGTCACTTGGCAAAAGTACATACATGCGCAATTCACCCGGAATCCTCAACTACTGAGGAGCTGGCTTCTTTAACTCTTATCAGTCAGACAGAAAAGGCAAAAAAAACGTGCAAAACAAAATTCAAAATGATTATTCAGTTTAGGCTACAAATAGCTAGACCTTGTACTGAGAAGAACCGGCAAGAAACTCAGCAAGTGTCCAGCTCTTTTCTTCCTTACAGCGTCAAAAATATTGGGAAATGCCCTATACTAAAAGGACACTTTCTATCACAAATAAAACCAAAAAATATAAAGGACAATCACAACAAGAAAATAAAAGAGAGAAAGAATTTAATACCTAAGTTTGCAAAATTACATCAGTTACCAGTTTAAATATTCACAATGTCCTACAGTACTAATAAAAGTCAAAAACTGTCTAAGAAAAAACAAAGTAAAACTATAGTTAATAATAATAAAAATTAAAAAAGTATGCAAGAGCAGACCAGCCTCCACAGGTGGCACCCATTCACGAGTATGACATATGAATCAGCCAACGCTTCGCTCAACCATATTTTAGGGAACGTAACGACCCAACGCACACGCCACCACCGCAGAGACATGATACACCCAAGCTAGTATTCTAAATCAAAACCATTTGAAATGTTTAACGCAACGCTATTTGTTATCTGTAGGACACTGTTAATAAAGGCTATCATATCACTATAATTTTTTATTAGTTAAATTTAGTATATTGATCCAAATCATATCAGAATGCGTTTTTTATTATAGCCAGACTGTTTGGGCAGGTGTCCCACCGCGCGCCGGCAAATGAGCGAGTAGCGAGTAGAGCTAGAAACTAGAAGCGAGTTAGAAGCGGCGGTTAGCCCTGTAGATATGAGCATAGTCATTATTTTTCTTCACCGTGACTGTCATTTCAGTTACACAAGAAAAATCATCGTGACTTTGTCACGTCCATCACGTCGATATCGTACATTTAAGAAACACAGTTACGGTATATTTAAGAAAAACGTACATCTCGTTGTTATTTTATGTTGTCTTGTCATTCTTAAAATTATGTACGAAAATCATCATTTAATTTTGACAACTCGTTGAATAGTTTAAACTTACTGTATTCTCTTCTGAAATAATTAATATTTTGCATCCAAATTCTTCTTTTCAAAATATTCCTTCTTTCTTCCGTTTTTTCAGGACTGCCCCTGCAACTACACAAATGCTATTATAACATACATCACCGTCGTCGTTTGAATTAGACAACAATGATAGTTCAAATGATTGTTCAGAATTCATTTTATTATGTTTGTTAGCTATCCCTAGCACTCAGATCTCTCTCGGCACTCAGACTCCCTAGAGTGTTTCTACCTATAGAGTAATCTGACCGCCAAGCGAGTATCGCTCAGCAGCAAACTAGTAAAGCGAGTACTCGCCAGCGGCAAACTAGTGAAGCGAGTACTCGCCGGCATGCAGTGTGAACAGTCAGCGATCATATTGACACAGAATCTATATATATTGTACGTTTCTTGAGCGAGAAAATAGTTGATAGTTCGTCGCTTACTCGCCGCGCCGGCGCGGTGGGACAGCTGCTTTATATCATCAAAATATTCTTTGACTGTATATTAACCTTTTAAGTAAAGAAGACTTTACATGTTTTTTAAACTTATCTAAAGTTAAATCTAGTACAGTATGGTATTTTATTGTAATAGTGTATACCTTGCCCCAAGAAAGAACCAAGCACCTTCTGTAACCTGAAGAAACGTGTGGGAAACGAACCCAGGACATCCGGTTCAGACAGAGCCTAGTGGTCTAACTACGAAACCACCAGAGAAGTTACATATAAACAATAATTATTGTTCCGGACGAACTAGATAAGTTATGTACTTAGTTAGTAAGATAATAGTTTTGTATTAATAATTGGTATTGCGGTGTAATCACGTTAGTGTAAGTCAATCAATGTACACTTGCGTGTTTTGTTATTATAAAAGATATTTAATTGCCTGCCACTGCCATTGCCTTTTATAAAAGCCCTGTGCAGACTTAGGTAGGCTAGATTTAGGACATAGACATTTAAATAACCTCAGGTCACATACCTACCTAGATCCTAACGCTACGGCGCCGGCGGCGCGGCGGCGGCGCGGGGCGTCCGCTGCGTCTGAGTGGCACGCGTCTCGTGCGCTCGAGTTTTGTACCGCTGAAGCGGGGGTGAGGTATATTTATACCAAAAAACCTGTTTTACATTTTTCTCCCGAATTAGATGCTCCACAGGCACAATAACATTATAATTGTATTATCTAGATGTAAGTTTATTAACAACGAGTATGTCAACCCGAGCCGAAGTCCGAGCCTTTAGAGGCGCCCTTGGGTTGTTCAGCTCCCCGATCCGATCCGAACCCTTCGGAGAATCTAGTAGCACGGGGACGCGCACTTGTGCGCGATGCCGTTCCCTCTAGAAAACCTCCGAAGATGATTCGTTTCACACGGCTTGAGGAACCCTTTACGTTCCTCGCCGCCCCCAAACAAGCCCGGTGAAGTTGAAATGCTGTCTGAGGCAATCAGCAATCTCTCTCCAAAATAAAAAGTATGGTGGCGCATGCACTCTCCGATAAGCACTCTGGGTAACAAGACTGAAGACACTCAAAGCTATCTCCCCTCAAGAACTTTGGCTAATTCTACAGAAAAGAAGTTTTTTTTATTTGACGCAAACCCGGCAACAAGTGTACAATAATAGTAATAAAAGGTTGAAATAAGAAATATTAGGACAGGGACTTCTGATAATTATGCTCTAAGCATACAAATGTTGAGAATGACGTGGTATTAAAAATCTGTCAACTATGAAATGCCCATACGAGTATTACTATAGTCTTAAATAGGTATTGTCTTCAAATTCCCTTACGAATTACAATTTAAGATCGCGCCATGTCGATTAATCCGTCTTCGTCCGTTAAAGGCGAACTAAACACGAATTTCCTTAATGTAAATATTCGAGTGAGCGCCAGGGGCTCTATTTAGATTCCTTCGCCTCGAGTCGAGCGCTTGGTATCTACTGATTTTCGTTCGACATTTGACTTTCCACATTTTTGAATCGCTCGACCACAACGAGTGCCCTCACCCACTCACACTTGCAGTAAAGCGACACAAAGCGATTGATAGATTAACTGTCAAAATCAATGCGTTGTGTCAATATCATGTCACTGATATTGACACATGTCACATGTCAAAAAGCAAAGGTTTTTTAACAGCCAATAGAAACATGGATATTACGTTCCGTTTTCATTGCGGTTGTTACCGGTTTTCTCTAAATTCTGCGTGGAACAGATAACATCCATCCAACATTTCGTATTATGTTGGCAGCACGGGAAACAAACGATACAAAAATACGGAAAATCGACGTCATGCGACTTGGAAGACGAGTGTGACATAAGTTGCATGCTACAACACAATGTCATACGATCGATTCAAAAATAGATCCCCTGTTCTGCGAGGGTCCGCAATTTATGGGTCTGCACAATTGCTGGATACGATCGACCCTTACATTTGCGACTATAAATTGTGACCGATCTTGACGAGAGAATATTCGAACATTAGCAGTTTTCAATTTGGTACCACTACCACCAAAAGAATCTTATTGTTACTTATTGTTGTTGCTACCACTGTCACTATGTAATGATTGACTAATGATATGTACGCACGTAAGTAGTTAGAAAGTCACAAAAAAAAATTTGGTGGTTGGTGTGTATTTTTTTCTGTTTTTTTTTCAATGATTTCTAAGAACTCTTAAAGTAGGTAGTTTAAAGCTTTTAGGGCGCCAGCTTAAACTCTCTGTTTATTTCTAAATGTTTCCTATTTGGAAACATTTAGAAAAATATTAAATATTAAAATAAAGACATACCTTTTCTATGCTAATATTATAAACAGGAAAGCTTTGTATTTTTGTACGTATGTATGTTTGCAACGAATAAACTCAAAAACTACTGAACCTATTTAAAAAATTCTTTCACCATTAGAATGCTACATTAGCACTGAGTTACATAGGCTATAATAAAAAAAAGTACACCCGTGCAAAACCGAGGCGGGCCGCTAGTAAGTTATATTCTAACAAAAATTGTATTATTATATTATTATAAATGTATCTAAGTTAAGTTAATATTTAGGGTTTATATTGTATGGTCCATAGTTGCCATGAATAAAGGTATTCTATTCTAAGTGTTTTTTTTTTTTTTTTTTTTTTTTTTTTATATTTTAGCGTTTTATTAACGCTTAAATATACTTAAGTAAAATTTAAACACTGAAAAAAGACGACAACCTCAGGCGGGAATCGAACCACGCACCTTCCGCATTCCGGGCGGCTGCCTTAACCACTTGGCTACCGAGGTCTGGCTTTCACCCGTCGAAATTTTTCAGTGCTTGATGCTTATGTTTTTTAGTCAACATTGCTTCATCAATCTTAGAAGTTTTCACCTCTGAGATCCGAAAGAAATATTTTTACAAATATTTGAACATTCGGTTAAGATGAAGCTGCGTTATAGATAAGTGTTTTTTTTTTTTTTTTTTTTTTTTTTTTTTATATATTTTATGCGGAAGGTGCGTGGTTCGATTCCCGCCTGAGGTTGTCGTCTTTTTTCAGTGTTTAAATTTTACTTAAGTATATTTAAGCGTTAATAAAACGCTAAAATATATAAAAAAAAAAACACTTATCTATAACGCAGCTTCATCTTAACCGAATGTTCAAATATTTGTAAAAATATTTCTTTCGGATCTCAGAGGTGAAAACTTCTAAGATTGATGAAGCAATGTTGACTAAAAAACATAAGCATCAAGCACTGAAAAATTTCGACGGGTGAAAGCCAGACCTCGGTAGCCAAGTGGTTAAGGCAGCCGCCCGGAATGCGGAAGGTGCGTGGTTCGATTCCCGCCTGAGGTTGTCGTCTTTTTTCAGTGTTTAAATTTTAAATTTTATTCTATTCTATTTCTTTACTTCATTATTGTTAGCTAAAAATTACAAAAAGTTTTTAAGCCAGGAGTGAGCAAGTGCAATTAAAAAATGTTATTAACTGAAGAGTAAGCTGTATGAGTTAGATTCTTTTGTCTGCTAACAATTTAAAAAAAAATATCGCACAATATTTCACTGTCACAACTTTGTGTTTTGCGGAGTTTTGTTTGTTTATATTTTCACTAGGTATAATTTTAACAAACTTTCACTTTGTTTTTAATAATAATTTTGTTACTCATGGCTTGATTATTTAAAAAAGTGATTTTAAAACATGTCCACCAAGAGGGGTTACGAGTACAGCTACACGCCCTTGTGGATTGAAAATTGGTAAGTTGCATTATTACATTTTGCACGGTTGAAATCTTGTTGAAACGCATTTTAATTTTAACAATATTCGAGTACATAAAACTTATAAATGTAAGCATGAGTAAGTATTATTAAAAAACCTTAATAAGTATATAAATTTACACCTACTTTAAAACAATAATAAGTAGCTTCTAACATGTAAATTATTACTATGTTATTATAATTATTATTATTAATATCCTCATTATTTGAGTCTATTGTAAATTGTTACTCAAATGAAGATAACTATTCAGCTATTTGTTCATTGCTATCCATTCATTTAAATCATAATACATATATGATTTGGGTCGAAGTGTGCTCAAAATAAATTTTCTAAAACAATCATAGACAAGGTGTTATCAATGAAAGATTGAAAGTATAATAAAAATAAACTTCTTCACGTCAGTGTTTCAGAAGGCATGTAAAGTAAAATTTTTAATACCTAAGCTTGACTTTTGTTAGAGAGTGAGTCTTCTGTACGGTAGTACTGTAGAGCCTTAGAGGCTCTACTTTACAGGGAAGACGTAGTCAAAGAAACAAACAATTGATCAGTAATAAACCGTATTTTCAAAACAAACTCAAGTTAACTTTTTTGCCCTATCGCTGCGACGGGCTCACGTAGAAGCTCCCTGATCCTCTTTTGTTTCCTTCTATGTGTGTCTTCTTGAAATCAAGATGAGTTTAAATGCAGAATGCGACGGCTGCCAGTAGGGTCACCCAACCAAGTAGTCCCAATCACTACAGTACTATTTGTTATTCTGTGGCAGTAGTTACTTAGTAGAATATACTTTATTGAACGGAACAGTATATAACTATAACTAAAGGATTGATTATCATCATTATAGTCATCATCATCAGCTCATTTTTATCCCCATAGCCATAGCTATAGGGACATAAAATGCCCCAGCATGATCCTTGCCTATGGATGGATAGGGAGGATGGGTCATACACCAGTCATGGGCCCTATGCAGATTGGTGGTTGTTAACAACTGCTAATGCAGCCGGGACCAACAGCTTTACGTGCCTTCCTTCCTACGTGCACGGAGGAGCTCGAGATGATAAACTTTTGGTCACCCATCTGATGAACCGCCTTTTGCGAAAGTTACTTAACCTCAGCACTCTCAGACCGGGCACATTAACTACTGCGCCATCGAGCTCCTCATACAGCCTTCAGATTACTCACTGACATAATGTGGGCAAACTTATAAGTACAATGAATATCAAGAATCTTCATCATGTTGACCACTAAATCTGCTTATTATTTACTTAATATCATAAGTAAATACCTTTGTAATAAGTCTTTGCAATACAGTGTGTGTAGGCATTTGCCCAGGAGTGGGACAGCTATGACTGATAAAATATATTAATAATAATAAGTTTTCAATTGGGGATATTATTTTTTTCCTGCACATACTGCTGCACTACTAGTAAATTACCAGTATATACCAGTATATAGTATAATATTTGTTTTGTTAAGTGTAACTAACTGCCCAGCCAGACACTTAAATTACTCATTATACACTTTGTAAATAAACTGCTTTTTTTTTTAATAAATAAATAATATAAATAATTAGACAACATCACATACATTGTTCTGATCCCAAGGTAAGTAGCTAAAGCACTCGTTTCATGGAAATCAGAAACAACGACGGTACCACAACCACCCAGACCCGACACAATATCGAAAAGTTAGTTTTCGACATTGACCCGACCGGGAATCGAACCCGGGACCTCAGAGTTAGCGCCGCCCAAAGTACGGCGTGCAAGCCACTCGGCTACGGAGGTCGTAATTCGTCGTCGTCGTCGGTCGTCTTTGTATACAGAATGTTGTATTAATTAATGTTCAAACAAAATCCTTGCTTTAAGACAGTTTAAGATAACGGTCAAGTCATTGTTGGTTAACCAAAGTGACCAAAGTAAATACCTGTACAATGTACGACTGATAAGAATCTGTTTCCATTGCTCCATTTGTTCTTTGTGTTATATGCACTTTATGGTCATAACAATTGAGAACAATTTAAAAATAAATCTGAAATACAGTAATGCTTCCAGCTCCCAGTAGCCGGCGCTACTGAGATTCTCTTAGTCAAATAGGTAATAAGTTGTATTTTCATTAATAAGTGGTCAAATGACCTCTCTATCTACCTGATGTTTAGTAGCTAGCGGAGTTAGAGTTATAATACCTAGTTTTGTAAAATTTTGTTTATTTAATATAAGGGGTTAAACAGAAGAAAAAAAAGGATTAGCTCTATTGATGCCAACAATAGTAAATTTTATTACGATTAGTTTAATTATTAATCATTTACAATGTCACTAAAGAACCTAGCTCAAAGTAATCGCAGACCGGCTATCATAATACACGCGCGTCCATCATTATACCAGGCGACAATGATAAACAGGCTCACATAAAAAAAACAACAGCACACGGAAACAATGGCTCTATAAACCGTAATGTAATGGAAACGCTCGATTGTGTTATAATAACAAGTGGGGGGTGATTGTGTCCGCGAGAGTGGGGCGATCCAACCGACCGAACGGCTCAGTAGAGAGGCGCGGGCGTCGCGCGACTCGCCGGCCTCGACATACCGAAACTCACCTTTGAACCACGTACAGAGCAAACACGACTCTATAACAACAGCCATAACATTCAACTTCACCCGGTGCTGTTTGCAAACATACCACGGAACAGTGACCCCAAGTCCCAACGCGCACCCATTCGGTGTAGTGCAGTGCAAAATGAGTGAGGACAATACGGTTACGGAGGACATGAAGAGGCAGGCAGCAATGTTTTACAATTCCACTGAAAGGTTGGTTTTGTTGCTTTTATTTTAATAGGCGATTGTTTTGTACGTACGTTACGTAGGTATTCACTAGTACTTTATATAGGTATGTACATACATAGGTGCATTGCGAGTTTCAACTGAGTTTGTAATGCAATCTTTTTGTTGGAGTTCCAAATCATTAAATCGTTGAACTAACCGCAATAAAGCTTAATGTGTGTTTAGATACTGGTTGTGGAATCAAAAGGAATTTTTCTGATTAAATAATGTATATCGAGCTGGTGTGTTGTGCACCTACTCCAAAAATCTTTTTTTGGGATTAAAACTTGCTAAAATATAAGCTGAGCTTAGTATATTGTAATTTGTCTAATGTTATTAGCCCGCAACTTTTACTGCGCAAAATTCCGTATTGGAAAAAAAATTGAAAACTTTTTTATCTAACCTTTGATTTGTGTAGTGTTTCTCTGCTTGGCAACGGTCTCTTCCTCATTCCTCCACATGTCTCAAATTCTCTCAACACCTTTTCTCGGCCTTCCCTTGCAACGAAATTCCATCTACATCCGGCATACAGTACCAACAGTAGGTACTACCTACATCCGTGATCATGGCGCATGCACATCCTATGCCGAAATATCGGATACTGAAAAACAAAAGAACAACAACAATCCCGTTAAAAAATACTAATGTCAGTGGCCATGATAGTTTAAAAAGTTATGTTAGTGTACATATTTCATAAGTAGGTAACGGTCGACGGCGGACCGCTCCGCGAAATCGTGTATTTTGACAATCATTTGCTGTTATATACTCGTGGTTTGTTTACCTGCGTCTGCGTGTGATTTCTATTCATTCGCGTACAGCTAATGCTGCAACGGCACGTCTTTAATTTTATACGACCGCTAGTACTAGTATAGTACTAGTATAGACTAGTTACCTCAACGTCTGATAAAACTAGAAAATCTATAATTATGGTTATTCCTATATTATTTTACGCAGTTTTTGTTGAGTAGAAATTACAATTTGGAAAAAAATCCACGAGCGGTATTCGAAGCCGCACCCAGCCCCCCGACCGCCTAACTCTATCGCCGTCGCTCTCGCTATCGCGCTCTGTAGTTTATGGCGTCATCTTCTCATTTCAAAAGCGATATAAAAGCAATATCGGAAGCTATAGGCTATAATAGCTTTCGATATTGCTTTCATATCGCTTTCGAAATGACAAGAAAACGCCATAAACTATAGAACGCGATAGCGAGAGCGATGGCGAGTCGGGGGGCAGGTCGCCCGCGGCCAGGGGGCCTACCGCCTAACTTAATTAATGTATTTTTTAACTTAATGAGTTAGGCGGTCGGGGGGCAGGTGCACTAATGCTATCGTAGCTCTATCCAAGCCGCCAATATTTTTTTTCAAATTAAAAAATCTAAGTATTCTTGCATTTCTTATTGTTACGATCTGAAGTTTTTTAAATCGTAGAGTTGGCAAATCCACCCTAAGCATGTGAAGCAGAAGCAGAGTCTAGATGCGAGGACAGCTGGTGAAGCAGGACTGTGCCTCAGTAGGGTGTGCACACCCTACCGACCCAAGATCTTAATTTGTTACGTTCGGGGGGCCTACCGCCTAACTCTATTGATATCGCTCTCGCTATCGCGCTCTATAGTTTATGGCGTAATCTTGCCATTTCGAAAGCTATATAAAAGCAATATCGAAAGCTATAGGCTATAGCTTTCGATATTGCTTTCTTAATGCTTTCATATCGCTTTAGAAATTACAAAATGACGCCATAAACTATAGAGCGCGATAGCGAGAGCGATGTCGATAGAGTTAGGCGGTTGGGGGGCGGGTTGCGATCTTACAAGTTAAGCAACTTACCAGATGGGTGACTAAGCTAAATATATCTCGACCTCTTCCGTGTTTCGGCATTAGATTTTTTAATATTTATTTATTAATTTCTAATTTGTTGTCAGGCAACTTTAGCCCACAGATACATATGGATGTATCTCTTACAGTTTCGGACTTCCTAATACTGTCCCAGTTAAAACAAACGTTCTGTATATGTAGGATTAATCTAATGTAGGCCTACGGATTTGAGAGTACAAATTGTAACACAAAATAAGAACAAACAAAAGTGTTGCATTATACAAGCACAGCCGATGCACATAAACAAACAATATACCTAGTAGCTCAAGCATAATTAAAGCGTGTGTTACTTAATGCTTAGAGCACAAGTAGTACAACCCAAGAAATAAATTGAAAGAAAGTGTAATCGCCTCAGTAGTGTAATAGTTAGGTGGTTAGAAGACCGGTCTAGACTTTTTGGAGCGAGTTTGCTGATTGCCTCAGACGACATTTTCAGCTTCACCGGACTTTTTTGGGGACGCCGACCAACTTAAAGGGTTCCTCAAGCAGTATGAAACGAAACACCTTTTTTTTTCTTTTTTTATGCGTAGCTCGACAAATGACTCCACTCCACCTGATGTTAAGTGGAAATGGAGTCCAGACGCAAGGACAACTGGTGCAGCGTGAAAACAACGCAGCAACAGTCACCCTCACCCTGCGGCCCACAAGGTGCCTCTTCGCCATGTCATAGAAAGGAGGGAAAACGTGTACTGGTAGACTATTCCATCTTTTGGAAGTGCGACAAAGAAACGAGTCACCAAATTTCTTTGTGCGCGATGGAATGTTCGGAGGTTTTCTAGAAGGAACAGCATCACGCACTAGTTCGTGTGTCGTGTCACCGTGCCCTACCATAGTTTAAAAACCTCTAAGCTGGTAATTGCAGCGAAATGTATATAGTTATTGTAGAGCTATTGACATTTGTATACCTACAAAAAACATAAAAATAAGGCAAAATATTGTTGACCCTGCTGAACATTGTCGTTCATCTCAATGTACCGCACACAATGTTGTTCAAATAAATGTTTGAATTTAAATTTGAATTTGAATCCAAATAACCCTAAACTGGCGTATTTATTTCGTATAATCTCAAATCAACTCAACGACAAAAAGTGTTTGTTCTTAGAACATTTTTAAAATTAAAAACTCATGGTGATAACCTTCCATCAAGTATTTAACACGAGTTAATCGTCAACTCTGACGTTAACAACACTTTTGACATAATAATCGAATGGCTTAATTTAAAAATCAATCTTGACAAATCATATTGTATCCAATTTAATAAATTAAAGCATAGAAAATATAACTTTACTTTAAATGTTCCAAAGATAAGTGAAGTAAAATATTTAAAAAATTTTGGTATAATTATAGATGAGGATCTAAACTGGAAAATGCACATAGATAATTTGTGCCTACATGCCTGATTAGTTTATGCCTACAAACGTGTTAGGGACGTAACTAGAAAACTGCCAGTATTTCCTATCACGCGTATATAGCAACAGTACGGATAGAAATAGAGCTTTCGTTGCGCTTTTAAAAAATATGGGCCGTAAAAGGAATATAAAATGGGACGAACCGAGAATAAAATAATTTAAATTATATTTTGGGACGAAAGTATCATATTACTTGGGACGAACCAGGATTTTTTTATGTGGGACGAATCTCAGTGGGACAAACGAAGCATAAATCCGCAAAAGTGCATCAGGGCTATATGTGGAGAATTGCCTGATCAGTCCTGTAAGCCTCTCTTTAGATGTCTTGGATTGTTACCACTACCGTCACTTTATGTTTACGAAGTTGCTGTCTCTGTTCATAAAAATGTAGAATGGTTTAAAAAGTCGATAACTTCAGACGCTCACAGAGTGATTTTCAATGATTAGTAATTTATTTTAGCCAAGGTCGGAGAAGTATGGGAAAAGTTGCTTATGCTATATGCGTCAGAATCTATAATAAGATTCCAAAGGATATAAAAATGCTCAATATATACATGTTTAAAAATAAACTGTACAAATGGCTCAATGATAACAATTTTTATGATATACAATTTTTTTTAGGAGTGAGTTGTACTTTATTATATTATTATAGCATGAAATAATTTATTTACAGAAGCGAATTACGAATACAAATCTATTTTTATTTTTATAATAATAATTTTTAATGTTTTATTTTGATAGTTTAATTTTTAATGTTTTAATTTGATAATTTTCTTTTTAAATGTATTAATGATATTGACATATTAACTTTGATATATTTTTTAAACTCAATTTATATTTCCATGGTATTTTTATTAATGGCGAAACATGTGCACATTACCAATTTTGTACTTTTATACCACGTTTTTTAAAGCAAATAAATTTATTTATTTATTATTTATTTATTTATTTATTATTTATTTATTATTTATTTATTTATTTATTATTTATTATTTATTTATTTATTTAACTAGACCGAATAAAACTCGCCCTAAATGACCAAGTTGACACTAAAAAGGCTGTTTAAACATTGTTCCTCTCGTCATTAGACTATACGTACAGAATTCCTAACGCTTTTATTAATTCAATTCAACATTATGTAATTAATTCCGATTCTGACTTCACGCCTTACGTATTTCATTACATGCGTAGGTACTTACTAGGGACTACGCCTCAGTGTTATGTAAATTAATCTACTACAGAACAAAAGGGGCTTTTTTTTGTTGACAGCTATGTCTATAGGTATCAAGTATATGTAGGCCCCTGGCCCTGTTAGCAAGAACAAGAACAAGAGTCACGCTCGTGGGAGTGTTTACGCTTTTTTTTCTTTAACTATATGTAGAAATCATCGCATATCATTTAAATAATTATGACTATGACTATGACTATATCTAAATAAGTGTTTCAGGTTAATAAAAATTAGGAATAGAAGAGGAACCGGAGTTACCCGTGAGACTTTCCATAGATATAAAAGAAGCGCCTCGAGAGCTGTAATGCAGTCTTTGGCTAGGTACACGGGAATACCATCGGGACCACCGGATGACCTTGGTTTGAGACGTTTCACAGCCTCCTTTAAATCGGCTATGTCAACGTAATCGATAGTAACGCGGGTCGAGTCAGCAGCACGTGCTGCCTCCATAGGGTTCAGTGACGGCACCTCGTTTCTGAAGACTGAACCAAAGAAGCTTGCAAAAGCGTTAGCTGCATTCTGTCCAGTTACTTCTTCTCCCACACATTTATAAATATTATCATGTCGTCTGTCGTTGTTTTCTAAAGTTTACGCGAACACTACACGAGTAGATCCGTAAAAGTTGTTTCATTTCAATGTCGTCTGTCGTTTTTCCTATATTTAACAAACTCCCAAAATTTTACCGGATATTTATTTTAGTCAACTTTAAGTGCTGTGATATGCATTGTCAATTAAAATTTTAACGCGCCATCTATACTATTTAAATAACTCTCTGTTAAACTCCTTGCCCTCGGCCTTGTGGCGTTTCAAATGGAAATATTTTTCCTGTATGCAATTTTTAATATCGCAATTAAACCATTCGGGATATACATATTTATAATTCCGCAATCGACAGGCTTTAGTCGGAACAAACTGACTAATGTGATTATTTAAATTGGTGTAATATAGTTGAACGGCTTTGTTAATGTCTGTTATATGGAACAATTCAGACCAATCTATGTCGACAAAGGCTGCATAAAGACCCTGCAAGTCTGCCTTACGCCAGTTCCTTTTTTTTTTGAGAGATTGCTGATTGCCTCTACGGCATTTTCAGCTTCACCGGGCTTTTTTGGGGGCGACGAGGAACGTAAAGGGTCCCTCAAGCCGTGTGAAACGAATCACCATCGGAGGTTTTCTAGAAGGGACGGCATCGCGCACTAGTGCGCGTCCCCGTGCCCTACTAGATTCCCCGAAGGGTTCGGATCGGATCGGGGTACGCCAGTTCCAATCGGGATCGGTACTAAAAGTTCAGCACCAGCAGACACCATAATGTGATCTAGCTCAAAATTACTCAGCACCAGATCCAACATGCCACCACTGCTGTTATAAATATTATTATGTTGCTGCAGTCCGCAATAGTTACAAAAAAAAATTACTCTTTAACATTAACACTACGCGAATTTAAGTTAAAGTCTCCCAATATGAATACATTCAGACTTGAGTATGTAAAAATAGCATTTTCTATACAAGTCAAAATGCTGGGATATTGGTCATCTGTATAAATAGGCGGTAGATAGACAATACAACATTCACACTTAATGCTAATAATGGCAAAAATAGGTCTACTTATAACTGATTCCTCATTATACGAGTATACTCTTTAGCCTTTGGATTTTTATTTTGGTAATATTTCTTGTTGCTTTGTAGCTATAAATCAATTAAAAGGCTCTCTGCTAAATACTTGAATCGGAATATGACATAAAATTTAAAAAAAACTGACTTCATTAAAAGGCTTTTAAAATTTATATGTATTATTATGACGACCTCCGTAGCAGAGTGGCTTGCACGCTGGACTTTGGGCGACACTAACTCTGAGGTCCCGGGTTCGATTCTCGGTCGGGCCAATGTCGAAAACGAACATTTCTATATTGTGTCGGGTCTGGATGGTTGTGGTACCATTGTTGATTTTGATTTTCCATAATACAAGTGCTTTAGTTACTTATTTAGGACCAAAACAAGAACAATGTATGTGATGTTGTCTAATATTTATTTATTTATTTATATTTATATGTCAACTATTAGAATGTATAAAGTAGGAAACCGCTATTGCAAGAAGACATTTCCACAAAAAGGCAATTCTTAGGGCACTTAAGTTCGCATTCCGTTCAGGAAAGCCAGTTACTTAGCTAAGTTTATTGTAGCAACCTCCAAGTTCCGTGACAGTTTATTCGGCTGCTTAGACATAAATCAATGGTTTAGTAGCTTATTTTGAGGGGTTCCGTACCTCAAAAGGAAAAAACGGAACCCTTATAGGATCACTTTGTTGTCTGTCTGTCTGTCTGTCAAGACCCTTTATCTCGAGGCGCGTGGAGGTATCAAGTTGAAATTAAAACCATATACTCAGGTCTGTGGTCCCTTGAAGCTGTGAAAATCAAACTTCGAAGTTAACGAAAAAAAAGATACGGCCGTTTATGTCGCAAAAAACATATATTTCGACACTCTCAAGCGAATCAAAATTCATAGGGTACTTGCCGTTGGTCTAGAACTATGAAGTTTGGCAAGTAATATCGTCTTATACTACAAATACAGGGAAAAGTCTGACAACTATACATATTTAATTCAATCACAAAAAAAAACAGGGTCTTTATGCTAGGAACGGGGGTCCAAATTTTGAAGTAAGTTAATCATGTGGGGTATTGTATGAAAGGGCTTCGTTTGCACAAGCTTAAACAGATTTTTTATTATTTGTATGATGTATTCAATTTATGACGAAGAATGAAAAAATAAATACCTTTTCCCTCTTTTATATGTATGAGGAGCAGCAGTGGTTAACACGCCCGGTCTGCGAGTGCTGAGGTTAAGCAACTTTCGCAACGGCCGGTCATCGGATGGGTGACCAAAAATGTATCATCTCGAGCTCCTCCGTGCTTCGGAAGGCACGTAAAGCCGTTGGTCCCGGCTGCATTAGCAGTCGTTAACAACCACTAACCCGCAGTGGGCCCGCGTGGTGGTTTATGGGCCGTTCTCCCTATCTATCCATAGGGAAGGCTCCGCCCCAGCAGTGGGGACATAAAAATGAGCTGATGATGATGAAATTGCGCATTTATATAAGTAGGTAGGTACTTCTGCGTAATAAAGTTCTTTACATAAATAAAATATCGCACAACTCTTTTTAAACCTACAATAAATTAGAAGGGCTGGATGAGAGAAGACGCGGTTCGTGCTCAGTGGCGTGCACTTGGAGAGGCCTATGTCCAATAGTGGACGTGTGTAGGCTGATGATGATGATGATTAATAAATAGAAATTACAAAGATGCTACATATACGAATAATATACAGTGCTCTTTATTTACCTATTGGATTTTCTATTTGAATAATGTTTATTGCGCTGTAATTATAAATTAATTAAAAAGCCCTTTGTCAAATATTTGGAGCGTAAATAATTAGCGTTACATTCCAGTTTTGACAAGTAAAAGTTATTATGCGCTATTTGTGAACGAGAAATGTCCCGAAAGTATGTCAATTTTTTCATTCCATTTTGTGTATATTCGATGGGAGTTGGACCACTGAAATTCACTGAATATTGTGGCAGCCTCCAGGCGGCAGCAATTTCATGGAAAACCCCCAATTACTTTTCCATCGGAGCTTAATAGCCACAGGCCAGTTAGCCTAATCCCGCAGGACTGTACTCGGGAGGCTCTTGTATCTTAACAAATTGCTTTCATGTGTACAAAACCACAAGAATATAATTATTAAGACAGTCTTGAGAAAGTAAACCCAGGTAATGTGTATGAGGCGCCTTGCAAGTTTTCTATTTTTCTTTAGGTAATATATAGCTTATAAAATTTTTCATTTCAGAATTCAAGAAAACGATATTTAATTGATTAAAATTTCCTGTAAAATTATTTATAGATTTTGCAGCGTCGTTAAATTAAGCGAGAGGTTACAAATCAATCTAGGTATAAATTGTATAATTAAGACAACCTACATATCACGTTATGCGACTAAACGCATAAGGTAAGCGATCGGTTCGTTACGCAGCGTATAACGCATTAGTCAATGTAAATGACACTATTTTCATTCAAAAGCATTGTGTTGTGTTGCATGGGTTTAACGCAACAACTAATGTATTACAATAACATGCATCTTTAAAACAAACCTTTAAGATTAAAGTCATCCATACCTAAAGCTTAAAAAGTTTACAATCGTGTCTCGACCATACGAAGCTATAGTATAGATAAAAGGTCTCGACCCGATTCTGACATTCTCCTCATACCGATGCGATTATAGACGTTACAAGATTTACTATCCTGTAACGTCTATAATCTAAGGACGCCTGCGCATCAACTTATCAAAACTGTCAATTCAATCATATTTGCCATATAAGTAAAATTTGACATTTTGTGGTAGTCTGATGTGCCGGCGTGCGTGTGTACAATCAAGGCCCTGATGAGTCGTACATCCTAATAAGAACTTATTCAAAATTATTATGAACTGATATGATAAGTTAGGTGCCAAAAAGCTGCTCTTGCGCGACTTTAAGGCGCTGACAACCATGAAACAGCGCTCTGCCAAACAGCATACAAGCAAAAGGGATGCAAATAGTGCGTGTGATTCACTAGATTCAAGTCAGGAAATTCGAAAAATGCTATTTATCTATTATTATATATTTATCTCTTAGTTTTATTGAAGAACTAAAACAATCGCGTTTTTCTTATAGGTATTACAAATAAGTATAGGCGTTTAATTTAATTGACGTACCTACTTTAGGAAATAAAAAAGATAATCATGTAAATAGATACTGTTTAGAGGTGATTTTAGATTTTTTTTCTATCGAGGAAATTTTACAATTCTGAATGTTGCAAATAATAGTCTTTTATCATTATGTATAATATGTATTTTTCTTGGTGTTGTATGTTGTATACTTTTTGTATAAACTTAATTCGTGAGAGAATTTGAAACTGAATAAATATTTTGATTTGATTTTTCGATTTGAACTTACAGTCGTCAGCGCCTTAATTGAAATACAAATTTAAGAACCGCAATGTTACGTCTGTTGTATTGTAAATTGTTAAGCAACAATCAGAATAAATTGACAACCAGTAGGTATTGTATTGTAATTCGGTATTGATTACGTCACAAACACTCGTAACAATGGTATTGCACTGGCAAAGCACTCGGCTTGATATCCGGAGGTCCCGGGTTACATTCCCAATTCCCAGATCGAGTAATATGGGTTTCGGATTTTTCGATACATAACCCCGGGTTTGTGATCTCCATCCCGCATTCGGCAATTCAATGTCTATCAATTGTAGCGATGACTTTATTTTTGATGATGGAGGGCTGTGCCTAGCTGTAGTATTAAAATATTTATGCAGTTTCAAATTCACTCACGAATTAAGTTTATACAAAAAGTATACAACATACAACACCAAGAAAAATACATTTTATACATTATAATAATAAAAGACTACATTTGTAACATTCAGAATTGTAAAATTTCTTCGATAAAAAAAAAAACCAAAGTCACCTCTAAACAATATATATTTACATGATTATCTTTTTTATTTCCTAAAGTAGGTACGTCAATTAAATTAAACGCCTATACTTATTTGTAATACCTATAAGAAAAACGCGATTGTTTTAGTTCTTCAATAAAACTAATAGATAAATAGCATTTTTCGAATTTCCTGACTTGAATCTAGTGAATCACACGCACTATTTGCATCCCTGTTGCTTGTATGCTGATTGGCAGAGCGCTGTATCATGGTTTTCAGCGCCTTAAAGTGATCATGTTAAGTTATAAGTTGCATTTAACTTAACATGATCAGGGTGATTCTTTCACCGAACTCATTTAAAGCTACCCATCAACATCAAGTCACTTGTAAATGTAATTTAAAATCAGATGCAAATGGAAAAATGTTCTGATGTCGTGACTTCTTTCTCGTCTATTGTAGACGAAGCAACGCGAGTTATTGTAGGACTTAATGGGGATAAAGAAAGGGGGATGAGTTCTCTGGAGTTCTCCCTCCCTCATTTAGAATGCCGCCCGTACACGAGAGATAATAAATGACGCTGTCCCATGGAAAAATAACCACAAACCTTTTATTTATATCGGTTTTGTGAATTGTAAATGACAATAGTAAGTTACTAAAAAAATAGAGTAAACTACCAAGTGTGTTTTATTAAAAAGATCTATTTATTTTTAAAAGAGCCTTTGAATACTTGAGGCTTCAAAGTCAAATAAGCCGATTTCAATGGCAAAATTTTCGTAAAACATATTATAAATCAAATGTGGTTTGAAATTTTCTATGTAAGGTTGGTCTGTTAAGCCAGCTACTTTGATGTCTGTATTTTTGAAGCATAGAAAGATTAATTATAGGTATTTATTTACTATTTTGAGAGATATTAAATTTGTTTGTGCAAAATTTTTGCTGTAAAACCCCTTTATAGAAAAACAAAGATTTTAACTCCCAATACGTCTTCTGATTGTGAATATGATGATGATGATGATGATAACTCTAATTACTGCAATGCTACAATAGTTCTGTATTTATAATTTTTCGTATATACAACTAGCTGACTGGCGGACTTCGAACCGCTTTGACAGTTTCCATGACAACAAAACAAACAAATCATTTGTCCGCTTAAGAACACCCGTACCCCATGATTGACCCTATAGCAGCGCCATCTACCGGGTCCATTTGTAAATCTAAACCATTCTCGAATCCACTTGACCACAAAGAAAATTTCATCCAAATCGATCCAGCCGTTTAGAAGGAGTTCAGTGACATACACACGCACAGAAGACATATATATATATACCTAAAGATATATATATACCAAAAATAACTCTAATTTTCGAAGTATCCATCTTTCTTGTCTAAGCTGAATAAAAAAAACAACTGAAAGTCGATAATCGAACGTTGCACATATTTAAAAGAAGAACTTCATAGGTACCATGTCAAAAAAGTTTCACTTAAAAATCTCAAACCATGTAGGTTCTATGTCATTTCGAAGTACCTAATACAATAAAATGGCAATTTCATACTTTAACCCCTATTATATACAGTTGCTTCCTTAACTTAACCACTTTACCTTGATTACTTTAACTTCCGATGACTCTTTGATTCACCATTTCACTATACTATTCGCGAAGACTACAGCAAAAAAAAACAAGAAAATTATCCTATATGCTGGTCTGGGTCATGGTCTGTATATGAGGAAAGTTTCATTAAAATCCATTCAGTAGTTTTTACGTGAAAGAGTAACATCCATCCATACTTACAAACTTTCGCGTTTATAATATTAAGTAGGATATGTCCATAATGTTCGCGTATACGAAATTTTATTTTACCTTATCGTCTGTAATTCTAATGCTTTTGTGTCATAATATCGGAAGCTATAAGAATTAGATATCCTAATTTTTCTTGCTATAAAGCACATGTCCTAAGTGTTATATTGTATAATGTATGTTAGTCCGAATGGTGGTTTATAATAATATTGTTAGTCCTAAAACATATGTATAAAAGTAGTATTATCTTATACTTTAATTATTAAAAGACTTATTACCAAGAAAAACATTTTATCTAGAGACAGTTTCAATTTCATTTGGAATAATTTCATTGTGCATAATATATTGTGCGCTTAATGTAATTTCTTTAGTAGTTTTTACCATAGATTTAACTAAAATATTGTCTTATAAAGCTAAACAACTGTTGTGTTTCAAAATTCAGTGACAGAAATATATTGCTGCAAAACCGACTCCACGTAGTCTTGTCTGCCCTACCCCTAGAGTGTTATTTAAGCTCGCGTGGGACCGCCGGAGCCCCGCAGCGCCGGAGCCGTGACAGTTGCCATGCATGCTGCAGGCTTGCTTGCATGGTGCTTGCATGCTGCATTTTAGGGCACGTTATATTATGAGTCATTACGTTAGGACTTATAACTATTATAGAAAAGCTTTTTATCTCTTTTAAATAGATTGTAATATTTATAGCAAAAAAATCTAGGTCATATTATATTTAGGGATTTGGATTTTAGGGCAAGTGATATTATGAGACATTAAGTTAGGGCTACTTATCATTTGGACACATGATGTTTATGTCACAAAACATTATGACACGTTAGATTTTAAATTTATGAGACAAAATAGAGAACCGTGTTCCCCGTTTACTACAACCTAGGTCTCTTTACGGCAAGAGTGAATAGGCATTTCCTGTCTAAGCCTTAGGCCACGTCATGCTCACCACAACTTAATCACTTAACTTAATAATAATATTTTAAAAACTTTCTTACCTGAGAATCCAGTCTGATGGTATAAATGAATGATTTTATTGTCACATACTTACCACATTTTGAGATACAATATGTGGTTGGTAACAATACAAAGCAGTCAACTTGGCGTAGAGCTATAAGAGTTCGTTTTTTTAGCTTGCCCTGTTTATTTATATGGGTCAAATCTAGTAATTGAAATTCGACCCCCTTCCTGTTGACAGATTGGGCTGAAATTTTGCATGCATGTAAATCGGAATGAACACGAATCGATTGTAACACGTTTTTTTTATAAAAAAAATTTATCTTATC
This sequence comes from Eudonia truncicolella, assembly GCA_949315975.1. Classification (NCBI taxonomy): domain Eukaryota; kingdom Metazoa; phylum Arthropoda; class Insecta; order Lepidoptera; family Crambidae; genus Eudonia; species Eudonia truncicolella. The sequence continues at coordinate 15,407,290 of OX438830.1, read as the reverse complement.
ATCAGGTTTCAATTATTTTTTATTTTTTATTTCTCTTTTTTTATTAACTGCTAAAGCTGGTTTTAAAAAAAAATCTTTTAATTTTTTTTAAACATTTATTTCCAATAAAACCGTTTCATTTTATCATAATATTTACTTATTAAACCATTCCTACTTTCAAGAACTTCTTTTATTTTTTAAAAGTACTTACATAAGTTCATTTTACAGGTATAATGGGATTAGTTTGGACAACAATATGGTGGTTAGTGATGGAGGGATGCCCTGAAAAAGATCCTCACATAACACCGGCTGAACTGAAATATATCTATACAGCACTTTAGGAGAAGTATGAAACTCAAATAGAAGATAAGGTTATATAGCATAGTATTTTTTTAAGTTAAAATAGAATACCTATTCGAATACTTTGTACCACATACACTCGTAGGTACATAGGATAAGTACATAAAATACGAACGCATTCATAAATTTCATTATTCTGTCTAGAATCCTTATGGATAAGAGTTCCACCCGGGGGCCCTGGGTCGCCGTTGGCTGGCCCCCCTATAATCGTAAGAAAACAGTTCACCTAGTTATAAACAAAAAAAGTAGGTACATTCCCATTTGAAGAATCCCGTGCTATAAACAAGCAAGAAGATACTCGCTAAGTCTAGTGTAGGTAGAATCGTTCATCGTTCATCGTTCGTTGGATGACAAGACACGACAAAAATGCTTTGGTAAGCTCTAACGTAAATTCTAAGTCATGATTAGATTGGAGGAAGTAAACTAAAAAGAAACCGTAAATAATTTTTAAACTTCGTCACTGTGCGTAAGTTAAAGATAGAGTTTCCAATCTAATTAGTTAATTGAAATTAGTTATGGTTAAGAGAATGTCGCTGCTATACTAACTAACAACACTTCTACCTATTTCCGCATACTTGTGCATTAATTTGTGATAGAAGGTGCCACTACCGAAACTATCTGGCATGGAGGCCATTGGAATGGCTTTGCTTGGAACAGTTTTACTAAAAATGTTAACTATACGACTATAGAACAGACGTAAGTTGCACACCGGATAAAAACAAAAAACAAACTTGTTGTTATTTGCAAACGACTGACATATTAATTCATTTTTATGGATAACGTTTGGATCCCTTTACAGGGCCCGTGGGCACAAGTGGGAGATTTGCAATAGGATCGAAACGTGACAGGATCAAATAAACATGAACAAAACCGAGTAAATCCGTGTAAATTGTTTTTAATTGGGTTTCAGTAAAAAGGTTGTCTATGCCAATAGCATTTTTGTCCGAAAACTTTATTTCCACGTAAATTTTTGAAGGTATACCAATATTACCAATAGGCTTTGATATATTATTTCTCACACTAACGTCTAACTGTAGTTGCATGTGCATTGATTTTGATTTGTTACAAAAGTCATGATCTCTTTCAACTGAAGCTACCTTGCTATTGGTCTCTGTCACAATTTTGTGACTGGGATAAAAGGCAGCCTTATAAGGGTTACTGCACATTTGCCACAAAGTAAGTTCGTCACATTTTTGTACACACCATACATTGAAATTAAATTTGTTACGTGCAATTAAAAATGGGTGTGAGTTCGTCACAGGTTCAAATTAAAATATGACAAATTTACTTTATAAAAATAAAAGTGTGGTCAATTTACACATACCTTTTTTCTGTGACGAATTCACTTTGTGGCAAATGTACAATAACCCCCTTATAGGGATGCTTAGGGGTAGTGTAGGTTTTATAGGTGAATTATTATTGTAAATTATGCAGTCTTTCATACATTTTGCTCTGTAAAGAAGTTTCTCAGTTGCTGATGAAAGTAAAACTTATTGCGCTATACAATTCTCGCATCTGCGGTTAGACGTAGCTCTTCATTGCCTGAACCACTTTCTAATCTTTCACTTTCAATGTGATATTCTATTTCGAATGTGTGCTGAACTGTGCTGGTGTATATTAGTTTTCAGTTTCGCTTTAAACGCGGTTGCCATGGATTGAAATAGGTACAACAAATTAGTTTTTGCTAACGATTTCTTCACCCGTATTAAATTAGCCTAGTGTAAGCTTGCTCCTTGCTGAGTTTGTGCAGAACTCTTTTAAGATAAGGCAAAGAAATTATTGTGTATTGTGTGTACTGTTAACTTACTTGACTCCGATAAAGTGGAACGCTAAAACTGTTTGGTTAAGACTTTTTGCATTGTGTTTAAACGAATTACCTAGCTGGTAGGACGTTTTGTGAATCCTTTCTTTGTTCGAATTCCTTTGTTGACAATTTTACGTTAATAAAGTTCTAAATGTAAGTCAATAAGTGATCTACGGTGTTACATAAGTGAAGTAGAAGCTAATAACATAAGTTCATCATTATGTTCTAGAGAAAACTAAACAATACCACATGAAGAGATCGGGCTGGCTCAAAACAATTTGTGGCAGTGCAAAATATATCCGCAATAAAATCGTTGACATTTATAGACTATTAACCGTCAAAATAAAGTGATTTGCTGTTGCCTCCCTAAATCTTGCAATTGGGTCACAACCTAATTAGGTCGGATGTCACCGCCGAACGCTTATGGTTCCCGCCGTAATAGCACCTCCGAGGATTCAGTTAACGACGCATTCCAAGGAAGTAATAATGCGGCGATGCTCTTAGACGCTGTTTGTTTACAAACAGACAGTGTCTGCAGTGTGTCACTTTTTTCTTTGTTACTATCAGTCGAAAAAGCCGTAAAGCTTTGTCTTTTTACATTACATCAGACCACTGACTATCAGACACAATATAAAGTTGAGAACAAAAAGGAGATGCATATGTATTTAATTCTTATGTATTGAAGATCGTTTTGAACTCGTGCTACAAAGAGTTCCATAATCTAGCATGGACTTATAATATACTTACTAGCATTTTGCTCGCGACTTTGTTCGCGTGAATTTGACGTTTTAAAAGTAAACTCTTTTTATATTTAAAATGTAGCCTATATTATTCGCAAGAAATGTAGCATCTGTGAAAGATTTTTCGGAATTAGACCAGTAGTTCAAGAGATTACCCTCCGCAAACAAACAAACAAACAAACTCACAAACTTTACCTCTTTATATATTATATATACTCCTTTTATATATTACTAGCGGCCCGTCCCGGCTTCGCACGGGTGGACATTTCTTTTTTATATAGCCTATGTTACGCAGCGCTAATGTAGCATTATAATGGTGAAAGAATTTTTTAAATCGGTCCAGGTGTTTTTGAGTTTATTCGTTACAAACAAACAAACATACATACATACATACATACATACATACATACATACATACATACATACATACATACATACATACATACATACAAACATACATACATACATACATACATACATACATACATACATACATACATACATACATACATACATACATACATACATACATACATACATACATACATACATACATACATACATACATACATACATACATACATACATACATACATACATACATACATACATACATACATACATACATACATACATACATACATACATACATACAAAAATACAAAGGTTTCCTCTTTATAATATTTATTAGTATATAATATCTAATACCTATTATTGTTTTTGTTCGCTCTTTGATACGCTGTTGATTGTTTACAAACAGATGAGTGTCTGCAGTGTGTTACTTAGTTTGTATTTATCAGTCGAAAAGGCCGTGAAGCTTTGTCTTTTTATTTTATTTACATTATAACAGCAACAGGGCAACGGAATATAGTCTGTAGCAACAATTGAATACAGCCCACCTGCTTCCTAGCTGTCATCCCGTAACATTTTTTGTGCAAATAAACTGCGTTGAACACTGGTGCCACTACCACTACCATAATACCACAGTTTTTTTTTCTTTTCCTTTAGTTGATGGCTTCGTGTGATTAGCACATTTAGCCAGTGTCAAAGTATTTTTTTTACAAGTAATACATAGTTAAACAATATATCCTTCTTGTATGATGATGATGATTAATGATAATAGAAATTCCCAACCCCTCGAGTATCTCAAGTAAAGATATGGGGCTTTACTAAGTCCTCGGGCGGACTTCTTGAGAGAATCTGAAAAGTTACGTTGCACTGTTTTGTTTAATTTGTCAACAATCATGTACACTCACGAACATTTAACGGTTAATAACCCACCATTATTTCACATTAATATTCGACATAACACAAATTTTAAAAAATAAAACTAAACTGCAGACATGACTCTTCACTTTCCCGCCAAGAAGCACCAATACCACAGTTATATCTACAGGGTACAGGGTAATAGGGAGTCCAGATGATATCATAAGTCTTCAAAACTATCTTGACACCGTAAACGATTGGTGTACTCAAAATAAAATGGTACTAAATGCATCCAAGTGGTTTCATATCAAATTCACGAAGAAGAAATCTCCCACATTGTCTGCCTATGTTATAAACAATAGTTTACTGAGCGGAGTCTCTCAAGCATACGTGATCTCGGTGTTACAGTCGACACGAAGCATAATTTTATAAACCACATAGATGGTATTGTAAAGAAAGCAGCCCGTTTAGCGGGTTTCGTAATTACATACATACATACATACATACATATAATCACACCTCTTTCCCGTAGGGGTAGGCAGAGACCACTTCTTTCCACTTGCTACGATCCTTACATACATGTTTCGCTTTGTCCACTTTCATTATTCCCTTCATACATGCTCTTCGGTTTAGGGTAATTAGACAGGTAAAACTTTTTGGTGATTTCGAGGTACCAGTGATCCTGTTCAATTGCTACGTCCGCACACTACTGGAGTACTGCAGCCCAATTTGGAGCCTTTCGTACCATGTTCATGTCTGTAGACTTGAAGGGGGAGTCGATTACTTTAGCACCTTTCTTACGCCCACAATCTCTGCCACACCCTGAAATTAAATGATTCCCGACTTGCCCATTTCGGTATGACTTCGCTGGAAACTAAGAGAAGGGCGGCGGATATTGTGTTTCTGCACAAAATCTTGAATGGGACTATTGACAGTCCCTATTTGCTACACAAAATTGAATTGGCTGTGCCCCGATCGTCTAGCCGTCTCTATAACAGGATAACATTCAATCTCTCAACCTGTAAAACCAACCACGCCCAGCACTCTTCGTTTTACCGCATGTGCTCTTGTTACAACTCTTTGTGCAATGATCTGGATATTTTTGGAGAGTCAACAGAGTTTATCAAGAAACACTAAAAAAAAGCACAACATTATTCTAAATGTTTAATATTTTTAAATAATGTTAACTATTTTAATTTTGGTTTAAAACTTAATTATTCTATATTGCATTATTTTCATTATTTATCCTATAATGCTTCAAATTTAATGTGTTTAGAAGTTTAGAAATTTAATTTTTTTTGTTAATATCATGTAATATGATACTTAGGTAAGCTTTTTTAGTGTACTTTATTTTTTATTAATGGTTCTCCGAACCAGTTTGGAGTCACTCAAAATCTCATTGTTATTTTGTTTTGCAAAAGGTTCGTATAGGTGTATTTATATTAGTGCATTTTTCTTGAGTAAAATCCGAGAAACACACGCCAGCACATCAGACTACCACAAACTGTCAAATTCCCTCAATAGACTTTGGACTTTAAGTATAAGGCATACGGTTGAACATTTATAGAAGAAATATGACAGTTTTGGATTGGTTGCAAGCGTGTGTACATATTAAAAAAGCAAGTACTTTTTAAGATTGTTTGCTAAGTTTGGAAATATAGGGTGGTTATGTCACTGAACTCCTTCTAAACGGCTGGACCGATTTGGATGAAATTTTTTATGTGTGTTCAAGTGGATTCGAGAATGGTTTAGATTTACAATTGGACCCGGTAGGTGGCGCTGCTATATAGTGCATCATGGGATACGGGTGTTCTTATGCGGACGAATGATTTATTTGTTTTGTTGTCATGGAAACTGTCAAAGCGGTACGAAGTCCACCGGTCAGCTAGTTTTATATATTTTGTTTTTATATAAATCAAAAAACATTTGATAATCAGTCAAGCAAGTCTATAAAATATACTTGTCACTACTTAGGAATTGGTTTAATTAACAACAAAGCCGGTAGGTATATAAACTTGTTATTCTGCTGGCAGTATATTAGAAACCATCAGTTAGAGTACAAATGTACTGACGTTTAATAGGTACACTGGCATTCAACATCGACCGATAAGCAATTAGACATAATCATAGCCAGCTACAGCTTCCGCAGTATTGATAATAATCTGCGCGTTTATAGTAACTGTGACATAAAGTACCTTATGTCTGACTAAAATAAACCTGATTCCTAGTAAATTAATATAAATAATAATAATAAAATCATTTATTGCAGACCATTGGATCCATATCTTAGTAACAATTGAAACTTAAAAACTATGTTAGTGACAACAATACCATATCAAATTTAAACTTTTGAAGCACGGAGGAGCTTAATGATAAATTTCTGGTCACCGATCCGATGATAGGCCTTTGCGAAAGTTACACGTTACGTAAACAACTGCCATATTACCACAACAACCTTAACTGGATGCTTAACATGCTGATTGCAGACTGTAACATATCGTCGCTTAAGTTCTAACACCGCGTAAGTAAAAATTGGTAATTTTGAATGGGAAATAATTTATTTGTATTACAAAATAAATGTTTGATCAGCAAAATTATTATTTGGTCAGCAGAATTATACAATCGGACAGCATAAAAAATCCTTACTGTTGGGTATGTTATTTTATTTTTCCGAGCGAAGCGCAGCGTAGTGAGGGCCAGTCACGAAAAGGGGGAGCGGCATAAGACTGCTGTTCAGAATGATAAATTAGTCTGTAACTTGTAAGTTGCAGACTGATTTAGAAATATTTGGTGACCATAAGTTGCTGCCCAACTAGCTTTTTTGCTGCCCAACTAGCATTTTTTTGCTAACAAAAATACGAATACTTCCTTGTGACCAATCAGAAACGATGGTAAGAGCCAATTACGATGCTTTATTTTGCCGAAAAAGCCACAGCAGCGTAGTCACAGTGTACACTCTAACGTTAAAAAAACAACGTTTTTTTTTTGGCTTCTTGAAAGTTGACCATTTTAAGTTGTGCTATGTTAGAACGTAAGCGACGATATGAAAAATATAGAGCCCATATTTAAAATGTTTAAATGTTAATAATAAAATAATTGCTGTAGATCCGTACAGACGATGTCTTGGGTGCCTTGACCACACAAAAACTAGCTCAGTACAATGGCGTTCCGGTCATTTGATCAAGTTTTTGTACAGCAGCGCCTAAGAACATTGGATCGTAGTTTGTTAAAAAAGAAACTCTAAATATTCGAAGCCACGTCTAAACTATCAGTAACCGACAAGTTAAAGAATATTTTTCTTTCTAAAGGTGAGTCCACATAAAGTCACTTGTAACATAACTATGCAATATACAAAGTTACAAAACAATTAGTAAGTTTGTTTTGTGACACTCTTATCGTCCAAACTAATAAAACATACTACATAACTATAAAAGAACACGTTTTGACATATAGTCTGGACGCACTTTTACCTAGATTTTTTCTGAACTGTTCTGAACTTTGAACTTAATACTCAAGACCACTATGTATTTACAGCATGATGCAAACAATTAATACTAAGATTCTGTATTCGTTTTCACCGTTTTATTATTATTATATTATGTTATGTCATATAACATATAACTTTTTTAATATATCAAAGAGACCGCTGCGCTATCGAGCCAATAAAAGTGATAACGGCAAAGAACTCGGCTCGAGTTGACCACTTAGAGCACTTTTACTCCAAGCGAGAGCTGACCAAATGACTATGTCGTGAGCTATCAATTTTATCACGATGCCAGTTATAGTTATAGAAGAGCTCGATAACGCGGTGGTAAACGCACCCGATCTGCGATTGCTGCTGTTAAGCAACTTTTGCAAAGGCCGGTCATCGGATGGATGACCAAATATGTTTAATTTTGAGCTTCTCCGTGCTTCGGAAAGCACGTTCAGCCGTTGGTTCATGCTGCATTAGCAGTCGTTACATGCAACCAATCCGCACTGGATCCGCCTGGTGACTTGTGGCCCATTCGCCCCATTCATCCATAGGGGAAGCTCGTGCCCCAGCAGTGGGGACATAAAAATGAGTTGATGATGATGAAATTGCGCATTTATATAAGTAGTTGTTGCTGTTGTATACCAACAGTGCCAACGCTATGGGAAATTGATTCGTTCAAAAAGTAATGTTTTTAAAGAAAGAATGTTATTAATTCGTTATAATATTTAGAAATAAATAAATAAAAATATAAAATTCTAGTCACAATCTTAAGTTTTTTAAATATTGTTATTCTTTTGTTTAGAAAAATAGTTGTTTTAATAAGTCTTCGTCAATAAAACCTAGCTCTGGAGTTCCACCGTTTCATAGGTACTTGCGTAGAGAGTTACCAATCAATAATTGTTACTTCAATATAGATATGATAATACCAATAACGCTTTTCAACCTACGAGCTTTTGATTATGACAATGATAATAAATAACATTTATAGTTTATTGGTAGCAAAAAATATTGATTGTAAATGTTTAGTTTAGAAAGTAGCGAAATGTTAAGTACTCAGTTAATATCACAAAAATATGAAATACCTATATGAATAGGCTATAACTGTCCCACTGCTGGGCAAAAGCGCAAAAGCCTCATATTTTCATAATTAGAAGAATTAAAACTAATGTGTAAAATAAACGCGAGTAGATCCGTAAAAGTTGTTTCATTTCAATAATTAGAAGAAATTCATTTTAAAAAAAAATAAGATTCTGTATATTTCTAAGCTGTCTCAATTGTCGCGGGCGCTACGTATTTTCGACCTTATGACAGCGCCAGTAAGGATCAACCGTTTAGAATGTTCACAAATCGACAAGACGACATCTCCGTCTTAATCGTATTAACTTTGGAATGCGTGGCATCGCACTAAGCGTTGGATGTCAAATCATTCCAAAATCCATCACTAATTTGGAGTGATGGAGTGGCGCGAATGGAGTGCCCGTGAGTGGGGGTCTTAAGCAATCATTCAAGGGGATAAAGAACCAACGCATCGTCAGTCGTCGTTGTGGAATAAAAAATGTTAGCACCGTATCAAATGTTGAATGTGGGTTTATAACTACCCACTACCCAGCCATTACGAATTCCAAGCGTGCGACTTACCCACTACAAAAGTTTTTCCTCGTCCCTAGAGTATATCATACTTTTATTGGCTACGTTCCTGCAAAATGCGCAGAACGACTTCCGACATACGGATCGGATCCCTTAAACTACAAGACTTTCCCCTTTGGCTTATGTGGCCATTAGAAAGGAGCAAAGCTGGGCGGCAAGCTTAGTTTAGCAGGTCTAAAAAGGGTACAATTAAATAATGAAGACAACATCACATACATTGTTCTGATCCCAAGGTAAGTAGCTAAAGCACTCGTTTCATGGAAATCAGAAACAACGACAATACCACAACCACCCATACCCGATACAATATCGAAAAGTTCGTTTTCGACATTGACCCGACCGGGAATCGAACCCGGGACCTCAGAGTTAGCGCCGCCCAAAGTTCGGCGTGCAAGCCACTCGGCTACGGAGGTCGTCGTTTTTCCTCAAAACAAGCTGAAATAAAACGTAAACTCTTCGCCGCCCATCCTGTGCATAGAGCATAAATTTAGATTCATCAGAAAACATTACTCTTGCCCATTCTTCGTCTCCCCATTGTGCATGTTCGCGGGCATAACGTAATCTTGCCACTCAATGTTCCCTTGCAAGTTTTGGGCCATTTGCGGGTCTTTGTGGGGTCAAATTAACTTCTCGGAGCTGCTTCCTAACAGTCCGCTCGCTTACCTCGTCTATTTGGGTTTTTCGAAATTGATTTGTTACTTCAACTGCCGTGAGGTGTCGATTTCGGAGCATGGTCGTAACAATAAATCGATCCTCTCAAGCCGTAGTACACCTCAGTCTGCCGGTTCCTGGTTTTCTAATATTGAGTCCAGTTTCTCGCAAACGTTGCACGACTCTTTGCACCGTAGAAAGTGACACGCCTGTTACTCTCGCTGTACTTCTCTAACTTCTGCCTTCTTCTAGCATAGTGACGATACGTGTACATTCTTCTGGCTTTAGCGACATCTTAGTAATTCAATAACGATCGTAAAAGACGATGATGACTGCCTTTTATCATTTTGATTTAACAGATTGAAAACAAAAGTGACAAAACAAGCAAAAATAAAACACGCGTGATTTGAATTTATTACCAAATTCGAACTTTTGTTAATTTTGTTTTCAAAATACTTTGTACCTATAACATTTAAGGTTTTATGACATACGATATTAAAATTCTCTTTTATATAAAGTTAGTTTCATGCATGTAACATTATTAATTTACAAGATACATAGGATTTGGTCGCTGACCCGTATTATTTGTCCACGAGTGTATTTTATTGCTTTAGTCATAATCTAACAAATTATTTTTTCATGTTTTTTTAGGGCAGCCTAAGCTGGGTGATTGTTTGTTGTTTGAATTATCAAGGTCTATGGTGAAAATAAATAGATGCATATGTATATGGCATAACTGTTTACGGCATATACCTACGGCAGAAGCAAAAAACATCTATTTCCATTAAAAAATCATACTTATATCTAAAAATAACCCTCCGCAAACAAACAAACAAACAAACAAACTTTACCCCTTTATTAATAGTAGGTATAGATATCGCCATTACATAAATGTTAGTACCTAGCGTTGTTGTTGTGTTCCGATAGTTGGAGATAAGATAGCAAATTTCTCAGTTGTTAAGGAATCCAGCTGAAATGTGCATAAACCTTTTGCGTTAACATCATTTGAGATAAAAGCCAAGTGTTTACCCAAAAAGCATAAATACTATATTGTTTTTACAGGGATCGACCGAAGGAGAAAGATCAGAGCAGCACAACACTATGCTTCTGGCACAAGCGGCGGTTCGTGGTGGCGCTGCTGGCTTTCTTCGGATTCTTCAACGTGTACGCGTTGAGGGTCAACCTGTCCGTCGCGGTGGTAGCCATGACGGAGCCCGTGGAGACCAAGCTGGAGAACGGGACTGTTGTTATGGTAAGATTTTGATGAGGTTCTTTCAGGTTCTTTCAATAGGTTATTATAGCTTGCAACATAAATCGTTGACCACCTGCCGTACTGGCTGTAAAGTGAAACTCCTGGCAGAAGCGGCGGTTCGTGGAGGCACTGCTGGCTTTCTACTACAGACAATATAATTGTACTGTTCTTGTGAGATCAAGGCACTGTGCTTACCCGTTAATATAAAAAAAAAGAAAAAATAAATAAAGTCAATAAATCAGTTACCCTATTATTAGTGACTAAATAAAAATAATGACGATCACTGATTCCTGTCAAAGACTGGAACGGCCACTACCTTACTATTGTTGTGTCAACTGTTCGTCGTGAGTGTAATAACTATGTAACTCAACTGGACGGCTATTTCCATAAAAGGTTCTAAAAACCTTTCGTCCTATCTATGGCTTTTTGTAGTAAACTGATGGCCGCTGTAAATTTTTATTTATATCTTTAAGAGAGAAAAGACTTAAGTTAAACCTTATGCTAAGGTATTAAAGGTCTTTTGTGAATGACCTGTTTACGACGTTATAAAAGTTGGTCTTGTAACTTGTTGGTATAATATTATTTTGCGTCCCCTCTACTTGTACAAGATAGTCATATTTATTATTTTAAGTGTACATAATTTATTTTTCTTTAAAATGTAAATATTTATATTGATGTATTATTATAGATATGGTACCTATATAAAATAAACAATGTCCTATACGTTCAAAATGATGTGATTTTACGACGACCCGGTACACAAAAACTCTTCAATAGTTTCATGAGTTTAATTTCAATGTTATCCGCATACATTTAAAAAAAACATTTTATATTTATCTTTTTTTTGTCATTTGTCCAGTTACCCGAATTTGACTGGAGCTCGCAGACCAAGGGGCTGGTACTGAGCTCCTTCTTCTACGGATACCTGGTGACGCAGCTGCCCGGCGGATGGCTCGCGGCTAAAATAGGAGGTAACAGGTTTGTTCCATTCTACAAACACACACATTCTAATATATCAATTCACAATTACAGTATTTAACGGGATTTGAGGAGTGGTTAACGCGCTCGGTCTGCGAGTGCTGAGGTTAAGCAACTTTTGCAAAGGCAGGTCACCGGATGAGTGACCAAAAATTTATCATCTCGAGCTCCTCCGTGCTTTGGAAGGCACGTAAAGCCGTTCGTCCCGGCTGCATTAGCAGTCGTTAACAACCACCAATCCACACGGCCCGCGTGGTAATTTATGACCGGTTCTCCTTATCCATTCTCGAAGGCTCGTGCCCCAGCAGTGAGGACATATAATAAGTGATGATGATAGCTGAATTCTTACCATGTTTTGTGCTAATTTTGAGTATTCGCCATGATCAGTGATGTACTAATGAGTACATCCATCCGTAGCCAGTTAGCATAAAAAATTTAGTTAAGACTAAGCAAAACTATTAATTGGTTAAGTTGAACAGTTTTTGCTTCGCCGGCCGGTGCGACACTTGCTTCCTCAACTCGTTCGATATGTAATAGACATGTAGTTCAATATTTTTACGAATTAACCTTCAGTTTCATTTTTTTAAATTTCAATAATCGATATCTAAATCTAAAGTTAAAACTGCTGATGCTGGCTTATTATCAGGCAAGTTAATAGTCAATGCCAAAAAAATACTTTTATAATACGAAATGTAAGTTTGACACGGCTTATAAAACGGGATGTAGCCTTTAATGTATGCATTGTGCCTGTGTCTGCCATTCTCTGTCCTATGTTCAAATCATTGTTCGTTTTTAGAGTGTTCGCGATAGGCATTGGCGCGACTTCCCTGCTGACCTTACTCACGCCTCCCCTGGCGTACACCAGCACATCCCTGCTCATAGCTGTCAGGGTCATCGAGGGATTGTTCGAGGTAATATATATATAAGATATAAGACAACATCACATACATTGTTCTGATCTCAAGGTAAGTAGCTAAAGCACTCGTTTTTAGGGACCACGGCACCACAACCACCCAGACCTGCCACAAAATTTTGTAAAGGTTGGTTTTCGACATTGTCCCGATCGGAAATCGAACCAGTCAGTCAGTCCGGCGTGCAAGCCACTCGGCTACAGAGGTCGTTATATAATGCAAAGCCCAGAATTTAGTCAAACCTACTTACTTATTTTGGGGGTGTTGTATACTTACAACAGCCTGTTTCCGTTGTAAATGTCACCTCTGTCACCATTGTCACCGTATAAAACACAATGAAAGCCTCACCTCGTATAACCAGGGAAAGGCCTAAGGCATTGTAGTGCTTGGTGGGAGTGACTGGTGACGCTGACGACTACCTTCATTTTATAACCGTTTTTCGTTGTGCCAATCTTATGAGAACGCAAAAAGCTATGCGCAATGTTATGCTATACGCTGAGTACGGTTTCACCTTCGCCCTTGTCATCACTTAACATCAGGTGAAATGAAATCCATGGAGGTCAAAACTAAAGGGCTCGATGGCCCAATGGTAAACGCACTCGGTCTGCGACTGCTGAAGTTTAGCAACTTTCGCAAAAGCTTGTTATCAGATGGGTGACCAGCTGCTCCTCTTGCTTCGGGAGCAGTTGGTCCTTGCTGCATTAGCAGTCGTTAACAACCACCAATCCGCGCTGGGTCCTCACGATGATTTATGACCCGTCCTCCCGTTCTTAAGGAAGACTCGTGCCCCAGCAGTGGGGACATAAAATGAGCTGTCGGTCGATGATGATAAAGATGAATATATATTTCCTTTTTTTAACCTTAACTAGTGTTGTTTCCAATATTTATATAATAAGTTCGTGAGGTGGAGGCCTGGTGACCTGTGAAACGGGTTTTTTAAACTCTAGTGCGGCTACATATACATTTAACTAAGTTTACCATTATGTATACTAATACATACATTTTCCTGTACACTGATCGAATGTGGAGAAAATAAAATTTATTTTAATATACCTACTACCTGGCCGGCGGACTCCGTACCGCTTTGACAATTTCCATGACAACAAAACAAACAAATCATTCGCCCGCTTAAGAACACCCGTATCCGATGAGGGACCACTGTAGCAGCGCCACCTACCGGGTCCAATTGTAAATCTAAACCATTTTCGAATCCACTTGAACACACACAGAAAATTTCATCCAAAACGGTCCAGCCTTTTAGAAGGAGTTCAGTGTCGCCATCTCTGAGGTCCCGGGTTCGATCCCCGGTCGGGTCAATTTAGAAATTATTGTTTTTTTTAAATTGTCTCGGGTCTGAGTGTTTTCTATGTATAATAAGTATGTATTTTAAGTATGTTTATCCATTGTCTAGTAACCATTTAACGAGTTTCATAACGAAGCTTCTCTTGGGCTAGATAATTGGTGTGAGTGTAGGAAATTTTATTTATTTATACACACACACAAAATATTTATATATATAAAGATTAGACCGCGTACCGAAAAACACAGTGTGGGCAGGCCTCCTACATGGTGGACCGACGAACTGGTGAAAATCGCGAATAGCCACTGGGTGCGAGCAGCACAAAACTCCGATCCGATCCAATCCGAACCCTTCGGAGAATCTAGTAGGGCACGGGGACGCGCACTAGTGCGCGATGCCTTTCCCTCTAGAAAACCTCCGAAGGTGATTCGTTTCACACGGCTTGAGGGACCCTTAACGTTCCTCGCCGCCCCCAAAAAAGCCCGGTGAAGCTGAAAATGCCGTAGAGGCAATCAGCAATCGCACTCAAAAAAAAAAAAAAGCACAAATCTGGTAGTTGTGGAGATCCTTGGGGAAGTCTTTGTCTAGCAGTGGTCGTCTTTTGGCTGAGATGATGATGATTGGTGATTTAATAAAAATACATATAACAGAGTTGTAAAATTTTGTGATATTAAGGACAAGAGTCAAAAGAAACGTAACGAAAAAAGTAAGAAGAATACTATGCTAAATGAAGTTGATTTAGTTAGACTATTATTAATAAACGTTATACATATATGCAAAGATGTTTATTCCATAGTTTTAAATCTAGTTTTAAGTAATTCACTTTGCAGTTATTAAAAATTTTTTCATTTTCATTTTTCATTTTCATGATAATATAATATGTTACGTGTACCAGGGCGTCACATACCCGTGCATCCACGCGGTATGGTCTCGGTGGGCGCCGGCGGAGGAGCGCGCGCGACTCGCCACCTTTGCGTTCAGCGGCAGCTACGCCGGCACAGTCGTCTCTATGCCGGTGTGTTCGCTGCTAGCTCACTATACCGGGTGGCCGGGCATCTTCTATGTATTTGGTAAGTATCATCACATTACCTATATGTTACCTTGTACTAAGGTGTGACGTACTCGTGTATACACGCGGTATGGTATGGTCTTACTCGCCACCTTTGCGTTCAGCGGCAGCTAACGCCGACACAGTCGTCTCTTTGCTGGTCTGCTCCCTGTTAGCTCACTATACCGGATGGCCGCGTATCTTTTATGTGTTCAGTAAGTACCATCATATATGTTACCGTGTACTAAGGTGTGACGTACTCGTGTATCCACGCGGTGTGGTCTTGCTCGCCACCTTCGTTCAGCGTCAGCTAACGCCGGCACAGTCGTCTCTATGCAGTAGGCTTACTCTTGAACGCAAACTCAATCTCAATACAATTCCAATGCGATTAATATGTATCGATATTGGGATAAGTTTCACAATTTCGAAACGCCCCATCTCGATAATATTTTGTTTACTCAATTTCCACGCAATTGTATACCACCTATATGTGGAGATTTGTAAATGGCATTGGTTAAATCACATTGTCTAGTAATAGTTAATATTTGACTGCAAATCTTCCAACAAGCAAATAAATAAATACCTAGATAAAAACCTAGACAACCTCTCACGGACACGGAATCTCGCAACAGCCGCGCTCGGACTGGTTCGAGATGGTCCGAGATTCCGTGTCCATGAAAGGGTCTTTGTGTGCGTTGCTCGAGCGCGGTATGTATTCCCGATCCGATCCGAACCCCTCGGAGAATCTAGTAGGGTACGGGGACACGCAATAATAATATTTATTCGGAGTCCGTATCAATATTTTTAATCTTTAGGTACATATAATAAAGCTAAAGAGAGTCGAAAGTCTGTACATAGAAGACATTCGAAAAAAAGTTGGCTGGGGATACATACTTAGAATCGATAACAGAACACGTTCCAACAGTTTTTAGAATATTTGTCTGTTTATCTGTTTGTCTGTTTATATATCATAATATTTACCTTATAAACTTTTCCTACTTTCAAGAATTTCTTTTGTTTTTAATTCATTTTACATGTTTATTACAGGTATAATGGGATTAGTTTGGACAACTATATGGTGGTTGGTTGTGAAGGAATGTCCTGAAAAAGATCCTCACATAACACCGGCTGAACTGAAATATATCCAGGTAAGCATTAATGAAGTTTTTGACCAAATAAACCACACCTTCATTGTGCAGGCTGCATAACAGGTTGACCGCAGCCGGGCCCATGCAATAGAAATTCAATTGTTTGTCGGTCAAATGGCGTTTAAAGTGTTAAATACAAGTGGTTTCATTTCGAAAGCAACGGCAGCTATGTTCACACTTAATATCATTTTTTATGTATTTGGAGAAGGTTGAAAATCAATTCAAAATTACAGCTGTATTGGCCGTGAAAGGGTTAGCATCTGGAGAAGTTTGGTGATGCAGCTTCATTCGCGTTCGGGTTGAAATCTTGTGGCTGGTCACCAGATCTAAATGTCTATAGAGTCAATTATAATATGACTATTACTTTTGTAGTATTTTACAGATCTCCTAATTAGTGTAGTTGACGGGTTAATCGATAGAAAATCTTATGGAATTATAAAAAAAATTACAGCGATATTTTTTCATAGAAGTTGTATTGGAATAGCGAACTATGACGTCAGTATTTAGATGTCCCATCAATGTGGCGCGTTTATGTTAAATCAAGAATGGTTTATTTTTTTTATTACTTTTAAGTGATGTCATTTGTACTATGAATGTTTTGGAATTTATTGTTGTTGTCAACATTCTATACCCTATAAAGAAAATCCGGTATTATTCCTAGTTATTTAACGTAATTAACCAATTTCTGCGGTTAGTCTTAATAGATAGCGGTGGTTATGAATTCTAACTCATTAAGACTGACATAGAAGTCATAGTGACAACTGTACTATTGAGAAACCCGTCCACAGCAATGTGGCAGGAATGTTAGAAGTATTTAATAACTTTGCATTAAAACTAATTTTACTAAAATTTAAAGATCTTTTTGATTCTTCAGTCAATTTGACGATGACTGTTCTTGACCACTGAAAACTACAATAAATTGATGTAATCTATAGATCTGCAGTAGAATAGCGATTTTTATATTTAAAAATAGGCCTGGCTTCCTTTTTGCTGTCAATACCAGCAACTACATCTCTATAACAGATGTTCAGCAAAACGTGCAGGTGGTATTGGCCCGTTCTCCCTATCCATCCATATGGAAGGGTCATGCCGCAGCAGTGGGGTGGGGTCAATAATGAGCTAGTGATGGTGGTGTGACACCCTGACGATGGTTTTATGTAGGTACACAGTGTTATTTGTAAAACATTAATAATTCTATATTTGTACAACGGATTTGGAAAATTAAGCAATTATTTTTTTTAAATGATGACCTATCATTTTTTGCTTCAACTTTTGGTTTGAAGAATACGTGATTACGATATTTTTTTAATCACACAATTTTTTTTTTAAATACCATGACCGATCTGTTGTTGCTCAACTTTTTGGTTTGTAGAATACGTGATAATGAGGTTATATAATTATGTTTTACAAATAGCCATTTTAATGAAATACCTAAAACAATTATTGGAACTGTAGGTCATCGTGGTGAAATAACCTCTCTTTATGCTATTATCTATGTAAGTACTCCTAAGCCCATCAATGGTATAGTATAAGCTATGTTCAATGACAAATATCCTACTAATGGCTACAGGACTCCCGCGGCACTCAAGCAGTGGAAGGGTCCAAAGTGCGTCACCCGTGGCGCGCGATGCTGCGCTCCGGGCCGGTGTGGGCCATCGTGGTTGCGCACTTCAGCGAGAACTGGGGCTTCTACACGCTGCTTACGTTCCTGCCCACATTTATGCAAGGTATAGAGAAACCGTATTAGCCAACAATTATACTAACACAGTTTGTACTAAACGTTTGTTTTCATAATTTACTTTTTAAACTTGCTTTAGGCGAGTCTCGCCTGAAATTTAACTTTATATATTTTTGATTCATTCGGTTAAATAGTCTACCTACTAACGATAGTTTTTTTATGATTCAGTTAAAAAACGATTTTGTTTCTAGTCTCGGTAGCTTAGCGGTCAGAGCATTGGATCGGTAATCCAAGGGTCGTGGGTTTGATTCCCACTCGAGCTTTCTTTGATCTGCTTGATTTGTTCTGGTAAAGTTTTATCTTGTAACTACATCTATATCATTGTGAATGCCAAAATTCAAATAGTAAAAACGTTTTTTATGTTTTTTATTGTATTGATTATTTTAACTTGCCTAATTCTTGACTGATTCTTATTTGTAAAAATATTAAGATCGGATGTAGATGGCGTACTTGTCGACATTGAATTAGACTCCTACGTCTTACAAAGTAATAGTAGATAGTGCCATTTTTTTATTTTTTTTATTTTTTTTCGCCCAAGGTTGCCTGGAAGAGATTTCTTGTTAGCAATAAAGCCGCCTATTTTGTACTCTTTACTTTTTTTAAATATTTGTCTGTATGTGTATTTTTTTTTGTGTGCAAATAAAGTTTATTATTATTATTGTTTATTATTATAGTGTTGATTAATTTTGGCGGATTGGACAGAGCCACGATAGCATAGTTGGTAGTGCACCTGACCCGGCATGGCATGGGGTGCGGGTTCGAATCCAACTCATGGATTTTTTAAACACTTCATTCATATTGATTTTTATTATTTATTTATTAATTTATTTAATTAATCCCGTTCCAGACGTATTCCACTTCGAAACGTCTCAGACGGGCTGGCTGTCCGCCGTGCCATACTTAGCCATGGCGATAGTGCTACAAGTGGCCGGCCATCTAGCGGACTGGCTGCTGAGGAAGGGAATCATGTCCCGGACCAACATCAGGAAGCTGTTCAACTGCGGCGCGTTCCTGTCACAGGTACTGACAGCTTCAAAATTAAATGAGCATTCCAATCTTTAAAAAATATGAATATTAGACAAAAAAATCAACCCTATAACATAACTTTAAGGTGCATTTTCATTTGTGTTCAGACGTCAATTATAAGTTTCAAATCAGCAGAACATATTGCCTGCATATTTAGAGAAAAGTATTTCTCCTGTTTCTATAAATTTCAGCAGTTTCTCTCCCTAGAAAAAAAAATAACGACTTAAGGGTTGTCTTCTTTTAAATAATAATTGATCTGAATACTTAATTTATTTATTACAAGTTATTGTGTTTTTAAGTTTTTAAGTTTTTAAGTTTCAATTGTTACTAACCAATGGATCTAATGGTCTGAATTAAATGATTTATTATTATTATTATTATATATGTACTTAAATGTGAACAATTTACGTTTCAAATAAACCTAGGCTATGTATGTAAGTACTGTCAACGCCACATCACACTACCTATATATGTTCACTTTGATGCCGTCTTCATGCCGCCGTACCGTTGCCGTTATAAGAGCTGTTTTCGTAGGTAGTTCAACTGTTTAATTTACCGAGCGATCGTGCGTAGTTACTATGGACTCGTAGATTAGAAAAATATTTAATTGGAATAATAATTAATTATTAATGGGGTTTATTGTTAACCCTTAGCAGAGCAAGACAAACTATTTAATTAACCTTGGACTAGCACCTAATCTCGAATTAATTATTTTAACTCTAGAATGCGCAAGTGGCCCTAAGTGGACTGGCCGGCATGTCCCAAACTAGCATTAGAAAGCTGTTCAACTCTCATAGGTACAAATAACTACTTGTCATAGTATGAAACTGGTCCTGTAGCCCCGCCCCAAAATATGGTCATGACTTATAGCATCAAGGGGGAGTCTACACACGCGTATTTTTAAAGAGGTTGAAGGCCTTGTATAAATGCTTTAGCCTTTAAAAGAATAAAGCCTCTTCATCATCATCATCATCATCATCATCTCAGCCAAAAGACTCCACTGCTGGACAAAGGCCTGCCCCAGATCATCATGGGGGGATATTTGCCGTAATCGCCACGCTTGGCAGGCGGGTTGGCGATCGCAGTAGGTTGAGGGTAGCCTCGGAGAGATGCTGCTGCCCATCCTCTGGAATGGTCCCTTAGTCGGCTTTTACGACACCCACGGGAAGAGATGGGGTGATGCAATTATCTATCCCCGGCACCACACAGGGAAAAAAGCCTTCAAGCCATAAATAAACCTCATAGTCCAAAGAAAGTTCTAACAATGAATTATTTTAATAAGGTAAAAGTGTACTATTGTGCTGTAGAGGAGCTCGATGGTGCAGTTTTTTTACGCGCCCGGTCTGCGAGTGCTGCAGTTAAGCAACGTTCGCAAAGGCCAGTCATCGGATGGTTGACCAAAAATTTATTCTCTTCGAAAGGCACGTAAAGCCGTTGGTCCCGGCTGCATTAGCAGTTGTTAACAACCACCGCACCGTACTGGGCCCGCGTGGTTGTTTACGGCCCGTTCTCCCTATTCATCTATAGGGAAGGCTCGTGCCCCAGCAGTGGGGACATAAAATGAGCTGATGATGATGATGATTGTGTTGTTTCCAGACGGTGTTCATGGTGGCGGCGGCGTACTCGTCGAGCGTGGTGTGGTGCGTGGTGTTCCTCACGATCGCGGTGGGGTTGGGTGGATTCGCCTGGTCCGGTTTTAGGTGAGCGACGAATATTCGACCTTGTGTCTATTGGCGATAAGGTACATATTCCATTGTGCTGTTTTGTATGTCAATGTAAATAAAAACAAATCGAGATCTTTCTTTACACAGTTTATTTATTAGTAATTAAATCATTTATGTAGAAAAAAAAACAAATCTATATCTTCTTTAACTCTTTCTTCACAGTTCATTTATTAGTTGGTACCGTCGTTGTCACAATCAAATAGATCGAAGCATAGTCATAAAGACCTTTGATTCGTAAGTTGTAGGTTTACATTTGCTTGCTCAATCAATGAATTAAATTTTAATATTCCAATGTGTTACAAAACATTAACATGTAAAAATAATACTTACTAATAATACTTACACCTAAAGGGGTTTGAGTAATTTTGTATGGAGGGGTGGATTTATTTTTAAATTAATTTGAAATTTTATTTTATTTGATCATTACCGACATAAAATATAATTCAACATAAAAATAAACACAAAGTCATAAACCTCATAGTTTGTGAAAAATTGCTAATGGAATACGAAAATGTATGAAAAAAATATTTTTTGCTTGACGCGCCTCAATTTTTATTTTATTTGAAAGAACTTGTTAAGGCATATAAAAATACTATCACAATATTTCCTAGTATTCTTACGACTCTTGTTTGCTTTCCGTAGCATTCCTTTTACGACAGTGCATTTGAATGTATACATAATGTACAGACAACGGCTACGCAAGCTATCTATTTCCGGCCATGTCGATTTGTTCTCACGCAATTAATGCGCATTGGACAAGAGCGAGAGAAACAAAGGTAATGGGTAGCTTGACCTGCCTACCGTATACAACGTGTAACAGGAAGGTGTGGTCAAAATGAAAAGATCCAAAGTGTATCCGATCTAGATCTTGTATGCATAATCACTTAGACGTTATTTCTAACTTTACAAAATAAAATGCAATTGTTAATTAATTATTTATATTAGTGACGTCATATCAAAATAAACAAGTCCCATCACTAGTGTAAACCTTGTGTACTCACAATTATAATCACGCCTGGTACACTGAGCGCAAAATAGTTAGGAACATAGCAACGCACCGCGTGGGTCGCTTGGCACACGACGACGGAGACGGCGAGAATCGACAGCCGCTTGACGGCTTGAACAACGCAAAACTTACCAATTTACGCTTCTCAATGAATTAAAGAGTTAAAAAAAGAAATACTAAAACTTTTATTGCATTTTGTTATATAAAATAATTCACTGAGACACATCATGATCATTCAAAGTTGGCAAACTATTTCAGTGAAAGGTACTAGGACAACAGAGACGTTAGAAAATAATAACGTAATTTTAGCAAATAACGTTTGTGATTCTCTTTTCCCTGCCAGTCAGTTTATGGTGGTTTGTCAAATCGATGTCAATGTTTGTCGCTTAGTTACATACATAATTATTATTTCTTCGACAGAATTGCTATTTATTTGCGTTGTTATTTAATTATCAATATGAATTTCTTTTAGTTAGGCTACGTTTATGTCGGCGAGTGTGAGATGCAAGGGCAGATGAAGGAATCCATAGTTGCCGCTTTTCGCGCTGTGTAAATCTAATGTTTGATGCCGTGTGTTTCACAGTGAAATATTTTAAAATTACAAAGTGAAATGAAAGTTTCAGTGTTATTGTTCACTATTAAATTTTTTCATTGAGAAGCATTAATTGGTGAAGTTTTTCGTTGTCAAAGCCGGCCGTCTGTTGTCGCCGTCCGCCGTGTGCCGAGCGAGCCGGGCGGTGCAGTGCTCTTAAGTTCCTAACTATTCTGCGCTCTGAGTACTAGGCGCGCATACGCAAGTAGGATTGTAAGTACACAGAGTTCACTGACCCACTAGTGATGGGAGACTTGATTATGATGATATGATGTTACTAATAAAATATTACATAAAAATTGCATGGCTTCTTCTCTTCTTTTCATTTTGACCACACCTTTCTGTTACACGTTGTATAATAATAAACACTGCATACGTATAATTATAGGTGGGTATAAAAATAAAATGCGGTAGGTATGTACGTTTCATTTTCACATTACATGAAAGTAACAATTATTTATATTTATAAAACCTAATAAATAATTAAATTTCAGTATATTTTCTTCCAAAGGGACTTGCACCCCTTTCGCGGTATACAATATATTTAACGACAAGTATTACAATGTACTATAACTTCTTAACAAAAAATCGTTGAGCAATCGATCACAAATGAACGCGCCAAGGTTTTTTAGGAAATGAAGAAAGTTATAAAAGAAAGTAGCAAAACACGCACGCACTATAGAAGGATTGTAAGTGACGCCAACGTCAGCGCCGGTCGTTCATGAGGCACATTATTTCAGCATCATTAGCTGATTTTTATGTCCTCACTGCTGGGGCACGAGCCTTCCCTATGGATGGATAGGGAAAACGGGCATTATTCATTACTAGTGGATGGCCGCCCAGTGGTCTAAATTCGACCGTAATTTTATTAAGGCTGCACAGATTGTATCATAGGCAATGAAAAATTTAAAAAGATAGAATGTGAGTTTGGATTACCGTTGGCAGATTTCGGCCGCTCCTCTTCAATTTTTGAAAAATGTATGATATATGATATATGCATAATTTTAAAAAAATATTAGCATTTTGCACTCCTTCTCTATATAAACTATAAGTGTGCGAAATTTCATACTCCTCCGATCGCGCAATTTTCGTAAAAAGGGGTACAAAGTTTTTGCTTCACGTATTAATATATAGATGTTATAATAAACAGTATGAAATAAATGTTTGTTGTGATTACCCGTGTTCTCTCATACTCAATATTATATATATACCAGCAATTTAGTGTCTAAGGTGTTGTTGTACCAAATTGCAGTGTCAACCACTTGGACATCGCGCCGCCGCACGCCAGCGTGCTGATGGGACTCTCCAACACCGTCGCCACGCTGCCCGGCATCATCAGCCCGCCGCTAGCAGGCGCCATCGTCACTGACAAGGTAAACTACCTTCATCACCATCGTCATCATCCACCTTTAGCAGGCACCAAAACAAATAAGCCTCCTGAGTTTCTTGCCAGCTCTTCTCGGTCGAAGGCTCTCCCAAAATCCCAACTGGTGGTAAATTCAGTAGTTTAGTCTTAAACTATTTTTTTAGTTTTTTTGATAGTTTTGACGTCAATAAGTGCATGTGAAGGCTTATGTTGAATAAAATGATTTGACTTTGACCATCTACAATTAGGCTATCATCAACATCATCATCGTCATTATCATCAGCCCACTGCATGACAAAAGCATCTTCTCTCGCACGCTGCACGGTCTTAAAGCTACCCTTAATTCGACAACCATTTCTTCAACAAGGTTTACTACCATTGCTCAGATTTTAAGTCAAAGTAAATTATAGGCGCGAAAATAAGTCTGCAGTTTGCGAACATTCCCTTGAGGGGCCCAACCATTACATCAGATTTGATAAACCACAAATACTCGCTAGAGAACAACGATTCAACCCTAGGCAGATACGCGAGGCTATTGAAATTAAAAAACATCCTAATTTTAATAGAGAAGATGGTTGGTATCTACCTAGTGGTAGATACCAACCATCTTATCCCAGGCTAGTGCCTGGGATCCCATCATACAAAATATTAAATCCCAGCCCCAACACCATACTGCCAGACCAAAAGATACTGTAAGATCTTTCTGCGTAAAACGGAACGCACCTGATTAAATTTAAATGAGGGGTTACCAGCTACTAACTTATTATGAGACGACCAACATCTCAGTCTCCCTGTGACCACGGACCTTGCAAAGGGTTCGAAACGTCAGGATAAACATTAATTAAAACTAATGTGTAAAATAAATGCGAATAGATCCGTAAAAGTTGTTTCATTTCAATCAAAGTAATTTTTTTTAATTTCTTTTGAATAGTCCATATTGTTTTTACCTACTATCGATTCAGTAAGTCTATTTTTTAGCTGAGGAGAAGAATGAACTCAAAACACTGCACAGCTTTTATAGAAGTAACGACATTTACAAAAAAAAAAGAATGTCGTTAAACCTTCGATCAATTATATACATAAAAAACCCGGTATTACAATTGGGTAGTTGACAACAACAACAATTAATTCGAGAACTATAATCGTATAAATGAAATCACGTAACAGTTCTTTAAAACTTT
Source organism: Eudonia truncicolella (assembly GCA_949315975.1). NCBI lineage: Eukaryota > Metazoa > Arthropoda > Insecta > Lepidoptera > Crambidae > Eudonia > Eudonia truncicolella. Next base: position 15,382,158 of record OX438830.1, on the reverse strand, counting down.
AACCAATTTATTGGACCTAAGCATAAATTTCTGTAACCTAAAAAGTTATTAATAAACACTCAATTGACGGAAAAAAAGTGATGTCATAGTTTGCTAATCCTATACAATTTATATTAAAAATAATCGTTTTGACAGTTGTTAAAAAATGTCTATATTGACTAACCAGTCAAATACCCAATTATGCATACATCTACACATTTACTGTGATTCTAAAATTGTTGTATAGACGTACTTGGGCACCATTTGTCAATGTTTTAAACTACAAAACCAGTGTGTGGGAATTGGGGGCATGTCAATGCCATGCATTTTTATCATTGATAAAATCATTTACATTGTAACGTAACGTAACGTAACGTAACGTGACGTGTAACTTAAATTTCTCAAAGGGCCAAATTACAACATCATTCGGGAGTTTATTCTAATACTAGTTGTCGTCCGCGACTTCGTTCGCGAAGACAACACTATCCCACAGGAACCTGTTACCGGGATAAAAAGTATCCTATGTCCTAGTCCGGGTCATGGTCTGTCCATGTGCACAGTTTGCATAAAAATCCGTTCAGCCATTTTCACCTTTCACGTGATGCGCGGTCAAATAAACAGACAACATTCAAAATTCTAAAAATTGTTGGAACATTTTCTGTTATCGATTCTAAGTATTCCCAGCCAACTTTTCGAATATCTTCCATGTACAGACTTTCGACCCTCTTTAGCTTTATTATATGTATAGATTGTGACATGTGCCCCATGAATGATACTAAGAAATAATGATTCAGTTTTAGAATCTCTCAATCAGGATGTATCTAGCTTTTAATCAACATTTGCTTTTATTTTGTTTCTTATTGTTATTTAGTAAATTATTATTATCTTTAGAATAATAGATGTCTATAACCGTAAATAAAGCGTTAAATATATTTATTTTTTGTTCATTTTTATGTTTTATAGTGTCGCAATAACAGTATTTTCTATCAATCTATCTAAAAACAAACATATTATTGAGAATTAAATGTATTTAACCTTTCATTAAATTTTGTAAATAAAACGGCGAAACTAACAAACCAACTGTATCGTTTCCAGACAGCCGCGCAATGGCGGTACGTGTTCTTCATATCCAGCGCGATCTATCTGTTCGGCGCAATCGTCTACGGCCTGCTCTGCTCCGGCGACAAGCAGCCGTGGGTGGTAGAACCCGAGTCGGACGCCAGCTTCGACACGGACGGCGCCTCCTCCGTCACCACCGCGCGGTACGACGACAAGGCGTACGACAACAAGGCTATGGACCACAGCTCAGAGATGTGAGAGAGGTAGAGCGAGAGCGAGAGGGAGACTGAGAGTTAGAGTAGCACAATGAGTTGGTGGATATGCAGCTGCTTATGACCAGAACAGAGGAGGTATTATATGCTGTTATTAAGAGTGCTTTTACAATTTACTATTTTATACAAACTTCAAAGTACCAGTTTTTTTAAATCCAATATGACAAGTTTAATGCAACTTTCTATGCTTGGAAATTGCAAAGATCTAAATAGTTAGTGGGAAACCGGAAAGTGACAAAATACGCTTTGGCGCCTCCATCTTCACCGCGCGACGACAAGGCTATGGATCACAGCTCAGAGATGTGAGCGTGAGATGTTATTAGCTTATTAAAAGCTGAGCTTATACTGTATTGTATATTATGTTTTATATGATTCTAGCTGACCGGCGGACTTCGTACCGCTTTGACAGTTTCTATGACAACAAAACAAACAAATCATTCATCGTTATAAGAACACCCGTATCCCATGAAGGAATCCTATAGCAGCGCCACCTACCGGGTCCGATTGTAAATTTAAACCATTCTCGAATCCACTTGAACACAATATACAAAAAATTTCATCCAAATCGGTCCAGCCGTTTAGAAGGAGTTCAGTGACACACACGCACAGATATATAAAGACTAGTGGTCACCCGCCCGCTTCGCTGTGCGAATATAATGGATCAATGAATGTTAATCAAAATAATTATTAGGTTTACCAACATCATATATAGCCTATCATTTACACAATCTCATGTTCTTACTACATACAAATTTTCATCAAGAGCCATCACCCGCTAAACTTTTTTTTTATATAGCCTATCGTTTACATAATCGCATGTTCTTACTTTATCCAAATTTTCATCAAGATCGGTCAAGCCGTTATTGAGTTAAAGTGGACATACAGATAGATAGACAGACAGACAGACCAACAAAAGTTTTAAAAATCGTAGAATTGGTGTCAGTGAGTCATAAAATGAATATTTATCCCAAAATTTGTCAGAAAAATTGCAAGTACACACAGAGCCTACAGATTTATATAGTAGTAAGTATAGATATATAATTCCACGCAAATTTTGTTGCGATCAAATAACAATTTGGAAAAAGTGTTGTAAAAATTGCAATTGGACTCCATTTCCACTTAACATCAGGTGGTGTGGAGTCATTTGCCGTGCTAAGTATAAAAAAAAAAAAAAATTGCGGGCGTGCACTTTAAGAGAGGCCTATGTCCAGAAGTGGACGTGTGTAGGCTGATGATGATTATGATGATGATTGTAAAAATTTCCACAAGATAAAAAGAGCTTATACAATTTCTTAGAAGAACCATATTTTTGAATCTATTAGCCGTTTTTAGTAAAATTTTATATAAAATTTCACTAAAAACGGCTAGGCATATAAAGATAAATGTTAACATAGTTAGTAAAATACATATCGACCACCATCTTACATCAATACGTGTATTGATTTATTTATTATTTCTTTATTGAATTAATTACACGGCTGTGGCCTATTACTATAATTAATATTTTAAAAACATATTTATTTTATTTCATTTTAAAATTATACATTATTATAAATAGATTTTCCGTACATAGATTGAACGAAGAAGGAGAATACGATAAAAATAGTAAACAGTGTAAAAATATTTAAATTAATAAAAATAACATGTAGTATGGTGGTAAACGTTAAACCGTTGATTCCGTGGAACCTTTTCGTATGGCTTTTCTTTTCCAGCTCAAATCCACCAATTGAATTGCTTCCTTTTCCATACGGTGTAAAATAGAGTAATCCTATTGGTGGATTTCACCCTCGCGCACTGCTAAGGTACCTAGCTTAGCTTGGCTTTGGAAAAGCAGCCCATTATGTACTGGCATTTCTCATTATTTCTTAAATTAAGTACTCAGTTCCGTCCTTTTATATAGTTTTTTTATTTAACTTAGCTATTGTTACTTCATATTATTCTTTTATAAGTATATTTTTTTATATTACTTACTACAGGAAGGCAGTGCGTTTTGTTATGGTTATGTGACATTAGATGGTACCTCGCATATTAATCATGTGATAATTTAAGAATTTTCTTGTTATTTTTAGTTTTACACCCATGAATGACAGTATGACTTATTATTATCTACAAATTATTGTAAAGAAATGTTTTCGATTTGAATGGGATTATTTAAGTTACAAGTCTTGTCGATCTGGCAGACAAAAGTATTCCTTATCTTTAAGCGTGTAGGGTTAGTTTTATAGTTGCTTTGAGTATGTGTAACATTGAATCCAAAATTGTATATCTTTAGAAGCTAAGCTGAAACTTTTGTCGCCTCTCCTATAAATGTGTAAATGTCTGTATATCAATATCTTGTATGTACATAGTAATGTTATATAAATAAATAATGGAAATATCAAAAATATTAGTTTATTTTACCAAAACCATATAAGTTAGGTATATCCTTTTTATTATAACATTTGAAATGAAAGAATAAATCTAATTACAGCATTAAAGTACTGGAACACTATTTAAAAAATAACAGTTTACGATGAAAAACTGGTTTTTAAAAGTATCAGCAATATTTGTACATACATTTTTATAACACTACAATTTGGCACACATATCTACCGTAAAGTATACTAAATACTATGATAACTTGTGATAGTAAAATGGCATGCTACTATTTAATATTCATAGTATGAAATGATTAAAATTCTGATTTTAACTTCATTAAAAAAATTACGCACCGCGCAATCTTTAATTTAAGGGGGAAATGTTATTAATTAAATATCAATTAAAGGGTTCTTCCAGCCATCAAAACAAAACAAAACATTCTCAAAGGGCTTCGAAAGTGGATGGCACCACGCAAGCTTGTCCCCTCTCTTCTACTTGATTCTTTGTGGAGTTCGGATCGGAATTGAAGTGGTGAGAGACGGTGAGACCAAGCACCACTTGCAAGCATTTCGATAGTTTCTCAAATCTTGTCATCATAACCCGATTAGGAAGTTAGCTTTTGAAGCATTTTAAAATACTTAGCGTGTTCAAATATTTGGTCAAACTTAGTAGGTAGGTACTAGATGGTCGCCAACAATGTTAATGACCTACAATAGGTCAATCCTATCCGAAGTTCTAGCTTTTAAAGGCGCCCTCGGGTTGTTCTGCTCCCGATTCGATTCGAACCCCTCAGAGAAAGAAAACCTCTAACGGTATTTCGTTTCACACGGCTTGAGGAACCCTTTAAGTTTCTCGCTGCCCCCAAAAGTCCGGTGACGCTGAAAATGCCGCAATCAGCAAACTACAAAAAAAATGTTAGGTAATACCATCTATGTAGTTTATGTGGTCTCCTTAGGGAGGTCGCCCTTTGCACGATATGTAAGAAAATCTCTGAAATGAAGATGACCTACTACCTACCTAGGTACCTATTGTAAATCCTCCGAGCTCGTTTTTGATCAAAAATACAAAAATTCTAAAATAGCGCCATCTATTATGCTTCTACGAAAACTTTCATAATTGCAAGAGATCTTCTTTTCTAATGACTTATTGGGAAATGCATTATGGAAAACTAAAAAACTATTTTAATTAGTCAAAATAAAAATAAACGTAATACGTCAAGGACATTATTGTTATTCGTATTTCAAATTCAAATTCACTAATGTTAACAAAACGGTGGCGCTTTTTTTAAAAAATGTTTTTAATTAGAGCACTTATAAGCCTAATAATTAATCTCATTTATATTTAAATTCTCTTTTCCTTCAAATTTGCATATTTTAATATATAATAAAGGCATAAAAACATTAAAGAAAAATACTTTCCCCTAACTAAAACCTAAAAAATACGCATCAGCAATGTTTTGAATTAGCTTTAGTATGAATAGAGAATGAATGGAGACTTTAAATAAGTTTCTAAATATGATAGGTAGATATTGTTCTTATTTTATTGATTTTAAATCCATTATAAATTAAAACAGACAGTGAAATGTTTCATTGTATTTAGATTATCAAACTTACTTGCGTGATTCGAATGTTTACTTGTTAATTAACTCAAAACAAACTGTAGTTGAAATAAGAATACCTAAGATGAAATTAAATATTGTTTTTTTATTATTAAACACCTATTTACTAATCACAAATTAAGAACCAATCAAGATTTATATTAAAATGTAATCCACTTCCGTCGAAAATTCGTTGTGACGTCACACCCGCGGCGCCTGTTTGTCGGCGAAGTATAAAGGGAGCCGCCACTTTGAAACGCCGCTTTTTCCCCGATCGTCTGGAAAGCGGCGCGTGCGTCTCAATCTCGAGTTGATTTTACGGAAAGAAAATCAAAATGGACAACAACGATATGACTTACAAACTGTTGGAGCTGATGAAGAACACCGGCTACCCGATTGTTCAACACAACGGCCAGAGGAAGTTTGGGCCGCCACCGGACTGGACCGGCCCTCCCCCGCAGAAAGGGTGCGAAGTGTTCATCGGGAAGCTGCCGCGTGAGATTTTCGAAGATGAGCTCGTGCCTATCTTCTCGAAAGTCGGGAAGATTTACGAAATGCGTCTGATGATGGACTTCTCTGGCTCCAACAGGGGATACGCGTTCGTGACTTACTCCACGAAGTTGGAGGCCACCATAGCCGTAAAGGAGATGAACGGCTACGAAATACGCGCCGGCAGGCACATCGGCGTGGTGAAATCCGTTGACAACTGCCGGCTCTTCGTCGGCAGTATACCGAAGACCAAATCCCGTGAGGAGATTCTCGAAGAATTGTCGAAGCGCGTGACTGGTATAGTTGATGTTATCCTTTACAAGAACTGCTTCGATCGCCGGCTGAATAGAGGGTTTGCGTTCGTGGAGTTCACGTCTCACAGGGCTGCGGCGATGGCCCGGCGAGCCCTCGTGCCCGGGTGCGTCAAGATTTGGGACCAAGAGCTGATGGTGGACTGGGCGGAGCCAGAACCAGATGTCGACGACGAGCAAATGAAGAGGGTGAGTTCGATTTGATTTTTATTATATTAACCAGTAGTTTCTTAATTCGGATTGGTTTTACTTTACCTATAAATCGACAGCTCGCGACATTTTTAAGTATGTCGCTAGGTATTTAATGTTTTTATACGCAAGGTAGTTTTATTTTGTAATTTAAATAACAACATACTTTTAGACCTATAAAGTAATATTTTTGTAAGGTTTACTGTGCTATCGGCAGTACTCTGCTGATGCGAATTTGAACTATAGCAATTCTCTTATCTAGTGTTGCATAGTGATAGTTTTAATTGTTTGTATGAAGTGTTAAGTTTCTGTTTATTTTAATCGGATCCTTTCATATAGCATGCTCACCTGCCAGTTCTAGTTGGGAAACACTAGTTTTTAAAGTTAGCTTGGCGACACTCTGACCAACTTTTCTCTTACAGGTAAAAGTGCTGTATGTAAGGAACTTTTTGATTAGAACCACACCTGCGACTATACAATCTGTATTTGAGACTGCCGTAAAAAGTAAAATTGAGCGAGTAAAAAAGATTTACGACTATGCTTTTATTCATTTTTATGAGCGAGAGCATGCTGTGCTGGCTATGACGAAACTGCAAAATTCTGAAATTGACGGCAGCATTGTAGAAATAAGATGGGCCAAGCCCGTTGATCGTGACCTGTACAAAATACAAAAACTGAAACGTGGCAATGCGAAGTTTAACAATAGCCTAGATTTGACACAGACTCTGATGCTTTACAAACAACATTTGGATAAGAAGGAATATGCTAATTCGCCGAAGGACGATGAAGGGATTGGTTCTGCTTGCGCTGGAGATTCTGCTTGTGGCTCCCCAACTGATATTAAACCTTCAAACTTTCAGTACACCATCGCTCCTAAGGAAGACTACCCATTGGCTCCTGCGAAACTTGACGCTATGTGCAAAAGGTATTTTGATATTTTTCTTAATTTATAATATTTTACAAATTAAAAAAATTTAATAATTATTTTAGAATGTTCTTTTTTATTTCTCTATCAACTTAAAATTTTAAATATTCAATACATACAAAACATTTTAAAAGTTGTACCTACCTACCTATTTGTAAATTTCTTTTGATTTTACACATGCACTAACCTACCTCTAAACTTGTGGTAGAATGAACAGTTAATTTTTGACAAAATCTTAGTTAATTATTTGTAAATTTCTAGCTTGGACATTAATAAGTGAGTGTTTGACTTTTTTCATTCCAGGTACATGTGGGCACCCCCCGTGTACGAGTACCAGAAGTACGGCGACCCGTCCGGGGGCGAGGAGTGGGTGGGCCGCGTGGAGCTTCCACACGTGGGCTTGCCGCTGCTGGGCGCGCCGCGTCGCGTGGGCCCGCTCACCACGCGTGCCTGCTACTCCATGCAGCAGGCGCATGTCGAGGCGGCCGAGAACGCACTGCACTACATCAAGGTATGTTCAAAGTGGAAGTCTTAATAATTTCTTCAATACAAGCCTTTACTAGCACTTCTTCACGTCAAAACTATAAAATCCAAATATTTGACAGTTGTTAACTGCTAAAGCAAGAGGAAAATAGAAAGCATGATTTATTATTATTCCATTCAATGATATGATTATGTAAAAATGCAATTGTATCTATTTAACCTTACTTACAAAGACACTTTTCTTTAGATCAATGCCAAATTACTAAGTCTTTCGTTCTTATTGATAGGTTTTCATTCTAATATTGGTATTTGGTACCAATAAAAGGCATATGGTGTTCAATCGTTAGGTTTTATTCTTTTTGTGGGATAAAACTCGGTGTGCTAATGTTGCTAGTGTTTAGTGGGTAGGTCTCTCTTTTCGTCCAGCTTTTTTTTTGGCGAGTAGGGAAGCCGGGGTTGGCATCTATGTAATAATATGCTTTACACTATCGTCATTTTACTTACTTACAGTTGAATATGTTGTGTATTTTTTCAGTAATTTCAGTTTGTTTTTTTTCTTTTCAGATGCTCAGAACTGATCTTATCCAGCGGTCAACGCCAGCGCCACAGCCGATGTACCCGGTCCCGCCGGTGGCCAGTTGCGTGCCCTTACCCTACGACTACCTCTCCTCCCTCTACGCACGCGCACAACCCACCATGACTATGAACATGCCAACCCTCTGGCGCACTGTATGAACTAAACTTTACAGTACTGTATACTGAGACTAATTGTTGAAATTGGCACTCTATTTCTGATGGAATAAGGTGCGAATTTCTGTTGTAGAATTTCGAAATGTTCATGCAGCAATGTTCTGTTTAACACATTCACTGCCAAATACACGGCGCCGTGGAGACAACAGATATTCAATTGTTTGACATTTCAAGGCAGTGAATGTGTTAATCCAGAAATTGAGATCTTTATTTCTGACGTAATGAAGACTAATTTCGTTTTGGATTCAACGGTTCCTGTTGGTATGTCGCGCCAATATGTTAAGGTGACATTTTGTTATTTTTTTTAAACATTTCGCTGTTAAGGTTTGTAGTAGGTAGGTACTTAATTTTTTCGTTTTAGTTATTTTGTTACTTTCACTTTTCATTCGCAATTTTGACTAGTTTGAACTATTAACTTAAGGCTACATCGTTGACATTGCTTTAACTACATAACTTGACTAATAACATACATTTTAAACGAAGGAATTGTCTGATTTATGACCGCCACATTTAGGAGCGCAATCGCAGCGTTTATAGATTTCTTTTATACTTAAGTTTAAGCCTTTATATCTTTGTTATAGTTAATAGTTTTAACACCACATTTTTTTGTAGGTACAATTTTTTTTGTTGATTGTATTTTGAATTTAATTTGGGTTCGGAGAGTTTTGGCGTTATTTACATTTGTGTAAAGCAGCCGTCGGGTGCTTCCTTGTGCTTATACGAAGGTATATTCAGAGAGAACGCACTGTATAGATAATTAAGAAATGTAATACTGTTTCTTTATACCAATAAAACACCAAAAACAAGTTATATTAATGTTTTTATTTTTATATGTATAATATTTTTATTCATGTGCCTAAGTTTCAAATATCTGCCAGTGGTAAGTCGTTGATTCAAATGCTTGGCGGGAAAAAAACTTCGAAATAGCGCCATCTGATGATAATTAAAAGAGTTGCAATTATGCTGCAAAAAAAATTTTTTTGGCTTTAATAACTTAAAATTATGAGACCTTTATTTATTAACGATTTGTTCTATTATACATTCAATAGTTACTTAATGCCAACAAGTTCTTTAAGCTTCAGTGCGAGATACAATAAGTAACTATAGTAACATTTTCGAGTAGGAAGGTAGGTGCTTATCTGGTATAAGTTATATGTTAGCATCCGCTACTAATGCCGCCACCGCTTCTGGTCTATGAAGAAGGCATCATAGCTGTTACATCCGCTACTAGCGCCAGCATAATTATCATTGATTTATTTGATTAATAATGAGTTAATTTATTGGATTATTATAAATATAATTATTCGTATATTGAATACATAATGACAGGATTATATAGATTACATATAAATTACATTACATTTTGAACATCATTATCATTGTATTGACTTTATCAGTAGTTTTGACACAGTATCATACACTGTCTATGGTTGTTCCCTTGTCTATGGTTGTGACTTCTCTATAAAACCAATTGTAATCATTATTCGTTCTCATTCTGCTGCGAAACATTTTGTAAGGCGAAGCTCTGCCAGATTAAAGACTAAACACCAATAGAGGGTTTTATTTTTTCTGGAACATATAGCAGACCTTATTATAGTTTCAAAAACGAAAGATTCCAGGAATCTATTCCTGTTGCAAGTTTTTACTGATTTGAATGCTTGGCGTCGCATTTATGCTGTGACGGTCAAACGGTTAATTCACATTTTTGCTTATGACCTACAAACGTGCATGAATGTGTAAATATATTTTTTTTACATTTTAATACTTATCGTGATATAAATAATAATAAGTACATATTTATTTTAATTATGACAAATAGTTTTGTCACTACAAGTATATTCTAACAGTCTGGCGAATCCTTCATTTCCGGGCATTCGCATATTGGTATACAGGGGGAGCCATTTTTCAGCCGCTTGTAGCCAGGTTTGCAGGTGCACCTGTATCGGCTGACCTCGTTGCTGTCGCATTTGAACTTGGCTACCAGGGAGAAGCAGAGGTCTGGAGGGCAACTCTTGCCACATTCGTACACTTCGTTGGCGTCTCTGCAAGGCGCATCTGAAAATAACCATTAGTTCAACGAAATGCTTTGTTACGTATGTATCCTGGGTGCTTGGTGCGAATTTAATCGCCATTTTATCACGTTACCGAAAACGAGATAATTATAATGGTAACATTTAAGTTTTCAAGTTTGTCACTAGGAGGCGCTGCTTCAGCGACATACAAATTCTCGTTATCATTAGCGTGGTCAAATGAAATAAAACTCACGCTGGTCGCGTTAAGAAAAAAATGTACAGTGAAACTAGCACCAACTAACTGTATGCCGGAAACTTCGTTGCGACAACGAGACTAAGAGCCAGCGCACATTGAGCCACAAGCTGCGGACGAGATTTTTCATACTTTTTTTGTGGCTCGAACGTGGCCACTCTCGAACGTCGGTTTGCGCCGATGCCATACAAAATGTATGAAAAACCTCGTCCGCAGCTTCTGGTGGCCGGCCACCGGTGGCTCAATGTGCGCTGGCTCTTAGGGCTCTTTCAATTTAGACGTTTGTTGTCGGACGGTTAACGCATGTTTGCAGTGCGTTAGCCGTCCGACTAAATTGAAAGAGCCCTAACAGTGGCGACGTTCAAAGAAACAGACTGCGTTAGTGTACTTACACCTATAGCAAGGACTAATATTAGTTCATGCCTATAGCTACTTAGCTGTTTGATTGCAGCTGTCGTTCAACTCGTTGAGGTTCATATTGTCCCTCTGTTTAAAAGGTCCCTTTTCCGGAATGTCCACTTCCCACAAAAAGTCGCTTTCTCAGAATGTACCTTTCCCAAATTGTTCCTTTCCTGAAATGACCCTTTCCCAAAACGTCCCTTTCCTACAAAAGATAGAATAATCGATTGGATACATTTGAAATATGGATAAAATAAAATAAAACTCACATTGTCATGGGCAATCAAATTTCAACTGACTTAACTTTCAGATTTAAAGTAATAGAAGAATAATAAAATAAGAGTAATAGAAGTTGATTGTTGCAATTATATTATATATAAAATGATAAAAAATTTACAAGTCCTGAATAAGGTATGTTCTCACTTTCGTAATTGTCAATAATGAGAACATCACGTGAGTATTTCTGTTGTTTGTTATATTTTAAAGTTTCTATACAAGTTTTATTTATTTAACAATTTATGTAGGTACAGAGATAATAAGCACAAGGAAAGAAATTTATTTTATTGATCATAACATGGATTCATTTTATTTTATCCATATTTCAAATGCATCGATTATTCTGTAGGACAGACATCTCGGGAAATGGCCATTACGGAAAAGGGACCATTTGAAACCAAGGGGCATTATAAACCTGGGTGCCTAGTGCGTGCAAGTTTCATTCGCCATTCGATCACGTTAACGGAAACGAGAATTTGTATGGCAAAATTTTAAATCTTCTCGTATGACGCCAGGAGGCGTTGCTTCAATGCCATACAAATTTTCGTTTTCGTAAACGTATTCGAATGAATACGGATACTAAACAAAACTCGCACTAGGCACCTGAGCGATTCAACTAACGGCAGAGAGAATACGAAGGAGAAGAGTTGTACAGACACAAGGATTAAAATGTAAACAATATAACTCTCAGGGGCCCTTTTTTAATTTAGACGTTTCGTCACAGAAAACTTAATAGTACAGATTCCGTGTCGGACCGCTGCCTGCCGTGCGTTTTCATATTAAACGCCAGCCGCACGCTTGTTTTAATATGGAACGCAGTGAACGGACAGCGGTCCGACATAAAACGCCTAATTTGAAAGCGCCCTTAATCCAATAATAGTATGATAGTCAAAACACAAGGTAGCTACTATAAAACTTTGAGGAGTTCCCTCGAATGTCTTTCGGCTCCATCATTATATCGACTCCAGACCTTCATTTAATAGTAGTGCTTTAAAAATGAAAAAAAATTACAAACGCACTAGTCGCACGCACTAAACTCACTAAAATCGTAGTGGCGATTTTCGAAGGTTCCCCTCGATTTCTTCAGGGTTCCATCATCTGGGGTGCGAGTCAGATACCTCCACGTGGTGCATCCTGGGCAACGAGTGGTTCCAACGGCCTCTGTTGGAGAAAGTTGGACCCAGTCGGCTAACATCTGGCAAGGCAGGAGCCCCCTTTGGGGGCCCTGCCTCTCCTATGTGCGTGCCTACTCTGGGCCGCTCAACTCGCTGCACCTTCTGAGCAGCTTTGAGAGGAGTCTTGGCGGCGCTCCTTCTGAGCGCCGTCTTTGTGGGTTTTTGTTGTAGGACACGACTTCGGGTATCGAACGTCGAGCGTCGAGTGTCTAGCATCGAGTGCCGAGTGTCGAAGGTTGGGAAGTGTGTGTGAGGGTCGGAGTCCGAGTCGGGTCAGATTCGTGGTCGGAGTCGGAAGCTGAGTCGGGGTCCGGGTCACCAAAGAAGGGCAGGCGGGCTTCGCGATTTGTTGTGTCTTTTCGTCTGCCAGCGAAAGCAGCGGCAGCGAGCGGAGAAGGGGGCCGGCGGCGGTCGCCTGGCCCCCAAGGGAGGCGCTCTGCTCTTGAGGGAGCACGAGAGGAGATGTTCCGCCTATAGTTTGGGGGTCTGGGCGAGGGGTCTCGGCTGCGCGAATGCGTGGTCTGGAGGCCTTGCGTCCCGTCCTCCGGGCATGGGCGGAGCGGCGCCATGGGTCGCTCGCGTACCATCTGATGTGGATACTGCCTGGACATGGTTTGTTCGGACGCTGTTTGCACCGGATCGGGAGAGGGCTGACCCCGCGGTGCCACCGTTGCGGGGCGGCGGGGGACGCGGCACAGCGCGCCCTAGTGGTGTGCTCTGCGTTCGATGTCCTGCGCTCCACATTGGTCGCTGTGATTGGCGCGGACCTCTCTCTGCCGATCGTGGTTCTGTACATGCTCGGTGGCGAGGGGTCCTGGGGAGGTGGTCAGCGGAGGGCGCGGAGCGGGCCGGGGGCATGGCCCTCTGGCAGATCCGTGCCGCCGCAGACGCCTCCTGTGGGGAACCAGCGCGGTCCGAGCTCTAGGGGGGGCTTTGACCGTGCATTGCACGGGTCCCCACTGAGGGCCGACGCTCCGTATGTCCCGGCGCGTCGGCGACCCGTCTGTAAGGACGGGTCAGGTGTGTCCGTCCATCGTTTTCGAGGGCGGTAACCCGCCCCCACCAGGGGCGGGAGAGGGGCTCGCCCGTCTACAGGGCGAGCAAACCGACGGGGTTGTGGAAGTGTCCGAAAGGGTTCCCATGACCTCGTCAGGCTCCGGCATGCCGGCGTTCGATGCGTCCTCCTCAGATGAGGACGACGCGATGATCGCCGGTTTGCTGGTTCCAAGGTGACGAGCGAACATCGGAGTGGTTTTACCGAGTCGGCTTATACTCGCTTTCTCTAGGGCTTCGGCCCTGGAACAGAGTCTTAGCAAGAGCCTCGTACAGCCAGCGGGACAGCGGGACCTCTCTTTGCCCGCTGATGCGTCTGTTAGCATATTTCCACTCCGTCAAAAAAACAAAAAAAAGAAAAAAAAAAGGGTTTCATCATCTGATCCTTACCTGATGACCATCGGATCACCTGGGAAGTTATACCCTTTCAACAAAAAAAAAAGAATTTTCCAAATCGGTTCAGGCGTCTTTGAGTACTTAGTCGGGTAACATTTTACTTACATAAAAAAAAAAGATTCCGACGAATTGAGAACCTCCTCCTTTTTTGAAGTCTGTTAAAAAGTGTATACATGTTAATACTCGTGACTGTACATGCTGCGGAGAGTTGTGGATGTAGTGTGGGAAGATGTTGATGAGATATTTTGTCGTAGTTAATCAACCCAATAAAAGAAATATGTAAAACATGAAATCTTACGGTAGTTATATACGGTGGTGGTCCTTAATCTCTGCTTTGGTGGATACTTGACCCTATAATTTTTTTTTGAGAGAGATTGCTGTTTGCCTCAGTCGGCATTTTTAGCTTCACCGGGCTTGGTGATCCTATAAAGCTTAGGTACTTACTGCATTGATCCACAGGTATACAGTTGCCGGCCTTATCTCTCGCGAATCCATCTTCACAGTAGCACTTCTTATTGCACACTATGTTTATAATTGGACAGGACGTGCGGTTCTGGGTGCTGACGTTGCATTCGTTGTCGCACGCGGTGCCGCACGAGAAGAACTCGTTGGGCCGCGTGCACTTGTCTGAAAATATTTATATTTAAGTCTCAGGCACCCTGAAGTTTTACGAGCGCCTAGTGTAGTTTTGCTTACTATGCGTATTCATTCGATTCATTTACAAAACTAAAAGTAGGGCAAAATTTTAACTCTTCTCTTACGTCGCAGGAGCGCGGATCCAGCACACAAAAACGGCTGTGGCTACGGCCACCCAAAAATCGGCCAAGTGCGAGTCGTAATAAAAATATTGACTTCTGAATTTGGTTAGGTTTTAGCTGTGAATGTGTGCGTGTGTTGTGCTGCTCTATGTTCAGAATCACACACGCACTCGGTTCATTGCTAGTTTATAACCGCAGATAAAGAACAAAAAAATAAAAAACATTTATAAAGAACATTTTTTTTATAAAGAACATTTATTGACCTGCAGCTGCACAACACATAAAAATAGGTACAACATACAAAACGGATACATAATACATACATATACATTAAAACTCGTCCAGTTTTAAAGATACAAATGGCACAATAAAATATTTTTAGTTTTTATTTTTTAAGTGCTTGCTGCACTGAAGCTAAATAACCGTTGCAATGACCGTTGGAGCACTGTGCCGCTATTAGAATTAAAAAAAAGATAATTAAAAAGCAGTGACAAAATTCGGCGCTTACGTCAGCCTACCCGGTATCATAGCGGTCAGTGCAGCCGCCCGGATTGCGGAAGACCCAGGTTCGTTTCCTGGCTGGGTCGGGAGGGCGTTTAATTTTTTCACTGTATTTTATAAATTTCGATCTCAATTTTATTAAGGTCGTGGGCATGCCCACTGTGCCCACAACGGTGGAACTCTCACTAGGCACCCCCCTGATATAAGTATGTGGATAGTTTTAACGGTAGGTACTGTATTCTGAGATTATAACTTACCACAATCTGCCCCAGTAATGCATTCTCCTATAGCGTTTCTGTAATACCCTTTTGCGCAAACGCACTTTTTCTTGCAAGGGCGAGGGTCGTATTGGCAATCGTACAGTATCCCTTTGTTCCTGCATGTTCCCTCTGGTGGGCACGCTTGAACGCATTTTTCTACCTCATATTGTCCACAGTTTAATGATTGTGATTCTGTAATTTTAGAAAATGGTTTTTATAGTCTGTAGTTGAGTGTTATTTTAAAAATCAATTAATTCTCAGGGTATTTCTAGACGGTTACCTCGGTTAGGTAGGTAAATTTAAAAAACCCTTTTTAAACGTGTGAGAGATAATAGTCCTATAAGGTTACAGTTCATTACTTCATAAGGTCATTTTATGTCCCCACTGCCGGGGCACGAGCCTTCCCAAATGGATAGAGACAAGGCAATAAACCACCACGCAGGCCCATTGGTGGTTACTAACGACTGCTGCTAATGCAGCAGCCGTCGGGACCAACGTGCCTTCCGAAGCATAGGTTACAGTTGCTAGAGAAAAACTCGCCTAACAAGTCTAGCCACGAGCACGTATACTAAACAAAACTCGCACTAGGCACCTACACATCAACCTATCCAGAACTGTCAAATTTCTTCTATACATTTTCAACCATATTTCGCAGGTATAAAGTTCAAAGTCTATTGAGGAAATTTGACAGTTTGTGGTAGGTTGACGTGCAGGCGTGTGTACTTACTGCATTGATTCACAGGTATACAGTTGCCCGCTGCGTCTCTCGCGTATCCATCTTCACAGTAGCACTTCTTGTTGCACACGATGTTTTTAATCGGACAAGACGTGCGATTCTGGGTTTCGATGTTGATACATTCGTTGTCGCAGGCGCTGCCGCACGAGAAGAACTCGTTGGGCCGCGTGCACTTGTCTGAAAGTATATTTATATTACAATAGCTGTGCCCGCGACTTCGTCCGCGTGGAATAGTGATCCCCTATATTTACCGCCTTACAAATAAACAAAGAATAAGGTCCGAATACTTATTCCGTGTTTTGTTCCTGTCATGTAAACGTCATTTAAAATTAGAGTAAAGTAAGTTAAGTAAACATACCTATAACAGTCCCACAGCTGGGCAAAGGCCTCCATCATCAAAATCAAGTCATCGCTACTTAAGAAGAGTAAAAGAGACAAATAACGGAATAACTATTCGGACCTTATTCTTTGTTTATTTGTAATGCTTATAAACTTAAAACTATGTAGTATGGCAAAATAGCAAACTAATGTCGATTGTGACCAGAAGGCGCTGCGTCAATGTCATAAAATTAAAAAAAAATCCACAGATCTCGTGCTCTACACGACTTGAAAGGGCATTGAAAATGTACCTACTTATTATAGATTATTCAAAAAATATTTTTTTTTCAAAACCAACTTTTCCAAAATATTTTTAAATCATCTTAAAACCCGTCGAATTCCGCGTCTTTTGAGCTCTCATACGTCCTCGTGGCCGCACGCGAGCCGCCGAGTTTGCGCGGCGCGAGGTGTCGCACCGCGCAAACTCGCGGCTAAGGGCACCTCTACAGCCTCAACCGTCATTAATATCAAAAAAAGTGTAATAAGGTAAAATGTTCCTTAGTTCAATACAGAGGTGCTTTTTTTATTTTTTTAAATTCGGCTCCGTTCTTGAGATATCGGGAATTTTCTGGGAAAACACACGATTTATCGGTCAAAAAAAGTTTTTTTTCAATTTCCAAAAAAAGTTTTTGCAAACGAAACGAAAAAAAACGAAAAAAACGAAAAAACATTTTCAATGTTAAAAGGTAAGTATTCAGTTTAGGCTACAGTAGCTCTTATGAATGTCTGCCTATGCTATCGGTTCATAAGTCTACACAGGGAGGGAGACCTTATACTGAGGAAAAAATCTACTACCTACATTCAGGGTGTTATTTATTCTACTCTATGGTGTGAGGTTTATGTGGTTTTATTCACCACTAGTTGTCGCCCGCGACTTTGTTCGCGAAGACTACACTGTCCCACAGGAACCTGTTACTGGGATAAAAAGTATCTATGTCCTAGTCCTAGTCCTGGCCTGTCTATGTGCGAGTTTTGCGCTTAGCAACATTAATTTTTATTTATATAAATGTCACCGGATAATTGTACGAACCGTTTGTTTATAATTAATCTAGTAAGATTTTAAACTGTCGATAGATTGTGAACGAATACTATAATTTACAATCTAACGTTTACACTTTCATAAGTTTATAAACTGACCATGTCCAGCCGTCAAATTGTGATTTTGCATTTAACGAAATGCAAAGTGCACGCTGATTGGCTGAACGAATCACTTGTTTTTTACCCACTCCAATTTGAATTCCACTATTCAATTTAAAGTTAATACCAGTTTTAACAGTTTGATTAAATAACATATAATATATTATTATTAAAGATATTATTAGATTTTATCACAATAATGAAAGCGAGAGAACTTGTATTGCATTAAAGCAGCGCCACCTAGTAACAAACGAGGTAAGTTTCAATTTAGAATCATCTTATTCTGAGGTACACTAGTAAAAGTGATTAGTGATTTCAAAATTAGATAATTTTAGTAAGTTTTTATCTTTAAGTTATTTTTTTAACTTCATTATGCCTATTCATTTTAGGCCAGTTGTCCATTAAAGAATATTTAGCTAAATCTAATGAGAATACCTAAGCTTTCCGTAACATTTGCGGTGTAATTAAAGCAATTGCACGACGTACACGATTCTGCAACTATTCCAGACTGTGTATTCTGTGTATGATTAAGGTAAAATGAATACTAAACCACTTACAACAAGGAAACTAAAACCTTTCTACTAATCTCAAACTAAATGTATGGGAGTGTTTAATGTCAAAATTTTTAATACTTCTCGTTTGATTTTTAAAAAGTTATTGATGCCATCTTACTCATTAGACAACGTACTTTCATTATCAGTTTTAAGTTTTTTGATATCTCTCATAGTTTCGGAATAATCGCCTGTGCACACTTAACGATTACACCCTGTATAAAATATAGCTCAAAACTTTTTGATTTCGTTTTAAGTGTTGTTGTTAACAAGTTTATCTAATAAAACGTGATCCTAAGAAAAAATATGTGATAGTGTTTTAACAAAAGTGACAAAAGCGACAAAAGCGAGCGTAGCGAGGGTGTTAAAAACTTAAATCACGAGCGAAGCGAGGGATTTAAGACGAGTTTTGAGTGTAGTGAGGGATTTAAGTTCACCCAAGACTAAGACACCTTTATCACCGAGGAAAATACACTACTTTTCGTACCATTTGCGAAAAAATTAACACAATAATAATATGAGATAAGCCTTTAACATTATATTTAATAATTATTAAATATAATGACAATTAAAAGTAAAAGTTAACATTCGAAACATTGGTCCAATTATTGATAGAGAGAGTTACATTTTTGTTTGGTACATTTATTGTTGATGAGTTGATTTGAGTATTTCTCTGTTCTTGCGTCTGAGGAACGTGCGTTTCATTGTAGATAGTATACGTCGGAGACAGTGGTGGTGGTGCATCGTGAGTTACGGACGAAGATAAGATGCCGGAAGTTGGTGGTTGTGTACATTTTTGTTAATTTGATTGCTTAATATGGTTTTATTCGCCATTGAGCTTTCGATATAACCCTCAGCTACTCTATCAGAGCTCCAACCACCGTGTCTTTTTATTGACGTAATATCCGTCCCTGAATCCGCCAAGAAAGTCGCCGAAGTTCTTCTAAAGCAGTCACCGGTGTAGAGTTCAACATCTTTAAGTTTTAAATATTTACCAATTTCTTTTGGCATATTGCTAATTTTATTTTTGCCAATGGCTTGTCGAGTACATTTCCCATTAGTTTATAAAAAATCTATTGTTTTCCATGTTGGTGGGACGTAATGCTTGGTATTTATGAATGATTTTAGTATATTGTCCTTGTATAATGAATGACCGATTTTTCTTTGTCTTAGTTTCCTTTACATTAATCAGCAGCAACTCATTGGAATGATTTTCAACGTCCTCCACCTTTAAGTTTACAAGTTCACATCCGCGGCAAGCACCATTGAGTCCAAAAATTAAGGCCACAAAGATAAAAAACAGGTAAATATATAGAATAATTACCATTACTAAGATACGAAATATTCATAGTTAAATCATGTATACTTACTTTTGTGGCCAGAAAAATTTCTTTAGGAGCTTCATTAACAAATTTTTCCACATTTTGAGTCGTAAAAATTTTAGACTTCTTTGCGCAATGCCCTTCTGATTTTTTTAAAAAAGCCAGTAATTTCGTGAATCTATTTATTTCAATGCTATGTTTGATGCTTATTGTAGCTTTCAGTTTTGAGTATATGCACCAAAGTGTATTCGGATTCTTTGTCTTGGATAAATAATCAAAATAGACAAGAAGTACTGATTCTGAAATTGATAGGCCTTTCGCACTTCTCCACGTTGAAAATTCTTCATAAGTTTTTAAATAATTTTCCTTGGATTTTGTTGGAAGCAAATTATTTATAATTGCGGCATCATTTGCACTGATGGAATCCGACAATTCACTGTCACTGTCGCTTTGATTTAACATCGTAACGTATTTTTTAGAACATTATCTTATTTATAAAAATAAATTTTACTTTTTTATTTTTAAGTGCTAATTGCTGCACTGAAGCTAAATTAAATATTCATAAAATTTTATAAAATACAGTGAAAAAACCTAGCCTACCCGGTAGCATAGCGGTCAGTGCAGCCGCCCGGATTGCGGAAGACCCAGGTTCGATTCCTGGCTGGGACGGGTGGGCGTTTAATTTTTTCACTGTATTTTATAAAATTTTATGAATATTTATAAAAATAAATTAAAATAAACTTAACGTTTATGTATTTGAAGAAAACAAAAACGCGGCAAATTCCTAGACTAATATTTTTTTTTGTCGGAAAAGCAAAGGCATCAAGCTCATACGGCCTCGTCAGTTTTCGTAATTTTATTTAATAATCATAACTGCATAATAAATGCGTAGTCCTTTTTCAAAAATATGTATAATGCTTTATATACAAGCTCAATGGTGTAAACACAGATGTAGTTCAGTATAAATTTCGGTAAATATTCCAAATTTAAATCACATTCTCCCCCTAGAGGTGAATTAAATTCAGTACAATTTTCTTTCCCTGTTTTTAACAGATTAAAAATGACTATTGTTATGTTTGCTTTTTGTGGCATAGAATGTCTTTTTTGAGCAAGTGGTACGAAAAGTTAATATACCAACAATATAATGACTTAATGTGTAATATTGATTTCAAAAGGTGAGAGTCAAGTGTTACACAATGTTACACATCGCGACTAGGTACTGTAAGACTCGTAAGTTTTTTCTTTTTCATTAATAATAGCTGCCAAAACTGATTTTAGTTTTGAGCAACAATTGAATACACCAACTGCTTCCTACCTAGCTATCATCCTGTTAAACTTAAAAATCTATGTTAATTTTTAGCGATGAGAAAATTGTATTGAACATACACTACTAGTGTTTTTTTATTCCGTTTTAAAATTAAGTACCTATAACCTACATGATCTAATATTTTCTAATAAAGGTATTATGGTTAGTTATGATGAGATATCTATTCAACTGTATTCTGGGTCCTAAAGGTACTTACCGCAATCTGCGCCTGTAATGCATTGTCCTATAGCATTTCTGTAATATCCTTTAGCGCAAACGCACTTTTTCTTGCAGGGACGAGGGTCATCTTGGCAATAGACCAAAACTCCTTTGTTTCTGCATGTTCTCTCTGGAGGGCACGGCTTAACACATTCTTCTACCTCATTTTGTCCACATCTTGATAGTTGTGCTTCTGTAATTTCAAGAAAATTATTCTTTAATACCGTTATTTTACAAAACTTTCTAAAGGGAGGAGGATTCATTAATTAATAAAAAAATCATAAACTATATTTTTAAACTAAGGTAGGGTAGTGGCACCAGTGTTCGACAAGAACCAGTAATCGACCAACTGATTAAGTCTTTAGCAACGACCAGCCTTAGTCCTAGTTGTCATCTCGTTAAATTTCATAATGAAATTAATGAATATAATATAATATAATATAATATAATATAATGAAATTTAACGGGACGACGAAAACTGTGTCAAAATTAAATTTTCGAGCACTGGCGCCACTACGTACGGTACATCATCACATCATCTTTATTTTATTTTCATTTTTCAACATCAAGAGTATTATTTGAAGATTTAGCTGTATGGCCTAGATCCCTTCGCGTTCCATGGAATGGATAATGGAAGAAAAAAAAACAAAAGTAAATAAATCGTACGCTAACCTAAATGTGACCCGGTTGCCATACACAAAAGTTGAAGTTGAAGTTTTCTTATTTTTCAAATCCTATTTATTGTTAGAATAGTATGAATAACTAGTTTATGTAATCCAAATTTGTTATGTAACAAAATTAACTACCTATTTCATTTAAAATTCACATCGTATTAAGTTGCAAAATGTGGAAGCGGTACATTGTCTTTATGCCTAAAAGTTGTGGAAAAACTCAATTTCCAACGGTATTGCATAAATTTGTTAACAAAAATTCGTCTCAGTGGAAATTACAAACCGTATCTTGTTATTCCTTATCTACAAACCGGAATGTAACCTCAAAATTTAATTCTTTACTCTTTATCAGACAAATGCATGATAAACTTAAATTTGCGGCACTGAAAACCGACAACGAAAAAGATTTTAATACCTTCACCTACAGAACACACACTTGTGGTGAACTTACGCCTTTGCAAGTAGGCCAAAAAGTAGTTTTATGCGGTTGGGTTCAATACCAAAGACTTTCAAAGTTTATGCTCCTGCGAGATGCCTATGGTCTTACACAATGTGTCGTTGTAGAAAATAAAAATCTACCCGACATTCCATTGGAAACTATTGTAAAAGTTAAAGGAACCCTAGCATTGAGACCGAGGAATATGATCAACACTAAAATGTCAACTGGAGAGGTAGAGGTGATAATCGAAGATTTAAAAGTCTTAAATACAGTGGATCAGCTGCCATTCAATTTGAGGGATTACCAGAAACCAAAAGAGCAGTTGAGATTGCAGCATCGATATATTGATTTGCGATTTCCTGAGATGCAAAAGAATTTGAGAATGAGATCTCAAATGCTCCATAATATGCGTAGATTCCTTATTGAAAAACATTGCTTTGTAGAAGTGGAAACTCCCACACTATTCTGTAGGACCCCTGGTGGGGCCAGAGAGTTTGTGGTTCCAACACATCATAGTGGAATGTTCTATTCTTTAGTTCAGAGCCCGCAGCAGTTTAAACAGATGTTAATGGTGGGCGGTATTGACAGATATTTTCAAATAGCCAGATGTTACAGAGATGAAACAACCAGGTCAGATAGACAGCCTGAATTCACACAACTGGATATTGAACTCTCGTTTGCCAATTTAGATGGAATACTTGCTATGATTGAACAATTGCTATACGAGACATACATGAAAAATATCCATAAACCACCATTTAGAAGAATAACTTATAAAGATGCTCTGGAAAAATATGGAACTGATAAACCAAATACAACTTACAGATTACAATTAAAAACTATTAAACATTTATTCAATGACCAGTTAACCAATTCAAATTTTGGAGCATACACTATACCATATTCAAGTCAATTAGGCAAATTGACCACTAAATATAAGGAGCAAATTAGAGAACTAGCAAAGAAATATGGGGTAAAAATAGTTTTCAATGAAAACATATCAAAAGATCTGGGCAATGAATTTGTAGACAAATTGGTAATGAATTATAGTAATGCACAAATAATTTCTATTGGGGACAATGAGAAAGTATGTTTATGTTTAGGAGAAGTAAGAGAAATATTGGCTTCACTGCTTAAGTCGAAAAACTTATTGGAAATTGAAGATGGTATTCAACCTTTATGGGTAGTTGATTTTCCTTTGTTTGTGAAAGGAGAAAATGGCTTAGAGACCTGTCACCATCCTTTCACTGCACCACACCCTGAAGATATACATTTGTTAGATGTCCAGCCCACCAAAGTGAGGTCACTAGCTTACGACCTTGTGATGAATGGAAATGAAGTTGGTGGTGGATCTGTCCGTGTTCATGACATAAAACTACAGGAGAAGTTGCTGAAGATGTTAAACATAGAAAAGGACAGTTTGTCTCATTTCTTAAGAGCTTTAAAGAGTGGTTGCCCACCACATGCAGGAATAGCTTTGGGTATTGACAGATTGGTATCGTTGGCTTGTAATGCGGAGTCTATAAGAGATGTGATAGCGTTTCCAAAGTCTCATGAAGGCAAAGATCCATTGTCCGGAGCTCCTAATGTGATCAGTGAAGAGGACAAAAAATATTACCACATAACAACTGTTTCATAATTATTATTCTAGTAATAAGATTAAAATAATTTAAAACAGTTACAATTTTTTTTAATGTTGTATAAGACCTAAAATGTATTATTTAATTTTCCTTAACTAATGTTTCAAAGATAAGCACCAATTGTTTTTCTTTGTTTTTAGAAGCTAAGCTAAAACTCGTTAATGAGATGCACCACTTTTTAGGTACAACTTCTAAAAATAGAAAACAATTGAAATTATAGTAAGTATATTATTATAAATGAATCTTCTTACACAAAAATCCGCTTCAAGCGGTTTCGAACTTGCAACCTACAACACATATAAATTCGTTACAAAGAATACAAAATAAAATAATTAAAGTATTTCATTACAATTTCTTAACGCCTACAAAAAAAATATACGAAAAAACTAAACTAAATTATTTAATCTTAAACAAATATATACATATTGCACCTGCGTTCTTATTAAAAATATAATTACAAATTCCATCCAATTCAACATTAAACTCCATAAAAAAGGTAATAAATATAATATTCGGAATAAAAATAAACTTCAACTTCGTCCTGCACAAACTAGGTAATTATGGAAAGAAAACAATATGATTGATGGAGTACCTACAGCTATTAATAGATTGCCAAACGACATTAAAGAATGTGATAGTCGTAATGTGTTTAAAAGTAAGCTTAAAATATATGTAAGTACTATTACTATTGCACTACTGTATAGTTATAATTATGGTTATATGTAATTTTAAATTTATTATTAAATTCCGTTGCGAACGAATTGCAATTTGAAAAAAGACATTTTTTAAAAGATTTCACAAGCGGGACTCGAGCCCGCATCCCTATGACATAACGGGTCAGGTGCACTGCCAGCTGTGATATCGTGGTGGCTCAATATTATATATTTTTAAAATTGAACACAAAGCGGGGAAAAAATTATAAAGAAGTCCTTTCGAGACTCATGAATTATTTGTTATATCTGATGTTCCAGAAGTAGCAATAAAAAAATAAAACTGAATGTAACATTTTACTTATATATTCTATTTTCTATTCATTGTAAGTAAACTATGTTTTTATGGGAAAATAAACATTATTTGAACCTAACCTGTGTTTCGTAACTTTTCTATTAGTACATAATTATAGAATCCCTAAATTAAGCAGTTTTTTTTAATTTTATTAAATCTGTTATCAGTAAATTGTATAAGCAAAGACCTAATTAACCATGTCATTAGTAGTTGTTCAGCATGAAGCTGTATGTTCAGTCAAAAGCATGTCAACTATCACCACAAAATAAGGAAGGAAACTGCGGTAAGCTTCATACAAACGCGCTCGAGCAACGCATATATTATATAGAGTTATAGACAACCTCTCACGAACGGGTTTACTACGCCATATCGAAACACTATTCACAAAAACACGTTACCTGAATGACATTTCACTGACATATCGTTTTGCGGAATATTTGTTTGATGGAATGTTTATTATACCGAACGCTTATTAGCCCGATGGTTCATTACCTCGAAAATTTATAGGTACTCTACTAGATCAGTCGATGTTTTTCTTAGCAATTCTATCATTTATGAATATTTTTCCAGAGATTCTACGACTGGTACAAACACGGAATCTCGCAACAGCTGCGCTCAGGCTGTTTTGAGAGGGTCCGAGATTCCGTGTCGGTGTGAGAGTCTATGTCTGCGTTGCTCGAGCGCGGTAGGAATTAAGCTAACTTTCTTGGCTGGGGTCTTTGTGGTCTATCACCGAAGAAATAATCTGTTTTCACGTATTAGATAATAGCGTCTAGGTCAAGCTGCCGCAGAATCTATTGCATTGCGGTCGACTGTACCTACATACTCCAAATTAATAGGTACCTAATTGGGTAGTTGACTGGTTAGTCAATATAGAAACTTTTTTAACAACTGTCAAAGCGATTATTTTTAATAGAAATTGTATGGGATTAGCAAACTGACGTCACTATTTTTTTCAATTCAGTGTTCATTAATAACTTTTTAGGTTACAGAAATTCATGCTTAGGTCAAATAAAAAATTGGTCAATGTTATTAAAAACTGTTACGTGATTTCATTATTACGTTTATTGTTCTGGAATTAATTGTTGTTGTCAACTACCCAATTCCCCATAGCCCGTTTATCGCACTGTTATTTTAATATTATAATAAACAAACGTGAGTCTAAACGGTTTTTTTATCTGTACCTCGTCAAGGTCAAACAAAGTTGGTAATTAAAAACTTGAATAAGTAAGCACTTTGTTCACATGAACAATTTTATCGCTCGCATAACAATTTTATTTTATTAAGTGCTCGGTAACTATATGATGAAGATGGCAAATCTATTATTTATTAATTTTGTGTTAATTTTGACAAATTGTAAAACTAAGAACATTGGTTAACTACCTAGGTAGGTACCTACTTACTTGGCCTGCCACAACACTTCACACTATTATTTTGGCAGATTTGACTATTTTAATTTAACAAATAAACTTACTTGCAGTGAAGGCCGAAGCCAGAACAATTATGCAGGAAATAACAAACGCGCTCTTCATGTCGTCCGGTTGTGTACTGATTATACCTACGTAGGTACCTAGTTATTTATATAAAAATACTTGCCTCCGCGAAGATTGCGTAAAATTCTTTAATCCTGGGCCACGGGTTTTTTATTAAACACAAAACAAAGGAAGTTTGAATAAAATGATGATATGGGTAACTTGTACGTGCAGTTGTTTGAACATTAATTGGTGACAACAGGTGACAATAGCTGATAAAATGCTAATTTCTTCATTTTCATTTGCTGTTGTTTTTTATTTGTTTTAGGGTTAGGTAGTGAAGCGTGAACCCTAAAGTTTCTTCATGAGTGGTAGATTAATAGTAAGGGAAATCTAAGTCTTGAACCCCTCGAAGAATCTGTAGGGATCGGGAAGACGCACTAGTGCGTGATGCCATTCCCGCTAGAAAACCTCGGACGGTGTTTCGATCACATGGCTTGAGGGACTCTTCAAATTTCTCGCCGCTCCCAAAAAAGTCCGGTGAAGCTGAAAATGCCGTATAAGGCAATTAGCAAGCCATTTCTGCTAGAAAATCTTTAACGGTGTTTTGATCACACGGCTTGAGGAACCCTTAAAGTTTCTCGCCGCTCCCAATAAAGTCTGGTCACGCTGAAAATGTCGTCTAGGGCAATCTGCGAACTCACTAAAAAAAAATACAAAAACGGGCTAATTTATAATTTCTCCATTATATTAAGAAATCTCATACTTACCAACCAAGGTACAAACGTTAAACAGTCGTTCACAAACAGACAAACAGTAAAATGAGACTTGTGATGAAATGAGAGAGGTTATTTACTCTTCGGCAGCGCATGAGCGCAACCTTGTGCAATTTGTGCATTAAGTATC
The DNA here is from genome assembly GCA_949315975.1 of Eudonia truncicolella. Lineage (NCBI taxonomy): Eukaryota > Metazoa > Arthropoda > Insecta > Lepidoptera > Crambidae > Eudonia > Eudonia truncicolella. The sequence continues at coordinate 15,354,881 of OX438830.1, read as the reverse complement.
TTTAAGTGCAAAGCACCTGGATAATCTAGCAACTTACGGGGACGCGCTGAGATTGTAGTCTTACAGACGACACCTCGATTTGTGAATGTTAAAAAAGGCTGAACCTTACGGGCGCTGTCATAAGGTCGAAAACACCTGCGCCTGCGACAATTGAGACCGCAAATTAACAGAAATCTAAAAAATACTTTTAAAAAGTTATTGGTTTTAGTTCTTAATTTGATTCAAATTAAGAATAATGATGGTATCAATATATTTTTTGATTTCAAAACATATAATTATAGATATAAGTAAGTAATTTCATTGTAATTATAGCATTAATGAATTTTTAGAGGTGTTTTTGTAAAGAATTACGATGGAGTCAAAATTGCACAATCGTGTTTTTGAGCAAGGGTTTGGTTGTATGTAATTAATCACACTGATATTATAAAGTTACTAATATTATAAACTATACCTATTATAAAGCGAAAGTTTGTGTGTATGTGTGTATATTTGTTGCTTCTTCACGCTGCAACGGATGGATGGATTTGGATGAAATTCGGCTTACAGATAGTTTATAACCTAGATTAACACATAAGATTTAGTGTTTATCCCGGTAACAGGTTCCTGTGGGATAGTATAGTCTTCGCGCGAACGAAGTCGCGGGCGACAACTAGTGTACGTTTAATAAAACAAAATAAAGTGAATTTCGAAATTATTTATTTGTTTATACCTACCTACCTAAATCTTTTAACCGTCAAATAGATCTAGATTTATAAATAAAACTAATAACTTATTTAAAAAAAATGCCTAACTTAGTACTTAAGCAGTCAACAGCAGAAACCAATTCGTTCTCTGTGGGTACGAGGGGTGTTCAATAAAAAGTGATAACGAGTATGAAGCAGTTATATATTATTTTTTTAATTTTCGACATAATCACCTTTGAGGTTTATACACTTGGTATATCGTTTTTCTAATCCTAAGATTCCTTTCTTGAAAAAACCTTCATCTTGATCGCTTAAAAAATCATGTAGTACGGTGGCAATCACTTCCTCATCGTTGCCATATATGTGACCTCTCAGTTGTTCTTTTAACCGCGGGAACAGGTAGAAATTACTAGGCGCAAGGTCAAGTGAGTATGGAGGATGTTCCATCAATTCAAATCCAGCATCTTGGATAGCAGTCATCGCAACTCGGGAACTCGGGACTTGTGTGCGGGGGCGTTATCTTGGTGAAACAACACAACTTTACCAAGTTTGCCGCGGCGATTTTCGCGTATTTCCTGCGCACTTTTTTTATTTGTTCTGCGTATAAGGCCGTAATAGTGGCTCCATGATTGAGGTATTCAATCATTATCACCCCCTGGCTGTCCCAGAAAAGAGAGCCCATAATCTTACCGGCAAATGGAAATGCCTTAAACTTCTTAGGCGTTGGAGATGACGGCCTCTTCCAATTCATGGACTGTTGTTTCGTTTCAGGGTCATAATGGTGGAGCCATGTTTTATCCATAGTTCGAAGAGAGCCAAAAATCGGTCAAGATCTTGTTGTAATAATTCCAAATTGATTTGAGAAATCAGTCTTGTTTGTATCTAAGCTCGTCTGTAAGCTTTCTAGGCACCCAGCGTGCTGATACTTTTTTCATGCTCAAATGCGCATGTATAATATGGATACTTCCTATCGAAATCTTTTTTTCAACCTTTTTATAATTTGTTCGGTAACTGCCGTCGTAGGGCGTCCCGAGCGCGGGTCGTCTTTAGTTGCAGTTCTTCCTCTCTTAAACTCGGCACACCACCGCGCAACCGTAGAATACGGAGGAGCATTAACTTCAAGTCTAGATTTACTTAGCTGTGCTCAGTAGTAAATTTTTTCAGGAATAGATATTTTATTAAATGTCTGGGCTTTACCTGCCAGTATTTACTTTTTTGTTGTTCAAGGAGTTTGTATGCCATTATTACTTTTTATTGAACACCCCTCGTACCAAAAAAACTACACTCGAGAGCAATGAATCCGGGTTACTTATAGAAACCTATAAATCTCGGAAACTAAGAATACTAGCTAAATTAAATAAATTGTGTTTCATCAGTTTTAATTAGTTCTAGCTTCTATTTCCAAAATAACAGAAAAGTTGATAAATAATAGGCTTTTGAAGTTTCTTGATAAGTATGACCTTTTATCATCACCCCAATATGGCTTATAAAAGAGAAGATCAATTGAAGATGCTGTATTGGCCCTAAGTTCACTAATTACTGAAACGTTAGAGGAAAAAATGCCTAACCGTTTTCATTGATTTTCAAAAAGCATTTGATACGGTAACTATTCCAACCCTTGTGTATAGGCTTGAAAGTTGTGGTACAAGAGGTGTCGTTTTGGCGCTTCTTAAAGATTATCTCTCAAATAGAAGACAGCGAGTTAAGGTTGGCGAGTTTGTAAGCACTGACAGAGAGGTTAGCTTTGGAGTCCCTCAAAGAAGCATGTTAGGGCCGACCTTATTCTTAATCTACATAAATTCGCTCTGTAACATGAAGTTTAATGGCGTTCATATTCTTTCCTATGCCGATCACACTGCTGTATTTTTCGCAGGCTATTCCTGGGATGATTGCGTATGAAAGTAGAAGAGACACTAAAAAGATCAATGATTGGCTTGGCCATAATCTACTTACTCTCAACACGAAAAAAACTAACTACATTTGCTTTACTATAACAGAAAGAACACAGCCTGGCGAAAACTTAAGTATAAAGATACATAAATGTGACACGAATAACACGTGTGTATGCCCTAAAATTGATAAAGTCTCGCACACTAAATATCTAGGAGTAGTTATAGATCAAAAATTGACATGGCATAAACATGTAGAACAGATCTCTAACAGGATACGAAAATTTGCATGAATATTTATAACATTAAGGCATGTCTTACCAACCTCATGTAATAAGCTGTCTGAACAAAATAAAAACAAAAAATTATTAAACATTTTTTACATTGCCCTTGTTCAGTCTGTCATTCATTACATACTGCATTCCTGTATTGGTGCATCAAAGATAAAACTCATAGATCTAGAAAAAACTCAAAGATCCTAAAAGTGATGTACTTCAAGCGTCGCGTCGTAGATTCCCTACTCAAGAACTATACCTGATTAGTAAAGTGCTTTCAGTAAGAAAACTTTTTGTACTACATACAGTATTAAAAAACATAAATTTTACTTTTTTATTTTCAAGTGATAATTGCTGCACTGAAGCTAAATTAAATATTCATAAAATATTAGATCTCAATGAATTAACACAAAACAAAAGGAAACAGAAATATTCATTCGAATAAAACTAAATAAAACAGCATTTTTGGACGCCAATTTAATAAAATATCAACAAATTTAAACTACAAAATAAATAAATGTCTTAGTATATTTACAAAAAAATCACATAGTATAAAAATATTATAGCGAAACAGAAAGTTTATTAAAGTTTATACACTTATACACTTCAGGTGGAGCGAAGTCCCCACACATGTCAGCTTCTACCTCTAGGAAGTCATTTATGACCATAAGTTCCAGTCTCTCTTCACCCCGGTGACTTCGGTGGTAGATGAACCATCGATATCTCATTGAATGCGGCATCTTCTCAATAAGCGACTTCATTGTTTCGGGTGAGCCCAAATACTGAACCTTTCCGAGCGCCTTGATTGTGGCGACGGAGTTCCGAACGTGGCTGGCGAAAGTACAAACGTCATAAGGATTCTCAGTGACCCTCGGAAGATCTTTCAACTTTTCCAGTTTAGACAGAGCCAGTGCTCCTGGACGTCCATAACGCGCTGCTAGCCCCTTTATAACTTCCGCTGGATCCTCGGCAGTAAATAAAAGGCTTTTTACCGCTCCTCTGGCTCTCCCTTGGAGCGTTCTTCTTAGACGAGGCAGATTCTATGCGGCGGTGAACGCGTGTGCCGTGTCTTCATACGACCGCCGGAATGCCAACCAATTTTCGCTGGCACCGTTGAAATACGGAAGTTCGATAATCTGTTTTGAAACCGAAGATTCCGACGTCTTCAAAGAAAGCTTAGTTATTGCTTCAGCCAGTTCCTTCATGTCTTTTTCACCTTCTGAGGTGGTTTTCGATCTTCGTTTGACTGGTCGAGCCAAGTTTCGACTTGTTTTTGGCGGAATTCTTCTTCATCGTGTCATGTGAAACTTATTCCTTACTACTATTACGTAACAATAAATACACATATACGACTTTAACGTAAATGTAACTTATTTTAGATCTTAAATACGACGCGTCGCTAACAGCCCCAATGCCCGGCGGGCAATGGCGGCGCGGCATGTCCGTGGCTGCCTGCCATGATCACACAAACCAGTTTGTGTGCAGTAAATAGTCAAACCTATTCTTATCTATGGAACTAACTGCCTCCATCCCTCGTGTGCTTTGTGTCCGCGGCAAGGGAACCCGCGGGCATCGACTTTTTTTTTTTGGTGGCCCAAGGGAAAATCTGCTTACAGATTCAACCTTGCGGAAGATCAGGGGCTGGCCTTGTCCCTTTCTAAAAGGGAGTAAGACCGACCCAGTAAATAACCCCTGGGGTCCGCCTTTGGCCTTAATTAGGGCCTCTAAGGCAATCGGAACGTACGCCCTCCGAAGGTCGGGGGGCACGGTTGGCGTTACTCAGAGTGATTCGCCTAACGCATTTCAAGTGGGACACGCTACTGATCGAACTGACGGCAGTGAAGCTGGCTGTGTCGGCTGACTTAAATAACGCTCGGACTGACTGCAGTGAAGCTGCCTTTGTTTTGCGGGCTAATAACGAGAGATGAAGCTTTTGATCAGGCCCACGATTGGATTGATCCGAGCGGCTTCAAAGAGAGAACAACGGGCAGCGGATTGAAAAGAGTGAAAGGATTGTGCTACGGAGCTAGACAGCTGGACAGACGCGGTCTTTATTGCTTCGCGGTCAAAAAGACTGCCCTTAAATTGGACTATTGAAGATTGGTCAAAGTTATGGTCTCCGACGAATCAAAATTTATGCTCTGCAAGCACAATGGAAGACACAGAGTGTATAGAAGACAGACAGGGGAAAGATTTAAGCAAGCATGCATCGAAGAAAAAGTAGCCTACGGTGGACCCACCAGGGTCTGTACTTGTGTGGGCCGGAATTTCTTCTGAGAGTCGCACAGAATTGGTGTTCATAGAAAACGGCTTTTTAACTAGCGTAAGATATGTGGAGGAAATCCTTAATGAACACGTTGATCCATTTATGGTCAATTTGGGTGAGGATGATATTTTTATACATGACAAAGGCCGACCTCATACAGGTTGGATTGTGAATGACTACCTTCAAGAAATGAACATTACCCGTATGGAGTAGCCAGCACGCAGTCCGGACATTAACCCGATTGAGCATGCTTGGGACGAGCTAGGGAGATGCGTAAAACAACGAAACCCTCCCCCAATCACGCTTCGTGAGCTCAAAACTGCTCTCACAGAGGAATGGGAGAATACTCCCCAAAATCGTATAAGGAACTTGGTGTACAGCATGCCAAACTGCGTAAACGCAGTAATATAAGCACAAGGCAGCAACACGCATTACTAAAATTCAAGAAATTCGTGATGTTGTTCAAAAATATCATGTTTCCTATTTTTGTTTTAAGGCGAGATCAGCAGTTTATTTCTTTATGTAATTTTTTGTAAATAAAATGTAGTGACTCACAAAATTTTGTTACTTTCATATTAGGAGTATTTAATTGTCTATTAAACACATTTTATTTCATTAAGCTAGCATTATTAGTTTCCGAGATTTATAGGTTTCTTTAAGTGACCCGGATTCATTGCTCTCGAGTGTATAAACTAAAACTACCCCTACAGGCTCCACAAATTAATAGATAAAATAAAAAGCAAGTAAAAGGACAAATAAAATAAAAAAATTCAACTTGGATCTTTGGAGGTTCAAATGAAACGTTTTGTAGGTCTTTTTCCAGATCAATTAATAGGTAACGATTCTTTGCAACATGGAGGTTCCTGACTTTGACACTGAGGTGCAGAAGCCATTTGGGGACAATCGCATATCGCGACACACTGTGATGTTGCTTTAAGCCTGCGGTAGCCAGACTTACAAGTACAACCAGGTTCAGGAGGTGGCGCTTTGGAGCAGTCGTATCTCGCTACTAAAGCTTCGCAAGTGTCTCCAGGACAAGTGGATTTCTCTTGAACAAACTCTTCGTTAGGACCTTTACAGGATTTATTCAAGCACTCTAAGGAGTTTGCCACTTGTGGACAATTGCACCAAGGAATGCAAGGTGAAGACGCATTAAGTCTTAAATATCCTGACTTGCAAGCACATCCAGGTTTTGGAGGAGGGTATTTACTGCAATCATATTTTGATACTATAGATGTACACGTCTCCGGTGGGCAATTGCTTTTCTTTTGCACATATTCTTCATTTGGGCCCTTACAACAGTGTTCCGATTTTTGACATTCTGCCGTACTAGCCATTTGGGGACAATCACATATCGGGACACACTGTGATGTTGCTTTGAGCCTGCGGTAGCCAGACTTACAAGTACAACCAGGTTCAGGAGGTGGCGCTTTGGAGCAGTCGTATCTTGCTACTAAAGCTTCGCAAGTGTCTCCAGGACAAGTGTATTTCTCTTGAACAAATTCTTCGTTAGGATCTTTACAGGATTTTTTCAAGCACTCTAAGGAGTTTGCCACTTGTGGACACTTGCACCTAGGAATACAAGGTGAAGACGCATTGAGTCTTAAATATCCAGACTTGCAAGCACATCCTGGTTTTGGAGGAGGGAATTTACTGCAATCATATTTTGATACTATAGATTTACACGTCTCTGGTGGGCAAGTTCTTTTCTCTTGAACATACTCTTCATTGGGGCCTTTACAGCAGGGCTTTGGTTTCTGACATTGTTCCGAGTTAGTCATTTGGGGACAATCGCATATCGGGACACACTGTGATGTTGCTTTGAGCCTGCGGTAGCCAGACTTACAAATACAACCAGGTTCAGGAGGTGGCGCTTTGGAGCAGTCGTATTTCGCTACTAAAGCTTCGCAAGTATCTCCAGGACAATTGCATTTCTCTTGAACAAACTCTTCGTTTGGACCTTTACAGGATTTATTTAAGCACTCTAAGGAGTTTGCCACTTGTGGACACTTGCACCTAGGAATGCAAGGTGAAGACGCATTGAGTCTTAAATATCCAGACTTGCAAGCACATCCTGGTTTTGGAGGAGGGTATTTACTGCAATCATATTTTGCTATTATAGATGTACACGTCTCCGGTGGGCAATTTCTTTTCTTTTGTACATATTCTTCATTTGGGCCCATACAACAGTGTTCCGGTTTTAGACATTCTGCCGAACTAGCCATTTGGGGACAATCACATATCGGGACACACTGTGATGTTGCTTTGAGCCTGCGGTAGCCAGACTTACAAGTACAACCAGGTTCAGGTGGTGGTGCTTTGGAGCAGTCGTATCTCGCTACTAAAGCTTCGCAAGTGTCTCCAGGACAAGTAGATTTCTCTTGAACAAACTCTTCGTTTGGATCTTTGCACGTGGGCTCTATAGCTTGGCATTCTGGTGACGAAGATAATTCCGGACATTGGCATATTGGTATGCAGGGTGACGTTTCATTGAGTCTGAGGTATCCCGATTTGCAAGCACATCCTGGTTTTGGAGGAGGGAATTTACTGCAATCATATTTTGATACTATAGATTTACACGTCTCTGGTGGGCAAGTTCTTTTCTCTTGAACATACTCTTCATTGGGGCCTTTACAGCAGGGCTTTGGTTTCTGACATTGTTCCGAGTTAGCCATTTGGGGACAATCGCATATCGGGACACACTGTGATGTTGCTTTAAGCCTGCGGTAGCCAGACTTACAAGTACAACCAGGTTGAGGAGGTGGCGCTTTGGAGCAGTCGTATCTTGCTACTAAAGTTTCGCAAGTGTCTCCAGGACAAGTGGATTTCTCTTGAACAAATTCTTCGTTAGGATCTTTACAGGATTTTTTCAAGCACTCTAAGGAGTTTGCCACTTGTGGACACTTACACCTAGGAATGCAAGGTGAAGACGCATTGAGTCTTAAATATCCAGACTTGCAAGCACATCCTGGTTTTGGAGAAGGGAATTTACTGCAATCATATTTTGATACTATAGATTTACACGTCTCTGGTGGGCAAGTTCTTTTCTCTTGAACATACTCTTCATTGGGGCCTTTACAGCAGGGCTTTGGTTTCTGACATTGTTCCGAATTAGCCATTTGGGGACAATCGCATATCGGGACACACTGTGATGTTGCTTTGAGCCTGCGGTAGCCAGACTTACAAGTACAACCAGGTTCAGGTGGTGGTGCTTTGGAGCAGTCGTATCTCGCTACTAAAGCTTCGCAAGTGTCTCCAGGACAAGTAGATTTCTCTTGAACAAACTCTTCGTTTGGATCTTTGCACGTGGGCTCTATAGCTTGGCATTCTGGTGACGAAGATAATTCCGGACATTGGCATATTGGTATGCAGGGTGACGTTTCATTGAGTCTGAGGTATCCCGATTTGCAAGCACATCCTGGTTTTGGAGGAGGGAATTTACTGCAATCATATTTTGATACTATAGATTTACACGTCTCTGGTGGGCAAGTTCTTTTCTCTTGAACATACTCTTCATTGGGGCCTTTACAGCAGGGCTTTGGTTTCTGACATTGTTCCGAGTTAGCCATTTGGGGACAATCGCATATCGGGACACACTGTGACGTTGCTTTGAGCCTGCGGTAGCCAGACTTACAAGTACAACCAGGTTCAGGTGGTGGCGCTTTGGAGCAGTCGTATTTCGCTACTAAAGCTTCACAAGTGTCTCCAGGACAAGTTGATTTCTCTTGAACAAACTCTTCGTTTGGATCTTTGCACGTGGGCTCTATAGCTTGGCATTCTGGTGACGAAGATAATTCCGGACATTGGCATGTTGGTATGCAGGGTGACGTTTCATTGAGTCTGAGGTATCCCGATTTGCAAGCACATCCTGGTTTTGGAGGAGGGAATTTACTGCAATCATATTTTGATACTATAGATTTACACGTCTCTGGTGGGCAAGTTCTTTTCTCTTGAACATACTCTTCATTGGGGCCTTTACAGCAGGGCTTTGGTTTCTGACATTGTTCCGAGTTAGCCATTTGGGGACAATCGCATATCGGGACACACTGTGATGTTGCTTTTAGCCTGCGGTAGCCAGACTTACAAGTACAACCAGGTTCAGGTGGTGGTGCTTTGGAGCAGTCGTATCTCGCTACTAAAGCTTCGCAAGTGTCTCCAGGACAAGTAGATTTCTCTTGAACAAACTCTTCGTTTAGATCTTTGCACGTGGACTCTATAGCTTGGCATTCTGGTGACGAAGATAATTCCGGACATTGGCATGTTGGTATGCAGGGTGACGTTTCATTGAGTCTGAGGTATCCCGATTTGCAAGCACATCCTGGTTTTGGAGGAGGGAATTTACTGCAATCATATTTTGATACTATAGATTTACACGTCTCTGGTGGGCAAGTTCTTTTCTCTTGAACATACTCTTCATTGGGGCCTTTACAGCAGGGCTTTGGTTTCTGACATTGTTCCGAGTTAGCCATTTGGGGACAATCGCATATCGGGACACACTGTGATGTTGCTTTAAGCCTGCGGTAGCCAGACTTACAAGTACAACCAGGTTCAGGAGGTGGCGCTTTGGAGCAGTCGTATCTTGCTACTAAAGCTTCGCAAGTGTCTCCAGGACAAGTGGATTTCTCTTGAACAAATTCTTCGTTAGGATCTTTACAGGATTTTTTCAAGCACTCTAAGGAGTTTGCCACTTGTGGACACTTGCACCTAGGAATGCAAGGTGAAGACGCATTGAGTCTTAAATATCCAGACTTGCAAGCACATCCTGGTTTTGGAGGAGGGAATTTACTGCAATCATATTTTGATACTATAGATTTACACGTCTCTGGTGGGCAAGTTCTTTTCTCTTGAACATACTCTTCATTGGGGCCTTTACAGCAGGGCTTTGGTTTCTGACATTGTTCCGAATTAGCCATTTGAGGACAATCGCATATCGGGACACACTGTGATGTTGCTTTGAGCCTGCGGTAGCCAGACTTACAAGTACAACCAGGTTCAGGAGGTGGCGCTTTGGAGCAGTCGTATTTCGCTACTAAAGCTTCGCAAGTGTCTCCAGGACAAGTAGATTTCTCTTGAACATACTCTTCGTTTGAATCTTTGCACGTGGGCTCTATAGCTTGGCATTCTGGTGACGAAGATAATTCCGGACATTGGCATGTTGGTATGCAGGGTGACGTTTCATTGAGTCTGAGGTATCCCGATTTGCAAGCACATCCTGGTTTTGGAGGAGGGAATTTACTGCAATCATATTTTGATACTATAGATTTACACGTCTCTGGTGGGCAAATTCTTTTCTCTTGAACATACTCTTCATTGGGGCCTTTACAGCAGGGCTTTGGTTTCTGACATTGTTCCGAGTTAGCCATTTGGGGACAATCGCATATCGGGACACACTGTGATGTTGCTTTAAGCCTGCGGTAACCAGACTTACAAGTACAACCAGGTTCAGGTGGTGGTGCTTTGGAGCAGTCGTATCTCGCTACTAAAGCTTCGCAAGTGTCTCCAGGACAAGTGTATTTCTCTTGAACAAACTCTGCGTTTGGATCTTTGCACGTGGGCTCTAGAGCTTGGCATTCTGGAGACGAAGATAATTCTGGACATTGGCATGATGGTATGCAGGGTGATGTTTCATTGAGTCTGAGATATCCTGATTTACAAGCACAGCCAGGAGATGGAGGAGGAGAATTTCTGCAGTCAATGTCCGCTACTATAGAGAAACATTGCTCTGGAGGGCATGCCCTCTTTTCTTGAACATACTCCTCATTTGCGCCTTTACAGGACTGTTCTGGTTTCTGACATTGTACTGAATAAGTCATCTGTGGACAGTCACAGAGCGGGAGACACTGTGAAGTGGCATTAAGCCTGCGGTAGCCAGACTTACAAGTGCAACCAGGTTTAGGAGGTGGCGCATTTGAGCAGTCGTATCTCGCTACCAAAGCTTCACAAGTGTCGCCAGGACAAGTTGATTTCTCTTGAACAAACTCTTCGTTTGGATCATTACACTTGGTTTCAAGACCTTGACATTCTTGCGATGAAGATATTTGCGGACATTGGCAAAATGGTATGCATGGTGATGTTTCGTCAAGTCTGAGGTAACCAGATTTGCAAGCGCAGCCGGGTAAAGGGGGAGGAGCGTCTTGGCAGTCATAGAACGCTATTATAGAGAAACACGTCTCTGGTGGACAAGTTCTTTTCTCTTGAACATACTCTTCATTTGGATCTTTACACAATTGTTCTGGTTTCTTACATTGTACTGAGTGAGCCAGTTGGGGACAATCGCAGATCGGTACACATTGTGAAGTAGCACTAAGCCTGCGATAGCCAGACTTACAAGTACAACCAGGTTTAGGAGGTGGTGCTTTTGAGCAATCGTATCTGGCTACCAAAGCTTCACAAGTATCGCCAGGACAAGTTGATTTCTCTTGAACAAACTCTTCGTTTGGTTCTGTACAAGTTGGTTTTTGATGTAGGCAATCAGGTGATGAAGCCATTTCCGGACAATCACATATAGCTATGCATGGTGACGTCTCATTGAGCCTCAAATAACCAGACAGGCAAGCGCAGCCGGGTGAAGGGGGAGGGGCGCCACTGCAGTCGTACCTGGATACTAGTGACACACAGATTTCTGGCGGGCATGACTTTTTTTCTTTCGTGTATTCTTCATTTGGTTTGCCAGCGCAGAATTTTTCTGTGAACAAATAATTTACGGAGTTGATTTCATAGATGCTCACGCATTAATTATCTTAGTTAATGGCTTCGCGTTAAGCATTTAGCCGATTTCAAGTGTTTATTATTATAAGTAGTAAGGGTACAATTTGTACGGTAGATAGAAATTGAAATGGAGTCTCACAATACGTGTTATATTACGGAAAGAACTCGGGTGAAACCCTAGTGTAATAATATTAAATTAATAAAATTAAATACCCGTCAACCGCCATTGTAGTTCTAAATTTTCTCCGCTTTCGTAATTGAAAAATGTATGAAAGAATGTTTACTTATTAAAATTAATGTATTTGTGAGACATCATATATTATAATTATACATAAATGTTACGTTTTGTGACTCCTACTCCATATAAACATTTTACAATACCAAATCTCACTCCTCCATGCGCGCAATTTCCTTAAAATAGGGTCACGATCACGAATCACGAAGCTTCACGTACACACGCCTGCACATCAACCTACCACAAACTGTCAAATTTCCTCAATAGACTTTGAACTTAATACCATAAGCATATGGTTGAAAATGTATTGAAGAAATTTCAAATGAAAATTGTGTTTGACTAAAATGAAATTCGCCAAAATCAGTGTACATTCATTTTGTTTTCATTATTGAAAAAGAGAATCACAGTGGAGTCACATCCTCGTTATGATCGAGAAGGCTAACCAACTTCCGCAAATACGATTTAAATTTTACGAGATGACAGCTAGGAGCTCCGTGGTCTAGTGGCTAAGACCAACAGTTTAGACCCAGACGGTCCCGGGTACGAGGTACATGTTTGTGTACTCGGTTTGGTTGGTGGTAGGGCTTGTTTGTCCCCCTAGCACCATCTTATCTACATGTCGCCATAACATCCAATGTTTCTAGCACTGTTGTGTTCTGGATTTAAGATTAATAGTTTACAAACGGATGGCTCAATCAAAAAACTGTTTTCACATACCCGCAATATTTTTGAAATTGCTATCCAACGGCACCCTACACTATGGGGTAGACAAGGAAAAAAAAATTACATCCCCACTTGACGTGTAGGGGAGGTAACCTAAAAAAATATTTTTCATAATTTTACTTCACCACTTTGTCGGCGTCATTAATATGTATATCCATGCCAAATTACAGCTTTCTAGTACTAAGAGTCTATGACCTAGGCTGGGGACAGACAGACAGACAGACGGACATGGCGAAACTATAAGGGTTCCTTGTTGACTACGGAACCCTAAAAAGACGATTACTAATTCCTGTTAAACACTGGTGCCTATTCAACGTGGTCGGCCTTATTTCCTCATGTGGAAATGTATGAACCCTAACGTGTCAGTCAAAGAAAGTCAAAGAAAATGTTGATATTAATATGAATGAATATTTATTTACCTCTGTCTGGACGGCATACTTCCGATGATTCACACGAAATGACAGTAGATTGATTTTCATCATATGATTGGCATTTCTCACTGCTGCTGCTCTCATGTTGGGACTCTGAAAATAATTGGGTAAGCTAAGAAATTATGGACTGCATGTGTCTCGGTGGTCGTGTGGTCTATTTCCGACGTATTTTTAATACAAAATATAATCTTTCTTTTGGCTCTTCAAGAACGTCTGCGCCACTTGCTTAAGATTTTCTGAAGAAATTAAAATAGTAAAAGATGACAACGCACGCCTTGGCTTAAATGACTGCTCAAAGATTACATAAATTAAAGCTAAGTAATTCTTCGAAAAAATAAAAGAAGAAAATACAGGTCTTATAACATTTTCATTTGACCGCGAGAAAAATTTGAACCTACAGTTCCAGACCAGGTAGCTAATCAATCAATCAGTAATTTTGTAAAAATATTTTTTAGATTCTGTTATACGTAGCCACATTATACTTAACGTAGCGCCTGCGACAATTGAGACCGCAAAGACCGCAGAATCCAAAAAAATATTATTATAAAATTACTGGTTTTAGTTATCAAAATATGCAGCAACAAAATTACGAATATTTATGTTACCAATATATTTGAGTGATTTCAAAATATATAGATTAAGCAATTTCATTGTAATTTTAGGATTAATGATTTTTTAGAGGTGGTTTTGTAAAGAATTACGATCGAGCCAATATTGCACCATCGTGTTTTTGAGAGTTGATGTATTTTTTTTCAAGTGTTGTGTTAAACACTGATGCCTATTCTACGTGGTTGGCCTTATTTCCTCATGTAGAGATGTATGAACCCAATCGGCAGTTTATAGGCTCATAAAGAAAATGTTGATATTAATATGAATGAATATTTATTTACCTCTGTCTGAACGGCTTACTTCCGATGATTCACATGAACTGACAGTAGATTGATTTTCATCAGATGATTGGTAATTCTCACTGCAGCTGCTCTCATGTTGGGACTCTGCAAATAATTGGGTAAGCTAAGAAATTATGGATTGCATGTGTAGCACGCCTCGGTGGTCGTGTGGCAAAGTCGGCCGAAGGTCCTGGGTTCAATTCCAAGGTCGGGCGAAGTGTGTTTCGGATTTTTCAATTTTGGCAAGCGTGGTGATTAAGTCATATCCAACAATTTTATTGATGACTTGATTTCAATGGCGGAGGTCTTTGCCCAGCAGTGGGACAGTTATAGGCTATTTACTGTGTGTAGTACGATAATAAGAGAATCCTGGGTGCGATTTTTATTCACGTTAACGTAATCGAGAAATAATAGCCAAATTAGCCCTTCATCGCGTTTGTTCCCGATCCGATCGGAATCCTTCTTAGAATATAGTAGGGATCGGGGACACGCACTAGTACGTGATGGCGCCATTCCCTCTAGATAATCTCTGACGGTGTTTCGTTGAGGCTTGAGGAACCCTTTAAGTTTCTCGCCTCCCCTAAAAAAGTCCGGTGACGCTGAAAATGCTACCTGAGGCAATCATCGAACTCTCAAAAATAAAGAAACTCATTTGTCACCAGAAGGGAGGCGCTGCTTTAATGTTATTTGAATGTCTAATTTGTTATCTTATTACAACTGTGTGATTGTAGCACATTCTGGGTTCATACCTGAAATATATACCTACTAGTGGCCCGCTGGCGGCATCGCCCGCTTGAAAACACCCATGATGGACCCCTATTGCAGCACCACCTACCGGGTCCAATTGTAAATCTAAACCATTCTCGAATCCACTTGAACACACACAAAAAATTTCATCAAAATCGGTCCAGCCGTTTAGAAGGAGTTCAATTACAAACACACGCACAGAAGAATTACATATAAATAGATATTATTTTTTAAATGTATTTGCAGCTTGAGATAAAAGTGGCGTTGCACTGTTGTGTTTCGTTTGCCAACACTCATGCACGTTCACGATAACACTTAAGTAGACAGCATATAACTGTCCCACTGCTGGGCAAAGGCCTCTATCATTGACATCAAGTTATCGCTACAATTGATGGTTAATGGCTTAATCACCACGCTTGCCAAATGCGGGTTGGAGATCACAAACCCGGGCTATGCATTGAAAAATCCGAAACACACTTTTGGAATTGAACCCGGGACCGTCGGGTATCGAGCCGAGCGCTTTGCCACTCGGCCACCGCGGCGTTCACGAGGCCAAGAAAACTGAACGGTAACACATTTTTTTTTAAATAAAACAACCGCAGACGTAGGTACTACCAGAGTGAACGAGAGTGCGACAACAGTGCCGTGACCCTGAGTCGACGTACCGAGCTGTACCTACCACACATAGTTAATATATTATTGTGTGAATTTGGGTGTCTTTTACCTTGTTATACCTGTCGGCAAAGTAAAAAAGGACAAATTATATTTAGACGACATCACATACATTGTTGTGATCCCAAGGTAAGTAGCTAAAGCACTCGTTTCATGGAAATCAGAAACAACGACGTTACCACAACCACCCAGACCCGACACAATATCGAAAAGTTAGTTTTCGACATTGACTCGACCGGGAATCGAACCCGGGACCTCAGAGTTAGCGCCGCCTAAAGTCCGGCGTGCAAGCCACTCGGCTACGGAGGTCGGCAAATTAGGATTATGGTTGTGTGTGTTGAGACATCCTCATACACAACAGGCCTATATAAACCTATATGCAACAAAACTCGCAATCGCGACACCCGAACCAAGAAAAAAACGTGTATACTGTTCGGCAGCGCTCAGTGACAGACATACTTGTTATTCTCCGTTACTACAGCAACATACGCTGCCCGATCCGCGTTTGCGGGGACAGCCCGCGTCATCGCGTACTCCTTTCCCGTGCTTTTTACTGTGTGCTAATGTGGGTGAACTACGAGCTTGTGTGCGTGCCTTTCGGAGCGCTTGTATGAAGTTATACCGCACTCTCGTTCACTCTGTAGGTACTCTTCACTTTCCCGCCAAAACGTACTTAAATGTGGTCTGGCAGAGAAGGTATTCTAATCAATCATGCTCGCAGTAGTGAGATATTGGGCATTCTAACTCACTTTCGTTCGGTCGCAGATGCGACCTCGCTTGTTCGTTAGAATGCCCAATATCTCGAACGTATCGCAATTTTGCAATGGATAGCATACCATCTTCTGTTTTCATGTCGTCCGTTTGAGATGTACAATATTTTAGAATGAGTATCGGCACGAAAAGTATGCAATTATATTAAGAACGTTAAAAACAAAATAAATGTAAATAGCTGATGTTGTCAATTAATTGGTTCATAATACAATTATTTAAACACCAGTTTCGTAATTACTTTAAAACGCATCATCAGCATTTAGTTGCCCGCCTCCCCGCTGCGCGCGGCTTCGTTGCGCCATGCGGATGCCGGATGTAGCGATATGACGCATTACCAATACTCATACCTAAATCACTACCTAAATGCACCCGTTCCTGATTATTTACTATAATCGATGAATGAAACAAAATATTATTTGAATGTGGTCCGACGTTTGTATTCGTTTATCAAAACTAAGTAAAATTCATATGGGATGATAAGATGTTTAGTAAACAAAACAGAGAGCATTTTATTTTCGTCAAATTACGATTTCTAAATTTGATTCAATATGACGAAAACCGATTTTCTTATTTCGACATAGATGTTTAATATATTAAAATAAGAAATAAATATTGTAGGTTGTAACAATTTTTCACAATATACATATAAATCATCATAAAGAAACTGCATCTTGTTAATTTTATACTACACAATGATAAATTAAGTTCTAAAATATAAAAATAAATATTCTGTATTCTTTGTGTGATTAAACATTAACGTATTTAAGAGTATTCCGAAGTTCGATTCCCAGCGCTAACAATATTATGTAAGCTGCTATGAACGAATCTGGATTGTGTGTAGTGTTTTTAACCAACTAGTAATTTAAGTCTCTAAGTATAGTAAAGTGGGATTTATAATTACTAGTGATTCGTTTTAAAATTAAGAAGAGAAAATAATTTACATTAAAATATTTACTGTCACAGATGTCGCCATACTAAAATGTCTTTTCGTTATCCTTGCTCTAACCACTGAGCTACCGTGACATTCTTTACTCGTTACGAATTTTGTCAATGATGGGATAGTTATGCATTATAAATAGTTAACATAAATAATATTCAAGTTGTTATAAACTTTTTTAGTTTTCCTTAAATACCGCCTCTGTGGTCTAGTGGTTAAGACATCAGACCTTAGACCAGAAGTCCCGGGTTTGATTCCTTTATATTAATTTATTTTATTTACTATAAACGATCGCTTCGGTGGCCAAGTGGCAAAGCGCTCGGCTCGATACTCGAGAAGGTCATGGGTTCAATTCCTAAATTTTGTCAATGACTGGATAGTTATGCATTCTAGATAGTTAACATAATTAATATTCAAGTTGTTATATTTTTTTTAGTATTCCTTTAATACCGCCTCTGTGGTCTAGTGGTTAAGACATCAGGCCTCAGACCAGAAGTCCCGGGTTAGATTCCTATAATCATTTATTTTATTTACTATAAATGATAGGTTCGGTAGCCGAGTGGCAAAGCGCTCTTACCGACACCGAAGGTCCTGGGTTCAATTCCCAGGTCGGGCAAAGTGTGTTTGTGATGATCACCAACTCGCATTTGACAAGCGTGGTGTAATCACCACGATGGGTATTAAGCCAATATGATAGCGATTTCAATGATGGAGGCCTTTGCCCAGCAGTGGGACATAATAAGATAAATGATATGAACATTTTTCTTTTTATTTATAAACTTGTTTATAACTGAAAATTTTAAACGCGGACATTTAGGGTAGTGGCGCCAGTGTTCAACATATTTTTTCCTTTTAATCATAAATAACTGATTTTAGTATTTAGCAACAATTGAATACAGAACACCTGCCTCCTAGCTGTCATCCCGTAGAATTTCAATGAAAATCTGTTATTTTTTGTGATGAAAACTGTGTTGAACACTGGTGTGAAAGTGTTGAACACTGGTCCCAATACGATATGTAGGTTGTACGTATTTCATCACTCTATTTCCGTCCTTCACGCAAATTCACGTTGCTGCAGAAATGCTTTTGTGCACAAATGCACAATGCGTTAGGGTTGGCAAAAATATTGCTACAGCAAACGTTGCTCTCATCGCAACGTTTTCACATTCGAAACCATATTGATGAATTTTTATAATGGAGATATCAAGCAATTTTAAGGCTTTTTACTTTTTTCTGTATTAATTATTTCTGTTTTTATTTTGTAAGTATTGTGTTTCTAAAACGGAAAGCTATGGTAAAGTTTAATAATTGTTGAACACAATAGTGTTCTGTTAATAGTTTAATGGAAATCAGTATTTTGTTACAAAAATATCAAGAGTCAGTAAACCTAATGAAAATCCAGTATAATATTGATTATAAATTATGATTAGCATGATATTAGACAATAACTTATGTTAAGAAAAATAGAAAGAAAAAACATTTACTCATTAAATTGTTATTGTTATGCCCTTACAGAGCGCTACATTGTTTATTTTGACACCTTTTGTACCTATCTATTTCATTACTATGTACACCAATGTGGCATGCAATAATAATATAGAAGAACACCAATGAAATAACCAAACGAATAAACAATTAAAAACCACAACAAAATTCTAGAAACGAATAAACAATTAAAAACCAAATAAACAATTAAAAACCACAACAAAATTCTAGAAACGAATAAACAATTAAAAACCACAACAAAACTCTAGAATGTTTTAATTAAATAAAATTACCTAAATTACCAATATTCATTTTAAATTATATAGATTTATTTTCACATACGTGACGTGAGACGCCGTTTTCCATTCTAAACTTTTTGTGACAACCCTAACACATTTTGCCAAATTATCAATATTTGCCAATAAAATCGAGTATTATTCGATCAGTGCTTCATTCTGTCTGTGCCTTCATTACCATCGCGCTACATCTGCAAGAAGTCTTAGAAGTTCTTCGTCAAGCTGTACCACGTCGATCTCTACAGTCTACAGTTCATAGTGAGTTTCCCGATACCTACTACAACTAAAATGTAAGTTGTTTCAAGTAACTAACAAAAATATTCTAAGTCCTAAACCTTGTTAAAACACTTAGAATATTTTTCACTATCACATTCTCCAGTGATGGAAAAGGCTAGTTTCTGTTTGCATGTGCTAATGATTGATTATTTCACAGGTCTGATTCTGAGTACGAGAGTAGCGGCCCGGTGCAGTGCGAGCGCGCCAAGCCCAAGCAAGTGAAGGAGTCCGTTAAGCGCAAGTCGTCGGCCTGTGATTCTGAGTACGAGAGTAGCGGCCCGGTGCAGCGCGAGCGCGCCAAGCCCAAGCAAGTGAAGGAGTCTGTTAAGCGCAAGACCTCGGCTAACAGAAGCGTTCCGACCGACCGTTCGAGGTATAATAAATTATTGTTATAGCGATAATTGTAGTTTACATTGTCTCTTGCATTGTCTAATGTGGATTATCACTGCAAATGTAATCTTATGTGTGTTTTTCTTCACAGGTGTTAGTAGATTTTGTATACTTTTTTAACAGAACGCTTTTACTTTTTCAGAACTAATAAGAAAAAAGCACCGGCTCCTAGTTTCGACGTGTTCAACCTACAAGAAGGTGAACTGCCTACCGACCGCGACCGAAAGAGCTCAGCGACGTCGGTGCTATACAATCGTGTTGCTAACGGGCAGACGCGGCGTACCGCGCACCTCGACGGCTCATTCTACATCGAGTTGAAAGTCTTCGACTCGGAGGACGTCGATGCTGGCGGCGACGACCTGTGGAAGAAGTCGTTGCTGTGGTTGAAGCTGCGCACCAACAACGACACTCCGCACTGGGATCACGTGCAGAAGTTTGTGAGGCAAGCGAGCTCTCTATTTGAATCGGAGCCCACGTTCTACTCTAATAATATTAAATTTAAATAAGTAGGCTGTAATTTTATTTAATTTAATAATTTAAATTAGTAGTCTGTAATTTAATTAGTATACTTTATAAACAAAATAAATACATATTGTACATCGAGCGTTTATAATTCACCAACATAAATTTCAATCAGGCTTCAATAATTAACATAACTTTAAGTAATTAATCAATTAATCATGCCTTTCTGTTCAGTTTGTAGTTTGACTGTGGATAGCAAGCAGTGGATAGGGCACTTAAGAAGTAGAAAGCATAAGCAACATACTGACAACGTAATTAGTTTAGGTCAGGGTATAGAAAAAGTGAACTCTGCTTTTCGTAACCGTTTAGCTACCTATAGAATAACTGCTCGAGACGAGAGTGAGCAACTATGTATCTTTATCTGTTTTCTTTGATAACCTTCGAGATAAAGTTAAATCTTTGATAGACCAGTCTCTTGCTATCCACAACTGCATAAAAGTTAATTTTGAAGTATATTTGTTATTTTTAATGATAAAAAATAGCACTCAGGAAGTAAAATCATTTGGAACTAAAAATATAACGATTTGCTTCAATTATGATTTTACAAATTTATTCTCAGATATAGTTAGCAATTTAATGAAGAAGGTAAGTGAGTTTGAACAACGGGATAGCGGGTGGACATTACTCAGTAATAGTCACATTGAAATTAACATAAATAAATACCAACCGCTTCGTGGATCTATGTACATTGATTTGCCGCAAAGCATTAAAACTAAAAAGGCTTGTGTAAATATACGTAATGAAGATATGTTTTGTTTTTTGTGGTCGGTCACAGCGGCTCTTTATCCTGTCAGTAAGAACGTTCAGAGAGTATCGTCGTATCCACATTGCAGTAATCTGTTCAACATTGACGGAATGGATTTTCCTGTAACTTTTTCTGATATTAGTATGTTTGAAAAAAATAATGCAAATATAAGAATCAATGTTTATGGATTAGAAAACGGTAAACAGATTACTGGACCGTTGTATAAATCACAGTACAGCAAACGAAACCGAAAAACTGTTAATCTATTATTACTAGAAAAAGATAAGTGCTCACATTATTGTCTTATCAAAGATTTGTCTCGTTTGGTCAGAAACCAAATTACAAAACATCATGGTAAATTATTTTTTTGTGATGAATGTCTCCTATTTTTCAGATCTAACGATGATATAGATTCTCATATATGTGCTGGCGTAATGACCCAACTGCCTCGAAAGGGTTCGGTAATCGAGTTTAAGAATTATGATCGGAAACAGAATGTGCCTTTTGTAATTTACGCCGACTTTGAAACCATGTTGGTCCCGGTGCAGGGGTGCGAGGCTGACCCGGGTATCGCGAGCACCGCTGATCGTCAGGTGCACGTTCCTATAGCATTCGCTTACTACATAGTTTGTTCGTTCGATCCCAGTAGAAATCGTCTTGTGTCTTACCGTGGAACCGATTGTGTAGATAAATTTGTTAAAAGTATTTATCATGACGTTCATTGGATTAATAGCCAACTATCGAATAACGTCCCGATCATATTTAATAAGGAAGACGCAGTTGATTTTAAAATGACCACTCGTTGTCATATTTGTCAAAATTTACTATTCAACGACAGAGTTAGAGACCATTGTCATTTGACTGGTAGATATCGCGGGGCGGCACATAACTATTGTAATCTGATGTTTAAGCTTCCTAAATTTATACCAATCTTCTTTCATAATCTTTCGGGTTACGATTGCCATCTTTTTATAACTAAACTAGGAGAAGCTCATGGTGCACTTAAAATAATAGCTAAAAATAAAGAATCTTATGTTTCGTTTACAAAGTTTATACAAGTTTCAACAAATGAATGCGTACAACTACGGTTTGTTGATTCCTTTAAGTTCTTGTCAACTAGCTTAGATAAACTGGCTAAAAATATGACACCGAGTCAGTTTGAACATTTGAGAAACTTTTTCCCTTGTTCAAAGCAATTCAAATTACTTACACGAAAAGGTGTCTATCCCTATGACTATATGAACTGTATAGAGCGTTATGCGGAAAAAAATCTCCCAAGCGTTGATGACTTTTACAATTCATTAAACAATGAGAATATTTCGTCTTCTGATTACCAGCATGCACAATTAGTGTGGTCAGAGTTTAAGATAAAAAACCTCGGCGAATACACTGATCTTTATCTTAAGACCGATGTACTGTTACTGACAGATATTTTCGAAAATTTTAGAAATACGTCAAAACTACATTATCAACTCGACCCTGCATTTTATGTAACTGCTCCTAGTTTGTCTTTTGACGCCATGCTTTTGAAGACTGGTATAAAGTTAGAGCTTATTGATGACTTAGCAATCATAAGAATGATACAAGATGGGATAAGAGGAGGTATATGTATGTGCTCGCATCGTTATGCTAAAAGCAATAACAAATATATGGAACATTTTGACCCGCGAAAAGATGAAGTTTTTATTGTATACGTAGATTGCAATAACTTATATGGATATGCTATGTGTCAACCTTTGCCTTTGTCTGATTTCAGGTTTCTAAATCAAAAAGAGATAGAAAACCTACAAATAACTGATGTAAAAGATGACGCGGATCATGGATATATTTTAGAAGTAGATTTGATTTATCCTAAACACTTGCACAGCACGCATAATGATTTACCATTTTGCCCAGAGAAATGTATTCCTCCTGGAGGCAAGACTTCGAAACTTATTCCCAATTTATATGATAAATATAAATACGTTATACATTACGTTCACTTAAAAAATTGCATTAAACATGGTTTAATATTGAAAAAAATACATCGTGTTATAACTTTTCGTCAAAAAGCCTTTTTAAAGAAATATATTGACCTTAACACTGAGCTTAGACAAAAGGCTCTTTCCACATTTGAGCAGGATTTCTTTAAACTACTTAACAATAGTATATTCGGTAAAACCCTTGAAAATAGTGAAAACCGAGTGAATGTTCAGTTAGTGAACCAATGGAGCGATTATGACAATAAAACAAAAAAAAAGTTAAGTGCTGATTCCTTAATAGCTAGACCAAATTTTCACAGTGCATCTATATTCTCAGAGAATTTGGTTGCTATTCAAATGAAACCAGAAAAGATAGTTTTAGATAAACCCATTTACATCGGTTTTTCTGTTTTAGAGCTATCAAAAAAACACATGTACGATTTTCACTATTCCATTATCCAACCGCATTATAGGGATCTCGTTAAACTGTGCTACACTGATACAGACAGTTTTATCTATAAAATACATACTAGTGATTTTTACTATGATCTCCAAAAGCATTTTTTAGCTTATTTTGATACCAGCAACTATAGTCCAAGTAACCCATATAACTTATCACTTTTAAATAAGAAAGTACCAGGTCTGTTCAAAGATGAAATGGGTGGTAAAATAATAAATGAATTTGTTGGGTTACGTCCAAAGTTATATTGCATTCAATCTGAGAAGGTTACTTTGAAAAAAGCCAAAGGTGTGAAAAAATGTGTTGTCCGAGATATAAATAAATCTGACTACGAAAAAACTTTAATCAGTGGTGAATTGATACGTAAACAGAATTTACTGTTTAAGTCACTAAAACACGAGATACTTACACGCAGTGTCAATAAAGTTGTATTATCTTCAAACGATGATAAGCGTTTGATATCAAAAAACAGCATTGAAACTGTTGCTTGGGGTAATTGCTCAATTTTATGTTGAAGGTGTTTTATTGAAATTTATGTTGGTAACTTGTACAGTAAAATTATTATATTATTATAGTAACTGTTTTATAAACCTGTTATAATCGTTTATAATACCGAATTAAATAGCTTGCAACTTCTATTTTATCCTCTCTATCTAAATGGTTGTCTGGAAGAGAATATTTTAAAGCGATGTGTAAACCTGCTTCTAATATGCTTCAACATTGTCATAAAAAGTCTAGTTTGTGTTAGATTTACGTTAAAGTTATAAGTATAAGTATTTGATGTTAAATATATACATAAATAAATAAATAATAAATCAAGTTATCTTTAAACGGGTAATTGCTCAATTTTGTGTTGAAGGCGTTTCATTGAAATTTATTTGGTAACTTATATAGTTATTTTATTATATTATTATAGTAACTATTTTATAAACCTGTAATAATAGTTTATAATACCGAATTAAATTGTTAGCAACTCCGATTTTGCAGTTTATTAGCTCTCTCTATTCAAATAGTTGTCTGGAAGAGAATTTTTTAAAACGTTGTGTAAACCTACTTCTAATATGTTTCAACATTGTAATAGTTATAAGAAAGTCTAGCTTGTGTTAGATTTACGTTAATGCGTATTCGATGTTAATATATACATAAATAAATAAATAATTAGTAAATCAAGTTGTCTAATATCGGTGGTTTTATTTATTTCATTCACGGTCAAAGTACATGCCCCGCATTAAGGTCAACGCCCACTAAGTGCAAACCATGCAATTTCGTAATTCGCTCGCTTAGTAATATAATAATTCATATTTATATCACCGTTGCTTAGAAAGACACGTTTTGAACTCTCTGGTAAGTGTAAATACTTAAAAAATTTAAATACTTAAAAAAAAAAAAAAAAAAAAAAAAAAACAAAAAAACTTTTGTTCTTTCTGTTACAGATCATGACTGAATCGTCGGAAATCGTATTTTCGCAGTACGCCCAAGACCCTCTTGAAAATTTTACTCAGCAATGTGAGGAATTGTTTGGTAAACAACCCACCAAATTAAAGATCGACAAGAGAAACAGCAAGCAAAAACGAGAACCTTCAAAAAAGAATGGTGTTTCGTTGAAGTCATTCGTCATCAGTAAGGAGCAAAGAGGATCAAGACTGATACAAATTAAAATATTGGATTTGGCAGCGGATCAGGCAGCGAGGACGACGGCACAGGGAGCCGATGGCGACGACGATGAAAGTGTGGTGCTCAGTGCCCAGTACGTGGTGCAGGATCCGGTGGATGAAATTATGGACCTTACGGAAACCTTAGTTAGAAAGATCTCGAAAAGATTGTGCGGTGATAGTTATTAATTTTATAGGATAAGATTAAGACTGTAAATATACTTTATGTGATATAAATAATTATTGTTTATTGTTGTTTATTAATATTAGTAGGTATTTATGTAACTGATTATTATTAAAGTTGAAAGTAGATAAAGAAAATGTTTTTATTTCTAAAATTTTATTTTATTCTATTTAATAAAATATGCACAAAGAAAATATAAATGACCTATGAATAATATTACTTCCTAATTAGAGAATTTAACACACTGACAAACAGATTTAAAAACATGTAGTTTTTTATAATGTTCTTTACTAAAGATCATATATTATTTCAAAAAGTAAAAGAAATACATTTATTATCATTACACCTTTATTTAAAAAAAATGTTTTAAATACATTATAATTTGCTATAATTAGATATAATAACAAAAATAAAAAGAAACGAAAATAAAAAGTTCATGTTTTTTAAAAGAAATCATGCTTAAATTTATCGTAGTACCACATTTTAAGACATAGTACATTTTTTAATGCACAATTCTTATTGTGATGAACACAATACAAATTTGTGTTTTCTTTCTCACAGTAATCATTATATAATTTTAAAAAATTGGGACAACCTTTTTCCTCTAATTCTATTATTTCACAATCTTGACATAACTCTCGAATCCACATTATTTTTTCCAATCCCTTGGTTAACACTTTTTTGCCATTTATATAAGGAACAATTACTCTTCGAAATTCACGATAATCGATGAATCCTTCACTCCAAGTGAGCCCTCGATTTTTTTCTAACCATCGAACTTGCTTTTTTTCTTCATTTGATAGAGTTTTAAAAGTATAGGGTGGTTTAATTAAAAATGTTTGTGTGTGGTCTTTGGTTGCTATTGCTAACTCTTTAATAATGAAATTATTTTTTGAATCCTTAAATCCTTGCAGATCCACTATTATTGTATTGCTGTTCATGATATCTTCTTTACAATATTGCTCAAAGGTTTGTATTCAAATATACAATCGTTCAGTATGAGACAGTATGCAGCGGTCTGATCAGGTATCTCTTGATCTGCTTCGATTTCAACTCTCACATCAATCGATCCTTTTAATGATTCGTGTTGGCGAGAACAGTCAATTACGAATAAAGGAGCAATAGCCTTGAATTCTTTTAAAGACAGCAAGGGTTCTGATCGGCGACCGTGATAAGACTGCTGAAATCTGGCGTACTGCTCATATAATAAAGAAAACTTATCATCTGAGAAACTGACATTTAGTCCTTCATAAGGGTAATACGATGAATTCAAAAATACTCTTACATCACGTATATTGCAATGGTCGAACTCTGCCATAGACATTTCCGCATTATGTTTTCGGTTGGTTTGTAAAGCTATAACAACGAATCTCGGTTTTTCTATTTGCGATGAAGTTTTAATAGACCAAGAATGTTTACGCGTTTTGGGTAGTAATGGGTATTCATATAAGTCCCAATTACGAAATGCTAGTGTGATAGCTCTATCTTTTTCTAAATGTTTTAACAAATGAATTTTCTCACGATCTGACACCTTAACATGCGGAACGCGCCAAACAATTTTACTTATTATTATATTTTCTACAACTTGTTCCTTATTTAATTTCAAGGCATTGACATTTGTGTTGCTTCTCAAAAGTACTAACTCGTGTTTACAGTTTATAATAATTTTTTCATAATCTTCTGCAAAACCTAATAGTTTGTTTAATGGTATTGAAGCAGAAAATGCGCCTCCACTAACATTGGTGGTTCCTGAAGTAGACCAACCCCAAACTCTAGCACTTTTGGATTCATTTTCATTTAACGATAAATAGGATTTCATTGTTGTTGTTATGCCTGCATTTTTAATTTTATCTATTTCGATTCCATTTAATTCATAGCGAATGTCTTGAAATAGAAATAACGCTGGATTATTAACAAAATGCACACTTGACACTTTTTCTTTAGTAGTACTGTTATACACATCCGCTTTGCCCTCAATATACAAAGCGCTGAGTGAAGGCAACACATACAAATCTTGTTGATGAATGGGTATTCGTATTTCATCATTATTGTTGAAACTTGTTACATACGGTTTGTATGAATGATATTCAAAACTTTCAATGCTGTTATCATATGACGTTGGTTGAGATATATTTAAATAATTCATTTTAGCAAGCCTACTAGCTTTAGGAAATCTTTATTATTTTTAGTAAGTTTCTTTTTTAGTAAAAGCGGTGTTCTTTTAGTAGATGATCTTTTATAACTGACTTGAGTACAAACTGTAGCAGTGTTTTTATTGAAATTTATCATTTTTTTCTAAAGTGCAAGTATAGTTGTACTTCTTCACCTCGTAAATTAATTTGCTTATTATGACCGTCTAGTAATCTAATATTAATTGCACTAATTGAATTTTGGTTGACTGGAAAATATATTAAGTTTTTGGGTATCTCAATAACTCGATAGCCTGGTGGCACGTTAGGTACAAATTCATAAATTATATGGCTTGCTTTTCCATTCACGAATGATCCTCCAACTACGTCACATTCGATGCGCACGATGGTTGTAGATAAAATGCTGACTGGATACCGAGATTCACAACTTATATTAGCCTTTATTGTTTCCCTAGCAAAACCTAAAATTTTACCGATGGAATTACTTTTCCCAAAGTGAACATCTTCTGAACAGAATATTTTGGTTTTGAGTGTATTATTATTACAACTCAATTTTAATGCAGTATTCTTGACGTTGCCTTTTAAAAAATCACAAATATCTTGAAGTTCATATGATCCTTCTGGAATTTCAATGACCTCATTATTACCATAATAAAACTTATTATTTCTTTCATCTATATTAGGAATAGAATTAAATGTAGAAAAGTACAGAAGTCCACACTCGTATTCTCCACGTAATTCTAAAGTAGGTGAGTAGTTTGTTACGAGGGAGGCTCCCTGCCCAGTTATGGATACAGTGAAAGACATTATTATACTGTCAAGTTATTTTAATTTTAACCTTTATATAAATATTTTTCCCAATACTTTCTTAAAAATAATAAACAAAGATGACCGCAGTTCGTAGTGCCAAAAGTTTGATACTGTTTGTAATTATAATTTATGTGCATATTTTTCAAATACTTTATTAATTCTAACGGAGGTTTTAAGTTACCAAAACTGTTAAAGTATTCACAGTATTCATTTTGCTTGACATAGGCTACCCAGTGAGTTCCCGGATTTCTGGAACTATCTAAATTTAGAATAGCACACTCAATTTTTCTTGGTTTTGATGGTAACGTATCTCGCATAAAAACGCCACGAAAATATGGAATATGAACCGAGTGCTTTAATATATCTAAATTAGTGAGTGCTCGTTTGGGTAACCGTTTAATTAGTTTTTTGGAGGTTGTAAGTACAAGCCCGCTCCTTTTTTGTGAGACTTCAAATACAATCCTTTCCCAAGTGCAACGGCTTCCATCATCTTGTTATGTCGTTCAGATTCTTGAAGATTTTTTTGAGCAACCTTGTAATCGTTAACAGCCTTTGTTATACCTGCAGCACCTCCAGCAAGTGAACCAAGAGCTGATAAACCAGCAAAGATTGGTATGAGAGGTAACAACCCACCAGTTTTCGGAACAGGAATGCAGCGTGGGAAGCGTATTCCTTTTACATTAGAAAACACTTTTTTTGCAGCTGCATGTGCATATTTTATAGCCTTTCGGTTGTCATTACATTTTAATTTTTTCATTTGCTTTTGAATTTTTTTAACACCTTTCATGAATGACCGTACTCCTGCTCCGGCTCTAAGTTTTGCTTTCATTGCATTTTTTACTATCCATGATGCAATCTTTTCTCCTTTCCCAGCATCTTTCGATTTCAATCTTTTCTTTGCCATATTTAAAAGTTCTAAATCGGCGTTATGTCTAACGTTCCAATCTTTATTATTGTAAGCGATATCGTGGTACATGCAAGCTTCATCCAATTTATTTATACCTCGTTCGCCCTTGAGTAATCTTTTCTTAAGTTTTGTGCCTGGACCACAAAATTGATATCCAGGTAAATGTAACTCAAACGGAATGTTATTTATTAAGTTGTTAATAATACCACTTCCTTCCGTCATCGATGATTATAAAGTGAGCGTATAAATAATAATGCTTAGTTTATATTAAAGCACCAATAAATTTTTATCAATCCAACTGTTTTCACCGTCACTGAGACCTAACCATTTGACAAAGAGTTTGTTTCCTTTTCTTTTCAAAACCTTTTCAATAAGATAAATATCTGGAAATTTGGTTCTCTGTAATTCATGCTCGTAAAAAGATCCTAAAATTCTCTGTTTATTTTTGTCTTCCAAGTGATAAGTAACTGGATTTGTATGATTGACTTTAATAACATAAAATATTTCTGTTGACCAGTTTGGAGTATAACCTTTGTAGAAATCCCCTTTGTATTTACTTATCCGGACTTGATCACCAACATGGAACTTAAATTTTTGATGTTTTCTGGTAATTTGTGATTTAATAATGTTAGACCTAACAATCATCTGGTTTTCTTTGCTAACATCAATAGGCCTTAGTTTTGTTACACGGTGAATAGTGTTATTGTAGCATAGTACAACGTCTTCCAAATTTTTTTGTATCCATTGATATTTACCGCAGACGCTAAATAATTTGTAAAGATGACTTTTTAGAGTTCTTATTACTCTTTCAACAATTGCTGCTTTTTTTACAGAGTAAGTGGAGTAATGATTTATGTTATATTTTATCGTCAATTGTTTAAAATTTTTATTGTAAAATTCTTTGCCTAAATCTGTTTGTAAATTTTTGGGCTTTCGAGATGACGTGGTTAATATATTTTGCATTGCATTTGTAACACAACTTTTATTCTTTGACTTCAAAGGATTAACCCACACATATTTCGATAAAGTATCAATTACGACTAAAACATATTTATATCCTTTATTAAACTGTGAGTACTTTTGAAAGTCTATAAGGTCTGCTTGCCATAAATCATCTATTCCTTTTATGATTGTACTTCGACGTGGAAAATTTCTTCTCGCCGCTCTGTGAAGTTCGTCTACAATTTCTTTCTTACTCATTTTTGTTTGGCTTGAATCATACGGTCTATTTCTATTTTTGAGTAAAACATAGAAGACAAACGGTCTGTACTCGCTGATTCCAAGTTCTTTAAATAAATTAATACACGACTATTAACTTGGCTTATTTCGTTTCTCAGCTCTTGAACTGTTTTATCCAAATATGCTTTATTTACAGCTTCATCGTCCTTGTCTGGAGACGACAAGCCTTTTAGTTTGGATGATTTTAAATCGTATTCTCCCGTTTCAGACTTCTGTAACGTATCGCTATAGATATCAATATGTTCAGATAATCGTAAACGTTTATGAACGTGATGACCAAATTTATCTATATTCATTGCGGTCCCGATGCTTTGTTTACTGTAAGTATACTGCACAAATTTCCCGATGCTATTTGTTTTTATTCTTTGTTTATGATACCGGCTTCGTGAAGTTCCTCGATGATTGCAATAATTTCATTATCTAACCCAGTGTTACCAGCATCTCGTGATGCGAACAGTAATTTCAGTCGTTTTACTAACTCGTTAGGATCGTCCCAGTAAACTAAATCTGTATTTCTTTTTACTCGTTTTACGAGTTCAATACCTTTTCCTCGAGGAATACTCTCTGTACTAATGGTCGGTTTTCTAGAGATTTTGAATAATGGCTTTATAATATTCATGTATTTAAATCCCTTGTTGCTATTTATTGGTTTAGAGGGATCATAATTACGTCTGTGTGCATTAGTATCGATAAGTAGTAGTTTATAGTTTTCAAGGTCGTTATCTGTGATATCATCTAGATTTGGTTTCTTTTTAAACAATAGTTCTTTTAAACCGAGAGTTTTTCTCAAATTATGATTTCCAATTATTAGAGTGGTGCCGTCATCATAAACGCGACTTTTTCCAAGCATAAGTTTTCCTTGTTCATTTCTTATTCCAAAAGGTATAGCACTAAATACTTCAGATGAAGTAGACCATGATAAAGATTGATTTTTAACGTTTGGCGATGATTGTAGCGATTTGAACGAACCTTCACTCACATCATGGTCTTGAGTAGGTGATACAGTAAGGGTTTTGTCGGTTGTTCGGAATTTTTCATGATTTTCTTCATCATCTTCGCTACTTTGTTCGTTAAATTCTTCAATAGACGAATACGACTCTTCGCTTTCATTATTCTCTATTTTTTTAAATAAAGGGTTATAAAAAGTCTCTTTGTCATGTTGCTTTTCATCATTTTTATTTGCTATCATATTAAGAGGGTCAACTATGGGTTTAAATATTGTTTCTAAAGTATTATTTCTTGTAGTTTGTGCATCCTTTATCATGTCGAACTTTCTTTTAACAGCTGATGCTGATTTAACGATTTGTCTCTTTAGATCTTTTTCCATTTTATTGGGTTTCCTTTTATCTCCGAATCTCATGTGGAAATGATTTATAAATATAATAACATCCGTATATGTAGTTATTAATCTACGACTATAAATGTATCAAACGTCATTCTATAGCATCCTTTATTTCGCTCACAATCCTTATTTATGACAATATAATTGTATGGTATTTTCCAAACAGTTGAACACATTTCACGGAATTGAAGCCATGACATATCAGACCCTACATGCTCATCATAAACATGTTTTAAATTTACGTCGTCTTGTTTAAATAATATAATCATGTTAGAATTGTCTCTTACGAGTTGTTTAGGTATTTTGGTGTAAGTTTGATTGATATAAAAACAATCAATATTCCTATGACGCCCCATAGCAAAATAGTTACGGATGTTGTTTTGATTTTCACAAGCAACATCATCGAAAATAATAATGGAATCAGGTGACGCTTCGTGAGGGCTCAATATTTCGCTATTATGATTATATTTGTGAAATGATGTACCTGGAACCAATTCTAAAACTTTTTCGAGATAACTGTATTTAGGTTGATACAAAGATTTTGAATACACGTACAGGTTTCGAAATCGTGGACCATCTTTATGTAATAATAAACTTATTACTAGGTTGGTTTTCCCGCAATTAGATGGACCGCAAACAATACAACGGATTGTATTTGGCAATAACTTTCCATGTCGACTTGCCCCTGACAATGAAGTTGGACAAATACATTCCAATTTTAACGATTCTTTTTGTTTTAAGAATTTCATTATATATTATGATTAAAAATTAAATTTGACTGCAGTGTTAAAAGGATTTTACAGAAATGACAACATAAAATGGTTGCTACGCTTAAATAACGAAAATACCAATAATCCACATCGATTATTGGGCGTTCTAATTCACTTTTTCAAGAGAGCGAACGGAGTGAGCGAACGGTGAAATGTTTGTACATTTTTACAAATAACAATATTTGTCCGTTTGAGATGTACAATATCTGTACATCTAAAACGGACGACATGAAAACAGAAGATGGTATGCTATCCATTGCAAAATTGCGATACGTTCGAGATATTGGGCATTCTAACGAACAAGCGAGGTCGCATCTGCGACCGAACGAAAGTGAGTTAGAATGCCCAATATCTCACTACTGCTCGCTCGTTGAAAAATTCTATAAAAAAATAACTTTATTGTATTTTGCTTATATTTAGCACTAAGTATAATTAATACCTTTATGTCTCTATAGATATAAAATTCTCGTGTCACAATGATGCCATACTCCTCCAAAACGGCACGATCGTTTTTTTTATGAAGTTTTATATGTACACGCCTGCACATCAACCTACCCCGATCCTCTAAATGCCACTACACATTTACAGAACACACTAAACATGCACACTAGTTTAGGCCCAAGACACAGTACTCGTAGAACAAGGGTACGAAGAACCAATTCACACGCGCTCTACACCAGGTACAGACATGTACCTGGGCGCTTCTCTCCTCCACCACGGCCCGGTCAACCCGAGCCGAAGTCCGAGCCTTTAGAGGCGCCCTCGGGTTGTTCCACTCCCCGATCCGATCCGAACCCTTCGGAGAATCTAGTAGGGAACGGGGACGCGCACTAGTGCGCGATGCTATCATGTATCCGACGTGCCTCGTCTAGCGAAAATGGTAAATGGCATCAAAATTGGCGAAATCTGTATAAAAGCGAAAATGACTCCAAAACCGTTTGGAAATAATAGAATCAAAGCTAAATTCCATTTGGAAATCATTCATACAGTCATTTGCGGTCCAATTGAAGTTCCCACTTGGGACAATTAGGAGAATTTTAAAGTTTTTAAAGTTTTAAAAGTCTAAACTAAATGAATCATTGTTTATAAAAGCAAAACATAATATTAACAAAGGAGCTAACAAATGAAAGTTATTATTTGAATAGTACTATACAAATATTTGGAGATTGGCCTTAGGTTTATTATCATATTTATTTTTTATGAATTACTGTATTTTTATTTTTTATAAAGATGTTAGGAGTTAGGTCAGTTGAAGGTTTGTAATGTAGGTCGAGTAGGAGTTAAGTTAGGAGTTAGGTCAGTTGAAGGTCTGAGTAAGGTCTGAGTTAAGTTAGAAGTTAGGTTAGTTGAAGGTTGAAGGTTTGTAATAAGGCAGGTCGAGTAGGAGATGAGTAAGTTGAAGGTTTTTTTTAAAGTTAGCTCTAGAGGTGGGTAAATTAAAAATTTTGAAATATTTTAGGTCTAAGGGTAGACATAAACTGGGATATGGGTAAAATAATAGTTTAAATATTTTCTCTGTTCATAAACAGAAGGGATGGATAATGGAAGGGAGTATGTCAAGGGCAGTTGATTGAGGGGGTGTGTTGAAAGGAGGCTAGCTGCCTGCTGGCCACATACAATCAACTAGCTCTTGACATGAGTTCAAATAATATTGTATTGCTTATAAAAATAAATTAGAACGACTGGATATGTCAGATATAGATGTGTCTGTTTTTAATCTCGTTGACAGCTTCATAATATAAACATGTATTTGATCTTTTGATAGTTTATATATTGTGTTGTGCTCTAATTCTGATGTGTGTATATTAAAGTTATAGTTAAAAATGCTATCTAGTTTTCCTTCAACAAATAGGTCGTAAAGAATATTTCATATCTCAGGGTGATTAGAGTGTCCCTATCCAGAAAAATTATATGGCAGAGCAACGTTTGCCGGGTCAGCTAAATAATATAAGTATAATTACCTTTCTTATATGACGAAGATTCAGTTGTGTGGCTTTCTAGTTTAGCAGAGATCACTGATATCGACGTCGAGGCAGTTGCTGATGAAATCGTTTCAGCTTCGTTTTTCGAAATGTTTACTGTAAGAATTTAAAAACAAAAAAAAATAACGAGCCTTACAGTAGGTAGTCGCATATGATGTGTAACATTTGACATCTCACCTTTTGAAATCAATATTACAATAGTAAATAGAATATATAATTAACAATGACGTATATTTTCTCTCTATTTTTCTTTTTTTTTTTTCCTTTTTTTTTTCTTGTTTTTCCTTTTTTCCTTTTTTTTTAAATATTGTTAAAAGACAACACACGAAATGGTTGAAATCAATATAACAATAGAAAATGGAATATAGATTTCAAACGGATACAAATCATAAAGAGAATGCAGTAAATACTCATTAGAAGACATGTCACACCGTTATCCTGTTACGATCACATTTCTACGAAATCACTCCCACAAATACTATATTACGACCTACAACGGACGGACTTGGGCTTTTAAAGTGATGATGATGATGCTTGCTTCTTAAATTCCAAATAGTTTGTCATTAAGTCGGGAAAGTACCTAGTTAACTACTTGCAACTTATTAATGGTAATAAATAAGTGAGTAATTACTTAAAGTGAAAATCATTGTTAACAAAATTAGCTGCGCTGCGCCCACAGGTAAACTTATAGTGTATAATCTATATATCTCATTTTAAGTGAACTATATGTTAGTTCTTATGGGAAATAAATGTCTTTGAACCTAAAATGTCGATCACTGGTGGCTTCCCCGACTAACACGTAACAGTTACAGGATCACACTCACACTACTTCCGTCTCTTTTCTACGAAATCACTCCCACAAATTGTATAACATAAGATAAGAAGTCATTTATTTCTCTTTCACACATAGGTGATACAATAGGTAAGTACAATACATTTGTAACATATATAACAACCGTTATGTGAGAGACTGGAGCCTGAGATAGGTTTTTGTAAAAAACCCGTTTTATAGGTCCCCCGCTACTTCGGTTTTAGTTGATTAGGTACCTACATGTATTTTGGTTACAGGAATAGCGAAGCTAGCTATAATATAAGAAGGCGAGCGGAAAGATGTTACACATCAAAAAATTGTACATACCTGTTGTAGAGCTTGACGTGCAAGTAACAAAGAAAAGCCAACACAGGCCGATACACAGCCACGTCATGTCGATAACAATATCCTACTGCAGAGTGGCAAAACTAACTTTAACGTTTTTTATGAAAAGACTAGGTACTTACATAAAAATAAGTACGTATGTTACAGTTGGTTTAAACAACAGGTTGAGACTGTCATAAGCGGTTAGTTTAATTTGAACGTTTTCTGTATAGAAATAAGAGCCATACGCGTAATGTTTACTTTAACTTTATTGGTAGATAGCCTGCTGTGTAATATCTTGAAACAGACACTTAGTTATTTTATTTTGAATTACTCTTTGTTTACGATTCTATAAAGTCGTAAAGTCGCCTTTTATCTGGCTATGGGCTGAATAGTCTTGTATTCAGAGCTGTTTAAACAATGATTGCATAGCAATTTGTAATGGTATCTAATAAGTGTTATTCTGTTTTTTTTTTCAGATTAAGTAGGTACAGGTACAGGTGCAGGTATATAACTCAGTGTGACTGTAAATAGGTATTAAAAAGACGATGGTTGGAGGAAACTAACAATCTTTTATTTTAGATTCTATGCTAGTAAGAAAACATCATTGCGTAGGTGGTGTGGTGTGATTAACCCTTTCATGTCACGAATCCTACTAATATTATAAACGCGAAAGTTTGAGTGTATGGATGGATGTTTGTTACTCTTTCACGTAAAAACTACAGAATGGATTTTAATGAAACTTTCCTGATATACAGACCATGACCCAGACCAGCATATAGGATACTTTTTTTTTTTACTTTTTTTTTTTGCTGTTGTAGTCTTCGCGAACGAAGTCTCGGGCAACAACTAGTCATAAATATAGATAGGTAGGTACATGAATCTTTTGATTTATTTAGAATCGGAAGTAGGTTTTTGGTATTCCAAACAGGTTCCATCCTTTCGCCAATAATGTTTCTTGCATCGGCATGCTGGCGAGCAAGGGACAACTATTAAAATAAATCCGAAGTGACGGGGGCAGTCTCCGCTCGATGTTGCTTGGCTGACGTCATCGGAGCACAGGGGCGGGCACGCATTGTACTCCTCATTGAGTCCACTGCATTCGAATGGGGCTGTAAATAAAAGTACTTTAGTTAAAAAAAACCGCAAATGTTGAAAAATTTTCCACGAGCAGGATACCGGGTTACCAATTGGGAGACCAATTGAGCTATCGTGGTTCTAACCAGCCCGCCGAAATTATTCAACGCTATTTACTTTTTACTTTGAAAGCCAAAGGCGGCCCATTCAATGTCAACAACTACCGTCATTAACATCCGATCATAATATTTTTACAAATACTAAAGATCAGTTAAGAAGTAGGCAAGCTATTTATAAAATGTTTTTATTCAGGTTCAAATCCTGCTCGTGGAAATTATTTCAACATTTGTGTTTTTGTAATTTGTTTCGCAACAAAATTTGCGTTAAAGGTTATATAAACAAAATAAAAACATTTTACTTTAGTGGCCTTCAGTCCAGAGAATGTTCAGTTAGACAATTGTCCGGTTCTAAGCTTACGGATACGTGACCCCGGGCTCCTCAATCTGTTACTGCTGCTATCATTGATCCTCGCCGCAACGGTAATGTCCCTATCCCATCCCTGAAATTCCCTAGTCTCTCCTTTACAAATATTCTCAGTATCCTATCCATAACTCCTATAAATGCGATGAAGCTGTCTGTGCAATCAGCTTCACCTCAAGTTGCAATTCCCTCTTGCACAATGCACAAAGTCAATTTCGGCGAAGAAGGCAGCCCTAGGCAGATATGCAACGGGTTTGGCGAATGCGGCGAAATAGAAGGCCTGGTGGAAGGCCTAGGGCGACGGTGGAGGGCATATAGTTACCGTCACACAGCATCCAAACCCTCCTGCAGTCGTAGCGGTCTCCGGTCCACTGGGCTCCGGAGAGAGAGGACAAGTGTGTGCACTTATCCGCTCTCCTCTCCTCTATTCTCTGTTCTAAAAGTCTTAACGAAAACAAAGGATTTTGTACCTGTTTTTCAAATGAACCATAAAAAATAGACACAAATATACATACGACAACTTCTTGTAGGGATACAAGTGCCGTTTTCTGCTCGGCGATGGTCGAAAATGCATTTACACGCATTTTCGGGACAGGGGTGGGGTTGCGGACACGACTGCACTTCCTGACTGTTTTTGGGGCAATTGTCTGATGGGCAGTTAGCTGGGCATTCCGCGTCCATTTCGTTGGGGCCACATGTCAGTGCTGAAAAGACATAAGTCCATACACGTATTTCCTCCTTCCTAGAGCATAGGGTCCTTGAACGAGGTGTGTTTTAGCAACTTGCGGGTCGGCAAGGTGAGGAGACGGTTAGTGAAGCACAATCCGTTCACTAGTTATCTTTGCATCTGAACTCGGCTATTGCTTAACATCAGCTAGAGCGGAGACATTTGCCAACATTTTTGTTAAAAAAAAATAATACTCTTGAATCTTTATACTTTTGAATCGTCTAAAATGTCCATAAGTGGTCACACTTCACCCCGGTAAAACCAGTCCCCTATACCTTTAATCGTCGAAAACAACAATGCATATGTTGTAACGGCAGACTTAGATGTGGTGGTAGCTAATCAGAAGGCCTTAAAACAATATAACTATTTAAACTATCATGGTCACTTGCATTGCAGTAATGATTAACGGGATTGTTACCGTTACTTATTAGTTACGTTAACCTTAAACTTAAAACAAACTCTCACCACCAGCCAAACTATTACGTCGAAATCGTACCTGTCACCTTTTGGTCTGAGCCAGGCTTACCACTAGACCACAGAGCCATTATTTGAAATAACTTTACCCAACAATGGACAAAAATCCGTGCTTCTAAAGGCACGTAATGCCGTTGGTCCCGACTCCCGACTGCATTAGCAGTCGTTAACAACCACCAATCCACACTGGGCCCGCGTTAATTTATGACCCGTTCTCCCTATTCATATATAAGGAAGGCTCGTGCCCCAGCAGTGGGCTGATGATGAGGTATTCTACTCATATTGTACCTAATAGGTAGTAGCGTTTGGACAGATTAGGTCATTCATAACCCAGCAGTCGGGCCCAATACCACAGTAGAGATAATACTACTGCTGTATGGGATAGCTATCATTAAAATGTTTACAAGTAAATATTTAATTACTTACACGTAGCACTAGTTACAATCCATGCAACAAAGAACACTCGAAACATAATAAAAGCCGAACACGTCATTTACAGTCTGCACATGAACTACGTGTGCCTGTTAGCTGAATAAGGAAATAAATTAACACCTGACCGAGACTGGCTCTATGTACCTAAGCAAAACGATATCTCGAGAAAGACAACGTCGCGTCGTAGGTGTACAAATAATACAAATTATCTATATTTTTACTTAGTTGTCTATATTTTTACAGATACCTATAATGTGTGTAATATTTTAAACACTGGTTTAACTATTGTTACGGTTATTATACAAAATACAATAGGCACTTGTTGTAAGATGAACTTACTAATCTATACATGTACACCGTGACTGGCTAGACGATGGACGCGTTAAAGGAGGTGTGTAAGAAGCCGTTACGTGTTCCATTAAAAATGAAAAAACACCACCTAATTTTTTTACTTTCTTACTAACTGAAATGGTTTTTCTGCTTATTTACAATTTACTACGCGGGCGAGCGAAGCGACTAGCGAGGCGTTGTCCGCGCGTGCGGTTGATCTTACTCGTGCGTGTAGTACATGCGAAATGCCGATAGTTCACTTTTTTAAAAACGCGTAATAACTCGCGTGTTTTAAAATTTGCTATAACCTTTTTTAACTAATGTAAAAAGTCACTAGTTTACCTCCATAAACGCGTCTGTCGTCTAACCTGTCACGCACGGTGTATATAAAATTCTCGTGTCACAATTTTAGTTGCCATACTCCTCAAAAACGGCTCGATCGATTTCTATTAAATTTTATATGTATATTCGGTAGGTATGAGAATCGGTCGTGTTCTATTTTTCATACCCTTAAGTGATAAGGGTGGTCCACCCTAAACATAT
Source organism: Eudonia truncicolella (assembly GCA_949315975.1). Lineage (NCBI taxonomy): Eukaryota > Metazoa > Arthropoda > Insecta > Lepidoptera > Crambidae > Eudonia > Eudonia truncicolella. Next base: position 15,315,285 of record OX438830.1, on the reverse strand, counting down.
TTTTAGTATTTGGATTTTTTTTCCAATACACAATGATTTGTTTGTATTGTTGCCATGGAAACTGTCAAAGCGGTACGAAGTCCGCCGGGTCAGCTAGTAGTTTTATAATATACTACACTCGGCGTCAAAAAAATCGCACCTCTTAGAAAATCACTTTCAAATGTCATTTACTCTTGATATGCACATGCAGTCGCATTAATTATGATTTTATGTACAAGGTTACTTAATTAACTTAAAAACATTACTACTTAACAACATTACATTACTTAACATTAAAAAACATTACTTTTCATTATCAAATAAAACCTAATGCAACAAATAAAGTGTCACAAAAATTCGATGCAAATTTTGCTACCCGTGAGAGTTGCTACACTCGGCGTCAAAAAAATCGCACCTCTTAGAAAATCACTTTCAAATGTCATTTACTCTTGATATGCACATGCAGTCGCATTAATTATGATTTTATTTACAAGGTTACTTAATTAACTTAATAAAAAACATTACTTTTCATTATCAAATAAAACCTAATGCAACAAATAAAGTGTCACAAAAATTCGATGCAAATTTTGCTACCCGTGAGAGTTGCTAGTTGCGCTTCCTTTGTGGGTATAAAACGGTCAACACGGGTTCAATGTGGGTCATTCGCTATTCAACCGTTGAAGAGGACACACGCACAGATTTTGATGGATACCACAGCTGATAAAGCCGCTCAAGTGGTTGCACTACTGCAATCAGGGGTGCGGCAGTGTGATGTCGCCCGGCAACTGAACCTGAGCCGTTATTCCGTTCGAAGAGTGTACCAACGCTTCATAGAGACCGGTGGCTATATCCGCAGACACGGTTCGGGTAGACGTCGCTGCACTTCGGAAAGAGACGACCGGTTCGTTGTGTCGAACTCTTTGAGAAATCGTTTCTCCAACGCTGTTGAGTTGCAACAGCAGCTCCAGGCAGTTCGCAGACGCACCGTAAGCGTATCTACGGTTAGAAGAAGATTGAAGGAGAAGAAGATAGCGGCCCACAGAGCTGCTACGGGTCCAAAATTGACTGCAGCGCATCGGCGAGCCCGCTTGCAGTTTGCTCGTGACCACGTCGATTGGACCCTTGAGCAGTGGAGAGCTGTTCTCTTCTCAGACGAGACGCGAGTGTGTCTTTTCTGCAACGACCGACGGAGAAGAGTATACCGGAGGCAGGGTGAACGTTTCGCCCAAGCCTGCATCCAGGAGACGGTGGAATATGGTGGCGGATCCTGCATGTTCTGGGGCGGTATGTCTGCTGCCGGCAAAACCGACCTTGTCTGCGTCTCCCGGACTGGAGGTGCTCGCGGACAAGGGTCGCTGACTGCTCGCCGCTATGTCACTGAGGTCCTGGAAGTGCATGTGGTCCCCTTTGCCGAATCTTTTGGCGAGGGGTTCACATTAATGCACGACAACGCTCGCGCTCACACTGCAGGCATCGTGAGCGACTTCTTGCAGAGGTCCCAAATCTCTGTGATGCAGTGGCCAGCGCGAAGTCCGGATCTGAATCCTATAGAGCACCTCTGGGACCATCTTAAACGTAAGGTTCGATCTCGGGATCCAGCTCCTTCGACTCTACAGGAGCTCCAAGACGCGGTGATTGAAGAATGGGGGCTTATCCCTCAAGAAGAGCTCCTGAAGTTGGTGAGGTCCATGAGGGACCGTATGGAAGCCGTAATCAGGGCAAGGGGGGGTAACACTAGATTTTAAGTTAATTTTAAGACACTTTTTGTACATTTTTCTTTGTAAATTATCTGTTGTTAATTAGGACTTAATTAAGGATTTTTATTATTTTATTAATTTTAATGTTGTTTGTATAATTATAATTAAACAGAAAGTTAAATTTAATTGTTTTTTGATACTCCTTTTTGTTACCTTTCTAATGATACCCAACACTATCCTCTACATAAGGTTTAAGAATTTTTAAAGATGATTTTTAAAAGGTGCGATTTTTTTGACGCCGAGTGTAGTTGCGCTTCCTTTGTGGGTATAAAACGGTCAACACGGGTTCAATGTGGGTCATTCGCTATTCAACCGTTGAAGAGGACACACGCACAGATTTTGATGGATACCACAGCTGATAAAGCCGCTCAAGTGGTTGCACTACTGCAATCAGGGGTGCGGCAGTGTGATGTCGCCCGGCAACTGAACCTGAGCCGTTATTCCGTTCGAAGAGTGTACCAGCGCTTCATAGAGACCGGTGGCTATATCCGCAGACACGGTTCGGGTAGACGTCGCTGCACTTCGGAAAGAGACGACCGGTTCGTTGTGTCGAACTCTTTGAGAAATCGTTTCTCCAACGCTGTTGAGTTGCAACAGCAGCTCCAGGCAGTTCGCAGACGCACCGTAAGCGTATCTACGGTTAGAAGAAGATTGAAGGAGAAGAAGATAGCGGCCCACAGAGCTGCTACGGGTCCAAAATTGACTGCAGCGCATCGGCGAGCCCGCTTGCAGTTTGCTCGTGACCACGTCGATTGGACCCTTGAGCAGTGGAGAGCTGTTCTCTTCTCAGACGAGACGCGAGTGTGTCTTTTCTGCAACGACCGACGGAGAAGAGTATACCGGAGGCAGGGTGAACGTTTCGCCCAAGCCTGCATCCAGGAGACGGTGGAATATGGTGGCGGATCCTGCATGTTCTGGGGCGGTATGTCTGCTGCCGGCAAAACCGTCCTTGTCTGCGTCTCCCGGACTGGAGGTGCTCGCGGACAAGGGTCGCTGACTGCTCGCCGCTATGTCACTGAGGTCCTGGAAGTGCATGTGGTCCCCTTTGCCGAATCTTTTGGCGAGGGGTTCACATTAATGCACGACAACGCTCGCGCTCACACTGCAGGCATCGTGAGCGACTTCTTGCAGAGGTCCCAAATCTCTGTGATGCAGTGGCCAGCGCGAAGTCCGGATCTGAATCCTATAGAGCACCTCTGGGACCATCTTAAACGTAAGGTTCGATCTCGGGATCCAGCTCCTTCGACTCTACAGGAGCTCCAAGACGCGGTGATTGAAGAATGGGGGCTTATCCCTCAAGAAGAGCTCCTGAAGTTGGTGAGGTCCATGAGGGACCGTATGGAAGCCGTGATCAGGGCAAGGGGGGGTAACACTAGATTTTAAGTTAATTTTAAGACACTTTTTGTACATTTTTCTTTGTAAATTATCTGTTGTTAATTAGGACTTAATTAAGGATTTTTATTATTTTATTAATTTTAATGTTGTTTGTATAATTATAATTAAACAGAAAGTTAAATTTAATTGTTTTTTGATACTCCTTTTTGTTACCTTTCTAATGATACCCAACACTATCCTCTACATAAGGTTTAAGAATTTTTAAAGATGATTTTTAAAAGGTGCGATTTTTTTGACGCCGAGTGTAGTCACCCGCCTGCTTCGCTGTGCGAATATAATGGATCAATGAATGCTAATCAAAATAATGATTAGGTTTACTAACATCGTATATACTTAGCCTATCATTTGCACAATCGCATGTTCCTACTACATACAAATTTTCATCAAGATCGATCAAGCCGTTATTGAGTTAAAAGTGGACAGACCGACAAAAATTAAAAAAATTGTAGAATTGGTGTCAGTGAGTCAAAAAATGAATATTTATTCCAAAATTTGTCAGAAAAATTGCAAGTACACACAGAGCCTACAGATTTATATAGTAGTATAGATAGATAAACGGAAACACAATATTATGTTTTCGTGATGTTTAATTAGACACTGCTGCCATCTAGCGAAGCTTGGTGAACTACAAAGATAAAAATAACAAGTATGCTTGGTGTGCCACAAAACACTACGTTGCTATTTGAAGCCAAACTTTAACTGTAGAGGGCGCTGAAAATATGTTTTTAGCACGTAGAAGTTAATGCACGTGATATTATGATGAAACACTTTTTATTACTGATTAATATTATTACTATTATTACTTACTTACATACTTTCATGATTTCTAAGATAAAAAATACCATGATGAATATTACAGTATGTAATAACGTGCTGTGTATTATAGCTAACTGAAAAACAATGTTTGTTATGTGTTTTCTTATTTTGTTTTGTCTTATGGGTAAGCACTTGGCCTTATCACCTGATGTTAGGTGATGATAAGGCTGAAGATGGCAGCGCACCTCAACCGGAATCCTCAGACTACTGAATGAAGCACTGGGTATCTAATCTCTAGCTGCCGGAACACAAACTGCTTATGCTACAAACATTGATGTTAAGGCGACATATTTAGATAAGATGGTGGTAGCTAGCTAGGCGGATAAACAAGCCCTACCACCAACCAAACCGAGTACACAAACATGTATCCCCCGCTGGGAATCGAACCGTGCACCTCTGGGTCCAAACCGGTGGTCTTCGCTACTAGATCACAGGAGGCGGTTTATTTTTAGAACTCAATCCGGTGCTGATAAACAGCCATCAATCGGCTTATCGTGCCTTCCTTTCTTTCTGACATAGGTAAGTTAACTCGGTCACCTATCAAGAAAACCTGGTTACCTTTCACGATCGCTCAATCGCTGCCTAAATGCGCTAGCTGCAGCACCTGAATAAATTTAATGTAGGTAAACCATTTATTTATACACACTATGGAAACGCTTGACCATGAACTACTAAATATTATTAGTCCATGACATGGCTAACTAAATTATTGTAAATATGTAGGATTACCTATTCATTGATACGGCCTTGTTTATCCAAATTCGAAGAAATACCTACTGGCATTACGTTGTGAACTTAATAAGGTTCTTAATCTAGGTTATTTGTATATTGTGTCCTTGTTGGTACAGTCGATGACATATCAGACGTAGCAGATGCCTTGTGCCAGTTTTGTATTTGCAGGTTAACCTATCACAAAATGTCAAATTACCTTAATACATTTTTTACATAATTCCTAACATTAGTTTGACAGTTGTTGGTAGGTTGAACTGGTTGAACTGCTGTCGTGTCGTGTGTATTAGGTATGTGATCGAGTTAAAGTTAGATACTAGGTATTTGGATGGGATCAAATCAGCGCCATCTATTGACAAGGTGGTTGACAAAGTCATGGATTTCCAAAGTAAAATATTGCTGTAAACTTAAATACTAGTGTAGTGTGTGTAGTTTATTAGTGTACCAGTCTTCGACAGGAACCAGTGATAGACATTTTTGTCCTTTAATCATTAAAAATGAAAATTATTATTAACTAGGTAGCAGGTACATTACGTCCATAGAAAAATTGGCCATGTCCTTTAAATTCCGTAGACGTTGTAGGTACATAGTTCGTTTAAAGAATTTTGATCGTACTACTACTAATACTACTAATAGCTAACCCAGCCAAAGTTTTTACTTTTTTTTATAACCTTTGTCACTCCCACAGTTAAAACAAATCTAACGACACCTCAAATGTTTAAAATCCACCATGCTGTTTGGGCTATATAGGGCGTGCCAAAGAAACCGACATACCTACGTACATACATACATAAGGGGTCAAGAACTGGTTAAACCCTTAGCAACGATCCTCTAAATGCCAGTACACATTTACAGAATACACTAAACATGCACACTAGTTTAGGCCCAAGACACCGTACTCGTAGAACAAGGGTACGAAGAACCGGTTCACACGCGCTCTACACCAGGTACAGACATGTATCTGGGCGCTTCTCTCCTCCACCACGGCCCGGTCAACCCGAGCCGAGGTCCGAGCCTTTAGAGGAGCCCTCGGGTTGTTCCGCTCCCCGATCCGATCCGAACCCTTCGGAGAATCTAGTGGGGCACGGGGACGCGCACTAGTGCGCGATGCCGTTCCCTCTAGAAATCCTCGGAAGGTGAATCGTTTCACACGGCCCTTAACGTTCCTCGCCGCCACCAAATAAACCCGGTGAAGCTGAAAATGCCGTCTGAGGCAATCAGCAAGCTCTTACCAAAAAAAACAACCAGTAAAATTTCAATAAAAATCTAATGGTATTTTTTGGCGGCGGTAACTGTGTCGAACACTGGATTTGAACCACCTTAAAAACTATTGAAACATTATTTAGTTAATCATTGTTTTGTCTCTTTTTCTCAAATTTAAAATGACGTTGGTGTGACGTTGACAAAACAATATTCAACTAAATAATGCTTAAATAGTTTTTATGAAATTAAGGGGGAATTGTTGAACACCGGTGTCACCACTGCCCTAATACTATACGTAAGTAAACAGACTATACCTATTTACATGAATTAAAACTACGATGACGCTTGTTTTTAATATTACCCTAACGAAACTAACAAAACAATTTTGACTTAGTCTTGTTATTCCAAATCTTTTGACTCAGTCTTGTTATTTCAAAACTTTTGACTCAGTCTTGTTATTCCAAAACGTGACCCAGTCTTTAAGTTACGTTTTCTAGATGGTGAACAATTTCAGGAAGTTTTGTGACCCAGTCGGGTTCGCTGAAAAGCTTCCTAAAGTTGTTCACCATCTAGAAAATTTTAATTAGGGACTTCTAGTTATAATTAATTTTCTAATAATGTCTTTAAGTCGTTCCAATGTTACTATTAAACCATATGATGTTAGGTATATTTTTTATGTTCTCGAATATAATGTAATGCAAAATGTAAATAAATTATTTGATTCCATTGGGATTTGAAACAAAAATACAAGTTTTATAATCTCACTGCTAATCGAAAGGTCATACTCGTGAAGTGCCGCTTTTGCACACTTATCTTATTTTTAGTATTATTCACCATATATATTTGATTATCGGATTTATAGCCAAACTAAAAATTACCGGCCCAAGGGGATCACCCTGTTGACAACCTACTTCCGAGGACAGTTCATTAGAACAATATAACAATTTTGTTGAGTCAGCGTAACTAAGAAGAAGATAATCAGCAGCAGCAGGGTATCCCTATTTACCGAATTGAATGCATTTTTGACATCAATTTTGAGCAACACGTCAGGCTGTCCGTAAGTTAGGAAAGAGCGTAGGGCATGAATGGCTGCCTCACACCCTCCTTTTACACCGAAGCCTAACTGTACGGGTTCAAATTCCGAATTTAATTTTGGTAAAATAAGACGAACAGCAATTTTGGAGGCAAGACGTCGTAGTGTTGATCCAACAGCAATTGGTCTCACCCCTCCGTCCTTTTTGGTGAGAGCAATGAGGTTCGCGCCGAAAAGAATGGAAACAATTTCTGGATTGACATTACCGGAATACATAAATTTGATTAATTTAGTGATCGAATTTACAAGTTGCTCGCCTGCATCACCCAGTAGAGTACTGTAGTGGTACTGGTATGACATTGTGGAAATTGAAACTTTTACCTAAGGTAAATTTGCTAACTTAGATTTTTTTAATTTGGTTTATTACATGTTGTGGTTGTCTTCTATATTTTTTATGTTTATTTGTAATGGAAAGTGTCCTACTATATATATTTTCCAATATTTTTGACGATGTAAGGGAGAAAAGAGCTGGACACTTGCTGAGTTTCTTGCCGGTTCTTCTCAGTACAAGATCTCCCGCCCAGAGAGCTACTTATAGCCTAAACTGAATAAATGATTTTGAATTTTGTTTATTATTTTATAAAACACCTTGAAGATAAAATTAATGAAGATAAAATTAATAATGCTTATATCAAAATATAAATAAATTAGTATTAAATTTCATTACGCTGAATTATTTTCTTAGGACTACCAACAAGGTTTAATCAACTCATTTTTTTTATTAAATTGACTTTTTTTTTATATGGCGTAACAACTAATACATCGACATGTTAATTTGTAAAACAATATAAGCATTGATAAAATAGTAAAGTTTTATATTACTAATTGCTATTAAATTTTCTTAAGTTTTCTTTTATTGTAATTAATTTGTGTGTTATTATTTCTTCTAGAACAGAAGTTATCGCTTCCCTTTTTTATTATCACCTCTTAATTTTGGTAATACAGACCGTAACAGGCACCAATAGTTAAAAATGACTAAAGAAACCCTTTTTAGGGTTCCGTACACAAAGGGTAAAACGGAACCCTATTACTAAGACTCCGCTGTCCGTCAGTCCGTCTGTCACCAGGCTGTATCTCATGAGCCGTGATGATTTGTTTATGTTGCCGCTATAACAACAAATATTAAAAAACAGTATAAAATAAATATTTAAGGGGGCTCCCATACAACAGACATGATTTTTTTTGCCGTTTTTATAGATCCTAGCGGCCCGTTCCTGCTTCGCACGGGTGGACATTTTTTTTTGATATAGCCTAAGTTACTCAGCCCTAATGTAGCATTATAATGGTGAAAGAATTTTTTAAATCGGTCCAGTAGAGTTTGTATGGGAAAAAGAAATTGTTGTTTTTACTATTTTCCTCGTATTTTTTTACGTTTTTTCTCTCCATAAGAACCTTCTTCAGACTTCATCAAACAACAAAAAAGAAATCAGCCAAATCGGTTCAGCCGTTCTCGAGTTTTGCGATTAGCAAAACATTTAGCGATTCATTTTTATTTATAAAGATGGTACGGAATGGTTCGTGCGCGAGTCCGACTCGCACTTGGCCGGTTTTGTTATTGGAGGGAACTCTTACCCCCGGGTCAGGGGAAGTGCTTACATCTGGTAATGTGGGATTCCTCTGTCCCCGTAAGCAGTCCCTATTGCAACTGACAAATATCATTAAATTATCAATGAGTACTACAGAAAATATAATCTTAGAACTTTAATGTTCTGTTGGTAACTAATTATAGGCGTAACGACTTCCTCTCGGAAGCTAGGGCTCGATTTTGGACTCATTTTGACATTTTGGCCATAGTTAAAAATGTCCTCAGGATTGCTGACAATCGGTTTAATAACTGATCTTTTTCGCAGCTCAACGAAATCACTCTTGACTGATAATTATACCTACTTGCTTTCTGACATGAAGTTTAAAATTAACAGTTAACCAGGTTTTGATGTAACCCAAAATATTAGTATTGGCGCAGGCGTCTGGAAAACTAAATGTATTGCAACTTTTTAAATTCAGATTAGTAGTAGATAGGTTGCTTTGTTTTTTTCAACACACATATTGCTTTTGTAAAGTCAATAAAGGCGTCACTTATTATTATTTCGCCATTGTTTGACATCCGCGCACAATCGAAATGTAATCAGAAGTCCTAATTTACTTGCTTACGTTTGTCGGCAACGTAAGTGGAAATAAGTACATAAAACAATAGATTGTATGTACTCAGCTTTTCCTTCACTATGTTTACTCTGAGAGGAACGCTTATAATAATACAGGGGCACACGCTTTTAGTATAGTGTCAAACGTTGTAGATGTGACAATGAAGCTTCAATTAATATTTTATAGTGCGCTCGTGTTTTATTTAGAGCTTGCGGGTAAGTGTTTTAGCAGATAGTTATTTGTATTGGGTGCCATTTTTTATTCGCACCGGTGATATTGAAATAGAAACTGACTCGGTGATCATTTTCGTATTATTATGCAATTTTAACCTGACACCATACCGTTCGAGAATTTTCTGTAGCACTTGAGGTTCTGAATTCGAATGCAGGGAGCTCTCAATTAATATCATAGTATGATTTTTTGTCGTTTGTTCAAAAATCGCACTTCTGAATGGTGATTTGCACCTAAATAACAAACAAAATTAGCGAAAGTTATCGTTATATACTTGTATAAGCACTTTAACATAATACAGAACACAACATAATTTGATAGAAACGTATTGAAACGTACAGAAACCTTTGATGTCAGCCAGCCTAAAATAAGAACATAAGAATTAACTCGCTGTTGCAATTTTTAATATAAAATATTTTCAGCTTCTGTTCCCCTTGACGACGATACACAAAAATACTCAGGAGAATACAATACAAGACCTCCATACAATTACCAACCAAATGTAGCCCGGCCCTACCAAGATTTGAACCAGAATTACAACACGGTTGGATCTAATAACTTACCTAGGCAGAATCAAGAATTCCCGAAGATAAATACTGTTAAGAAATTGTCCAATCATCGGCAAGAATATGTGCCTAAGGATCCACAACAAGTACCTCAGGAACAATTATCTGACAACAGATATCTAAATCATCATAAACTTCATGTTAACAACGCCAATTCACCAATTCATCGGCAATGGAGAAACGTAAATCTTCCAGCGTTCCACAAGCTGCCTATATCAAGAAATCCAGAATCTTATTTGTCTGTTACGGAAAAAGAATACCTTGGGCATAAAAATAGCCATAGGTTTGAAGCTGACAAATATCCACATGCTGGGAACGTAGCTCCTGTGCCACGTTTTGGAAATCCCAACCGTTTTAAGGAATATCCTCATCCTGTGTCTGTTATAGAAGAAAAAAGGCAGTTCAATGCTAAGCATCAAGAACTTGTACAAGAGATCGAACATTTCAATAAGGCTACCTTTAATGCTGTAAATCAATTATTTTCACCGCAGATACCTTCAGTTCCCCCTAAAAGGGAGCCTAAAGCTAAATCTAAAAGCATTTTAATAAATCAAACAGATTTACCGATAGACATCAAAGCAGAAAACAAAGCTCCATTAAGTGGAATCGGTGCTCCACCTGACTTTGTAAACCGGCTTCTTGCCCGAGCTGAAAATCCTGTGGAACAAATATCTAAGGCAGTGAAAATACCAAGTAAGTACAAAAATTGGTAACAATTATGTTATTGAAAACAAATGTTATTATACTAAAGCTATTTAACTTTCTTTTAATTATTTACAGATAACAACTTTATCTCGAATGCAAGGATAAATCAGATTTTGTCTGCAACAAAACATAGAAAACGATATTTGGTTATCCATCCTAATGGCACAATTGAACACGTGGACACGTTAAAGACAGTATCACAAAGACATCCAAATTACGTTTTAGTACACGCTGGAGATATCATTTCCAACCCAATCTCAAAAGTCAATGAAGTACCAGACACTCCTCAACTAGTTAAACATCCTCAGACGGCTATTGTAAACCATAAAAACGTTCATAATTCATCTGTGGCTACTAAACCTAATTCAAAAGAGCCAAAAGTAGAAATCTCTGTGGAACCTGCACAGAAAGAATTAAATGAGGAAAGATCCAATCCACATTTAAATGTCCTAAAGGCACCTATATCTAATCCAACAATAGCTCAAATAAATAATAATAAAACAGTGCCCTTAAATGTAAATATTCAAAAAGAAGTAGATGCCCAGCCTACAATCAAAGTAATTCATAATAACAACACCACCCCTGTCTCGACTGTAAAAGAAGCACCAACATATGAAATAGTTATCAAAACAACGCCTTTATCGCATGTCCAAGAAACACTGGTATCAGTAGCATCAGCAATTCAAGCAAATAATCAGACCATAATAAAATCTATTACAAATGATCAAAAAGCACCAATTGTTTTAAATCCTGCAGTAATAGATAAAAAGGCAACACCGATACAAGTAAATACTACAACTAAAAGTGAAACACCATTAAATAAGAACGAGACCAATTATGTTCCCCATAAGAAACCTTTAGTAAAAAAAATTGTTCATACTAAAGCAATTGCAGAAATAGTTCCTCAAAAAAATAAAATAGTATATAGTAATAGCACGAAAGCAATATCATCATCAAAAGGTGAATATGTATCAGCGCCTTCTGGTAAAGAAAAGGAACCAGCAAACACAAAAAATAGCACAGTAAGCATGCAGCCAAACACAAAATTTACTATTGTTTACGGTGCAAATATTGCTTCTGAGAATAACGAATTAGTAAATAACACAAAAGTGATACCGGCTTTAAAAGATGAATCAGTATCAGTACCAGTTGTATTGACGCCTGGCAAAGATAAAGAACCAGCAATAACAAAAGCTAATGTAATTGCGAAGCCTCAGACGAAACCTACTATTATTAATGGCGCCAATGTGCCACCTGAAAATAATCAAATAGTAAATAACGCAAAAGCAACATCGGCCTCGATACCAATTGTGTTGACGTCGGGTATAGAACAAGAACCAGCAACAACAAAAGCTAATACAGAAAATGTACAGCCACACACAAAATTTACTATTATTTACGGCGCAAATGTTCATCACGATAAACAACCAACTGAAACTCTATCAACTTCATTTGTTGCACCGAATGCTACTTCAAAAAGCTCTACAAATGAAATAATTGTGGAAACTACAGCGCAAGCACCAATAAAGTCAAATTCTGCACCAGTAAAGAGTATTGCAAAAGCCAAAAGTAAACTGTCTTTAAATGTTACAAGTAACAAGGCACCAATTAATACTAATACTCAAGACAAAAAGTCAACAACTAAAATATGTAAAGTTTCACAAAATCCAAAAGTTTCGAACAGAACAGCTGAAGTTAATTCAACTCATCCGAAAAAAGCACAGATTCCCACAGCTAATAATGCAGTAACGGCCTTCACATCCACTGGTGAGAAACCTAAAGTAGCAAGTGCGACTCCACCGCAAGTGCCACTCAAAGATAGCAAAGATCCTGGCAACTACAACAATCCTGTACCACATATTTTGACTAAACCAATATCAACTGATAAAAATGGACCACAACACAATAAATCACCTAAAATACCAGGAGAACTGAGTAAGTAACAGATAACATATGGTATGTTAGGGTTTTGATCTTTTTCTGTAAACTATTTCATTACATTAAGGAATGAATCTAGTAGATAGTTTTGTTTTCGAATTTACGTCCAGAAAGCCGAAAGCTTGTTAATTAAAATTAACAAGCTTTAATGTTTACTTTAATCCCCCTATCACGGGACTCCACTCCATCACTTCAAATTTAATAATATTGGCCCATATTCAAGGGCACTGCACTCCATCGCTTTACTCCATCACCTCAAATTTAATCACATAACTACTTGAATTGCAAATATTCCAAAATCCATCTCTAATTTGAAGTGATGAAGTGGCGCGAATACACTCCTTATACACTTAAAGTCTCTGCAAAAGGTTCTTATAAGAAGCTATGTTTTTAGATATATCAAAGGTAAAATCACAAGGAAAACCTGCAGTATGGTTCAGGACGACGGATCCCGACTTCTGGGACAAATTAACAGATGGAGATGAGACCTACGATGTTGTATATTTTTTCCAAATACACAATCAGCCGAAGGTTGAGAACGACACGAAGAAAACCATTTATCCAAATGGAACTATCGTAGAAGAAATAACAAAAACCGTGTGGGAAGAAGGACAAGGTAAAAAAAGTCTAGAATTTCGCCTATTTTAGATTTACTGTTAAAGGAATGATACAATTTTAAAACTAAAAAACATAATCTATTTAAATAAATATTAAAACTACAATTTGAAAAAAGACAAAGTGTTGAAAAAATTCTACGAACCCGCACCCCATGACATGCCGGGTCAGGTGCACTGCCAACTATGGTATTAATTATAACTATGCTACACCACGGGCGGGTTTGAATACCGCTCGTGGAATTTTTTCAACACTTTGTCTTTCTCCAAATTGTAATTTATTCGCAACAATATTTGCGTAAAATTATATGTAAATAATTAAAAGTACCGCAATATTTATGCTTGAATATTTTTTAAAGAAGCTTTAGCGATCTAATATTAAATATATGTTTTAATAAACTTTAATTATTTTCAGATACCCCCAAAATCACCAAAACGACGCTAATTACGAACCCTGAAGATGTCAAATAGTCTGTCTGTATAGTCTGTCTGTATAGTCTATATAGTCTGTATAATAGTCTGTCTAGTCTGTACATTGGTTAGATACTAGTAGCATAATATTGTAATTTGTAACTCTCTTTTGTAGTTTTATATTATTAATAATTTTTATTGAAGTTGTGATACTAAAATAAATAATTGTATTTTTATGATGTCCTGTTTTTCTTCTTCACCATATTTTTTTAATTTACATTTCTAAATACTTTTATTTTTTTTATATCTTACGGGTATCACAGTGCCTTCATCCCACCTGATGTTAAGTGATGATGGCCAATGATGGAAGCGCACTTCACCCTGAATCTTCAACTACTGAGGCACTGGCTATCTTATCTCTAGCTGCCGGAACAATTCTACAAACAACAATGATACAAACATTGATGATGAGGCGACATATTTAAAACATGATGATGTCTAACAAAAATAAAAATATTTTCAATGAACCTCTTTTCTCTTTATAATTCAAGATATTTTTCTCACCTATTTGGTTTTGAATGTAGAAAACGAAGTTATCTTTACAGCTATTATCAGAAATGGTTCCACAAACAATAACCCATCACTCCCACTCGCTATAACGATCACTTTGTTGGAAAAATACTGGACAACAATGGAAACGTTTTAGGGAATTGTATTGTAGATATCACGGAGATCTCTTAGGGTATTGAAGCGATGAATTTTATGGGTGGAAATATTCTATTTTCCACTTGTTTTCGCTAGGTAACGACATAATTGATGGAGTTTCGTTCCACCAACAGAGTTTTTATCGTTTTTATAGAAGTAGGATTTTGTTTTAACTTAATGAAAACATAAATGCACGCTGGTTCAACTAAAAAATGTATTGAGAGAAAATTGCGCTATATCAATATTGATATATAACAATCATAAAATACACAATTAGTTTTTTTACCACAGTAGTTAGTTTACTCATCAACATCTAATGATGAGTGCAAATTAGCTGATGCTCATTTTATAACCCCACTACTGAGTCACGAGCCTTCCCTATGGATGGATAGAGATTCCCAACAAGGGAGAACGGGCTAAATAATAAATAAATAATAAACCACCACGCGGGCCCAGTGCGGATTGGTGGTTGTTAACGACTGCTAATGTAACCGGGACCAACGGCTTTACGTGCCTTCCAAAGCACGGTCCTCCGTGATACATTTTTGGTCACCCATCCAATGACCGGCCTTTCCAATCCAATCCAATCACGTGACCTACAGGAGTAGGGCAGCTAGTATCCTCAATGATTTGAATAATAGTGTAAATATTTCGTGATTATTTATCCATTTTGGGAAGCAAAAAGAATATATGTATAATATATGAAATTTTTGTGATATGTGTTTATTTGTTTTGGACAATAATATAGTATATTTTAGCACCCTTTTTATAAAGGCATTTAATTTTTTTGAAGTCATTTAATTTAGTTAGTACTTAGGCTTAGGGTCTTAAAAATATTTCTGATGAGCGTTTAAATTATACCCTTTAATATTTAATTGGTATAGGTAACAAAGGCATAGGTGTCATTATTTTTACCTGACGTTTCGACCTAAAGTTTGCGTAAAACAACGTTAAAAATTATGCAAATTCTTGTTTTCTTTTACGTAATGGAAGCCCAAATAAAACTCGCACTAGCCACCTAGTTGATAAAAACACTTTCACGTGGTAACTGATAAAGATGAAGATTAAATTCTTAATATAAAAAATTGAATCAAAAAATATACTGTCTTTCGCCATTTCTGCGATTCAATCATCAATCAATCTAAAGGAAAAATGCCTGAAATTTTCTTATCTATTTTTAAACTCGTATAACGTAATTTTTCTTATTAACTTATTCCGCATGATCTATCAAATATCAAAAGTATATTATTGTTTAGTGTTGTGCTTAAATATTATAAATTAATACAGTGGTATTTTCCAGAGCTGTTCGTACTGTGAAATTGACTTAAACAAAAATGTGTTGTCACACAAATTGTGTCACCACATTGTTTGCTCGGCTATTTTATATTCATATTTACTTTAAATGTGATGGATGTTTTCGCAAATGAAAATATTCAAAACGTCATCTGCTAAAATTAACTTAAAGGTTAATTCAGCTGTTTTGATTATTTTGAATCCTAAGTTTAGTAACGACTTATCATATGTCATATAATATTGTCTTTTGATTTTGTCTTTAGTTTTTTGATAGATTAAAATTTAATATTTGTACTAATTGCAAAACAGTTATAGTTAATTATACGTTGACAAGTTGTCTAAAGGTGATTGATTGTTAACACAAATTATTTGTTTATTGGTACAAATGGCAAATAAAAAATGGCGGACTAGTTATTATTTGAAAATAATTCTTTGAAAGTTTTACTCCTTGTAGTTTGTTGCTCTTTAAAATGTAGAGCGACGTTTTATTATTATATTTTTGCAATCTTACATTGGACTAATAGTCGTTAAGGATCAGCATCTTACTTTGTCTTACCCACTTTGGTGATGTAATGGTTTTTTTGTCATTTAATGGTAACGGTTAGCACATTTAGCCAGTGTCAAAGTAATTTTTCTTACAAATTTATAAAAAATATTTACTTTGCTAATAGATAATAATGAATTAAAACAGAAATAAGTAGTGATAAAATATAATTATTTTATATATTTTATATACTTTTTTATATATATTATTTAACTCAAGGGGTTGGTGGGGCTTCACTGAGTCCTAAGTTCTTGGTGACGTTGCACTGTTTTGTTGCATGTACGTTCACGAACACTTGACGATTAATAATCCTCTATTAAGGCATATTAATATACGATAAAAAAAAATTTAGAAAATAAAACAAATCCGAAGTCATGACTCTTCACTTTCCCGCCAATAAGTCTGATACTTGTTTCGTAGGTATTATGTCATCGTTTTCTTAAGCTTACAGTTAATCTCAGTTTTCTACGTAAATCATCTTATTCTTGGTATCTAGAAAATGCTGTAGGAATTATAAATAAGCTAGAGCTTACAGAGGCTTTGTTGATAGTCAGTCGTAGTCTGTACTCACAGAGTACTTTCATAAATGAACGCCAGCGGTGCCCACCGGCGGTTACCTACCCACTGGCGTTAAAACCTTTTAACTCAGTGAAAGACTCGTACGGGCTCTCCTTTCTGAACTGTGGAGAGATTGTAATTAAATTTTAAACATCAAACGCCTCGGTGGCCCAGTGGGAAAGCTCTCGACCCGATACTCGGAGGTCCTGAGTTCAATACCCAGGTCGGGCTAGGTTTTTTTGTCAAATATTTTCGATGTATAGCCCTGGTTTGTGATCACTAACTCGTGTTTGGCAAACGTGGTGATAAGCCATTACCCGTGAATTGTAGCGATGACTCATTTCATTAATTGCCCAACTGTATATAGGTTAGTTTTGGGTTTCGTTTAAGCTCTTTGACATACATTCCATGTCGCTGTTACAAATGCAGCCACTGAATATTTAAATTAGTTTGAATAAACATTTGTTAAGCTTTTCTTCGTCTGGTTTTCGTACTTTCAAATCGTCAAATTAAAAACTCTGTGTAATAAAACTAAAACATCTTATCTATTTACTTTAAATTTTCAGTACACAAAGCAGAATTCCTTTCTTTACCAAGCCGTAGCCGGTAGCAAGTATGTTACGCTAGTAGAAACCAGAACATCGATTATTGTACGGAGAAGCGGCGGTTGAGCTTGGCAGTGAAATTTTATCAGGGCCATTGGAAATTGCCAAGATCACATAATATGTAAAAGTGAAACCTGACTCAGTTATCTCCGCTTTGTTTATACAAAGGATGAAACATCGTGTATTGTACGTAATGAAGTTATATATCTGATACTACGAAAAAGAATTACTTTATGACTCAATTTACATACATTAACAAACGTACAATATATCATCATCGTCACCATTATCGCCAACGTTTTGTCGAGGAAATTGGAAACGTTTGGCCTAACGGGCAACCTCCTCAGATGGTGCAAGTCTTGCCTCGCGGAGCGGACCATGAAAGTGGTGGTTAACGGTGAGCAATCCCGGACTTTCGTTACTACTTCGGGTGTACCACAAGGCTCAATTTTGGGGCCTTTGTTCTTCAACATCTTCATAAACGACATTACACAGGCTATAGCCTGTGTAAAAGGTGAATGTTACTGTGCTGTATATATATATCACAGTAACATTTACCTTTTTGCAGATGATCTAAAATTAATTATGAAAGTCGAAAGTGAACTGGGCATAAGGCACTTGCAAGACGATATCGATAGCCTCTACGGATGGTGCTCCGAGAACAGAATGTTTCTGAACTCCTCGAAGTGCTACCACATAAAGTACACCAGAAAACACAACAAGCAGCAGTCAGAATACTCCATCCAAGATGACAAGTTAGGGGAATTGTCAACTGTTCGAGACCTCGGGGTACTCGTGGACAACAAACTCAGCTTCACTGAACACGTAGATAAGATAATTGGCGACGCAAACAAATCACTGGGCTTCATATTAAGATGCTCTAAAGATTTTAAAAATACTGAAACTCTACTCCAGCTTTACAACAGTTACGTAAGGAGTAAGCTTGAATACTGTGGTGCCCTACGTGTAAGGTGCACATTTGACCGTATCGAAAAGGTCCAGATGTCATGTTAGACATGTCATTCTTGCAAAAACTGATGAACAACTGCATAGACTGTCCTCCCCTGTGGGTGCATTCTGGATCAATGTTCCTGTCAGAATGCCCCGCTACCCGGGAGGCCTATTCAGTAATAAACTTTGCAGAACTAACCTGGGGCCTAGGTTTGTTACCCAGTCCTGGGCTCTTGCCCCGTTGCACGTGTATCGCGCCTGTACAATGACCTCGCGAGACAACTGCCGGATCTCGATGTCCACTTTGACAATCTCTAAAAATGTTGCGTACCTCCGAGCATTAAATATTACATTACAGTAATTATTAATTTTTATACTGTAAGCTCTATATGTCGCTGGTATTCTGAGTTTCGTCGAGGACGTTCATCTCTTACCACAGTTCCCTCTACTGGTCGGCGAAAAACAAAACAGCGATAACACAAGAAAACATTGATGCTGTACGCCAATTAATACAAGAAGATAGACATGTGACATACGAGCAGATACGGGCTTCTCTCAGCATTGGTATGACAGCCATTCAAATAATATTGCATGATGAACTGGGTGTCAGGAAGTTAGTTTCCCGCTGGGTGCCCCATCGTTTGAACGAAGAACAAAAGTCGGCTCGTGTTAATTGGTGTCGGTCTGCTCTGCAACGGTTCGATAGAGGTAACTCAAATGCTGTTTGTTTACAATTGTCTCGGGTGATGAATCGTACATTTATTCATATGAGCTCGCAAGAAAACACCAATTGGCTGTTTGGGTCTACGAAGGTGAGGACAAGCCAACAAAAGTTGTGCGCTCTCATAGCGTGTCGAAAAAAATGGTCGCTTCGTTTGTATCGAAAACCGGACATGTGGCTACGATTCCTTTACAGGAACGGAGAACGGTTACTGCTAATTGGTACACAACAGTTTGTTTGCCGGAAGTCATACGAGAACTTCGTAAAAGTAATCCGAATCGTCGCATAATCCTTCATCACGATAATGCGAGCTCCCACACGGCTCGGCAAACAATCGCGTTTTTAAATCAAGAAAACTTGGAGTTGATGGACCATTCTCCATACTTTCATGATGATTACTTTACATTCCCAAGAACTAAAAATTTCCTACGTGGTCAACCGTTTCAAGGTCCAGAAGAGGCAGTCGAAACTTACAAATCGGCCGTTTCGACTATGTCCACTTCAGACTGGAATTACTGTTACAATAATTGGTATGAACGAATGCAAAAGTGCATCGATTGTCACGGAGAATACTTCGAAAAACAATGAAAATAAATGTTATTGTATTATCTTTGTGGTTTTTTCTAATCGCGACAATTTCGGTGTGGCCTATGTAGTTTCAATAATCAATAGTATCGTCAAAAATTTAAAACAAAATATTTTTTGCAAGATTTTGATTTTACTAGAAAAAACCAACCAGCCTCAGGAAGCTCGAGTGAGAATCGAACCCACGACCTTTGAATAACCGGTCCAATGCTCTGACCGCTGAGCTACCGAGGCCCCAGACGACCCGTTGAATTTTTCTAGTGGTTTGTGATTAACGCTGCAAGCTGCAAATATTACATTCACTGTGAAGTTACTACCTTCACAATCGAAAGGACACTTTTGCAAAGGTCGTGGGTTCGACTCAAGCATCCTGAGGCTATAGTTGATTTTTTCTATTAAAATTTTATCTTGTAACTATATATAGCATTGTGAATGTAAAATTCAAAGTAACAAAAATATTTTTTGTATTAATTTGTGTCAGCAATAAAGTATCTATCTATCGATCGTTTTACCTATCTAGATAGTGCTTTTGGCTCTTACTAAAACAGTTATATTGGATACTCTTTTTATCCCAACAAAAGCGAACAAAGGCTTTCTTCTAAATTGTTCTAACAATAAAGCAATCCCGCTTAGTCCAGGGGCGCTCAACATTTTCCCTCGTCGTCCATTAAACGAGCCACAATTTAATTGTGAAAATACAGCAGGTGCGCGGTACATCGCCGCATTTTGTTAGCTACGTTAAATTACCTTTCTGAAAATACTCGTTCACCTCTCTTCATCACATTAGGTCGGTAAACAGAAGGTTATGTCTTTCTGGCGCTGTACACTTTTAGACGTTTGAGCCTAAAGTCTTCATATTTAAAGATGATTTTATATTTGTTATTTTTACCCTATTCTGTCCCACCGCTGGGCAAAGACCTTCCCCAAGTCCTGCCACTTGTCTCTTTTCCGATCCATTTGATGCTAGTTGGTCTGGTTTGTATATAAAAGACTTTGTGTTTTTTTTACTAATGATATATACTACGTGAGGTTCACCTTTTGCGTTTAAGAATAATATCTGAGCTTATGAGAAAGTACATTGTATATTCGCCTGGGGCGGTACGAATCTCAATCCATTTGCACTGTTTGACATTTTAAAACAAGTTTTCTAATAAGTACCACAAAGTATCTATCAAAAAGACAAATTAGGAAAGTTAAATAACATACTGTCAACATTATTTTAATCAATAATTACCTTTTTTTTTGTATAATTACATTAATTGCCATTACATGCCGATTATAGATGAGACCTTTAGAAGAGTAGGTAAAGTTACAATACCACTGCATTAGACAGCCGCATTAAATCATAACCTACTGCCGTATTGATATTTACTGTGGCTCAATGATTCAGGATAGATTTTCCCCTGTCAGTGTTGTATTGGTATTAGTCAATGGATTGTTCCCATAGGATTAATATAGTATCTTTAGGGGATAATACTAAACTAATATTTAATGCCAAAAATGCAGTCACGGTTAAGTTGATATAATTGATAATGCTAACGTATCAAATAAACAAAATATATATTAAGTATCAAAGGGAACGTGTTTAGAATTAGTCCGATCCATAAATTCATAACACATTATAGTTTTTTCTACAATATCATTTAAAGTTGGGCAAAAAACATGGAAACGAGAGTTAAGTTGATATCTTATGGTTCATCTAAATTATTGTACCTGACTCTGATTTTGTCTAAACAATCACCAATGTCTCACATTTTCGATTTATCAAGCGGTTAAGTATTTAAATTATTATTTTTCAATAAGCACCTTAAATTCCCCATACAAAATTAGTGTGGCCGGGCGGCATCAAATAAATATGGCCGAAGACATTTCAAATAAAATATACGAGTATGACACTTGTCACTTACGAATGTCGCACCTGGGCGCACCCTTATCTAAAATCACAGACAGAGATTACATACTAAAATGCAACTCAAGAACGACGACGCAAAGCAAAACAAAAGAAAGATAACAGTTAATAAAAAAAAAAGGGAATAAATTTACAAAACGAGTACCTATTTATTCTTTCTTGGCTAAAGAGTAAAGAGGCATGATTGCAGTTATGTTATGTTGTCAAAAAGTTGTATTTTACCGAATATATTAATATTCGATGAATTCGAATGAAATCATTGTATATTATTAACCTTTCAGCGTTCGTTCGTGAGTTAAATGACAAATAAAATAAAAAAAAAAACATTATATAGCTTTTGAGTAGAGACGAGTGCGGTGTACCTATGCAATATAATAAAGAATACAATGGAATATTTATTAATTAAAGTGACCAAGACTTCAATGTATTAGAATTAACTTATCCTATGTCAGTTGCATAATTTTTATATGAATATCTAATTATTGAACCGCAATTCATTTCTGAATTTTCATTTTTTCATTTCATTTTCACAGACTAGGTGGAGCGACGATCTTCGAAAGGTGGCTGGCAAGAGCTGGATGAGAGTATCCGCGGATCGTGCTCGGTGGCGTGCACTTGGAGAGGCCTATGTCCGCAGTGGACTAGTATAGGCTGATGATGGTGATGATGATGAATTCATTTCTGCACCATACCAGACTGTATGGCGCAGCAATGATTTACGTATCGACAGTCAAGCTTGCTGGCGCCCATGAATGTCCAACGAAGTCTTTTTTTATTTTATTAGTAGACACAGATATGGCTTTAATCGACAAACGATAGCGTGCAACCACGGCAATGATCGACAATACCCACAGTTTACAAAAACACAAAGAACAATGCCCATTAGCCGTACAGCGTCAGGCCCAGAAGTGTACTTTTTAATATTGTACAAGTATTGATTGTTCTAACTGTATAAATGTATGCTGAGATAGGAAAATCTAATGAGAAGTCCGCCAGTTATTACTATTACCAAACATATCAGCCAAAGTCGAGTAGGTACTCTCTTACAGTTTAGACTTTAGCATGAATAATTATTAATCATTACCTACATCGGCGAACTGTTATATTTTTATGTATTCGTTATATTAGTGTATTATGAAAATAATAGAATAGCATAAAAATGTCATGTTGATTTGCATGATTTGTAGTTTATGGAATCTAATAATACTGGCAACTTTTTAATACCGAAACCTTTTAAAATCATTAAAAATACTAATAAATCTTAATAAATTATTGTAATTACTGGCGTACTTTTAAGAATTGCTAAAACATATAAAATTTTAAGTGATTTAATGTACGGTACGGTACGTTGGGCCGATAATGGGAATGGGAATTGTTCTTTGGAATTCCTATTCTTGTTGCAAGTTTTTACTCTAAATTGAATGCTAGGCGTTACAGGACACGGCGACGCATTTATGCTGTGGCAGTCAAAAAGTTAAAGGACTCCATGTTATAGGTACGCTCTTCCATCATTTCATTATTGGTGATGCGACCATGAAATGTTTCACCAAATTTCTTCGTACCACAACCACACCACAACCACAACCACAATACGTGGACGGGCGCTAATTTGTATGAAAATTAATAGTTGAATTCACACGGGCAACATTTTGCCATCATTATTGAACCCATGTTTGATACCCACTACATCGCAGCTACGTCGCAACCACAACGCAACCACCAGCGACACCGCGAACTGGCGGCCGGCCATATCGCAAACATTTTATTCGCAAATATATTTACTTATATTTACAATATATTTTTATCGCAAACAGGTAACAAAACGCAACCGCAAGCCGCAGCGACACTATTCACACGTAACCACAGCTTGACCACCTTTTGTCGCGACGGTGTGGTGTGGTTGTGGTTCGTGTGAAACAAGCCTAACACCGAAGACCAGCACGCGTTACTCTTTGCGCGTGGTCCTATGAAGAAAGGGAGAATTATGGCAACTTAAGCAGTTGGCTGTTGTTATTATAAGATTGCAGTTATAACCTGCATGAGGCTATATTGTGGGTTACGGTCCGTTTTGTAAACCCTAAATAGAAAAATCGCTTATGTAAATAATCTTAATAACAATAAAATGCGTAAAATTGTACCTACTACGCGACAGTAATTAATGGGTTTGTACGTGACAATTTTAATTTATTGCCTCTCAACAATAGTATCCAAATATTTGTCTTGAATAACATGAATAATGAATTGAATAGATTAATGAGTAAACAATTAATTAATGTAGCCGATTCCGAACGGCACCTACAAGAGGCTCAAAATCAATTAATTCTATATTATCTATTCTCTATTGCTGTCAACAACATAGTCATTATTTACGATTCTGCATGTGTGATTATTGGATAGTAACAATCGTCATAATCCTACGTAAGCCTTAAATACATTCATGTAAAACAGATCTTCTATGTCGTAATGTTAGTGTTAGGGCCTGTTTCACAATGTCTGATTAGGAGATACTTGGCAAATAAAGTGACAGTTTTGTATGGACTATCTGTCAAGTAAACGCTAATGGGAACTTACTTGTAGATCGTGAAACAGGCCCTAAGTAAGACAACGATTGTAGTACTGTACAGACGCCAGCACATCAACCTAACCAAAACTGACAAATTTCTTCAATACAATTTCAACCATATCGTAAGGCATAAAGTTCAAAGTCTATTGTGGAATGTTTTTGTTTTGTTTATTTAGTTTATAACAATATTTGCGTTAAAATTATATAAACAAATCAAAAACATTTTATAAATAGCTTTCCTACTTCTTAAATAGGAATAGGCGCCTTTGGATTTCAAAGTAAAAAGTAAATAGTGTTGAATAATTTCGGCGGGCTGGTTAGAACCACGATAGCTCAATTGGAGGAAGAGCACCTGACCCGGTATGTCAGAAGGATGCAGGTTCAAATCCTGCTCGTGGAAATGTTTTCGACATTTGTTTTTTTGTAATCTATTGAGGAAATTTGACAGTTTGTGGTAGGTCGATGTGCAGGTGTGTGCACATTCCGAATATTCAGCCCTCGCACGGAACTTTACCCAATAAATAAATAAAATACAAAATAAGTTTTTTTTCAGATTTGCATCCATAAATAAATTATTAGAAACCTTTAAAACTTATGAACTATATATGTTAGATTGCCTTATTCGATTGTATAAGGATAAGAGCAATCTTTATTGCAGGTACTGTGTACAGGTGCAGGTTTTTGCAGGTGAAAATACAATTTTGTGACACAGGTAGGCGTCAACAGTAATACCCATTACGGGGAGTTATTCCATTCCGTTCCATAGCATTCTGACCCACAATATTATTTTGTAAAGCATTTACTTAAATATTTTTTGTATAAAAGTATTCATCCAAACTGTAAAAAACATTATTATGCAGCCTTTTTAAAATATTTATAAGACCACCGGTTTAGACCCAGAGGCTCCGGATTCTATTTCCAGCGGGGGGTACATGTTTGTTGTACACTCGGTTTGGTTGGTGGTAGGGCTTGTTTGTCCGCCTGGCTAACACCACCAACTTATCTAAATATGTCGCCATAACATCATTGTTTGTAGCATTGTTGTGTTCCAGCGCAGCTAGAGATAAGATAGCCAATGCCTCACTAGTTGAGGATTCAGGGTGGAGTGCGCTTCCATCAATTGGCCTTTTCATCACTTAACATCAGATGAGATCAAGGCACTGTGCTTACCCGATAAATATTAAAAAAAGAATAAATAATAAAATTGTTTATTGCTTTCAAAAGATAGAAAAACAAAAATATATCAATACACATATAAAACGAAAGCAACTGGAAGTGGCTCAACTTGTGCTGTCGTGAGATATGATATCGGACAGCGCTGATTTTCAGCCACACCTACTTCTCTGAAGATTATTAACGATAACGAGGTTTGGGTAACGAGGGCTAAGGTTTGATGACAATCAAAACAAATCTATACTATAATAAAAATAAAAAAAATATTTAAAAAGGGAGTAAAAAATCCGTAATGAACTTTAAATCGAATGAATTTAGTTGAATAGTTCATTATCATGTGTATACTTTGAGATCACTCTCGATTGTCTTCTTGATTAAAAACTTTTTACTTTCCATTCTTCTTTTGGATATAAGATAAATATATCTGATGTATTTTATTTTATAATCTCAGGAAAAGCAAGGTTTATAAAATTTTAATAGGGTTACCAAGTGTTACACATAAAAACCACTAATAGGTTCTCACCGATAGAAGTTACTTAATAATTAAAACTAGAAGCACTAAGCAACGCATTACTTACCTCGCTCAAACTATTAACGAGTTGGTATTACCGCAACAGAATATCTAGTTACATTTAAATATTTATAAAATTTATAAAATACAGTGAAAAAATTAAACGCCCACCCGACCCAGCCAGGAATTGAACCTGAGTCTTCCGCATTCTGGGCGGCTGCACTGCCCGCTATGCTACCTCCTGGCTTTCCTAGGCTATTTATAAATTTTATATATATTTAATTTAGCTAAAGTGCAGCAATTAGCACTTGAAAAAAAAAGAAGTAAAATTTAGTATTTATTTACTTAAAATTACAAACTAAACTTACAGCTATCTAATTTAATACAGCTTACAGCTGTTTATTAGCTATTACAGCTAACTTATACAACAGCCTTACAGCTTACAGAATCTTAACCTACATAAAATTTGCTAAGCCTATTGAAACATAAAATATACAAGAAATCGCTTAAAAGCGATAACACCGCCAAGTTGTAACTTTGTAAATTATTAATTTTATATTTTTGTATGTTTATGTCATAGATAGAGTGTTGCAATAAAAGTATTATCTATCTATCTATATACAAAAATATGCTCCACATAATCTCTTAAGATGTGTAAACAGCGTGACACTGCTTTACGTGAATTTAACAGCGCCAGTCTGCTGTAAAGGCAATGTAACTTTACGGGCCAATTCATAAACCGACCGCCATAAGCCCACGCTTCATTCCGGGCTATTAAACAGAGCTATTAGGTCTCAATGTTTCCTTTAAATGAAGACTATAAAGATTGGTCATAAGCCCGGGTAATGTATATGGCGTTGAGGCTGGATAACGTTGGGAAGCTAAGCTGTTTCAGTGGCTCGTCACCTGGTGGACTGAAACAGTTGTTTTGGACTTTTTAAACTATCATGGTAACTAGGCAGTCAGGTTAGGTAATAATTCAAAAGTACTCTCCTTAGAATATATGGTGTATATATATATATATATAGCCTTTGTTGTACTTTTTTATTTTATTTATCTTACTTGGCCTTCATCTCACCTAATGTTAAGTGATGATAATAAGGCCGAAGGTGGAAGCGCACTTCACCCGGAATCCTCAACTACTTAGGCACTGGCTATCTTATCTCTAGCTGCCGAAACATTGATGTTATGGCGACATATTTAGAAGGTGGTAGCTAGCCAGGCGGGCAAACAAGCCCTTCCACCAACCAAACCGAGTACACAAACATTTACCCTCCGCTGGGAACCGAACCCGGGACCTCTGGGTCAAAACCAATAGACCACAGAGGCTATTAAAAAAGTACTGTCCCACTGCAGGCATATATTATTATTATTATTTATTATTCAAGTTGTCGCTACAATTGATAGGTGTTGGCTTAACAATGCTATCCAAATGCAGGTCGATGATCACGAACCCGGGATATGCGTCGAAAATCTATATTTGGGTTCCATTCCCAAAGCAAGAGCAAAATAAAAGTTATATAAAAAGTTTTTTTTTTTTTTTTTTGGAGAGAGATTGCTGATTGCCGCTGCGGCATTTTCAGCTTCACCGGGCTTTTTGGGGGCGGCGAGGAACGTAAAGGGTCCCTCAAGCCGTGTGAAACGAATCACCTTCAGAGGTTATCTAGTGGGAACGGCATCGCGCACAAGTGCGCGTCCCCGTGCCCTACTAGATTCTCCGAAGGGTTCGGATCGGATCGGGGAGCGGAGCAACCCGAGGGCGCCTCTAAAGGCACGGACCTCGGCTCGGGTTGACCGGGCCGTGGAGGAGGAGAGAACCGACCAGGTACATGTCTGTACCTGGTGTAGAGCGTGTGTGAACCGGTTCTTCGTACCCTTGTTCTACGAGTACGGTGTCTTGGGCCTAAACTGGTGTGCATGTTTAGTGTATTCTGTAAATGTGTGCTGTCATTTAGAGGATCGGGCGGGCTTAGAGGATCGGGCGGGGATATAAAAAGTGTTTATAGTAACACACTTTCACTTTGCCCTTGCTTTGGGAATGGAGCCCACGACCTACAGACACTTAAATAATACGACGGATACTCAAATACTTGATTATGATGATTCCATTGATAATTGTTCTAATTATTTTTAGTTGAGTGTTTCAGAAGGCACGTAAAACCGTTGGTGCCGGCTGTATTAGCAGTCGTTAACAACCACCAATCTGCACTGGGCCCGCGTGGTGGTTTATACCCCGTCCTCCCTATCCATCCATAGGGAAGGCTCGTGTCCCAGCAGTGGGGACATAAAATAAGCTTGGGATTATACGATTTTGAGTCGTCCAAAGCACTGAGATACTTGGCTATTTATTTTTATTTCAGAAAATAAAATTATTTGTTCTGCCTAAACATTGGCAATGACTTAAACTTACAAATATTACGACACGCTTTATTGGTCCCTAGAAATGGTAAAATACGAGTAAAAGAGTTATGTTGTATTTTACATTGCTTAGAGACTGTCAACGGTCATAAATATCGTAAGGTTATGGGGCATTCCGTAAAATGACCTCCATAAGGCTTAAGCTGTGACGTTCCATTTCACGCTGTAAACGCGAGTGGTGGTGTTTGTTTGTGTTTTGTTTTTGTATGTCAGCCACTACGAAGCGTTGGTACTCGGGGATGAATTAAGCCATGTTTTTTTTAAGAATTGAAGTGAAACACTTTACTAATCCTGGTACTTGCGTGTAGTTATAACATCTTATTTGATTTATTGGGTGAGAATAGTCGAAGATCGTGCTCAGTGGCATGCATTGGGAGAGGACTATGTCCAACAGTGGACTGATGTGGGCTGATTATGATTTGATTTCCATTAATGTAATTTCATTGAGTTTTTATTTGATGGTTTAATCACCATGATTTCCGAATGCGGAAAATATGAAACACACTTTGCCCGACCTGGGAATTCAACCCAGGACCTCTGGATATCGGGTCAAGCGTGTTGCCACTAAGCCACACATTAAAGGCGAGTCTTTTTCGACACGGAATCATCGGGTGTTGAGATGAAAAGCTAACTTTTTAAACTATCATACCACACCATACCATTTAAATCGGTCCGGTACTTTTTGAGTTTATTCGTTGCAAATATACAAAACTTTCCTTTTATAATATTAGTATAGATTGGATATCGAATACTCACAAACAACAAAAAACATGGTTATAATCATAAAAAAGTAACCATGATAGTGTAAGTCCGTGCTTCGGAAGGCACTTAAAGCCGATGGTCCCGGCTGCATTAGCAGTCGTTAACAACCACCAATCCACACTGGGCTGCGTGGTTGTTTGGCCCGTTCTCCCTATCCATCCATACGGAACGCTCGTGCCCCAGCAATGGGGACATAAAATGTGCTGGCGAGGGCGAGGGGTAATTCGTAGCCTTTAAACGATAAAGAGGATTTTAAACGATAAAGAAAATTGTTAGAAATTAATGGAGTGAGTGGATGCCCCGCTGGCCAGGAGGCATGACTGATGCGATTCCACGCGTCTCGTTTAAAAAGGCTTCTTAGCAGTGACAAAGGAAAAAACATCATTTAAAAATGGCAATTTTACCTTCACAATGTAAACAGAATATAATACTGTTTTAAAGGATCCTCTAAATGCCACTACACATTTACAGAACACACTAAACATGCACACTAGTTTAGGCCCAAGACACCGTACTCGTAGAACAAGGGTACGACAAACTGGTTCACACGCGCTCTATACCAGGTACAAACATGTACCTGAGCGTCTCTCTCCTCCACCACAGCCCGGGGGCCTACCACCTAACTCTATCGCTATCGCTCTCGCTATCGCGCTCTATAATTTATGGCGTCATCTTGTCATTTCGAAAGCGATGGCGATAGAGTTCGGCGGTCGGGGGGCCGGTCAACCCGAGCCGAGGTCCGAGCCTTTAGAGGCGCCCCGAACCCTTCGGAGAATCTAGTAGGGCACGGGGACACGTTTTAGTGCGTGATGCCGTTCCCTCTAAAAAACCTCCGAAGGTGATTCGTTTTACACGGCTTGGGGAACCCTTTTAGTTCCTCGCCGCCCCCAAAAAAACCTGGTGATGCTAAAAATGCCGTTTGAGTATGCTGTTGTTCTGACAGTTTACAATCAGGTGAGATTTAAGAAAATTTGTAGTGTTTAACGTTATATTTAATAGCAAAATCATTTAGCAACTAATTCTGCCACGTCTCGGACCGGATTCTATGATAAAACAAAAGAGAACTGGTTAATGTAGGCAAGTAAAACTTTTTAACTTACCCATTTTGTAAGTTGATCTCTCCGCAGTTAGTTACGGAATTCCACACGAACGAAGTCGGAGGAAAAGTCTAGCAAACAATAAATGTGTCTCATATTTCTCTTCTATCAAAGACATTCCTAACAATAGGAGACGACAATAGCAATGAACTTTCTTTGACATATCTGATACAACGCTTGATAATAAATACATGCTATTGTGGCATATATGACAAGATTACGTCATAAACTATAGCTATAGCTAAAGCAATCGAGTTAGGCGGTCGGGGAGCAGATTCAGCTAGACAGAGCTGGTTGTCTAATTTCAACCTTTATCACGGTATCTTTCAATTTGACATTTGAAAGCTATTCAAGAACTTCAAACTAATTTGCAAGTGTCAGTGATTGTGAACGCGACCAGAAAGCTGTTGAACGCTGTTATATCTATACACTATCTATAGCTTCATGAACGGGACGCGTTTTTGAATGATGTAGAATGAATGACATCGCCAATTTGACATTTATTTGGAATCGTCTATGCAAAATGACAAGTGATGTATAGTGATAGTGGTTGAAATCAGATTCGACTAGAAAGAGCAGGATCCAGAAGGCTGCGGCTCTGCACTCATCATCGATCTGCTACATTTTTTTTTGGGTGACTCTGAGTGTTCTTAGAGTCACCCATAATATAATATATCACCACTAATCCCCCTGCTGGGCTCAGACCTTATATATGAACGAGTACATGCAGCTTTCTATTCGCGAAAACACTTTAAGAATCGGTTTAGTAGTTCTATAGAACACTAGGAGTGTTCATAACAAACAATATTTACGTTTTCACAGAATGTCTGTAACAAAAAAAAATCACCCCTATGGCCTAATGTCTACCGTTCCCAGACCCAGAGGTCCCGGGTTCGACTCCCAGCGAGAGGTACATGTTTGTGTACTCGGTTTGATTGGTGGTAGGGCTTGTTTGTCCGCCTGGCTTCTTATTTAAATATGTCGCTATACTTAACATCAATGTTTTTGGAATTGTTGTGATCCGGAAGCGATAAGCCAGCGATAAGTAGCCAGTGCCTTAGAGTGAAGAATACAGGGTAAAGTGCGATTCCACCTTCGGCCTTATCATCACTTAACATCAGGCAACATAAAAGCCAATTGTTTACCCTTAAGAAATGAAAAAGGGAGATTTTTAAAATCAGTTAAGTAGTTTCAGAGAACTCACCCCACTACTTCCATAAAAAACAATGTTTACGTCTTCATAAAATTTGTGCAGTTAAACTATTTGAATTCAGTCTGAATTCAAATAGTTTAACTTCGCGTTTATGCAACAACTTCATTTAGTATAGAAACGTCATAAAGCAGTTCGTACCTACTTGAACACACCGAACTCATTTCGGATTCGCAAATGAGTTTTGAAATTGCTCTATGGAAATACACTTCAGCAGTAACTGCAATGGCAACATTGAAGGTTCAACTTGCAACAATGTTTTTTTGTTAATTTGATTTTTCGCATTTACAATGCTATATATGAACCCCGGGGTCTCGGTAGTTCAGCAGTCAGAGCATTGGACCGGTTATCTAAAGGTCGTGGGTTCGATTCCCACTCGAGCTCCTGAGATTGGTTTCTTTTTTCTAGTATAATTTTATTTGTGTGCCGCCATGCTTCGAAGACATGTAAAGCCGTTGGTCCTGCCTGTATTAGCAATCGTCAACAACCACCAATCCGCACTGGGAATGCGTGGTGGTTAATGGCCCGTTCTCCTCTATGGAAGACTCGAACCCCAGCAGTGGGGACATAAATTGAGCTAGTGATAATAGTGTGTTTTGCACTTAGCCTTCTTCCCTTCCTTATAGGTATATCTTTTTTACTTCCCTAACAATGTTAGTTAAATATATTTAAAGAATAAAGACTATTAAGAAAAATTGGTGATAATGACTGATGATAGATGTTAAATAATTCAGTAGATGTGATCGGACTTTATTGACATTACATCAAGCGGACTTCTTGAGGGAATTTAAGGGTGGGTTGAACTGTTTAACGTTGCATCTGTTTTGATTCATATGCTTTGAATACGCACACTTAACGGATAATAGTCCTGCAATGATTCATCCTTTGACGCCATTTTTTAGTTTCTTAATAGTTTTAGTTCCTTTTTATTATCTATGAAGCCGTTACAATTCACACTGAATATTAGATAAAATAATTTTTCAAAACACAACATTAATGCTAATTTTGAAGTCGTCATAAGTACCTACATAACTACATAGGTAGTACGTTAAACGAGGCTGACTAACTATAAACTCTTTAGATGAGTTGTGAACATCTCCGCGATGCGATTGATTGCTTAACTTGGAAGGAAACTTGAAATGTTCGAGTTTGGCGAGGCAGTTCCTACATTCTATTTTTAGTCTTCATTTGTTCGTTGCCACACATTCATTTGTTAAGTTACAAAGAAAAAGTGCGTGGGTCGAATATATAAAACCTTTTTCTCTATACTCGTAAAAGGTGAACTGAATCTTGACCATCCTCTTTTGATAGTCACTTTTTAGGGATCCTTAGTCAACAAGGAAACCTTATAGTTTCGCCATGTCCGTCTGTCTAGCTCATAGACTCTTAGTACTAGAAAGCTGTAATTTGGCATTGATATACATATTAATCACGCCGACAAAGTGGTTAAGTAAAATTTTGAAAAATATATTTTTTTATGTTACCTCCCCTACACGTGAAGTGGGGATGTAATTTTTTTTTCTTGTCTACCCCTTAATGTGGGGTGTCCTTGGATTGCAATTTCAAAAATATTGCGTTATTGTGAAAACAGTTTTTTGATTGAGGCATCCGTTTGTGAACTATTTAGCTTTAAAGTGCAAAATTTTGTTTGAGTCAAGGTGGCAGGGGGGGCCCTGCCAGCCAAATGGTTGTTTTTGGATACGTGAAAAAATTCACGGTAGTTTTATATATGACGAAGTTAAAAGGAAAACTATCACAGCTAAGTAGGCTTTACAAATTTACGAGTAACAGTCGACCAACTTATAAAATGTACTTGGCGCAGTACAAATTTCTCATTGGGAACTACTTAAATAACGTTGTCAGGTGTGTGAAACCGGTAGAATCTACATTTATATGAGCCATCGTTAAATAAATGTTCATAAAAGCCCTCTTCTCAGAGTCCGCATTATTGAGATGGGTTACGTAACGGAACCCTACACTGCGTGTGGTCCGACACGCACTTGGCCGGTTTTTTGTAGAAAAAATTGAATATCTACTCAAACTTTGGAATTGTAAGAACATCTTAACTTTTTACCTATGTATATCTAATAATAATTTTAAAAAACTTCTGATACTAAAAATGAGTTTTTTTAAACTATTGCGAGACATTGACAGCATTTATTTTGTCTTTTTAGGCCATAGATATAGAATATCAATATCAAGGAGCTTTGCTGTTTGTAAATGTTATCATTGACCTGTCTTTAGTCACTGTCGTTTTAAAAGATGTCTTTGTTCAATTTTATATTAGTTGAATTATAATAATAGCTTGTCGACAAATACGAGTAAGCATGTTGATTTGGTTAAAAAAAGAAATTTTTTATATCGTTGATCGCTCTTTGTTTTTCTAATCTATCGAAAGAGTTTCTGGACGTTTGTAACTTTGTCAGCTCAATATTGAATTGTGTCTTGTCTGTGATACTTGATACTGAGTTCTAACAACTTTACTATAAATAGAGTCCTTTCGACAAAACTGTGCGTGGCTTGGGAAATATATTGCCTCTGAAACTGCAAATATCGAAGAAGTTTGCTACTAAAATAGTTCTTCGGGACATATCAAAAATGGTTGCCGACCGTTCATGCAATATCGTAAATTGAGTTTGTCTAAGAGTTTGTTGTGTGCGTCTCTCGATTTACTATTTAGGTAAAAATTTTTTGCTATAGCTCCAATTTCCATTGTTCTGAATCATACTTTATGTGTCCTTACTTAGAATCATCATCAGCTCATTTTATTTCCACTGCTGGGGCACGAGCCTTCCCTATGGATTGATAAGGAGAACGGACCATAAACCACACGCGGGCCCAGTGCGGATTGGAGGTTGTTAACGACTGCTAATGCAGCCGGGACCAACGGCTTTACGTACCTTCCGAAGCACGGAGGATCGCGAGATGATAAATTTTTGATCACCCAACCGATGACTGGCATTTGCGAAAGTTGCTTAACGACAGTTTCGTCTACGCCATTTTGGTAGAAGGACGTGAGAGTTTGTATGTATGTACCACAACGTTATTACTTAAACTAGATATGAGCTGCATGAGAAGCACCCATTTCTTTATTTTTTCTGACAGGACATAGTGAAAAGTCGTATTTGTCAAATTAAGATATTAGATGACGTGATTTTTAGATAAATATTAAAGATTAACTTTAAGTTCCTGCATATTGGTGAGCTCACCAAAATATCTACCCTCCCCGTAAATGCGTAAATGTCTACATCGTCTTTTTATTTTTTTGTTTCTCGAGCCCATCTGTGTTTTGGAAGGCACGTCCAGATGTCAGTTGGTCCCAATTGCTGTTGTTAGATGTAGTAAATAGCTTATATACTGTCCCACTGCTGGGCAAAGACCTCCGTCGTTGAAACCAAGTCATCGCTACGATTGATGGGTATTGGCTTAATCACCACGCTTGCCAAATGTGGGTTCTCTCTGGCTCTGCTTCGAAATATTCCGAAACACGACACTTTGCCCGAATTGGGAATTGAACCTAGGACCTCCCGGTATCGGGCCGAACACTTTGCCACTCGGCCGAGGCGTAAGTCGTAAGATGGCAGTGGTTAAAACCCACCATCTTGCATTGTATGTGGATTACGTGCCCCTGCAGCAGCTACATTCCAGGCAAAACTTATCCTGATTCCAATCGTCTCATTTGAGTCTGACGC
This sequence comes from Eudonia truncicolella, assembly GCA_949315975.1. Classification (NCBI taxonomy): domain Eukaryota; kingdom Metazoa; phylum Arthropoda; class Insecta; order Lepidoptera; family Crambidae; genus Eudonia; species Eudonia truncicolella. Next base: position 15,280,409 of record OX438830.1, on the reverse strand, counting down.
AGATCTATATGTAGGTCAATGCAAAGCATTTACCGCTCACCCATAAACTTTAACGCTCAAACCTCTATTGATAGGAGACGAAGCTTATCCGTTAAAAGAGCTTTTAGATTTTTACCCGCTTTATAAAACTCTACTCGTGCGCAATCTGGCATTAGAGTTTTTCAGCCCCACATTTCAGTTAAGTAATGAATTGGCCCGAACAATACCGCGAAAGCCACATTTAGCCTTTGTTGAACGCCTTTTCATGGTAATTTTCATTTTTGTCATAGCATTGTAATGTGTTAGCACCTTTTTAATGATTCATGCTTGACAAATAGCACTCGTCTCTTTTTGGGCTTGGCTTAGTAAATGTTTGAACAGGTCAATGGAAAAGGGAAATGGAAATAATTTCGGTAAAACAATTTTAGGGAATATAAGGGCAGTTAAAAGTATTATATAAAAAATCCCGGACGATGTTAGAAATACAAGCGATTTAGAAACAAGAGCTAATTTGAAATAGCAAATTTTTATTGTCTCTTAATTAGCTTTTTCCGCCAAGCCGCCAAGAGTAGAGATGCGTGGAAGGGTTTAGAGGAGGCCTTTGTTCAGCAGTGAGACAAATGAGCTAATAAAAAGAATATCAAATTAGCTCTTGTTTTTCAGTAAAAAATAAGCACTGAAAATTTAAAATGTAAAGATAGAGAATATTTGAAATATAGTTGTGTTAACATGAAGGATTGAGCACAACTTAAACTTGTAACATTACTTTAAAACACTTAATTTACTTTTTTACATGTATGCATTAACCTCAGATTTTAAAATGATCAGCCCCCTAGACAAACATAATTTTTGTGAATTTAGATATATAATCTTGTTGAATTCGTTTTACTCTGAACTTAGTGATTTAGATTCTTAGGTAACACATGTCGTGGCAGATTATAAGACTAGGCACTATAACTTGTAATTTTAAAGTGTATCAATGCATTGTTTTGGTGTATGTTCTTACTAGCTTTCCTTATTAAATAAATAAATAAATCCCGTACAATAATCAAGAATCAATAGATAAGACAAGAATACACAATATTACGGCTCAAGAAATCACCCCGGAACAACTGAATCTTCACACGCTGAAAATGATAAAAAAAAAAATGTTTGTAAAATATTTATTTCTGTAACAATATTTTGTTTTACATTCTTTAGGGACAGGAGTCTCCTTTTAAGCTGTTAAGCTTGTTCCAGGAGATACCGCTCTTCCATAGCAATGGCTATCTTATTTAATAATTATATTTATACATTTTATCTAATCAAAATTAGTAATTAAAATTAAAATTAGTAGTTACGTGTGTGGTTCTGTCTTTACGTGCGCGTGTATATATATATGTGTGTGTGTGTGTGTGTGTAAAGATTTGAAAAGAATGAATTGCATTCCAGAACACCAACAACATTTGTTTCAAATACTCCTTTTAAAGAAAACTCTCAAGATAAACAAAACAAGAGCGCTGTATTGGCGTCTATGTTTGCGCGCTCCGTATTCCAATCTTAGAGTTTTGTCGCCGCCAGCCGGCTGAATACGAAACAGATCACATCACTAACGCCGATATTGAATACACAGCCTCCCAGCCATGTAGATCAATGGCTAAGATAAACGTTTACATTTTGAGAGCAAAAGTTTGTTAAAATAATATCAAAAATGTTACTGATTATAATAATGAGTAAATAAATAATGTAAAGTAGTAGAAAAGTAAAGTAAATACGAAACTGATGACTTCACTAACGCCGATATTGAATAAGATAAAAATTGGATAAGATAAAAGTAAACATTTTGAGGGCGACAATTGTAATATCGAAACTATTTAAGGATAGTACACACGCCTGCACATCAACCTACCACAAACTGTCAAATTTCTTCAATAGACTTTGAACTTTATGCCTTAATTTTATGGTTGAAAATTTATTGAATAAATTTGACAGTTTTGGATAGGTTGAAGTGCAGGCGTCTGTACATAATTATAAAAGACGTTTCAAGAAGTAAAAAAAAAAGATTGTATTTCGTAATGAATACATTAAGAAAATAGCAGAATAAAACAAAGAACGGAAAATCCAATAATAACTAGTAGGTATATGCATCATAGAGCAGAAATAGAAAAAAACGCCTTGGACGCGAAAAAAGAAAAAAACGATTGATGGTTCGTTGCATTGTCGTACATACTGCAATACTTGTAGTAAATTTTAAAAGTGATATAACCTTTTGCGTGCCGTGTACGTGCTGCAATTGCGAGAGGCCCAACAACATTGTTGCACCGACTCCTATTATTTTTCCGCAAAACGACAATATCCAACATAAGTATTTGACATATTCAATATTGTATACCGGTGGATGGGTGTGTATTCGAGCGACGTCGCGGACGCCACGCTTGCTTCGAAATTTGATTTATTTTAAAGCTCGACGCGCTGCGCCTGCACCCCACTTCAATCCATCAGGCGGATGCATCCGTTACTCTTTGCATTCATCTAGCCGAATCTAGCGAGTTAACAACTCCTGTAGCGATAATACCATCATATTTTATAATGTAAGATAAATAAAGATATTCATTATTAATATCAGCATCAGGTTCTTATTCTGCCTTATTATTATCCTGACTTATTCCACCACACTGGCCTAATGTGGTTTGGTGGATTATGTATGACGTACGTTTCGGAACACGCTGAAGCTCCATATTTAAAATGTGCTCACTCATCTGGTGACCTCAAAAGTTGCTTAACATAAAAAAAATCACTCCTAACGCTAATCAAAAACTCCTCCGGTTCTGGTTTTGGGGATTATTTACTCTAGACCTCCGCATACATCAGGCAGCCGCCCTGTATGCAGCAAGAAGAGGGTCAACCCCATACATACGTAAGTGAGTACAAAAGTATGAGTACAGTAATATGTATAAAATACCATTTATATTTGTTAGCTGGGCAGAGGCTTCTCTCATTGAAGTCTTACTGCCGTACTCAGAGACGTCAATTAAGTTTTAATGACAATTAAGTCTCTTGCTGTCACTTTCCTATGTATAGTGCTAAATAGAGAAGGAAAGACATTTAATTCTCATTAAACTTAATTGACGTCTCTGAGTACGGCAGTTAGTCATCGCTACAATTGATGGCTATTTGCCAAACGTGGGTTGGTGATTACAAACCCGGGCATAGTCAGGCATTCATTGAAAAATCCAAAATAGACTTTACCTGACTTAGGAATTGAACCCATATCCTCCGGTTATCGAGCTGAGATGAGATTACAAGCTAACACATACTGCACAATTTTTTATTTATCTACGAGTACATGACACTTTCTTCTTCTTCAACCTATAGTCACCCACTACCACTGAGTGTAGGCCTTCTCATTTGCACGCCATCATGTCCGGGCTTTTTTAAACCAATTCTTTCCCATGACCATTGTGATGTAATCTGCCCATCTAGCCTTCTGGTGGCCAACGCTTCTGGTGCCGGTCCGTGGTCTCCACTCTAGCACATTCCTGCTCCACCAGCCATCGTCTCTGCGGCTTACGTGACTCGCCCATCGCCACTTTCTTTGCGCAATGATACGCCTTACGTCAGTTAGATGATTAGTGCGACTCCGGATTATCGAGTTTTTTAATCGGTTTTATTTAGCTTGCCCTGTTTATTTTTTATTTTGTCGCTTAGAGACAAACTTAACACTACCTAACACTTTATATCCGTCCAATAACGCCATTTTAACATACAGCATATTATGGAATGGTAAATTATCATTCAAAAATCTTTGGTACAGCTTTTGGCGTGAGCCTCCACTTTGTCCTATAAAAACTTCGCCAATTACAGCTATCTGTCAAAAGAGGTATCAAAATATGTGAACACATTTAGAAGTGGTGCCTCCACATTTGTATGCGAAAATGGTCCATTTTCGTATACAAATGTGGAGTATTCTTTTGCATGCACAGCGTCGGTGGGAGCTCCCATTTAATATACAGCGTATGTATTCCATACGATGCTATAATTTAAGGGCAGTTAGATAAGACCCTAATTAACGTAAATTAGTACATTAAGTTAACAAAAGAAAACATTTTTTTTCATACACGCAATGTATTCAAATAACCAAGTCGTCTACGTAAGCACTTTAATAAAAGACGTCAAAATTGACAACTCAATATTTGCATTACATTGCTGGCCGGGAAAACTTAAAACAAAATCATTACGCTTAATTATTGAAAGTATTTGTTGAAATTTATTACTGTACCTCTTAATACTGCTTAAATCTATCGTATGTTAAAATTTAGGATCGTATGGAATACACACGCTGTATAGCTGGCCATTTGAATTTTGTAGGTTCGCTCGTTCTGTTCATTGTACGGAAAGTATGGTGACCGCATTATCATGTGATGTGGCTTGTCATATCTACTGATAAATTGTTATTTAGCCATTAACACTATGTCCCAGTGGCGACAACTGAATGACTTAACTATTGTTAGGATGGCTGATTCAGCTTCAATAACGTGTAGGTCAGTAATGTGCATGGGATTGAGTTTCAGGTTTATCACCGAAAAAAGCAACCAGTTGTTAATTGTACAATTGCAACGCCACTGCTCTAGTTGTGGTTGGTAAATTAGTTTTACGCTCAATGTATGTTTACATATATGTAGTATTTACTACTACATACATTTCAATCGCAAATGCAGCGAGCGATCATACGCTCGATGATCGTTCCGAATCGATGAAATGATTTGTGTCCGTAATACCAATTTATCTAGAGCAGTCGCGTTGCAATTGTACAATTAACAACTAGTTGCTTTTTTCAGTAACAAGCCTGCCGCTCTGCCTGCATTAGGCGATGTTACTCAAAATCGCTGATATATATAAAGTTAGCTAATAAAATCGACGAACTTGATTGCCTGTGTACCAGAATGTTCGAATTATTGAACAGTTAAAAGGTCAATAAAAATAGAAGCGTAAAAAAATATTGTAAAAATATAAATGTCGAAACATCGCATCATTAGCACTCTCTATATTTTATTTAAGGATCGTAGCAAGTGGAAAGAAGTGGTCTCTGCCTACCCCTACGGGAAAGAGGCGTGATTATATGTATGTATGTATATTTTATTTGATGAATTTTTATTTTGGACTTTCTTTATGCCTGAATCCTATGATGATAATCATCCCGACCTGATTCAGTTATTATTATAATGTGTTAAAGCTTATATAATACGTATAAGAGCCAACACGAAAACTATATATTACAATATTAGCTTTGTAATCAAGTGCTAAGTAAGCTGATAGCTCATTTGAGACAGACGTTGGCTACATTCCAAATGGGAGTTTAACCGCTGATATGGGACTGTGAGCGGTGGATTTGTATTAAAATAATGCATTTACTGGTTTTCTTACGTAACATTTTCTTGGAGCTAAATTACTTCATTTACACCTTATGTTTCTGTGATTGCTGAGCGCGATACGTACGGTCGCGCATGGTTGATTTTTTTATATCTTTAGACACCTCGGTTACAAAATAAAGGAAGTAGTAGTAGGAAAAGTGGGAGCTTTATAAGCAACTATGCTATGACTATGGCTATGGCCCTGTGTGGTGCCGATGATAAAGAATTGCACCACCCCATCTCTTCCCGTGGGTGTCGTAAAAGCCGACTAAGGGACCATTCCAGAGGATGGGCAGCAGCATCTCTCTGAGGTTACTCTCAACCAACTGCGATCGCCAACCCGCCTGCCAAGCGTGGCGATTACGGCAAATACCCTTCATATTCCTTGAGGGAGGCCTTTGTCGTGCAGTGGACGTCTTTTGGCTGAGATGATGCTATGACTGATCTCCCAAAATGTGTGATTGAACGACGAGATGTCGTAGGTATACTAATATTAAGGAATTATTTACCTATAATTAATTAGTAAAGTTTATCAACTTTATCAGTCATCGCGTGCCATTAGTCTGTTGAGAATTGCCGTAAGTTCCATGTAATTACGAACTTAGCAAATTAGTGTTATTTAGTTAGTTGTCATAAGTTACACGATGTGTTTATGAGGTTAATTGGTTTTTATTATGGATTGGATGAGACTCGATATTTTACCGACTAACTACATTACAACATTGTAAAAAAAAAATGACTTCCTGGTTGATCCATCGGACTTTATTCACAGTTGGTATAGTCTCGAATATTATTTTTATACTTGTATTAAAACGAGAAGGTCTGAACAAAATGTTTCAATTCAATGTGTTGGTTTGCGCCGGGCGCCGGTTTTACAAATCCGCGGTCGCATTTGTTTCTTGTTTTGAATATCCAATTTTGATTTTAGTTCGTTGGTATTTTAAGCCACGGAATAGATAAAGAAGGATGTTCTGTGTTTTAAACCTTTCACAATAGTTTCTCAGCGGCCTTATTTTGACAATTGCACTGTGAGGGAGTTTTTTTTCATACGTAGCTCGACAAATGACTCCACTCCACCTGATGTTAAGTGGAAATGGAGTCCAGACGCAAAGACAACTGGTGCAGCGTGAAAACAACGCAGCATCAGTCACCCTCACCCTGCCGGCCCGCAAGGTGCCTCTTCACGCCTCGTTTGTCAGAATTAGGCTGCTGAATTGGTCTGTGCTGCTGAACGTTATAAAATAACGGAATCAAGGCTTTGTTATCGACACAGTATCATCTGTGGTCTATTATCAAGCGTATACTAACCTGAAAATACTTTTATATCCAAAAAAGGTTTATTATACGTTTCCAGTGTGTACGAACAATACATACGGATTGTACTATACCATATAATAAATCTAATATATAAAATTCTCGTGTCACAGTTTTCGTTGCCATACTCCTCCGAAACGGCTTGACCGATTTTGATGAAATTTTTTGTGCTTATCCGGTATCTATGAGAATCGGCCAACATCTATTTTTCATCCCCCTAAATGTTAAGGGTGGGGTCCACCCCTAAATTTTTTTTGATTTTTGAAATTTTTCCAATACAAAATTATTTGTTTGTAGTGTTGTCATGGAAACTGTAAAAAGCGGTACGAAGTCCGCCGGGGGCAGCTAGTTCACAATAAACTTTCTTGGTAAAGGCGGTCTCATTAGATTTACTCTCGGCAATCCATCAATTACTATAAGAATAATGGATGGTAGGCTGCGAGGTACCTGCAATTTATATCTAGATAATTAATCAAATAGGTCTCTATAACTGTTAGTATCATTTATGAGTAGCAGAAGAATAATATATTGGGTTATCGACATGAAACTACGATATGACGGAATTAATCTATGGTAGGGTCTCTTGGCGGGAAAGTGAAGAGTCATGTCTGCGGTTTTGTTTTATTTTCTAAAATTTGTGTTAATAGTTATTAATGTGAAATAATGGTGGATTATTAACTGTTACGTGTTCGTGAGTGTGCATGAGTGTTGGCAAATGAAACAAAACAGTGCAACGTCATTTTTCAAATTTTCTGAAGAAGTATGCGTGAGGACTTAGTTAAGCCCCACATCTTTATTCAGATACTCGAGGGGTTGGGGGGTTTAATTATCATTTCTCACTTCTCATTTCTATTATCATTCATCATCATCATACTGGAAGGAAATATTGTTTATGTATTACTTGTAAGAAAAAATACTTTGACATTGGCTAAATGTGCTAATAGCACGAAGCCATCAACTAAAGGAAAAAAAAATCTATGGTACCTAGTAGAGCATGCACCCGGTTCTACCCGGTTCCAAAAAACCGGTTTTATTTGGTTCTTGGCTTGTCTAAAATCATGAAACCCGGTTTTTCGGTTCTTTTCGGATCTTGCAATAAGTTACTTTTTTTTTTTCCCAAATTCGTATCTTATACACATTAGATACCTACCTACCCCTACCTACCCAAATAAAGTGTGATCCACTGCGAAATACTAAGTTGTGTCTTTTATGTAAACCATACTTATAATCTAATTAAAATTATATCCTGTTACGTGTGTAAGATACGAATTTGCGACGTCACACGTGGTCGCTACAGTCTTAAGTCACTGTTCTCAACATTTATCATATCGGTAACCAATCTGAAAATCAGCACGCTCGATTGCTAGTATGGTTGCTGCTTTTTTATTTTACAACGGGGTAGACCACCACTATCAGAGTTACCGGGTTCGAACCTAAGCGGGAGCTCATGTGCTCTATATTGGAACTAGAGCTTCTGGATCAGCCTGACTAATTATCACCATCTTATCCAAGTCAGTCGTCATAACAACAGTATTAGTAACAATATTCTGGCAGCTAAAAGGTTCAAAATCATTTCTTCAGTAAGGGCTACAAAAATGAGCTCATATGAATGTCGTTTTGCTATCGGTTCGTAAGTCTACACAGGGCGGGAGACCTGGTACTGAGAAGAACCGGCAAGAAACTCAGCAAGGGCATTTCATATATCCAGACCCTCAACATTTGAAAGTTCCTTGGCCTTATCGACGCTTAAAAACAGGTGAGATAAGCAATAGCTTTTCCGCAGTGAAATCTAAAAAGAAAACGTTCTTTCATTACCATAAGAAACGCATAACCACCAATCATACTACGAGTATTAAGGAGTAAGTAGAAAAATAGAAAAAGCAAATTTATTATCACACATCTGTTTCCAGTTTATTGCGAAGAGTTTATACATTTTTATCAGTATCACGTTCGAGTACAGAAGCCTTCACATTAAACTATCCAAATCTATCAAATTTCTTCAATATCAACCATATGCCATAGAGATACAGTTCAAAGTCTATTAGGCAAGTATGACAATCTGTGGTAGTCTGACGTGTAGGCGTGTGTATGTATTGTTGTGAAGTTTTTGCTAACTATATCATAATATTAGCAAGAAATGCTCTTGAACCCGTAACACATCACTCATGTTTATGTGGGAATATGAGAATGTTTTATAACGGCGCGTGTGTTTACTTGAGTTGAGAACCTCTGATTATTTCTAGGCAAGAAATATAATGGTCTATTTTTGCAATTTTTCTAGGAAAATGTTTACCATCTCTTCGTATGGTGTATCCACACTGCAGTAGCTTGTTGTAGGGCAACATTAAGCAAAAACATATTTTTTTTTACGTTGCTTCATCATCGTCGTCATGATCAGCACATTGTATGTTCCCACTGCTAGGGCACGAGCCTTCCCTATGGATGGTAAGGTGGTTTATGGCCCATTATCCCATTCATCGTTCATTTATTCATGGTTTCATGGCGACGCGGGCCCAGTGCAGATTAGTGGTTGTTAACGACTGCTGATGCAGCCGGGGCCAACGGCTTTACGTGTCTACCGAAGCACGAAGCAGCTAGAGATGAAACAATTTTGGTCACCCATCCAATGATCGGGCGAGCTAACCACTGCACCGTCGAGCTTCTCCTAGTTAAGTTACCTACTTTCCTATTATTAATTTTTAAAATGTCAAAAGACCCGCACCGTCTGACCCAATATGTTACATGGAGCGGATTTCAATACTGCTAGTAACACATTCCTTTTAATGCTTTTTCTGAATTAACTTTCGAATTTTAATAATAAATAAAAGCATAAATTAAACCACACAAAGAAAACAACAAGTTAATGCATAACAAAGAAAAACTTAAAAGTAGTGACCCTGAAATGGCTGTATTTATATATGCTCATTAGGGGAGGCCTATGTCCAGCAGTGGACTAAGATAGGCCGATGATGATGATGATGATCTATGACCGAGAAGTGTAAATAATATTGTTATTGACCCTTCACTGTCGCAAGCTTTCCCAAAATTCGTAGTGGTGGTACATTTAGTAGTTTAGTTTGAACTAAAAGTCGCTGTAAAAAGATATCTCTAACTCTTTGCAATTCCTATTTTCCCGATTCTCATTAATGTTTTCACTGTGCAGAACATTTTTAGCACGCGTTATAAAAGCTAAAGCCAACCAAAACGAATGAAGCCACAGAGATAACGACAGCTTAAAAACTTTTCCGTGTTTGTGACAGGCAAATGCTATCTCGTATATCTGTATACGGCTTTATGCGGTTTTTTTACCGATGTGGGTCAGGTGCACTACCAGCTATGCTGGTGTGGCTGTTCAACCAACCAAAATTAATTAACACTATCTACTCTTACTTTGTAAGCCAAAGTAAATGTCTAGCCTAACTGAATGTCGACAACTACATTTTTTTTTCAACTAGTGTTTTAAATAGATTCTCCGAAGGGTTCGGATCGGATCGGGGAGCGGAACAACCCGAAGGCGCCTCTAAAGGCTCGGACCTCGGCTCGGGTTGACCGGGCCGTGGTGGAGGAGAGAAGCGCCTAGGTACATGTCTGTACCCGGTGTAGAGCGCGTGTGAACCGGTTCTTCGTACCCTTGTTCTACGAGTACGGTGTCTTGGGCCTAGACTGCACCCGCCGGTGCGCGGTGCAGAACATTAATAATAAAACAACATACATACATTTACTTACACTATACATGAAATTTATGTCTATATATAGTTTCTCCCAGTTTTACAATAAGGAAAACCCATATACAGCCACAAATACGAACACTCGAAACACATACAATACAAATACATTCGAAACAAAAGAGACAGAAAAAATAAAAAAACACAAGCGTTGGCAGAAAGACCAAAACTCCATAGCCCTTTCCATTGGGTAATCCATACACTCTATCTATTTGAAATTAGAATATTGTCCTACCTAAACCTAGTGTTAGTTAGCTTAACCTTAATGTAACCTCTATCTCTATCTATTGCGAGTTTTAATCACCATTTATGACGAAACGAAAATGAGAGTTAGTATGGCCAAAATGACTTCTTTCTTTTCTCCTTCTTTTTTCTTTTGGAAGCAAATAAAGTATGTTTTTTCTCAAAAACCTCTTCTTTAAACTCTTTTTCGTTAAATTCTCGTTAACAAATAAATATTGCACTATGCACCCAGATTTGTTCAATCGATTCCACGCCGCAAAGCCACTACAAGTGTCACAGTAAGCTCGTATTTAAATTCTATCGAAATGGAATCAGATCAAATGCAAATCTTTCACGAATTAAAATTTATAAGGTGGCTTCTTTGCTGGAGTCTTAAGAATATAAATATTATGTATGAGGCTCACACTGAGCTAAAAGTTAGTGTCTATCAAAACCATTTTTTTTGACAAAGGCAAATTTTTTTAATGGTCTTTAAGTTAAATTATACGTTTCTGTTAGTTTTATGTTTGTAGAGGGCACAAAGCGTTTTTTTTTTCGAGAGAGTTAGCTGATTGCCTCAGACGGCATTTTTAGCTTCACCGGGCTTTTTTGGGGGCCGGAGCCGGAGGTATTCTAGAGGGAACGGCATCACGCACTAGTACGTGTCCCCGTGACCTACTAGATTCTCTCCGTGGGGTTTGGATCGGATCGGGGGCCTGTACAAACCGTCTTAGATAGGACATGTACGGGAAATTAGGTCATCGCCATTTAGCCGCTTCTGTTGTGTAGTGGTAAGGTAACGATCTATCAGACCGCATTGAGCCCTAGCTCTGATAATTTAATATCGTCGCAAAAAGTAAAAATAGTATTTCTGAGTGCCATGTGTGAGTTTTGTTTATAGTATCCGTATTCATTCAATTACGTTTACGAAAACGAAAATTAGTAAGGGATTGAAGCAGCGCCTCCTGGCGACATACCTACGAGAAGAGTTAAACTTTTGCCATGCAAATTCTCGTTTTCGTTAACGTGATCGAAAGGCGAAGAAAGAAAGAATGAAACTCGCACTAGGAACCCTGTAGCCTGTTTATTACATTAGATTTTTCTTTTATTTTCAAATAAATCTATTGTTTAATGTTATATTTATAAAGGCATAATGCAAGATTAGGGCAGATTATTATGTGTATAGTAGAGTAAATTAATGCATATGTTAAAATCCATAAATTATCAATAGAAATCACCTTTTAACATTATGTTTGTTATTTGAAAATCTCTTTAGTACCTCGATAATAGGTGCCGTTACCGTAGCTGTAACTTTTAATTAGTATTTTTATTTTATAATAAAGTGTCTTTATATGGTAGGAAGGAAATTTTCCATTATTTGACGATGTAAAAAAAAGAAAGCCCTTGCTGAGTACATTGCCGGATTTTCTCAGTACAAAGTCTCCCGCCCTATAAATCTTTGAATCGATGACGTTGTGACATTGAAAGAGCCCAATCATTGTAGCCTTCACAGAATAAAACTTTTTCTTCAAATGTTTTAATTTCTTCTTCTTCTTTTCTGCCGTTCTCAATCCTGTGGATGTAGGCCTCCTTAAAATTTTGGCATTCACACACTCATTTGTAATGTGACATGCAAATTTAATTTTTTAATAAAGTGTCTTTATATGGTAGGAAGGAAATTTTCCATTATTTGACGATGTAAAAGAAAGAAAGCCCTTGCTGAGTACATTGCCGGATTTTCTCAGTACAAAGTCTCCCGCCCTATAAATCTTTGAATCGATGACGTTGTGACATTGAAAGAGCCCAATCATTGTAGCCTTCACATAATAAAACTTTTTCTTCAAATGTTTTAATTTCTTCTTCTTCTTTTCTGCCGTTCTCAATCCTGTGGATGTAGGCCCCTCCTTACAATTTTGGCATTTAATTTTTTTTATTTTTTTGCTGGTATGATGACCTGTGCATAAAGATAGCTCAAAGCAGGGAAGAAGAGTTTTTGTTTAGAATTAGGTGTTTCATTATTTCTGTTGCCTTCGTCTCACCTAAAGCCGAAGGAAGCGCACCCGGAATCCTCAATTCCTGAGGTGTGTTTTGTGTCTGTGGTTGATCGTACTGATATTATGTAAGGTACAAAGGCGAACCGCATCTATATTCGATCACGTTCGTTGGAATTTCACAGTGAGAGTATTGGGAGAAGTTCATTGACTTTCAAAGCACATTGGATAGATGTTACCTGTACGTATTGTTACAAATACAATGTTAATCCGTACGGAGGATATGTTTAGAAATGTGTATATTATTTTGTTTATTAAATATATTGTAGTAAATAATAAAGTAGTGAGTAAATATTAAATAACGTATATACTGTCCCAATTCTGGCATAGGCCTCCATAATTAAAATTGATAGGTAAATAAAAACCCATAATTTTTTTCAAGCTTAGTCATCAAGCCAAACGCGGTTTGGTGATCACAAGCCCGGACTACGCGTCGAAAAATCTGGAAACGGATCTGGAAACTGAACCCAGAACCTCTTAGACTTCTAAAGTATAAAAATAGTTTTTCTGTGTAAACCTTTAGCGTTGTAAACGTCCATGAGCGGGTCATTAGCTCGTTTACCGATTCAACTGAATAAAAAGAAAAAGATTGTGACGTTCAAAAATATTTTTTTAACGGCAGATAAGCCGTTAAGCTTTTCGAACGCCCTAAAATAGCAACTCCGTTATTTTACCAAAGTGATGTTTAAACGCGCTGGCTTATGCTGCGTCGTCGAGAAATCTTAGCCCACCGGAGTGTCGGCATAAAGCGGCCGATAACTCAGCGCCTGCCCGTGCCGTCTCAAGCAGCACGTACAAACTTAAACAAAACACGCAGCCCTACCGGCAGGGTTACTAACTTCACAAATATAAATAAAAGCGTCTTTGGCCCAGCCGGCCGTGGTGAAGGAAAAATCCCAAGAGGATTTTTGGGGCTCGTATCAATTACAGGCACCTAAAGTATCATTTTGTCTGAGTTCTCTGACAGAGTCAGAGTCAGAGTCAGAGTCTGAGAGAGTCTGAGTGAGTGTGTTTCATTCTGATGATGAAAGCGGAAAAGTAGTGGGCGCCTCTAAGAACCTCTGCGCGAATTTACTGTGTCGTGGTGTAGTAGTTAGCCCTCTTATTTGCTGTGCCTAGTGGGGCGTCAAATGAATAACTTGCTTATATTTAAAACCTTATACTCATTTGTAATGTGACATGCAAATTTAATTTGAATTTAAACAGCACGTGCATAGCTAATTTTACCGAAGCATTTACTAAGTTTGATCCACCGTCAAGAAATCTTAACCCAAATGCCGCTCCGTCAAGAAATCTTAAACCAACGGTGCTTCGGTATACATCAGCCGATAACTCAGCGCCAGCCTGAAGCCGTCTCCAGCGGCACCTGCAAACTTAAATCAACACACGCAGCCCTACCAGTAGGGTTACCAGTTTCACGAATAGTAACAATATTTTTACCCAGTTAGTGGGTTAGAAAAGCAAAATCTTTAATTGCGACTAAGTAAAGTAAAGTAAAGTAAATAGCCTATAACTGTCCCACTGCTGGGCAAAATAACTGAATCAAGTCATCACTACATTGGTAGGTAATGGCTTGCTGACCACGCTTGCCAAATGCGGGGTGGTGATCACAAACCCGGGGGCCCGGGTCTATGCATTGATTGGATTGTAAAATCTTAAACACACTTTGCCCGACCTGGGATTTGAACCCGGGGCCTTCGGGTATCGGGGTCAAGCGATTAGCTACTCGGCCACTGAGGCATTAATCCCAATTACCTTACTATAATTTAAGATAGAATTTGCTGATGGCCGCTTATGGCCTTTACAGCATTGCTGGATTTATGGCTTAATAACTCAGCGTCTGCTCCAAACCATCTCTAGCGGCACTTAGATAAAAACAGGCAGCCCTATCGGTAAGGTTACCAGTTTCACGAATTCGAATACCTTAGAAACAGCTTTTGCATAATTTTACCAAGGCGAAGATTAAGCGCACCCCCTCAGTAACACCTTAGGCGCGCTCAAGAAATCCTGACTCAACGTAGCTTCAACTCTGCCCGAATCCGTCTTACAACACGTACAAACTTAACTTTAAACACACAGCCCTACCAGTAGGGTTACTTGTTTCATGGATAGAAAACATAATATCGTTGTTACCCAGTTGATGTCGTATACAGGTGTCCTAAAAATCAACGCCAAACCGCAAACCATATTTGTCCTATTCTAGTGAAATAGGGATTGGGCAACGCCAAGCCCGAGGGCCGGATGAGGCCCGCCCGCTGTAGCTTTTATTCCGGCCTGCGGAACAATTAAAAATCGCGCAAAACATAGTTAAAAAAAAGATTTAAAAAAACGGAAACTAAAAGGTTTTTTCTTTAAATATTTTTTAGACTTGTAATTATATATAAACATAGATTAACATTTAATTTTAGACTTCAATATAATTTTTCATTAATTGATTAGTTCGGGGTTAAGGAAGACATGTTTAACAAAACTTGAAGTCACAGTACTTATTAGAAACACGTGAGACGTGATTCTAGTAATATATCAACATCATCATCATCTCAGCCAAAAGACGTCCACTGCTGGACAAAGGCCTCCCCTAAGGATACATGAGGGGATAATCGCCACGCTTGGCAGGCGGGTTGGCGATCGCAGTAAGTTGAGAGTTAACCTCAGAGAGATGCTGCTGCCCATCCTCTGGAATGGTCCCTAAGTCGGCGTTTACAACACCCACGGGAAGAGATGGGATGGTGCAATTCATCCTCGGCACCACACAGGCAACGTACCTAATAGTGATATATATATATGTAATAGTAATAGGTGTAGGTAGTCATTTTATTGTTCGTTTTGAATACTTATTATACGTTTATTTAACATAATATTTTAAATATAAGTAATATACACAGTCAAGTCATAAATTCTGTCACATGTTTAATATAAAATAATTCAGAAAAGTTTATTCATTAAGTTTGTTTATTATTATTTAATTCAAAATGACCTCCGTGATTTTGAATACAGGCGTTCAATCTGTCAATCTGCGGCCAGTCGTCTATGGCAGCACGAACGAGGCCCATGTCAATATCGGCGGCTGCCTTAATCAATTACGACGAGCATTCACACGATGTCTTGTTTTTTTTCGATATGCCCGAAGCCCTAAGTCTTCATAACACCCTTTTCACCGTGGTTCTGCTTAACCCCATCTGAAGGACCAACAGTTTCTGCTTATGTTTGGGATTTCTTTGAATTCGCGCCTTCACAGCTTTTATCACTGCTGGAGTCCTAACAGACCGAGGGCGACCACTTCTTGACCTGACATCTACACTAGAGTCTTCATTGTATCGTTTGAAGGTACGATAAACGAATCTTTTGGTTAAATTAAAATTTTTCAGCATGTCAAAAATTTTAATTGGCGCGTAACCGCAACGATGCAACGCAATAACTGCAACACGGTCTTCTATAAGCGTCCACTCCATATTTAAAAATGAATAAAATTCTAAAAAGTATACATTTTTATTTTCATGAACAATTCGAAATTCGAATTCAATAAACTTATTTGTGGCCAGCATTCTAAAAGAAAAGTTTTTACTGTGTGACAATACTTATAACCTGACTGTGTAAATACACAACAAAAAGAAACATAACTCAACTGAACTTTAAAAAAAAATTGTCAGGTCTCTTGTTTTACTAAAGTCCGGTATTAAGGGTGCGTTTTAGACACTTTCTATTTCTTATATCGTTTGTCATAAATAAACACTAATAACCCACAATAAAATCACAGAATACTGTCCAAAAGTAATATCCGAGTTTCGCTTCGAACGCAGCCCCCCTATTGGCACCAAATGCGAAAGTTTCCAAGTTATCGAAACGTTCGCCGTTCCCAATATATAAAAAAAATATCGTGTGCTTCTCGCTACATCATGAGGCGAGAATTTGTTACTGAAAATCTGTTACAGTTCTGCGTTTATTCTGTGGCAGGAATAGCCGATATCTATTAAAACTTTTTGAACGTAAAAACCGGGATACAAGTTTTTCATAACATTTTAATAATCCGCTTCGTAAAAAAATACCGCCTTTGTATTCTTATTACATTATTCTTGTACTTTTTTTACGTTATTTTGAATGTAAGGTAACTACTCTATATTTTCATTGGAAATTAACTGGGAGGGAGAGATGAGAACAACTAATTCGTTTTTATAATTTTTGCGTTTTTTCATAACTTTATCTGAAGTAGGTTTTAAAAAATCCTGATTTACAAACAGGCCCCACCTGAGACTATATTATGTGAATACTTTGCAATTGACGTTACTTCTTTTTTTTCTAAATTTGAACTAATCAACAAAAGACTGTACAACATTATTCGAAATAACTTAGCGAGTAAACAAAAGAATTCGGCGCAGCGCAGTTATCTTAAACTGCATAATCTGAAATCCTAAACAAATTATCTTCTCATAATCTTCTTCTTCTCTGTCCTTCCCATACTTCCGAATTTGTACATTCTTCCTTTTATATACAGTCCAATCTCATGTGGAACGCGCTGCCTCTCGAAATCAGGATGGCTACAAGTCGCGATGTCTTTAAAAATAATGTCCGCATGCTTTTTCTTAATGAATCCTTGGCAGAATCATCTCAGTAACGACCGATTTCTAAAATATTTATAATTTATTTATTTACGTAAGTTTATTTTTATATATATATTTAAAAAAAAAAATTATGTATTTTTAATTTATAAAATATTTATGTATATTTTAGTTTGAATCTTTTAACAACTGTTTTCTACTTTTGTTGTCTCTCAAAATTTGCACCTCCCATGTCATTTTTGCACCACCCTATGATTGACTGGTAGAAAATGCCTCAGGTATAAGTCCGCCATGAAATATTTTGTTGCAAAAGTTTAAAATAAAATAAATAAATGAAAAACGAATGGTCACCTCTATAATGTCACAATCTATAATGTCACAATAAATGCCACAATTTTCTGCTGAATTTGGAAGAATCCGCCCGGAACGCAGTCTATCCTATGGCATTGGCATAAAAGGATTGTCGGCTTCCCACTCACAGTAAGACCGTTGAAACCGTTAAAATCGTTAAAATCGTTGTATTACTGGCTGGGCGCGGCTGCGTTTTTATATAGGTATACCAGTACAAAATATATAATGTCCATACAATGTTATGTATGTAACACATATTATTATACATAAATTTTAGCTTTCTGCACACCTTCTCCTTAAGCAAATGTGTTCATCAAATCATCATTGAAATCAAGTCATCGCTACAATTTATACAATTGTATTGGCTTGACCACCTTTGCCAGTTGGTGATCACACAGCCGGGATTCACTTAGAAAAATACGAAACAAACTTTACCCGACCTACGAATTAAACCTAGATATCGGACCGAATGCCTTACCACTCGACCACCGAGGCGTAATAAATAGTAAATAATATTGGCGCCGGCAATTTATCAGCAGCGAAAGGAGAACTGTTACTCTTCCCGACCGCTAACTTACTTTATCGTGACACAGCAGTTCCGAGCTCAATAACTGAGCGCTGATCAAATAAATACGCGCGAAAAAAAACGATCGTGCAAATAAATTGTGATCACTTTCGGCCGATGTTTACGCACACTCAATTTAATGAACGCGCTTGGGCGTTCAATTGGGAAATGCAGTTTTCTTTTGTTTTTATTTTTTAACGGGGCAGCGCGTGGCCTTCATCTCACCTGCGGACCGATTCCAAATTTAAAGTCGCTCGGGCGAAGTCTCAACCAACCGTATTAAAATGTCTGCAGGTTTAAGGTTGGTTGGAAATGCGTTAAAACGACTTTAAAATCAGCTCGATTGACGGATATGAATACGAAAATGGTTATAACGACAAAATTTGCCCTCGTCATACATATATTTTTTTTAAATTTGTGTCTAGATACCCATTTTTAATGTTATTTTGCATCAAATACCTACTATAAGGCTGATTGTCTTCTATATTAAAAAAGACATAAGAGTAGGTAGCGGTTCTCTTAAAGACACCAAATCACATTTTTTAATATCAGAAATAGAATAACACAGAAACCTCAAAAATTTCACTTAGCACAGACAAAATCATTTGGACCACTTCACTAATGACTCAGAATATATTACGCATAATAAATTACCTGAGCAATTAACACCCTCTGGAGACCAACGTGCCATATCTAGCTATAGCACCATGAATGAGGGGAAAGAGTAAATTAATTAGAACGGGTTGATAGTACCTTATGGTAACGCATTCTCTCAGGGTGCGTAACTCAGTGAGAGCCTTCCGTCTCCTTAATGAACTGAGCTTATCATGACACATCAACAGTGTTTTATTATAGCAATTTAGAAACAGTGTGTCACGTTCCACAACCTTGATTGTACCTAATATTTAAAGCAGTGGAAAAAAGTCAATGAATAAGAACAGGTTGATAGTACATTGTGGTGAGGCATTCTCTCACATAACCATCCGTGCCTCCCCGGGCGCGGTACTAGTACTAAAAAAGTACCGTAAGGTGTCGGCGGGAAGCCCGGGTGTCCCGCCAGTGACATGGTCTATGGTTTATTTTTTTACTACTTCAAATTATTATAACCAATAAGAGTGTTTGACATCATTCGATTCTGTTTTCTATGCTCTTGAATACTAAATTATGATTGGCTATCGTGTTCATAGAAAAAGTGTGAGTATTGGTCGTTGAAAAGAAATGGTGATGTAGTTGTAAACAAGATTGCGTATTATCAGTGCAACTATTGTATGGTGCAAAGTGTTGAATGTTTTATGATGATAAGTGTATAGGCTTAAAAAGTCAATGAATAAGAACAGGTTGATAGTACATTTTGGTGAGGTCTCTCACATAACCATCCGTGCCTCCCCGGGCGCGGTACTAGGGCGACGAGTTTTCCACTGTCAAAAAAAGGATGTGTAACTAACTTAATGAGAGCCTTTCCGTCCGCTTAATGAACTGAGTGAGCTTTATGACACATCTACTGTGTTTAATTTCAGTAATTTAGTAACAACGTGACATGTTCTGCAACATGAATGATGGTAAAGTATATCTTAGTACGTTAATTTTGTTGCGAACAGATTACAATTTATAAAAGACGAATTGTTAAAAAAAAATGCGGGCCCAGTGCGGATTCGTGGTAACAAATGCTAGTGCAGCCGGGACCATAGCTTAACGTGTCCCCCGAAGCACGGAGAAGCTCGACATGATAAACTTTTGGTCACCCATCCGATGACCGGTCTTTGCGAAAGTTGCTTAACCTTAGCAATCGCAGACCGGGCGCATTAAATCACTGCCTAAGAGCTCCTCTTTTTCTATATACCTAAACTATTTTTCTTTCTCTTTCTTTCTTTCTTGTAAGTAAGTGTATTCTCTTTATTTCTTTCTTATCGTCAGAAACTCGGAACTTGCACTTTATTCACATAATTTAGGTGGCTCTTGCGAGCGAGTTGCAAAAACATTTTCCCGTTGTCTTGTGTATAGTTCTGTTGTTGTTGCGGACAGACGGCTTTGGTAACTTTAACAAAGAAAAATGTAAAGGAAAAGATAATGGTATCATGATTTGTGGTTCTTTATTCTAAATTCAAAATTCAAAATCATTTATTCAGTTTAGGCACTATGTCATCGGTTCGTTAGTCTACTCTGGGCGGGAGATCTTGTACTGAGAAGAACCGGCAAGAAACTCAGCAAGTGTCCAGCTCTTTTCTCCCTTACAGTGTCAAAAATATTTAAAAATGCCCTATCATAGCAGGACACTTTCCATTAAAACATATATAAACACAAAATTATAGAAGACAACCACAACATGTAAAAAAAAAACACAAAATAAAAAAAACTAAGTTAACAAATTTACATCAGGTAAAAGTTACAATTTCCACAATGTCATACAGTACCACTACAGTCTCTACGTTCTCTTATTCATCGTTCTCCCAATGGTGTTTCCATCCATAGAGAAGGCTCGTGCCCCAGCAGTGAGCACGGAAAATGAGCTGGTGATGATCACGATTTGTGCAGTGTTCTGTGACGCATTTTTGTGACGATCACTGATTTTAAGCTACTTTGAGCGAGCCGGTAAGGGTATATTATTCTGGCCTTTTGATTAGTGTTGCAGACGATCAACCACTGGTCCTGGCATCAAACGATAAGGTAAGTAATATCAAGTTATTTGTTAATTTTTGTTGATCGCTTTGTTTTTGTGTCGTTCAATGAGTTTTAAAATTTTGTATCTCTCATGTAAGTGAATTGTAAATTCTTTATGAGAAATAAATATCTTTAACCCCAAGTTAGACCAGGTGAACGTTTTTGGTTTAAAATCCGATAAGAAGGATAGGAAAACTTGTTACAGAAATAAACGTCTTCATACCTTAAACACTTGCACTTTAATGATTTAAAAAGTTTGGAGCTTAGTGCAGGTTTTATTTACCGTTTCGATCACGTTGACGAAAAAAAATGTTTCTATGACATTTTTACCGTACAAGTTCTCGCCCTCGTTAACGGTTTCGAATGTTTGCATTTGGACTGACTCATCCATGATCCGGCATTGCGATAGTTGCTTTACTCGCTAGATCCCCTTGCCCATGCAGGGCTTGTATGCCGTGCTCTGGAAGGCACGTAAAGCCGTTGGTCCCGGCTGCATTAGCAGTCGTTAACAACCAATAATCTGCACTCGGCCCGCGCTTTGACGACCTCCTTGGTCGAGTGGTTTGTACACCGGTTTTCATGGTGTCGCCATCTCTGAGGTCCCGGGTTCGATCCCCGGTCGGGTCAATTTAGAAATTATTGTTTTTCTAAATTGTGTCGGGTCTGGGTGTTTTCTATGTATAATAAGTATGTATTTAATTATCTTAAGTATGTTTATCCGTTGTCTAGTAACCATTTAACAAGTTTCATAACGAAGCTTCTCTTGGGCTAGATAATTGGTGTGAGTGTAGGAGAGTTTATTTAAAAAAAAAAGTTTATTGCCTGTTCTTCCTATCCATCCATAGGGAAGGCTCGTGCTCCAGCAGTGGGGACAAAAAATGAGCTGATGCTGATGATACCCACGTTGAAGATTGTACAATCAAAAGGATCTATAACAATTTATGATTTATAATTTATGATGACTATGATCGCAATACAAACACACATTGCGTTACCGAGCTCTTTAAAATATATCGCACATTTACAAAGAGACGTGCCATTTGCTTTCTTTATGCGCTGTTAATAGGTTTCCAGAATATATTAGAAGGAACATGTGCCCTAGATCACGTCCATTCAGGCATAAAAGACCCCACTAAAGGCATTATGATAGCTTGCCAGCCAACGTCGCCGCGTCGGCGTCGCGTCGCGAATCGGAAATATATTACGGGATATTATGGAGATTACGACGCACTGTATATCTTGGGGGAGTCGAGTTTTATTCGTAATTTTTTTTGCTGTTTTTAACCGATTCTCTAATGTGCTTTTACTATTGTTAGGAATAACATAATACGCTTATGTATTTAATAATATGGTTCCAGAACTGACTTTTCTGAAAAACGATCAACATTGCACAGTTCAAACTGCTGGGCTGAGAACGCTGAAATTTTACAGGCAGGTTTCTCATAAAGTCTACGTGCTAACTTGTAGTACTGTCTGGCCTTTGTATCGTAACTATTGTGAAACAGGTACAATTTTATGTTTGGCAAGAAATAACACGGGATTGTCTTCCAACGCTCAAAAATGTTTACGCGTATTTCTTTTTTAATAATTGTATCGAATGAAGCCTTAGTACGAGTTATGCCTAATTGTAAGTTAATGAACTATATTTTTTTTGGTTGTAGGCAAAAACGTAACGTAAACGACTCCATTTCAGTCCACATGAAAAGAAAGCTAGTGAACAAGAGAGGAGAGGCCTATGTCCAGCAGTGGACTAGTATAGGCTGATGATGATGATGATGAACAATTAAGCGTCACTGGCCGTCTTCGTCTTGCCAAAAATTTCGCAAGCTTATAAAATTGTAATTATCTTACAAAGTGATTGTATGCATGCGAATATTATTTATTTGCAATCCCAATTGTCATTTATTTCACTCTAAAACGTTATAATGAAAAAAAAATGTATTTTGTTAAAATTTTCCTGGACAGGTTGTTTCGTTCAGCGACTCAACACAACACACGTCAGTCACGTGGGCGACAAAGCGTAGGTACATTGTTCTACACATACGTTCTATTGCCAACCAAAGCCTTTTGTTAAGCCCCATTATCATGGATATATTGCGTTAAATTGAAAACAAACACAGGTGTTAGAAACTCGTGTTGTGCAAAATTTTACAAATTCAAACATTACGATGTAATTGAAAGTTGGAAGATTGAATTTAACGAAGCAGCGCGTTACGGAATTGACGCATTTTGCTTCCTGGAATCTTGCCCGGGTAATATATCGATTTGGGCATTCAAAAAGGATCTCCGGTTATCTTCATATGCACTCCGAATATCAGGTCGAGCGCTTTACCACTCAGCTACGGAGGCGTTCAAAATAGATAAATATACGTATACTAGACGTACGTTATCACGCCGGATCAGATCATCATCATCATCAGCTCATTTTCATGTCCCCACTGCTGGGGCACGAGCGTTCCCTATGGATGGATAGGGAGAACGGGCTATAAACCACCACGCGTGCCAACTGCGGTTTGGTGGTTGTTAACGACTGCTAATGCAGCCGGGACCAACGGCTTTAGGAAAGTTGCTTAACCTTATCAATCACCGACCAGGCACGTTAACCACTGCGCCATCGAGCTCCTCATAAGTTAATCCTCCGGTTAATTACACTTATTCGTGTGATTTGTCGTGGCTTCGTATCTGTTCGTGGTCGGGCGAGCGGTGACGAGGGTTCACTGCGATTTAATCAAGATTGAGGTGTAGTATGTGGTACGTTTAATAGGCACATACGTGCTTTACGACATCTTATTCTGGAACTGTAAATAAAGTTGCGTAAAATTATATATAGCCATAGACCTACTAATGTTATAAACGCGAAAGTTTGTAAGTATGGATGGATGTTTGTTACTCTTTCACGTAAAAACTACTGAATGGATTTTAATGAAACTTTCCTCATATACAGACCATGACCCAGACCAACATATAGGGTACTTTTTTTTTTACTGAAGTCTTCGCGAACGAAGTCGCGGGCAACAACTAGTTATAAATAATTGATATTACCTAAATGTTCTTTCGAACTAATAAACGCACTTTATTTATTATTATTCATTTTAATCTTTATTGCAAAATAAAAAAACAAGTACAAAAGGCGGACTTAATGCAAAATGGCATTCTCTACCAGTCGACCTAAAGGCTAAGCAGAAAAAATGGTGAGCGGTGTGACAAATAACGTAATTGAAACATAAAGTCGACAATATGATATTTAACCTATTACCCATTCAGGACGTCTTTTAGCTGTAGCTATGAATAAATAACGACATTTAACTAAGTACTCTCTAAGAACTGTTTGTAGTAAAAGCGTCTTGAAATCAAACGTGAATAAGCGGAAACAAAGTCTATTGGGAACCAAAACATACTTTAAATACTTGCGGTACATACTTACTTTCATTTTATAGCCCAATCATAGCCCAATTACATAACTGCTAATTAGTTAACATAGACAAAAGTTTTTTTTGATTGCTGTTTGCCTCAGGCGGCATTTTCAGCTTCACCGGGTTTGTTTGGGGACGGCGAGGAACGTAAAGGGTCCCTCAAGCCGTGTGAAACGAATCACCTTCGGAGGTTTCCTAGAGGGAACGGCATCGCGCACTAGTGCGCGTTCCCGTGCCCTACTAGATTCTCCGAAGGGTTCAGATCGGATCGGGGAGCGGAGCAACCCGAGGGCGCCTCTAAAGGCTCGGACCTCGGCTCGGGTTGACCGGGCCATGGAGGAGGAGAGAACCGCCCAGGTACATGTATGTACCTGGTGTAGAGCGCGTGTGAACCGGTTCTTCGTACCCTTGTTCTACGAGTACGGTGTCTTGGGCCTAAACTAGTGTGCATGTTTAGTGTATTGTGTAAATGTGTAGTGGCATAGAGGATCGGACGGGGGGAGAACAAAAGCCTACACTCTAAGTTACTATATTCGTATGTTTATGAGCTAAACATTTTGAGATGTATCACGACCTTTTAAACATTTTTACGTACGGTGAGACTGAGGTCGAAACAGTGAGCTCATTTAGCGTGAAGCGGAACGCACTAGATTAAAAAATAGTTGTCGGTAGCGTGTTACGATTTTATGAATTAATGATGAGACGACAACTTTTAATATTTTATCTTAGGTCCAAGGCTATCGTATTTTTTTATGAGACTAATTATAATGCTCCTCCGAATGAAGCCATTACTCATCTTCTGTACCTAAAAAACAAGTCGTAAATCACTAATGTCAAAGCGACGTGACTGACCAAGGGCAAGGAATTCTGATAAAAATCACAACCAATATATTTTAATCATGAAACTGAATTAATTTCAATAGTCTTTTTTGGTGAATATCTCTGTGAATTATGAATCGGCAGCTCATTAGCGAGATCAGATTGCTATCATGCAAGTTGAGCAATTTCGCAATGTCGGATTACCGAACTGTAGGCCTACTCTTGAACGTAAACTCAATCTCAATACAATTCCAATGTGATTAATATGTATCGATATTGGGATAAGTTTCACAATTTCGGAACGCCCCATCTCGATAATATTTTGTTCACTCAATTTCCACGCAATTGTCGACATGGAGCGTTCCGAAATTGCGAAACTATCCCATTATCGATAAATATTAATCGCATTGGAATTGTATTGAGATTGAGTTTGCGTTCAACATTAAGCCTACTGGTGGCCAATTAGGTTTAGTAGACAGACTCCATGAAGGCGGCAACGCGCTTGGCCCGATATACCAAGGGGATCCTATGTTGAATACTCAACTATGTTGAGTTCAACCCAGGACCCAGGATGTGTTCCAGATGTTTCGATGCATGTGATGTGATGTGTGTGTGTGATGCATGTGCATGTGATGCTTGAGATCATCACCACATTTGGTAAGCGTGATGCCTTGATTTCAATGATAGAGGGCTTGCCATTGATAAAGTATAAAAGTTAAATAGGATAGTGGCACCAGTGTCCATCTATTTATTTATTTATTTTATTTATTTACTTAGGTACAAGTCACATCCAAAATTACATAACGACAATTAATATCGAAATCGAATGGAAAGAGCAGCCGGGTATGAAATATTCCAAATCCTTCATTGGCGAAAACGCCTTAGGACGGAGTAAGTTCATATACGGAGGTGGTAGAAGGCAGGCCCGACTAACCATCGGTGCCTTGACAGGGCACTATGCCACAAAACAAATGCTTCACAGAATGCACCTTTCAACAACTAGTTTGTGTAGGGCGTGTGGAAAGGAAACGGAGTCAATGCAGCACCTACTGTGTGACTGCGACTCTCTGGCTAGGAAAAGAATGGGACTCCTGGGGTCGGCCTATCCGAAACCGGAGGACTTCAGGCTCTTCGCCCTTAAGGACGTTGCCAAACTTATGGCATCTATCTTTACAGAGGAAGAAGAGTGAAAGGATGGGGTTGCACAAAAGATTCCGATGAGTCGAAGTGTTACTGCGAGAGGGAAACCTCGGCAGGCCCCACTAAGATAAGATAAGACAGTATCGAAAATATTGAGCTGGGATGCAAACCCAAACAATGTACACAATTTGACCAAATTCGACAATTAAATAAAGAAAAGAAAAACGTTACGTTAATTAAATTTAAAATGTTATACATTATGTACATTACATCATACGACAAAAAAGGAGACACTACATGGAAATAAATATTGAAAATTCAATACAATTATAATTAATTTTGGCTTGATTTATCAAATTTTACGGTATGACCGCTAGAAAGCTGATGGTTTGTTTTCAATTGTTGCTAAAGACTAAAATTAGATGCTAACCCCTATTTTTAAAGAGTAAAGGTTAGGTTAAGGTCTTTCACGACCTCCGTAGCCGAGTGGCTTGCACGCCGGACTTTGGGCGGCGCTAACTCAGAGGTCGCGGGTTCGATTCCCGGTCGGGTCAATGTCGAAAACGAACTTTTCGATATTGTGTCGGGTCTGGGTGGTTGTGGTACCGTCGTTGTTTCTGATTTCCATGAAACGAGTGCTTTAGCTGCTTACCTTGGGATCGGAACAATGTATGTAATGTAGTCTCATAAATATATAAAATATGTCGATGAACGGTTCTTGTCGAACGCTGGTGCCACTACCCTTTTTTTTTACCTTTAATACTTTTTAATTTTGCACCAAAATTATTTTTGCAAACAAATAAAGACAAAGTGTTGAAAAACTTCGACGAGCGGGATTCGCACCCGAGAACGGGTCACAAACCACCACGCGGGATTGCACCAGTGCGGATTGGTAGTTGTTAACGACTGCTTACACAGCCGGGACCAACGGCTTTACGTGCCTTCCGAAGCACGGAGGAGCTGAAGATGATAAATATTCGGTCACCCATCCGATGACCGGCCTTTGCGAAAGTTGCTTAACCTTAGCACTCGCAGACCGGGCGCGTTACTCACTGCAACATCGAGCTCCTCTACGCAACAATATTTGCGTAAAATTATATGTAAATAATAATAAATATAGCTTGCCTAATTCTTAACAGCTGATCTTTCAATATCTCTTTGGCTCCTTTGGCTTTTAAAATAAAAATAGATAGTGTTGAATAATTTCGGCGAGTTGGATTGAGCCACGATAGCATAGTTGGCAGTGCACCTGACCCGGCATGTCATGCGGGTTCTAATCCCGCTCGTGGAATTTTTCCAACACTTTGTCTTATTTCAAATATATTTTTAATCTTCTTTTCAAACTACTATACCTCGAGCTTCTACATGCTTCAGACCCCAAGTTAAACCGTTCAAGGTTACTTCAGTTCGGTTTAATAACCAAACAGCGGTTACGCAGATGGTGCATAAAATTTCATTGACATAAAAGGAAAAGGTTTTATGCGACGAAGGTTAGATGCTCAATTATGTACAAACACCGCAATCAGGATGAATATTAAACATGATTGTCCCACTATCCGCCGCAATCGCGAAGATTGCGGATTGCGAATTTGATATTCCTATACGCAGCTAATGAAACGTGAAGTAAAGACATAGGCATATCAGACTATCCAAAACTGTAAAATTTCATCAATTAATGTTCAACCATATGCCATATATATAAAGTTCAAAGTCTGTTGAGGATATTTGACAGTCTTTGGTAGTCTGATGTGCGGGCCGGGCCTTCTGTACATACAGAATGTTAAGAATAAGGGTGCGGTCCGATTAAGAGCTATTAATTAGTCGCTAGGAGCTATTTTATAGTGGATGAGAGTAGCCGTGGATCGTGCTCAATGGCGTGCAGTTGAGGAGGCCTATGTCCAGCAGTGGACGTGTGTAGGCTGATGATGATGATGAGATGCTATTCTTGAGTTGAAAAAGAGATCAATTTGTTCAACAGGATTGGACAGGTTTTAATAGCCTCTGTGGTCTAGTGGTTAAGATCACCGGTTTAGACCCAGAGGTGCCGGCTTCGATTCCCAGCGGGAGGTACATGTTCGTGCACTCGGTTTGGTTGGTGGTAGGGCTTGTTTGCCCGCCTGGCCAGCTACCACCATCTTATCTAAATATGTCGCCATAACATCAATGTTTATAACATTGCCAGTGCCTCAGTCGTTGAGGATTCCGTTTGAAGTGAACTTCTGCCTACGGCCTTATCATCGCTTAACATTATCTTACCCATAAGATACAAATATATATATATATATATATATATATATATATATATATATATATATATATATATATATATATATATATATACCATTTTTGTGTAACCTTATCGATTGAATTGCAGTTTAGCTCTTCTTGAACTTCAAAATATATAGTTACTAGTTAATTCCTCTTAATGGCACCGCACCCTAAAGGCTGGAGAAAGTCGATGAGCAATAATTATATTAGACCTCCGATTCTGATGTAAATTCAATAAGATGTACACAATATTATTCACGAACAAGATGACTCACCAATGTATCTTTGCCAATGCAATTTGTGACCTATTGTGTTATGAGATATTGGTATATTTTGAATGAATACCCTCAAAAGGACAGATGTTATTATCAGCTACTAGCGACTTCGTCCGCTTCAATGAAGACCCGTGGCCCGTGATGGTTTTACCAGCTTAAAAACTATTTTTTTAATACAAACCTTGACCTGACAATTTCAAAACAAATATGTATGTATCAGTCAAATCGGTCTCGGCCGTTCTCTAGTGATGCTCTGGTAACATGTGGAAACGCCTCAACCCAACAGTGGGATGTCTATACGTGATAAATCATGTGCAAGAGCGTATGTTAGTAACTGTTTTACTACCAAGAGCGAACACATAAAACCGTCTCGAGTAGATAAGGATAATCTGGTGGAGTGTACTTAATTATCTCCTGAGTAATTGGGAGCTGCGGAGAGGGGCCGGGAGCCCGTTGTTTTTATTCAGGCAACCCTGGATTAATGAATTGGGATATCGTCTGCAGGTGCGATATTTGAACTTGGATGTATTATTCATGTGAATTTAATGTGTAGGTGGAGTTATAGCTTGGACGCGCGGTCTGGTTGTGTTTTATAGGTCTATTAGTATGTTAAACAATTATGAGTTATTTATGTCTTTAAATTATAGAGTTTGATAGTCCATTAGTTAACGCATTCAGTCTGAAAAAATTAAAATAAATTTATTTGTTACAGAACAGTTCAAACATACAGATAAAAAAGGAAATAAATAAACATAGGAGTCCCAAAACGGTTCCGACTCAGCAAAATGCTAGCCTTGAGGTTAGCGCTGATCTTCCGTTGGAACCGGTTTAGGTGATGCTGCGATAGCAACACAACCGTAACACAAAAAAAATGCAAGTGCAAAATAAAAAAATATAAAAACAAAAATAACAGCCGTACGTAGGTCTGTATCAAAAATAGAAGATTAAAAAAAATATGGCTGTATAATCTGAATCGCTACCACTACAGGTACAAAAAAAAACATACATTCTACAAAAAAACAGGAGTAACAAATGACAATCATTGACATACAAAGTGGTTCGTTTCAGCAAAATAATAAAAATAATATTATTATTTAGACCTATTAGACAAACATTACTTCACATTGATTTGGATAACAGAATGCTTAAAATACAACAAGGACACATTGCTAAACAGCTAGAGGAGCCAGTACAAAACGCCTTGTAAAGGAAACATACATTCTATAATTCTAATTACAGTTATAATTAGTCGTTATAATTAATAATTATAAGTTACAGCTATAATTCTAGTAACATTCTAATTACAGTCTGCAATTGCTGAAGGTAAGCAACTTTTGCAAAAGCCGATCATCAGATGGTAGGCGATAAATATATCATCTCGAGCTCCTCCGTGCTTTGGCACGTAAAGCCGTTGGTCCCCGCTGTATTGGCAGTCGTTAACAACCACCAATCCGCACTGGACCTGCGCGTTGGTTTATGGCCCGTTCTCCCTGTGTAGGGGAGGCTCGTGCCCCAGCAATGGGGACATAAAGTGAGCTGGTGATGCAATGATGATGATCGCATTAACGAAAACTTTTGTATGGGAACATTTTGCCTCTCCCTTTTTTTCCAACAGGAGGTGCTGCTTCAATGCTGTACAATTCTTTTTCATTTTTACGTGCTTTAATAGCTAATAAAACTTGCACTAGATAGATAGACAGTTACCTGGTAAAACCACGTCTTTGGCGAACGTTTAAAAACCAAAGCGAAGAGCCGTAGAGCCGATGAAACTAATCCGTTGTTAATAGTCAACGTCCCGAGCTCCAGCTTCGATTGAGAGAGGTTAGTGAGAGCCGACCGGGTTAATAGCTATAGATGTGATTGCATTAAAGAAGTTAGGCTTGCAGACAATTCGTAACCGAATTGAATTGCGAGTTATGTGAATTCGATTAACAGAGTTATTTTTAGCTGAGTTAAGTTTGGCTATTCAATTTTTTATGTAGGATTTTATGTACCATAGTTAGCCTTCATCTCACCTGATGTTAAGTGATGGTACGGCAGAAGGTTTAAGCGCACTTCACCCGAAATCCTCAACTACTGAGGCACTGGCTATCTTACAACAACAATGATGCTATAAACATTGATGTTATGGCGACATATTTACTTATTTATTTATTTATAAGGAAAAGAGGGAAACAGTATGATTTTGTCGCCTTGCCCTTTATTGTCTTTACTCAAGAGGAGTGTTGAGTGAGGACAAAAAGTGTCGAGATATTTTTGCGTTTTTTTCTGGGATTAAAATAATTGCCACCATCATAGTCCAAAAACAGTAAGGTGTAGGTAAATAATAGGGTTTCTTTGAATACACCGTTTTCCATAGAATGGTATGATACTATGTCATTCGATGTGATAAAAACTATTTATATAATTAAGTGAAACGTACACATAGAGGAAAGGAAGGAATTATAGAAAAAAACGACTAGTCAACAATTCTACAGGTACATAATCATAAATTGTTATAATTAACAAGCTAAGCAGCTACGAAGGGTAATTAACGATTGTGTAGTGGTTTATAGGTTATCCGGGGCTAAAATTTTGAATGAAGATATATATATCTTCATTCAAAAATCTTCATTCATCTATAGATAAGATAGATAAAACTATTTATTGCACACACACATAAAAGTAAAAACGAACAATGAATTTTTTTATGTCGGGGTGGCCAAAGGCGGTCTTATCGCTTAAAGCGATCTCTTCCAGACAGCCTTTGAGGTATAGGACAACTGAAAGGAAAATAAAAGGCAGTAGTGCACTTGTATAAAGCAAAATAATAATTTAAAATAATATTAATAATAATGTAAATTTATATGAGAAAAAATAAATAAATGAGGATACCGAGCATACGAGTATATCGAGATCTGGAAACTCAACGAGACAGAAAATAGCATTTCTTAAAAGTATGCCAGTAATTACAATAATTTATTAAGATTTATTAGAATTTTTAATGATTTTAAACGGTTTCGGTATTAAAAAAAATCCATAATCTACAAACCATGCAAATAAACATCAAATTTTTATTCTATTCTATTCTATTCCTTTCAAAATACACTATTGAATACATAAAACAGTTCACCTATGTAGGTAATGGTTAATAATTATTCATGGTAACTGTAAGAGAATACTCGACTTTGGCTGATATGTTTGGGAATAACTGGCGGACTTCTCTTTCAATTTTTCTATCTCAGCATATAGCTAGTACAATCAATACTTGTACAATATAATATTGTACAGTATTAAAAGTCCACTTCTGGGCCTGATGCTGTACAGCTAATAGGCATTATTCTTTCCTCAATATACTTTGAACTTTATGTTTAACTAGTGGCCCGCTCCCTACTTCGTCGGCTTTTGCTATTGCAGCGCCACCTACCGGGTCCAATTGTAAATCTAAACCATTCTCGAATCCACTTGAACACACACAGAAAATTTCATCCAAATCGGTCCGGCCGTTTAGAAGGAGTTCAATTACAACGCACAGAAGATTTATATATATCGCACATGACAACATGTAATTAAAAAAACGGCCAAATTGACTTAAGATTACCTACGGATCAAGTAATTTTTACTACATCTACATACTGACAAGACACTCTCATAAAAAAGTCAATTTTTGTAAGAGTTTATCGCCGCACTCGATAGTTGCGCAAGACAACAGTGTACTTTCTCAGTTACTAGGCCGGGACTTGCCCCGCTTTCGCCCCTTGTACCAGACAACAACGTACTTTCTTAGTTAGAGATCCGGGACGCGCGCGCCGCTGGGCGCGTCAACCAAATAATACGCCGCAAAGTGGGAATTTCGCCGAGGTGAGAATGTCTAAAAAGACACTTTTGAGATACGACTATATTAACTGATTTTAAATTATCATAGTGCTGTATACTATTTTGAGTTAATACTGTTTTGACTTTTTATTTCTGCATGTTTTATAGGTACACACACACGCCTGCACATCAACCTACCACAAACTGTCAAATTTCCTCAATAGACTTTGAACTTTATGTCTAAGTAATATGGTTGACATTGTATTGAATAAATTTGACAGTTTTGGATAGGTTGATGAGCTGGCGTCTTGTACGTTTACGTTTTGTTTTATTTGTTTTATGACTGTTTGTCGATCAAAACTTTCGTGTTATGACTGTATTCACTTTTCGAACATTATAAAGATATAGCATTTGGTTGAACATTTATGGAAGAACTTTGACAGTTTGGGATAGGTTGATGTGCAGGCGTCTGTACCTACGTGTTACACTTTCGATGTTCTGTAATTACTGGAAATGTTGAAGGATTTCGATTCTGGATGATCGACAACCGCTTAATGACTTCTCAGATAGATTGATAAATGAATTAAGGTGACTTCGTAGAATGATAATGCATTTCTTATTTAGTTCAAGCTGAATAAAAAGTACATTTGCGGGCATAGCATGACTTTATTCATTTGTTTTTTATCCAAAAAAATTGGTCGACTCTATATTTTGACTGTCTTTTTAATTAGGCTTATGTTACCACCCAATTGAGTTACCACAGGTGGCCGATAGTGATTGCACAGACGCCTGCCCATTAACCTTTCCAAAACTGTCAAATTTCTTCAATAAATGTTCAACCTTAAGCTATATCTATCTATCTATACATATTATAAAAAAGCTAAAGAGGGTCGAAAGTCTGTATATGGAAGATATTCGAAAAAAAGTTGGCTGAGGATACTTAGAATTGATAACAGAACACGTTCCATCAGATTTTAGAAGTTGTGTCTGTTTTTCTGTTTATCTGTTTGTCTGTTTATCTGTTTGTCTGTTTATTTGACCGCGCATCACGTGAAAATGGCTGAATGTCTGAACGGCAGCTTTTTTATGCAAACTTTGCACAAAGACAGACAGACAGTTGGCCCTGGCAGAGGACAGAAGTCAGGGGGAGAAAGACGGCAGCTTAGAATATTAAATATGGGCGATCCATCACTACCGATTGTCGGATCACCAATATGTCGCGCGTCGTAGTGATTACGGATAAAACCCTTACCTTCAAACCACGATCCTGGATGCAGCGGGAACAAGCAACAAGGAGATTTAAAAATAAATGATGGTTAAAAATATGATAAAGTACTGTCACTTGTTTCGTCTGTATTTTGTTTTTAGACCCTTTTGTACCCATAAACTCTTTAAAAGCCTATAAAATCAGTATAATTGCTATTAAGCAAATGTGAAAGCTTTATTCATTATCTGAAGTAACTTATATCCATAATTTATAACACAGCAGTAACAGTAGAAGGCCTGTGAACAGTCTGAAGTGTTTTCCAAATTACACTTTTCATTTGTCGCTGAGTAGTATTCGTAATCTAAGTGACAGATAACGACTCTACTTGTGAATTATTGATGGATCTGACTTTGAAGGCTAAATAGCGCGTACTAAGAGGCAGCATTAGTTATAGATACCGTCACATTTATTTTTAAAGTGTATTATTAATGCGCTATTAACATATTAATTCCATAGGGCCTAAACAAAAGGCATAACTCTAATATACTAAGTAAAATTTAAACACTGAAAAAAGACGACAACCTCAGGCGGGAATCGAACCACGCACCTTCCGCATTCCGGGCGGCTGCCTTAACCACTTGGCTACCGAGGTCTGGCTTTCACCCGTCGAAATTTTTCAGTGCTTGATGCTTATGTTTTTTAGTCAACATTGCTTCATCAATCTTAGAAGTTTTCACCTCTGAGATCCGAAAGAAATATTTTTACAAATATTTGAACATTCGGTTAGAAGCCGAATGAATTTACTTAAGTATATTTAAGCGTTAATAAAACGCTAAAATATATAAAAAACACTTATCTAATATACTACTCAAAACAAAATAAGGGCCACGAGGTATTTTGTCTGTACCATGAAAATAATAAAACCAATATTAATTTTTTTGTCTCCATAACGAAAACTAATGTTGTTTTTACCGTGTAGACCAATAAATTTATTCCAATAATAATGATTAAAAAGTTTATTTGCTTTTGAAAGAAAAAACACATTTAAGGTTAAAAATAAAAACAATGTAAAGTTACTGAAAACAAAAGAAAATACTCCATGCTCATCTTTTAGTAACGGGTATGCCCCCCTCGTTTCGTTACGCACTCCTGAAGCCTGGAGTGCATGCTCTCAATCAAATGCCTGACATTTTCCATTGGAATCTCTTCCCAGGCCCTTTTAACAGCGTTGATGAGTTGCTGTTGGTTGTGGATTTCCTGATCACCGTCTCTAACTCTTCGTTTCAACTGATCCCACATGTGCTCTATTGGATTTAAGTCCGGACTGTTCGCCGGCCACGGCAAGACTTGAATTTGAGACGCTTCCAGTACAAATTGAGTCGCTTGAGCCGTGTGTGCACGAGCATTGTCTTGCATCAAGATGAATCTAGGACCCGCTCGCTGGGCAAATGGGATCACATGTGGTCTGACGAATTCCTCAATATACCGCTGAGTAGTAACAGTACCCTCATTTAAAATAGCGATCTCAGTTTTGCCGTGTAAGCTTATCCCGCCCCAAATCATTACATTTGGACCACCAAAACGATCGACTTCATGGATGCAGGCTTCTGAAAATCTCTCGCCGCGTCTTCTCCATACTCTAATACGCCGATCGTCGTTAAAAAATTTAACTTTGCATTCGTCTGTGAAGAGCACCATGCCCCATTGGTTTATGTCCCAGTCCAAATGTTGACGGGAAAATCTTAAACGATTTGCACGATGATTTCTGGTTAATGGAATACGGACAACTCGCCTTCTTGATGCCTGCTGGTCTACATGCAATCGATTACGAATAGTTTGGTCACTGACACGAGTACCCGTTGTGAGCCGTAAACGATTTTGCAGCTTGCGGGCCGTCGTTGTGCGATCTCGGCGCGCACTTAATCGAATGTAACGATCCTCTTGAGCTGTTGTAATGCGAACTCTGCCCAAACCAGGTCTTCTTCTAACACTGCCGGTCTCTTGGAAACGATTCCATAGATTTTGAATAGCTCTTCGAGAAAATCCCAATTGCAAACCCACAGATCGCTGCGAATGATCTTCTTCAATCATTGTAACGGCTCTGGTTGCTGTCAGCGAGTCCATATGACGCCTGCGTGCTTGTGGCATATTGCAAAAGATGTTTCTGACTCGAGATATCAATGAACTCTGATAATTTCTAATAAACCAAGAAGCTAAGGAAAGTAAAACGTCAAAGAAAATGGAATCAAAATTTTCAAAAATAATTTTAAATCAAATTTTATTTAAAATTGTTGCCAGCATTAGATGAATACTACAATATTAAAAAGTTTAGGTATCAAAGAGTTTGTATACTCAATATTTTACTACTTTCAATATGTAAATGTTTAATAATTTACACCAAAATGAAAAAATACCTCGTGGCCCTTATTTTGTTTTGAGTAGTATATAATAAAAATGAAATAGAGTGATTATCGTACAGTATTGACATAAGCCAGTTTTTTATTGAGTGTTATATTAATGAATAATGAATTTTAATTGTGTGTTTTTCTTGTTAAGTGCATCACATGTTTTTTTTTTATTTTTAAGGTAGATAGATAGATAGATAAAACTCTTTATTGCACACACACATAAAAGTAAAAACAAACAATGAAATTTTTATATCGGGGTGGGCAAAGGCGGTCTTATCGCTTAAAGCGATCTCTTCCAGACAACCTTTGAGGTATAGAACAACTGAAAGGAAAATAAAAAGCAGTAGTGCACTAGTATAAAGCAAAATAATAATTTAAAATAATAATAATAATAATGTAAATTTATATGAGAAAAAATAAATGAAGATAAAAATAATAAAAATATGAATTATTTAAGTATATATAAAATTAAGTTGTGTCTTATAAAATTAAGTTGTGTCTTATAAAATTAAGTTGTGTCTTATAAGCCAACGATACATATGAAGACCGTTTGATTGACTTTATGACAATCTTTATGTTTAAATAATATTCTATACTACTAGCGTTATGGAACTTCTCTAGGCCCTTTGTTAACCCATTTAGAAAGCTTAATGCTTGCGTTAGTCACTAGTCTCGCGGAACTATGGGGATTGATCCGCGACTTTTCGCATTCAACCCGAGCATTTATCCGTTCAGTTGCCGACGCATATAAAAGACGCTAGTCATTTGTCGCAAAGATATGCAACGGGTTTGGCGGAGGACATATAGTTACCGTCGGCCGAACACATCACCCAAACCCTCCTCCAGTCGTAGCGGTCACCGTTCCACTGATCTCCGGAGGGAGAGGACAAGTGTGTGCACCTGTGTTTGCGCGAACAGTCACGAGCATTAACATGTAAACAATGTAACTCTTAATACAATGGAATAAGGGTCATATCTAACCAAAAGTGTTTACATGCTCGTGACACCTGTGTACCTAAATATATACTGCGTGGACAGACTGCTTTCGTAGCCCATAAAAGCGGTCGCTGTAGCCGGAATCTGCTAGGCGAGATATACAACGTGTAACAGAAAGGTGTGGTAAAAATTAAAAGATCCAAAGTTCAGCATCTTGACAGTGTAAATACCGGATCCCGGTATAAGTAGAAAATCTGGTAGTAGTGTCAATACCGGCTCCCGGTATGAAAAAGCCCTTCTATTCCCATCCTTATATTGTACGTTTAAAGCGTGTTTTTGTCTTTGGCGTGGCTTACAATGCGTTGATAGGCAGCTTTGGAACCATAGACTTCGCGCATTAAAATAGCAGTACTACGAGAAAAAAATTATGTCAAACGTCAGTGAATTTTTGTGTCATCCGATACCTTGTATAAAAAAACTTATTTGTATTTTGTATAACTTGTATTAAAAAAAGTATTTGAGGCATGATGTGTTTGTATTTTAAGTCTCTTGTGTATTAAATGTGGTATAAATAAAGCTCAATTGAAGATTAAACCGTAAGTTAACTTTTATATAATTACAAAATACAGATGTAGGTAAATAAAAAAAAAACATTTGTTTATGTTGGTGATTTAAAAGTGGCATTGTCTTACTTTCTTGGAGTTATTTATATAAAAGAGACAGGTAGAGTAATTATTCTAAATTATGTTATCATAATTTGCTTCCTACAACTTATTATAGATCAATAGATATATTAGTTACAGTAAATGGATTCCACTCAAAAAGCCATGTCAGTGTAAATACCGGCTCCCGGTATGACACTGTTACGAGACCGATCCAGATCGTATACGTGTTGCTACTAAGACAAAATTATTAACTTTAATTTGTCATGCAATTGTTCCTTAATTATTTATAAAAGTGAATTCATGCGCGTGATCATAAGTGTAAGTTCACAGAAATTACTAAACCACTAGGGCTGTCACATGTTAATTTAGTTAAGACGTCATAATAAAAATATTTAATTAAAAATTTCATAACAAATTAAAGTGAATAATTTAGGTCTCAGTAATTTTGCATACAAGATCTCGATCGAATACACTACAGATCTTTTCATTTTTACTACACCATTCTGTCACACGTTGTATATTTGTTTATTAACACGGGGAATGGCCACGGCTAAGTAGCAATCTCCGAAGCAAACTTTTCTAAGCACGAATAAAATTTTGAAATCGTGTCGCGCGTACCACAAACTTTTACCAACACACCTGAAATATTTAAATATCAAACTCGAAGCGTGCATATCTCTCGTGCATTATTCAGCAACTGCGAATTAACGAGCGACGTTGATTGTAGTATAACGGTAGACACTTTGCTACTTTATCCAACAGAATTTGCGAAAATCTTGTAGCAAGTATGAAATGGAGTACTCGTTTGAACAGTAAATACATTTGCTTCCTTTATTGTAGCCGGGCACAACGGCTTTACGTGCCTTCCGAAACACAGAGGACCACGAGATGATACATTATTAAATATTTAAATATAGCTATAGTTAAATATCGGTTACAATACGAAATGGTAGATATGCGCATTTACCAGCGAAAGATACTGAAATAGCTCAATTGAGAAAATCAGACTAGGTGTCCGTTAGCGTGACAGCAATGGCAATAAACGCGAACATCGTAAATGAGTTCCAAATTAGTGTACAATTAAATTAGGACCGAGTTTAAGTACGGAAAATCTTATTTTATTGAGTGCCTCACCGGGGGCTTTGAATAAATTATCAAGACGTCTTAGATAGAAGTATTTACGTGTCTCCGTTGTTAATATTTTATACTGGACCGACTTTTGAAGAGGGTGTTCGGAAAATAAATTGTATTACAAAAAATGTGTTTGTTTTGTTTATATAATTTTAACGCAAATTTTGTTGCGAAACAAATTACAAAAACACAAATGTTGAAAAAATTTCCACGAGCAGGATTTGAACCGGCACCCTTCTGACATACCGGGTCAGGTGCTCTTCCAATTGAGTTATCGTGGTTCTAACCAGCCCGCCAAAATTATTCAACACTATTTACTTTTTAATTTGAAAGCCAAAGGCGCCCATTCAATGTCAACAACTACCGTCATTAACACCCGACCATAATATTTTTACAAATACTAAAGATAAATAAATAGTGTTGAAAACTTTTCCATCATTTGTGTTTTTGTAATTTATTTCGCAACAAAATTTGTGTTAAAATTATATAAACAAAACAAAAACATTTTTCCTACTCATCATTCAGCTTTCCTACTTCTTAACTGATCTTTATACATATGATCTTTATACTTTATACGTATGTATTTTTATTGCTTTTCCATCTTATTTTACGTGCGTATGGTTTAATATTTGTTGACAATAAAGTTGTTATTGCTCCGTAGGGGTTTAATAAAGAAATCTGCCTTTATACGCTATACTACTGGGTTTAAGTTTGTCGGGAACTTGCAAGCAAAAGCAAAAGCTTGCAAGGAACTTAAATTTCAAGAAAGCTCTACCTTTTGCTTTTTTTCCCTGTAGATGGAATAATGTCGATTTTTACTAAATATATTTGTGATCAGTCTCGAAAAATATGATGCCTAGTTGAACTAAAACAAGTACCATTGCATGATTGTAAATGTACATTTCATGATTTGGTAACGACTATCTTTGTATACGTTGCTACTTCTTTGTATACGTCGCTACTTCTTTGTATACGTCGCTACTTCTATAAAAACGATGCATTTTCTTGCGCCCATTCTTCTCTATAACTGAAGGACGTCCTAAATTGCCAGCAGGCAGATTTTTTAAAATTAAGAATATCTTTATGTGAATTTTATAAAATTAAATATTTATAAAATTTTATAAAATACATTGAAAAAATTAAACGCCCACCCGACCCAGCCAGGAATCGAACCTGGGTCTTACGCAATCCGGGCGGCTGCACTGACCGCTATGCTACCGGGAAGGCTGACGTAAGCGCTGAATTTTGTCACTCGCTGCCAGATCTCACTTCTCACTTCAGATCTCACTTCTTTTGTCGTTGAAGTCAACAACCAAGGCATATATCATAATATTGAACTTGGCTCTCATTTCACATTTATGTTTTTGAGGGGATATCATTACTTTTTCTACAGAAATTATTAGTAGGCACTTACGTAATAAAATTATCGCACCGCTCCACACCCCGCTGCTCCACGGTCGCCCGCCACCTCGTGCGCCGTGGTCCGTGGTATTATTGAATTATTTTTAAGTAATAATGATCTTACACAATGGTTGTGCGCTAATTATTGAAATAATAAATAATACTAAATCCCAGTTAACAATAACGTAATAAATACGAAAGTTGTCTATGCTCTTAGTCATAAGTCATTACCTATAAGTACTAAAACTGATATGTTCGGAAAAAAAAATTAAGGGTGGTATTCCACTCGTTATTATATTCACGTGAAGACCGGCTGTCATCGATTTTGATTGCTGATTCTTACATTACAGGCATGTATAAAATGTTCCTAATAAAATCAATTAATTGAAAAATATATTAAATTGATAAAAATTTACTAGTTTCTGATTTATACCTTTGTATTCGCCCAACTACCTATCTCGATGCCAAATTTTAACTTTCTAGGTCATGTCTATTTTTGGACGTTAATAATTAAATAACCGTTTGAGGTGTGTTTATGAAATTTGGAGCACATATTTTATGTATCTCGCAAGTCTCAATATTTGAGCCATGTTTGACATGTTTATGTGAAATAGTTTTTGAGTTATGAGGGGGTCAAAAGTGGCTCCAAATGGTTCGTGTAATTATTACACACGGTGCTGCTCGCCAGTTCTGTTAGCTTGAACTTGGCTTGACACGCTGCCGCGTGTCTAGACTTTGACCTACCTATTTTATTGATCTTTGTTTTTTATTACCTTTTTATTTTACGAAAATTATTAGACCGACAAACACTACATTACATTCTTACTGCGATTTTATATTTTATCGTTTAACACCAAACAAAACTATGTACACTCAACCACACCATACAATAGTTAAGCTATTAGATAATTCTTTTTTTTATTAAAATAATAATTAGTTGTCAAAGTTTACTTTTTAAGATAAGGAAAATACATAACATATTTTTTAATTTGCCTAAAATAAAGTCTATTCTAAAAAAAAATCTAAAGTTTTCTAAAAAATCTATTTTATATTCTCTATAACTAACAACTTCAAATTCTCAAAAATATATCCACCTGAAAATTGTCTATCCAAAATCTACCTAAAAAAAGTGTCTATCTGAAATTATCTATTTTTAATAATAATTTATTTTGTATAAGCAAGTCCATTCCTTGATTTAGATTTCGATGTTGATCTCATTGTATAAGAAGCTTGTATTGATGGTTAGAATAATTGAATAATGTTCACTAATTTAATTCCACCATATAATCGAGACTAGAGCGGTTATATAAAACACTAATTCGTGAAATATTTAAGATTCATTTTTGTGATAATAGGTGTAATAAACGAAACTTCGCTTTATTAATACAAATTAAAGATAACTTTAATAATGTCTGTATTTTATTGAAATATTAATTTTAAATTGATAGTAGCTATTAGTAATTTTACAAGTTATTTACTACTACATACATGATTAGTATCTATGTATCAAATAACTTGATACTTACGTACTGGACGCATATTGCGAGGTGTCATGGTGATTCATAATTAGCCTGTTAACAATGGGATATTCAAGCTTAAGAAAAAATCCCTTCAATAATTAATTATACATGTCGGAGATGTGGCGCTAGCATCGCTTAGAAACGACAAGTATAGTCTATACTTAGTGTGGTCTGCGCAGCCTATGCTCTATGGTGCGCGAAACGTCAACGGCAGTTGGCTTGGCGCGACAACGGACTGGACACATTTGAACGAGAGCGGTCGGAGCGTACGCACGCGCAGAACTCATTTCGTTTCTAAAATCCATTTGCATCGGGCAACTGTTTCTAAATAATGTAATTGTGATATTAAAATAACATTAAAGTGACTGTGAGGAATACGACTGCGTCTTTATTTTGAAGATCCAAGATGATATCGGACGGTGTTATCGGCGAATCAGAGTTTGCTCGACCATCCTACCTACACAAACCAACCTCCCCGCTGCCGACATATATGTTCATAACAGAACAATATGTTAAAACCTTTTTTATTATTACTGTCTATGATTATAAAAAGTAAGTCATAAGACGATAAAAGAAGATGTTGTAGTGAGTTGATATTTGGTGTATTTTTAATAAATTGATGAAGTTTATAGTGAGTTGTTTTAGTCCTGGGCACCCAGGAACCAGGGAAAGATTGTCCGGGACATAAAAATTGTTCCTTCGAGTATAAATATACAAGAATATAATAAATATTAATTGAAATGTGGTCAAGATTGAAGTGACAGTTAAAATAAAAGAAGAATTTTCATGTGAAAATATTCATAACAAGATTTTGTAGAAGAGAGTTGATACAAGTTGAAGAGAGTTGAGTTGATAAGAAGGAAGGTTTAAAATTCAGATATAATGTTATAAAATATACACGTAAATATTTCAATATTAAAATTAAATTTTTGATGTTTGGTTTGACATCAAAGTTTCCGAACATGACGAAAATTTCATAACTACAATTTGTGTGTTCGGATGTATGCACGCAAGAAAAAAGCAACGGTGTTTTTCGTGAGTGGCGAGGGCTGTTTGTCAGCGGTTTTCTTCGTCGGTGCAGTGTTATAGGCGTTCTGCAGTTAAGCGTATTCCCAACGTCGCTGCGAAACTGTCACACGTCAAATATCTTCAATTTCGAGATATTATTATTTTAAGTTTTAGCTTTGTGTATATTTATAAAGTTATTAGTTGTGGTTGTTGTATTATAAAGTGGATAGTTGTTATTTTAAATTTGTGGGTAGGATTTCACGTGTAAAGATGTCTCAATTGCTAGAATTAATAGCCTCTCGGGGTTACGTTAAAGGGTCTATAAGCAGAATTCAAAAGTTTTGCTTAGCCGCCGATTTTGATTCCACGTCTATACAAGCTCTTAGTAAGAAAAAGTTTCGGCTAATCAAAGCTTTTGAGGATTATGAAAAATATAATAGAGCGATATTATTACTTGACCCAAACGATGCCGAACAGTACGAGGTGGTGGAAGACAAAAGAGACCGCTGCCTTGAGCTGATTAACACTCGTTTACAAGGCAGTGTGCAACAAGCCAACTCAGGATCCCAGGTAGGACAGTTTAAAAAATTACCCACTGTTCATGTGCGAACATTTGATGGTTCATCCATCATGGATTATTATCCCTTTGTAAATATGTTTAAAGCTGTGATCCACGCAGATAGTAATTTAAGCCGGTGTGAAAAACTATATTACCTGCGCACTTTTCTTGCAGGTGAGGCTTTAGACCTCATCAAAAATTTATTGTTGACGGATGAGTCCTATGACGCAGCGTTAAAGTTACTGGATGACCGGTATAATAATATACCACAAATTGTGAATTTCCATGTAAATGGTATATTAGACTTGCCAAATTGTACAAAATGTACAGCACCTGCATTACGCAATATTGTGTCCACAGTGAATGTGCACCTTGCTGCACTAAAAAATTTAGATGAAAAGGTTGAACATTGGGGCACAATATTAGTTAATGTCCTGTCCAAAAAGGTAGATTCATACACTATTCGTGGATTTCACCTAGAACGCAACATGAAGCAAGTACCAACTTTAAGTGAACTTCTTACCTTCTTAGAAAAGCGTGCCATAGCTATGGAAGCCACAGCTGAGGAGAAGCCTCAAAGGCCAATGAGGCCTTCAGTCAATGCCACAGTTGCTTCTGGAGTATCATGTAGGTATTGCCAGGACAGTCATAGAATTTATGAATGCATAAAATTTGAAATGCTTCCTCCTAAGGAGCGATTTGTGTTTGTTGATAAACATCAATTGTGTAAGTTGTGCCTAAATAGTCACAGAGGGCGGTGCATGTTGAAGCTGAAATGTGTGACCTGTCATCAGTCGCACAATACTCTGTTGCATTTGTCTGCTAAATATAATGTGACAAATATTAAGCCCAATGAAGTTCCCATTCAGAATATGAAAAAGGACTTCAATTCAGATGTTAGTGAGTTGCCTGCCAAATCATCTCATGTGACTGCCAATACAACTGTAAAAGCACAGTCCCAAAGCATTTTATTGCCGACAGCCATGGTAAGATTAGTGAACAGTGATGGTACTGTTACACAAGCCAGGGCTCTTTTAGATTCTGCTAGTCAAATTTCTTTCATATCAGAATGCTTGTTAAAGCATGTAAATAGTTATGTATATAAAACAGATGAGTTAGTTACGGGAGTTTGCGATAGCAAGAATAATGTCTCTAAAAGGGCAGAGGTTGTTGTCTATTCTGGTGTGACTGACTTCAAAGTCAATGTTTCTTGCTGTGTGACCAAAAATATCACATGTCCACTTCCACAGCAGACATTTGATATCTCCCAA
Source organism: Eudonia truncicolella (assembly GCA_949315975.1). NCBI lineage: Eukaryota > Metazoa > Arthropoda > Insecta > Lepidoptera > Crambidae > Eudonia > Eudonia truncicolella. The sequence continues at coordinate 15,235,782 of OX438830.1, read as the reverse complement.
TTTAATATTCCGTCCCATGTCAAATTGGCGGATGAGCTTTTCAATGAAACTGATAAAATTTCTCTGTTACTCGGATGTGACATATTCTTTCAGGTCCTCCAACGTGAATCATTTTCGCTGACTCCTTCAGGTCCTTTCTTGGTGAATACCAAATTTGGTTATGTTGTGGCCGGGACACTGCCAGTTTCTGCTGGCAAGATTTCATCATGTAGCGTTTGTGTTACGGCTCAAGGTAACCCCTTAAATTTTACTATGCCTGATAAAGAGATCCAAGCTCCGTTTTTGCTTGAAAAGGCAGTGAAGTCTACTTTACTGTCACATGACGATTCTTTGAATATCGACGAACCTATGTCGAAGTTTTGGGAGTGTGAAAAGGTACCTGATGTCATAAAAGAGGTTGGTACAGAGCACCAGTTGGCGGAACAGATTTTTCTAGAATCTTTTAAACTGGAAAATGATATGTTTACAGTCGCCTTGCCTGTAAAAGTTGATCTTGAGAATTTGAATTTAGGTAATTCTTTTGACAGTGCTTTGCAACGATTTTTTAATTTAGAAAAAAGGTTCTTAAGGGACGTTGAATTGCATACTAAATATAAAAAATTTATACATGATTACATTCAGCAAAAACATGCAAAATATTTTGACATCTCAAAATATGACTTAAATTCTGGAAAAGTAATGTTTTTGCCCCATCATCCAGTAATCAATCCCAATAGTAAAACGACTCCTGTTCGGGCCGTTTTTGATGGTGGTGCCTCTACAAAAAATAATATGTCTTTAAATGACATACTTTTAAATGGCCCGGTTGTTCAACGGGACCTTTTCGACATTCTGATTTTATTCAGAACCTTTAAATATGTGCTTTTGTGTGATATTAAAGCTATGTATCGGCAAATACTCATTGAGGAAAAGTATCGCTGTTTACAAAATATATTGTGGCGTGATTCTCTAGACCAATCGGTGAAATGCGTTCAGTTACAGACTGTAACTTATGGTTTAAAGAGTTCGGCATTTTTAGCCACTAGATGTTTAGTGGAGCTTGCTCAGAGGTATAAGAATCAATATCCATTGGCGTCTTTTGTGCTTTTGAACACAAGTTATGTTGATGACATACAATGTGGAACGAATGACCTTGATGAGCTTATTAAAATGAAAAAGCAGTTAATTGAACTTATGAAGCTGGCCAGTTTGTCTCTCCATAAATGGTGCTCTAATCACAAGGATATTTTAAAAGATATTCCACCGGAGTTGCATCAAATAGATAGTAGAAGTTTTGATAAAAATAATGAATATGTCAAAACCCTCGGTTTGACTTATGACGTCAATGCTGATGTATTAAATATGAAGTGTCCTGTAAAGGAAGTTCAGCCAAGGTATACTAAACGTCAAATGCTTAGTTTTATTAGCAAGTTTTTTGACCCTTTGGGTCTTTGTGGTCCTGTTCTGGTTCATGCTAAAATATTGATGCAACGGGTGTGGTATTTAGAAAATATGAAATGGGATGATTACTTGCCTGATGAACTTAATAAAAAATGGATTGAATTTGCTAATAGTTTAGTACAAATGTCTTGTTTATCTATAATCAGAAATATTAATGCTCAGCAGGCACGAAGCATGGAGCTTGTAGGTTTTTGCGATGCTTCAAATTTAGTCCATGGCTGCTGTTTGTACTTGAGAGTGATAGATGCTAATAACGAAGTTTTGGTGAATCTTTTATGTTCAAAATCTCGCATCAATCCCAAGAATAAAAGCTTAAGTATTCCGAAGTTAGAATTAAATGGCGCCTTATTACTGGCGATTCTGGCTCGGAAGGTTCACACTGCCTTGTCTTTAAAATACACGGTAAACACTTACCTCTATACTGATTCAATGATTGTGTTGGCTTGGTTAAAAATTATACCGGTTAAGCTTAACATGTATGTTGGTAATCGGGTTGATAGAATTATTAAGCTGGCTTTAAATGTTGAATGTGTCTCCTTTGTGTTAGCCAGTAGGTCGAATTGTAGATGTTCAACCAGGTAAGGATGGCAAAGTCAGAGCCTTGCATGTCAAGACCGTAAAGGGTTTCGTTGTTAAGACAAGTATTGTGAAAGTTTGTCTCCTGCCTGATTATGATTGAAATTTGTATTTTGGTTACTTATGTGTTGTTACTTATATGTACTTGTTTGATTTAAGCCATTGTGTGTCTATATATTTGTTATTTTTTTATGTTTAGTTAGGCCCCCAATATGTTCATAACAGAACAATATGTTAAAACCTTTTTTATTATTACTGTCTATGATTATAAAAAGTAAGTCATAAGACGATAAAAGAAGATGTTGTAGTGAGTTGATATTTGGTATATTTTTAATAAATTGATGAAGTTTATAGTGAGTTGTTTTAGTCCTGGGCACCCAGGAACCAGGGAAAGATTGTCCGGGACAATATATATTAGCTGTGACGTAACTTTCCATGTATCTAACGATACACTTCAGAATTATGGATAGACATCTTTTAAAAAACCAAAGCCATCAGTATTTCTATGGTGGTTATCCAAAGTATCATTAGTCTCTTACGTCGTTTCGCCCGATATATATTTACGGCAAACATAATTTAAAGAAATGTTGGTGAACTTACTAAATTACCTGATCAATTCTTACTTTTGCTATACAGATGAAAATGGAATATATGTCCCGGATGTAACTCTAGCTCACCAGCATAGCGGTATAGATAAACTTAAAGAAATTTTATCGTACTTCTATTTCTCTAAAAATTATGCTATCAGTACTTTTTTAATTCAGACCGGTATTTTTTAATTAATTATAAACTTAAAAATACTCTAACAACATCGGAGCTAACAACCCTACATTGAAAAGTCCAATTAAAGAAAATGTTTATAAACACGGTATAAAGTCACAATCAACATAAGGTTGACGGGTGTCCGTGTCACGCCTGGTTATTAATTAGGGTCCCGCAAAAAGGTGCCGGGGTCCGACTGTGACGCAGCCTCCTGCGGCAAAGCCAGTAGCCGCCTGAATGCCGATACGGCCACCCGCGAACGCGTCCCGCCATTTTCGCAAACCGCGTTCGGGACTCGAGCTTCTAAATTTGAATTCTGACAGAAATGTTTTGTTTCTAACGTGATTATGGTTTTATTTTTTTCTGTAACATGAACCAGCCAGTGGTTTTTGGTAAACCCTTCCAAACATTTTAGACATGATGACGTAGAGATTAGTGGTTACGTGATATTATGAGAGCAATAATTTATTGTTAACAATATGACCCGGTTACGCACGTTATCTCGATTAACCCTGAAGTGATTAATTGGATAGATCCTGATACAGTTTATTTATTTATATTATACTGCGTTATATAAGTTTCAAGAGTTTGGAGAAATTATGAAGCCAGCTATTGCATGATGTAAAATGTAAGTAAGTATGTGAAGTCCTTTAGTACTTGAATGTATAGGATAATATTTAAGATTTTTTAAAGTTTAAACATGTAAATAAAAATAGGACATACCTAAAATATAATGTGTTGGAGGAAAATATTATCAAACATTAAAAACTTATAAAAAAGGCGAAATACATTATTTATTAAAAAACATTGGGCGTATATTTTGTCAACTAACTATTAACTCCTATTAAGGGTTAATAGGCATGTCATTACTATCATACGTGACTGAAATTCTGATAGGGTAAACACGTAGCTAGTGACTACTAATACTGGCTACACAACCCGCTGAAATATTTTTTTTACTCTATATACTCTATTAAAATCTACGCAGGGCTTATGCATGTTGAATAGATGATATCCTGATCAAAATTTTGATTTAGGGGAACCAAAAGAAGATCTTCTACTAACATCTAGACAATAACTTAAAAGCTTCACCGCCCTTAATCGATGATATCAAAATCGCGGTCAATGCTGGGCGTCGGGCGTTGATACTATGACAATCGGAGGTAACATTATTGAATCCCATTGGCGAGATAGAAATACGAAAGATAATTTTATGTCTACGACAATGACTTATGTCATAAAATTCCCCATGGAAAAATAATGGATTTTGCATTATTTAAATTTGATATTGTTGCACTTTTAACCAAAATATTATAAATATTAGTACTTATTTCAATTAATTTTTGAACCATGGATTTCTGCAAAATAACGCCTGATTCCATTAATGCATTTTTAACCGTTTACGTATTTTCAGTGTTTAAATAGTCACCGGTACACAATACAAAATAACATACTAGAGTCTAAAAACACGGTCTAAACTATGTATAATATTGTCGCAAAAAAGAGTATATTTTCATAAAAAGTTTGTAATTATAAAAACACACATACAGCAAGCTGTCACTACAATAAAAGTTTTGAAGCAATTAATTGGTAGCTGTTATCGTTTTTTTTTTCATATTGTAGGTATATTTTTATTAATTTTACGGGTAAGCACAGTGCATGGATCTCACCTGATGTTAAGTGATGATAAGGCCAATGATGGAAGCGCACTTCACCCGGGATCCTCAACTAGTGAGGCACTGGCTATCTTATCTCTAGCTGTAGGAACACAGCAATGCTACATATAATGATGTTATGGCGACCAATGGTACATAAACCAATATAAAAAACCTCAATCAAACTCACGAGATATTATAATAAAAGGTACCTACATTCAACAGTCTATTCCAACTCCTTCATTCGGCGCACGTCAATGAATTTTTTATAATATGCGTGACACTGTGATCGGTAAATATTTCGTCCATAATATAGTAGTAAACAGCCTATAGTTGTCCCACGGCTGGGCAAAGGTCTTCATCATTGAAATCAAGTCATCGCTACAATTGATGGGGATCCACAATATAGAATATAAAAAACAATAGAAACATATTTTACTTGAAATTCCCGTATCCAAGCATACTCTGCATTTTGATATCTGTGGGGTATGTAAATTATGATACTACGTGCTCTGAATATCTATTTCATTGAAGGGCCTGTACCGTTTTGTTTAGTTAATAATGTAACAAACTTTTATCAGAAAATGTCAGAAGTCATACAACTAGTACAACTCGGACATATATAAGTTATATATCTATATAAGAGAGGAGCTCGATGGTGCGGTGATTCATTAGGTTAGGCTGGTCATTAGATGGGTGACCAAAAACGTATCTACGTGAGCTCTTTCGTGCTTTGGAAGGCTTTGAATTCTGGCTCCATTAGCAGTCGTTAACAACCACCAATTCGTATTGGGGCCGCGTGGTGGTTCATAGGCCGTTCTACTTGTGGTGTTTTCATCCAGGGAAGGCTCTTGGCCCAGCAGTGGGGACATAAAATGTGCTGGTAATGATGATGCTGATGTGATATTTAAAAGGGCTAGTCATTTTTGTTTTGCTCAAGGACGGTACTCACTACAAGCGAAGCAATGTTCCCGATGCCTTCATGCGAAGTTTGGGAAGCGAGAATTCGGTGTTCACAACGCGAACAATTTATTTCGCAAACCAAAGTCAAACATTGTATAGTTAGTAGAACGCCCGATATTAATTTGTCTGTTGGTGCTCAAGCATTTGAAAAGAATGTGTTTAAGTTCGCGAGCAAACGCTTATCCAACAAATGGCAACCATACTCGTGGATGACACTCTCTACCTATACGACATAAAGAGATGACTATTCTGACGACACTATAATTGTCATGTCTGTCCGTCACTGAATAGAGCTGTCTCTAAACCACTTATTCTAAATGTGTGATAAATCGACTAAGCCACTATATATTAAAGCTGTCGAGTTTCTTGCGCCCATTCTTCTCCACAGCTAAAAAATAGACGTCCTGTATGGGTAGTACTAATATTATAATAATTAGGAAAGCTTTGTATTTTTGTATGTATGTACGTTTGTTACGAATAAACTCAAAAACTACTGGACCGATTTAAAAAATTATTTCACTATTAAAATGCTACATTAGCGCTGAGCAACATAGGCTATATTAAAAAAGTACACCCGTGCGAAGCCGGGGCGGGCCGCTAGTAAATAAATAAAGTGAAAATGTTTGGACGATTCAAAAGCTTTATGAATAAAAAAATAATATTTAATAAAAATATATAATAACTTAAGTTGACTCGTAAAAAAAATTACTTAATTAATTATCAAAAAGAGGAAAGCTTTGTATTTTTGTATTTTTGTTTGTAACGAATAAACTCAAAAACTACTGGACCGATAGGCTATATTAAAAAAGAAAAGTCCACCCGTGCGAAGCCGGGACGGGCCGCTAGTAGGTAAATAATGTATGGACGATTCAAAAGCACTTTTCGTAAGTTTATTTTAATAAAAAATGTTGACTTTGACTTTGACTATATTGAAGAAATTTAACAGTTTGTGGTAGGTTGATGTGCAGGCGTGTGTACAATAGATCTTAAAACTAAACATCAGCTCACACAAAAACCCTGCAAGGGTATTGTAAATATTACGTGATTATTACTCCTATGAATAATATAATAATAGTTATAAGGAAATACTATATATTTATATATTACATTTTACATTTTAATAATTGGGTAGTTGACAACAACCACAATTAATTCCAGAACAACAAACCTATAAATGAAATCACGTAACAGTTCTTTAAAACATTAACCAATTTTTTTATTTGACCTAAGCATGTATTTCTGTAACCCAAAAAGTTAATTAAACATTCAATTGACGGAATAAAATAGTGACGTCATAGTTTGATAATGCCATACAATTTCTATTAAAAATAATCGTTTTGACAGCTGTTAAAAAGTTTCTATATTAACTTACCAGTCAACTACCCAATTGTATCGGTTCATAAGAGAATATATGTACATTAATGTACATTTTGTACTAGGCATGTATCCTTATCAGCAAAAAAACTCCCGCGGCGAATTTGTTTAATTACGAAAACCCTTCGATATACTCGTACATAAATAAAATTACATTGATTTGTGAACGGATGTTTGGAAAACTTCCGTTTGTTTAATTAGTTTGGAAGCGGGATTATCCCTTACAACGATGGGGTTATCAACAAGTATTGTTTAATTGAACCCTCAATTTACGTGCCGTTATTGATGTTCAATAATGTTTTAAAAGTTATTCTGTTGATAAGCTTGCAACAATTTTCTTACCCCCTAAACTAAAAGCTTGAAGTAGTTTTTCAGTGATTTGTTTCTTGCTTAACTTAAGTCCCATGCCGGTCTGGGACGTGAAAAAATTGCATCTGCTGCTTAACCTCCCGTGCATGCCGTAAGAGCCAGCTAAACGACAAGGGGTCTTCAGGCGATCGGCTATCAACCTGACGTTATCAACTCCACCTCGGAACCCTACTTTGTTTATGCGAAATGCGGCGTCGGGTGACTAATGACGAGAATACGCAAAATTGGTGATTTCGATGCTCTCTCTCTACCCCTTTTTGGGAGAAAGACGTGAGAGTATTTACGTTTAACTTAAGAGCCACGTTCTTGTCGGTGCAGCAGTTTCAAGCAAGCTAGCCAATTCTGTTTCTTCTTTTTAGGGTTTCGTACCCAAAGGGTAAAACAGCACCCTATTACAGCCGCGTCAACTTTCAAGTTACAACTAAAAAAAACATCTTCTTCAGGTTCAGGTTTCTACAACTTAGGCGGCTGTACTGTGTCGGAATTAAAATTAAAATCGGAGTTAAAATCGTTATTTATTTGTTCTGTATTTCAACACCATTTCACTGCGATTATCTTGTATCTCACTGGTTCCACAGAAAATCAGCGCCATGGCATATCTATGTCACGGCATCAAGCTGAGTGGCGACCATTTCGGTAGCATCTATCGTGTTCTGTTTAATATGTTTAAGTTTAAATGTTATTGCTCCGAATAAATTTTTCATTCATTCATTCACTAACTGCCGTACTCAGAGACGTCAATTAAGTTTAATGATAATTAAATGTCTTTCCTTCTCTATTTAGCACTATACATAAGAAAGTGACAGCAAGAGACTTAATTGTCATTAAAACTTAACTGACGTCTCTGAGTATGGCAGTAAGACTCCGCTGTCCGTCCGTCCGTCCGTCTGTCTGTCCGTCTGTCCCCAGGCTGTATCTCATGAACCGTGATAATTAGACAGTTGACATTTTCACAGATGATGTATTTCTGTTGCCGCTATAACAACAAATACTAAAAAATATTTTAAAATAAATATTTAAGGGGGCTCCCATACAACAAACGTGTTTTTTTTTTTTGCTGTTTTTATAGATAATGGTACGGAACTCTTCGTGCGCGAGTCCGACTCGCACTTGGTCGGTTTTCTTCTTGTTAGCGTTTTGTTTATGTCACGCAAATATAATTTAAAATCGTTCGAATGGAAACAAAACACAAAATAACTAAATAACTATTCCATTCCTATACTCAATTTATTTGTAAGAGATTTCGGCCGATGAAGTTTCATAAGCGTTATTTACCTTTTTCGCCTATATTTTTCAAACTTTATTAGATTATGTTTGATAGTTGTCTTTTGTGCCAACCGAATTTGTCGAAGTTTGCAGCTTCGCAGGATGTGAGTTGTCGGTGACTATGTCATTTTATTACATGTGAGTAATCTCTAACCGTCCAGTTCGGGGCCTATGGTTTGTCCACAGAACGGTTTTCCGTTAGGGTTGTTTCCAACTCAGCGAAAGTTCTCTTTAACATTCTTTGCTGTAAGTTAGTAGGTATGAAGAACATAAATCGACTAAGATTCTTGCATGTCTTTTATTAGTATCAATTATATTAATAATATCATAATATTGTATCTCGACACACCGAATGTTCGCTTTTGAGTTCAAAATGGAATGAAATATATATGTTGGATAGTTATAATTGGCCTACAGAACGTCTTATTCAATTGTATCTGCAAATTATAATTGAGCTATTATAACCAAATAAATAAATAAAATACCTAGTTGTTTAATATACCTATCAATTAACTTTAGCGATGATAATAATTTTGTAAGATATTTAATTTTTACCTATAATTTATAGAAGAGCGCAGTCTCCTCGTACAGGCATGTTGCTGCAAGTAAATAGCAAAAACCATGTTATGATATAAATAACGATATTTAGATTTTTGATCTTTTTGATAACAATATAAAGAATAAGGACTTTTTTAAATATTAAGTATAAGTGACTTAAATGTATTCTGTTTATTTTTGTTAGGTTAGGAGAAAAAGCTGATACCAGGAAATTACATTTCTAGAGACTGCCGTGTTGCTCCAATAAAACACAATTCACCAACCACCATCACCATCACCTGCTCATTTTATGTCTTCACTGCAATAAAAATGAACTTTCCTACACTCACACCAATTATCTAGCCCAAGAGAAGCTTCGTTATGAAACTCGTTAAATGGTTACTAGACAACGGATAAACATACTTAAAATACTTAAATACATACTTATTATACATAGAAAACACCCAGACCCGAGACAATTTATAAAAACAATAATTTCTAAATTGTCCCGACCGGGGATCGTACCCGGGACCTCAGAAATGGCGACACCATGAAAACCGGTGTACAAACAACTCGACCAAGGTGGTCGTCGAACACCTTTTTTAAACAGACAAAATAATCCTTTTTTTTATCTTACGGGTAAGCACTTGGCCTTCTCCTCACCTGATGTTAAGTGATGATAAGGCCGAAGGTGGACTTCACCCTGAATCCTCATCCTTCCAAAATTTGTGCCGTTCAATCTGTACCATGTTGAAGTCTTCTCAGCTTACAGTTTCCTGTAGCATTAGCTAAAGCCCAACAGTAGTGCCGAGTTGGGCTGTCGTCCATTTACACATGAGTTGGGGACATCAGCACTCCCGACGCGAGTTGGTAAGTGTATTAGGAAGTGACCGACTTAATTGCCAGAGTTGGGAGTTGTGGAAGTAGCCGTGTACAGGGGAATTTGCTGTGTCGAATAAGGGAATTTCCCTGAGCCACACGGGTCAAAGGAAATTAAGTACAAACGGGAGTGGCGAGAAATTTTCATCGTTAACAAGTTAAAGGCTCTTTTATGGATGCTTTTTGTGTTTAGAATAAGGATAAGGATAAAAGACATTTATTGGAATCACATAACAAAACACACAATTAAACATACAACATGTAACAAAAAGAATAAAAATAATAACAATTGACATTGTGCCCTGTTAAGCGATGCCAACACTGTGCACAGCTCACTATACGAAGCAAGCGGGGCCTGCTGCACTGGTATTCAGCTGTACACAGTAGTGACATCATAACACGAAACAGGAAAAAAGACATAAATAAAAGGCGATTAGAACCTGCACCCTTCTGACATACCGGGTCAGGTGCTCTTCCAATTGAGCTATCGTGGTTCTAACCAGCCCGCCGAAATTATTCAACACTATTTACTTTTTACTTTGAAAGCCAAAGGCACCCATTCAATGTCAACAACTGTCGTCATTAACACCCGATCATAATATTTTTACAAATACTAAAGATCAGTTAAAAAGTAGGAAAGCTATTTATAAAATGTTTTTGTTTTCTTTATATAATTTTAACGCAAATTTTGTTGCGAAACAAAATACAAAAACACAAATGTTGAAAAAAAAATTCCGCGAGCAGGATTTGAACCTGCACCCTTCTGACATACCGGATCAGGTGCTCTTCCAATTGAGCTATCGTGGTTCTAACCAGCCCGCCGAAATTATTCAACACTATTAAAACATTTGTGTTTTTGTAATTTGTTTCGCAACAAAATTTGCGTTAAAATTATAAAGAAAACAAAAACATTTTAACTAATATAAAATTTGTCGTTGTTCTAGACAAACCCTATGGTTTATGGTACTGATTGAAATTTAATATGTCATTGAGATATCCAGTTTTCTTATTAGTTTCTTCTGCTCACCTATGTATAAAGACTCATGCATAAAGACATTCTAGGTGTCCAGCACTATTCTTCATGTCGTTTATAAATCTGAGATGGTGCATACTTGCATTTAATTTATTAAAGAAATTTGACATTTTGTGGTAGGTTGATCTGCTGCCGTCTGTACATCTATATAATACTTTTAGGGGTGTTATGGCACCCTGTCGGACCAAGTGGGTAATGGCATAATGATCCACCTATATGAAGCTACGTAACCCATGTTAACAGTCTGTTACTAATAAGATGTTATTAAATCGTAAACAGTAATAATAGTTATTAAATCTGATAATAAATGACTACTCGTGTTTCTTTTTGATATGCGTTTCAACTAAATTCAGTTTAACCCTTTAACAGATAAAACATGTTTGAATATTTAATTGGCTTTGAAACATATCCCAATAACACAGATAGAGTTTAAAATGGGGTGGGATTATACGTCATAATCATCGATATATGTGAAAGTTTTTTTTTCATACCACCGCAACATACGTACTTACAGACGCCTGCACTTCAACCTATCCAAAACTGTCAAATTTTCTCAATAGACTTTGAACATTATGCCTTTGGAATGTGGTTAAAAATATACTTTGACACAATTTTTAAAGTGGTTATATTGGCTCTATTTTTGTTTCTAGATAATTCTATCAATAAAAGAAAAGTGCGACAAGGTCCGTGCAGATGTCAATTAAGATCGTAATCAATCAAATCGTCGTGTATATTCCGGCATGTTGCGTCGTCCCATTGAACCGTATAATAGGTTTTGCTCAGTCGGATATCTACTTGGCTGCAAATCGAAAGGTTCCGGTGTCGACCCACGGATGAGTGTACGCAGCCAGGAGATTTGCTCCTGTAATTGTATTGTCAATTTCTGTTTACGTCACAAGTCACGGGGAGAGATAGCGTTCCTACTTTTGCAGGCTTTAAATGACCGGGTGGAGCTTGTTTTTCATTGAAACCCGTGTCTGTGGTTGGCTGATACTTTTAAAGTTGACAACTATGATTTATTTGGATGGTGTAGTCTAACATTGTTAATGATTAGGTAGCTATTTCTTTTGTTTCACGCCACGGTATATGTGCATCTTCTTCTGAATGTACCTGACTACATCGAAAGGTTCCGGTCTCGACTCCCGGATGAGTGTATCTACGCAGCCAGGAGATTTGCTCCTGTAATTGTATTGTCAATATCTGTTTACGTCACAAGTCACGGGGACTGATGCCGTTCCTACTTTTGCAGGCTTTAAATGACCGGGTGAGGTATGTTTATGATTGAAATCCGTGGCTGTGGTTGGCTTATAGTTTTAAAATGGGTTATGTTCTAGTCTTTCATCGAAACCTTTGTCTTTGTGTGACTGACAGTTTTAAACTCGTCAACAATGATTTATTTAGATTGTGTGGTCTTACATTTTTTGTGATTAGCTTTTTCTTTTGTTTTACGCCACGGTATGTATGCATATTCTTTTGAATCTACCTGGCTGTATATCGAAAAGTTCCGGTCTCGAACCCCAGATGAGTGTATGGGAAGCGTTCTTCCTTTTGCACTGTCTATAAATGTCCGGACATGGTATAGCATGGGCATATTAGGCATATGGCATAGCCTAGGCTTTAATTATATTTTTTCTTGTTGTAATGCTCTTGCAGGGCCATTTTAGGGACTAACTGCCGCACTCAGAGACGTCAATTAAGTTTAATGACAATTAAATGTCTTTCCTTCTCTATTTAGCACTATACATAAGAAAATGACAGCAAGAGACTTAATTGTCATTAAAACTTAATTGACGTCTCTGAGTACGGCAGTTAGTACTGTTTGTGTAAGACCTTTGTACAACGTGATGCGAAAAATATATATGACTGTGACTATCTATGACTTAACATAAGGTATTAACACATATAAGGGGCAGAATGCACATACCATTATGTGCAGCTGTCTCGCCCCTATCAGACCAACAAAACAAAATATGGATACAAGTATAAACGTGGCTGGTTTCTTTGCGTTCAGGAATTTGCAAATACAAATCGTACTACATGTGCGTGGTGCTCCCGTTTATTTTACATATTATTTTAACCTTTTAGCGAATCCTTTCTCACAGCAGGATCCGTTATCACAGGAAGACCGACGTAAAACGAAACGTGAGCCTAAAATAATATGTTAAACAAACGCGAGTAGATCCGCATTTTAAGAGTTTCACATTTCGTGTTATTCCCTAAATTCAAGAAAACAATTTGCACATACTGTTATACGTAATTGAAAATGTTACCGCTGTCTTTTAGATAAGATCTGTCTGTCCTACACAAATAGAGTTGGATGTGAAGTTTCTAAATTAAGAAACAATTCCATTCTAGAGCGTTGTGGTTGCAATGTGCCACTAATTTGGAATCTGGCCATACATGTAATTAAATTTAATGCGGAGTCCGGCAGTGCAAGATATCAGGCATGCGCCGATCATTATTAGACGATTAAATCCCCTTCATTAGTACTGTGTAGCGGTGGGTTGTCTCGGGTTGAATGCGTGAAACCGTAGTTCAATACTATAGAAAGCTCCATTAGGCTAATAACGTGAACCCATACCTACACACGTAAACGTACCTACCCATACGAACATATTAGCTTTTCCGGATGGTAAATTTTACTTTTTTATTTTTAAGTGCTAATTGCTGCACTGAAGCTAAATTAAATATTCATAAAATTTTATAAAATACAGTGAAAAAATTAAACGCCCACCCGACCCAGCCAGGAATCGAACCTGGGTCTTCCGCAATCCGGGCGGGTGCACTGACCGCTATGCTACCGGGAAGGCTGACGTAAGCGCTGAATTTTGTCACTGCTATTTTAATATTTTTGAGTGCTATTAAGCGGCACTAGCGCCATCTATCCAAACGGTTGTTGCAACCGATGGCCATGCAGATTCATCTTTGCAGATGAAATACCACAAATTTGATAACACAACGCTATAGTAAATTTTACTTTTTTATTTTTAAGTGCTAATTGCTGCACTGAAGCTAAATTAAATATTCATAAAATTTTATAAAATACAGTGAAAAAATTAAACGCCCACCCGACCCAGCCAGGAATCGAACCTGGGTCTTCCGCAATCCGGGCGGGTGCACTGACCGCTATGCTACCGGGAAGGCTGACGTAAGCGCTGAATTTTGTCACTGCTATTTTAATATTTTTGAGTGCTATTAAGCGGCACTAGCGCCATCTATCCAAACGGTTGTTGCAACCGATGGCCATGCAGATTCATCTTTGCAGATGAAATACCACAAATTTGATAACACAACGCTATAGTAAATTTTACTTTTTTATTTTTAAGTGCTAATTGCTGCACTGAAGCTAAATTAAATATTCATAAAATTTTATAAAATACAGTGAAAAAATTAAACGCCCACCCGACCCAGCCAGGAATCGAACCTGGGTCTTCCGCAATCCGGGCGGGTGCACTGACCGCTATTGATTGATTGCGGATTGCGGAAGACCCAGGTTCGATTCCTGGCTGGGTCGGGTGGGCGTTTAATTTTTTCACTGTATTTTATAAAAAATTTTATGAATATTTTCCGGATGGGTTAAGATGACTATTATTAATGTATTAATAGCGCGTGTAATAAAAACAATTATAAAAATGCTTATTTTCATGTATAAGTAGGCAAATGACGTTAAGTTAAATAGTCCAGAGGCGAATACAGCTAGTGAAGCATGACTTTTCTTAGTAAAACTCATTTTGAGTTTCTGACTCACTTAGCAGTTTAATATTGTGTGCATTTTTAATCGACCTATTTACTATTTCTAATGATGTTGTGCGAATCCATTTTTATGTGAAGCTATCCAAGGAAACCGTTAGCAATGCAACAAAAAGGTTAGGTAAGAATATTCGATTCTGTTCAGTTACAAAGGCTTTTATACGTTTTACGAGAAAACTCTTTACACTTTTATCTTGATTTTCCATAAGAATGGTTACCTTGGAGCAGGCGAAAGGAGTAAATACAATGTAAGCCGGCACATATATGTTGTATAGTATTTTCTGATATTTTTCCTCTGTGCCTTTGAAGTCTCGGAAAAATTATATTTTCATTGTCTAACTAGTCCAGAGGCGAATACAGCTAGTGAAGCTACCCTTCTTTGTAGAACATCCCTTTCATGTGTTGGAAACATTTGACAGTACAATAAAGTAAAACAAAATCTCGTTTTCGTTTCCCGGTTTATTTATTTGTTTGCTTGGTCACATGTCCAATGTTCAATCATTTCACTTTAACAACCCAAATCTTGTGGTTGTTGATAGAAAATAATGAAATAGTTAACCGGCGAGGTCGCCGAGTGGTATACACGCTTGCACATCAGACAGATCAGAAATTTCCTCAATAGAATTTGAGCTTTACATAAATGGCATAAGGTTGAACATTTAAGAAGAAATTTGACAGTTTTGTATCTTGGTTGATGTGCAGCCATCTGTACAATCTGAGTCCTTCAGAACTTTTCCGAGCATTTCACGGGTCCGAGTGACCATAATGATAGCCAACCTCCGATAGAAAATGGCATATGAAGAAGAAGAATTGCCAAAATGCTCTAGTCGATATTCGAAGGTCTTGAGTTCAGTTCCTAGGTCGAGCAGTATGTTTTGGATTCTGATCCTACATCTTGGGGTTGCAATCACCGATCCTCACTTTGTAAGCGTGATGAGTAGGCTCATACCTGTCATCTGTAGCCATAACTTGATTTCAATGATTGAGCCCTTATTGTGTGCCTTTGCCCAGGATTGTGATAGTGAGATACAGGCAAAAGCTTTTAATGAAACACTAATTATTTAAAACTGCCAAAATTTTATTCTTTTGAATTTTGCATTTACAATGCTTTAAATAGTTACAACATAAAACTTTATTAGAAACAACCACCCAGCCTCAGGAAGCTCGAGAGGGAATGGAACCCACGACATTTGGATAACCGGTCCAATACTCTGACCGTTGAGCTACCGAGGCCCCAGAAGACTAGTTGATTTTTTCTAGTAGTTTGTGATTTACGCTGCAAGCCAGCGGTATTACGTCACTGTGAAGTTACTACTGTCACCCAAAAAATAAAAAAAATAGGGTTTTTATCTTATTCTTACCTACTCCAATGAAAGAAAAAGGAGATTCTTCACTACCAACATTTAGAAAGGACAATATATCACCGCAATAAGTGATAATATTTCTGAAACATAAAAAAAGGTTTGTCACGGCGGCCTACCCTGGGACTGTAACGGGGTTCCGTAAAAATATATTGCCCTGAAATACTCAGCATATGCCCTTGGAGGATTCTTTCCATTTTATTGTTACCAAATATCAGGCTTTGGACATTTCCCAGCGGTGTATGCGTTATCACTTTGCGGTTTATCATCTTGGTACTTTACCGCAATATATTTGTCACTGGAGCTCGATAGCGCAGCGGTTAACATGCCCGGTCTGCGATTGCTAAGGTTAAGCAACTTTCGCAAGGGCCGGTCATAGGATGGGTAACCAAAAATTTATCATCTCGAGCTCCATGCATTGGAAGGCACGTAAAGCCCTTGGTCCCGGCTGCATTAACAGTCGTTAACAACTATCAATCTGCACTGGGCCCACGTGGTTGTTAGGCCCGTTCTCCCTATCCATCCACAGGGGAGGCTTGTGCCCCAGTAGGGACATAAAATGAGCTGGTTATGTGATGGTGGTGATTATGTGATTGTTTGGCACAGTGTCTAGGGTAAGTTATTTTCTTCTTCAGTAAATGATAATGTTGCTTGTGTTAATGTTGTTATGCTATGTTATATACTTATTTTCTTGTTAACTAATTGTTTTTTGTGCTTACTGTAACATAAATTATTATTTTTCTTCTTTCTATCTCTCTCATGGTAAAATGAAAAACCATCAACTGTGGTTTGATCATTCGTTTTAAATTGTTTTTACTTAATCCGTTGGACAGATGTCTTTATGTTTATTCCTAATTATGTTAAGTTAAGTTTTTGTGCATTAAATAATAGAAGTACATTCACTTTATAGACCATGCCCTTGAAGAGTTTATTAATATAAAACCCAATAGTTTAATCTCCATGCTTTAAGTTATCGCACATATATCCAGACTGTCTGAAAACCACAGCATCACATGAATACACATCGACTTAATGTTTGATTCAACTTCGGAGCTAAGACGTAATGACAAACGTCGGGACTGTAAGCGTAATTGTCTTGCAGTGGCTGTAACTGTAATCTAACTTGGGGCCCGGGATTAAGGCCGAGTGTCCTGGGCTTTAACTTGTAACCGCTTTGTATTGTTCGCGATATTACGGTGGCAACACTTGATGCAAATACTTTGGGGGCGTACGAAGTATTACATTTGAAAGTTTGAGAGTCTTAGGCTAATTTTTGAAGTTACGCTTGTCGCCACGCGTTACGCGTCGACGCGCGTGGTAAGCGGTTATGACGCAAATGTGTGTAGTATCTACTCTCCTTTTGTTACAGTTACGTACACTTCTTACGCACCCTTACTTTTTGATGTGTAACATTTTTCCGCTCGCCTTCTATGTATACAATT
This sequence comes from Eudonia truncicolella, assembly GCA_949315975.1. Taxonomy (NCBI): domain Eukaryota; kingdom Metazoa; phylum Arthropoda; class Insecta; order Lepidoptera; family Crambidae; genus Eudonia; species Eudonia truncicolella. The sequence goes on along the minus strand of OX438830.1, from coordinate 15,218,375 downwards.
TGTGGGAATGACTTCGTAGAAATGTGACGGAAGTAGGTCGTAACAGTGTGACAGGAAGTCGGGGAAGCGCGCAAGCGCCATTTTGTAACTTTAAAATCGTTTTATTTTATGGATTTGCACACGCATTTAGCTAATGAAAAAGTAATTTTTCTTGTAATATATAAATAAACAATATTTCCTTCCTATATGATGATGATGATTGATAATAGAAATGGAAAGTGAGAAATGCTAACCCCCCAACCCCTCTAAAATCTTAGTAAAGATGTGGGGCCTCACGCAGACTTCTTGAGATAATTTGAAAAGTGACGTTGCACTGTTTTGTTTCATTTGCCAACACTCATGCACACTCACGAACACTTAACGGTTAATAATCCACCATTATTTCACATTAATATTCGACAACACAAATTTTAGTAATTTAAACAAAACCGCAGACGTGACTCTTAACTTTCCCGCCAAGAAGTCATACACTACTTTACATCATATAAGATTATACACAACACAAACCACATAAATAAATAAAAAAAACTAAGCTTCAAACCCCGCACGTGTCAAGCGATTAACGGTAAATATGCGCGTCATTGAAATGACTATATCTTAGGAATTATGTATTGTATATACATAAAACTTATGTCATAGGAATCGTTAGTAACTAAGCTAAAATCTTATTTATAAATATGTACAGTTTTACCTTGCATTAGATTAATAATTAGAAGGTAAAAGTAGGATGAGCGGATGATGATGAGTAGGATGATATTTCCAATTTATTTTACAAAAAATGTGCTATTTTCAAATAAAAGCTTTTATTTCAAAAAATGTTTACTTTATTCACTACCTCGTACACTCATTAATGATTATATCACGGCACCTAAAAGGCATGACGGCGCTGGCGGCGGCGGCGGTGGCGGCGACGACGGCGCTATAGAATAAACCGACCGATTGTAGCAACTGCAAATATGGTAGTAACAGTCGCGTTGCAATTGTGCAATTAGCAACTGGTTGCTTTTTTCTTTAATAAGCCTGCCGCTCGGTTTAATCGGTGTCGTAAAGTGAGGGAATTATCCGCTCTAGCACAAGTCTGAACCTGGAACAGCGCCCGGACCGTAAGCGTCACTATAACATCAGCCTTAACTATAAAAGCACTTGAAGACAATGACCTGCCTCTTAATAAACATTAACTTGACCTTAACCTCTCCTGATAGGGATGAGCGTTGAATAAACAGACCAGTTAAATCAACCGTCGTCGTCCAATTAACGATTCAACAGTTCACCGTTTCTTGATCATATAGTAGGATTCGTAGACGGCTAAACTGAATAATGTTCTTCATACGACGGCAATGACGAGTGAACGTACACACGCCCGTATATCAGACTACCACAAACTGTCAAATTTCCTCAATAGACTTTGAACTTTATATATACCAAAGGCATATGGTTGAACATTTATTGACGAAATTTGTGTGTGTGTGTGTGTGTGTTGCATTGCTGTTTTAGGTCACTAAATAATTATACAGTTAGGAAAACTGCGGCAGTCTCTTTTAGCGAGTGTAATCTTTAGTTTTTCGTAGAAAAATAGTATTGTGATCATGGTAACAATTCAAAACAAAATTAGAAAAATTTTAAATATTTAAATATTTTTTTTTATTTAGGTCGCTGACCCCTTTTATATTATTTGTTTATAGTAGGTAATTATTTTATTAGTTTATTTATCTTGACCGATTGGTCAAGATAAATAACTTCTTCTTCACAAATTCACAAACTTCACAAATTGACGATATCGTAGACAGGATTCGTACAAATTATATGATTATATTTAAAAAAAAATGATTTCTATTTTAATTTTATTGTAACCTTTTTTAACAATACGTCACGTTGAAAACTTATTAGCAGAAACATCGCAAAACAAATTCATTAAAAAACTTAACTTTTCTTTTGACAACCCCACAAAGATGTATAGAAAGCCACTTCTATAACGATCAAAATTCAAACACTTTCTATAAAACCAGCGGCTTTACTCGTATATTCATTAGGTACCAATCTCGCTAATTGAGTTTCAGTGTTCGTCCAGTCACCACCGACATTGACACTTTTGTCTTCAAAATAAACCGGACCGCATTATTGACTGGGCTGTCGTCATCAATCTTTCATCATTCATCAGTCACTCCGTATAGGCTCGCGTTTATTGATGACATTTTCATTCGTCCCTCTTCTGATTCTTGTCGGCCGATAAAACGTTCTAATGTCACACGTGTAAGACATAACGGAGTATCACGGCTGTCGTTAACATATATATACATAAAATGTTTTTGTTTTGTTTATATAATTTAAATGCAAATTTTGTTGCGAAACAAATTTGAAAAACACAAATGTAGAAAAAATTTTCACTAGCAGAATTCGAACCTGCACCCTTCTGACATACCGGGTCAGGTGCTCTTCCAATTGAGCTATCGTGGTTCTAACCAGCCCGCCGAAATTATTCAACATTATTTTCTTTTTTACTTTGAAAGCCAAAGGCGCTAATTCAATGTCAACAACAACCCCATATTGTAAGAAAAAGGGTTTTTTTTGTACCTAGCAAGGCAAATAATAAAAAAAAAATATTATCTCTCCACAAAAATACAATAAACAATGTGCTTAACCAATGAGCTCCAGGCCTCCGACCCTCGTAATACATGGATTTTACTTATAGGTACATCATAGCATCTAAATGATACATTTGGAAGAGAACTATTTACTGCAAAAATAAACGAAATATAACAAATTATATAAGTGTTTGTGTGTGAGAGGGTGTGTGTGTGAAGGTGTGGAGTGTGTGAAGGTGTGGAGTGTGTGAAGGTGTGGAGTGTGTGTGTGTGTGTGTGTGTGTGTGTGTGTGTGTGTGTGTGTGTGTGTGTGTGTGTGTGTGTGTGTGTGTGTGTGTGTGTGTGTGTGTGTGTGTTTACATTCTAATTTAGATTTAGAGATTTTTTTTTACCTAGTGTGTAAAAGAACTTTTTGGCGGAGGATGTGCGAACTGACTCAATGGTACACACTGTATATTGTCTTCTTGATAGTGTACATTTAGATGAATAATCTACCAATGAGTGTTGTTTGAGAGAGCTCAACAGTATGAACATTTGCCTCACGGTTAGTACCTCAGCCTCACGATATAGAGCTGTAGTTGCATATAGCCTGGATTTAAAAAGGCAAACTTTCAGAATTAGTCTCTGGGCTCTTTCCAGTTCAATCAGCCTAGTTTTGTCCGCTCCACCCCAAGAGGTTAAGCAATATGATAAAACTGATTGAGCTAAGGCCGTGTACACAGATTTCATAGTTTTACCATCCGCAACAAGTCTCAGTTGTTTAAATACGTACTAACTTCCTGAGTCTCTGCGAGATGTTATGGATGTGCTCAGTAAATGTTAGATTTCGGTCAATAGTTATACCAAGATATTTGTAACTATTTGTTATGTTAATAGCCGGACAAGAGCATGTTGTTGATGGTGAAACCGAGCATTGGTGAGCGTATATTTTGAAGTTCTCAGATAAATTCATATTGCGGATGGAAAAACAAACATAAACCGTTTTCTCAGTATTCAATGTGAGACTGTTAGCGGCAAGCCATTGAGACACATTGTTAAAGCCATTTTGTGCCAATGCGAAAACTTCTTTCCAGGTGGCTCCAGAGAAAGTTAGTGCGGTGTCATCTGCGTAAGATGTTATTTTACAAATCTTGATATTTAATTGACACAGATCGTTAATGTAACATAAAAATAGAGTCGGCGAAAACTAAAGTCGCTTTCGACTTTTGTGGATATCACTTGTAGCCCATTCACTAAAAGTAACAGTACCACTAACCGAGATTATTTTTGGAATAAAAGTTTTATTAAATAAGTTATAAAACATAACTATTTTATTAAACACATACATGCGAGCGGGCATTTAATATTGGCGACAGACAGTTATGAAACCTTGTCTCGGAACTCCAATATGTCTGTCTCTCTGTGTAGTTTCATAAAAAGTAATTTGGATCGTGCAAGATGGCAATATCGTCGTACCCACGGACTAAACATTTAATCATAAAATTGCACGTAGAGACGATTTCCTTTGCGCATAATATCTAAAATAGATGAATTTCTTTAGTACTTTGTCACTCTAAGATCATATAATTTAATATTCGTTGTTATTGTAACGCGACAAGGACACTACTGTGACAAAGTTCTAAAATATTCAGCAACTTTCGATGATTGATCGTAGTTTGAACGCGATTCTTGTTGACAACACTCTCCGATGCTACCGCACGCTCACTGCTCACGTATACAGAATTTTTAAACCGATATATTTACAGGGTGTTTGGTAATATGCTTATAACCCCAAAACATACCTACTCATACCTAATTTAAAAAAAAACACCACGATAATATGTAAAATTATATTAACTTAAATGTATTTTATTACATTATTTTTGATTAAGGTATTATTAGTATTATTCTGACAGGTTTTGACTTTTGTTTCTTTTGAACCATTACGTGACGACCAAGAACAATGTATCAGCTGGATCTAGGTTTGCCACTTTGCAATTTGACTTAGTAACAAACAACCTTAACAACCACAGCAGCAGCTGCAAGAGGTCAATTGCAAAATATTTGCTTCGGCCAGGTCTCTTAGGAGACTTCAGAATTTCCTACCAACTGCCACTAAAGCTGCACTTGCACAGTCTCTTCTTTTACTTATCCTAGATTACGCCGATGTCAGCTATCTGGACCTTAGGGAGGATCAATTAAACAAGCCTTCAAAACATTTGTATTAGGTTTATATTTGGTTTGCGCAAATTTCGCAAATTTCTTCGAATTTCGCACTAAGCTCAAGTGGTTGCCAATTCGTCTTCGCCGGAATGCTCATATTATTTACTTACTTTACAATATATTATGTAACCCTACCACCCCTTTTTGTCTTAAAGATCGTTTCCAATTTTTGCACGACTCCCATTCCCGCTTCTTGAGATCATCGGAGAACTTGAGTTTGCAGATTCCACAGCATTCAACAAGATTCTGTGAAAATCTTTTGCGGTCCATGCTGCTCGCCTGTGGGATGCTTTGCCTGTGTCTGTAAGACGTGCCAAATCTCTGCAAAGTTTTAAGAAACTCGTCATAGATCACTATCTGTCATTGTAATTCTACTGTTAGTCCACTATTTATTCCCTTCGGCCGTTAAGGAAACCGAAGTATTTTGTTCTTAAATGGTATGTATATCTTTGACATATTTAAATGGTTGTATGAATGTATGTATCTACATATGTATGTGTATATATGTGTATTTATGTTTATGTAATACAATATTAATGTACACTTTTTTTCAACGCCTCCATCTTATTTATTATCAACCTTCTCCATCCCTAGGTTGCCTGGAAGATATCGCTTTTAGTGATAAGGCCGCCCTTTATACAACTCCATTTTTTTTTTAAATTTCTTTGTTAACATGTATGTGTTTTTTTTATGTGTACAATAAAGTATTTTATTCTATTCTTAATATCCCAGCCATATAGTGCTTTTCAGGAGAGTTCATAATTTTTCCGGATTCTATGCACAGCCATTCTATGCCATATTCGGGATTATATCCATCCAAGTATTTCCAAACACCCTGCATATGCAAATCTACATCGAAATGCAATATCGATGCAGATCCGTCCCTTTACTACGTAAATTATTTTGTCATACATCGAATGTAGTATTTGATTTACGTCACTACTAAAGTAGTGGCAACTTGCGCTGTAATTTAAAAACAGCTGCCTCTGTGGTCTAGTGGTTAAGACCTCTGGTTTAGACACAGAGCTCTCGGGTTCGATTCCCAGCGGGGGGTAAAGGTATGTTTTTGTACTCTGTTTGTTAGGTGTCTACCAGCTTGTTTGTCCGCCTAGCTAGCTATCACCATCTTATCTAAATATGTCGCTATTATATCAATGTTTGTAGCATTATCGTGTCCCGGTAGCTAGAGATAAGTTAGCCAGTGCCTCATTAGTTGAGGGTTCCGGTTGTGAACTGCGCTTCCACCTTAGGCCTTATCATCACTTAACATCAGGGCAGATGAAAGCAAAGTGCTGACCCGTATGGAAAAAAAATCCTCTCTGGCATGAAATAAGCTAACATAGAGTAAAGAATAAAAATTAACAGAGTTCAGGATGCCTAATCCGAGTTTCAATCGCCATTCGATCAGGTTAACGAAAACCGAAATTCGTATGGCATTGAAACAGCAGCGCTTCCTGGGGCCCGACCTTACTCGATTGCTTTGACTACGTGTATAGTTTATGACGCCATCTTGTCATTTCGTACCGCCTATGAAAGAAAGGCTTTGATTTTTTGCTTTTCTTTATATAATCTCGTCAAATTTGGGAAACACAGCGGAAAATCTGGCCAATTATTAAGGGTTTTAAAGATTCATATCTTTTTTAATAATTAATTTATGAAAAAAGGAAAACATAGGGACACAGCCAAAGCTTTTTTTTTATTTTTTAATGAAACAAGTAATTAAATCGGTCCAGTATTGGACGAGGAATCAGGGGACTACGAAACGTTGATTTTGTCTACTTTTCATACATATTTTTCAATGGGTACATTTTAAGTGCTCACCAAAATAATTTTTATACCCTAATATACACACATCAGAACAATTGTACGTTTTGTATATATATTATTTTTGCTTGCCAAAATGGATTAATGCTCCCCAAATATTGTTTTACTGAAACAGTAACATTGATACCATCAATTATTACACTATTATTCAAATGATTGAGGATACTAGCTGCTCTACTCCTGTAGGTCACGTGATAGGTTAAAAATTTAAGACTTGAATTTCGAGGTTATTTTATATTTATTAGCTAAATTTACCAAATTGAAACTCAAGGCATAAAATATTGGTATTATCTATTTGGTGACAATATAACATATTTGGTCTGAAATGCAGTTAAAAGGTATTCATACATTTTTAAGGCATTTAATAAAAATATTAATTGTATTCTTTTGATAACATTTTGGGAAACACAATTTGGTGATCATTTATCCATTTTGGTAAGCGTTTTGAATTTTATTGGTAGTAAAATTGATACGTTTTTGGTAGGCGTTTAAACACAAGCCTTTTTCAGTTCAGTCGACCTTAGATATATACTGTGACCTTAGTGTTTCCTTTTAATACAGCAGCAATATCTGCGCTCGGACTTCCGAGATTCAGTATTCGTGAGAGGGTGGGTCTTATGTGCGTTGCTCGAGCGTGTTTTGTATGAAGTGTACCTTCTGCAGTATCCTTATTTTTTGGTAACGTGATTGAATGGCGAATGAAACTAAATGTAAAAATGAGCACGTTAATAATACTCTGTTTGATGAATTAACTTTATTCATTTTCGTTTGTTTATGTAAATTCTACCTGTGAAATAAATAGTTACCTTTAACTCGAAAACGACGATATGTACATTCGAACGTATATTTTATACTTAAACAGTTAAGAGTCTTTCTAAAAAATTCACATTCACATCCAAATACACATTTGAAATTGATTTTTGGAAACCAACTGGCGCTTCCATTTTTATTTTGTAGTGGCATTCGCTTTGCATGAAAAATATAGCTTTCATTTTTGTGAAATTATTTAGGAGCAGCCAAACATGAAACTACGTGAAACAGTTGTGGAAATCATTTTACACGGTGCACGTGCAATCGAAAAATGAAATGAAATCGAATGGGAAAAATCGAACGGTCTCACTTCTACGCTCATTCTCATTCATTAACAAAAAAACCAGTTAAACGATTTGATTGCTGTTTAGTTTCAAATTCAAAACTGTAATTTAAAATTTATTTAATGTTTGAAACACAGGTATGATATACACACTAACTTTTGCATCGCAAAACTACTGCAGATTTTTATTCGATTTATTTTCATAAATAAAATACAATACAATATTAAAACGTAATGAAAATACTATAACTTAGTACACACGGCGGCAGATCAACTTACCCAAACCTGTAAAATTTCTCCAATGAATATTGATCCTTATAACCAAATAATAAAGTTCAAAATTGAATGTAGAAATTTTACAGTTTTGGGTAGGTTGATCTGCCGCCGTGTGTACACTGTTACATAAATGTAAACACTAATAACATAAAAAAAGTATTTGACCTAGATATGAATATTATTTCATTGTTACTAACACTATAGTGACTTCAGTACGCTGTCTATTGTAAATACACTGGACCGCAAAGAAAAGAGATCGGTTAGAAAATCTTCAATATATTCAAAAGCACCTGACCTATCTTTATGAAAAAAGAAACATAAATAATAATAATAATAATAAATAAATATGAGACAACTTCACATACATTGTTCTGATCCCAAGGTAAGTAGCTAAAGCACTCGTTTCATGGAAATCAGAAACAACGACTGTACCACAACCACCCAGACCCGACACAATATAGAAAAGTTCGTTTTCGACATTGACCCGACCGGGAATCGAACCCGGGACCTCAGGAGTTAGCGCCGCCCAAAGTCCGGCATGCAAGCCACTCGGTTACGGAGGTCGTCTTACACAACTTAAAACTAAAAAACAAAAAACTAAAATCATCATCATAATCATCATCAGCTTAAAAACATAACAAAACTAAATTTAAGAATATTTTAATGTGCTTAAATGCAAAATAAAAAAAAGGGTCAAGCTTTTTATTTTTTATAAATGTAAAATAAATAAAAATGCGTGGTTTTTCCAGTATTTTCGTAAATGTAGATTGGTTACAGATGTGCCGTTTTCACGCATTTTTGTACTTTGTGTTGCCTCCGCGAGCGCGCAATACTGCTGTTACGCGATTTGGCATACTTTCTACTAGGTTTTTGAGACGATTTTGCGGAATATTCTGCCATTCCTCTATTAGAGCTTCTTTTATTTCACGTAGCGTGTTTGGCGGCGGATTCCGCTGACGTACACGCCGTCTCAATTCGTCCCATGCATGCTTAATGGGGCTTAAGTCGGGGCTGCGTGCTGGCCAATCCATGTGTGTGATACCAACTTACTTATATGAAAATGGTTAAACATTATCTGAGCTGTATGCGGGCGGGCATTGTCTTGCATAAAAACGGCATTCTCGCCCATGTCCACTAAAAATGGACCAACGTAGTCATTCAGAATTTCAGTGAGATATCTTACAGCAGTTAAAGTACCTTTTTCTATCACCACTAGCTCAGTGCGGCTTTCGGAAGAAATCCCAGCCCACAGCAAACAGAGCCTCCGCCGTATGGTACTTTTTCTTCTATAGAGGCTTGATTATAGCGCTCTCCCGGTCTTCTGTACACTCTTTTCCTCCCGCCGTACTTGTATAAACAGAATCTACACTCGTCTGAAAATATAACTTTTGACCAGTCATCCAGAGTTCAATTGTCGTGTTCTATATCGTTTCTGTGATTTCTTTGGTTTTGGGCCATTTGCAGGTCTTCAGCCAGACGACGCCGCCTTACTGTATCGGTACTCAGATTGATATCTCCAGCTCGAAAATGATGATTCTTTACTTCAACAGCCGTAAGCGATTTCTCAAAATAATACACCTTAGAGCGAAACTCCCGCGCCGTCGTGCACCTTGTTCGGATTCAAGCATTGTCAGGATCCTGGTACTTTCTTCTGGGGCAGGGGTTAACGACATGATGACTTCTGAATAATAAAGTTTATAAGACAGAGACACCATATTTATAGCAGTTATCATGTCAAAACTAAAACAAATGCGAAACAATTGATTTATTTTTTTTGGTACTAAATTCAAAAAAGTCCATTATTTTAAATTTTCATTTTTTTATAGAATTATAAAAAAAAAAAAAAAAGGTTTTATAATTATTATTTTATGTGGCATTAAAATATTTTAATAATTTACCCACTTATTCATGAAAATTATTTATGCATTATTTACTTAATAATTGTTTTGTCTCTTTTTCTCAAATTCGAAATGACGTTTGTGTGACGTTGACAAAACAATATTTAACTAAATAATGCTTAAATAGTTTTTATGAATAAGGGGGTTAGTCTTTATTTCATAAAGCTAAGGTCAGGTGCTATTGAAGGAATTGAAAATTTTCTAACCGACCCTTTTTCTTTGCGGTCCAGTGTAAATTATAATTGAGTTACAAGATCGTTATTGAAAAGGAAACGTGCTTAAGATATAAAAAGGTGCCAGTGGTCTCCTCTCTTATTCAACGCAAAGTTACATTTTCAACGTTCCTTCTGAAGATCTTTTAACTTTAACTCACATAATGCGAGTGCACGTCAGCTTCACAACATTTTCTAGAGACGAAGACGAGTTTTACGGCGTAAATCGTAAAGCGAAGTGGTCACGGTAGTAAAGAAATATAGGGTAAAGCCACCAAAGAGTACGTATTCTCGTACGTACGTATGGTACGTATTGACTCCATGCACACGTTCCGACACAACAGGCTTCGGAATGGATTACCGGAAAAGATTCGGACCAAAAATGCATCTCGATAGTGGTCCTGTTTTAAATAACAACATCTGAAAAAGCATTGGATAGCATCTACAACTTCAGTTTATTGTAAACCTTAACCCCCTTATGCATCATCTCAGCCAAAAGACGTCCACTGCCAGATAAAGGCCTCCCCCAAGGAATATGAGGGGTATTTGCCGTAATCGCCACGCTTGGCAGGCGGGTTGGCGATCGCAGTAGGTTGAGGGTAACCTCAGAGAGATGCTGCTGCCCATCCTCTGGAATGGTCCCTTAGTCGGCTTTTACGACACCCACGGGAAGAGATGGGGTGATGCAATTCTTTATCCAGCACCACACAGGGGACCCTTATGCATAAAAACTATTTAAGCATTATTTAGTTAATCATTGTTTTGTCTCTTTTTCTCAAATTCAAAACTCAATATTTAACTAAATAATGCTCATATAGTTTTTATGAATAAGGGGGTTAATCTTAAACATAAAGATTAAGGGTTGCAAAACATTTGTACTTAATATTTCATGCTATCGCCAAAGAAGTTCCGTCATTGTGGGTGGCCCCGTGGCTCCAAAGTCAACGCGTTTTTCAAGCGCTCATCGGAATTCTAGTAGATTATTGATCGAAAATTACAGGCAAGTAATTGCTGAGAGATTTATATTCAATTAGAAGCACTGCGGTACTCCTTGGTCTCTTGCTCTTTGGTGGCTTTACCCTACATGGAACCCGACCATTGTGTTAGAATTGATGAATAAAAAAGAAATAATAGGTATAAGGCGTCTGTACATTCTTGTTAAGTGTCTTAAACTTGACGATGTGCATAATTATAACGTTATTCTTAGTTATGGTTACATATAATCTTAAATTTTAAGAAACAAAATATTATACATATAATCTTATAGTCTGCGTGAGGGCTTAGTAAAGCCCCACATCTTTGCTGAGATACTCAAGGGGTTAGGGGGTATATCATTTCTCACTTCCCATTTCTATTATCATTCATCATCATCATATAGGAAGGAAATATTGTTTATTTATGTATTACTTGTAATAAAAATTACTTTTTCATTGGCTAAATGCTTGGACAAGCCATAAAAAAAAACCTTATGCAAATTTAAATTACAATTTGGAAAGATATTAACAGGTTGACCGCCGACAGGCCCAGGCACAATAGAATTGTCGGACATATGGAAAAGAATTCAACGAGCGGGAACAGAGGAGGAGCTCGATGGCGCAGTGGTTAACGCGCCCGGTCTGCGAGTGATGAGGTTAAGCAACTTTCGCAAAGGCCGGTCATCGGATGGGTGACCAAAAATTTATCATCTCGAGCTCCTCCATGATTCAGAAGGCACATTAAGCCGTGGGTCCCAGCTGCATTAGCAGTCGTTAAGAACCAGCAATCCGCACTTGGCCCGCGTGGTGGTTTATGGCCCGTTCTCCCTATCCATCCATAGAGAAGGCTCCTGCACCAGCAGTGGGAACATAAACGAGCAGATGATGATGAATAAAAGATAACAACGAGCTGGAACAACAGTTTTCCAAATCAAAATTATAGTTTTAAAATTAGGCATTTCAAGATTGTCCTTTTGTAGTTTAAAGTTTGTGAACATGTCTTTTGTAAAGACCAATGCTTTTGCACGTATACAGGTTATCAATTTTAACAACTGATCAAGGGACACGCGGTTAGTCCATAATACTTCCTATAGTCTATAACCTACGCTTCTACCGTCACTAGTTTCAAGGAATTATTGATGAGTGCGAATGGAATGGTTTAAAGCCGGGATGAGTCCATTCATTGGCATATTTGCTACGCGAACTGCACTTTAATATTGATGCGGCTTTGGTCTGCGTGATCAGCTCGATTGCAACTCCAGTAATGTTTTTAAAATATGATTTTACATGCGGAAAGACGAAACGGTTGTTGTTGAGAAAGAACTTTGAGTTTTGTTCGATAAATTACGCTTACGAACCGTAAAAAAATATGTTTAACTTTTATTATAAAGTTTTTTTAAAGCTCGCTTACTTCGTCTATTAACCGAATCAATGTTAATTGACTTTACAATGTAATGGCATCAATAGACAGAGACAATGATAATATCTAAGGAAATGAAATATCGAAATGATGCTGAAATTTTAAAATGTACACAATTTGTGTCTCTCTGGCGTGGTTTGACATATGGTCCACCATGAAGTGCTCCATTCACATTCATCGAGACGTTGAAACGTTTAAAACAGAACTATCATTCCATAAATAACCCTTATTATTAAAGGGCGTTATTTAAACGGTTAGCAAAGTATTCGTATTTTTGTTAGCAAAAAAATTCTAGTTGGGCAGAAAAAAAGCTAGTTGGGCAGCAACTTATGGCCCCCCTTCCGTGACTGGCCCTCGCTACGCTGCGCTTCGCTCGGGATAAAAAAATAAACTTAACCTAACCAACAGTAAGGATTTCTTATGCTGACCGATTGTATAATTCTGCTGACCAAATAGTAATTTTGCTGATCAAATATTTATTTTGAAATACAAATAAATTATTTCCCATTATTAAATCTCTCAAAATTGTTACAGAAAATATTATTTCAGTGAGCGGTACCCTACAGCAGCATTATAACCATTCCTGTCGCCGATGTCGCCAATTTTAATTGGCGCGGTCCACCACTAACCACAAAGTTTTCGTCATTTTAAAATTGAAACTGGGGGCGTAAAATAGCTATTTCCCTTAAAAGTTTGTTGCTTTAAACCTTAAGGGCTGGCTCGAATGACTCGATCATATTTCAAACAGTATTTTGTCCAAATATGAGGCGATTTTTAAGAAATAAAATTTTTATCGATTAAGTTTCTGTACGTATATATATGAAAAAAGTTTTAAAAACATTTCACTTTTCTCATAAAAACAAAGTAAAAATATCCTAAAATAAACCTAAATAAACCTAAATTAAAAGTAAAAATATCTGGTGGCGAAGGCTGTTTAAAGTAGGTATCTGATTGTTCGACTTCTGTGATAACTTCGTGACGGAAGAGATTGATCTTATACTAGTTGACATTGTTGTAAATGCTTTGACGTAGCAACTGTTGTCTAACCCTATTGGAATAATTAAATAAATAAATATACAATATGCAATGATAGTACAAATAAGTTTTGTATAGTCACTACTGCAGCAAGTATTCTGAGCGAAGAAAGAGTTGTAAAATTCGTGGTAGGCACGTCGCATGCAGACCATAGCCTCATGAATCTATGATGACCCTCGTAATGCAAGAGCGTTTGACGCGTGAAAGATGTGGCACAAACCAAGACATGTACCCGGCTTTACGGGAGACGCCGCACAGCGATTCACGAGAACAGTGAATACAAAGCCTTATTATCATTTCATACCGCCTGTGTTAGGGTGACCATAGTGTCTAGTGCGAGTTGTTTCGATCAAATCTCCGAAGGTGATTCGGCACGGCTTGAGGAAACCTTTAAGTTTCTCGCTGCCCCCAAAAATGCCCGGTGAAGCTGAAAATGCCGTCTGAAGCAATCAGCAATCTTTCTCAAAAAAAAAACGTTAACGAAAACGTATTTTTTTTCATTATATTGTTTATTGCACAAAAAACGGAAACTGAAAACAACGAACAAAATATGGTGAAAAAAAAGGTTGATTTATCTCTAAGAGAGATAAGTCCTTCTTCGGCAAATGTTTAACTCTCCTCGTTTGTCATCTGTTTTCAATGCCATATTTATTCTTGTTTTGGTAAATAAATATGCTTGAATGGCTTGAAAACTTGCACTAGGCACCCTGAGCTGGTAATATACACATATTAATATTATATATATATATTTGCAAAAGGTGATGTTTTACATATAAAAAGTACAAATTACCCTGTCGTGCATTTTAAAAAGAGAGTTAGACAATAATATTCTCATAAATACGATGTTATCATTGAACTTTACTATTCCATTATGTTCGACGTTTATTTAGCAGCAGAAGAGGGTATTCTAAGAAAAGAAGATACACGGTTCCGTAAACGACTGCCGGTATATTGTATTAATAATCTATCTATCTATCTTTCTTTGTTTTTTCAGGAAATGACATATTAGACAGGTGACATGTAGATGATTGGTGTATGTGTATGCAGGCTTATATTGAGAAACACCCAGTTAGAAGCTCGATATATTATTTAATATTTCTATGAAATAATTTAGCTTAACCTAAGTAAAGAATTTAAAAAAATTATGTAACGAGTTCATTCGTAAAAAAAGTGTTTCATTTCAATGCCAAAGTTATTTTTTATAATGAACAAACAAAAAGTACCGGCTCATAATACTTACTATATGTATATGTTGCTCTTTCCTATCCTCACGTATGGCTAAAGAGTTTGTAAACGCATTCCTAATCGCGTGTAGATCTGATTAAAATAAGACACGGCATCCTCCCTCCAACATCTACATAGTTTATATTGTATAAATAGTCTTGTAAGCTTTAGATAATAAGTTAGTCACAAAGTAGTCACTGTAAATATACAACATCACACAAAGTGTCGTTATTTACCATCGCCATGGAACCCTCCATCATCACAACCTCACAAACGTCTCTACTGGAACATTGCTATATCTCATTACTCCAGGCAGCTGTAAAAACAGGGTGAAAAAAGTTATGATGTGGTCCAACCTCCGATGAGAAGAGGAATGCTAAAAAGAAGAATGAACAAATATTATTTTTATTTTATCCTGTTAAGTCGTGGAGGCCACGTCACCGCAGCTTTCTTTTATAGCGCAATATACGCCGCTTTACCTTACACGAAGCCCACAGCTGCCGTGTATCTGTGTAGCTGTGAATTTACGCATGAATATATAATTTTTGGTTTAATCAAGTTGATACCGAATCATAATTCTTTATATAATAATGATTATGGTTATATATAATTTTACGCAAATATTGTTGCGAACAAATTGCAATTTGAAAAAAGAAAAAGTGTTCTAAAATTCCATGAGCGAGATTCGAGCCCGCACCAGATCAGGTAGGTTTAGGTTTAAAGATCTTTATTCTAATACGAAATTACATTTCACTTTTATTGTGATATAAACAATACATAAATTACAGTATACAAATTGTCACTCTGTGGTATTCGTTGCGATATGCAGTTTAAGTTTATTTTTAAACATGTATATAGTCTCACAAGTTTACACTTCATCTGGTAACCTATTAAACACCTGTGCTCCCTCAAACAGAGTTGTCTTTTTCCCATATTTAGGTTCATTACCAACTATGCTATCGTGGCTTAGTCCAACGCGCCGAAATTAACCAACACTGTCCACTCTTATTCTGTAAGCCAAAAGAGCCCTATTCAATGTCGACAACTACCCTCGTGTATTATTTTTCAATACTTTGTCTTTTTTCAAATTCTATGATAGTTAAAGTTTGCCTGTCTAACCCCGTTGTAGGGTGAAGGCCTCCCCTCATTCCCGCCCGCTACTCTTCAAGGTTTCGCGGGACCGTTTGCCAGTGCCTCTCAAAGGCGTCAAGCTCTTCCCGCCACTAGTGACTAATCTACTGAGACGTGACGTCTAATTGTAGAAAAAAAAATGTTTATTATTTATTGTTTTCTAAAGTTTACGCGAACACTACACATTGAAATGAAACAACTTTTACGGATCTACTCGTGTTTATTTTACACATTAGTTTTAATTAATGTTTATCCTGACGTTTCGATTATTATTACTATCAACTATTCTATGTTTGTTTTCTTTCACGTCAATCAATGGAGCTACGGATTTACTGCACAGAGATAGTAAGATTGTATTTCAGCACAGTTGCATGCGCCATGATCACACATATATAATATCCAGTAAGTATGTCAGCGCATCCGTGATCATGAAGCATGCGACTGTGCCGAAATATCAGATACATTGCATGACAAAGTTTTTTTATAACACTCGTAATAAAAATTAGGCGGTGGTAGAAGAACCAACAAAGAATTCATTTAAACAAATTAGGGACATTAAGAAAAAACATCACAATACTTTTTTATTTGTCATCTTAAGCTAATAATCAGTAGAAAAAATCACCTATCCAGAGTCGCCCTTACCCGTTTCGCAACATTACATCGCGCACAAAGTGCTCGGGATGTTCCCGCCAAAACATGGAAACAGCGCAATTCCTCAAGCCGCGCAGGACTTCCGCCGCCACGGCCGGCGGCGGGGCTCCAATAAACAAGTCCTTGTCGTTTATCAGCGGGATTAAACGTTTAATAGCTCCTTATAAGTTATTCGGTTTATTTTTTGTTAGTTCCAATAAAAGCTTTTAATTATATGAGTAACTTTTAATCATCATCAGTTTGAACCACTGCTGGGCTCAACCCTTTCCACATCAACAACATTGCTCGTGCTATCCCAATTCCACCACCTCCGTTGTCTAGTGGTTAAAACCACCGATCTCAGACACAGAGGTCCCGGGTTTGATTCCCAGCAGGGTATAAGTTTTTAATGGGTTTGGTTGGTGGTAGAGCTTGTTTCAAGTTTGCCTGGCTAGCTACCACTATCTTATCTAAATATGTCGCTAAAACATCAATTTTGGTAGCATTGTTGTAGTTTCTCAGTAGTTGAGGATTCCGGGTGAATTGCTCTTCAACATCAGGTGAGATAAAGGCCAAGTCCTTACCCGTTAGGTATAAAAATTTGGATTGATGGGTTTTAACGTCTGCCATTTTACTACCAACGACCGAAACCAACGGATTAACGTGCTTTTCGAAGCACGGAGGAGCTCGAGATATGCTCGAGTAACCCATCCGGTGACCCGACAGTGCAAACGTTGCTGAACTCGTAAGATAGCAACCGTAACGCGTTAACTTACCACTAGCAATCTCCCCCACAATTACTTTATGTCCCACTTTTATCGACCACGGGACTATGCAGTGGCTATACGACCTCATTTATTAAGGGCTGTGGGAAATTTTGTTAAATGTATAAAACCTTCGTAGAGGTAAGTTGAATAAATTGTGGTGGTTCATGTAGAGCTGACAACTATGAAAGAGCACTCTCCGTCGATCTGCATACAAGCAAAAGAGATGCAAATAAGCCGTGACTCACTGGACTTAAGTCAGTAAAATTTTCAAAACGCTTTTTATTTAAAATGTAACCGCTTTACTACAAAGCGATGGGTAAAGTTAGACAATGGTTAAAACAGATGCTGTCACTTTTTACATAATATTATTAGACAAAGACACAATATTTAACCATTGTTTAAGTTTAAACACTGTTTTGTAGTACAAGGGTATATGTTTAAAACAATAACAATAGCGTTTCTCCAATAATTGTAACGTACATGAAAAAAATCTTATCTTTAACTGAAGAAACACAACAATGCTATTAACATTGATGTTATGACGACATATTGAGATAAAATGGGTGACGGTACATTTTTATTATTATATAAGGCCTACAATTGGTATGTATGCAGGTAGGACCTTATAAGGTGTAGACGTACGCTTAGAAAGGATTAAAAATAAACCCCTCCGGATCATGGTATTCTGGATACGCGGAGGAGATCGCGAGACGCACTAGAAAGAAGAAAGAAAGAAAATATATTTATTGACCACACTATCAACATAACATAGAAAGACAAAAAAGAAGTAAGTACACAAGATTCACATTATAAACTTAATACATATTACAGACAAATAAATAGTGTGGCCCAGTAGGCCCCAGCCTCAGTATAGTTTGAAGTGACATTAGCAGTTGCAGCGCTGGTATTCTGGCGGGACCTGGTCAAGACGACACTGAATAAGATTGTTAAACAATAAAAAGAGTAAAAGAAATGAACCAACACAGCCACAAAATACAATAAAACAAAATAATATACAATGAAGAAACGCACTAGTACTTATATCATAAATGCGCCAGACGTATCAAATTTATATTAATTAAAAATAGTTGATTGATATAAAGAAATATTTAAAATTTAAAATATCAGACATTATAATTCTAACTAATCTCCCAATCCGAACGCCTCGGAGAATCTAGTAGGGACCGGAGACAAGCTAACGTGATGCCATCCCTTCCAGTAACTCGTTGAGGATATTCAATCACTACGGTTTAAAACTTATAGTTTCTTGCCGCCCCTTAAATCTGGTTACGCTGTTTGTCTTCTAACGTTGGAGATAAAACAAACAGCCAGTGTACGAGTAGCTACGAGCAACAGCTTAAAGTGGAGACAATTTATTATTTACGTAACCATCTTATATACTAATACATACTTATACTTAAGTTTGTGCGTCAGCTGGAAACAGTTTGTGTGCTCTAGATACAAAGTCCGAGCAGACGGTAAACGCTATAAAAAAAAACATCTAAAGAAAAACAAATTTCGTCACCAAAAAATAATAAAAAACTCCGTTAACCTCTTGTTCCACATAAGTGGCGCTTGCTTCAATCCGTACAAACTCTTCTTTAATATACAAACATCATTTTCTTTGTATTTTATATTATAGAATTTAATTGAAATTTTAGTGGATGACAACTAGGAAGCAAATGGTCTGTATTTAATTGTTGCTAAAGTTAAAAATTAATTCAATCACCTATTTCTATAATTAAAGGAAAAAAATAACGATCTCTGGTTCCTGTCAATCACTGGTACGCTACGTAAAAGAAAACACAATGTGTATATAAATCCCTGTATTAGTGTAAACCTCTTTGATGAATCCCCACAGGTTCTGTCAATCTCCACAAACCCACTTTTATCACCCTGGCCTACGTTTATCGACCCTGGGCAACGACGTCTCGCCCCCCGGCTAAACTCTTAGTGTTTTTATGACGTCATTAATCCCGTACTGTAGTAGAAACATTCTGATATATAGTTACACGACTTGTTGTAAACTTCATGGACGAACAAAAGAGTTTAACTGAGTTTTTTTCATAAAATATAGATTAAGATTATCTGCATTTCAGTCATGGTTAACTAGGGTCAATGCTTAAAAAAGGTCGGACGTTGTTAAGTTGTAAAATGTTTGCAAAATAGATATTTGCTTAAATTCTAAGTGCCTTACAAATAAACAAAGAATAAGGTCCAAATAGTTATTACGTGCTTTGTCTCTTTTACTCTAATTTGAAATGATGTTTACATGACAGGAACAAAACACGGAATAACTATTCGGACCTTATTCTTTGTTTATTTGTAAGGCACTTAATATAATTAAGAAAGATATACAATTTTTGCTGCCATATTCAGGAGTTTAGCGAAAATATGGTTAACTTTAGGAGCTGACGGATGCGCTACTTGGCCAACTGCTATTCTAGCTCTTTAATTGTGAGAATTTCCATTGTCTTTATTGAGGTCCAATATTTTTGACATACATATTCTTTATTGCACAATAAACACACATAGAGAGAACAGTTTACAAACAATGGTGAGCAAAGGTAGACTTATCTCTAAAAGAGATTTCTTCGTTTATGCGTTTTATGAGAAAATAAAATAGCAGTGATGACGTTAATCAACTATAGGTCATACATCAATCAGTATGCTATTGACTATTTACATACTAACTAGATAAAAATTAAAGTTCCGGTAAAAGAATTTTGCTTAGCAAATCTTTAGGTTGGTCATATTAGACATAGGACAACCGCTGGGGTAAATAATATGTTCTGTAGTCGAGCCCGTTGACTCGGCTAACGTAGTGTACGACGCTCTTCGGTGCGGTTTAGCGACGATATACGAAGCGTGACTGGCAGTTCCATCATCAGATCTCCCGCCTTTAATATCTGCAATCACAAAAGAACGGAAGCTTAGCTTTCGTTTTATCCGCAGACCTGTAGGATGTGAGAGGAAGCCTCTTCAGTATAAGTTATTTTTGACATTAGATCACGTTAACGAAAACGAGAATTAGTTGAAGCAGCGCCTCCTGGCGGCATACGAGACGAGTTAGAATTTTGCTATACTTTTTGCTTGCCTTCTCCCTTCCTCCATAGGAGTACACGTGCTGCTCTCCGGTGTCATCGCTTCACTGTCACACATATCCCATCGCGCACAAAGAAATTTGGTAACTCGTTTCTTTGTCGCACCTCCAAAAGATGGAATAGTCTACCAGCACATGTTTTCCCTCTTTCCTATGATATGGGGTCCTTCAAACGAGGCGTGAAGAAGCACCTTGTGGGCCGGCAGAGTGAAGTTGACTGATGCTGTGTTGTTTTCACGCTGCACCAGTTGTCTTCGCGTTTGGACTCCATTTCCACTTAGTATCAGGTGGTGTGGAGTCATTTGCCGTGCTAAGTATATAAAAATAAAAATACAAATTTTCGTTTTCGTAAACGTGATCGAATGAATACGGATAGTAAACAAATGTCACACTAGGCTAGGCTAGGTTAGTTGTCAACGGTGCGATATTATATGGTGTTCATACTTATGAACTACTTAGGCTGCTGCCCATATGATTGCCGTCTAAGTTATATTAAATAAATAAGATTAAATTATACAGGTTTTTATTTCCCAATAGAACACAATCATAATTTGTAGTGAGACAAAACCAAAGAGTAATGCAAGTACTTGTGTTAGGGTGCCGATAATAACCTAGTGCCATTAACAATATTGGGCCATTAGCATTTTTATTTTTATTTATGAAGCTAAAATGCTTGTTAAATAAGAGTGCGTGCGTGTGTGTGTGCGTGTTTATGCGTGCGTGTCTTGTTGTCGTGTCCATTTATAATTTATATTAAAAAAATAAAAATAATAAATAGCTCGGTTTTAGTCTAATAATGTGCAAGCATGAGCTAACGTTAGAATACTAAAAGGAAACCTTCGTATAGAGGCAGTATTTTTAAAGGCGATGCAGTTATTCGTTAAGAGTTTTAGAAGCTGTGCAAGGTTATAAAATAAAATAGATGGTCATACGATTCATGTAGTAAAACTTTGATACTAAATTACGAGTACATTAGAAAACGTTCTCCTACCACTCTTTTGTACTAAATAGGGTAGAAGGATAAAGTTTTCTAATCCTATTATTTACAAATAATATTATTTAATAACATTATATTAAAATTACAAAAACACAAATGTTGAAAAAAAATCCACGAGCAGGATTTTAACCTGCACCCTTCTGACATACCGGGTCAGGTGCTCTCCCAATTGAGCTATCGTGATTCTAACCAGCCCGCCGAAATTCTTCAACACTATTTACTTTTTTACTTTGAAAGCCAAAGGCGCCCATCTAATGTCAACAACTACCGTCATTAACACCCGATCATAATATTTTTACAAATACTATAGATCAGTTAAGAAGTAGGCAAGCTTTTATAAAATGTTTTTGTTTTGTTTATATAATTTTAACGCAAATTTTCTTGCGAAACAAATTACAAAAACCACAAATGTTTAAAAAAATTCCACGAGCAGGATTTGAACCTGCACCCTTCTGACATACCTGAACATGAATTTTTTCAACATTTGTATTTTTGTTATTTGTTTCGCAACAAAATTTGCGGTAAAATTATATAAACAAAACAAAAACAATAGATTAAAAGTCAAAAATAAATTTTTGTTTTTAAATGATACTCTAGTGAACATAAATATATTATATTATATTAATACATTAATTATAGTCCTGTGAACCCTACAAAAAATCTAGCTTGAACATAAGTAAACTAACAAATTATTAGTTCACTGTGGTAGTCAATCGAAGTATCGGGGATGGTACCAAGATTTCTCTCATACAAGCCGAGCATCTATTTATCTGCTCGGGTGAAACCGAAGTTGAAAATCTTTTTGTGAACAAAGTCGCCAGCATTAAAAATAAGGCTTAAATATTAATTGACCATGACCATGGGCAGCTTGCAACGCGGCAAGGCGAGCGATTTTGCCGTTCATTGCGTCTTTTTTATTAACTTTGCCTAATAGCAATCCGCATTGGTCCCGCGTGGTGGTTTACGACCCGATCACCTATAAATATATTTTAAAACCGTTCCGTTATTTAAGTAAAATATCTCTCTAGGCTTAAGTAAAACGTTCGTAGTACAGTTCGTAGTTCGTAGTAGTTCGTACAGATAAATTTCGCTTCGTAATCGTGACGTTTGATTGAATGTAACAGAGCTACGAGATCTCGTAGCTCCGTAGCCAAAGTCTTGAGATGCAATACTAATGGAGCGACTGAAATAAAAATGCTGATTCAATAAAGCTTGTAGTTAATGATTTTGTACGGTATAGTAAACAAGTTTATGTTACATGGCTAAGCGCTGGAATAAAAAATAAAATAAAAATCGTTTTACTAAAGCTGTGCATCATCATCATCAGCTCATTTCATGTCCCCACACAGGATAGGGAGAACGGGTCATAAAACACCACGCCGGCCCAGTGCGGATTGGTGGTTGTTAACGACTGCTAATGCAGTCGGGACCAACGACTTTACGTGCCTTCCGAAGCACGGATCGAGATAATTACATAATACATTTTTGGTCACCCGTCTGATGCCGGCCTTTGCGGAAATTGCTTAACCTCAGCATTCGCAGACCGGGCGCGTCAACCACTGTGCCATCGAGCTCCTAAGCTATGTATGTGGTGAATGAATAATTATATTTTAGAATTATAATTATAAATTTCGTTTTCTTCTTAAGTAGTTAAGAAATAATGAAAGAAACCTGGAAAAAATAATGTTAATTAGTAGAACACTACAAGAGATAATAGTGTAATTAAAATATAAAATAAGTTTCCGAACATCTTTAAATAATGTTTGAAAAAGTAATGCTTTTAAAAAAGCTTATTTATAATTTAAACGAATACTATGCCGAAAAATATGTAATTACTAAAAAAAATTGTACGTCCGAAATGGATAAACTGTTGATACTATTTAATATTTAAGAACTATAGTGTACACAGTTATACAATAAAGAATTACTATTTCTATTTATATTTTTATAACCATTGCTCAAAATCCACCGTTTAGTCGCATAATGCCTAATTCGCAAAATGCCTACCATGTCTCAAAAGGACTAATTCGCGAAAGGACTAATTCTCAAAAGGACTAATTCGCAGAATGCCTAATTCTCAAAAGGACTAATTCTCAGAATGCCTAATTCGCAAAAGGACTATTTTGCAAAAGGACTTACACTTGATTATCATAGATAATAATACTAATGAACGTTAGATGTATGAAAATAAAAAAAACTTGCATTACACACAAACATAATAGTAATTTTTGAGAGTTTACAGATTTAGAGATTATTGTCTTTGAATAAAAAGATACAAATTTTGTTTATGATCGTTGATATCTTTTGACATTAAACCAAAATTATTTAATCATGCAAGTTTTTATATTTTCATGCATCTGAAAAAAAATTAATAAGTGTTTTTTTAAAGATTTTACCTTTGTAACAAATACAGAACAAAATAGAATAGAATAATATAAGTAGGTACTCGTATATATCTATTTTTACTGACATCTAACTCGTCCACCCGAACCTTCCGACCTAAACCAACAAAGGGAGAGCGAAATGAAAAAAAGCACAGGGGAGTTTGCGATTAAAGTTATTTTACCATATTTTCTATATTCCACGTAGGTTTCGCAGTGGAATACAAGCCCCAATAATAATCTCTATTTATTTAGTCAACAAAACCAATTCCCTTAACTTTATTACCGGGTATTGCTCGTACTATAATGTAATCAATAGTCTATATACTGTCCTATTGCTGGGCAAGGGATCAATATTTCAAATTATGGGTTCACCGGGATTCACTGCACTCGCCAAATGCGGGTTGGGGATCAAAAAACCGGGATATACATTGAAAAGTCATAGGTGCTAAGTATTAATAAAACCCAATTAACATCTCTGAGTGCACCTGTAAGGAATTGCATTTAATTGGATTCGCATGGTTAGAAACAATCTGTACGAGATTTATTAACGGAAAGCTTACATAAATCATTTACGCTTAATATCCTTAAGCAGTCATTTTTAATTTACCTTATCATGTCATCGTTATCATCACGTTCACTTTCGGCAAATAATATGCCTAGAGGTTTTTGCCACAGCCTGCCGAAATTCTTGGAAATAGCACACGTTGGCTTTGAAACTAAACTAATTGTGTTTTTAATAAATATAGTTTAATTTAATTTAATTTTCTTATAACATCGCCTTGGTTTGTACTGGTAATGGTGTTATAATTTTTTCTAAATAAATACGAAATAAATCATCATCATCATCATCAGCCTATATTAGTCCACTGCTGGACATAGGCCTTCCCAAGTGCACGCCACTGAGCATGACCCGCGGCTACTCTCATCCACATCTTATTTTATTTTATTTTATACATTTTAGGGAAAACTTTCAGCTAAATAAAGTAAAACATGTAACTATATTACTAAGGGCCATTTACAAGTTTCCACAGAAATTAATTAATTGTTATAAAGACTGACATTGTTGTAAAAAAGGACTGTAACTGAACCCTTGTAGTATAAGTAGAATAACAATATAAAGTTTAATTATTGAAAAAGTTGTTCGCAAGTAAACGCTTAAAATGATCAACTGTCGTTCCGAATAAGTCGACGTCATTACATTTTATTATTTCATTGAAACACCCACTCGCCCTCGCAATGTATGAATTTTGCCTGTAATTAGTCTTCGCCGCGGGGATGTATAGCGAACAAGATCTTCTGGCTCCAGCGCTCGGAATAGGGCTCGGGCTCGGGCAGTCGACTGAACCACTCGCAATATTTTGCAGATAAGCAATATCAGCAATGTCTCTTCTCTCACTTAACGGGAGTATATGAAATTTTTGGCAACGCTTATTATAATCAGTTTAATAGGTTTTAGTCATAAATTGGAGATAACGCAAGAAACGCCTTTGAATTCCTTCTATGCGAGTGACATAGACATTGTAAGATGGGTTCCAAACCTGTGACGCATACTCCAGATGACTGCAGACAAATGCACAGTATAAAATTTTTAGCGCCTTAATTGAGTGAAAGTTAATATAATAATAATATAATATAATATATGAGACAACATCACATACATTGTTCTGGTCCCAAGGTAAGTAGCTAAAGCACTCGTTTCATGGAAATCAGAAACAACGACGGTACCACAACCACCTAGACCCGACACAATCGACCGGGAATCGAACCCCTCAGAGTTAGCGCCGCCCAAAGTCCGGCGTGCATGCCACTCGGCTACGGAGGTCGTCGGAGTTAGATGAGATACGTAAAACAAAACTGAGAGCTTTAGATACTTTGCTGACAATATAAATATATAATACACTCATATCAATGAGTGTCAAAGAGCAGTTTTGTATCAAAATTAACTCCAAGGTCGCGAATGCAGATTACTCTAGCAACATTGGAATCGCGAAGCTTAAGTATAACTAAACAGAAACGAAACGAAAAGTATTATACGAAAGTATTCAAAAAATCTACGGAGCAAATAAATTTACGAAGCATAATTGCAACGTCATAACTTTCTATTCCCTTTCAACGGAGTGCAAGTGCAAAATAAAATTAATTGAAGCTAAAAATTTTACTGGGGCGTCACGTAGGGTCGTACGCTTGTACACAAGAGACAGCGATAAAAAGGGCGACTTATATTTAATTTTCTACGAAATTGATATTCCAAATGAAAATAGCACTGAATAAAGACAACTTGTCTTATGAAAATTTGACAGGGAAACCAATGTTGGTAGCAATTGAGGAAGTGCGTGGGCTTGCAGACTACCTACCAAACTAATACCTACCACCTGACCACATAACTACCTGCGTCTGGGGAGACGTAGGTATGTAGGACTCCACCCTCCATCCTGTCCGTAATTCTTCGACATGGCAGGGTGGGAGGACATAAAATTGATAATAATTAGTTTATCAATAATAATTACAAATTGAATCAACTTGTTTTTTTTAGTTTAATATAATATAATAATTTTGTTGCTAAAAGGTTAGATATACTATGCTAATACTGTCTATCTTATACCTAATTGTAGACCATGCTTTTGTTTTGTAATGCTGTATTTGAAGTAAATATTGCTATCTCTAATATCGTTGTTGTTAATGCAATATTGTAATCGTTATTGTTAATCGTTAAAGTCAATCGATAACGATTAACGTTAACGATTAACTTTAACGATTGACTTTAACGTTTAACGTTAACGATTAACATTACCGATTACAATATTGCAATAAGAACAACGATATTAGAGATAAGTAACACACATACAATAAAATATATTTCAACCCGCTTCTGCTTCGTAAATGTTCCCTGTATTAAATTTGTGGAGTTTTGTAGGGGCTCTTGGAACGACCTACTAACCTGTTCCCAGTGGATAGAATTCCACAGGTATGAATTTCGGCTTTGAGCCGTGAAACCTGGCAAATTTCAAAACTTGACTAATGCTCAAGCTATTTTGGTTCATGCCAATGTTGGATGAACCTATTATATTTTTATACGCAAACTTTATAGCTAATAAACACATGGTAAAGTATCGAGTAACAGGGAAACTCCATTACTAAATTACTGCGCAACTGGAAATGTTTTTGTTGGTGTTTGAGTCTGGCTGTTTTTTTTAATCTGCTGATTTACCTTCAAGCGGGCGCGCGGCATTGAATCGACCGCACTCGATACCTTTTCATTCCTCATATCATTATTTCTTGTGGCAGTATTTCCACTACTATCTATGTACCACTTAGTTTGCAAATAAAAGTTTGAGTTTGAGTTTGAGTTCCTATCTCTACTATCTCTAGCCTGTCATTGTTTCACTGTGTACAAAATAAATTATTTGCCTGGCCGCGGAGACCCGTGCATAGATCGCATTTGTTTGAGTCGCGGCGCAGACGTCTAAAGGACGTCACGCGCCTATCGTCAAAGAGGTTACGCGTGACGCAGAGCGCGAGATTTTTAACATTGTAAATGTTTTTTCGTTCGCTCCAGTAGGGCCCCCATATTCGCTGAAAGTGCGACTCGCCCGTAATACCCTGAGGTTTAAGGCCACGAGGACGTATGAGGGCTCAAAAGACGCGGAATTTGAAGGGGTTTAAAATTATGTAAAAATATTTTGGAAAAGTAAAAAATTTTTTTGAAAAAAAAAAACAAAACAAAAATCTCGAGAATTCAGAATTCGAAGGGTTTTAAGATAATCTAAAAATATTTTGGAAAAGTTGGTTTTGAAAAATTTTTATTTTTTGAATAATCTATAATAAGTAGGTACAATTTCAATGCCTTTTTAAGTCGTGTAGAGCACAAAGATCTGTGGATTTTTTTATTTTAATATCAATTTTATTGTGTTTTTTTTTAATAAAAATGTCTACCGCTAAAAATGTAAAAACTCGTCGACCGCTAATTTATCGTGCAATATTTGCACAAATACAACACAAATAATAAATGAGTGAAACAGAGCTCAGTGACCAAGGTTCTGAAGTTGCCGACCACTTTCTAGTTTCAGAGGAAACTCAACCTGCTGAGGAATCAACCAGCTCGGATTCAGATGAGAATGATGTGCCTCTTTTAGTTGCAAGCGCTATTTTTACTAGGCGTGGTAAGGTAAAGTGGCAAAAATCTAACCCACACCACATTCATTTGTAATAAATGTTATCTTTATGAAGAAACTGATTCTGAAGAGAAGTAGATAAGTTGATAATAAATAAGTAAAATTTAAACACTGAAAAAAGACGACAACCTCAGGCGGGAATCGAACCACGCACCTTCCGCATTCCGGGCGGCTGCCTTAACCACTTGGCTACCGAGGTCTGGCTTTCACCCGTCGAAATTTTTCAGTGCTTGATGCTTATGTTTTTTAGTCAACATTGCTTCATCAATCTTAGAAGTTTTCACCTCTGAGATCCGAAAGAAATATTTTTACAAATATTTAAACATTCGGTTAAGATGAAGCTGCGTTATAGATAAGTGTTTTTTATATATTTTAGCGTTTTATTAACGCTTAAATATACTTAAGTATAAATATACTTAAGTATATTTAAGCGTTAATACTATTATTATTATACGTTATACTTAAGTATAAATATACTTAAGTATATTTAAGCGTTAATAAAACGCTAAAATATATAAAAAACACTTATCTATAACGCAGCTTCATCTTAACCGAATGTTTAAATATTTGTAAAAATATTTCTTTCGGATCTCAGAGGTGAAAACTTCTAAGATTGATGAAGCAATGTTGACTAAAAAACATAAGCATCAAGCACTGAAAAATTTCGACGGGTGAAAGCCAGACCTCGGTAGCCAAGTGGTTAAGGCAGCCGCCCGGAATGCGGAAGGTGCGTGGTTCGATTCCCGCCTGAGGTTGTCGTCTTTTTTCAGTGTTTAAATTTTATATAATTTTATATAATTTTAAGTATATTTAAGCGTTAATAAAACGCTAAAATATATAAAAAACACTTATCTATAACGCAGCTTCATCTTAACCGAATGTTTAAATATTTGTAAAAATATTTCTTTCGGATCTCAGAGGTGAAAACTTCTAAGATTGATGAAGCAATGTTGACTAAAAAACATAAGCATCAAGCACTGAAAAATTTCGACGGGTGAAAGCCAGACCTCGGTAGCCAAGTGGTTAAGGCAGCCGCCCGGAATGCGGAAGGTGCGTGGTTCGATTCCCGCCTGAGGTTGTCGTCTTTTTTCAGTGTTTAAATTTTACTTAAGTATATTTAAGCGTTAATAAAACGCTAAAATATATAAAAACACTGATAATAAATAATTTTGATTTTAGATATCCGATCTCATAGAGCTAACTAATTTTGTTATTTTGATTTTATTTTACTATATAAATCTAGTTACAGGTATGTAAGAAAATTTTATGACGTCAAGTTTCTTACTAATCCAAAGAAAAAGTTACTTTATTTCATTTTATAATTTTGGTTTTTATCTGAAATTAAGGGTTTTTTTAAACAAATTGTGTCCTAACATAATGATAATGTGTCAGAATGTAAAAAAAATAAATGATTATTAATTAATTAGTGTTTTAAATCTCTAAAATATCCTATACGTATTGTTTTTAAAGTTTACGCGAACACTACACATTGAAATGAAACAACTTTTACGGATCTACTCGCGTTAATTATTACCCTTTGCAGGCGACCAACACCTCAGTCTCCCTGTGACCACGGACCCTGCAAAGGGTTCGAAACGTCAGGATAAACATTAATTAAAACTAATGTGTAAAATAAACGCGAGTAGATCCGTAAAAGTTGTTTCATTTCAATATCCTATACGTCTTTTAGGTTACGCGCGACCGCTGTGGTTACAAACGTCATTTACAAATGTTTTTTCCCTTACAAATTATTTGATCTTTGTATTTTTAACTAATTGAATTGGCTTATTTATAAAAATATTATTGAACCTCGAGATTCGTAAAGGAATACTGAAATAAATAGGTATATTATGCTCCTAACTAACATAAAAATTGAAACAAATAAAATAGCAAATTACAATAACACAAATGTTGAAAAAATTTCCACGACCAGGATTTGAACCTGCACCCTTCTGACATACCGGATCAGGTGCTCTTCTAATTGAGCTATCGTGGTTCTATAGCATTCAAGAAAATGTCTCAGTGTGTAAGCAATAAAGTGTTTAATCTATCTAGTTTTCTTTTTATTTATTTTTATTTCTTGCGGCTAAACACTTGGCCTTCATCTCACCTG
The DNA here is from genome assembly GCA_949315975.1 of Eudonia truncicolella. Lineage (NCBI taxonomy): Eukaryota > Metazoa > Arthropoda > Insecta > Lepidoptera > Crambidae > Eudonia > Eudonia truncicolella. The sequence goes on along the minus strand of OX438830.1, from coordinate 15,188,338 downwards.
ATGTTAGGTGATGATAAAGCCGAACTTGGAAGCGCACTTCACCCGGAATCCCCAACTACTGAGGCACTCTTATCTCTAGCTGCCGGAACACAACAATGTTACAAACATTGATTTATGGCGACATTTAGATAAGATTGTGGTAGCTAGCCGGGCGGACAAACAAGCCCTACCACCAACCAAACCGAGTACACAAACATATACCCCCTGGGCACCTCGGGGTCTGAGACCGATGGTCTTAACCGCTAGACCACAGAGGCGGTATCTATCTATTTATCTATTGTATAGCAAAAACGTTTGTATGTTTGTCACGACATATTACAAACATTTACGACAATCTGCAGCATTTGGGTATGACAAACGGGCCGGCAGATCACCCCTTGTCATATAACTTATTCGTGGGCCGGATTTTCTTATGTTAATTCATTCTTACGCAATAACTTATGACTGGAATATTTCTGAAATAAAATGTAAGGGCCGACCGCATGAATAGTTGTCTGCGCTTCCATTTGAATACAATATTATTTTTTTCCCTTGAAGTAATGGCTATGGATAATTTTATCATAAATATCCACTTACACATTTTTTGTTGTGAACAAGGTATGAATAAGTTTAGACGGAGATCGGTAGCGAAGTGGGTTCCTTGATAAAAATTGTTGAAGACTGTCTTGTTGTTGAATGGTCCTGTTTTAATTTAATGCAATAGATGTTTATGACGTGTTTCTTACGGACTGTGCCTTGTCAAGATTAATATAAGAGTACATCAACAGCAAAAGTAGACAAACATTTTCGCACTTTGTCTAACCAACTAATTGTGAAGGAGCTTGTCAACTTCCGGTAAAGCTATCATGACATGGTTTTAAAGTGGTCAGTGACTATTGCTGTTGGTTGTAGCTAGAATTTGATACTTTTAATCGAGATGTTTCAAAAGCAGTTAAGGTCATTTACTGCCGCACTGTGAATTGATCGCATTTAAACATAATATCCCATAAAATAATTAAGATTTCAATTTTACTTTTAGGTTTCAAGTGCTAATTGCTGCACTGAAGCTAAATTAAACAATTGTAAACCCAGATTACACACCCAGGTTCGATTCCTGGCTGGAGCGGGTGGGCGTTTAATTTTTTCACTGTATTTTATAAATTTTATAAATATTTAATTAAACTTCAATGCAGCAATTAGCTCTTGAAAATAAAAAGTAAAATTTACTATAGCGTAGTGTTATCATATTTGTGGTATTTCATCTGCAAAGGTGAATCTGCATGGCCGTCGTTTGCAATGACCGTTGGATAGCTGGCGCACTGTGCCGCTATTAGCACTCAAAAATTAAAAAAGCAGTGACAAAATTCAGCGCTTACGTCAGCCTTCCCGGTAGCATAGCGGTCAGTGCAGCCGCCCGGATTGCGGAAGACCCAGGATTCCTGGCTGGGTCGGGTGGGCGTTTAATTTTTTCACTGTATTTTATAAATTATGAAGTGTTTACGATATTTACATTCATTCATCATATAGACTTATATCATTCTAAAACGATTTAAATGAAAAAATCATAGGTGGTATGTTGTAGTTTATGTTAAATTACAAATCTGAGTAGCAAGTTCTATTAAAGTACAATTATTTTGATAATAACATATTTAGGTATGTCAAACAAATTAACAAAGACAGTGTGTAAACACAAAAAACTATTAAACAAATGAAATATTCTGCAGTTTGTTGGATACTTGTATCTTTGATGAACAGAGTTGGCTAATAATTGAAAACTACAATATAACCTTTTTTGTTTCAGTGACGTCACATTAAGTGCAGCTGGCAGCTAAATTGTGAATAAAACAAATGTAACAGTGCTATCTGCCGCGCAAATAAAAACAATAGAGTGTAATTGTGATGTCAGTGGAAAACAGAGTGATTGGTGCAAAAATGCAATGGGCCGGAGGGGGGGACGGGAACAGTTGATTAGCCGGGACACATTGCATACAAGTGCCGGGTCTCGTTGAGAGCGGACGTCGGGAACGTCAAGATGTCGGCAGGTAATTAATACCATTCGTTTCTTTTTATAGTGTTCAAGTAGAGATAGTTTATTAGTACTTACATTTATTTTACTGTTTTCTACAGCATACGTAATCACTAGTAAACCTGTAAAAATAGTTAAATGTAATTATAAATAAATAAAATAAAATAAAAAAAACTACACATTGCAATGAAAGACTTTATACGGAGATAAAAAAATACTATTATCTCGATTTGCTTGAGTCAGAGCGCCTATAAAAAACTTGATGGGAGCAAGTTACAAATTAATTTTGTGACGATCAACACCTAGATTTCAGATCCGTATTTTAAGTTTAATTGAAAAGGTGTTTTTTCTTCAGATTAAATGTCTTATTTGTAAACTTAGGTGCCTTACAAATAAACAAAGAATAATTTAACATTAGAAGTACAAATATGCAGATCAACACATAGGCAAAGAACTCTAAAAAAATTTGATTACTTATGACAAAAAAACAAAAAAAAAATTACTTAGATAAAGGAAAATTAGCGACAAATATCTGATGTCTACGACGAATCTGTGGTTAATAATAGTCTGTGAAAAATTATCAAGACTAACTACTGCCACTAATTATTATTATCGATTTATCTCTGGGCTGATAACAAGGTTCCATTAAAGCAATAATAACAAATCCAACTTTGGAAGCAAACCAAGATAAAACAAAAACGATTAAACTCACAAGTAATATTATTTGGGTAACAAGACCCGAAAATCTAGCATAAAAGTTAAGAGATAGAAATGAATGTTTGGCAACGATAATATGCTGATTTCAAGAAACTAGATCTTGAAAATTCCTATTGAAACTTTTCGAAGTTAGATGTGAAGTACGTAACATACCGGTTTTACGTACCTTACCTACTTCGCATATGGTTATTTGCTCAGATAAGATTAAAGAAAACCCATTTACTAACTTCTACAATAGTCGTTCAATAGTTTTGGTTCGTGTTTGTAGTACAGTTACACAAAGTTATTATTTTATATCGTTGAGATAGGCTTCGTACTTCAGAAGGCAAGTAAAGCCGTTGGTCCCGGCTGCCTTACGAATAACCACCAATCCGCACTGGGCCCGCGTGGTTGTATATGCCCCGTTCTCCCTATCCATCTAGGGATGGTTTGTGCACCAGCAGTGTGGACATAAATGAGCTTGACATAGGTACAGCGATTTTAAAATATTAATATTGTGTAACTGTGCTCATGACTGTACTAAAGTAAAATTTTAATTAACTGTTGAGGACCAAAAGGAAATTTCTTATAAAAAAATAACAAATACGACGTATTGCCCACAGGCTCAGCGGTCGCCATGATTGGCGCGAACCTCCGGTTCGGTTCGGCCGGCGCGACGAACTCCACCATTTTGAACAACACGCGGCACTGCCCGCCAGGCGGCGCGGCGAGCGCGGCTGCTCTGTTAGCGCTGTCCGGCCTGGGCATGTCAGCCAACCTAGCGCTTATGACTGTCATACTCAGCAAGAAGCAATTGCGAAGGTAAGCAACAATATAAGATACTAACCGCCCGCCAGCCAGCGCTATAAGCACTGCTGCTCTGTTAGCGCTGTCCGGTCTGGGCATGTCAGCCAACCTAGCGCTTATGATCAGTTGACTGTCATCACATGACTGACACAGTTCCACATTTGAAGCCTTCAAATAGGCTTTTGTTACCTTAGCGGAATGCGAGGAAGCGTTATCGTGGTGTAGAAGCAACTGCGGAGGTAAGCAACAACACATGGCACAGCTCGCTAAGTGGCGCTTCGAGAGTTGGGGGCAATTTTCAATAACACTATAATTAGTCTTGTTGTAAATTGTTTATTTAATTTTATGTAACTTTAACGTTATAAAACAATTATAATTGTTGCACGTACAAAAACTGGCCATTACCTATAAAATAACTGCCCTCCGTATTGTAAGTAGTTAATGAATATCTATCTTGCTGTGTATCTAAATTTTCACAACACATTTATGAGATATTTAACGTTTTTTAACGACAATCAACTAATCAGCTGTTGGTATTTTACGTTAATAAGAATATGCAAATTCGCATATCATCCATGATAATTCACATTAACCAAATCCAGTTTAGCGATGAATAATTTGCGAGCCAAACATGTCAAATTATACGTTCAAACACTGTCCATCTCTCTAATAAACGAAATACTGCATAAATTTGGTACAACGAGGCCGCAACGATTTCCTTGTTAATCAAATAAAAGGGACAAAATGTCCAGCGAAATCGGTTAATCCCGCGTCGCGTTGAATAAAATACATCAGTTACGGTTATAGTGACAATGTTGTGGCGTAAGAATGACAACGCATAATGTGGACACAATACTACCTATTTGGCATCGCGATTGTAATATAAGTTTTGAGCATAGAACGAGCTTTTCATCGAAGTTGGAACGTTTTTATGTTGTTTTTCATGGCTTTCTATGGTTGCACTAATATCAAAGTTGGGGAAAGATATTATGACGCCTCTGTAGAGTAGGCCGATATCCGGAGCTGTTTTCGATGCATTATGTGACCGATGGGTTATGTGATCATAAACCCACATGGCAAGCTTGTGGATTTTTTTTTAATTAAACCTATACCTAGATCCCGAGTGTCAGTCAAAAGGATTTACTAAGGGCGTCCGCGCATTTCTTAAGACAACTTGAAAAGTTAATTATCGTTTACGTATACTTAACGAAATAGTTTCGTCATTATTTTGTAGCAGAAAATAGTTAATAATTATATAACATTATAGTCTGTAATACTGATAATTAATAACAGACAAAATGTGTTGTTGTGTCGGAGGCCAAGATACACTACGGGTCACTGAGCCAGCGGGGTAAGTAAGCAATTTTGTATACTGATCTCCATCTTCAGTGTGAAGACGGCACTAAAATTGATGATGATGATAGTCGGTAATAATGATATGTACGCCGAATGTCGAATGTGTTAATCAAATTAAAAAAAAACACAAACAAACTAGGTGTTTGCTTTCGAACACGAACTTTGCACACAGTAAAAAAAATCAAAATTGATCTTTTCTTATCTATAAACTTCAGGCTTAGCACATTAGTGGTACTTCTGCCATTATATCTCATTCTAAGTGATTTGCTCTTCCGTAACGCACCCTCTCCCGGTAAACGGGCTAAACTCCCCGTTTCTTGCCATTTCGTCGATGCCTGTGCGAGATTGGGCACGCATCTGCCCCCAAAACTCTTATTTGGCTTAGAATATGATTATGCTTCGTCAGAATACTCAGTGTATGATTATTGGAATAGCTACGCTACGCTGCATTTTGTACCACAGCGCTACTGCTACGCGTGTAGTAAGTGCTACGGCGTAGTGCTACGAATAGACGGCGTAGCACTCTTTCGTTTTCTAGAACTGATTTTGTTGTAGGCCCCCTTTATCTTTTCGTGTGACCAGTTATTATTAATTCGGAGATTTTCTATAGGGGTTGGCAACACGCATGCGTGTCTCTGTACCTTTATTCTGTGAGGCATGCGAGTCGGTTGACGAAAGTCAATGGCGTATGGCTACATTGACTATCACAACTGTATGATAATACTAGCGGCCCGTCCCGGCTTCGCACGGGTAAACATTTATTTTTTAATATAGCCTATGTTACTCAGCACGAATTTTTTAAATCGGTCCAGTAGTATTTGAGTTTATTCGTTGCAAACATACAAAATACAAAAATACAAATCTGTCCTCTTTATAATATTAGTATAAATGACTTAGATTTAATATAAGATATTAGTTGTACCTAATGTTGGAGTAATTGTTAACGGGTTCATTATTTACTAGTTGTTGCCCGCGACTTCGTTCGCGAAGACTACAGTAAAAAAAAAGTATCCTATATGCTGGTCTGGGTCATGCTCTGTATATGAGGAAAGTTTCATTAAACTCCATCCAGTAGTTTATAAGTGAAAGAGTAACAAACATCCATCCATACTTACAAACTTTCGCGTTTATAATATTAAGTACAATTATGTTTTCATGTGATATTTCGGCACTGATATTATTTCAGCGGCTGGATATTTCTAAGCGGATTTATTCAATTGTAAGGCGCAATGAGTTCACAAAGTTATATTTGTTTGAAGGGACAATCCACAATGAGACAGCCTAAACCTAAACTTAATAACTCCGGCCATTGCTAATGATAATGACAATGTGGAAAAGAAACCCAACCAAATACAAAAAGGAAAGGGGAGGATCGTTCTTTCACGAATCTCATTAAAATAGGAAAGCTTATTCTCATCTTATTTGTTTGTTTTCGCGTGGCTTCCTCCCCCCGTTATACGAGTAATACCGTGTCTTCGAAATAAAGCCATTTCCGTTTAGGAACGTTGTATCTGAAGATTGTTCTGAAGCCTTTTATTATAATTTTTTTTCTTTGGCTTTGTAATTGAGGAAAGCTTTGGTGGGACCGCACTTCAAATTACTCTCCACTGTAATATAAGGCAGCACAATATTGTATTATGCCGCCATTGATAGAGGAGGACTTTATTATCACAGAGCGAAGATAACAGCTGTCTTTTCTTATATAATTAAAGTGTTAGGTTATGTTGCAACTTTTTTTCAAAATAACTAATCGGTTTCAGATCATTTACCTTTCGCAATGATGATGGATGACTGAATTTCGTTATTTCAAACTCCTCAAACTCCTCCATCTCAATCCAGTCCTGGTAGTTGTCGTACATGTCTTTATCCAAAATCCCGCACTGAGCCATCGTGGTGGGTTATGAACCAATCTTCCCTTGCATCAAGTTCTCAAATTAATTCGGGATTATTATTTATGCTTGGGGGAAACGGTCTAGTGGGCAGAGACCTTAACCCCGTATTAATGTGAGAAGCTATGATGAGACAAGGGGTAAACATTTATAGGCTTACAAGAACTCGCCATTTTAAAAGTAAACCAATACGCAAATAAAAACTGCAATAGAGAATTGTTTTACTGTACGTTTTTGGAATCCAATTTATTTTAATTTAATTAATTAATTGTAACTTTATTTAATTCTTTGTAGTTTAATTTATTGTAATTTGATTCATTTATAGTTTTTAATAGTCTTTAATTTTTAATTTGAGTCTGTAGATTGCTGTTTTTATTAATTTTTAATTTTGTCGTGGTGACAAGTACGTATGTTTGCGCCAAAATTTTTATATAATGCTGTGTGTACACGTTTTTTGGGTCTCGATCTAGTTTTAATCTATGTAATTTCTGTTTTCTACACTTATTTGATTGTTACCTGTTGTGTATGCCAATATAATAAATAAAATAAAATAAATAAATAAATAGAGAATAATTTGCAAGAAAACCTATAAAAGAATAGGAATAACAAAACACTGATTCTGCTTTAGAAGTTATAACTAAGATTGCATATAAAAGTTAACAATGCACAAGAAAAAGGTTCACCAAAAGGTCTCATTAGTTCAGCCTAATGTTGCGGCTGATGACCTGCTTTCCTGACCCTAAAAGGGCTCAAATCAGAAGGCAATCAAACTAGTAAACCACCATCTATAACAGCATCTCGTTCATTATGTTTTTACCTTGACATAATAGTATTAGTTGGAAGTAATGGGCAATTCTCTTAAGTATCCCTTGGAAGGTTGCTAACAGGATTTACACCCTGAGGGTAAGAACACTCAATTTGCTACTTAATCAATTTACGGGATACCCTACTGATGGTATTTAGATAAGTAGTACTTAATATGCTAGATTAGGGACTGTATGGGTAAGGTATAAAAATATACTAATATTTTTGCTGAGATCTGTTCATTCCAATATATCATAAAACGTGTAAGAACTCTTGACTCTGTTAACCACTACAACAATCCTTAATGGCAAAATAGGGAAGCACAATGGTTGGGTTTCGAATTTTTTGATGAATAGCCCAGGTGATCACAAACCCACATTTTTTTGGTAGATTTTATATTTTTTATTGTGTTAACCAGAACGATGTTATTAAAGGCTTCCTTAAAACTTACAATAAGATACCATCATGCAGTATCTGGAGATAGATCCTGAACATAACAATTACATACATAAAAATTACATTACATTATTAGGGCTATGTTTAATGTAATAATCTATATCTATACTTATATTATAAAGAGGAAAGCTTTGTATTTTTGTTTGTAACGAATAAACTCAAAAACTACTGGACCGATTTAAAAAATTCTGTCACCATTAGAATGCTACATTAGCGTTGAGTAACATAGGCTATATTAAAAAAGAAATGTCCACCCGTGCAAAGTAGAGACGGGCCGCTAGTAAAAAATATTTTGACTTTGACTTTGAGCTGTTTGTAACCCACCATTGCCTCAATTTTTCTATTTTAAAACTTTCACAATCACCCGATTCGAGCCGAACCCCTCGGAGAATCTAGTAAGGAAAGGGGACACGCACTAGTGCGTTATGCCATTCCCTCTAGAAACTCTCTGACGGTGTTTCGATCACAAGGCACCCTTGAGGAACCCTTTAAGTTTCTCGCCACCCCATTAAAGTCCGGTGACGCTGAAAAGGCTGCCTGAGCCCATCAGAAAATTCTCTCAAAACAAAATCCACAATCATAATTTGTTGAATGGGAAATGTCAGAATATAGCCGCTAAGGAAAGAGAGAAAGAGAGAGAGAGAAAGATACGTTTAAAGACCACACACACTGATACATAAGGCTAAGGCTGTAGAAATTTATTAATTATCTTAATTAATGACTTCGCGTTTAGCCAATTTCAAGTATTATTTTATTATTAGTAGTAAGGGTACAATTGTACGGTAGGTAGAAATTAAAATGGAGTCTCACAATACGTGTTATTACGGGAAGAACTCGGGTGAAACTCCCCTAAGACTGTAGACATTTCAAAATAGCAGAACCAAGGTTGCGAAGAGTGACAAGCAAGCAAGACAGATACACACGCCTGCATGTCAGACAACCAAAATATGTCAAATTTCCTCAATAGACTTTGAATTTCATGCACATGGCATATGGTTGAAAATGTATTGAAGAAATTTGACAGTTTTGTATGGATTCATGGACAGGCGGCTGTACTTTGGCGCCATCTATTCTTGTAAGCTTGGTTTGACGTAACTTATGTTTAGACTGAAAACTGGATCGCAGCGGCTGCTAGCCCACCTAGTTTTAGTTACATTGTAACATTTTAAAATAGAACTTCCGATGTTCTAAAAGGTTGCCAGACGAACGAATCAAACATTTTTAACGGGGTCAACTTGGCCGATATACAAGTATTAAGTACCCGTAAAAGGTATGCCTAGGATACCTATATGATTTTTTTTGTTACCTTTCCATTTCTAATAAATCGCGAAAAACTTCAAAGTGATGACCTGTATACATAGATAGATACTACTTTAACGCAACAAATAAACATAATTATAATTATATATTACGATACATAACATTCATTTCAGGCTTTAGTTCTGATAATAAAATTTTTTTTTTGTTATTATGGGGTTGAGCATTTAGACTCCGTCTCACATGACGTTAAGTGATGATAAGGTTGAAACTAGAGTAGTAGTGGCAGGTTGTTAAGCTCACTTCAGTAATAATCTTCAATTACTGAGGAACTTGTATATTATCTCTAACTGCCCGAACTCGATAGTGCTCTAATAATATTGATGTTATGGCGGCATATTTAGATAAGATGGTAATAGCTAGGCAGGTCGTCTTTAAACAAGCTCTACCACTTGTAATAGCCAAACCGAGTACAAACATAAACACCCCGCTAGAAATCGAACCCGAAAAAATTTGGAACTAACACCGGTGATGGTGTACAATATATCATAGATACGGTGATTTTTTTTTTCATAACAAATTATTTTATTATTAGTTAAATTATGGTAATGGAAATTATGGTATTTTTTTTTAATATCTTAAGGATAAGCGCAGTTCATTCATCTCACCGGATGTTAAGTGATGATATGGAAAATAGTGGAAGCCCACTTCACTCGGAATCCTCAACTACTGAGGCAATGGCTATCTTATCTCTAGCTGCTGGAACACAACAATGCTACAAACATTGATGTTATGGCGACAAGTTCAGATAAGTGGTAGCTAGCCAGGCGGACATACAAGCCCTATTATTAACCAAACATGTACCCCTACGCTGGGAATCGAACCCGGGACCTCTGAGACCGGTAATCTTAACCACTAGACCGAAGAAGCGATTAAAATTAAACAAAGTCAGAGAAGGTAACTTCTTGTTTACTGTTAACCGGGAACACCCAAAAATTCCTATTTATGTAATTCCGAATTTGAATATTCCGATTTTTAAAAATCCGAATTTCACAATCCCTAAGAGACTAAATTCCGACTATTCAATTTTTATTTTATCGAAATTCATAAATACGAAATTTTAATTTTCCGACTTTCATTAGTACGAAGAATTAAAAATCCGCTGTGTTACTAGTCCGAAATATGGTATTCCGAATTTAAATTTTCCGAAAATTCATTGCTAACATTCAGATTTTGTATCTAAAACGGGTATATATTAAAAATTATAATCTCAAAAGTTAAAAAAAACCTTTGTTGCGGAAAAATTTACATAACCACGCAATTTATATAATAACGCCAGAACCGAATTGCACTTATTAAATGGGTATTGGGTACTTAATATTAGGTTGAAATAGGTAAAAGTACAGTAGTTCTAGGTTAGTAAAATTTAAACACTGAAAAAAGACGACAACCTCAGGCGGGAATCGGGGAATCGGGGATCTCAGAGGTGAAAACTTCTAAGATTGATGAAGCAATGTTGACTAAAAAACATAAGCATCAAGCACTGAAAAATTTCGACGGGTGAAAGCCAGACCTCGGTAGCCAAGTGGTTAAGGCAGCCGCCCGGAATGCGGAAGGTGCGTGGTTCGATTCCCGCCTGAGGTTGTCGTCTTTTTTCAGTGTTTAAATTTTACTTAAGTATATTTAAGCGTTAATAAAACGCTAAAATATATAAAAAACACTTATCTATAACGCAGCTTCATCTTAACCGAATGTTCAAATATTTGTAAAAATATTTCTTTCGGATCTCAGAGGTGAAAACTTCTAAGATTGATGAAGCAATGTTGACTAAAAAACATAAGCATCAAGCACTGAAAAATTTCGACGGGTGAAAGCCAGACCTCGGTAGCCAAGTGGTTAAGGCAGCCGCCCGGAATGCGGAAGGTGCGTGGTTCGATTCCCGCCTGAGGTTGTCGTCTTTTTTCAGTGTTTAAATTTTACTTAAGTATATTTAAGCGTTAATAAAACGCTAAAATATATAAAAAACACTTATCTATAACGCAGCTTCATCTTAACCGAATGTTCAAATATTTGTAAAAATATTTCTTTCGGATCTCAGAGGTGAAAACTTCTAAGATTGATGAAGCAATGTTGACTAAAAAACATAAGCATCAAGCACTGAAAAATTTCGACGGGTGAAAGCCAGACCTCGGTAGCCAAGTGGTTAAGGCAGCCGCCCGGAATGCGGAAGGTGCGTGGTTCGATTCCCGCCTGAGGTTGTCGTCTTTTTTCAGTGTTTAAATTTTACTTAAGTATATTTAAGCGTTAATAAAACGCTAAAATATATAAAAAACACTTATCTATAACGCAGCTTCATCTTAACCGAATGTTCAAATATTTGTAAAAATATTTCTTTCGGATCTCAGAGGTGAAAACTTCTAAGATTGATGAAGCAATGTTGACTAAAAAACATAAGCATCAAGCACTGAAAAATTTCGACGGGTGAAAGCCAGACCTCGGTAGCCAAGTGGTTAAGGCAGCCGCCCGGAATGCGGAAGGTGCGTGGTTCGATTCCCGCCTGAGGTTGTCGTCTTTTTTCAGTGTTTAAATTTTACTTAAGTATATTTAAGCGTTAATAAAACGCTAAAATATATAAAAAACACTTATCTATAACGCAGCTTCATCTTAACCGAATGTTCAAATATTTGTAAAAATATTTCTTTCGGATCTCAGAGGTGAAAACTTCTAAGATTGATGAAGCAATGTTGACTAAAAAACATAAGCATCAAGCACTGAAAAATTTCGACGGGTGAAAGCCAGACCTCGGTAGCCAAGTGGTTAAGGCAGCCGCCCGGAATGCGGAAGGTGCGTGGTTCGATTCCCGCCTGAGGTTGTCGTCTTTTTTCAGTGTTTAAATTTTACTTAAGTATATTTAAGCGTTAATAAAACGCTAAAATATATAAAAAACACTTATCTATAACGCAGCTTCATCTTAACCGAATGTTCAAATATTTGTAAAAATATTTCTTTCGGATCTCAGAGGTGAAAACTTCTAAGATTGATGAAGCAATGTTGACTAAAAAACATAAGCATCAAGCACTGAAAAATTTCGACGGGTGAAAGCCAGACCTCGGTAGCCAAGTGGTTAAGGCAGCCGCCCGGAATGCGGAAGGTGCGTGGTTCGATTCCCGCCTGAGGTTGTCGTCTTTTTTCAGTGTTTAAATTTTACTTAAGTATATTTAAGCGTTAATAAAACGCTAAAATATATAAAAAACACTTATCTATAACGCAGCTTCATCTTAACCGAATGTTCAAATATTTGTAAAAATATTTCTTTCGGATCTCAGAGGTGAAAACTTCTAAGATTGATGAAGCAATGTTGACTAAAAAACATAAGCATCAAGCACTGAAAAATTTCGACGGGTGAAAGCCAGACCTCGGTAGCCAAGTGGTTAAGGCAGCCGCCCGGAATGCGGAAGGTGCGTGGTTCGATTCCCGCCTGAGGTTGTCGTCTTTTTTCAGTGTTTAAATTTTACTTAAGTATATTTAAGCGTTAATAAAACGCTAAAATATATAAAAAACACTTATCTATAACGCAGCTTCATCTTAACCGAATGTTCAAATATTTGTAAAAATATTTCTTTCGGATCTCAGAGGTGAAAACTTCTAAGATTGATGAAGCAATGTTGACTAAAAAACATAAGCATCAAGCACTGAAAAATTTCGACGGGTGAAAGCCAGACCTCGGTAGCCAAGTGGTTAAGGCAGCCGCCCGGAATGCGGAAGGTGCGTGGTTCGATTCCCGCCTGAGGTTGTCGTCTTTTTTCAGTGTTTAAATTTTACTTAAGTATATTTAAGCGTTAATAAAACGCTAAAATATATAAAAAACACTTAGTTCTAGGTTAGGTTAGGTTAGACATGATAACAACACCGCCAGACCGAATTGCACTAACTTCAGAGATTTTGAATTTTTTAAGAAAAATGTTGGGTACTGAAACATAATTAATACATAGAAACATTTTTTTATTCAAAAATAACAATTCGCGCTTATATTATTCGGAATTTTGACATTCGGGATTCGTATTTATGATATTGCGGATTATTATTAATTCGGATTTTTTTATGGTTCGGTATCTTCAAATTCAGCATATTGATTTTCGTAATTATGAACGTTCGGAATTTTGAAGTTTCGGATTTTAAAAATTAGAAATTATGAAACACAGAATTTTCATTATCGGATTTTGAACCATTCGGTGTTATAAAATTATTGATTATGACTATCGGAATTAAGTTTTTTTCGTATTTAGGTAGTGTACCCCTGTTACCCCGGTTTATTAATAGTGACGTCGCACTGCAACTTGTGTAAGTTAAAAAGCTTAAGAAGACTACTGTTTCCATTCATGCCATTCAACGAGTTAATATCTTACTTCTCAGAACGAGCTCCAAGAACATTACATTTACTTTTCAGCTTCGGAAGATCATAGAATTTGTTTTGAATAAGAGATTTACTCGAGGAGCTCGATGGCGCAATGATTAACGCGCCCGGTCTGTAAGTGCTACGGTTAACCAACTTTCGCAAAGGCCAGTATTCGGATGGGTGGCCAAAAATGTATTATTTCGAGCTCCTCCGTGCTAGGATAGATAGCGCACTGTGTCGCTATTAGCACTCAAAAATTAAAAGCAGTGACAAAATTCAGCGCTTACGTCAGCCTTCCCGGTAGCATAGCGGTCAGTGCAGCCGCCCGGATTGCGGAAGACCCAGGTTCGATTCCTACCTGGGTCGGGTGGGCGTTTAATTTTATCACTGTATTTTGTAAATTTTATAAATATTTAATTTAGCTTCAGTGCAGCGATTAGCACTTGAAAATAAAAAGTAAAATTTAAATTTGTAGTCCTTAAATTGAAATATGACGTCATCATTAAAGACATAAGTCATAATAATATAATAAAAATCACGTCTGCAAACCAGCATTTGTTTTGCGTCAGCGTTGACCTAGCACCTTCTTAACTATGTTATGTTATGTGTTAATTAAAAATCTGTTACTTCTTTTAATTTTATCTGTCTATCCTTTTTGTTGTTATTGCTATTGTTGTTATTTATTTAACAAATTTGGCAAATGACTACTCTGCCTGATGTTAAGCAGAGACTATGAAAGGCCAAATTAGTTTCCTCCACTTGCGGCGGCGACGGCGTCTCTTGTGACTTTTATCTGTGAAAACCGAGACATAGAACGTACGAGACAGTTCAATTTACGCAGAAAAATGTGCCTACATTAAAAACATCTTTGTCTGTCATGTCGAATAAAAACAATTGCGTCTGTATCTGGTGGTTCCACAACTGTTTTGTGACTCGGGAATTACCTTTAACATTTTTTTGGTTTGCGAATTTATTTACGTAAGTAAATTCCCGACGCGCATACTTTCTAATACAGTTCCTAATACAACCGGTAATACGAAACCGCGTGAAACTCGAGGCCGGATTATTGGACAGAGTGTAAAATATTAAGTAAAGCCCCGTGCTCTATACGCACCGATCAGTTAGAAACATCCCGGGGACCGCTCGAACACGCAACCACAAAATGAGGACATTACAGAAAGCAAGCTTCATCTTCATACAAACGCGCTCGAGCAACGCATACATAGGCAACCTCTCACGGACACAGAATCGCGCAACTGTAGCGCTCGGACTGTGCCGAAATCCCTATGTGTGAGTTGCTCGAGCGCGGCTTCTGGGTCCTTCTTATTTTATGACGCAGCCAAGACACCCGCGCGTGACAGGTATCAGTTTTATGCGGGATCCTCGATGATCGATCAATTTACAGTTTCCTATAGCATTGTAATTAAAGTAGGTATTACATTTTCATGTGTACTTTTATTTCGTGTGTATTTTTAATTTTGTAATACCTATTGAGTATCCTTTATTACGAGATAAAATTTTTGTTCGTTTTAATTAGTTCATACCTACGAAGAAACTGAAAATTTTAAAAATCATTGCAAAATTCATAATAATAAACTGACAATGGTGCGATTCGTACGTGAACACTTAGATATCACGTCATATGTTTGATATTTCGTGCTCGCGCCCGCCACCGCCCCCGCGAGTAAACGTGAATAAAACCATAAAAACAAAAGTACAGATAAACTTAACTCTAAAGGGAAAATTCTTCCAGCCCAATCATGTTGGAAAAAAGTATAAATTATATAAAATGTTGTGTGGTGCGGCACTTTCAATTAATAGTCTTTAGTAACCTTCTAAGGGTTTTTAGGGTCGTCACTCATGTTAAGGGCCAACGCACGTGACAGTAGGGCCCAATGATAAATGGCCTGCCAATATAAAATATGTTTTTTCACTTAAGCACCCTCCGCGGAATGAGTTATAATTCCGACGACCATTTATCAAATTTTGGGGATATTTTGAAGTGTTTGAAAAGTTTTACTGCTACCCCTAGCATTAATAATACTTACGGGAAGGTCTGTTTATAAAAGTCTTGCGGTGTTCTTTAGTAGGAAAGTCGATTATCAAAACCTGCCATTATAAATGAAACAAAAGAGTACCAATAAATATTTTACTAGCAAATATTTAATTGTGATGACATATATTTTTTTGTCAAACATCGCAAAGTGAACCTATATTATGAAGCTTTGGTTTCCTAGTATTGGTATTCTGATATTGATCATCTTTTAATGCTGTTGATTGTATCTACTAACTTACATATTTAAATTGTCTTTTATTGTTCGTATAAGAGATTTTTCGTATGTTCATGCCTAAGAAGTTTTGGGTAAGTGTCGTGATATAAGAGAGACAGAGAGAGAGAGAGACAGAGAGAGAGAAACATTTATTGACCACACACACTAATATACATAAAAATAAAAATAAACAACAACAATAGGTCAATCAGGACCCCGCCTCAGCTTGTGTTGTTGCGAACGAAGCGTGTCGCAACAACGCTGGTATTCTGGCGGAGCCTGCCGCCGCCGGCGCGCGGTGCAGAACATAATAATAAAAAACATACAAACATTTACTTACTTATACATGAAATTTATAATATTTATATATTTATTTATAATATAAGACGTTTTTAATTTGATTTGAAACTTTAAAAAGGTGACTTTAAAATAATTTCATCTAATTGGTTCAAAAGTGCTAACTTGCGCAATACTAGCAGCGTTCAAAGAAAAGCACTTAACCCTTTGGCCTGATTACTAAATGTACAATATTTTTTATGGAAAGGCCAGAGTACAAGAGTGCGGCGATGATAATTTTAAACTGTACAAAGCTTTTCTATTATTTTTATTGGAATAGTTATACTACGTATGATTTCATATATCTATAGGTTGTGTATAAAATAAATACAAGTTACAAAAACACAAATGTTGAAAAAATTTCTACCAGCAGGATTTGAACCTGCACCCTTCTGACATACCGAGTCAGGTGCTCTTCCAATTGAGCTATAGTGGTTCTAACCAGCCCGCCGAAATTATTCAACACTATTTACTTTTTTACTTTGAAAGCCAAAGGCGCCTATTCAATGTCAACAATTACCGTCATTAACATCTGATCATAATATTTTTACAAACAGTACTAAAGATCAGTTAAGAAGTAGGCAAGCTATTAATAAAATGTTTTCGGCGGGCTGGTTAGAACCACGATAGCTCAATTGGAAGAGCACCTGACCCGGTATGTCAGAAGGGTGCAGGTTCAAATCCTGCACGTGGAAATTTTTTCAACATTTGTGTTTTTGTAATTTGTTTCGCAACAAAATTTGCGTTAAATTTATATAAACAAAATAAAAACATTTTATAAATACGAGTATAATTATGAATTATTTAATACTAAAATATTGAAATTACGAAATTTTAAACTAAACATTCGTATTTATTATATAGGAAGGCAACCGTGCAGTAGCATTTAGCTTTTATGTTTTTTTCTGCTTTCGCCGGCGAATGCGGAGCCAGACATAAATTAGAAAATGGTTTCCAAATTTATGACGACAGCTGATATGAGTTAATGCACTGAAGCTCTCCGCATTTACGCCTGAACAAAATTATAGTAAAGTATATTTAGGAAGCGACTGTTAAGCTTAGTTTCCTAGTTTTTGTTTTATTAAGAATTATTTGGGCGTTGTCGTGGAAAATTTCCGGACCGCACAGTTTATCTATTAAAAATTATGTAAAAATCATCAATTTATATTAACGTTCCTAAAAACGTTCCACAGCTGGATTTAGGATTTTTTTATTTTTTACTTATTTGATAAAGTTCTAAGTAATACAGTTGGGTAGTTGACTGGTTAGTCAATATAGAAACTTTTTAACAAATGTCAAAACGATTATTTTTAATAGAAATTGTATGGGATTAGCAAACTAGGACGTCACTATTTTTTTCCGTCAATTGAGTGTTAATTAAGAACTTTTTAGGTTACAGAAATTCATGCTTAGTTCAAATAAAAATTGGTTAATGTTTTTAAGAACTGTTTCGTGATTTCATTTATACGTTTATTGTTCTGGAATTAATTGTTGTTGTTGTCAACTACCCAATTGTTTAAACAGTACAACATAAACTTTTACGTTTTTCCGTGTACTTCTTACATAAATAATAGCTCGTTGAAAGATCGGGCTACCACGCTTGCCCAATGTAATTTGGTGAACCGAAATTAAAATGAAATGTAATTAAATGGAAATGATTTACTTATTTCGAATATGTATGTAGGTATTATAAAAAAAATTGTGTGTTAGAAAAAAAAAGCAATTTTTTTCTTAATTGGACTCCACTCAGCATTTTTCGCAGTGAGTTAATCATGTGAGATATGAAAGATCTCCAGCGGATCTCTTTCTCCTTGCTTCGGAAGGCACGTTTAAGCCCGGTTGTCGTCGAGAGATCTTGATCGCATTGGGCAGTAATGAAGCATACTGACGAATGTTATTATTGTCTGCAGGTGGTCCCACGGTTTGTTGTTTCACCAAGCGGTGGTGGACTGCGCCCGCGCCGCCATCCTCCTGCCCCTAGGCATCGCCATATTCAAGTGTCAGCCGGTGTACAAGTGCTCGCTGGTTGAAACTGCTTTCCTGTTACTGGTACGTATATTCTTTAGGTAACAGAGTGCCTAGTGGGAATTCACTCATCATTTGATCGTATTAACGTAATCTACAACTTATTTGACGTCGCAACGTCACGTATATACACAGTCAGGTCATAAATTCTGTCACATGTTTAATATAAAATAATTGAGACAAGTTTATTAATTATGTAACTATTTATATACCAAAATGAACTTAACAAAACATAGATTCTTATGACAATAAAGTTTATTCAGAATTACCTCCGTGATTTTGAATACAGGCCTTCAATCTGCCAGTCGTCTATCGCAGCACGAACGAGGATCATGTCAATATCGGCGGCTGCCTTAATCAAGTATGTCTTGAGTGACTCCAAATTGGGATGAGGCTTTGAGCACGCCTTTTCCTCCAAGTGTTGCCATATCTTGTAATCTGACGGACTCAAATCTGGACTGGAGGAGGGCCAGTCTTCGTGCCGGATGAAGTCGATTTCACGCGCCGCCAGCCAGTCTTGAGTGCTCTTCGCTCTATGAGCTGGCGCCGAATCTTGTTGGAATACCCAGTGCCTGTTATTGAACATGGTATGAGAAACAGGTTCCACAAGGTTCGTCAGGACTGTATTTTGATACACAACTGCATTCGTTTTTACACCTTTCTAAATAATAAGAAACTCCCAACCATACCATGAGCGAGGATGGAAAATGACCTCGTTGGACACGCGGAATACGGTTGCTCGCTTCTTCACTACTGTGTGCATACACCTTATCATTTTGTTTGTTGTAGCTCTCTTCTACGGTAAGCCCGGTGAAGCTGAAAATGCCGCAGCGGCAATCAGCAATCTCTCTCCAAAAAAAAAAAAAATCTCTTCTACGGTAACGGTAACGGTACGGATTTTTTTTCCCGCGTACCGCTTCAACAAAGCGCGGCATCTCTTCAGTCTCAGGTCCATTAGACGAGCATTCAAACGATGTTCTGTTTTTCTTCGATATGCCCGAAGCCCTAAGTCTTCATTTAACACCCTTTTCACCGTGGTTCTGCTTAACCCTGGTATCTGGTATCTGAAGGGCCAACAGTTTCTGCTTACGTTTGGGATTTCTTTGAATTCGCGCCTTCACAGCTTTTATCACTGCTGGAGTCCTAACAGACCGAGGGCGACCACTTCTTGACCTGTCATCTACACTAGAGTCTTCATTGTATCGTTTGATGGTTTAGTGGTGTTAGTAGTTAGTATGGTGAAATTAAAATTTTTCGGTATGGAAAAAAATTGAATTGGCGCGTAACCGCAACCACCACTCCATTTTTAAAAATGAGTAAAATTCTAAAAAGTATACATTTTTATATTCATGAACAATTCGAAATTCGAATTCAATAAACTTTTTTATATATCCTAATACTAAAATTGAATGTAAAAAGAAATTAAAGCTTTGGCTCCTAAACCTAATCTATGAAGACACCGTCGCCTAACCGCCTCTGTGGTCTAGTGGCTAAGACCACCGGTTTAGACCCAGAGGTCCTCGATTCCCAGCGGGGGGTACATGTTTGTTTACTCGGTTTGGTTGGTGGTAGGGTTTGTTTGTCCGCCTGGCTAGCTACCACCATCTTATCTAAATGTGTCGTCAGAGTCGTAATTTTAATAGAGAAGATGGTTGGAATCTACCACCAGCTTGGGATCCCATCATACAAAATATTAAATCCCAGCCCCAACACCATAATGCCAGACCAAAAGATACTTGTAAGCTCTTTCTGCGTGAAACGGAACGCACCTGATTAAATTTAAATGAGGGTATACAAACTACTAACTAAGTATGAGACGACCAATACCTCAGTCCCCCTGTGACCATGGACCCTGCAAAGGGTTCGAAACGTCAGGATAAACATTAATTAAAACTAATGTGTAAAATAAACGCGAGTAGATCCGTAAAAGTTGTTTCATTTCAATGAATACGTAAGTAAATCAGTGTAACCTATTTTATATAACCGGTCCGTTATGGTTCATGTACAGACGCCTGCACATCGACCTATCCAAAACTGTCAAATTTCTTCAATACATTTTCAATAGTATGTCTTACGCATAAAGTTCAAAGTATATTGAGGAAATATGTTTGTGGTAGGTTGATAGATCCAATACTATGGGTTAACTTACATAATTAGTTATTCATATTATTCTTTTTTCATAAAACTAATATGATATTAGGACCTTCGGTTTTTCATCGCCTACCTACATAGTTACGCTGTAAAGGCTAGTAAATAGTTAGTGATATAAAATAGTAAGATATAAGATAGGCAGTTCCTACAGGTTGAATATTTCGGGTGATGTGCATTTCGATTTCGATCTTCGATTTTATCTTAACTTACCCTCTGGAAAGAAAGGTCAAACTACGAAAATACTAATAGAGAAGAAAAATGTTGCTGTCACTTACGTAACTTCAAAAAGAAATAATAAATGAAACCGTGAAGAGTGCTACTCAGGAAATGTCTTTCTTCAAGAGGTTACCCCAGACAATAAAATATGGGTCTCGATTAAATACTAATAAGGGGGAGGCAAACGCATCCATTCACTGCAGCCTTAGTAGCAAATTAAGGCCAAGAATTGTAAAGCCACAGTGGATTTATCGCCACTTTACTCTAGAGCACAGATATTTAACAAAGCGATAGGAATTATGATTCACTTAATTTTGATAGCTGGTATCTTAAAAGCTTCAAGTTAGCCTAAGCTGAGTGGAATACAAATTTTTACGTCACTTTGAAACTGTTTTTTAAGTAGTAAAAAATATAATGCTACTATTAAATTGATATATGTTAAAATTGGAGCTAATAATATGAATTTTTTTACCTGTTCAGAGTTAAAAAGGTGAAACGTGGTATTACATTTATGGAAAATTTTGGATATATTATACAACCTGGAAAAAAATAAGCAATACAATTCGAGCAGCCTACATGTTTGGTGATAACTGGTTTTTTTTCACAAGTAATAGGTAGCTCAGAAATTTATATTTTTAGACAAGAAGGGCGGGCGCGGCGCCGCGCGACACCCCAAGCGTGGTACGTGGCAAAGGTCACTCATCCGGCACTGTGCTTACGCTTGTCAATTTATCAACATAGGGTTGTATAAAATTTTAACATTACACTTAAGTAAAAAAAAAATTTTTTTTTACCACATTTAATGGTGATATTTAAGCAGTGAAGTCTTTACAGGGTATATGTACGCACCCTTGAATATTATTGCTCATTTTTTTACAGATTGTATATGTATGTATGTATATTTATCACATCAAAACACAGGGGATTGCTCGGTGACCTACAATCTTGAAAATTGACACACAATGAGGTCTTACAGCACAAGTTAGGACGTAAATCCGTAAATCATAAATTTCAAAACCCTAGGCATTATAACAAAGTTACGTTACATTTACCGTCATTTTAGTACTTTGCGAGCAGCTTGACAATAACTGTATATTTGCGCGTAACACCGATCCCGTAAAACATGCAATGCCGTAGATGTTCTTCAAAAACTTCTATATTTACGAACATGAATAACTTTTGCTGCGACTTTCAAACAATTTGCAGTGAAGTAGCAATTGTATTCAGAACTTTCGGTTAGGAATAACGATTCATACAATACCGACTAAGAAAAACATTATTGGGAAGGAATCCCCAAAGCGGAATTCCTTAATCTTCTTGTCTTCTTTTTATTTCGTGATAAATGTGAAAGACGTCGTCATTACCGTAATAATTACGAAAGGAATTAATTTGTACACGAAGGAAGATTAACAATATATATTTTGCCGGAAATTGCTTGTCCTCTAATACCGGCGCTAATTATAATTGGTCATAATTGATGCTTTGTTTCTTAGGTAACGGTGTCAACGGTAAATATGCTCACGACAGTTCTAAACGACAGTCCCATTTTTCCGGAAAACGAGGAGGAGCAAGCTGATTTATCTGCCCCATTACTGATGGATAGCCCGCAGGTAATAGCGTAATCTGGAAATTTTTTATTGCCTTGGAAAAATTACGGAAGCCGGAAATAATGAATGGCCAATTATAAAAGGGGTTTTTATGGAATATAAATGTCTTTGCCATTCTAAACTATACTTACTTACTTACTTACTTACTTACTTACCACTGTTCGACATGAACCAGTGACCGATGAGATTTTTTTCTTTAATAATTTAAAACAGGGGTCAGTAACTGATTTTAGACTTTAGGAACAACAGAATACAGCCCACCTGCTTCCTATCTGTCATGTCGTAAAATTTCAATGAATATCTATCTCATTAAATATTTAAAAAATACAGTGTCAAAATTAAAATGCCTACCCGACCCCGCCAGGAGTCGAACCTGGGTCAGCACTGACCATTATGCTACCGGGAAGGCTGACGTAAGCACTAAATTTTTACACTGCTTTTTAATTTTTGAGTGCTTTTAGCGGCACAGTGCCATCTATCCAATGGCATTGCAACCGATGGCTATGCAGATTCATCTTTACAGATGAAATACTAACAATTTGATAAGTCAAAACGCTATAGTAAATTTTACTTCTTTTTTTTATTGCGGAAGACCCTGGTTTGATTCCTGGCTGTGTCATCGGGTAGGCATCTAATTTTTTTACTGTATTTTATAAATATTTAATTCAGCTTCAATTAGCACTTTAAAAAAAGAAAAGTAAAATTTATCTACCTTATTTTTTGGTGGCGAAAAATATGTCGAGCGTTGGTCTCAAAGTGTCGAACAATGGTGCCACAACCCCAGATAACAAAGAATAACCTCCGAATAGTTATTCCGTGTTTTGTCTCTTTTACTCTAATTTGAAATGACGTTCACATGACAGGAACAAAACACGGAATAACTATTCGGACCTTATTCTTTGTTTATGTGTAAGGCACTTACATTTTTATTTAGTAGATTGCAACGCCTATAACTTTTACTTTGATATAGTATCTACTAATTAATTCCCTTTACCGTTAAACAGAAGTTTTTCATTTACCTATATGTTTAGTCGTAAATTTTCACTAACATCATTTGTTTCAGTGCGTCCTTTTTGGTACATTCATGATATGGTTCGCTTCGATCACAATAAATCTTGGTCCAACGTTCTTATCGGGAGCTCTAGCCGCCAGCGCCGGGTCGTACAGCTCTTACGGGCCAGCACCCTCGTGCCCACTCGTTCGAGGACCCTTCAGGCATTATGTACTCAATGCCCTTTGGATAGGCGTTAATGCCGTTTGTGTCGGCCTGACGCTATTCCATC
This sequence comes from Eudonia truncicolella, assembly GCA_949315975.1. Lineage (NCBI taxonomy): Eukaryota > Metazoa > Arthropoda > Insecta > Lepidoptera > Crambidae > Eudonia > Eudonia truncicolella. Next base: position 15,164,784 of record OX438830.1, on the reverse strand, counting down.
TCAAGAAACTTCACAGGGACTTAACCAAGGTTCGTGCAATCTACTTTTAAAAGAAAATTAGTTTAATACTGATAGCATGATGAGGTTCAACCGATAGTAAAGCTTTATTCTCCTGATTTGCATTATCATAACCAACATCATTGTGGCGAATAATAAGAACTCTATAAGATTTTCAGAATTGATTAATCCGCCAATTTTATCCATACCGCCAACGCTGAGTGATACTGTTTCACAGTGTATTGCCGGTTCACAATTGCGAGCGACTGAAGTATTGTCCAGAGCTCGTTCAAACTCACGAAGTCATCCACATAACTTCGGAAGTTGCTGCAGTATTGAGCATACGTACTAGTCTCGGCTGGTACGTTAACCGTACTAGGAGTTTTCGTTGGTACATTGCCAATATTCCTCGCAGCATTCCGTAAATAAGATTTGAATTTTCGAGTTAAACTATTGAATGGACGCTTGCACGTTCCAACCGCGTCATCCATACAGAATTTTTTGCTGGGTGCCAATTTACGATTGAGTTAGTTGGCAGATAGCTTACGAATAAATTTGAATCTTATTGCATGCAGGCTAACGTAGAAGCAGTTCGTGTAGCTGGTTTAGTGACGACCCTCGTCAGCATGGCAGGCGACAACAGGCGCATGGACTCGCTGCCCAACAGCGTTGGACCCAGGGTATTTATACTACACGCATGTCTATCAGTAGATCGTATACTGGATATACCTTTAGATCTGTTGCATGTATAGTAGCTTACTATACGACATCCATTAGTAACCTTGAACGCACCTCTTGTTTGTTACTTTTATTGAAATGAAACATTTTTTTTGAAAAGTATCTTTTCGCGTCTATATTCATAATACTTTAGCTAGGCGTTGCCAACCTTTGCGGGGTCCCCGTTTAACGTAAGACTATCCAACGGAATCTTTTATCACCTGTCGCCATATTTCTTGTCACGTCTAATGGAGCAGGTTCCTATGCGTCATTGTGTTTGCCAGAGGTAAGAAAGGTGCTTCTTGAATGTGTTATACTCGATATCTTAGCTATATAATAATAGCCGCTTCAAAATGCCCAATCTTTTTAACCAACTTCAAAAAAGGAGGTTTTTCAATTCGACCGAATGAATTTTATGTTCGTCGTTTATGAACCGATTTTAATGATTATTTTTTTGTTGGAAAGGAGATATTTCAAGGATGGTACCATGATAAGAAAACCAGGATCTGATGATGGCATCCCAGAGAAATCGAGGGGAACCTTCGAAAATCGTATTGGCGACTAGTGCGTTTGTTAATTCGATCTGATGACGGAGCCGAAAGACAGTCGAGGGAATTCCTCAACGATTTACAGCAGTTACCTTTTGTTGGGCTTACTTCATACGGTTCAATATGCCAAAATGTTCAGTTCGTACAATAATAATACCTAATTAAGATTGAAGTTTTACATAGGAATACCACTACCTACTAGGCCGTCGTTTCCTCATCCGAGAAGTATCCTTGTTAGAACTACCCATCACTAACAGTCGTAAAATAAAATAATTTTTAACAAAAAATACCGACTTCAAAAAATAGGAAACTAAAAAAGTAAAAATAGCTTTAAAAAGCATGAAATCTATCTATTCTACAGGTCTATTGAAGTCGGGTGGGGCTTTTACAATAAAAAATTGGAGATAATGGAACAACTATAAAAGTTTAAATGAAACAAAATTGTCCCCCAGCCGATCACCGACCACCCGACTTCAATAGACCTTCTTTAAAACTGATATGCGTATCTAGGTAAATAATAAAATGATTTCAATATTATTTCTTGCTTTTTAGAGCTGTTTTTACTTTTTTAGTTTCCTGTTTTTTGAAGTCGGTTTTTATGTTTTTCTATCAACAGAAAGTTAAAGTAATTAATTATAAAGTAATTTAAATTGCTTAAGATTATTAGAATGTAAGTACCACTTGCCTGGGATTATTATTCAAATCATTATCATTATTATCATTATCATTATTCAAAATTACGAATTTGCAGGCCAGCACTGGGTTGTTCAAGATAAAAAAGAATGTGAGCTTAATTTATGTGAGACGAATAATACCTAATTAAATTTAAAAACGTTTTGCCCTGCTAAGGTTAAGTCAAAGTTTTTATAAAACTATTTGGGAATAGATTCATGTTGTGTTTCATTTCAATGTGAATGCGTAAACCTTAGAAATATATTAATGCTCTAATGAAATATTTACTGACCCTTAAAATAATTTTTAACCTATTCAAATCTATTAAAACCTACAACTTTTAAGCCCTTTTTTGTTTCTTCTTCTATCAGCACAATCCTTTTACTCAAAAAAATATTCACACAGCTTCTTTTTTTGGTTTCCCCTCTTTTTTCTAATGTTGATCTGAATGCTGATTGTTTTTTTTTCCTTTTCGCTAACCACGCCTTTATGTCACTACTCATAAGGCTTAAAGTGTCTTATTTGTACAGACGGTCGATGGTACGTTGTCGAACAGCCACCACAACCGACAGGGTAACATACCCCTCGGAGGAGGTCGACGCCTGCGGGGCTACTTGGCGCGGGTGGAGAGGGAGGGCGTGCGGCGCGTGCGCATGTTCCTCGTCATCACAGCGGCTTATGTGCTCTTCTGGGGCCCCCTGTTCATGATAACGCTACTGCATCACCCGGCTCTGACGACACATGTAGCTTATGAGGTACGTGTATTTATATGTTTTGCAGAATATCAAATTAATACAAATCACATCACATAGTGTCATCACAGGTTATTATTGTAATTATTTTCGATTTAACAATAATCACAATAATTACTAATTACATACTATTTTTTTTACTTTATTTTGCATTTTATTATTTAACAATGGTAATTTTTATTACAAATAAAATAAATTTTTGTATAGGTAGTTAATAAATACTTAATTAATAAGCTAAGTCATAGTTCGCAATTCCTTTACAATTCATAGAAGGACAACGTTTTGTGTTTTGCCAGTTGCTAAAATATTTATCTATTGAATAACCAGCCAATTACCTTATTAGTCTTTTAAAGTCGATATGTACGTCATTGGTTTTGTATTGCCCATAGATGTACTTCCAAATAACGTTGCACATATCGTACGTGCACGCTGCAGTTAACCCGCTACTGTTCATGGCGCTGCACCGCGCGCTGCGGCGGGCAGCGCTGCAACTGTGCTGCGGTTGCTGCGTGCACTGGAGTCAGTTCGTGCTGGCACTTACCGCGGCGGGTGAGTTGTTTCATAATCATCATAATCAGCCCACTTCAGTCCACTGCTGGACATAGGCCTCTCCCAATGCATGCCACTGAGCCCGATCTTCGGCTACTCTCATCCAACCACTGCCAGCCACTTTGCGTATATTGTCGCTCCACCGCGCCTGAGAGCGTCTTACACTACATCTGCTGAGTCGCGGTCTCCACTCTAGAACACATCTACCCCAACGGTTATCGGTCCTGCGGCTTATATGACCAGCCCATTGCCACTTCATTTACCTAGGACAAACGCTTCAACTAGGAAACAACAACTTCGAGAAAGAGGCTAATAGAAGAATTCGGCTGGGCTGGGCAGCATTTTGCAAACTCCATCGTCTTCTCGTCGCAAATACCACAGAGCCTTAAGACGAAAGTCTACTACCAGTGCGTCCTACCTGTTATGACATACGAGCCGAGACGTGGACACTCACGGTACGACTAATCCACAAATTTAAAGTCACTAAGCGAGCTATGGAGAGAGCTATGCTAGGTGTTACTCTAAGGGATCGAATCCGGAACGAAGTAATCGCCAGAGAACCAGAATTACTGACATAGCTCTTAGAATTAGCAATCTGAAGTGAGTTGTTTGCAGAGTGGAAACTATCCCAGCTGCATAGTATATTGCAGTGTATTGCATAACACTTTATTGTACACCATACGAAAGACATAAAGGGGACAGTACAAGAAGAAGTACAAATGGCGGCCTTATCGCTAAAAAGCAATATCTTCCAGGCAATATGTTGAACTGGACCAAAATGAGTAAGAAATGGGCGGTTAATGGTGTTTTCAGAAATATAAGTTACTGATGATAGATTATTATTAAGTAGTAGAGTTTCTGAAACAAGTATTTTTCATTCATACAGTATTCCGTCTATAATCTAAGAGAAACTGTAATCTAAAAGAAGAAAATAGAGTCTTTGTTAGCATCATTCTACGACAGAGTTAGTGAATTCATAAACTCCAAACCAAATGACGTTTTTATTGTACTCGGTGATTTTAACGTTACGCATGGATCCAAAAGTCTTATATGTCATATAATATATGTTCTAATTCTATTTACTTTTTTACTTTGAAAGCCAAAGGCGCCCATTCAATGTCAACAACTAACGTCATTAACATCTGATCATAATATTTTTACAAATACTAAAGATCAGTTAAGAAGTAGGCAAGCTATTTATAAGATGTTTTTAAACAGGTGCTCTTCTTTTGTGTTTGTTTAAAAACATCTTATATGTTCTAATTGTATGAATTTACAAACAAATAATAATAATTTAGCCTGCCTAACCGCAGACTTCATTTTATCATCTTTATCACAATACAATGCTCAATTTAATGCAAATGGTTAACTCCTTGATCTTATGTTCTGTAGTGAAAAAACTGTCAGGTTAAAAATCTTGTGATCATTAAAAACACAAATGTTCATCTAACCTCATCATCATTTGATGCCAGAAGATCTCCATCACAAATCATTAATTTTAGATTTAAAATTAAACTTCCCCGCCCCTCTTAAAGTTGCATATTATAAAAAAAAACTCTTTTTTAAAGCAAATTATGAGTCGATAATATCTGCATTAACGTCTATCAATTGGAAAGACACTTTGGCACCATGCGTGACGTAGACACAATGACAAACTATTTTTATGGCAATCTTAATGATATTATTGATAGGCAAACTAATACTAAAATTAAGCAAAATTATCCTCCTTGGTACACTCTACCGCTAATAAAAATATCAAAGAAAAGGCTAAGTATCACAAGAAATGGAACCGTTATGGAAACTCATGTGATTACCATGATTACCACACGTTTTCACTATTAAGGAGTAGATTAAAAAAAGTGGAAACAGATTGTTACAAAAAATTTATTCATTTATCATAGGACAGAAGTAAAACGCATCCTAAATACTTTTGGTCTTTTGTAAAATCAAAAAACGCAATTAATGTTATTCGAGAAGTTATGTCGTATAATGGTCAAACATTATCGAGCGGTAAGGAAATCTGTGACGCTTTCAATGAATATTTTCACTCAGTTTTTATATCCACGACCGAGTCTCTTACCCAATCTCCTATCGACCCTAAATACTCACTTTCAACTGTTGATGTTAACACCATAAATGTTGACCTTGATATTGTTTTAAAGGAGCTCAAACGAGTTAATGTTCATAAGGGAGCGGGTCACGATCTCCTCGTCCACCCCATCCTCATTTCCAACTGTGCTGAAGAACTTGCCATTCCCCTGACAATAATCTTTCAGCGCTCTATTGAATGCGGTGTTTTACCTAATAAGTGGAAAAAAAACACTTGTTACTCCTATCCCAAAAAATAAAAAGAGAGATCAGATTTCTGAGCACAGGCCTATCTCTAAATTGTGTGTCATAGGTAAGATTTTGGAAAAAAATTTAACACCTCAACTCTTATTTTTTGTCCGAAACCACATACCCGTCCAGCAGCAAGGTTTCTTTAAGCATCGTAGTGTCGATAGTGACATGCTGGAAAACTATTGTACAACCAATCAATTGTATCTGAACAGTGACAAATGCCATATGCCATATAATATCATACACTCGGAAAGTTAAAAATACTATATACAACTACAAGTTAAATGACACTATTATCAAAAGAGTGACTAGCACCAGAGACCTAGGAATAGTTATGGATTCAAAATTATCATTTGTTAACCACATGGACCATATACTAGGTATTTCAAATCGTAACCTAGGGTTTATATTAAGGATTAGTAAACCCTATAAAAATGTATTAACTTTGAAAAAAATATACTTACACTTTCATTTTTCCTTTGTTCGATAAATTCTTGATATTTGTAGCACAGTTTGGAGCCCTTGCTATCAATTATATATAAATCGAATAGAAAAAGTGCAAAAAAGATTTATTAGGTCTCTCAACTATCGTAATAACGTTGTAGACGAACTATACATAGTGACGACTTAAGTACAAAATATAATATCTATGCAATAGACGAAAGATGTTTGATAATGTGTTTCTGTACAAGATTTTAAATAATTTTATCGATTCCACAACACTCCTTGGTAGGATACCTTTCGTCTCTCGTGTTCGACTTCCAGTGCGTTCCTCACGTACACCCAAACTTTTTGTTCCTCCAAAATTACGTAAAAATTATACACGTAACTCTTCTCTTCTTGTCCACCGTTCCACAAACATTGACAAAGATAAGTGTTTTTTATATATTTTAGCGTTTTATTAACGCTTAAATATACTTAAGTAAAATTTAAACACTGTTAATGTTGACTAAAAAACATAAGCATCAAGCACTGAAAAATTTCGACGGGTGAAAGCCAGACCTCGGTAGCCAAGTGGTTAAGGCAGCCGCCCGGAATGCGGAAGGTGCGTGGTTCGATTCCCGCCTGAGGTTGTCGTCTTTTTTTTTCAGTGTTTAAATTTTATTGACAAAGATATTTTTTTTTTCTGAAATTGATATTTTTTAGATGTCGTTGTTGTCATTGAAACAAGAATTAAAGAAAAAAACTTAAATAAGTAGCTAACTAAGCTCGGTAGTAGGTAGTCTAATTATATAGCTCAAAATGTTTATGCATGCTTTTCTTAATTATTTTTATAATGTTTCTCTGAGAACCTTTGTTTAACTACATTACTCATCCTATGTTATTTCTTATATAAATTATTTGGCACTGTAGGTCTTTAGTCTTAAGATACAATATTTATCGTTACATACTGTTTGTGAAAATGACTGTTTGTTGCCAGAATAAATAAAAAAAAAAGAAAAGAAACGAATTCAGAGCTGGCCACAACTAATTGAGTTAAAAAAGCTATTGACCAATTTCCGTTAGACAGGCTGGAAAACCCGGCAAATTCTCACGAATATTTCGAACGCAGCGCAACGCTATCTTACGCGAAAATAGACATGGACAAATATTGACCTAGTATCTGTTTTCAGCTCAATCTCCGCTGGCACCCTCATCGTTCTCGCCAGCGGCCGCATCCCCCGAGCCGCCGCCCGCGCCTCCCCCTCCCATGAACACCGCCCCGTCAGTCCCGGCGCCCCCGCCGGCACCCGGCACGCCTCACACGATGATGGTAATTACCTCTTATATGTAAGTGTTGACACCGTAATACGTGGTTATATCACTCGCACTGCCCTGCACGTACACCCTTTAGTCTCCTACCGCGACCCCTTAGAATTAGTCCTATTGGCATGCGTGATAACGTTAACTGTTAGTTATTACCAATCGAGTTGTGTGTTAGTGGCGTCCTACCCTGTAGCTGCCCTGCTCTAAGTTAAATGATATCAACATCTCGTACTCAGAGTTGGGAAGTTGAGGAGTGTGACGCTGAGAGTATGTCGAGTGCACGTGTGCAGGGAGACGAGGATATGATGGCTGAGGCGTGGAGAGGCAGCGCGCGCCGCCTCCCCCGCTCGCCCAGCCCGCTGCTGCCGGCGATCTGAGCGCCGCGCTGCGACTGCCCACGGCGCCCCGCGCCACATACGGCGCGCGACACATATCCGAGCTACTTCGCTGCTTCTCTCCATCGCGGCCAAATTCTGTACATTATCAAGTAACTGTATAATATAGCATACGTGGTCGTAGTTCGTGGTGTCATCACGTAGATTTGTGTCCATTGTGGTCCTATAGATAGTGTATGTATTAATTGATTCGGGGATATAACAAAACTAATCACTTATGAATTTAATGTAAATGTTGTAAATTACGGTATTAACGTGTAAGAGAATCATAAAGCTCAATTCTAAAGGAAACGAGGTTCCGGTAGAAAATGTTAAATGTTAAATCGAATCTATATGTGTAATTTAGTCGGTGGCGTATTAGATAATTTGAAATCGGAGCATCTATATTTATATTTTTGTCTATGTGTAATCACTAACTACTAACAATCTGAACACCAGCTAGATAGGAGGAATACATTAAAGTAAATATTAACATAGGTCTTGAATATATTAAGTATATATGTTTCAATATCTTTTAATATTGTGTCACTTTCCTATGTACCGTTGCATCATTACGATTTCAACGTGTCCAATCAGTTTAAACATATAATTTGTAGGATTTTAACCTTTATCTAACTACTTCTGAAGACTGATCAATTGTTTTGACTAAATTCTTAATTAACATTGGGAGACCAATGTACTGATACTATTTATAATTGTATAAATACATTTTATATTGTTAAAGTCCGATTCCTAGGTACGAGGACGAATTTGAAAGTTAGGTTTAAAAACTTTGTTTTATTTATTTATCTTGCTTGAGACAACATTGTTTCAATAATAATAATCTATAGATAGGTATATATATACCTTGCAAACTATATTCGAGTATATACCAGCATAAATCTTGTTTCTTAGTAAATACTCTAAATAAATAAGTTAGTACCTAGTAATTGTGCAATAATTTCGTTCTGAAATATCGGTGTTTTTTTTTATAAATATATATTTAATTAAATTAATTATTAATTGGGTTTAAGTCAGGTAAATTTCAAATACATTATTATTTTTTCAATTACTTACAGTGCACAGTGTTAAATTCATAGTAACAATGTCTCCTTATAACCTAGCTTTATACAAAAAATATTATGATGTTATAATTTTACATATTATGTTAAATTTCTTTATTGTTTTGTATAATTTACCGACTAATGTAGGCTACATTTTATCCTAGCCGAATATCCTACTCGAATATTTAACAGAACGAGTAGATCCGTATAAAAAGTGAGACAGTGTAAAAATGTAAATCTTATTATCTATTATTTTGAATTTTGCATTTACAATGCTGGCCGCTGAGCTCAGAGCACTGGACCGGTTATCCAAATGTCGTGGGTTCGATTCCCACTCGAGCTTCTTAAGGCTGGTTGATTTTTTCTAGTAAAATTTTATCTAGTAACTATGTACATCTTAGTTAAAAATAATTACTTCATGACGTCTACGAAGAATGGATTTTTACTATAAAAGCAACGCAAATTTATATACAGGGTGTAATCGTTAAGTGTGGCCAGGCGATTATTCCGTTTATGTAAGAGATAAAAAAACATTATTTATTAATTACAATATTGCATTGAAAATAAAACAAAAACTGCAAAATAGTGCATTATGTATAAAAAACTAAACACTTTTGTAGAAGAGTGAAACTAGGGTAATGGCACCAGTATTCGACACTTTAAGCCCATTGTTCGACAGAGTTTCCGTCGCCAAAAAATAACATAGGTTTTCGGTCTTCTTGGCGGGAAAGTGAAAGGTCACGTCTGCGGTTTTGTTTTATTTCCTAAAATTCGTGTTATGTCTAATATTAATGTGAAATAATAGTAGTTTATTAACCGTTAAGTGTTCGTAAGTGCGCAGGAGTGTTGGCAAATGAAACAAAACAGTGCAACGTCACTTTTCGAATTCTCTCAAGTAGTCCGCCTGAGGACTTAGTAAAGCCCCACATCTTTACTGAGATACTCGACGGGTAGGAGGGTATATCATTTCTCACTTCTCATTTCTATTATCATTCATCGTCATCATACAAGAAGGAAATATTGTTTATTTATGTATTACTTGTAAGAAAAAATACTTTGACACTGGCTAAACGTGCTAATCGCACGAAACCATCACTAATAAAAAAATATATTACGGGATGACAGCAAGGAAACAGGTGGTCGGTATTCAATTGTTCCTAAAGACTAAGACCAGTTGCTGATCCCTATTTTTAATGATTTAAGGACATAAATGCCGATCACTGGTTCCTGTCAATCAATGGTGCTAGGTACCCTAGGTAGGTATATCAGTTTAAGTAAAGAATTTTTAAACAATTTTTTTGTTTTTTTGTGTATTGTTTTCTTTGAAGAAAACAACAACAACAAAAACATGTTTTTTGTTATATTTCTATACATTAGTGTCAGATTTGTTAAAATTGCAAGGCGATGTTTTTAATAAGTAATGTCAGGTTTTTTTTTCTTATACAGACATTAAACAACCACGATGATTTTATTAAAAACTATTTATATTGTAGAGATATCACTTTGAGATCTAATAAAAAGAAGACGAATGATAAAAAAAACGAATGATAATCATAAAGGATTATTAGGATTTTTTTTTAATATTACAACAAATTATTCAAAATGTATTTATTGTTTATATCGATCTACAATGGTCCACAGTTAAATAAATACTATACAAAATCCATGTATTTTATTGTACGTTACAAAGATAAATGTTATCATCATTATTCTTATTTAAAAGTGATCGTGCCAAATATTAATATTTAAGAATTTTAGAGTTTTTTGATGTGTAACATCTTTCCTCTCACTTTCTTGCAATTTGTGGGAGTGATTTCGTGAAATGGGACGGAAGTGTGTAACAGGAAGCAAGCGCGCGCCATTTGATTTGACGAATGAGCGCGCGGCATTGCATTACTCTCAGTGTCAATTAAACAAAATACAATTTTCTTTAAAAGAATTATTCTTTGTTATGAAAAATCATTTCAAATAATACCTGACCCATTTTTTTCAGAATATAATGTTAAAATTGCTAATTACTAAGGTGAGATGTCAAATGTTACACATCATATGCGACTACTGTAAGGCTCGCTCGTTTTTTTTTTAATTGTGAAGAATTACTTCGTCCTGTTTACATATTTCGTATTTATATACAAACACCTATGATTGTGCATGTATTTAGAATTAACAGTAACGTATTTGTGAAAATTTGTAAGTAAGTACCTACCATCTGAATCAATATATGTAATTAAATACGAGAAGATAAGATGACCACAGTAAATAAAACGTTCGTGACAAGATTATAAATAAAAAGGAGAAATATAAAAATGATGAAAATAAAATTATTTATTAAACGTTTCTGGAGTTTTAATTGTTTATATTACGTACACCTTCCTTAATTGATTTTTTTTAAAGTTTTATGAAGGCATGTGACATTGAGGCCTACATATACATGTATATCGCGCGGTATCCGGGGAAGCCGTGATGATGATTGATGAACCAATAAGCTGAGAGGATAAAATACATAATTTATTGGTTATTCACGACACAAGGGTTTGTGTTTTCAATTTGTGATCTTTCAAGTTAAGCAACCTGCGCAATGTCGAGTCAAAGGATGGGTGAGTTAAAGTATCTCGAGCACATGCTTCAAAGGTATGTTAAGCCGTTTTGGTCCCAGTTGCTATCGTAAGATGGCACTTGATAATATCCAACAACCCACATTGCGCAAGAGTGACGGTTTATGGCCCGATTACTGCGATACTGATTATTAAGTGGGAAGGCCAGAGTCCAGCAGTGGGGCGTCAAAAGTCTAATGATGATGATGCTATAATTTAGCATACGTGAATATATACCAAATACAAAGACACACATTCCCGCTGGGAATCTACCTCGGAACCATTCTGTCTAAGACCGGTAGTCTAACCACTACACAACAGAGGCGGTATTTTCATAATCATGCCAAAGTTTTTTATCACGCTGCTGATTGGTGGCATGTTAACGACTGCCATCTTACGATAGTAGCTAGGACCTGCTTAACATTCCTTGCAGCACGACCAAGCTGATATATAAATTTACGGGTAAGCACATTGCCTTGATCTCACCAGATGTTAAGTGATGATAAGGCTATTGATGGAAGCGCACTTCACCCGGGACCATTAACTAGTTAGGCACTGGCTATCTTATCTCTAGCTGCCGAAACACAACAATGCTACGAACATTGATGTTATGGCGACCGACGTATTTAGATAAGATGCTTAACATATTTTAACCGGTTACCCACCTAAGATCACAGGATTGTGAAGACAGCTTAACTCGCACTATCGCAACTTAAACGCGCGCTCAAAGTGAACTGTCACTTAAAAGCTCCTTAAGTACCGAAAGGTTCGTTATTGGTAACTCGATTTCCGTGGAACTACGTGACATGGAGTGTTCATTTAATTGTTCACTATTATGCCGCAATAAAATTATGACATTAGTGAAATTACAATTGGAACTAATTGGAACGCGCAGACTTGATTTGTGTATTTTTAATGATTAAATACATTACTGGCATCATACCTCGTAAGGAGTTTCTCTGTTCGAGTGGCTGTCTGCTCTTAACTATGATGACGTGGAAAACATATTAGTAAGAATAAATAGAATTTATTAGATACTTAATAAATAGACACAGGCACAATATTAATCAATAGGCACATACACATACACACGCACAAGTACCCTTACACCCCCCCCCCCACACACACACCCACACCCTCACACACACACACACACCCCCACACCCTCGAACACACACATTTTCTCTTTAATAAAATTACAATAATTTATAATATGTAACCAATTAACTTACCACCTATTAACTTAGATTGTATAAAATTGTTACTTAACTTATTTGAAATATTGTAAATCTAAATTAGTCATAATTAAGTAGGAAAAGCGAGGCTTTCCCAACTCAAGTATCTTTTGATTACCTTCTGGGCAGCTCCAAAAACTATATTGTAAATGATTTACAGAAATAAAACACATTTTAATTAGTTTTTTTAATTTTAATAGTTTAATATTTGTTAGGATAAACATCCAGATCTTGCTAGAGTACGCTTGGCATTCTAAGAGCGAAGATTATGATATTGGTATCCTTATTTAAATTTGGCATTGATTGAGTATACACTGTTATTAATAATTCAATAATAAATTTCGTGAACAGATTTGGTCCCACCGCTGGGCATAGGTCGCCCACAATCCTCTTTATCCGTCGTGATCTATGGCTGTCTCCCAACCACTCCCAACATAGGTACACACGCCTGCACATCAACCCACCACAAACTGCCAAATCTCCTCAATAGACTGCGAACTAAATCATAGGTATATTGAAGATGTATTGAAGCAATTTGTGCAGGCGTCTGAACCTACTCTATTAATGATAGTAGAAATCCATCCCTCCAAAACGTTCTGTGATTTAAATGTATGTAGTTCTGAAAAAAAATACTACCTGTAGCGGCACAGTTTGTTGCATCAGCAAAAATATTCGTAGCCGTAGCATCGTAGCCATATATCGTAGCCCCATCAAACAGTCGTGTCCTTACACGCGTGCCTGCCGGTTTTGTCGTGCTAGTTAGTAGTAATCTAGATCAAATTGACATTATTTTGTGTAACCTTGTTTACAGTGATTTAATAGAATTTTACTAACTTCTATCTTGTTTTATTTTAGACACGCAATAAACCCTTCTGATTAGAACATTATAGACAGTGCAGTTCTCATATAATTACCATAAACGAGAGGACACCTAAAGTGGTGACCCCGACGTGATACCCGCCACCTAAACTACCCAACATTACATTTTAAAGTTTTTTTTTCCGTAAGGCGCTGTAAACCATGAAACAGCGCTATCTGTTCATCTGCATACAAGCAAAAAGGATTTTAGTCAAAAAAGCTATTCATTTAAAATCTAGATGATTAAAAAAAAGTATTACGATAAGTGCCTATATTTAATTTAATCGACGTACTTTAAAATGACGTGTAAATGGAAAAGATAATTATGTAAAAAATAGATACTGTCTTGGGGAGACTTTGGATTTTTTCTATCGAAGAAATTTTATAATTCTGCTTTTTGGCAAAGATAACATTGTGGTTATTATAGTCTGCTCACCGAAAATACTTTCATGTAAAATTTTGCCAAGACGAGACCATATAGTTGGCGATATCAAAAAGTTATCAGATCTCATGTAGAGCCAAGATTCTATTTTAAACGCCCTAACTCTTCAAGCCCTAACTTCACAAACTCTAGACCTTAGTCAAAATATTATGTGGCTTGGCCGTTTCGCTACCGTCACATTGGCGTAAAGTGAAAAATGTATTCACTGTTCATTACTTAATAGTTCTTGTAGTAACAAAACGGCAGTGACCCCACCGCCGTCGCCGGCGTGCCCCCAGATTATTATTGTTGTATGTTTTTCTTGGCGTTGTATGTTGTATACTTTTTATATAAAACATACATAAAGAAGCGCATTTCAGAGTGTTCAGCGCCTTAAGTAAGTAATTAAGTTCTTGAGTATAATACAAAACACCAAACGTTTATTTCGTTCATCTATAATTAGGAAATCTCCCTATCTCAGCACAATCCTGATTAATATTCGGTTTGCCTCCCATTGACCATAACGTCATTAATATTCATGGGTGAAAGCGGACAACTCGATAGATTTAGAGGAATCCAACAGAGGTTTCGGCCACTATAATGAGTATTTACAATATTTATGGTACACGTTAAGATTATTTTATGCCTTATCAGAAAAAGCGCGAAAGGAGGTAAAAAAGTGATGATCAGAACGAAGACAGCACACTTTACCCGATATTCTCAACCACTGATAAACTGGCTGTATTAACTCTTAACTGTTGGTTTTGTTAACAAAACAATGCTAGACTCTGAAACAACTTTTACGAATCTACTCGCGTTTATTTTACACATTAGTTTTAATTAACGTTTATATTGACGTTTCGAACCCTTTGCAGGGTCCGTGGTCACAGGGAGATTGAGGTGTTGGTTGTCTTTATCAAATCTGATGTAATGGTTGGGCCCCCATCATCATCAGATTTGATAAACCACAAATACTCGCTAGAGAACAACGATTCATCACTAGAATGATACGCGAGGCTATTGAAATTAAAAAACATCCTAATTTTAATAGAGAAGATGGTTGGAATTTACTACCAGCCTGGGATCCTATCATACAAAATATTAAATCCCAGCCCCAACACCATAATGCCAGACCAAAAGATACTGTAAGCTCTTTCTGCGTAAAACGGAACGCACCTGATTAAATTTAAAAGAGGTTATACAAGCTACTAACTAATTATGAGACAACCAACACCTCAGTCTCCCTATGACCACGGACCCTGCAAAGGGTTCGAAACGTCAAGATATACATTAATTAAAACTAATGTGTAAAATAAACGCGAGTAGATCCGTAAAAGTTGTTTAATTTAAATGTGTAGTGTTCGCGTAAACTTTACAAAACATTAAATGCTAGACTCTCTTTTATTGTTTGATAGATTACGTGGATATGTTCGAACGTTAACATTCTTATAATAGTCTTTCTTTGTTGTGTTTTTTTTCACTATAGGTATCTCGTGACATACCTGTAGGTGAGCTTTTTTTGCTGTGATTTTTTATATAGTTATATAAAATGATGATGAGTTCGAAGGTGGAAGCGCACTTCACCCGGAATTCTCAACAACTGGAGGCACTGGCTAATTTATCTTCATTTTTTTTATACGTAGCTCGACAAATGACTCCACTTCACCTGATGTTAAGTGGAAATGGAGTCCTAATCTCTAGCTGCCGGAACACTACAAATAGGGATGTTGACAAAAACAATAAATAATTCCAGAACATTAAACAAACAAATGAAATCACGTAACAGTTCTTTAAACCATTGACATATTTTTTTTTAATATAAAAAGTGAAAAATAATGGTAGGAAATTCAAACTTACAAAACACGTCACCAATTGTCGAAACGAAATGTGACGTCAATGGTCACGTCGCGTCATTGGATTTATCGGCTCCGATAAATCCAATGACAGGAGGAGGAGACATAAATGATTAATTTGAGAAATAAAAAATAATCATGCATATGGGAATATTGGCGGAACAAAACAGTGAAGTCTTAATACACCATACCCATACAAATTCTATTATTAAAAAAAAAACGTTTTGACAGTTGTTAAATAGTTTATCTATTGACTAACCAGTCAACACCCACTGCTACAAACACTGATGGCGACATATTGTCTAGGATAGATACATTTTATAGTCAATTTGTTTGTTGAAGTCTAAAAAGATTTCTATTACATCAGTAGGTATATCAGTAGGCTTAGCCAAAGTAACATTAAGAAAACGAAAAAAATAAGGCGCGCTAAATCACGTGGTCAATCTTATGTCAATCCCATACATTTTATTCTTTTCCAACTTCGCTATCGTTTAACTTCGCTATCGGGCTAACGCCCCTGGGGCGTTCGCCAGGTAAATGGATAAAAATGAAGAAGAGCTTTCTATTTAGAGCTACGCAGCAGAAAATTACTTATACCTGACCAAGTTACACTGCTCACGTAATAGGGACAGATATTCTGTCGACAAGCTACAAGCAAAGCGTACCTTCACCCTTATTCTCAAACACTGTATACAGAGCTTGCGAAATTGTATAGCTCTCCGTCACTCTCCCATGTATGGTTTTGAAAAGAGACAAAGAATAGTTTCCTAGTGAACAGTTTATAAAAGGTTTTTGAGAATAGAGAGGTCTGAGCATTTCCCAGCAACCGTTAATTTGGATCGCTGCGGGGTTCTGCCCAATCATCGCCCTCGTAAAATTTACGCATTTTTTCAGTAATAAAATTGTGGGTTATAACCTTCAACGTTATCCTTACTTGCTGCAAACCCTTAATGCTTTAAAAATAGAGTTCAAAATAACAAAATCTGTGTGCGAACTTAATTTTGTGCTAAGCATGCTCCCGAAATTGAACGCACGCATAAATTTTGACGAGATACGAAAGATAACGTGAAACTTCAAGCTGACGAAGTGTTTCTTCGGCGTTTAGTCCGGTGATAAGGTTAACGCCCCAATTCTCAGCTTTTCAACTTTTTATCTTTGCCG
Source organism: Eudonia truncicolella (assembly GCA_949315975.1). Taxonomy (NCBI): domain Eukaryota; kingdom Metazoa; phylum Arthropoda; class Insecta; order Lepidoptera; family Crambidae; genus Eudonia; species Eudonia truncicolella. The sequence continues at coordinate 15,147,903 of OX438830.1, read as the reverse complement.
AAAATCAACAATAATAACTTCGTCGTAACTTGGCGAAAGTTAAGGATGTCTGGAATACATACATTCTTGATGTCTTTATGTCTATAGTTCATGTGGGACGTTTGCTTTCCCAAAGGCTCAAGAAGAGTTGACCGATTTACACGGCTAAAAACAAAATGAGAGAAAAAATGTTTAGTTACCATTTTATGTTTATAAGTGCAATAGTTTTGATATAGCACAAGACGGTAAATCAAGGATAACATAATTGGAAGAGCACGTGACCCGGTATGTTCACACCACACTTGTATAAAATTTTCAACATTTAAAAAAATCTTAGCTTGACACACACAGGACCCCAGCCCAGCCAGCCAGCAGGTTGAGTCCAGGACCTGCGGATATCGAGCGCTTTACCACCGAGGCGTAAGAAGTTACTTTGTATAATATAAGCAGGCGCAGTCTGATTAACCATAGTAGGGTAGTGGTACCAGCGTTGGTCAAGAACCAATGATCGATTTTTTTTCTTTTAATTGTTAAGAGGAAACACTTAGGTCGACTGAATTAAAAAATATGTATGAAAGTAGACAGAATCAACATTTCGTAGTCCCCTGATTCCTCCTCTAAAACTGGACCGATTTAATTACTTTTTTCATAAAAAATTAAAGAAAAGCTTTGGCAGTGTCCCTATGTTTTCCTCTTTTTTTTATAAATTAATTATTGAAAAAGATATACCTATAAAAACCTTAAAAATTGGCCAGCTTTTCCGCTGTGCTTCCCAAAATTGACGAGATTGTATAAAAAAAGCAAAACATAGAGACACAGCCAAAGCCATTCTTTAATTTTTAATTAAAAAAGTAATTAAATCAGTCCAATTTTGGAGGAGAAATCAGGGGACTACGAAATGTTGATTTTGTCTATTTTTCATACATATTTTTCAATTCAGTCATACCTTAGTGTTTCCTTTTCAACAAAGGGGTCAGCATCTGATTGTAGTATTTAGCTAATACAAATCATCTGTAAAATTTCAATGAAAATCCATATTATTTTTTGGCGACTAACTCTGTCGAACACTGTTTCCATTACCCTATACAACGTGTAACAGAAAGGAGTGGTCAAAATAAAAAGATCCAAAGCGTATCCGATCCAGATCTTGTATGCAGAGTTACTAAGACATAACTTTAATTTGTTAAGCAATTTTTCATATAAGTCAGATTATCAAAACTTAATATCCAATTATGTTATATATAATACAATAATATAATAACCTAAAGTAACTAAAACTATTACGAAACTAAAATATGGCGTCAAAAAGTGCCTAAGCGTCGCTGTCGACTGGTAATGTACCCAAGAGACTGGCGGCATTGCCACGTTGTATGGCAATGCTTAGCCTCTGGCCAAAGTAAAAGCCAGCCCTTGGGTCATGGGAAGTGTCAACCAGCCGTTTGGAGATGTCAGTAAACAAAACATGAGCGCTCGGACCCCATGGCCCGAGGGTTTCAACCTATTTTTCATTAAATATTTCTGTTGTGACGTCAAATCAAAATAAATAAGTCACAGCTCTAGTGGTTTAGTAAACTCTGTGTACTTGCATTTTATGATCACTACTGCTTGTTTATGCGTGCATGATTTTACTATTATAAATATTTATTTAACAATTGCATGACAAACCAAAGTTAACAATTAAACAACAGTTAAACAACAGTTAAACAACAACAAACAAAAAAGTTAGGAATATGGTTAAAAGATAAATGTTTTTATACAATTAAAGAATATTACGATACAAAAATTTTCATAAAATTAACAATTATGTCATAAAATTATCACTTTTATATCTAATTCTTATTTTATCTCTTGTCACAATTATTATTCTATTAATTTAATTTAATTTTAATTTTATGTAATTCGACATTCACATGCCCTGCGTTTGGCAAAACAGACATTCAAAATCATAATATTAACCACCAGCTAAAATGTACTTTGTTTTGCGTGAATAAATAATCATTTCATTTCATTTCAATTATGTCTCAGGTACATTACACATAAAGACCTAGATCGGATACAGTTTTGACCTTTTCATTTTGACCACACCTTTATGTTACACGTTGTATATAACACTACAACAATATTTCTAAATAACACATAAACTGTGGCTGTACCGAAGTTTCATTCTCGAGACTATCTCTAATTAATCTTTAGTGCCTCGGGTCGAGAGGTAATCTGTCAAGCAGACATGTTTATGTGTCTCTCATATCAGACCGTCGTCTGCCGACTTCAGACAGTCCTTGGGAAGCGCTTACTCGCCACTATATAGTTATACGTTTCAATGTAGTAGGTACACACGCCTGAACATCAACCTATCCAAAATTGTCAAATTTCTCTAATCGATATTGATCTTTATACCCAAACGCTAAGGTTCAAAATGTATTAAAGAAATTTGACATTTTGTGGTAGGTTGATCTACTGCCGTCTGTACATCAGAGCAATGATTATACAGTCAACAAATTAAAGTCCCTGAACACTTTAGTATAGGTACCGAGTCATAATATGAACACATAAGCCTGGCTAGCTACCACCATCTTATCTAAATATGTCGCCATTACATCAATGTTTGTAAGCATTGTTGTGTTCCGGGAGCTCGAGATAAGATAGCAAGTGCCTCACTAGTTGAGGATCCCGGGTGAAGTGCGCTTCTATCATTGGCCTTATCATTCATCACTTTACATCAGGTGAGATCAAGGCACTGTGCTTACCCGTAAAATATTTAAAAAAAAAACATTGCATGAACAGATGCACACCGTTGGACAAAGCTAGTCCTTGGAGTGAGACCCAGGGCCGCTACCGAAGAAAGAGGCCAACCTCCTGAACCTGGGATGACATCAGACGGCACGCGGGCCGGGAGTTGATGCAACGGGAACAAGACCAGGAATGGAGAGGAAGGGAAGAGGCCTATAACCATGAATTGATCCATAGGCTCTCATGATGATGGTGATGATGATAACCGCGGACCTTGGACGGTGGTTAATTCGTCCAAGCCGCGGACACAATAACATCATTACAAGTTGACAAGTTGAGCTCGCAGGACTGATGGCCGCTGGAGCGAAACAGTTCTCGAGTGGCAACCGCGTATCGGAAAGCGCAGTGTGGGCAGGCCTCCAACAAGGTGGACCGACTATCTGGTATTGGAGCAGTACAAAACCAGTCATTGTGGAGATCTTTGAGTGAAGCCTTTGTCCAGCAGTGAACGTCTTTTGGCTGAGATGATGATGATAAAATTTTTAAGCATCTGATGTTCGATTAATTTTTTGCTTTTAGTGTTCAGTGACTTGTGACGCCTTAGGACGGAGTAAGTTTATATGCGGAGGCAGTAGAAGGCAGACCCGATTAACCATCGGTGCCTTGACAGGGCACTATGCCTCAAAACAAACGCTTCACAGAAAGCATCTATTAACGAATAGTTTGTGTAGGGCATGTGGAGAGGAAACGGAGTCAATGCAGCATCTACTGTGTGCCTGCGACTCTCTGGCTAGGAAAAGAATAGGACTCCTGGGATCGGCTTATCCGTAACCGGAGGACTTTAGGATCTTCGCTTTTAAAGACATTGCTAATCTTATGGCATCTATCTTTACAGAAGAAGAAGAGTGAAAGGGTGGGGTTGCCAAAAAAAGCACTTTAAGACTTACGCACTCCATTAGTCATAATAAAATGTTTAACATGGGCTTTGGGCTGAACAGTCATACCGTGACTACGGTTGATGCGTAGCCCAGTATTTCAGAGCATGTGTCATACAATACAATTTAAACGCTCATCAGAAATATTTTTTAGACCCTAAGCCTAAGTACTAAATAAATTAAATGACCCCAAAAAAAATTTAAATGCCTTTATAAAAAGGGTCCTAAAATATACCATATTAAGGTCCAAAATAAATAAACACAAATCACAATAATTTAATATATTGTACAAATATTATTTTTGCTTCCCAAAATGGATAAATGGTCATCAAATATTTACACTATTATTCAATTGATTAAGGATACTAGCTGCCCTACTCCTGTACGTCACGTGATAGGTTAGAAATTTCGAGGTTATTTTTTTTATTAGACAACAAAAAACAAAAACTAACAAATTGAAACTCGAGGCATAAAATATTGGTATTATCTATTTGGTGACAATATAACAATATTTGGTCTGAAATGCAGTTAAAAGGTATTCATATATTTTTAAGGCATTTAATAAAAATATAAATTGTATCCTTTTTATAATATTTTAGGAAACACGATTTGGTGATAATTTATCCGTTTTGGTAAGCGTTTCGAATTTCGTTAGTAGTAAAATTTATACATTTTTGGTAGGCGTTTAAACACAAGCCATATTATTTATGTCATAATTATGATATAAATTAAACCACCACTAAAAGTCGAAAAGGCTAGTCAGTTTTAATGATCAGCACTTTAACTTGAGATTTTACTTTAAACACTAATAATAATAATGTTTTATGATAAATAAGAAGCCATTATTAATAATAATGACTTCTTATTTATCTATTATATATTTATAATATGCCAAATAATATCATTAATGCAACATTTAGCTGTAGTCTGACGTCACGTCACTGTTATAACCCTTAAATCGAGCAAAGGGTTAGCAAGGATAAGAACAAAAAGTGCTGTTAAAAAATTTAATTGGCTTATGTACAAACGCCTGCACGTCAACCTATCCAAATCTATCAAATTTCTTCAATACATTTTCAACAATACTATTGAGAAAATTTGACAGTTTGTGGTAGGTTGATGTGCAGGCGTGTGTACTGTAGAATTTGCTTTGTCCGCGTGCCACGGGCAATATGCCACACATTTGCGCCGGACTTTTGTATGAAATTGTGATGAGATTTTGTTCAGCTTAATGACACAATTACCGTTTGTCATTAACTAGAGTTGCGGGTGGTAATTAGTGGGCATATCCGGTGATTACGCGGTGCGCACTAACGACGAGTGGTATTCAAATTATTATAAAAGATAACTGCGAATAAGCCGAGCCGAGCCGTGTTACTTTAATAATGGATTTATAATACAAAAAAAAAGGTAAAAAGGTAAAGTTTGTGAGTTTGTTTGTTTGAAGAGGATAATCTATTGGTTAATTCCAAAGCTTCTTTCACTGATAGAATGATACAGTGCTTGCAGGTAACTTATATATCTAAGGCTATTTAACTATTTTAATAAAAAATGAAGCATTAATTTTTGTACCAAAAAATACGAAATCAACGCAGACAAAGTTGCAGGCAAAGTGGTAGTTTACAATAATTTAATCGATTTTGAGAAATTTTTCATATTTTATCGAGAGAAATTCGTCGATCACATTTTAAAGTTTCGAAAAATTAAATGGAAGATCTTGTTTATAAAAACGGATCTACTTGTCATGAAATGAAACACAACATCATAAAAGTAAGAATAAAATGTACTCCCATATCGACCAATTTTACGTTTAAATTAATACATTATTTAAATCGGGTGCGTTAACCCGATAAAAAAAAATTGACGGTATACAAGTTCCAAAATAATTGCGAGACGACGTTTGTTGCATACATCTGGTGAAACAAACATGGGCTAAGGTGACCGATAACCATCCAACGGCGGATCGTATGTCTCGTCTAATTGGTTGTCTCATGCTTTTAGCAAACTTATATATATTGAAAAAAAAATAGAAAAATCTTTATATGGTACAATCACACATATACATACAATTGTGCAGTAAAATCTCATTTGCCACAAAAACGTACTTCTGTCCTGCAACGTGTCTTCGAATTTATAAACGCAACGTTGCGGAAAATTAATTTTTTTAAAACGTTAAACATGTGTACCCATACCAAAAGGTGTCGTGTCGAGAGTAATTATAAAATGTAACGCGCCTTAGCGGTAAAACTCCGGACAATTCGGGTGTGATGCCGTTTGTGCAACACCTTCCCACGTAATCACATGAGCCAACGAGGTGGATTAACCGGGTCGTCCTTTGTTGTGGCGTGGGATTAGCTCACACCTCGTGAATTAGCTTTTGTTAGGTCCGCTTTGATGGCTGGCTACATTATTTCATGCCATATCATGATTATTGCATTAGAAATCTATATACCTGTAAAAATAAAAGTCCTGATACATATTATGAAAAGTGAAGCCTTGACTCACTCACTGACCACTCACTGACTGATCTAGGTGCCTAGTGCAAATATTATTTGCCATTTGATCACATTAACAAAAACGACTAATTGTACGGTATTGCAGCAACACTGTGGCGATCTCGTTTTTGAATGTCAAACATATTAATATGTACTGGGGCCAAGGGTGTTGGTCGAGAGTAATTATAAAATGTAACGTGCCTTAGCGATAAAACTCCGGGCCATTCGGGTGTTGATGGCCGTTAGTGCAACACCTTCCCACGTAATCACACGAGCCAACGAGGCGGGTTAACCGGGTTGACCTTTGTTGTGGTAAAGGATTACCTCACGCCTCGTGGATCAGCTTTTGTTGGGTCCGCTTTGGTGGCTTCATTATTCAATGGCGTATCACGATTATTGCACTATCCTATAGCCAGCTATGTACAATTACATATAATAAAGTCTCGACTCACTCACTAATCAGTGTTTGGTTCGAGTTTCGCCATTTGGTAAAGTTAACGTAAACGAGAATTAAATTTAACTTAATTTTCTGCCATACAAAATGTCGCATACGTTATTGTGATAAAATGGCAAATAAAATTCAACTGTCTTATTTTATTTTTCCTCGTAATAAATTTGATGGCCGAGTGGCAGAGCGCTCGGCCCGACACCCGAAGGTATCGCGTTCAATTCCCAGGTCGGGCAAAATGTATTTCGGATTTTTCGATGCATAGCCCAGGTTCGTGATCACAAACCCGCATTTGGCAAGCGTGGCGATTTACCCATTAATTGTAGCGATTACTCGATTTCAATGATGGAGGCCTTTGCCCAGCAGTGGGAAAGTAGAAAAAAAACGAGGTGAGTAAAAATTTTGCCATAAATTTTCTTTTTTCATTTACGGGTTCACTTTCGTTTTCGTTAGCTCGCACGAGGCACTTTAATTAATTTCATGACAAACAAAACATATTTTTCATTAACGTTTCATAAACTAGAAAATTAGTATTACGTTGCTTAAAGTAGCTTCGCAAAAAGTAACTGCGGTGAGAAAGCGCCATAAAACGGAATGCCGCCATCAACACAGCCTTCCAAATCACTTCAGCGAACTAGCTTTCAACGCGCATTCTTCAGCAGCTAATTAGTCGTACCTAAACTTCTTTGTGTGTTCCGCGAGGCCTTACTTAGACCGTTCTGTAATCATGTATACAGACGAATTTTAAAATATACGGTTGTCTGGAGCAGCTCGATGGCGCAGTGGTTATAGCGCCCGGTCTGCGATTGCTAAGGCTAAGCAACTTTCGCAAAGGCCGGTCATCGAATGGGTGACCAAAAATTTATCATCTCGAGATCCTCCGTGCTTCGGAAGGCACGTAAAGCTGTTGATCTAGGCTGACCAATCCGCACTGGGCCCGCCCGCGTGGTGGTTTATGGCCCGTTCTTTCTATCCATCCATAGGGATGGCTCGTGCCCCAGAAGTGGGAACATATATGAGCTGATGATAATGATGATGATAATCGAATGGAGATTAAAACTCGCACTCGACACTCTGGGTACAGGTACCGACAAATTATGTATTTTTTTTAAATCAGACAACGTCACTAACATTGTTCTTATCCGAAGGTTAGTAGCTAAAGCATTAATTTTATGAAAATGACTCAACACAATATCAAAATTTCGATATTGAGTCGGGTCTAGGCGGGTCAAGTCCGGCGTGCAAGCCACTCGGCTACGGAGATCGTCCACGGTCGTCATCGTCTATGGTATTTTGTGTACTCTGTGGATATACCTTTTACGATCGTTGCAAATATAGCAATGTACGGTAGAACGGGCCCTTTTGAACGTTTGAACGGGAACTTTTGAATCAAGTGTAACATTGATCGTGCCTTGATCTCACCCGATGTAAAGTGATGATAAGGCCAATGATGGAAGCGCACTTCACCCGGGAACCTCAACTAGTGAGGCACTGGCTATCTTATCTCTAGCTGCCGGAACAACAATGCAACAAACATTGATGTTATGGCGACATATTTCGATAAGATGGTGGTAGCTAGCCAGGCGGACTAACAAGCCCTACCACCAACCAAACCGAGTACACAAACATGTACCCCCCGCTGGGATTCGAACTCGTGACCTCTGGGTCTAAGCCGGTCTAAGCACAAGACCACAGAGGCGGTTAAAAGCTCCCTAAAGTTATTTTCCACATGTATCATATTCATAGATTCTGAAGGTAATCACACTAGAGACGCCTATTACGTTAGGTATACCATTTTAGCAGCTACTTTAAGATCTATAGCTGCGATCAATGTTACACTGGATTAAAAAAAAAAAGGTAACCCCATTCTGCAGTAGGTAACACTATTCACATCCACGTCACATTTAGCTATTTAACAAAGAGCAAATCAACCTAACGGCATAAGAACGACTAAAATGCTGAAAACATGACTTAAACTCGTTTTAAGGTAAAACAGTATTCTAATATCATCATCATCATCAGTCTACACACGTCCACTGCTGGACATAGGCCACTCCAAGTGCACGCCGCTGAGCACGATCCGCGGCTCCTCTCATCCGGCTCTTGATGTAAAGTATAAAGTATTATGTCAGTAGGTATTTGAGTTCGCTTGTTACGTCTAGGTGTGCATTTAAGCCTCGCAAAGTTTTTGCATACATGGTTTTTGTTTTTGCCCGCTTGTTCCCGAGCCGGCGACATTTTTGTTGGCGCGACACGACCGGCAATTAGGACCCTTTTTGTACAAAACATGTGGTGCATAACCGATAAAAGCCCTCTTTTAGTGTAAAACCGTTTTATGCACAAAGCGTTCTTGTTATTTGTTCATTTGTTTGTTCATTCACATAATCGTTTAAATTATTCGTGAACAAATATATTTTTATAGAGAAAGCAGATAATGTTGCGTGAACATATTATTATCAAGTTACCGTAGTAGGGGTTTGAAGTTGCTAATATAAATGATAAATGCGTAAGCAACTAGTTACCTAAACGATAGTGGTCTATCGAGCATGTTTTTATTTTAAAAAATATAAAAAAAACTAGTTGCTGCCCGCGACTTCGTTCGCGAAGACTTCAGTAAAAAAAAAGTTTAAAAAAAAAGTATCCTATATGCTGGGCTGGGTCATGGTCTGTATATAAGGAAAGTTTTATTAAAATCCATTCAGTAGTTTTTACGTGAAAGAGTAACAAGCATCCATCCATACTTACAAACTTTGGCGTTTATAATATTAGTAGGATATTAGACAACATCACATTGTTCTGATGCCAAGGAAGGTTAGTAGCTAAAGCAGTATTTTTATGGAAACCAGAAACAACGACGGTAAGTAATACAATATTGACCCGACCGGGAATCGAACCCGGGACCTCGACCGCTCAAAGTCCGGCGTGCAAGCCACTCGGCCGCGGAGGTCGTGAAAACTACGAAGGTGTTGAATTAATAAAAAAATATTTTTTTATTTTATTTAAACATACTTACATACTTACACATCCTACCTTCGATTCAGAACCTATTGTACAAGACTAAGTTTAAACTAGTGTATAGTGTAGTGGATACGTATATACAGCAATTTATGTATGAAGAAAACAAAATATATAAGAGAAAGGTTTAAAACACCTATATAACTCTACCTGTTCTTATAACATTCATTAATTTATTTTACAACCTGCCACTTTCAGCCTCGTATTTATGAAAAGAGCACATCCATTTAACGTAGTTAATAATTAAAAATAAAATGAAACGTGACAGTGACAACTTTGTGGTATTAAAATTAATTATCTCTTTGATGATCGCCTAAACTTTTTAACCTAATAACAAAAACAGTAATCTCAGTTACAAGCCTCCGTCGCTAATTGCCTGCGTCGTTCAACAAGAGCGCAGAAGGTTTGGTTTACATAATTTTATATTTTCTTTAATTTTTTTTTTTATGTAAAAAGTAGGCAAACAAGCAGGCGGGTCACCTGATGGAATGTAACCACCGCCGCCCATGGACATCCGCGAAACCAAATTAATCGCAGATGCGTTGCCGGCCTTGAGGAAGGAGTTGGATCTTAAGGAGGAAGTAGGAATTGGGAGGGGGGAGGGGTGAAAGATGCGCCTCCAGTACTTTCACACACCGGACGAAACACAACAGCAACGAGTGTCATTGTTTCACGCCGATATTCTATGAGAGGGTGGTATCACGCCGGGCGAGCCGGCCCATTTCGTGCTGCAATGCAGCGTGGCTCTACCACTCAGACAGTGTCACTACCACCCAGGGGTCACGTATAGGGTCTCCTAAACCTACGGACGCGAGTAACTTTAACCCCCAAAGAAAAATAACTATATAATTTTATATAACAGAATTCAGCTCGAGACCACGGCCGGTGCAACATGATTGAAACGTCGTGCATGAAGGAACGCCTTATACCTACCTATGCTATGTAGTTTGCATTTTACAGAACTAAATAAATCATTGTGCACAATTTATACACATTTTAGGGTTGGCCAAGTTTTGCTTCATGTATTTGGTTTTGGAAATCCGTTGCGTGCCTACCCTTCCTACTTTTTGAGCACTGAACAAGTTGAAAACGATATAAACGGCCTTTATACTGTCCCACTGCTGGGCAAATGCTTCCATCATTGAAATCAAGTCATCGCTACGATTTAAGTTTGCCAAATATGGGCTGGTGATCACAACGCTTTGACCTCTCTACTCTCTAGGACTGGTACTTGAAAGAATAGGTACCTACCTACGTCTAGAAATATCCTGAGGCTTTTCAGACCCGCTATCTTAACTTTGACATTCCAACCAGGGTTTATTTAATTATTTAATCTTTATTGCTTTTATTCGTCACCACTCCAACGAGTCAGTCTACAAGCACTCCGTTGTGGAATTTATATTTTTACCTTCAACCCCAACCTAGGGGTTCAACACCGGGTAGCGGCTACCTCTGCACACATCCACCGTCGTCTGCGGCCAGACGGCAACGCACCAGCACACACCGCCGACTGTACATCTCCGGGGCAAAACAGCGGCGGATCCGGCGACACCGGGATCCAGATTCCACCGGCACAGACTACGGCCCGGGTCTAGCCTGACCTAGGTGCCGCCATCTTATGCCATCTTATCTAAATTGTAGCATTGTTGTATTCAGGCAGCTAGAGATAAGATAGCTAGTTTGGCTTCCGGGAGGATTCCAGGTGAAGTGCGCTGCCACCTTCGGCCTTATCATCACCTAACATCAGGTAAGATGAAGGCCAAGTGCTTACCCCTCAGATACTTTATTTTTAATGGCCTGATTTTGACATTTAGTCTATGAAAAAAAAATTGGTTGCCTGTAAAGTCGATATACGGGCGAAAGTTTTACGTGACAACGACTTTGAGTGGTAAAATAATTTTAATGTGAATATTCATTCGTATAGTAGGAAGAAGGATGAAATAATAGTAACAAATTAAAACATTTATTTATACAAAGAATTATATTTAAAACATTAATTTATACAAAGAATCTCGCACTGAATTTCATATTAACAAAATTTTATTTTTACCTTTACACATACATACGTATTTACCTTTCACTTTTTATGTCTGTCTCTCTCGCTCTTAGGCGGGCTAACCATGCCCGAGTGGAAGGGACGCGTGCCTCTCACTCGCTCTCATTGTGAGCGCATAACGTGAGCGGAGCGTAACGCAGTTTCTTGAAGTGTCACCCGGCAAACCAATTTATAAGACGTTGTCACGTCAAAAAAGAATCAGAATCAAGCCTTTGGGACAAGATTGTAAACTTAATAAAAGAAGAGAATCTAAACCCCGACCTTCTGTATTCTCAACTGATCGCGAGGTGTGTAACAAAACACGTTGTCGTAATGTTAATGACTCAAGCCTGCCCAAACGACATACCTAGCTTTTCTCTTAATTAACTTTTCGTTGCTCCTATAATTAACGAGTTTTGTTTAATTAACCATCAAGCGGTACAAAGAGCTTTTTTGATGGAATATGACAGATTATTAGTAGGTATCATGTTTGTAGAAAAGTGGCGTTTCGAAAAAAATAAAAGTCGTTACTTTAACCTTATAGCTGGAGCGTTACGTTGAAAAGTCGTTATTTTAACACAGATACTAACTAATAAACCTTAGAGCTGGATATTACTAACAAGGTTTCTACTTTGTTAGGGTTACGTACCCAAAGGGTAAAACGGGACCCTAATACTAAGACTCCGCTTAAAAAATATAAATAAGCAATTAAAAATAAGCAATAATATTTAAGGTTCATACATATACCCTTATATGTATGCACCCTTAAATATTATTGCTTATTTTTTTTACAGATTTTAACGACACAACCCCATTTACTTTGGGCTCGTATTATTCGTGTTGACGACTACCTTGGTGCTAGATGGTAACCAGGGTCTGATGATGGAATGATAAGGTGGCCATAGGAACTTGGTAATTAAACGACACAACCCCATCTAGTGTGTTCATTTTCTCTTATGTGTATACTATCTGCCTCTTCTTTTTGTATTTATGTGTGTTGTTAACAAATGTTTTTCTATTCTATTCTATTCTATACTAAATTGAGAAGAATGTTATGAGAATTTTTTTAAGGTTAGCCTCACTCGAACAGCTGAAACATTTGTATGTTTTACAGTAAGCATGCATAAGTAAGGTAACTCTACACAAGCAGGATGTTGGCTAAACAAAACTACAGTTTAGTGCCCTGTCGGGATTTCTATGGATACAAGGGCGTGTTGATCGAGGATACCTTAATCAGAATTCAATATACTCGGCTGGAAAAAACATCTTAATATGAAATATACACATACAGAATGTATCAGTATATTTAAAAAGAGATTAAAACAATAAATTTTACCACATGATTATCAGACTAAAATATCAAATTTCTGGACAACACTAAGTACAATAACAATACCTATTGTATTGTTAGTAACTTTGTCTTTTATAAGTGACTGTATTTCTTAATAAGGAATAAGATTTAATAAACCCTTATTTAAGAAGACGTAAGAAGAGTTTCTAAGCTCAAGTGGCAGTGGGCAGGGCACATCGCTCGCAGGACTGAAGGCCGCTGGGGCGGAACAGTTCTTGAGTGGCGACCGCGTACCGGAAAGCGCAGTGTGGGCAGGCTTCCAACAAGGCGCTGGATGGGAGCAGCACAAAACCGGTCGTTGTGGAGATCCTTGGGGGAGGCCTTTGTCTAGCAGTGGACGTCTTTTGGCTGAGATTTTATTTGCAGCAGAAAAGTTAAAACGTATCTCAATTTGGTCACGATTATCAAATACGTCCCAGCATTTTTCTGCTAGCGACGCGTTTCCACCAGATTTAATTTTAAATGACTGACGCTCCCGCAAAACACATTCGCTTCTCTCACCCGCTTTGAAGAGCAAAAGCGTCAAAGCGTACAAAAAAAAAGATTCACGCGTCACGTGCTGTGAATGAAATATCTACGTTCTATTTTTTGAGGCTTCGATTAATGGTTTCGCATTAACTCTGCGATTTTTATTTATTTTTATATGTCCTACCTGTACGAGTTATACGTGGACCATTAATGTAGCGCTCAGTGGTGATAAATAAAAACATAATTGTAAACTGTAATTACACACGACTAAAGTGGGGGTGGCAAATGAACCCGGTCGCAGTCAGAGTGGTGGCCAAGAAATGTTCGTTGATTGGTTGGCAAACCTCCAGTTAGGTGGCAACTGACCATCATTTTATTTCGCTACGAGTATGCGTTACGCATTTAACCGCCGCCGCCGCCGTGCCTCGGGTATAGCCCGACGGGATTTGCAGGACTAGGAAGGCATCGTGATAATCCCGCCATTTCATTGAATAAAGGATTTAAAATCTATATAGGCTAACCACCATGCTGAACCCAAAAAGTACAAAGTTGGAAACTATTTCGAAACTATTTATGCAATAAGGGGACGAGGTCGTCCAGTGTTGCAAACTTGACGAATTTTCCTTCATATCTAGCGGATTGGGATGAGGTAAAAAAGAATAAATTGTTCATCTAACTACTAACAGATTTTCTAGCGGAATGAGTGAATTTTAAATAACAATAAAAAAGGTAAGTACTAGTTTTTAGGTGTCTGAACATTTTGTCTGAAATGTATGCAGTGACCTAGACCTAGAACTAGCGAGTTTACCTATTGTAAAAAGGTCACTATGATTAGTTAAGTGGGTAAAAATACAAAAACACAAATGTTGAACATATTTCCACGAACAGGATTTGAACCTGCACCCTTCTGACATACCGGGTCAGGTGCTCTGCCAATCGAGTTATCGTGGCTCTAACCAGCCCGCCGAACAAAATTTGCGTTAAAATTATATAAATAAAACAAATACATTTTGGGTAAAGATATGCAAAGAAGGCGTTGTTTTTTTAAATAAATAGTGTGAACCTGTTATTTATTTATTTAGTTATTATTTATTGCAAAATACAGCGAAAGGCGGTCATAATATGATAAGTTATGTTCTGTTGTGGTGTGACGGAATTCTGTCCCAACTTTTGACCATATTTAGCGGAATCCCAAAATGATAGTTGGCAACACTATCCACTCCCTTTCCCGCCATTCGTTATGATAACATAGCAACGACCTTTGCGATGCTGGCAAGCCTTTATTTTTCTAGGCTAATGAGCCTCTGAAAACGTGCTAGTTCTCACTGTGTCCAGCAGCATATGAATTAGGCTATTATGTTGAAACGACTCTGTTAATGCTGTCTTTGCCCGAGATTAAGTATTAAAGTATCATTATTTTCTTTCATTCATTCTTCATTCATTCATTTTTTCTTTTATTACACAGCGGAGTCAGCAACAAAAAAGTTCTACTCACTTCTAAATAAGATGAGTATACGTACTAAAAAGCCTTAAAATCATGCCATCGAAATATCGCCGCATTAGGTGGGACTAGGAAGGACCGCGCGCAGAAGCGTCAGAGAACTGACACTCTTCTTGCGGTACGATCGAGATGCGCTTGTAAACGCTCATGAGCAAGTTCGCGAGCGCTCATGAGCGTGTTCGTGAGCGCATATACAACTAATGGTTAAATAAAAACTAATGTGAACTGCGAGATGTATATTTATTTATTATTATATAATTAAAACGGTTTAATACCAATTACATTAATTAAGAACATAATTAGGAAATTGAGGAGCTCGATGGCGCAGTGGTTAACGCGCCCGGTCTGCAATTGCTAAGGTAATTTTTAAATGATGATTAGGAAATTATCAACAAAAAATTAAATTAATCATAAATTCGTACATAAATATTTATAAAACTTTATAAAATAAAGTGATAGAATTAAACGCCCACCCGACCCAGACAGGAATCGAACCTGGGTCTTCCGCAATCCGGGCGGCTGCACTGACCGCTATGCTACCGGGAAGGCTGACGTAAACGCTGAATTTTGTCACTGCTTTTTAATTTTTGAGTGCTAATAGCGGCACAGTGCGCCATCTAGGGTGGGTGTTTAATTTTATCACAGTATTTTATAAAATTTTATAAATATTTAATTTAGCTTTAGTGCAGCAATTAGCACTTGAAAATAAAAAGTAAAATTTATGTACATAGAAATACGATAAAATTTAAGTTGTAATATATGCCAGCGTAGTCTTAACGATGTCATCATCAGATATAAATACCTAAATAGAAAAGTGTGTAGGTGGTCCCCTTTTGATACACATTCATCGCACGGAGCAACGGAGGAGTTTGACATTCGGCACAGTTCTTCTTCAGTAGGCCCTTCAGCTGAAATTCCGAGGGTATACGATTT
This sequence comes from Eudonia truncicolella, assembly GCA_949315975.1. Taxonomy (NCBI): domain Eukaryota; kingdom Metazoa; phylum Arthropoda; class Insecta; order Lepidoptera; family Crambidae; genus Eudonia; species Eudonia truncicolella. Next base: position 15,132,013 of record OX438830.1, on the reverse strand, counting down.
GTTATCGAATTGTGGAAAAAAAGGTCGATTTTCGACCACTGAGCGACCACTAGTCAATAGCTAACTGGTAGTAGTAGTAGTAGCTAGTTTGGACCAGTGCACCGTGAGCTGTACTGACGTTAAAGCACTAAGCGAATTAAATGAACGGTCCCACTGGTTGACACGCTCAAGGACGATGGCGATAGCGCACTCATCCGTCCCTTAGGTGTGGACGAAATGGGCCGCCTCCTAATGTCTTTAGTAGACATAAATGTGGTCAGCGATTTGGTGGGTGATTCTTGAAGCGGTGACGATATTACACACTATTATGATATCAACTGAAGTGATTTATAACCAGTGCGAGTATTATTCTTGTGTTATCTCACTCGTATTCGAAGCTATTGATGACTGTTTTGACACTGAAAATGAACAGTAAGCATGTACTTGAAACAACACGCTGTACTGCAGAAATTCTTATATTTCATTGTGAAATTTAGTCACTTTTATACACCATTTAAAAGTATATCACCATCTGCAACAGCCTTGTTGTGTCCTCACAGTCAGAGATAAGATTGCCAATTTCATTGAAGATATTAAAAGGTTCAAATTAATTAATTATTTAAAATAATTATTAATTAATTAATAATTATTAATTATTAATTAATTATTATTATTATTTATTTTTTATTATTTATTTATTATTAATTTATTCAAATTAATTATTTCTCACATTCCTCAAAATTCGGTGTTACTGTAAAATAAGGCCATTCAACGGCATTCCAAATGAAAAAAACAAAACATTAGCAATTATCGTTTTGTAAAGATTTACTTATAAATATGTCTTCAGAACAAGTTTTTACAAATTTTGAGGAGCTCGATGCCGTAGTGGTTTGTGCGCTCGGTCTACCATTGCTAAGTAATGCAACTTTCGCAAAGGTCCGCATCCGATAACCTATCGGATAAGTGACCAAAAATGTATCATAATCGAGCTCTTCCGTGCTTCGGAGGGCACGTAAAGCCGTTGGTCCCATTAGTCGTTGGCTGAATTAGTAGTCGTAAGCAATCACCAATATGCACTAGTTTCGCGTAGTGGTTTATGGCAAGTTCTCCCTATCTACCCATAGGGAAGGCTCGTGCCCCAGCAGTGGACATAAAATGTGCTGATGACGATGATGATAAAGTTTTCACAAGACGTACACGTAGTGTCACAAATGTCGCCAGTCAAAAACAAAAAGAACACGAAAGTAAGTTAGCAAATCACGGGTGTGTGCGGACCTTTACATACGCACGCGCCCCAAAAAAATAAAGCAGTGACAAGATGTATGACGTCATTTTTCATTTCATTCGTTTCTGTCACCGTATACGGGCCCGCCACAGTGGAAACACAAGCAAGATACACTAGGCTCGTTTAACTGTAATACAATATTCATGTTAAGAGGTGTATTATGTGATCGCTGTATAATGGTTTTTAATGCCGCCGTTTTAAAGACTTTTAAACTTACGCGATCTATAAGAAACAAAATGTTTAAAGGGATATAACGCAAATAGGTTTGTTCACCCTGTGGTATTTCTATTCATAGGGCCTTCCCTTCTTCCCTTCTTTTTTCATTCCTAATGCTGAAATGAAATGAAATGAGAAGCTGGGGATGAACGCAGAAGTGTAGATAAAAGAATAAATAACGTTTTTTAATGGAAAATCACGCTGGGTGAATGCTGGTTGGTATTGACAATTATAATCTCCCGACAGCCATTGTATGCAAACAGCCGGTCTTGCTAATTGTAAATCCAACACTACAGTGGCTCTGATTTTGACCTTTGTTCTGACCTCCACAAAAATATCAACAACATCAAAAATTAAAAAAATATCACAAAAACAATATGAAATATCTGCATTTTTGAGTACGTGAAGAGAAGAGTCCGTGTCTAACAACTTTAAGTGCCTTCCAAAATAAGAAAAGCTCGAGATATTATATTATATAAGATTTAATTAGGTCATTCATGCGAAAGTTGCTTAACTTTCAATACATACATACATATAATCACGCCTCTTTCCCGTAGGGGTAGGCAGAGACCACTTCTTTCCACTTGCTACGATCCTTGTTATCGGTACTCAAACGCGGTAGCCGCTACGCCATCGTGCTCTTTTAATTTTATTTAGTAAATATTTATAAAATGTTATAAAATACAGTGCAAAAATTAAACGCCCACCCGACCCAGCCAGGAATCGAACCTGGGTCTTCCGCAATCCGGGCGGCTGCACTGACCGCTATGCTACCGGGAAGGCTGACGTAAGCGCTGAATTTTGTCACTGCTTTTTAAAGTTTTAGAGTGCTTTTTAGCAACACTGAGCGTCATCTATCCAACGGTCGTTGCAACCGATGGCCATGCAGATTCATCTTTGCAGATGAAATACCACAAATTTGATAACACAATGCTATAGTAAATATTATAAAATACAGTGAATAATTTTTTTAATTTTTAATTTTATAAATATTTAATTTCGCTTCAGTGCAGCAATTAGCACTTGAAAATAAATAGTAAAAATTTATTTAGTAAGTTTTAAACATTTTTTTTACTGTTTCTTGAAAACACCCCTCACAAAATTCTGTTTTAGAAAATTATTGAAAATTTTCACCTCTTAAAAAATTCTGTTAAACAAAAAGTCCTAAACATATATACATAAAATAACGAATTTTACAAATGCAGACATTTGTTCAAGACCTCACTTGAAAAGTCCTACTTAGTGTAGACATTTGACTAGGGTGTATCTGCAATCCAATATGAGCAGCAGCAATAAAATATCCATGAGCCGTACGTCGGCTGGCGGGATGGCGTATCAATATTTATTGCCGACAGACATGTGTCCCCCGAACTACTTGTTCGATAAAGAAAAATAAAACTTGTGACGTAGGTTTCTTATCAAAATTCAACTGTTACTTAACAGGTCCTGTACAAGAATTAAAACAATTGGTTTTCAATTGTTATGTATCATATGTGATTCATGGGACAGGGAATGGGGTATCCTCTCAGCATAATATCATGGCATATTGTCGCAGCAGAAGCTAAGAAGCTGGTATTCTGTAGATGCCTTAAAAGAGAATTTTATCCGTGCGGTGACGAAGAAAGAATACAATTATCCACCCTTCTCCTCCGGTGGGTAGTAAGAAGAGTCCTCCGTAAGAGGCTACTAACGGTTTTTAGAGCTCCCATATGCTCCACTGCGTGGTAGGGCTTGCCCCGTCTGGTTAGTGACCATCGTACGCTCGGTGTAAAACCCGTCAAGTGACCGCTTGTCGGTCGCGTTTCGGATCGATCGGATCAGCCAGCGTATAACCCGAGCTCGTGTAGATGGTGCTGCGATGCGATGCATTTCGTCTGTGGAGGCTTTCGTCGAACTAGTGCCAAGAAAACCTTGTAAACCCGCCGACCAGGGAGACCCGTAGAAACAGCTGTCCCACTGGCCGCCCGTGGCACAGTACAGGGGCCCAAGCGAGCCTAATAATAACCACGCATAATGTCGGGGTGGCCATTCCCGGGGGGGTTCGGGGGCCCTTCCGTTCAGCGGGTTAATGATACTCAACTTTAGGCAGATCCCTGATGAAACAGGCCGCCGCACTTTCGCAATTTGCATCGCGGTAGCATTTCCTCGATTCACGCTTCCCTTTTTTTCTCCACCATGACAGCGCCTAATACAAAAACTGGTCCTACAGCGGTGCACACCCCCACCACAACTATACCGTTTGAGGTCGAGTTCGCTAACATCCGCGGACTCCATACAAACCTCAATGCCGTCTACCACTATCTTGAAACGGCACGGCCAGCAATGTTGTTTTTGCCGAAGACGCAAATAATCTGTCCGGTTGACACCACCTACCTGCACTATCCCTGCTTTGTGCTTGAAGCCAAAGCCAGAGTTTGCTTGTTTGTTTGGACAGACGTTTGCTGTCGCCGCACCATCTGCGCTATCTGAAGGACATTTCCTTTCCCCTCCTTGTAGTACACGTCGATTTGGGCTTTCATAGCCGTGTCTACCGATCCCATAATGGCAACATGGAGAAAACTCGACTTATGGAACATCTTAGTCGGGTGGCAGATGAAGCGCAGGAGTGAAGGTGGAATTTGTGTTTTTGGGGAACTTCAATGCTCACTACGAGTTATGTGGTGAAGTCCCTCCAAATCTGACCAAGCTGGTAGAACTGCCTTCGTATTCGCTCTTACGCACGACCTGACTCAACTGGTGAAACAGCCCACTAGGATCCCCGATATAGTCGATCACGCGCCCTCTATGCAGGACCTTCTGCTGACGAGCCGCCCAGCTGACTACCAAGTGAAGATCCGAGCTTCTTTCTTCTGCCTTTTTCTTTTCTTCTTCTTCTTTTTTCTTTTTTTCTTTCACCTTTCTTTCTTTTTTCTTCGGATCACTGCTTGGTATCCAGCAAAGTGCCTCTGACCCCGTTACCGCCTACAACAGTATCGAAACGTCAGATTTAGCATTACTCGTCGGCAGATTGGGATGGTATGGTATTAGAAGTGCTGCTACAGTGGGAAGGACACAACAGCTAGCGCGACTGCAGTTGCTGATGAAATAGTTTTAGGGATGGAATACTATATTCCGCACTCCTATCTCATCAGCAAAGGCAGGCGCAACCGATGGTTCAGCCGTGAATGTACCAACGCTATTGATAACAGGCAGGCGGCATACCGCGCTTGGATCAGGGGTAAAGCTGTTGGGGATCCCAAAACTCGCTCGCTGAAAGTAGCCTATAGCCAAGATGCCCGCGTTGCACGGGTCGGTCAAAAACTACTAACGCATCATACGGGCAGCCATAGCTACTGGCGTATGGCCAAAACCGTGCAATCAAACTTCTGCCAACCCTCACTGCCACCACTGAGATGTCCTGACGGGACTTTAGCTCACAAGCCGCAGGAGAAGGTCGATCTCCTGGCCAAACTCTTTGCAGCTAACTCCCGAATCGATGACTGCATTGCACAGCCACCTTCAATCCCTCACTGTGGTCACACAATGCCCGAGTTTAAAATCAGGCAGTGTGATGTCCGTGCGGAGCTGCATTCAATCGATATCCGGAAAGCTAATGGCCCTGATGGCATCGCAGCAATAGTCCTAAAAATTAGTGCAGCGGAGTTGTTCCCCGTGTGAACGCGCCATTACCGTTTCTCCGGGTTGTGTGCTGAAATCTTGGAGAGAGGCTAAAGCAACGGGTCCCCAAAAAAGGAGATTGGTCAGACCCATCTAATTACCGCCCCATAGTTGTTACTTCAGTTTTGTGTTGTTAAATCATGGAACGTATTTTAAATAAACAACTTGTCCACTACCTGGAAGAACACTTCATACTTCACGATCGCCAATACGGGTTTCGGCCGAAACGGTCAACGGGTGATCTTCTAGCGAACGTTGCACATCTCTGGGGTGAGGCTATCGACAAGCGTGGTGAGTCGGTGGCTGTTAGCCTTGACATAGCCAAGGCTTTTAATCGGGTCTGACACTAAGCTCTTCTCTTCAAACTCTCGACATACGGTCTGCCCGCTCAGTCCTGCAACTGGGTCGCTGTCATCCTGCATGAGCGTAGAATCTGTGTCCGCGAAGCGCACCCATCAGACATGATGGGTGCGCTTCGCGGTTCATGTCAGTGAACGATGGTGTCCCTCAAGGTTCCGATCTGTTCCTTCTGCATATCAATGAAATGCTACCACTTGGAAATATTCTTTGCTATGCAGATAACAGCACAGTGCATGGGGGATATTACGGTCACCCAGCGGCAGGGCGAGTTGAAACCGAAGTCAATCGAGTGAATCTTGTCATTGAGCTCAATCGGGTATTGGACCTAATATCTAAATGGGGCTCCAATAATCTTGTTAATTTCAATGCCAAGAAAACACAGGTGAAACAAACAAATACAGATGCTGCGTTGTTTTCACGCTGCACCAGTTGTCTTCGCATCTGAATTCTATATTCACTTAACATCTGGTGAAATAGAGTCATTTGCCGTGCTACGTATAAAAAATTGCACACTTTTATAATATTCTCAAACACCCGTATCTTGTAAGAATTTCGAAATGGCTTAATTCCTTGTCTTCACCACGAAGTGAATCTCTGTGCAAAATTTTAACTTTCTTAAGGTGGAAACTGACCGTTTCATTGTTGTGTATGTTCCTGTAACATCGTCCGCGTAAACCGTATCCCGTGATCCCACGAGACCGATTCAACGCCATACTAATTCTCGTTTTCATTAACGTGATCGAGTGGTGCTGTATTCAGCACTCAAAAGCCTTAAATAATATCATTGTATGTCCCCAAAACGTCAATTCCTACCACATTGGGCGCTCCGTTGGTAAATCGACTATAGATTGAGCTTACAAAGCGAACAATAGCTTGTAAACTCCAAAGGTAGCGGTGGACAAAGTGTTCGGTGGGCCCTATTATGTGATCGGACTGAAGTAAAAAAAACCATAATAAATTAATGCCGTTGGACTTGTATGCAATGATTAATGGAGTAACGAAGGTCAATGGAGTCTGGTCTGCCATCCCATATATTTCAGTCGGACGATTTCTTTCAGTTCCAAGATGAACATGTTACTTTTCCATTAATCGGAAAAGTTAGATATAAGTGTTGGATTGGGGGTTTCTTTTGCTCGCTTAGCAAGTGTTAGAGTTAGGGATATATTGTTAAAGATTTTTCTTGTTTAATAATAGATGATTAAAAGATAATATAAATGTTTATTGATATTAGCTTTAATCCCTTGTGTATTAGTTTTAAAGTGGAACTTTACTGAGATCTCATGCGGACATCTTGAGCAATTTCAAAAAGTGACGTTGCACTGTTTTGTTTCATTTACCAACGCTTATACACGTTCACGAACAATTAACGGTTTTAACCCAAGGTTTTTTTATTCCGGGTAAACACTTGGCCTTCATCTCACCTGATATCTCTGATATTAAGTGATGATAAAACCGAAGGTGGAAGCGCACCTCACCCGGAATCCATAACTACTGAGACTATTATCTAAGGTTCTCTAAACTAATAACTAGGGCTCTCAAACACATAGGCATAGGCAATAATAATTGCTGCTGATGCAGGACATACTCGAAGAGCAGCTCGAAGGCGCAAAGATTAACGCGCCCGGTCTGCGATTACTGCTGTTAAGCAACTTTCGGGAAGAACGGTCATCGGATGGGTGACCAAAATTTTATCATCTTGAGATCAGTTGTCAGATCAGTCACGTAAAGCAGTTGGTCCCGGCTGCATTAGCAGTCGTTAACAACGACCAAACCGCATTGAGCCCACGTGGTGGTTTATGGCCCGTTCACCCTTTCCATCCTTAGGGAAGCCTTGTGCCCCAGCAGTGGGGACATAAAAAAATTACCTGGTTATGATGATCATCAGGTGGCTCGCTTGCTTGTTTTTCTCTTTATAAAATTCACGTTTTTCTCTATAAACCAAGATAAAGTACAAAAAAGGGTTTTATTTCACACTTCATCCCGTCGACTGACGTCACAGCCCACAAATAATCCTACAAATGAGCTCTTGTCCGGTCGGACCCCGGTGCGGTGCGTCGATAAATATTGATGGCCGACATTGACTCTTCACAGGCTCTGACAGTAAAATAAGAAGACTGCAGAAGGTAAGCATGCAAACGCGCTCGAGCAAAATAATAATAATAACAAATAATAATAATAATAACATCTTAAGAGGCTCTCGCTTGATGGTTGGATCAAGGGTCAGATTCAGAAGGCAGTACTCCTTGACACGGCACGTATTGTCAGGAGGTTCCTCACTCTGCAGCCCTGACCACCGGTAGCTTGGGCCCTGCCCCGCTGCTGGTGGTACTCTAGAATTAGTTTTTTATAATGTTTTATTGTTTTTTTATTAAAATATTGTAAAAATCTAGTTTTAAGAAAGAAAATAAATAAAGAGTATAATAATAATAAGGACAAGGCCAGCAAGTACCTTGACTTGGCTCACGAGGTAACCGCCATGTGGGATGTTGACTCGACAATCATTGTGCCGATAGCTGCGAACGGTCTGGTAGCGAAGAGTCTCGACCAACACCTTAAGAGACTCTCGCTCAATGGTTGGATCAAGGGTCAGATACAGAAGGCGGTACTCTTGGACACGGCGCGGATAGTCCGAAGGTTCCTGTCTCTGCAGCTCTAACTACCGGCAGCTTGAGCCCTGACCCGTCGCCGGCGGCACCCTAGGCTAGTTTTTTATAATATTTTTATGTTTTGTATGTGCTTTTGTATTTTACTTTTATATTAATATTATAACAAACCTAGACTAAGAAATAAAAGAAATAAAGAAAATAATAATTTATTGTTTTTATATTAAAACTAGTTGTTGCCCGCGACTTCGTACGCGAAGACTACAGTAAAAAAAAAAGTATTCTATATGCTGGTCTGGGTCATGGTCTGTATATGAGGAAAGTTTCATTAAAATCCATTCAGTAGTTTTTACGTGAAAGAGTAACAAACATCCATCCATACTTACAAACTTTCGCGTTTATAATATTAGTAGGATATTGTAAAAATCTAGTTTTAAGCAAGAAAATAAATAAAGGGTATAACAATAATAATTAAAGCATTTACTAATTACCACATAAAGAAAACAATAAGTTGATGCATAACATAGAACAAATTTAAACTAGTGGCCCTGAAATGGCTCCCACTCAGCATAATATGAGGCTCAGCTTAATGAGTCGACTTACACAGTAGAAAATACACCATTGTGTAGGATAAATCAGGTTACAGACCTCGGTATCATTTTAAACAGTAGACTACGGTCTGTGTCACACATTGACATTACTGTTCATAAGGCTTCCCGAACGCTCGGATTCTGATGTTTAATTCCCTGTACGGGTGTATTATCTGGAACCCAATATATAGTGTGCATTCTTAACGGGTTGAAGGAATTCAGCGGGCGTTTACAAGGCACGTGGCATATATATCCATTGGCATTTCTCACCGATGCACGTATGCTCAGCGTCTGGACTTTTGTAGCATTCAGCCACTTTGTACCCGTCAAAAACTGTATGATATGGTTATTCTGCACAAGGTTGTAAAACCACAACATAAGATGTCCGGATATACTTGGACACAAGAGTTTGAACGTGCCTTTTATAAATTGCCGCGTCATGCTATTACAAAATTATTTTCAACGCCACTTGTAAAAACCAATCGAGGTCATAATTCTCCAATAGCTAGAATGTGTAATGAATATAACATGCTTAATGGTAAGGACCTAGATATATTCCACGATTTTTTGCCCTCCTTTAAGAAAAAGGTGCTGGAACTACTTGCATAGTTTTAATTATTGCAACGAACCCTTCGTTGGAATATTTTTGTTAATTATATATTTTACAATATTAGTTTTTTTTTTGTTCTTTAAATTGTAGCTTTAAACTTAATTTAATTTGAAAATCTTGTTAGAACAAGTTAATGGCAAATGTTGTGCGTACCTATTATAGGTATTTATATCAGTACTTGTCCTCTGTGTATCATGTCAATAGTAAATAATATATACACTGCTGGTATGTCTAATAAATAAATAAATAAATAATATCGAGGTACCTGATTGGCACCACGACGCTGGTCTTCCGTGGGTACCAGAAGAGCTTAAATACTAAAACATTCACATTAAAACATTCTTCTTAAAATTAATCTTAGTAAGTAAATAGGTTGTATACACAGAACACAGAAAGAGGGGTGTCAAATCGTGAAACGGACTGGATATGAGTGTTCGCTCATATGAGAGGCGCGCGGGTTCCGCCCACTTACGACTTCTAACCTCTTTCTGTGTTCTGTGGTTGTATAGATAAATAATTAAATACTATTTCGTGAATCAGACAGTATTGTAGAATGTACTAAATATAGGTTAAAGGTATAACATGTACCACGTAATATGCAAATAGATAACCTCTCACTGCGCTCAGACGATCCGTGTCCGTGCTCGAGCGCGGTATAACAATAAAATAATTATAAGAAATTATTTATGATTTATGATCACACAGTTACAGAAAGAAATAATGAATAAGAAAATATTTAAAATTATTAATAATTTTTAATAAGCGTACATTTTAAGTGCTCACCAAAATAATTTTTATACCCTAATATACACACATCAGAATAATTGTACGTTTTGTATATATATTCTTTTTGCTTGCCAAAATGGATTAATGCTCCCCAAATATTGTTTTCCTGAAACAGTAACATTGAAACCAACAATTTTTACACTATTATTCAAATTATTGAGGATTGCCCTACTTCTGTAGGTCACGTGATAGGTTAGAAATTTAAGACTTGAATTTCGAGGTTATTTTTTTTTATTAGACAACAGGAAGCATTATTTACCAAATTGAAACTCGAGGCACAAAATATTGGTATTATCTATTTGGTGACAATATAACATATTTGGTCAGAAATACAGTTAAAAGGTATTCATATATTTTTAAGGCATTTAATAAAAATATAAATTGTATTATTTTTATAATATTTTAGGACACACAAAAAAAATTTTGACGTGACAACGTCTTATAAATTGGTTTGCCGGGTGACACTTCAAGAAACTGCGTTACGCTCCGCTCACGTTATGCGCTCACAATGAGAGCGAGTGAGAGGCACGCGTCCCTTCCACTCGGGCATGGTTAGCCCGCCTAAGAGCGAGAGAGACAGACATAAAAAGTGAAAGGTAAATACGTATGTATGTGTAAAGGTAAAAATAAAATTTTGTTAATATGAAATTCAGTGCGAGATTCTTTGTATAAATTAATGTTTTAAATATAATTCTTTGTATAAATAAATGTTTTAATTTGTTACTATTATTTCATCCTTCTTCCTACCATACGAATGAATATTCACATTAAAATTATTTTACCACTCAAAGTCGTTGTCACGTAAAACTTTCGCCCGTATATCGACTTTACAGGCAACCAATTTTTTTGATTGCAAGCACTGCTTTACAGGTAAGCAATAGCAGTGAAAGGAAATCATCAAAGTATCAATTTTTAAAAAATACCACAACGCATTCGTACCTTCTATCCTGTGTTATCTTTTACGAATTAAGTTCAAAATGTAAAATTGCAGTCGCTGATTTGTTGTGACGTCATTTCACTCCATTCGGCAGTTATTCGGCATTCTCCCTTTCCCCCATTATGCAAACAAGTTCGACAAAAAAATTGCGACGAAAGCTTGCAATCTAACATGTTTCTGAGTAAAACGAAAGCTGGAATGATAGCGATAGAAGTTAGACAATTAGTCCCCAGCTCGTGTGGACTCCGATTTTTGCCGGATGGGGCTTTAGCTTAGAACGTTTGCGTAATAATTTAAACGTGTCTATTTTCACCAACTGACGGAGCGTTTGCGAACGATCGTGTGAGGGCATGAGCGTGTGCAAAACGCCTTGAAATAGCGCCAATGGAGAACGTGGAAGCTGGAACTGTTCCTTCCGTCTCTAATTACTACGGAATTTGATTTCGCTCGAGAGCGAGCGATCAAAGCGGGCATTCTGCTTGTTAATGAACCTGAAAGAAATAATATCTTTAAGACCTAGGTACTCTAAGTTAAAGTATCTTAATATGTTGACTATCGTTAGCGACTTATGCATAATACATTAGCTTAATGCATAAGTCTGTGTAAAATATATAAATTGCTGCAATTTATAAAAGTCTATACAAATTTGCAGCAAATATAAAAACCCTTCTACACCACTAGCTAGAAATGGTTCCACAGAAAACCAGTGCCTTGGCATAATCATGTCATGGCCCTGTGCTGAGTGGCAACCAATTGGTCGGCAACTAGTTTAATTTTAATTTCATTTATATAATATTAGCTTTAAAAATGCTTAGTCAATTAAAATACAATTCTTTCTTTCTAACCCCCTTATTTATAAAAACTATTTAAGCATTAAAAAAATTCAAAATAAAAAATCATTTATTCAGTTTAGGCTATAAATAACTTTACGAACGTCATTATGCCATCTGTTCGTAAGTTTACTTCTTAAGTTTACTGAGAAGAACCGGCAAGAAACTCAGCAAGTGTCAATCATTGTTTTGTCTATTCAATCAATCAATTTCTTGTAAAATGGCTCTCGCTACGATTTAGCCAGTGTCTAGCTTTAGGGCAACTTATTAGTGTTTTGATTTTGTCCGTAACTTTGCTTAAAACTTCAATAGGCGTTGTGCTTGTACAAGCAAGAAAATGTCTAAAACTGAGACCCAATTTTGAGGATACAGGCAGTAACTGATTGATTGTGTTGATACCAGAAACAAGTTTTGTCTATTTTTCTCAAATTCAAAATGACGTTTGTGTGACAATATTTAACAAATTAAAACTTAAACAGTTTTTATAAATAAGTGGGTAAATAACTAAATGCAAAGTGACGACTCTATTCTGTAGTTGGTTGCTGTCAACTACTGTTGTTATGAGCTGTCAACTACAGTCAGATGAGAATCAGGCGGATGTAGAACACGATTGATCTTAGAACTGTCTAAACACAACTGATTTTAAACTCGATTTCATAGTGCAACTCAATACACAACACAGTTTAATATACCGTTTTATCATGCGATTTTATAGATTTTATATTAGATTTTATATTTCTATAAATACCTAAAACAAAAGCGGTAAAAGCATTGTACCGCAATAAGAAATCATGGTAATGACCTATAAAGCGAAGGTCTATTCGCTCATTTCTTTTTATTTGAAATGGGATATAAAAAACTTGTATTCGAATACAGACAAAGCAATAGGATCTATTTTATTTTATTTTTTTATTTTATTATCGTTGATTTTAACTCCTTATGAATTCGAAAAGGTTTATTATTTTAATGACTTATAGGTAAGTAAATGGTAAAGGGCGTTCTAGGTTCATTTTTTAGGTTTTGTAATAAAATTATGAAGATTGGTAATTTTCCAACATTTTTTTTAATAAGCCACCAATTTAATTAGCAGTTAAGATATCTTTCTCAGCCTCTACATATACTAGCACCAACTAAACTGCTTAAGCCCTTATTAGGTATTCTTAAATAAGATAAGGATGTTTCCTTCCACTTATATGCAATCATTCCTTTCTTTAGAATAGTCTCATTTGATTTTTAATTCCAATTTAATTTAATTTTGTTGTCATAGAAACTGTCAAAGCGGTACGAAGTCCACCGGGTCAGCTAGTAAAAATATAAATATAGGCTATGGTTTCGGTAAGGAAACGAACCAGGGCAGCCTTTCTTGTTAATTGAGTAGAAGTTGCTCGCTCCCAAGACTCCACTGCTTAATGTAAAGCGCAAACACAGACGTGAGTCGTCGCTCATAAATATGAATATTGTGTCGGCTCGGCTGGGTTTTCTCGGTAAGTAAGGAAATTGTACTGTTTGAGTCTTTTGGATGTATAACAATTTAAATCTAGTATTAACGATGGACGAGTGGCGAAGCGCACGGCCCGATAAACAAATGTCCCGGGTTCAATTCCCAAGTCGGCCAAAGTGAGTTTCAGATTTGTCGATGCATAGCCCGTGTTTGTGATCACCAACCCGCATTTGGCAAACGTGGTGAATAAGCCATTACCCACCAATTGTAGTGATGACTTGATTTCAATGATGGAGACCTTTGCCCAGCTGTGGGACAGTTATAGGCTGTTTACTTAAATCCAATTTTTTTAGGGTTTCATAAAGGAGGAGGTTTTTAATTTATCTACATATAGGTATTTTAATTTAGAAAAAAAAACATGTGATGTCTGATTATGTGATATTGATTAAAAAAAAAAATTTTTTTTTACTGGTCTATGTTAGAATAACAAAATCAATTTCTTATTTAATTTAAACAATGAGTACATACAATTTTATTTTTTTCTGTTGTTTTTATAAAGAATTGGCTTTTAACAAAAAAAAACCTCATTACATTATCTATGGAATTAAATTTACAATCACAAATTTTAAAAAAAAAGCATTTCTACCTGTTCAAAATATTTAAATTTAATCTATATCTATACTAATATTCTGTGTATAAAGAGGAAAACTTTGTAGTTTCATATGTTCGCAATAAATAAAATCATAAATTACTAGACCGATTTAAAAAATTCTTTCACCATTACAAAGGGCGGCCTTATCTCTAAAAGCATATTTTCCAGGCAACCTAAGGAAGGAGAGGATTAATAATAAATAAGATGGAGGCGTTGAAAAAAAAGTGCACAATATAATGTATTACATAAACATATATTCACATATATATACACACATACATATACATACAACCATATAAATATGTCGAACATATATACATACCATTTAAGAACAAATTAAATAGTGGACTAACAGTAGAATTACAATGACAGATAGGTGATCTTTAACGAATTTCTTAAAACTTTGTCTTTTTTTAAAAATTAATCAATACACAAATTTCTTTTTCCTTTTTCGAGATTTGTAAATTTTTGTTTCGATAGTACCGATTACACTTTTTTATTTTTATTTTATTTTATTTTATTTTATTTATTTATTCAACAATGTTTCAACAGCATTTAACTAAACACAAGATACAGAAGAATGTTACTTAAAAATAAGCCAATTATAGAAACATTGCTACTAAAAAGTGTTGACATATTTAATGAACGCAGGTAGGTAGTTTAAAAAATAGGTAGGTAGATGAAATTTTGATAACTGATAACTTACATAATAGGTGTGAATCTGATTGTGTTGTGTCGATGTGTATAAGTGCGTGTGAGTGTAATTTTGTGGTTGGTTTACATGGACGCTCGAATTGATTATGACCGCGGGTTATTAATTGTAATATACATTAAAATATTTTAAAGATCCAATTGAAACACTCTTTTAACTTAAGTTAAGTTTATGATTTGTTTTAATATTTTTGTTTATTTATCATGCAATTGGGCGTGCACAAATCAGTGTGTATTTTATTATTTAGGGCCTAAGTACAATACAACGTATTCATTCAACTCAAAACAAATTTTACAACACAGGCAAACAGATCTGTAAGTAGCTATATTTATTGGCATAAGCCGTTTTAAACACAGCTGTTATCGTTAGACGTTGAAAATAAACTTTCCTTTACCTATTTGCTATCTCTAGAATTTCGCTATATCGAATGTATCAATCAGTAGCTACCACGAGATAGCTCGGAGACTACTCACTAGCGCTAGCGGCAATGTTTATTTTGCACGACAAATACAACTCCCTCTAGATACTTGTACGTACTCAGGTTTATGTATTTTTATACAATGCATTATACGGTTTTTCAAATGCATAAATAACTTTACCACACACTCACAACACTTGAATTAGTCAAGAACAACAATGTCTAGACTTTCTGTGACTGAGAAAAAATACAATTTATAAAACGAGTCTTCAATTATTGCCAGCATCATTAAAAAATTAAGGTAACTTTAAATATTTGATTTCCTTATTATATTTTGCTAAAAAAAACACATTAAAGTTTAAAAAATATGTTTTAGGGTATAAAAAGCACAAAAAAATATAAGAAAATAAGTATCATTAAGTTGTAACGTTTAGTTAGGCAGTAAACCTATAATAAAATACCAATATGGTAATTTTGACCCGCTTGGGCGTAGAAACTAGATAGAAATTCAATTTGTTTACGAAGAAGAAATAACGCCTTCTGAGGCACAGCTTTTGCTGTGAGGATTTGTATCTACCCCCGTGACTCGTATACCCCCTCGGTAGGTCAACCCGAGATCTCGATTCCAACCCGAATGGCTCGGTGAATCTAGTAATGTTTTATAGTCCAGATTTTTTTTCTAGTAGTTTTTTTTTATCTAGTAATCGATTATGTCTAGAAACCCTCTGAAGATGTTCGATCCTTACGGCTTGAGAAGCCTTTAGTTTCCCGCTGCCTACAACTCGAAGTTCCTCGGGGTAACTCGAAATTACTTGCTGCTAAAAATCCGGTCCGTCGGTCAGTCCGGAGACAGCAAAAAGCTTTGCAAAAACGAACGTTTTGTTAGTTGAACGCTGTTTTAAGTCGCGGTACACACGGAAGACCAGCATGGTACTCACGGAAGACCAGCATCGTGGTGCCAATCCAGTACCTCGATATTATGCTGAGTGGGAGCCATTTCAGGGCCACTAGTTTTAAGTTTTTCTATGTTATGCATCAACTTATTGTGTTCTTTGTGGGGTAATTAATAAATGCTTTTATATTATTGTTATAACCTGCACATCAGACTACCACAAACTGTAAAATTTCCTCAATAGACTTTGAACTTTATGTGCTATATGGCATACTAATTGTTGCCCGCGACTTCATTCGCGAAGGCTACAGTTAAAAAGAAAAAGTATCCTATATGCTGCTCTGGGTCATGATCTGTATATAAGGAAAGTTTCATGAAAACCCATTCAGTAGTTTTTACGTGAATGAGTAACAAACATCCATCCATACTTACAAACTTTCGCGTTTATAATATTAGTAGGATGGTTGAACATTTATTGAAGAAATTTAACAGTTTTGGATAGATTAATGTTCAGCGCCTGCACCATGCGGCTTTGTGTCACACTGTTGATATATTATGAGCTACAGATCTACAGTTTGTCTTGACACGGCGCCGGCATGCTGGAGGCCGCTCGATGTTGGCATGAGCATGAACTGTTCTGGGTTACGCCTCTCATAAAACTATGCACGATAAAGAAACGCCGCCCTTGCACCATGCTAGCGTCAATCACCACCACGCTAGCTGTTCCTGGCAAAGAGATAAGCTCACTGTTGTGTGTCGTGTCGTGTGCAACGTGAGCTCTGTGCAATAAAGGATTTATACAAAAATCTTGAGGCCGTTGCCAGCAGAAGCGTGTTCATGGTAGGGGCAGATCGATACGAACTCTAACGTCTCCCAAATTGACAGCTCCGAGACAACCAGATAAGTTTCGCTTAACTGTATACCTATGCTGCTCAACTGATAAAAAATTTAATAGCCTACAAAGTTTGGAATTAGATTCAGCACGCTTTCAGCTAGATATTTTTAACTTCGGAGTTCTTGAGAACTCCCCGCCTCCGTCTAATTACGAGACTCGGGCTGAAGTTCAGTTGTTCTTGTTGTACCGTTATTGGAGTTGATTGAAACAACGAATGAGTTAAGGCAGATAATAGAATGGTTGCGGCACATTTTCTTTCCTTTTTTTTTGTTGTTGATACACGATGTTCCCGGGTTCAATTCCCAGATCGGGCAAAGTGTGCTTCGGATTTTTCGATGCATAGCCCAGGTTTGTGATCACCAACCCGCATCTGGCTAGCGTGGTGATTATGTTGGAGGCCTTTGCCGAGTAGTGGGAGAGTCATAGACTGTTTACTTTAAACTCATGTTCTTTATTGCTTAGTTCAGGGTCGGTAGCCGAACAGATAGATGCTCCGGTAGAATGAGAGAATGCGAGAAATTCGTGGTTTAATTATCCATAACTCCGTTAGGCTACAGACAGAAAATGTAAGTAATAGATACAAATTCAAATGGAGAAAATATTTAAGTTATGTTGGATGAAAGTATCTTATATTTATAATGTATTATTATATTATATTATATTATTATAATATTACATTTATTTATAAATTATCTTTATTCACAGCTCAACTTAACTAACCAATGTAAACAGATAAAAGTTCTTATACATTTCCTATCTACACTCGACATCAAAAAAATCGCACCTATACAAAAATAATTTTCAAGCCTCATCAACTCTTAACCCACTTATGTAACCTCGGTGTCATTTCAAAGCCTAATAAAAAACTTCAAAAAACACATATCAGTTTATTACAAAAAAAAAACTTAACACCACAAATGCGACTTTAAAAAAAATGGCTATTTTGTGTTTCAAAAGGTCCGCTAGTTGCGCTACTTTTTGTGGGTATAAAAAGGCCTATACATGTTCAATGAGGGTCATCGCTATCCAACCGTTAAAGAGGACATACGAGAAGATCTTTCAGAAGAAAACCACCTTGAAGATGGATACCACTGCTGATAAAGCCGCCCAAGTGATTTCACTACTGCAATCAGAGATGCGGTGCTCGGCAATTGAACTTAAGCCGTTTTTCAGTTCAAAAAGTTTACCAGCGTTACCAGAGACCGGTGGCTACGTCCAGAGGCATGGCTCTGGTAGACGTCGCTGCACCTTAGAGAGAGACAACCGATTCATTATGTCGACATCTTTGAGAAATCGGTTCTCGAATGCTGTTGAGTTGTAACACCAGCTCCAGGCAGCTCGCTGAACAACCGTGAGCGTGTCTACGGTTAGACGAAGACTGAGGGAGAAGAAGATAGCGGCTCGTAGAGCTGCTACGGGTCCAAAATTGACCGCAGCGCTTTGGCGAGTCCGCTTGCAGTTTGCTTGTGATCTCGTCAATTGTTCCCTTGACCAATTGAAAGATGTTCTCTTCTCAGACGAGACGAGAGGTTGCCTTTTTCTGCAACGATAGACGCAAAAAAGTGTACAGAAAACAGAGTGAACGTTTCACCCAAGCCTGCATCCAGGAGACGGTAGAATACGGGGGCTGTTCTGTATGTTCTGGAGCGGCTAGTCAGCCGAAGACAAAACCGACCTTGTTTGCGTTTCCCGGGCTCGAGGTGCTCGCGGGTAAGGGTCGCTGACTACTCACCGGTACGTCACAGAGATCCTGGAAAAGCATGTGGTCCCATATGCCGGTTTTATTGGCGAGAGGTTCACATTAATGCACGATAACGCTCGCGCTCACGCTGCCGTAATTGTTCGCAACTACCTTCAAGAGGTTGGGATCTCTGTTATGCAGTGGCCAGCGAGAAGTTTAGACCTGAACCCGATAGAGCACCTCTGGGACCATTTGAAACTCAAGGTTCGGTTTCGTGATCCCGCTCCCACGAACTCAACAAGGCCGTTATTGAAGAATGGGCCAGTATCCCACTAGAAGAGCTCCAGAAATTGGTAAGGTCCATGAGGGAGCGTATGGAAACCGTGATCAGGGCGAGGGGAGGGTAACACTAGGTTTTAGATTGGTTTTAAGTTTTATATTTTTTTTGTAATTATTCTTTTTTTAACTTTGATTTTTTTGTGCGTTTTTAATAAAAATAAAATGAACGAGCCTTACGTAGTCGCATATGATGTGTAACATTTGACATCTCACCTTTTGAAATCAATATTATATAATATATAATAGCAAATAGGATATAGAATTAACAATGATGTATAATTTGTTCTCTTTTTTTTCCTTTTTTCCTTTTATTTCATACAAATGCATGTTACTGTTACTTTTTCTACGAAATCACTCCCACAATTTGTATACTAGAAGGCGAGCGGAAAGATGTTTCACATCAATAAAAGAATACTGGAATGTTTTTGTGTACCCCTTTTCGGTACCTTTGAAATTATACCCAACATTACCCTCCACATTGATTTTAAATAAGGTTTAAAGACGCTAGAACAACGTTTTTTAAAAGGTGCGACTTTATTGACGCCGAGTGTATGTAACTGCCATTTGCAACGTTGCGTAACAACTTTACGCGTAAAGTCAAAGCACGCACCGTAACAGCTCTAACTGTACCTTTACGATATTTACGCAAACAGTTGTATCTCAGGCAAACAGCTTAGCGCATAGGCCGCCCGAACAAATAGACGGTTCATTATTAACCCTCCGTAATGGATTTGTTCTGTAACTTGCCAACTTCCGAGCAACGATCCTTGTGGGTACGCCATTTGCGTGCAGCAGGAGCTTGACATTACCAAGTGGTTGGCTATGTGGCGACAACAAGCCAACCTTATAAATAAGAGTACATAGAGAAGCATAGTAAGTAAGGTAGGTTAACAAAAACACAAATGTTGAAAAAATTTCCACGAGCAGGATTTGAACCTGCACCCTTCTGACATACCGGGTCAGATCAGCCAGGTCAGGTCAGGTCTTTGAAAGTCAAAGGCACCCATTCAATGTCAACAACTACCGTCATTAACACCCGATCATAATATTTTTACAAATACTAAAGATCAGTTAAGAAGTAGGCAAGCTATTTGTAAAATGTGTTTGTTTTGTTTACACCCTTCTGACATACCAGAAGGTGCAGGTTCAAATCCTGCTCGTAGAAATTTTTTCAACATTTGTGTTTTTGTAATTTATTTCGCAACAAAATTTGCGTTAAAATTATATAAACAAAATAAAAACATTTTAAGGTAGGTTAAGTTCAAATTAAATGGGACAATAAGGCAAGTTACTAAAGTAATCAGTAAATAGCCTATAACGGTCCCACTGCTGGGCAAAGGCCTCCATCATTGAAATCAAGTCATTATTACAATTGATGCGTAAATTCATCAATTGCAAAATGATGAATTGATTTCAATAACGCAGCGTAATGACCTAATCACCACGCTTGCCAAATGCGGTTTTTCAGTTTTGAGCCCGCACCTTCCGACAAACCGGGTCAAGTGAGGTTCCTAATCTCGATTGTGAACCTTTTTTGAATTATCGTTTGTTCGCAATTTAAATTTAAACCATTGCGTTAAATTTGAAAATTTATATAGATAAGTCCAGCTATACAATCGTTTTATATAAACAATAAAGTTTTGACACAAAAAACGAACCCGCACCTTTTGGCATTCAAAAGTAGATCATCGAGTTGGATACAAGCACGCTGATTGGTAGTTCATCTGGCTTGGAACGTCATCTGCTAGTACTGGTACGAATGCCGCTTCTGAAATAAGTAAACAATATTTCTTTATAAATATTGGGTACTACATAAATTCAAAGATTACACGTTACAGCTTATTCTACATAAATACTGTACAATGTATCTTAAATAACATTACGAAAATTTATGGGCACCCTTGTGAAATTGAGTAAAACCAAGCAAAAAGCTATTCTCGTAAAATTATATGGCTCATTTATAATGTCGTCTCGAACATTATTCATAGGCAAATCCTTCTATTATACTGAACAACGTTTGCAAAAGCAACACGAAAAAAAATCAAGTAGATTTAGAACTGACTGATGTGATGACTCATCTGCTTCATCCTTTGAGTAGAGTAAATACACAATATAGGTACCTACTAAACATACATATCGCGCTCGAGCAACGCACACCTAAATTCTCACGGACACGGAGTCTTGGGCCATCCCAAAAAGGATCTACACAACGAGCGGTTTCGTGCCGCAGTCATCTATCTATAAATCATCTTAACTACAATAATCAAAAAATATCATGCAAGTATCATGCAAGTGCAAGGACTCTGGCCCTTGAAGTTGTGGACGATTATGTTTACCTGGGACAAACGGTCCAGCTAGGCTACGAAATATCTTCTCGTCATACCGCAGTGTCACAAGACGAAAGTCTTTGACAAGTGTGATTTGCCAGTACGGCCATACGGGACTGAGCCGTGGTCGCTCACTATGGGCCGCATAAGAAGGCTCAAGGTCACTCAAAGAGCAATGGAAAGGACTATGCTCGGGGTTTCTCCGCGTGATTGAATCAGAAATCAGAATCAGAAATCAGGAGATCCGCAGAAAAACAAAGGTTACCGACATAGCCCGAAGAGTTGCTAGAAGCTCAAGTGGCAGTGGCCATGGCACATCGCTCGCAGGACTGATGGCCGCTGGGGCAGAACAGGCCTCGAGTGGTGACCGCGTACCGGAAAGCGCAGTGTGGGCAGGCCTCCAACAAGGTCTGGTCTGGATCTGGTAAAAGGCGTGGGAAACCGCTGGATGCGACCAGCACAAAACCGGTCGTTGTGGAGATCCTTTGTCCAGCAGTGGATGTCTTTTGGCTGAGATGATGATGACGATGATGGTCATGCAAGTAATGGATACAATAGTAAAAAATATTGTATTGAGTAAATTGAGTATGCATGTACAAATTAGATGGGTACATATTTAAATGTCTAAAATTAAAAAACCTAACGTTAAAATACCTCCTTTCAAAATACCTAAAATCAAAATACCTAATGGTTGTTTCACTTAAATTCAAAATACCTAAAGTTTAAAATGTCAAATGGTTATATTACTGAAGTTCATACAGCTAATACTTGAAATACCTATGAACAAAGTTCCTAAAATTAGTTTACCTAACAGTTATTTGACCAAAAATAAAAAATACCGAACCGACGTCGATGAAAGTATGTAAATAAAAAAATCAATTTAAAACCATAATTATTATTTATTTTAAATTTTTCATCATAAATACATACAATAAGTGTGCGACATAATTTGTTGCTAATTAAAAATACATTATGATACGTACCCTTATTTTACCTATCAATTTTTTTGCACCTTCAAGTTTGTACCCCTTCCATTCCTCTCCCCGATTTCGGCAGCTCCCCTTGGAATTTAGAACCCAAAAATAATATTTAGAGTACCTACCTAAGTAATTTATAAATAAAACACCGGATTGTAAAAAGAAGTGTTATTTGTAAGAATAAAACAGAGTGGGTATTATCACGAGACCTGCCTAGTTTGTACATTCAGTAGGGCAGGAGATTATTAAGTATCCGAGTGTAAATCGGATTATGCTGGGTACGATAATGCGCTATGATATATTTATATACTACGTAATTAATTTTTTTTATTCCTCGGTGACAGAGTGGGAAAGCGTTCCGCCCGATACCTGAAGGTCCAGGATTCAAATCCCAGGTCGGGCAAAGTGTCTTTCAGATTTTCCGATGGCATTTGGCAAGCGTGGTGGATGCACTAAGTGATTAAGTCAATACCCATCAATTGTAGCGATGACTTGATTTAAACGAGGTCTTTTCCCTGCTGCCTTTTTAAATTCCTTACTAGTAAGCGCTTAGCTATCATCTCACTTTATGTTAAAACGCGCCTCACTCTGAACCCTCCACTACTAAGGTACTATCTTATCTCTGTCGGAACACAACAATGATAATGCAAATTGAATATATAAGATAAAATGTTGGTAGCTAAGCTGACCTGGCGGACTTAAAACAAGCTCTACCACCAACTAATCGTAAACATCTATCCCCCGCCAACGCACCGGCCCAACCCGCCTTCGGTCTGAGACCAGGTCTTAACCATTAGACCACAGAATCGATGTCTTTAAATGATGAGCACAAAGCAATGCACTTTGACTTCCTCACGATCTTAAAACGTTTGTACTAGAAAGCCTCAATCGAGATTACTTCTAATGAACATTACACGGAGATAAGCAACGCTTTGTGGTATCTTAAATCCTCTGTTGAGTGAGACGTGAGACAAAACCGAGGAGTTAAAAATTGCTGATTTGTCGTAATGAATGTCTGTTTACGAACGCCATAGCACCTTTTGAATTAAAAAAAAGCATCGATTCCCACTCAAGCTTTCTGAGACAGGTCGATTTTGTTCTGGCAAAATTGTGTTTTGTAACTACATATGGCATATACACATTGAGACTATAATAATGCCACAGAAAGACATACTCGAAGTTTAAACAAAGGTAGTGTCTATCTGTCGTAATGACGTCATCTTTCAGGCAAAGTTTATCATTGATTAGGAACTTAAACAAGCCTTAAACCGGTATGTGTCAAGTAATCATCATAAACCTCGGTGCAGGAGCCATGCGTCACGTTACAGCTTTATGAGTTACAGGTTCGGTGTTTATCTAAATTACTTACTTAAAAACCCATTAAGACATATGTATCATATGTCTTAGTGTTAAGGCAAGGTTTTGAAGACACAAATGTATAAACGGCAAGCAGTGACAATTATATTCTAACATTATGATATCAATTACGAGTGCCTGCCACTCGTATTTAAAAGAACCCAGTGCCACCAAAAATTGTCGAATGTAGATAAGTAAAAAGTAAATAAGTAAGTACCATTAACAAGGCCTTAAAAGATTACATCGAAAACAGGCACGGCATCGAATGGAAAGAGCAGCCGGGTATGAAACACAAATCCTTCCTAGGTGAAAACACCTTAGGACGGAGTAAGTTCATATGCGGAAACAGTAGAAGGCAGGCCCGACTAACCATCGGTGCCTTGACAGGGCACTATGCCACAAAACAAATGCTTCACAGAATGCACCTTTCAACAAATAGTTTGTGTAGGGCGTGTAGACAGGAAACGGAGTCAATGCAGCACCTACTGTGTGACTGTACTCTCTGGCTAGGAAAGGAATGGGACTCCTGGGGTCGGCCTATCCGAAACCGGAGGACTTCAGGCTCTTCGCCCTTAAGGACGTTGCCATACTTATGGCATCTATCTTTACAGAGGAAGAAGAGCGAAAGGATGGGGTTGCACAAAAGATCCCGATGGGTCGAAGTGTTACTGCGAGAGGGAAACCTCAGCAGGCCCCACTAAGATAAGATAAGTAAATAATGTAAAGTAAGTAAAATAGCCCAATGGGTCTGACAAACGTTTTTTACTTTACATGTCAAATAAATCTACAAAAAAATATGAGAAAAACTGTGTTTTTACTTTTTTCATATCTTAAAAAATGCATGAGATATTTACGATCAAAGTGCGTATTTCCGGCCGAAGGTTTTTAAAAACGCGTCATCGGCTAGTCGTATTCATGAGCGCGCGTAATCTCGGAAATTCAAAAAAGGGCTTCAACTTCTCGTCGTTATAACTTCGGAAATACTGCATATATTGAAGTGAAATAAAAACTAATGTGATGTATATGATCTACGCTCCGATTTTAGGTGTATTTGAAAGTAATATTTTGACACTTTTGTGTTCTCCATTGTTTAGCGTTGTTGCGACACGCATCGCAACAACACAAGCTGAGGCAGTGGGGTCCTGATTGACAATAATTATGTTATTTTTCTTTATGAGATTTTCGGTGAGATTTATTTGCGATACCCCAGTATCTTCAAAATGTAGTTTCAAAATGTTGAAATAAATTGTCATGATCAATCGTATGAAAGAGACAATAGTTCAAGATAGACTGCCTGCCACTAATCAGGAAGTGGTAAGACCGGCCACAAACTCTTGGTCTTAATTTTAACAGTTTCAGTATAATAATCATCATAGTCATCATCATCAGCCTAATACTAGTTCACTGCTGGACATATGCCTTACACAAACCAAATATATTTATAAAGTTATTTTTGAAACTTTACGCAAAACTATAGAAAGACAGTTTCAATCCGCCTCTGTCCGATGAATTATGTAAAAAAACTGAAAAGATCCGTATCCGTATAGTAATTAAACATAATTACACAATACGCTTTATTTGTAGCATTAAAAACACTTAATAAATTTACGGAGCCGCCTTTTGTAAGAAAAGTGTACTACACTTTCATTAAAACTCGTGAGCCCAAATATTTAGTTACCATCTTGTTTACTTAACAATGGACTGTCGAAATAAAATGCCATTACGGGCAAATTCTGGATAACATCAATATTTATGAGAACGGATATTTATTTCGGTGCTCGAAACAAATACACCGTGATATAGACGACAGTGGATACGGGATCGGTTTAATGGGTTTCCTTTGGACCACGATCACACAAGGGGACATCTGCGTCAGGTCATAACGCCAGATCAGGACGCGCCGAAACGCATTCTTTACCCGGAACTCTTAAGACTAGTGTTTCGAGGGAGTTGCCCCGTGGACTCGAGCGAGTTGCCCGGTGGGTAAATTGGGACAAGTGTAAATCAAAGTTTCATACATACAGTCACGCTTGTCTCCCTTAGGGGACCTTACCTACTTCTTTCGCTTCATCTACTCTTAATTTCCTCATACAAAGTAATAAATTCCCAAATTCATAAACGGAGACAGTTGGTAATCAAAAGTTTCATCTGTCCCCGAAAACATTGGTTATGCATAAGTTTATGACAGAGGACCTCATTCTGCGACTCAGCTTAACACAAATCAAGTAGGTAACTAGCTTCAGATTATGATATAAATTACTATTTCTAGGTGTCCTTATGTCACTATCTCCGTTGTTATACCTGTGCCTTTGCAATAATATCATTTAAGCCAAATAAGCCTCATTATTTTAAGTATGTTCTGTTCATAACTTTTGTCTTAAACTTCGTTACTCATACATAACACACTTTTCTACAATCTTTTCTATTTCCACTAATAACGTTAGGTATTTAAAGAAACGTCGAAATACTTGTACAAATAAAGAAATGTCAAACATTGTGAAAAAAGACAGAGTGAAAATGAGGATCGAAACAGTTTAAATACATTTGGCCCGCCTCTTGGGCCAGCCAATAATTGACTTTGGCATTCCCCGGGGAAATTCCACTTCCGAAGAGACGGAGCCCATTCAACCCTTTTTAGTGCTTTGTAATTACTAATTACAGTTTGGAATAACGATTGAGGTTTGTTTTTAACAGTTAATCGTTGTCTGATTCCCTTTATGAATCGTTTAAACTAAATTAGACAGGATTAACAAAAAAAGTTCCTAAAACCAAACCATAACAGAGAATGCAAAAAGTAACCTTTTACCACCTTATAAACCGTCTTCTATACGTAATAATATATACGTTCGCCTAAGATTTGAACCCGGGACTTCCGCGTCTAAATCCGGAAAACCTTTTTTTGGAAATAGATTGCTGTTTGCCGCCTATGGCTGTTACACTGTAACCGGACTTTTTGGTCGCGGCAAGAAACTAAAGGTTCATCAAGAAGAAACTAAAGGGTCATGATCGACCCTCCTCAGAGGGTTTCTAGAGGCGACGGCATCATTAAAGCATATCATCCCCTACTAGATTCTCCAAGACATTCGGATCGGAAACGATAAAACCGGTGCCCGAATCGTCCAAACCCCTCGAAGAATCTAGTAGGGCACGGCGACACATACTAGTGCGTAATGCCGTTCTCTCTAGAAAACCTCTGACGGTGCTTTGTTTCACACGGCTTGAGGAACCTTTTGACCTTCCTATACCCGCGCCAAATTTTGTGACACTTATACTCGCGCACGGTCTCACTTGAGTACCTATGTAGATATTATAATTTCCTAAAACTATAGGATTTAATGAAACAATAGGTATTAATCACTTGCTTTTTTATTAATTTTTTACAGACTATCAGTCTTTGAATCAACAGCCTTAAAATCGACTTTTTTTTCTTATGACTACAAAAACAGAACTAAAACTTTTTTCTTCTCCGTAACAAAAATTAACATCTAAATACTAAAATCACATAGAAAATTAGAAATCACATTTTCACTTAATTAACACCAGCGTTGTAATAAATACTTACTTAAAGATTTGCACATATACGACTACAAGTGCGTATCCCGCGAACGCACGGAGTGTCCTGAGGTGAAGCTATCAACAAATCCGGCAGCTAGCAAAAGACTTGACTTCACAGCGTTTCTATTCAAAGAAAAAAACATAAAAAAAGGTATTTCGTCGGTCTCACAGACCAACGCGCGGGTATAGGAAGGTTAAGTTTCGCGCCCTCCCCAAAAAAGCCCGGTGAAGTTGAAGAAAGAAAAAGAAACTAGACCGTCAAAAAAGAAGAGGCGGCGAAGTAAACCTGCTTAACATCCACGACTGCTACGTCACGCCACCATGAGCTAATTGATCCAAGGCTTACCTATTAAATACAATGTATGGAAACGACAGTCACCAAGCAGTCTCGCCTATTAAATGCAGTGAAGTCGTTACAAAAGCGTCGTATGCGCGCGATGGCATTTTTACGGCTTTCACTGTGCAATTTTATTATGTCAGGTTGATACGATTCAATGTATTCTACGTAAACTGTTGTCTTGTTGGTAAATAGAGTATACATTTTCCGACTTGTTGTAACTTATATAGTAATCAAGAATGCGAAAAGAAATTCTTCTTCATTAAGTAGGTATGTTTGAATTCTACTATAGAAAGACTCAGAGCGCAAATATTTTTTTGTACACTTAATAGGTATTTTAAAATATTTATAAATCACTAGATCTCTGTAGAATATAGAACGCACCTGCAATCTTCACCGATGGATTTGGCAGGAACAACTCGATTTCGGGAATTAGTTTGTACTGACTCCCACTTAATCGCTTTTTCTTTATAACATTCTGTGAATAGTTTTCCACATATCTA
The DNA here is from genome assembly GCA_949315975.1 of Eudonia truncicolella. Classification (NCBI taxonomy): domain Eukaryota; kingdom Metazoa; phylum Arthropoda; class Insecta; order Lepidoptera; family Crambidae; genus Eudonia; species Eudonia truncicolella. The sequence continues at coordinate 15,104,075 of OX438830.1, read as the reverse complement.
ACACCTTTTTTACGTTTTTTAACAATTTTTTCGTCACCAATAGTCACCCACAGTTACCCGTTACATAGTCACCCGCGCAATCAATTTTAAGGTTATGTATGTCTGTCAAATGTCATTCACAGAGCATTTATTTTGAAAAGGGCGGACTTCCGCCAATTTAAAAATAAACGAAATGTAAAGGTTGCCGGCCCACAAACTGCCTCTTCACGCCTTGTTTGAAGGTCCCCATATCGTAAAAAAACCTTGAAACGTTCTCGATCGTTTGTCGATGCGCTTTGATTCTTTAATCTTCATGTAACTAGTCCTTATGTCAATTGACTATGTTAATACAATACTGAATTAGCAGGCTTAAAAGGCCCTGTATGTTTTTATTAGAACATTCTTAACACTTCGACATACTCGTATCAATATTGGCAATTTGGCTGTGCCTCCGCTCGCTGGAGAGACTGAAGTACGTTCAATAATGTTATATAATCAACCATATAAAAATAGTGTAGCTAGTTACATGATTTGAAGTTTCTGAAAACGGGTGGCTACGCTGTCTTCTTTTCTTGAAAAAACAGTCTTAGATTAAGAAAGAATACTATTACAAAAACACAAATGTTGGAAAAATTTCCACGAGCAGGATTTGAACTTGTACCCTTCTGACATACCGGGTCAAGTGCTCTTCCAATTGAGCTATCGTGGTTCTAACGAGCCCGCCGAAATTATTCAACACTATTTACTTTTTACTTTGAAAGCCAAAGGCACCCATTCAATGTCAACAAATACCGTCATTAATACCGGATCATAATATTTTTGCAAATACTAAAGATCAGTTAAGAAGTAGGCAAGCTATTTGTAAAATGTTTTTGTTTTGTTTATATAATCTTAACGCAAATTTTGTTGCGAAACAAATTACAAAAACACAAATGTTGAAAAAATTTCCACGAGCAGGATTTGAACCTGCACCCTTCTGACATACCGTCAGGTGCTCTTACAATTGAGCTATCGTGGTTCTAACCAACCCGCCGAAATTATTCTATTATTAAGAATACTATACTAGATCACTGCAGAACATAGGCCTCTCAAGTAAGACATAAAACAATTCTTAAACAGTCACACTGTTTTATTATGTTTAATTGTATTGTTAAAATATAAATATTAACGGTAATACACGGTGGTGAAGGTGGACAAACACATTGTAGTGTTTGCCGTCCTGTTTGCTTCGCCCCTCCAAAGTTACAATTAGTTGGTAGTTAGTTACAGCATTTGTATTGATAGCTAGCTAACTAGCTGTCCCGGCAGACCTTCTTCTGCCCTATTTCTCTAAAACATTGACGTCAAATGTTTGTCAGCTTGGGACAGAGTGGTTTGTATAGGAAAAGGAAATTGTTGTTTTTACTATTTTCCTCGTATTTTTTATGTTGTTCTCTTCATAAGAACCTTCCTCAGACTTCATCAAACACAACAAAAAAGAAATCAGCCAAATCGGTTCAGCCGTTCTCGAGTTTTGCGATTAGCAACACATTTAGCGATTCATTTTAATTTATATAGATGATTACCGTCCGTGTACATAGGTTGAACGTTTGATTGGGTGGTCAAACACTCCACGATAATATACAGTTAACATACATCGTAATATTATATAGGGTGTCAATGAATTAAGCCGGATATTTTCAGGTCTGGCTTAAAATTTATTATGTTAATAAATAAGTTTACTCGAAGAAAATTATTTCTTTAATATTATTATTCGAATTTATCAGGCAGGCAGTTGAAACGATATTCTTATTTTTTTTAAGTTAATTTATTAATATTTTATCCATCAAAGTTATGAAAGTATTAAATACAAATATAGTAATGAATTTAATAATTGGTAGGTCTTGAAACGTTATAAGAACATATTTATTTTATGAAAATAAACTTAAAAGTCGAAAGGAAATTTTACTAGTCAAACTTTGAAATTTTGTATGTTAATTAATTTAGTTAATAAAATGTATTTTGAATAATCTTTCTGAAGTCACTGAAATCTCTGTATTCACCTTAAAAAAGCATAGAAAATTTACTTCAGAATCGACTTTTTATTTTGATAAATATTTAAAGTAAATTAAAAAATATAAATGTATTAAATATTTATAAAATAAAGTGAACAAATTAAATGCCTACCCGACCCAGACAGGAATCGAACCTGGGTCTTCCGCAATCCGGGCAGCTGCACTGACCATTATGCTACCGGGAAGGCTGACGTAAACACTGTATTTTTACACTGCTTTTTAATGTTTGAGTGCTTTTAGCGGCACAGTGCCATCTATGTAAATATGTAATTCAGTTTCAGTGCAGTAATTAGCACTGAAAATAAAAAGTAAAATTTAAATATATTAAATTAATTTTGTGATGGAAAAGATCTTTCTATAAAAAATAAAAAAATACATAATATTCTAAATCTTGAAATGAGATGACTTCCGAACCGAAGGCGTAGTAACTTTGATAAGAGAATTGTAAACAAAACAAATTTAATATTTGAATAACTAATCAAATATTATCAAAACGTTCGTATGTTTACTGTAAACAGCCAAGTAACAATCGAGCTATAATAATGGTTTTGTAAATGAAATTAGCAAACATTCTATAAATGGAATGTTTGCGCCTGTTTCAACGTCGATCCCGGCAATACCTATTAAGGAAAAGCAGGAATCTTACGCCTGACGAAATTAATTGTCAACAGAACAATGTCTTCTATCACAATTAGAGCAAGGACGAATTGACAATTTATAAATAACGTGTTACTTAAATTACGCCAAACCTCTTAGGTGGTGACTCAATCCATGAAACTGAACAACTTTTGATTTACGACTTATCGAAATTCGAAAAAAAGATCGCCTCTTCAAACGAATTCACTCGGTCAGTTTTGATCTATCTATGCAAAGATAAAAATTTTTTAGCGATTTTCCATAAGTCGTAGAACAAAAGTTGTTCAGTTTCATGAAGTGAGTCACCACCTTAGAGGTTTTGCGTAGTTTAAATAACACGTTTTATAGGTAAGTATATATATTCTAAACTTCTGAGCCTCGCTCTTGTCGGTGTCGCTTTTCCATTCAACTCTATCCCAACATTCTCAACTAATTTATTTCCCCATTCCCATTCCCCTTCCAATGGCGTAGGGCCTATGTACGTCCCTTACCCAAGATTTCCAATCCTTGCATTCCATCCCATTTTAGACCCATATCCATTGTCCCGTTCCTGTCCAAAGTTATCGAAGCCTGTGTCCATAAACAGTTTTCACAGTTTATTCACCAAAATAGCCTTCTTAGTCTATTACAATCTGGTTTTAGACCTGGGCACAGCACCACTTCCGCTCTCCTTAAAGTGACTAGCGACATTAGGCAAGATATGGAAGATACGAAAGTCACCGTTTTAGTTCTTATAGACTTTTCAAATGCCTTTAATGCCGTCAGTCATGACATTCTCCTTGCTATCCTTTCCTATCTAATGGTTTCAGCCGAAGTACAGGAATGGTTTTCTTCTTATCTTCGAGAGCGTCAGCAGTCAGTTCGCGTTGATGAGAAATCATCAAATTGGCATGATCTACATGCTGGCGTTCCTCAAGGCGGGATTCTTTCTCCTTTATTATTTTCATTATTTATTAATAACATCACCACCACTTTCAATGTTCGTATCATCTGTACGCCGCCGATGACCTTCAGCTTTACACCCAAGCACGTGTAGATGACTTGTCAGATGCCATTGGAAAATTGAATCGGGATTTGGAAGTGGTTAACGACTGGTCTCGTAGGTTTGGTGTGGCCGTAAATCCCTCGAAGTGTCATTCGATACTCATTGGCAGCGTGCGATTGATGGGTAGAGTGGGAATTAGCTCTCTTGAGCCAATTATGTACGATGAAACGGTCATACCATTTAGTCCGAATGTGATAAATCTTGGCCTGTATCTCGATTCTACGCTCAGTTGGCACTCTCAGGTCGCTAGTGTCAGCCAGAAAGTTACCTGGGGGCCTACCGCCTAACTCTATCGCTATCGCTATAGCCTATAGCTTTCGATATTGCTTTTATATCGCTTTCAAAATGACAAGATGACGCCATAAACTATAGAGCGCGATAGCGAGAGCGATGGCGATAGAGTTAGGCGGTCGGGGGGCTGGACCTTGCGCTCCTTGAATCGCCTGAGGAACTTTTTACCATTTAAGACAAAGGTTATGCTTGCGCAAACTTTAATATTTCCCATGATCAACTATAGTGACGTGTGTTATTTTGATCTTAATGCTGACTTGTTAGACAAACTCGACAGATTGCTCAACAACTCTATACGGTTCATCTACAACAACATCTACAATATGACCACATCTCACAATATAGGTCCGAGCTAAAATGGCTGCCCATTCGCCATCGGAGTCGTGTACGAGCCCTGACGACAATATTTTCACTATTTAATTCTCCAAATGCTCCCTCTTACCTCACTCCTCATTTTTAATACCTTTGCTCCTCTCATAGTAGGAATCTCCGATCTACAAATAATCTTCTCCTTCTCAGTCCTTCCCATACATCTGGCTTTGTATACTCCTCCTTCTATACTCAGTCCATTCTCCTATGGAATGCGCTACTTCTTGAAATCAGAACGGCTACGAGTCGTGACGCTTTTAAAAAGAAAGTCCGTATGCTCTTTTTTGATAAATCCTTGGCAGAATCATCTCAGTAACGTACTATTTATAAATTATGTACTAAATGTTAATTTTTGTAGTATATTTGTAAAAGTAGTTTTGTGTAGTAATATAATACATTATATTTGTTTATATAAGTATATAATTATATATATTTAGGTATATATTGTGCGTTTTAGAATATTTTATTTTTATTTCTAAAATTGTTGTCTTCACCCAATCGCACCTACCATGTTATTTCTGCACCACCCTATGATTGACTGGTAGAGAATGCCTCAAGCATTAAGTCCGCCATGTAATGTATGTTGCAAAAGTTTTAAATAAATAAATAAACTATACACTATGTTTTTTTATTAATATTCATGTTAAAAAAAAAAGATATAGTCAGTTACTTAGTATGTAAAATAATATGAAACGCACACCCTATGGCATACCGAGTCAGGTGTTAATTAGGCTAACGTGGTTTACCTTTCACACACCACCTTAATACTATGTCAAAGCCACTAAAGAGTCTAACGGACGCTTGTCAAATTCGTGTAAAGTTATTACGACATGGTACTGAAGTGTTCGAATACTTTTTGCTGACCCTACCCACGTTTTATGTAAGAGCGTTTCAAGTAGGTAATTTATCACATCGCCGCGGTCTCGATCTCTGTTCGATCACTGTCCACTAAACACCTCGCTCGGTTCTATCACTCTTTAAGAAAATACTAGCGCAGTTGAGGGTTAAGGCAGGTCGAGTACGAGTTTTTCACGCCCGGCGTGAGGTTATGTTTTATATTTCTTCGTAGTTCATAAGCACATAAGACTCATGTTGTCCACAGGCAGACCGCCCGACGGGCGACTCGCCTCACGCAGTGCTGTTCTATGAATTTACACGAAACAGGCACGCCACGCGGGTTCCTGCAGCGGGCGCTCGCTTGACGCAGCGGACGCCCTAATTGTAAAACAAATATTGAAACAAAACAATAAATCACTAAAAATAAAAGCTAAAATAAAATCAGCCATATTAACATTTACATTTAAAATAATAATTGTACTATTGTTAAAGACAGTACTATCTTCAGCCTCTGACCGGATTAAAAGGTCCCGATAGTCGACTCTTAGGGGCAGTATATTCAACACTCTGTTTGGTTGCACGTGGTTTTCTCTTAGTTTGCGTAACTAGTTCCATCTTACCTTCATTCAAAAGTTCAGTAGTAGTAGTAGCCTCAGTCAGTACTTGAGGATCCCTGGTGAAATGCGCTTCCCTTCAGCCTTATCATCATTTAAGATCAGGTGACATGAAAGCCAAGTGCTTCCCCTTAGGAAAAAAGAAATGTGTGCCAGCATAACTACGACGCAAACAAGTGACATTTGATTGTTGGTTCCGACCGTGAGAAGTCGAAAGCCAATTCCTCATTAGCTCCAGATTCCAACCTAACGTCGTAAAACAGATGTTGTTTTTGATATTTTTGTACAATCCTGCAAATCAGCCTTTGCCGTACCGTAGCCCATAATGACCACGCAAACATCTATCGACGCCGGGGGATTAATCCAGAACGAAACTTAAGCCACTCCCGAAGCTTTTCACTAATGCAAATAACCATTAATGGAACTTTGCCAAAAGACGCTTCCCGTCAAAGGCTATGCAGATTTTAAAGATCTCATTGTTGGATCCTTTATAGCACAAAGTTACTTTCTTTTAATTAATCTATATAAATAAAATTGAATTGCTAAATGTGTTGCTAATCGTAAAACTCGAGAACGGCTGAACGGATTTGGGCGATTTCTTTTTTGTTGTGTATGATGAAGTTTGAGGAAGGTTCTTATGGAGAGAAAACGTTAAAAAATACGAAGAAAATAGTAAAAACAATAAATTTCTTTTCCCATACAAACCACTCTCTACTGGACCGATTTAAAAAAATCTTTCACCATTAGAATGCTACATTAGCGCTGAGTAACATAGGCTATATAAAAAAAAATTGTCCACCAGTGCGAAGCAGGGACGGGCCGCTAGTTTATAAATAAAATAGCTGCAGTGGCTGAATAACAAAATACTCGGACAAATATTTTGAGGTCCTGGGTTCTATTTCCAGTGGTATAGACGTCAGTCACATCTCTGGAGGTCCGGAGTTCAATTCGATGTATAGCAGAAGCAGACTCCAGATGCGAGGACAGCTAGTCAGCTAATGGAACAGGATTCTGCCTCACCAGCCGCACCTCACCAGCCGCACCTCACCAGCCGCACCTCACCAGCCGCACCTCACCAGCCGCACCTCACCAGCCGCACCTCACCAGCCGCACCCCACCAGCCGCACCTCACCAGTCGCACCTCACCAGCCGCACCTCACCAGCCGCACCTCACCAGCCGCACCTCACCAGCCGCACCTCACCAGCCGCACCTCACCAGCCGCACCTCACCATCATGCAAGGTAATTGTTCAATCCTTGTTTAAAAAAAATTTGATTATAAATGCACATTCTCCAGTAATATCAAAAGGTTTTTAAAACACAAGCACACTTTAAACAGTGTTTGCAAGTTTCTTTATGTTAAAAACTTGTCTCCAGCTAAAAGCAGTCCCCAATTTCTTTCTAAGCATAATTTAAAATTGGCTACCGGTGGATAGAAGCACGTAGTTTCTGAATAAATTTCCTTCGCAAGATCACCGAGAAAAAAAACTTGCCAAGTTCAAGTGGGGTTGCCACGTGGACCGGTTCCGTATCTTATCTGTGGTCCACCGAGAAATTATTGGCGATCGTAGTGCACAGATACGAAACCTTATAGGAAATTGGTTTGAAAGGGACACTGGTTCTCAAGCAAACTCGGTCAGGTTTGTTTGAGAACTGAATAACTAGAAATGTATATTTTTGAAAGCACTTTACAATTTGCCAAAACGCTTATGTAGATAGATGTAATATTTAAAAAAAAAAGCTATTGACAAACTGCCGTTTGACATAAAGCAGCAGATAATGGATAAGGAATTTGAATACTAAATACTTTATTGCATTTCAATGTTGCAATGTTCACATAACAAGATGGTAGGTTATTACAATAGGATCAATTATGTTCAACACAACACAGCTTAGTAAGACAGAGGAAGAGATATCATTATTTATTTTTAATATAAATAAAAAATATTAATATCAGCTTCGTTCATACAAACATATACATTCGCCTCCGCTTATCGGATCTTACTCACACCTCAATTTATGTCCGACAGCAAAAGCGGGGGCGTTGCCAGGAGTGTGAGATTCGATTTTTTTTTACTTACTCGTACATGAACATAACCAGAACGTGTTGGGGTTATAATTCGGAATCAATTGTTCCAATTGATGATCCATTGATATCCAAATAGTTGGTAGCTTTTTTTTTATTTAATGATAATTTGACATTTATATCAAGATAGCTGACAGAGGTTTTCTTAATTTCACCTTTATCATATTATCGTCTCTAATTATCTAATCCATCTTATCAGCATATATATCTATACACCCACTGTTCATTATAAGCGTTGCCTTAAACCTAACGTGGTGGCCACCACTCTGTGACTATGTTACAGAAAAAAAAACATTATTTAATCATATAAGTTTTTCAATTTATTATTGTATAATTAGTTGAAGGCTTCAAATTTCCGAATAGCAGTTTGCCCGCGAATTCGTCCGCGTCGAATTCGATTTTTCTCAATTTTTCTATTTTATTAAAATAAAGTTCAGCCTATGTTACACACAAGATATATAATATTATGTCACTGAATGATTTTTTTTGAATTGGACCAGTAGTTCTAGAGATTAGCTCCGCAAACACACAAACATAGTCATATACGTTACCTCTTTACTTATAGTATACATAATAAGTCTAGTGGTAACGCTTTTTTATAATTACTCTTTTCATTATTAGGGAAATTTTCAATTCCTAAAAAAAAAATACCCACCCAATCGCTTTTCTAAATAGCAAAATAAGGTAAGGAAATTAACAAACGACGAACCAATGACCCGCTACATCATGGTGTTTCTGAGTAAAAATAGTAAGGATATCAACAAACAAGGACCCCTAAAAGTGTAAAAGGAAAATCTGAAAGTCCCTAGGTGGATGGCGGAGAGGCTTCGTACGAATAATCTCCTTGTTAAGATGATTGTTGTCGGAGTTTAAGCGTGGGCTCCTGAGCGCTGCGCAATGACTTTAGCTTGGCGGGGTGTAACGTCATCACTTGTAAGTTAAGAAACGTTTACGGCCCTTACAACATTCGGAGACATTTCAAAAAACACATCGTAGAAGCTGTTGTTGCATTTATAACATTAAGATATTGTTGTTGTACCGATTACTTTTCGTTTGTATTATTCTTAGATTACCGATGATCGCTTGAAAGACGGTAGGAGACTTTGGGGCCAGTATGCCACAATCACGTTTGTGGCGATGACAATAAATATTAAGTACCTACAAATATTTTGCAACCTTAATTTAATCTTTATTTTTAAGATTTAAGATTCATAGTAAGCTGAAGTTGTTGATGCTATCTAATGTTTTTTCAGATTTTGTTATTCCAAATTTAAATGTATATGTATAAGCAAATAGGACCACTTTCGAGATGCATTTTTTTTGGATTCTTTTTTTATTTTATATGGCTTTGCACAAGCATTTAGCCAATGAAAAATCATTTTTCTTACAAGTAATACATAATTAAACAATATTTCCTGCCTATATGATGATGATGAATGATAATAGAAATGGGAAGTGAGAAATGATATACCCCCAACCCCTCGACTATCTCAGTAAAGATTTGGGCTTACTAAGTCCTCACGTGGACTTCTTGAGAGAATTTGAAAAGTGACGTTACACTGTTTTGTTTCATATGCCAACACTCATGCACACTCACGAACACTTAACAGTTAATAATCCACCATAATTACATATTAATATTCGATATAACACAAATTTTAGAAAATAAAACAAAACCGCAGACATGACTCTTAACTTTCCCGCCAAGAAGTCTCCGAATCCTATATCTAGTACATAATTGATCTAAGGTGTTATTACTTATATTTGAATACTAGCACATTTGTGTTTGAGAAAACACTTGGACTTCATTATAATTATTATGGTAAGTGACGATAAGGCCGAAGATGTCGGCGCACAAAACCCGGAATACAATCTATTGACTGAATGAGCTAAGATAGTTTGTTGTATATATATATATATATAGATATTCTATATAGATAGTTAATATGTAGATAGTTAGTTCTTACATTCAAAACACAAAGTTACAAACTTTATTATAAGGTGTTAGACTTATCTAAGATGGTGGAAGCTAGCTAGGTGGACTAAAACAACAAAAACCAAGAACAGGAATATTTTACCTCGAGCAGAGAACCTCTGGGTCTCAGACCGGTGTAGCACAGAAGAAAGCCAGTAGTATAACTAGTATGCCAAAGAGGTTGTTAATATTTTCTTGATATAGGACTGATTTTTCAATCGTCAGTTAAACTTTATTCACTGAATAATTGACATAATAACAGGGAAAGGCTCGTGACAAAAATATGTCACAATGACAATCTTATTCTTTGGATAAGACTTATCTGAGGATTGAAAAATCGGGCCTTATAGAACTAAATAGTAACGTTATAATTTGATGTTTCGGTTGTTCGTTTTGTTTTATAGTTTCTTCCCTATGTATTTTCCTGTTTCCGTTTATCAAATTACTTTTTTCCCACCATTTATTAGCGCCTTATCACTCTTAATATTATTACAGTCCATACAACTTTTCTTTCCCACATTTACAAACTACTAAAGCATTTCTAGACAAACGCTACTTGGCTCATGGAAAGTAATATTTTTGAAACGTAACTTGCGTTCGCGGAAACTTTTACATTCTCATAAAATTCTACGAAACAAACGTTAGTAATGTAAATTTTTTTGTTTCGTTTATATAATTTTAACGCAAATTTTGTTGCCAAACAAATTACAAAAACACAAATGTTTTTTTTTTATATTTGAAAAATTTCCACGAGCAGGATTTGAACCTGCACCCACGATAGCTCAACTGGGAGAGCACCTGATCCGGTATTTCAGAAGGGTGCAGGTTCAAATCCTGCTCGTAGAAATTTTTCAAATAAATTTTTTTTTCAACATTTGTGTTTTTGTACACGTTAGTATTATAAATTAAAGTAATGTTGTCTAATTTGCACCTCCTAAGTTTAATATACACATACAAATAGCTTAAGTATGTAAAGAACGTTGTACCAAATCAGATAAGTCTTCGTTTTTGTCGTGAAAAGTTTTTCGAAATTGGACCAAGTGCCTTTTGGAAAAATCGTTGTGGAAAAGTTTATGATACATTTACGAAGTTGAAATGGAACGCATCTTTTTAAATGTGTATGGAAACAAGTATCTGCTAACATTGTTGTTATTGCAAAAGACATGATAAGATGGTGATAGCGAGTCAGGTGGACTAACAACAAGCCACATACCAAAAACTATCATATAATAGTGTTGTACCCCTTTCTCGCAAAGAGTTTTCCTGTTGAAGATAATAATAAAACTTATAACTTTTAAGATCATTGTCAATATCTCTATGTAAGTATAAATCCTATTTACAAAAGCCTGCGGCGGCGGCAAGAATCCACAGCCAAGTTAAAGGCCTCTTCCAACTTGCAGTCGGAAAGCAAATTCGTTATAACCATTTTCCACTCAACGAAGTTGCCATTGTAATTAAAACAATGAAAGGCAGATGGTATCAAGAAAATTATCGAATAATCCCGAACAAAAGGTCTTCAGTGGAAATGCAGGAATCTCGAACGCAAATTAGAAATTTTATGGTTGAATTGATGTCTCAATTGAAACGGCCGGATTCCGACCGGTGCGGTGATATTCTAATTTTCTCTGGCTCCGATTTCACTTCGAAAACTTTTAGATTTATATGGGAGGTTTCAGTTCGAAACTAATTAGAGATTTTTTTGTGTAAATAATAGACTTAAAAAACAATCTAGAAATAAATCGTGCGATGTTATTTTTTAGATTTAAAGATCTTTATTCTCATACGAAATTACATTTCACTTTTATTGAGATATAAACAATACATAAACAACAGTACACAAATTGTCACTCTGTGGTACTCGTTGGGATATGCAGTTTAAGTTTATTTTAAATTTTTTCATACAAACATCTTTACAGTAACCGCATCTATGGTCTAGTGGTTAGATAAAACCAACCTTCCACTCCTTTGCATCATTCAGGATTCGTTGCAAATTCCTTCACGGTTCAGCCAATTATGGAACGCACTTCCCGAAAAAGTCAGACAAGCTCCAAGTAAAATGGTCTTTAAAACAATGGTGTATAAACTGTTTCTACAAGAATCAACACCCACGTAAGAGATTCCCATCATCTTTTCTTCTGTTATGTTTAAGTATGTTCATGTAGTCTATTTTTATTTAAGTTTTTTTATGGTATGTATATTATATTATTATCACTTAATTTAATAAACTTAATATGTATATTTCAGTTCTTATAAATTTTTGTAGTATATGTTTCATTTACGTTCTTTGTCGCACCGCTTACCAATTTGTCTGCCTAGCCGTTAGGTCGACTGGTAGAGGCATTTGGCATTAAGTCCGACTTTTGTACTTTATTTCATTGTATTGTGCAATAAAGATTAAATAAATAAATAACCTTGCTTGACCATTTGACAGGATAGAGGCCAAAAGCTTTCCCGTTGAGGAAATTTAAGAAAATATTTTAATTGTTTCTAAGCAAAGTTACTTGCTTAAATAAAATACATAAAAAACAAAATGTTTCGAATTATTAAAAACAGAAATGGTGAACGTCCACACACACCCAGCGTTCAGTTTAAAACTTCGAATCTGTGTAGCTCTAACTTCCCAACATGTTTAGTAGAACTGCTTTCCGCAAATTAAACTCCACGAGCTAACTTTAAATTACTTATAGTTGTAATTTTAAACCGCAGCTCGAAAATCGGAAACTATTCCCGTAGTGCTATCAACGAGAATAGCAACAAGTTTCCGTCTAGATTTCGATTAAAAACACACACACGTCACACCACATAACTTAGAATATTATAATGTTGAATAAACCGAGCCACGATAGCATAGTTGGTAGTGTACTTGACCCGGCATGTCATGGGGTGAGGGTTCGAACCCCGTTCGTGGAATTTTTCAACAATTTGTCTTTTTTTGTTTTTTTCATATTGAAAAGACGCAAATCACTTCGTCATCGAACTTCGCTATCCATCCGCTTATATTAATTCGTATTATTCGGATAATTACATAGACAATATCTAGACTCGGCGGACATAAGCACTTAAGTAAATTTTTGCTCAAAAATTGATAACGTCATAATACGCGTATTTTGGTTCAATGCGCCGACTGGAACAAACACGTAAGTCACTGCAGCCCATTACGTCTCTAACTCACGACTGTTCTAAATAAATTCTGAGTACGAGCAGGTGAGTACTAGCGGTTAGTACATTATATATGTATAAATTGTAACGATAGTACAACAGGCTTTCGGTTTCACGCGGTCACACAGACGCAGTAGTAAATCATCCATATACTTACATAGTAAATAGCTGCGCTCCGTTGCTGCGGCGGTTTGTTACATACCTAACATCTCTAATTCGGTGACAAAACGGGGTTAGAACTTGTGCTATGTCTTGCAACCCGCTGTAGTTTTGTTTACACTAGAAGTCAGCTTTGCGAGCACACATTATTAGTGCTTAAAATGTTAGGGTTCCCAGTTTTCCCATAACACTTTAACAATCACGCTGCGGTCTCCGTATTTTGTAAACAAACTTGAGCAAACCACCACGGTCAACTATTTTGTTAGTATTACAATCTTCCTTCTGTAATTACATTCGCAATGCTAAATACCTATATAGCTTAATTCCGAATTGCGCAAACCTATCAATAAACCTGTCATTGAATTAAATACGGATATTTTCATGTATGGCTTTAAACTCGTTAAATAACATACATAAGTTAATCGTAGTTATGAATTTTATTTGTAGAATATAGAAATTCCATATCTGATATTTTATCAAATATCTGCATCATACCGTACGTAGGTGACTTGAAACTCACTAACACAAACATTTCATTACTATTTCCTTGCAATTCCTAAACATCTACAAACATACATACATTATTATAAGAATTACTGTAAACGTAAGAGTTACAGACATATAAAATAGAAAATACTTACTACTTACTAGTAACACCCTATTCCAATATATTCAGTTAGAGAGGCAATCTAACATTCCATCAACAAAATCCATATGTCTGCAATATTTCTATGTACAATTCATTTGGGAGCGCTCCTTCAAAACCGCCTTCGTAACTATGTGACCGGAATACGTTAAAAATCACGTTTGAGGCTTACATAGGTGCCAATAAGATATCATGAAATGTTCCTATCGGGTGTTCTGCAGACACAGACCGTCATCATTCCGTCATTTTTAGGGTTCCGTAGTCAACAAGGAACACTTATAGTTTCGCCATGTCTGTCTGTCTGAATGTCTATCCCCAGCCTAACTCATAGACTTTTAGTACTATAAAGCTGTTATTTGGCATGGATATACATTTTATTCACGCCGACAAAATGGTGAAGTAAAATTTTAAAAAATATTTTTTTTTGGTTACCTCCCCTACACGTGAAGAGGGGTTGTCATTTTTTTTTCTTGTCTGCCCCATAGTTTATCGTTGGATATCAATTTCAAAAACATTTGGGGTTTGTGAAAACAGTTTTTTGATTGAGGCATCCGTTTGTGAACTATTAAGCTTTAAAGTGCAAAATTTTGTTAAAGTCAAGTGTGTCCCCCCCCCCCCCTGCCAGTAAAATGGTTGTTTTTGGATACGTGAAAAAAATACGGTAGTTGTATGAAGTTAAAAAGAAAACTATCACAGCTAAGTAGGCTTTTCAAGTTTACAAGTGACAGTCAACCAACTTATAAAATGTACTTGGCGCAGTACAAATTCCTCATTGGGAATAACGTTGTCAGGTGAAACCGGTAGTAAATACATTTAAGTATATGAGCCATCGTTAAATAAATGTTCATAAAAGCCCTCTTCTCAGAGTCCGCATTATTGAGATGGGCTACGGAACCTTACACTGCGCGTGGCCCTACACGCACTTGGCCGGTTTTTATTTTTTCTTTGGTTTGGTTGGGTTGATTGGCTTCGTGCGATTAGCACATTTAGCCAGTGTCAAAGTAATTTTCCTTACAAGTAATACGTATAAATAAACAATATTTCCTTTCTGATGAATGATAATAGAAATGAGAAGTAATAAATGATATACCTCCAACCCCTTGAGTATCTCAGTATAGATGTGGGGATTTACTAAGATCTCACGCGGACTTCTTGAGAGAATTTGAAAAGTGACGTTGCACTGTTTTGTTTCATTTGCTTGCCAACACTCATGTACGCTCACGAACACAATCCACCATTATTTAACAGTAATATTCGACATAACAGTAATTTTTAAAATCAAAGCAAAACCGCAGACATGATGCTTCACTTTTCCGTCATGAAGTCTATTCCATCATTTAACAAGAGATCATGAACATGTAGCTGTAGCTACCTTTGTAATCTTGAAGTAAAAACCTTTTTCCTTTGATTATTGGCTTGGAACGGTTGCACAGTTAACCAGTGTCAAAGTTATAGTGATATTGTACAATACTTTCTTTCTTTGTTAATAGATGATAATGAGTGATAATAGAAATGATAAATGATATACCCAAGCCCTTTATTGAGTATCAGTGGAGATGTGGAACTTTACCGGGATCGTTCGCGGATTTATGAGAAAATTTGAAAATAACGTTGGATACTGTATTGTTATTAAAATGGCAACACTCTCGCACGTTCACGAACATTTAACGTTATATTATTCACCGATATTTTTCAATAATATACGATAAAACTAAAATTTTAGAAAACAAAACTGCAAACATGACTTTTCACTTTCCCACCAAGAGCTTCCAGTAAAACACTTTGTATACGGACCTACTTGCGCTTAGTACTCATAGGTACACACGCCTGCACATCAGACTATATACCACAAACTGTCAAATTTCCCCAATAGACATTGAACTTTATGTACACACGCCTGCACATCAACCTATCCAAAACTGTCAAATTTCTCTAATCGATATTGATCTTTATACCCAAACACTAAGGTTCAAATTTTATTAAAGAAATTTGACATTTTATGGTAGGTTGATCTGCTGGCGTCTGTACATGACTTATGGTTAAACATTTATTCAAGAAATTTGACAGTTTTGGATAGGTGCAGGCGTCTGTACGGGATCTCTGTAACCAAAAACCTTTCAAAAGGTTTAAAACGACATGTTAAAAGATTTTTTTTTAAATTAACTCATGAAAATCCTTATAAAGTGTTTCATTCCGATGTATAGTCCACGCGATAGCAAACTACAAAGCTTTGTAGAAAGCTTCGTTTGTTTGCCATATAAAAAGTGTTAGTTTTTTATGGATCGTACGCTAAATGCAAACGAGGAAATAGGATCGTGTCCCGAGAATAAAAGTATCCCATGTGTTAATCCAGAATGGGTATGAGAGACTTCATTATAGCTGTCACATTAATACCTACATACATACATACATACATATAAATATACATAGATCGTCGTTAGTCAGAGCTAGCAGATGGACATGCCTTCTGCTAAATTAATTAATTAAAATAACAACAAATTTCGCACCTAACTGTGTCAATCAACCTAATCTCTCTTTATTATCTCTGCGGTGGAGGCGTGGGCGTCGGATCGTTTCGTTCCCTAAGATATGGTTGAGCGAAGCGATGGCTGATTCATATGTCATACTCGGGAACAGGTGCTGCCTGTGGAGGCTGCTCTGCTTTTGCTTATTTATCTAGTTTTTAGTATTGTTCTAAATAGTTTGACTTTGTTTTTCTTAAACAATTTTTGACTTTTATTAGAGTACTGTAGTGGTACTGTCTGACATTGTGGAAACTGAAACTTATACCTGAAATTTAAATTTAAATGTAAATTTGTTAACTTAGATTTTATATTTTGTTTTTTTACATGTGGTTGCCTCCTATTTTTTTGTGTTTATTTGTAATAGAAAGTGTCCTGCTATGATAGGGCATTTTCCAATATTTTTGACTCTGTAAGGGAGAAAAGAGCTGGACACTCGCTGTGTTTCTTGCCGGTTCTTCTCAGTACAAGATCTCTCGCCTAGAGTAGACTTACGAACCGATGGCATAGTGACATTCACAAGAGCTACTTGTAGCCTAAACTGAATAAATTATTTTGAATTAGTTATTGCTTCCGCGTAGCGCATCGCGGTCATACATTTGTTGACATTGTTGTGTTTTTAATGTGTTACTAATTAAATTGTCCGTGACATAGACATGAAAATGGAAAATCCATTTAACAGGAGCACCATGACGTCCCGGAGCCCACTACCACCATGTAGACGACTAGATCAAGAGGCCCCGAGTCCCGCAGTGACGCCGACTATTGAAGCGGTCTCAACTGGAGAGATACGGACACTGTGGATGCGTCGGCCACTCGATCAAGGATAGCAGTAAACGTCAAGAACCGGCCACGTGTGCTTCATGTAACCGATTTAACAAGCCCAGCCAGCACAAAACAGGAGACGACCAACGCCCAGCCAGAACAACTGCTGAGAATAGATACCACAGTACAGTAGATTAAGAAGGCGCCTAGAGCGCCGCTTAAACATCGTTTAGCATTAAATTTTTAACATATCAATATAGTAAAATGTAAGACAAAACTAACTTAAAGGATAACATAATGTTATGTGATAACATAGTAGATGGTCCTACTATTAAATTAACTTGTGTAACAATCATGCTAGATAAGTAATAATGTAAATTGTAATTTATTGTTATTTAATAAAATGTTAAATAGACAAGCGCTAACCTACATTCACCAAATTGATGCCTAAGATACAGGTTTTTTTCTTATACTTAGCACGGCAAGTGACTCCACACCACCTGATGTTAAGTGGAAATGGAGTCCAGACGCGAAGACAACTGGTGCAGTGTGAAAACAACGCAGCATCAGTCAACTTCACTCTGCCGGCCCATAAGGACCCCATATCATAGGAAAGAGGGAAAACGTGTGCCGGTAGACTATTCCATCTTTTGGAGGTGCGACAAAGAAACGAGTCACCAAATTTCTTTGTGCGCGATGGGATATGTGTGACAGTGAAGCGATGACTCCGGAGAGCAGCACGTGTACTCCTATGGAGGAAGGGAGAAGGTGGTAAGCTAGTATACATAGTTTAGATATCACTTCGATTCTTTTGTCACTACTAACCTTAATTTTAAAACCACAACATAAGCACACCGGTACACTCAAAATGCACTATATTAATATATAAACAATGTTATTTTCAAAAGTTTGATGTATTTAGACTAAGTTTTACACAGAAATAAGTTTATTCTTATTTTTATTCTTATACATCACGTCCTCCCAAAACGGGGTAGACGAAACATCAAAATCACCAATTTTGAGTAAACTAGACATACCTAGTGACCTCGACGCCACATTTAGCAAAATCAAAGTAGAAGTGCTCTGGGTGCGTAGTGCGAGTAACATTCGCTATTCCATCACATTAACGAAAATGAGAATTTGTATGGCAAAATGTTTTCTTTTCTTGTATGGAGCCAGGAGGCGCTGCTTCAATGCCATACTAATTTTTGTATTCGCAAACGTAATCTAATGAATACGAATAGGAAACAAGTCACACTAGGCACCCTGAGGTGTAATGGATAACATCAGTGATAGGTTTCTATGCCGATCGCCTGATGTGTATTGGAACCCTTATCCATTATTATACATTATTTTCACGTCTCATACCAGCATGGGGCATTTTATACATGGTTTAACTAAGTTGTTAATTAAACAACCAACTGACCATAAAACCTCATAGAGGTACCTCTATTTTCCGTACTTCAACAACCACGTTATATGTACAAGCACCCAATGTTCAAGTTATTATAGCTTATAAAGCGCTCCACAAAACGTATCTTATATTTTATTCATAGTAAACTTTAAGAGCGCTGGTACGCTGAAACTCGTTGCATGTCGGCTGTTCCCAATGGAATGTTACAACTACGATACGACGAGACACAGAGCATAAATGTATGCAGTATCACAATTGATAATGTAGGCATTTGAACGAACAGCAGAAATGAGCTGGTGTTAGAACCTTCGTCGATGAAAGATAGTTAAAAGCTACAAACTCTTTGATAGACCATTAAATCCTCTTTTGAAGTCAGTACAGGATTACTATACCTTTACTTTCCTTAATCATCATCATCAGCTCATTTTTATAGCCCCACTCAGCAGGGGGATATAAAGGAGAACGGGCCATAATAATATAATAATAAATAATAAAAAAAAAAAAAAAAAAACCACCACGCGGACCCGGTGCGAATTGGTAACGACTGCTAATGCAGCCGGGACCAACGGCCTTTGCAAAAGTTGCTAAAACTCGCGGTCTGCGAGTGCTGAGGGCACTCGCAGACCGCGCGCGTTAATCACTGCGGCCGCGCCATCGAGCTCCTCGCTTACCTTAATATTCCAGCACAATTTCTTGCGGCTACAATTTCGGTACGAGATAGCGTCTACGGTAATTAGATTTTAACTTTCAAAACCTACTTTGATTAAGACAAAGTGTCGAAAAAATTCAACCAACAACAAATTCAAAATCCAACAACGCACCCCACGACGTGCCGGGTCAGGTGCACTACCAACTATGCTATCGTGGCTCAGTCCAACTCGCCGAAATTAATCAACACTATTTACTTTTACTCTGTAAGCCAAAGGAGCCCCATTCAATGTCGACAACTACGTCATCAACATCCGATCTTTTTTGTTTAAACATTTAATAACCGGTTACAGATGGCTATAGTATTACAATTTTCTGAAGGCGCCTTGTCCTTTAATTTGTACGAACCGAAGAATAAACATTATTAAACTCTTTACTCCACCTTTTAAACACATGCATGAAATAAAATAAAAAGATATTAAATAACATAATGTTCTTATAACTAAACCCTTTTACAGCATGCAGGAATAAATTGAGAAAATAATATAATTTGTTTTAATTTGTTTACGTTTAAAATGTCTATGTTATAATTGTTATTTATAAATTAAATTTGAATTTGTTAATTAAATTTTTATGTGAATTGTTGTAATTATTCAATTATCGGCCTATAATTAAGTTACCTACCAAAATCACAATGCCTTGAAAAGGTGATTTTGTAACTAACAAAACATCTATTAACACCAACATCTTGTATACCAATGAATTCTTGCAAAGTTCATTAAATGAATATTAAAATAACTTTTTCTGCGAATAAATTGATTTGATTTGATTTGAAAACACATCGCGCCCACATAGGAGTGTCCGATTTGGCATAGTTAAAGTTCTTACAAAGAAGGAGTGATAAAATGTTCATGTGTAGAGGTATGTATAGATAAAAAGTTCAATCACTAGTAATAATGAATCAGCTGCAACCATCTAGCCTATGTCACACCACCCCTGAACGCGCGTCGATCAACTTCACCAGCTTTGCACCAGTTCGCGCCATTTTGCACAACTGCCCATCGTAACCACGTGTTCAAGAGACAAGTCGCAACTCGCTCCTAAAGCATAGTTTTATTCAAAACTGCCTTTCAAATATTCAATAGTCAGTTCAGGCAGCAATAATTTATTGAGCTGTTATGAATGTCAGTACCCACCATCAGGTCGTAACTGTCGGTCGGTACTGAGAAAACAGGTAAGAAATTCAGCATAGTCAATTCTTTTCTCCCTTTCTTCTGCAGCACAAAATATTGAAAAATAGAAGAAATATGCAAAAATGAAATCTTAAACCTAACCTTACCATACTGTAGGTATAGGTCAGGTAAATATTCTGTTAAATCCTTAACTTAACTGTTAAACTATGTAAAATTTAGGGTGTTTTATGCAGTGTTTGACACATTTAGGGTGTCATATCAATGTTTGAATTACGAACGCTGTGGCCAGGTGTTCTCATTGACAAAACCAAGTTGTATGTAAGCTCCAAAACCGGTAAAGACATAAAAAAATCTTACCACAATAATATATACACTATCACAAAACACATTGTAAAAAAACATCACAATAAAAACACTCACCTAACACTAACTATACACACCTAACTACATAAACAATAAACACAACATGATAAAAAAAAGGGACTGTACACACTTAAAAACCTAACCTAAACCTAAAGAGCTGCAACATTTGTTGTGTTTTGCCTTCGGCAAAGGTTTGGTGAGTATATCCGCGATCATGTTTTGTGTGGGTATGTAATGTAGTTTTATGTTGTGGTGTGTAAGTGTGTCCCGAATGAAGTGGTGTCTGATGTCTATATGTTTCGTACGTGCATGGTATGTGTTGTTATTTGCAAGTTTTAATGAACTTTGATTGTCGTTATGTATGTCGATGGGGTGTGTGATGGTGAAGACCTCTGTGATGAGCGACTGGAGGTATAAGACCTCCTTGCAAGCATCTGACAGAGCCATGTACTCTACTTCCGTGGTGGAAAGCGCGACGGTACGCTGCTTGCGTGCTGCCCAAGAGATAGGGGAGCCGCTCATCATGAAGGCAAATCCTGTGTATGATTTTCGACCCACAAGATTGTTACCATAGTCCGCATCGACGTATCTGGTTGGGCAGAACTGGGAGGTACGGAGAAAATTCACTATACATACCCTTATACTAGCACCATTTCACGTAAATGAAACGTCATAGCCCTTACTTACTAAACTACTAACTGATAAAAGATTTGTGGCAAGGCCGGGAAGAAATAAAACATTGGTGATTCCATTTACACAGTCTGATATATACAAATTTACAGTACCTCGGCTCTGACTCAATAGTTGGTCCTTGTTGGCCACGGTAGCAGAAATAACCTTTTTTTTTTTTTGACGGAGTGGAAATCTGCTAACAGACGCATCAGCGGGCAAAGAGGGGTCCCGCTGGCTGTACGAGGCTGGCTAAGACTCTGTTCCAGGGCCGAAGCCCTAGAGAAAGCGAGTCTAGGCCGACTCGGTAAACCACTCCGATGTCCTCCCGTCACCTTGGAACCAGCAAACCGGCGATCATCGCGTCGTCCTCATCCGAGGGGGACGCATCGAACGCCGGCATGGTGGAGCCTGACGAGGTCATGGGAACTCTTTCGGACACTTCCACATCAACAGAAATAACCTGAGGAGAGATGGACTAGTCTTTTCTGTTGCTCATGTGAGAGCTCGAGCTCGAATAGTTTAACACTCTGACAAATTCTTAGAGCTAAGGACAAATTATAAGAAAAGTTAGATTTAGGCCATGTTCACAATAACAAGAATCTAGCTATGAGACGTCAGCTGTATGACGTCATTTTCAAATGTTAAACAAAAACGTTTATTCGTTTATTTTAAGCAAATTCCAAACAAGTAATGTTTTAAAATGATTCTCGCCACTAAAAATTATAAAATAAAAAAAAATGTTTATGCCGTTAACTGGTGCAGAGCGCCAAAAACGCTATATGGAACGGTTGAAAATAGAACAACCAGAAAAGTACGAAGAAAAGTGAAAGAAACATCTTATTAAAGTAAAACAGCGACAAATAAAAATTGCAAATTTATCAGAGGAAAAAAAACTATTCAAAGAAAAAAATTACGTGAGACAAATAAACAGAGCAAAAACAGAAGAAGATTTTGAAGTATTTTGATTATTCAGAACACACCTTTACATTTACCATTTCCTAACATTGCTTGACAATACCCTTTCCTATTTCCTGACGTACATTTTTTTTGGATATGACTGTTAAGTAACGTACTTACCATTTTTACAATTAATTTTTATTTTAATGTTGATGTATTTTAGTATGGGTTTTAACGATTGAGCAACCTGAACATACCTAGATGTTAAATCAATTTTTCAAAAAGGCAATAAATAATTCACAATTGGCCAGAATCAAAATAAATTACCGTCAATAGCTATTACAATTATAATAATTAAGGAACTTAACGAGCGTTTCTAGTTGAGTACCACGAAACCGCACGAAGCAGAATCTCGGCGATCGCGAACAAAAACCATTTGCCCAATAACACCACCCCAAATAATGACATTCGTGCAAAACAGGAGCTACATAATTGGGTGGCATAAACAAAAAATATTTATTGGCCGGGGGTTCGTTGAACCCGGTATGTGGGTCGCACAGGCATTGGCAGGATGCCAAATACGAGAGTCGACGACAGATAAAATTTGTACACATGCTTTTGTCGGGAACGCTGTAAATGGGTATTCGTGAAAAAAAGAAGTTTATCTAATATTTTCATTCATAGGTCAGCAGCCATTTTCTGGTGTGTATGCAGTGAATGACTATCTATGTTACATTTAGGTATACAATTCGTTTCGTTTTAGAATGTTCTTTAAAAGGAGTACACATGTTTTTCTCCACGTATTAATACATAGATTTTCCGTTTTATATAAGTGACTGTTAACGTAAAGCGACATACATAATATAATACTACTAGTGTAACAGCGCCTGTATTAATCAATGTCTCTAAAGCAAACTTTGAAAGTAATCCGCCCAACTTAGGCGCTATATCGTGATGAACATCAATTTATTCAGAGACGCACTTTGTTTTCATTGATTAATTTTGTCATTAATTTTGAAGACTGAAAATTAATTAAATGTTAATTTATTAACAGAATTCCGTAAGACTAATAATTTGAAAAAGTTACTATTTGTGTTTCTCAAGATTCATACCGCAGAGCTATTTAATCAACTTACGAGTATGTCTAGTTTAAAGGAAATGCTTTTTAATAAGTGACAGTTAAGAAAAAGGTTTTTGTAAAAAGTTGCATTTACCTTTGTTTACCGACAAGCAGCAAGCAAATTCAGTCCGCATGAGATTGATCGCAGCAAACTAAATGATCAAAAGGGATCCGGTCACTTACGGCCAATTCCCTGAACGACCACTTTGTAAATTCGTACATCGGCCATTTCCTTGTTAGGGCTTTTCCTACTTCAGCCACTTCCCTGAAAGACCACTATGCAAATTCCCACTTCGGCAACTTCCCTGAAAGACCACTATGCAAATTCCCACTTCGGCAACTTCCCCGAAAGACCACTGTGCAAAATCTAACTGAGGAAAAAGTATCTCCCTATATTTCAATAAATTTGTAGAGAAAGCTACGAATAGGTTCAAGTCTGAATAGCTAGTGCAAATTCTATACATAATTCGATCACGTTAACGAAGGTATTGGAGCAGCGAAGAAGCAGCGCCCCATCCCCTCCCCCTTTATTCTCTACGCCCGTATTTTTAACTCTCACAATAACCGCACTAAGCTGTTTTTACCAAAAACCAAAAGTAACGTAAATACTCCTTTTTGAATTGCATATATTTTAATATTTTTTAATTGTCAATCTTCTTTTGTTTTGTTTTTCTTCCATGGTCTTGTACTCCGAATAATAACTTAACTTAATATAGTTATTGTTCTGAGGTCCTATACATGAAGCTGTAGTCATATATTTACAGCTTCACGGCTGTAGTGGTCTTGTACGAGTATTGTTATCGACGTTGCCTGTATGTTGGTAAGTTTTAAACCGACTTGAAAAAAGGAGGAGGTAATCAATTCGGTTGGTAATTTTTTATGTATGTCTCCATCCGATTTTTTTTTTATTGTAAGTATTCTTTTCTCATTTTTTTTAATATAATTATATCTTTCACTTTCGCTTCTTTCCGATACACCAAATATCTAAACTGCGGTTCTGAGATAATGTTTTAATTTATGTTATATGGAATGTTTATTTGAAACTTAAATGAATCCGATTTTTTATTAATAGCCTTCGGAGTACAAAGTGAGTTTCGTGAACGAGGTCGCTAACTACATATTTCAAGGAAACTGTCCGATTTGTCCTCGTCCGCCGCCGCCAGTGGAGCGAACAAATAAATGTCCCCACGCGTGGCCCTCGCCCAGTTTGATGGAAGCAAACATCTACAAAAAGCACTAGCAATAAAATACTGTTGTGACTCAAAATATACTGATAACTGAGATTAAACCGCAATCTAATTAGAATACGGTAAAATTTCAAATATACGTGTAACAGAAAGGTGTGGTCAAAATGAAAAGATCCAAAGTGTATCCGATCCCGATCATGTATACAGAGTTACTAAGTCATGTTTATCAACTTAAATGTGTTATGCAATCTTTTATTTAATATTTCTATTGTGACGTCACATCAAAATAAACAAGTCTCAGCTCTAGTGGTTTAGTAACCTCTGTGTACTAACATTTATGGTTACTGCTGCGTGCTTATGCGCGCCTGACGCGCATCACTTCACCAATATAAATATTTTATTAACCATTGCATAAAAAAATGAAGCTCGGCAGGCCCCACTAAGATAAGATAAGATATATTGCTTATATGGCGGGCTGGTTAGAACCACGATAGCTCAATTGGAAGAGCACCTGACCCTGTATGTCAGAAGGGTGCAGGTTCAAATCCTGCTCGTGGAAATTTTTTCAACATTTGTGTTTTTGTAATTTGTTTCGCAACAAAATTTGCGTTAAAATTATATAAACAAAACAAAAACATTTTAAGATATATTATATTATCTCACAATTTTTTCCGTCAATTGAGTGTTTATTAATAACTTTTTAGGTTACAGAAATTCATGCTTAGGTCCAATAAAAATTGGTTAATAGCAGCGTTTTACCTGTAAATAAAACGCTTATTAAATACGCGAATTCACTAGAAAAAACCACTAAAAGAAAACTTACACTAAAAGAGGGTAGGTATAAACTGAAAAAACGAACGGTAACACTGTTAATTACTTATAATAATAGGACATATTTTTTATATGTTTCACCTTGTTTTAAAAGGTGAGTGTAATAGAATTCAAAATTTTTATGTTTAAATGAAACATTTACGTTACAAATAGAATTTAGTATTCCACAATATTGTAAAGAGTGGCTAGAGTATGAAAAAGGATTAACTTCTTGTATAGGAAGATTAATATCTACTCACTGGATACCCGTTGAAGCACGTGCGTGCGCTGCAGGAAACAAGACGCCAATGAGGCAAACTAGCAATGCCCATGGCATGCCTGCCTGGTGGGAGCCGTTGAGTGACGTCAGATGTGCGAGCGAGTGAGGGATATATGGTAGATAGAGAGGCAAAGAGCCAGGAAATAGATAGAGGCATATCTCATTTAATAAATTTTCAAATAACGGTCAAGTGTTTAATAATTTATAAAACTGTTACGTGATTTCATTTATACGTTTATTGTTCTGGAATTCATTGTGGTTGTTGTCAACTACCCAATTGTGTTCTGCACTGAGTGCACCCGATGTTTGTGTTGCATTGCATTACCACAAATTGTTAATTGTGTGTCCGAGTCCGAGTATATGTGCGTTACGATGATGAAAATCAAAAATAGAAATCCACTAATTTAAATAGCGCTATTGGCATCCGTTCTTTGACATAGTGTAATTAAAAAAAAATTATCCATTTGCTCGAAAAAAACGCGATTTTTTATATCTATACTAGCTGACCCAGCAAACGTTCTTTGCCAAATAAAAAAAAATTGTTGGGTTGGACCGGGTGGTCTAACCCAAAGTGATAAGGGTTTATCACTTAGGGTTATGAAAAATAGATTACGACCGATTCTCAGACCGACCGAATATACATATAAAATTTCATAAAAATCAATCGAGCCGTTTCAGAGGAGTATGGAACTAACATTGTGACACGAGAATTTTATATACAGGGTTATTGGAAATACGTAGCGATCCCTTTAAGGGGTGATATTAAAGATCATTAGCTATCAAATTGCCCTCGGGTAGATGGGGCAAAAAGGTACTGATATCGAAATAAAATTATTTTTCTCTTTTCTTTTTTTCCCATTTTTTTTGTATTACTATTATGTATTAGAGTGTTAGCAAACTAAAAACACTAAAAACAACTATTAAGTACGTAAGTACTTTTTTTAAATTCACTTTTAAGTGGCGTGACCCACTTTTCTTCAAAAAAATTATATAATTAATATTTATTTCTTTTTAAATCGGTACTTTTTTGCCCCATCTACCCGAGGGCAAATTGATAGCTAATGATCTTTACTATCACCCCTTAAAAAGATCGCTACGTATTTCCAATAACCCTGTATATAGATAGATAGAAGATTAGCTAGATATGAGCTTTTAAAGATGAAAAAAAACCGCGCTGTACTTACGTTAATATACGCTTTTTTCAGTAACCGCGTTGTAGGCGATATTATTTAGTTTGTAAACTAAGCGCTGCGGTTTGTGTGTAATGTTGTGTAATTGAGAAGACGTGTGTGTGGAATTTGTTATAGAGGCAGTGACAGTGTGAGGGTTTCTATACTATATCTATGTACTAATGTATGTAATGCTTAATGATATATAACCACATTTATTATTGGAATACTGACAGTTATAATCGAGACCTGAGTGGTATCATTTCGGCTCCTTATCCCAACCTCATATGGCGACCCTGCCACTGGGTTTCGGGTAGCGGCCGGCCGGCGCCGACCGATTTCCGTACAAGGCGAAAGAAGTATAAACAATATACCGTGTCAAGATGAGTTTCGTAGACTTTTACACAGTGCAATTAGTGGCTAATTATAGAACACTTATCGGAGTGCAGTTGTTAATAAGTTCAGTCGCGGGCGTTCACCAGATATTTTCTATTAAAAATGGGAAAATCACAATCTAAACCTGACGAAACTCTTGTGCTTGCGCAAACGGCTATAGGCGGAGGTTCAAATCATGCATCTTTGGACCAGGTGCATCTTCACTTAAACACTACGAACATCCTTTTGGCGGTATTAGCACTAGCTGTGTTGTTGGCGTTTATAATATATGACTATAAACTTTATAAAAGATGCCATAAAGCATGGATGCGACAAGAACTTTTAAGAAGCGCATTGAGACGGTCTTTTCACCGGAGGGCTCCAACGATGGCCTACGAGGGGCCAACCGGAAAGGTGGAAATGGTGTGATGTAAGTGGAAAAAAAGTGATAATAGTGCGGAAAGTCGAAAGCGAAAATTAGTGCAAAAGTGAGTACTTAAATAATTTGGTATAGGAACTTTTTAAATGGCACATATTAATCGTTTCCATATTATGATTTATTATGACTTTAATAGTGTAGTAATTATTATTCGATGTAGTTTAACCTATGTTTAATCCTTGTTTAATCTCATTATCGTTAAAAATATACGTAATAAAATATGTTTATCAATCATAACTATTTAGATTTAAATAATGTATTTACTGTATTATGGCAGATATATTAGCCAATGTTTTAGAAGAGTTAAAGAAAATTAGAACGTAATTGGTAAAAATAGGAGCTAAACGAAGGCAGAAAGATATATGTACGAAAAAGTTACTAGAAGCCACTGCAATTTATAATGAATATTTGCATACATTCCAATACATAAATAGGGAGATAACGAGTAGTAAAATTAAAGAAGACGATATATTATTGTATAAGCAAACTATTTGTGATATTGATTCGATATTTCAGCAAATTGAGCAACTGTGTATTGTTGAAAGTTTTGAGATAAGTGACGAGTCTATTTCCTTCGCGATGACTATTTTTGACTTAAAGGTGGCGTTAAGCCTTATACCGAATATGATCACAAATGATGTTATGCACATTAAACAAGTTATTGATAATAATGACTATTATGATAGTTTATTAGAAAAAAGAGAATGTAAGGAAAAGTTGGTAAATTTTGTATTAAAAAGCAGGTTGTCTCAGTCTGCAAAATTAAAATTAAATATGACGTATTCTTCAGTAACCGATTTATTACAGGATATGCGCAAACATTTGTTGCCTCAAAAAGGGTCAACGGCCCTTCAGATTAAGTTACAAAATATTAAACAAAATAATATGAATATTAAAGAATTTGGGGATGAAATTTCAGAATTAATGACTGATCTTACAATTTCTCAAGCCGATAACGATTCAAACAGTTTTAAAGTGCTTAAACCTTTGAATGAAAAACTAGCCATAAAGAGATTCTCGGACGGCTTAAGAAATCGTAGGCTTAGTACTATTATAGCAGCCAGGAATTTTGAATATTTAAAGGACGCTGTTCAAGCTGCGATCGATGAAGAGGTGTCATCATCGGCCTTGACAGGGGAGGTCATGAATATGAGCCGCACTCATTTTTATTATAACGACAACTCCAGGCGACAGCGAGGTAATTTCTTCAGACAAAAAGGTAGCAGCGGAGCTTTCTCGCGGCGTGGGCAGAGCAGCAGTTACAGTTACGTTCCCAGGGGAGCAGCATTCCCGCAGAAGCCAGCTCGCGGCAGAGGCTCGGCTCGAGCAGGTTACCAAGGAGCAGGTCCAAGTAGGTATAATAGTTATAGAAATCGTGGAAACCAAAGGATGGGCAGTAACCAGATTCGTATGGTTACAGAACCAGAAGCGCCAAGCGACAATGAGTTAAAATTTTTTCGTGACTAATTATGAGACGGTTTTGGCTAGCGACAGTAATTGTAACTTTTATTTATCTTTACATGACCAATTATGTCCATGGCTAGTTGATACCGGAGCGTCAATCTCAGCGGTAAAATATCAACAATTATTGCATCAGAATATCCCTATCCATAAAGAGAATGTAGTCATAAAAGGAATTGGAGGTAAAGTTGAAGTCATAGGATATGTTTATTTAAATTTATACATACGTGGTGTCAATTTTACACACAAGTTTTATGTATTCAAATCGTTACCATGCCACGCGTCTGGTATAATAGGAAAAGATTTTTTAAACAAATACCAAGCAGTAATTAATTTCCAAGATCAAAATATAACTTTTAAATTCGATAGTAATACTAATATTGTGTTAGACTTACATACAAAGGAAAATAAAATACGATTACCTCCTAGATGTGAATCAATACACTTTATACAAACAGATAAGAAACGAGAGTCAGTAATATGCACTTCTGAATTAACATCAGGAGTTTTTATAGCGAGTAGTATTGTAAAACCTGTCAACGGCTTGATACCAGTCAAAATATTAAATACGACTGATCAAGTAATGTCTTTATCTAATTTTAATGTTGATATACATGAATTGTCGGAGTATAATATTTGTAATTTTAAAAAAATGAAAGGGATGTAGGCAGGATTAAGACATTGTTGTCACAGCTGCAAATAAATCATCTAACTGAGGAGGAACGTGTTACAATAGAGAACTTGTGTGCAAAATATAATGACGTATTTTATGTAGAAGGGGATAAGTTAACGACTACGGATATTTATACTCATTCGATTAAAGTAAAGCAAAACATAAATCCGGTATTTGTGAAACCTTATCGACTACCTCATTCTCAAAAGTCTTTAATAGAAAATGAAATAAATAAAATGCGTAAGGAAGGTATTATAGAGCCTTGTAATAGCGAATGGTCAAGTCCTTTATTATTAATTCCTAAGAAAGTAGATTCCAATGGTAATAAAAGGTGGCGAATAGTAGTAGATTATAGAAAATTAAACGACTGTGTTGAAAATGACAAATTTCCATTACCAAATATTACGGAAATTCTAGACTCCTTAGGAGGGTGTGTCTATTTTAGCCATTTAGATCTTTATCAAGGATATTACAACGTATTACTTGATAAAGAGTCGAGAAAATACACTGCATTTTGCTCAGGGCAATACCAGATGACTAGAATGCCGATGGGGCTAAAAACTAGTCCCGGGTCGTTTTCTCGTATGATGACTATGGCTATGGCCGGGTTAAATTACGAGAAATGTCTTATTTATTTAGATGACTTAATTATTTTTGGCAGAACTTTAAATCTACATAATAGAAATTTACAAGATGTATTTCAAAGACTAAGAAAAGTAAATTTAAAACTTAATCCTCTAAAATGTATTTTTTTAAAGAAAGAATTAATGTATCTAGGCCATGTAGTATCAAAAAATGGTGTTCTTCCGGATCCAGAAAAAATTAAAATAGTTGAACAATATCCACGTCCCAACAATTTGGATGAATTAAAACGATTTATAGCTTTTGTTAATTATTACCGGAAATTTGTTCCCAATTTTGCTGAAAAAGCTTATGACTTGAACTATTTATGTAGGAAAAATGTACCCTTTGTATGGTCAGATAAGTGTCAACAGTCATTTCAATCTTTGAAAGAAAGTATAATATCGGCCCCTGTATTGCAGTATCCAGATTTCTCTGAGGAAAATCAGTTTTTATTATATACAGATGCATCAAATTATGCATTAGGCGCAGTTTTATGTAATAACGATGGCAGACCCGTATCATACACAAGTCGATCTTTAAACAATGCCGAAAGAAATTACCCGACGATTGAAAAAGAAATGCTGGCAATCGTTTGGGCAATAAAGTATTATAGACCTTATGTATATGGTAAACATTTTATAATAAGGACTGACCATCGACCCTTAGTATATCTTTATAATTTAAAAGACCCGTCGAGTAGGCTCTTGAAATTTAGACTCCAAATAGAAGAGTATGATTTTACAGTGGAGTATGTTAAAGGTACTGAAAATACAGTAGCAGATGCGCTTTCAAGGATTTCTGTTAGTAGTACTGAATTAAAAAATATGCATGATAATATTAATGTGATGACAAGAGCGCAAAGCAAGCGGTATAATGATTTAAAAACCTCGAATCTTTCAGATAGTATGATTCCTACAAACGATTGGCCTGATCAACCAAAAGTGGTAGAAACTCATAATAAGCTAAAAGATTCGGTGGAGTTAAAATTTTTACTAGATAAGGATTTATTATTAAAATATAAGAGAAAAAATATGATTGATAAAGAAAGTAAAACTTTTTGTTATGTGGCGAGTAAGCACAGTATTTTTATAAAGTATTTAAACTCTTCATCAAAAAGATCACGAGCTGAATTTTTGAAGGAGTTAGAAGAATTTTGTAATACGTTGAATATTAATGAAATATACATAATAAGATGTGAAAATAATAATACGTTTATTAAAAAGTTATTACAAGAATTAAATAAAAGTAAATGGACCGGTCCACGTATCTGTATTTTACATAATGTTATAAGAATTTATGATAAAGATGAAATAAGAGTAATTCTTAATGATTTTCATCTCTTACCCACAAGTGGCCACGCGGGTATGAGACGAATGTATAATAACATTAAGAAATATTTTTATTGGCCGAGCATGGAGAATGATATAAAATCTTTTGTACAACGATGTCATAAGTGCCAAACACAAAAGCACTCGCTTCCGACAAGGGAGCCAATGACAGTCACTACTACAGCAACTTGGGCTTTTGAAAAAATATATCTTGATTTAGTAGGACCTATAGATGAAGATCAAAACAATTATCGATATATACTGACGCTACAATGCGAATTAAGCAAGTATGTCGAAGCCTATCCTTTAGTTTCTAAAAAAACTGACGAGGTCGCTCGAGCTTTGGTAAGTAATTTTATATTAAGATACGGAATCCCGAAGACAATCGCCTCCGACCAAGGTAAGGAATTTATGTCATCAGTATTTAAGGAAATTTGTACTCTTTTGCACGTTAAACAGTTACAGTCCACCGCATATCATCACGAAAGCATTGGGGCATTAGAAAATTCTCATAAACATCTTAATAGCTTTCTCAGAATCCAAACTGATAACCATCCAGAGGTATGGAGCTCTTGGTTACCATTTTGGTGTTTTTCTTACAATACTTCAGTACATTCAGAACATAAATTTACTCCATTTGAACTGGTTTTTGGCAGAAAATGCATTCTTCCCAGTAATCTTTCAGGTGTTTGCATAGATCCTTTATATAATCACGATAACTATCCAAGTGAGTTAAAATATCGCATTCAAACTTCTCAAAAAGAGGCTCGAGACAACTTGATTAATAGCAAAATAAAAAGAAAAACAAAATATGATAAAAATGTAAGAAGTATTATGTATAAACCTAATGATTTAATTTTATTAAAAAGTGAGGATAGTAACAAAATGAGTAATATTTACTTAGGCCCATTTCCAGTTATTAGAGATATGTCTCCAAATGTTGAAATTCTTAAAGATGGAAAATCATATTTAACACATAAAAACAGAACAAAAATATACTTATCATAAATAATTGTAATTTAGTAATAATTGTTATATAATCCATGTAATCAGCATATACTATATGTAATTCTTTAATTATAATCTGTGTTTATAATCATTGTAATCAAGTTAAGAAAATATATAATTATGTTTTTCTTTAAACTTAAATTCTTTAACTTTAGAAAACAATATGTTATTCTTTTAGGTATAAAAAAAAATGTAAGTTCTTGCAGTTACATTTTTTTTCTCTCTAGGAGGGAAATGTGAGGGTGTCTATACTATATCTATGTACTCATGTATGTAATGCTTAATGATATATAACCACATTTATTATTGGAATACAGACAGTTATAATCGAGACCTGAGTGGTATCATTTCGGCTCCTTATCCCAACCTCATAGTACTGAAGCAATGTCTTCCGCCACCAACCGTTGCATACGTCACCGGTAATCCGGGTCGGAAACCTGTCCCGGAATAGTTTATGTAGTAAAACGGGAAAAGGGAATTGTCAGTGTATCTCGGATTGGTACTTGAGCGCTGTTACTTTGGAAGATGTTCAACCATTTTGTTTGAAATGTTATAGCGTGAAGAAACTTACTTTGTTGCAATAGGATTTTTACAAACTGGAAATAACTAAATAGTTACACACTTACAGACCAGTCGGTTGCTTTACTTTTGTATAATAAGTAAATTCATATTACTGATTTTTTTAAACTTAATTTGTTTAAAAATAGTTACTAATTGTAAATACAATTTGTTAATATTATATCGTTCGCTACAGAATAAATTAATTTGTAAGTATAGTAAAAAAAGTAAGAGAAATAATACTAATAATAATAATAGACAGACAGTAATAATAATAATAAGTACTAACAATAATAATACTTAGACAGGTTTTGACTTTTACTTACTAGTAATGGCCTCAGAGGGCGCCAGACTTGAATCCGTGTGACTTTTATTTGTGGGGAGACATGAAAATAATGGTTTATAAAGACGAAATCACGAGTGTTGTGCAGTTAACACAAAATATTTTAATGGCTTTTGAGAGTGTAAGGTCAAATCGTAGTGTGCTGCAAAAGTTAGCTAGAAACTTAAGGCGCCGTGCTTATTTGTGCATAGAACGTGAAGGTGTCCACTTTGAGCAGTACCTGCGAGTATCTTAAACTTGAACGGTAAGTACCTATTATTTTTTGTAATTGTGTTAATAAGTAATCGAACATTCTACTTTGTAAAAAAAATATTGCAACAAAAGTATACGTATGCGTAAGCGTAAAGGTAAGCGTAAGCGCAAGCCACTTTATGTAAGTTCATCGACTTAACGTCCGCCCGCTGCGCTCTAATCTACCTACTACGGTCCGCACCCCTATTCTCGTCAATCAACGGTCGCATTCTAATTTACACTGAAATCGTTTTAATAATCAATCGGTTCCTTATTACTTGCTCCGTGTTAAAGTATTTATTAGTCATTAAGTATACCAATCACGATCAGCTGTAAATTTATAACGGGAATGCAAATCTGCAACCTGTATGCAAAAACTTTATCTAGACAAACGAAAAATTTACACTTTTTTATTTTAGCTTTACAGTGTTCTGTAATCTCGTACAGTCACAAGCATTAATATGTACAGATGTTTCAATGGTTCAGTTACAGTATAATAGCAGTCATAAACGCATTAGTTACATAAAATAGAATTAAACCGTGGACGTCTTTTGATGGTGATGATAAAACATTTTTAAGTACAAATTATATTCACTAAAACAACTAAGAATTATTCTGTAATCTTTCAGTAAAAGTATAATTACATGTCAAATATAACTGACGGGAATATATTTCACCTCTTTCAGTTGAGTTTCTAATTAACGCTAAAAATACACCTTTACTCCGTTCTTTTTGGCACTTTTTCCTCAAGTTGAAAATGTAAAAAAACCTGACTCCAATTTCGTAATTAATTGCTCTACAAATCTACCTTTTTGTGACATTCCAGTTAAATTTAATAAGCAAAAGAACAAAGAAGGTTTGTTCATTTCTAACTTGACGATACTTACTAAATTGTACAAAACGCTCTTTGTCTTTCTTTTAGAAAATCACGGTACGAAACAAGGCTTCTCCACTACAGCGACTTGTCTTCCTGAAATAGGCAATAAGTTTATAATGTGAATTTGTCTACTTTCTTTATTTTTTGTCTTTGTATGTTATGCTGTTGGTGTGGTTATTAAATGTTATTTCTTTTCTCTTAAGTATTCGTGTTATCGCTTTTAGCAAACCTTTCCAGGAATAAAGGTTTACACGAATTGGAGTCGAAGGCTGTTTATTGGTACAGTAATTCTACTTCAAGAGTTAATAATCTCACTCATCTTTTTGGAGAACTGTTTCTACTTTGATAACTATGATTGTTTTGAGTGAATATTTATTTGAATTTATATATAGCTTTGTCGGAACGTGGGCCTTATCAGAATCATTACCATTTTCCATGTCGGCGTAGGTTAGCGGGCGAGGAGAAATTATCTAACAAACACGTGTTTTCTAATAGTTGTCTCTTTTAATTTAAATAAGCATTCACAAAAATGAAGGTACTAAACAGATCATAGCACATTTCAACTTAGGAAAACTATAACGTTCCGCAGAACCCGTGGCGCGTGCTACCGATGCAAACGGATAATGTTCTCTTCCCGTGGGACGGTCGCATACTGCCAGCGCTCTGCGTTACGTCAAGCAAACAATCATTGTCATTCGCTTATGTCACTTTTCTGATTCGATTAATTAACAATGAGGTTTTATTGTAAATCATAGAAGCGCCGTCACGGCCATACTGACATACGCACGTCCCTGTGCGTCTTAGCTACGTGGAGCGCCGATCGTTACATCTGAAACAAAGGGGCAGTCTGGTAGATGCAGTATTGCTGCTCGTCCATCTCTGACACTATCAGCATTGAATTCCACTTTACGATAGCATTACAACTACATGAATGCTTAACAACTGTGCGACTTGACAGACGCAGCCAGGATCTATCAACCAATCGCTTTCCAGACGCACACTCGTCATTGATGACAGATGGCCCGGACGTAGGCTCCACTGAGCTAGTCCCTTCATCTTTAGCAGTTCCTGCAAACGTGGTCCGGACATGAACCCCTATGATCCAGTCCCTTCACGTTACTTAATACACAATGCTTTGTTGGACCAGCGTGACCGGGGACGTCGACCGCTAAGCCAGTC
This sequence comes from Eudonia truncicolella, assembly GCA_949315975.1. NCBI lineage: Eukaryota > Metazoa > Arthropoda > Insecta > Lepidoptera > Crambidae > Eudonia > Eudonia truncicolella. Next base: position 15,068,090 of record OX438830.1, on the reverse strand, counting down.
CCTCCAATCAACTCTCCGTTTATCAGTAGTTTATTCCTATAAGAAGACCGAGGACGTCGGCCGTTAAGCCAGTCCGCCAGTCAAATATCGTCAAACATATTATACACAGCACACATATAATAGATACAAGCATAGTCTACAAATCTTACATTTGAATCTATGGTTCATCTGGCTCGGAAGCTGTAAGGGTTGCCGAGCTGGCAGTCATGGTGTGAGAACTTGCTACCGAGAGCGTATCACTTTCATCTTCTGATGACACGTTGTTCTCATCTTCCCGACCTTGAGCCGCCGTCTCGGCCACATCAGTGTTTAAGATAGAAGCTATATGAACTAACCCATCGAAGCCTCTGGGCACCGCACGCAGATTTTCATGAGAATATTTAAGGATACGATTAGAGTTATCAATATGTTTAAGTTCGTATCTATCGTTATCTAGTACTTTAACAATGATATAGGGCCCTTTAAACTTTCGTTGAAGTTTTGTCTGATTGCGTTCGCTACATTTAATAAAAACATAGTCGCCTTCCACGAACGATTTAACCTTACCTTTTCCCTGATTAAACCGGGCTACATCTCTAAGGGCCGCGTCTTTTATATTCTCAGAAGCTGTATTTCGAATGGATTCTAAGTCTAATCTCGGCTCACACTCGTCACTTGGGGATATGGCGGCTATACCTAACGATTGAGCACGTATTCCGAACATTAGTTCTGTGGGAGTATACCCAGTTACTCGGCAGCGAGTAGTATTAAGGGCCAACTGAACTTCAGGGAGTTCATCACGCCATGTCTTGTGGGGGTCGTTTTCTATAATAGTGAGGAGGCATTTTAACGTTCGCATCACCCTTTCTACCTGACCATTGGCTCTACAAGAGCCAGTTGCTATCAAGTGAAGTTCTATGCCGTAAGTACTGCAAAATTCTTTGAAATCTGAGCTAATATAACATCGTCCTTGGTCCGATATGATACGCTTAGGCGCGCCAAAAAGGCACACTGCTTTTTTTAAAGCCTTTACAGCACAAGCAGCATCAAGGGAAGGAGTGTGCTCCAACAGAACATATTTAGTAAAGGAGTCGATTATCACTGATGCATATTCTTTCCTGTCGCTCTTACCACTCAGTTTTCCTGTAATGTCTATATGGATAGTATGCCAGGGAGACGCAGTTTTGGGTATAGGATGTAAACGGACCTGTTGAGCTCCGGAAGGGCCCTTTGATGCTTTGCATACGATACAAGAATCAATGAACAGACGTACTTGCTTGGTCATTTGTGGGAACCAATATTGTTCATACAACTTGTCAAGTGTCTTTTCAGCACCTAAATGTTTCAATTCGGTGTGAATATGACTGATCAGGGTCCATACAAGTGATTGGGGCACTATAGGTAACCAGCGGCTGATTTTATTGCGCTCTACTTTCCGGTAAAGAATTTCTTTCCTGACATCATAAGTGTGACTTACTGATTCAGGGAGCTCACTGTTCGAGTACTTATTAATAAGATCCTGGATAAAAGCATCTCGTTTTTGCTCTACAGCTAACCACCCTTGGTGTAATTCTACAAAGTGTACGATTTTATTTGAGTTGGAAGTGTAAGGTTCACTATCTCTGGAAGTACTTCGCCTAGGGTCTGGAAGTGGGTTCCTAGAAAGGAAATCGGCATGTTCCATGTTGCTACCTTGCTTATGGATTATTTCGAAATCGTAGGCTTGAAGAAAAGCCCACCAACGGTGTACTCTAGGGGTCAAGTCTGTCTTCGCTTTAGAGGCTTTTAGCGAGTTACAATCGGTGAAAACAGTGAAATGCTGCCCATACAAGTAGTGCCGGAAATTTTCAACAGCTCGAACAACTGCCAGGGTTTCAAGCTCATATGAATGATATCTTGACTCCGCGTCAGTCGTTCGACGACTGAAGTAAGAGATAACATGAGGACTGCCATCTTTCCTTTGTATAAGAATGGCGCCATAACCTTCGGCACTCGCGTCCGTATGTAACTCAATAGGAAGTTCGCGGTCGAATATCGTTAACACAGGCTCCGTAGTGAGAATTTCAACTATCTGTTTGTGAATATTGTCATGTATTTCTGACCACCTTATTGGGCCTTTTAATTTAGTGAGGGGATATAATGGACCAACTATACGAGTATACTTTGGAATAAATCGTCTGAAATAGGACGCTAAGCCGAGGAACTGCCGTACATGTGAGGCTGTTTTAGGTACAGGTGCATCGACTAGAGCTTTCACTTTTCTAGGGTTCGGGGCTACTTCACCTGCTTTAATTGTATAACCTAGATAGTCAACTTCCTTTTTCATAAATCTGCATTTACGAATATTAAAAGAGAAACCAGCTTCTGAAAGCGCCTGAAGGGTCAAATCTAGTCGTTTTAGGCCTTCGGGTACGTTCTTAGCAAAACAGAGCACATCGTCCATGTACGCCAGGGCTACTTCATCTTTCAAAGAACCTAACGCTTTATTGATACAACGTTGATACACGGAAGCAGCATTCCTAAGCCCGAAGGGCATTGCCAAGTATTCATACTGCCCATCTGGCGTGACAAAAGCAGTACGTGCGATACTGTCCCCCTCAGGGTCAATAAGGATCTGATGGTAGCCTGATGCCATATCCAATGAAGAGAAGATGTGGGCACCATTTAACCTGTCTATCTGTTCATCAATGATCGGCAGTGGATAATGTTCAGGTTTCGTGTTAGAGTTTAACTCTCTGTAATCCACACACATCCTATCGGTGTTGTTCTTTTTTTTAACAAGCAGAATAGGGCTCGCAAATGGTGAATTACTCTCCCTAATAACACCTGCTTCAAGTAGAGAATTCACTTTTTCTTTAACAATATCTTTTTCAGCAGGAGATAACCTATAGGGTCTTCTTTGTGCTATCTTATTAGCATCTATGGGATCTATACGCAATATTCCAGTCGTTACTCTACGTTTAGGTATACCGTCAATGAAAAATGGACCATACTTTTGTAAAATATGAATTAACGCTGCCCTGTCATTCCCTTCTAAATCTGTGTCGATATACGTTAAATCAAGGCTACCTGAGTGCTCACTCGTTAGAGGCGTTGCCGGCTTTGAAAATACAATATAGTCGCAATTTATCTCTACTTTAACGCCTTGGTCTAAAAGGTCTCGTCCAATAATAACGGGCTCAGAAATAATACCGTCAGGAACAATGTGAAACAAAAGAGAAACAGGAATACTTTGAATTAAAACAAGACTCAAAATTTGTGTGACACATTCGACATTTGACTTCCCTATTCCCTTTAAAAGAACAACATCGTTGTGCAACGTGCCCAGAAACTTATTAGCAAATTTATCAGTTACAAGCGAGCAGGCAGACCCACTGTCGAAAAGAAAATAAACTATCTCACCAGATGATGCTGTCAGCTCGCCTCTGATGGGTCTTCGGTCACAGAGATGCACTTCTTTCGCTGTTGCAGCCGTGCCGCTGCCGCCGGCGCCGTTGCCCTTCCTGTCTGCACACGTTGAAGCGACATGTCCGGGTTGACCACAGATGTAGCAAACAAACTGCTGCATCTTCTCAACAGGCCCTCGCGGCTTGTCAGTAGGTCTCGGTGTAAACGAAATGCCTTGTCTTCGTTTTCGGCAATCAGCAGCTTTATGTCCTAAGATTCCACAGCTATGACATACTCCTGTAAATCGAGGTTCGGTGAATCGTGGCCTCTTAACATCCGAATCAGAGCTGTCGGCGCCATCGCTTCGTCTTTTTAATGAAATACCGCTTAAAATTCGAAATAGTTGAGCTCTAGTCGAAACAGCATGCGAGTAAAACTCTCGACGCAAGGAGTTATCTTTTTGGCACAATAACGATGTAACAAATCCGGCTATCATATCTTCCGACATTTCTATACGTGGAATGCGCTCAATCATGCTCCAAAGGCGCATAGCGGCTTCACAAGCTGTTTCTGCTGGTTTTCTGGCTGCTGGGATGCAGTCAATAATCGCATAAGAAGCGTCTCCATACTTTGAAGTAGATACGGTGCGGCCGTTTGACTGCTGCGTTCTTGCTCCTCATGTGTAAGCCCTCTTGATCCCACTTCTGATGTCGGAACGTGGGCCTTATCAGAATCATTACCATTTTCCATGTCGGCGTAGGTTAGCGGGCGAGGAGAAATTATCTAACAAACACGTGTTTTCTAATAGTTGTCTCTTTTAATTTAAATAAGCATTCACAAAAATGAAGGTACTAAACAGATCATAGCACATTTCAACTTAGGAAAACTATAACGTTCCGCAGAACCCGTGGCGCGTGCTACCGATGCAAACGGATAATGTTCTCTTCCCGTGGGACGGTCGCATACTGCCAGCGCTCTGCGTTACGTCAAGCGAACAATCATTGTCATTCGCTTATGTCACTTTTCTGATTCGATTAATTAACTATGAGGTTTTATTGTAAATCATAGAAGCGCCGTCAGCTTTATTAAACCACGTAGATAGACTAAACAACAATATCATTAAACTAATTTGCAAATTGCCAAATGCCACTCGATGTTAATCAATAAACATAATCTCTATCCTATATATCTGATAGATATATCAATTCTCTATGTATCTCTCTCTTCTAAGACATATTATATTAGGCCCTTACCTATGAAATTGCCGTTTTTTATGAAGAAGAAGAACTTTATAAAATTATATTTTTTATATTAACGTTTTTATAATTTTCTTATCGTCTTTATGTTGACACTATTAAATTTGTAGAGCAGTTTGTTTGTTTCACTAGCTAAATAGCAGACCTTAAAAAGAAGAAAAAAAGTCGCTACAAAAAGCTACAATGAAAAATAGGGTAAATTCCGCTATCAAAAAAAGTAATAAATTTTAAAAAAATTGGGCCATGAAGACGCTAAATTAAAATTAATTGTTATTACTGAAGCCTAAGTAACATAGTCTTAATTAAATGTGTAAAATAATATTAACAACTGGTATTGAGTTCGAGAAGTAATACACTTAATAGTGAGTGAGAAAAAAACGTCAATTTCATATGTAAGGACCCAATATTAGCAGATTTTATATAGTAGATAATAATGTAGCATTCGAATTGAATAAACAAAAGATCAAAGAAAGTAGGTTTATTTCTAACTTGACAGTACTTACTCAATTATACAAAACGCTCTTTATCTTTCTTTCAGGAAATCTGCAGGAAATCTGAAGGCTACCGCAGCGACTTCTGTCTCTTAAGTATTCATGTTATCGCTGCCCGCAAACCTGGCGAGGATTAAAGTTTCACGTGGAATGGAAACGAAGGTTGTTTATTGGTCCAGTAATTCTACTTCAGGATTTACTTCTCACTTACCTTTTTGGAGATTTGTTTCATGTGGAATCTGTTTGTACGCTTTGAGAACCATGTTTTTTTAATAACATTTTATAAAGCAAGTTATGAATAACTGCACCTAGAATTTTATAAAACAAGTTATGAATAAACGTATTTATAATATAGCTTTTAATCTCACGTATGTAAGCTTTGTAATTAGTCAATATCCAATTAAATAATGAGGAACTAATCTCTACCTATCCTATATTTTATTATTTATTTCTCGATAAAGCATTAAATTATAGGATATTCCTTTAGCTATTTGTTTGCACAAATCCACTGTAACATGATTATATTACAACTATTATATATATATATATATTATAAACTTAATACTATTTCATACATACTTTTAGTAATAAAATGGCTTTATCATTAATAATAGTTATGTATAAAATAATTTATTTTAATATTTAATAATAATTACTTTCACAGCTTTTAAAATAACATTAAATATTTGACAAAAATCTTAAGAAATAACGTAGACCTGCGATCGGTAGACAGGACACTCAATTTTAAATTCATATACGAATGCCGAATGTTTCCGCTTTTATGCTGAAGGCTATAAAATCAGGCATAATTTACGGCCTCCTTGGTCATGCAGGATCTGATTTATAGAAACTCCTTTGTTCCAACGCTTTCTGAGCGTTCACTTGCAAACGACTGCTTTAAGTATTAAATTCATGTGTCAAGACACACGGATCCGAGTAATATATGTGTGAAATACCATCCAGTTCATTTTCCTTTAGTTACACATATAATTTATAACGTAGACTAATAATTAATGTTGCGAAATATACTACTCGTAGTATCTGTGTTTGATTATTATATTATATTAACGCTTGGAACGGGTTTGGAGGTCCAGTCACCGGGGCCGCCCTCTTGAGGAGCACCATCTTTTCGTTTTCTCCTTGGTTTCTCTGCCACTGCACTAGTACCTATTTGGTATTTACAATCACTGTTTTGACTTGTTGGTGTTGGCATGCACGCGCACGCATGCGGGGAATGGACGGTGTACTTATTATACGCATGCCACAATGCCACGTCCAGGGTGCCACTTATCAGTGCTGATGCTGAATTGGCACGTGCCTTGCCACGTCGTATTGTTTTTACCACATGCCATATGGCCATTATGTATTATCGTAGAGCACAAAAGGCTCGTCTTTTTGGTAGGTAATAGTTTTTCCGGTGGGTTCGGCAAAGGAGTCGTGCTCACTGGAGCCTTGCTTATTATTATATTTTTTTACTATTATTTATATTTTATTTGTTTTTTGTCTGCATTATTTAAGTCATGTTCATGTTCGTTTGTTTGTGTTTTTCTTTTTCTTTTCTTATGGTTTTTAATGTAGTTATTATTTTATTTTATTTTTTGTTTTTTAATTTATTTTCTGTTGTCTGGTCACTTGTACCCATAAAATATTCAGGCCCTGTCAGAATAACAGCGCTTCTGTGTCATTCTGAACATCCATGGATGACACAATAGCTGATGCTGAGACAGGGCCCTTTAACTTCACACTGCCTACCTATTTTATTTTCTGTTCTTTTTTTTCTGCCTATCTGTTTTAATATTTTTTCCTTAATTGTTGTATTATTATTTTTTTACTTTTTATTTTGCAAGTGCTAATTGCTGCACTGAAGCTAAATTAAATATTTATAAAATTTTATAAAATTCAGTGAAAAAATTAAACGCCCACCCGACCCAGCCAGGAATCGAACCTGGGTCTTCCGCTATCTGGGCGGCTGCACTGACCGCTATGCTACCGGGAAGGCTGTCGTAAGCGCTGAATTTTGTCACTGCTTTTTAATGTTTTTAGAGTGCTTTTATAGCATTATTGTATTATTGTTGTATTATTTGTTATAATTAAGAAGTGTGTATGTTAATAAAAACTTTTTCTATTCTATTCTATTCTATTCTATATTATATATTTGTATATTGGTATATAAAACATTGTGTTTTTGTAATTTGTTTCGCAACAAAAAATTGCGTTAAAATTATATAAACAAAACAAAAACATTTTATTGGTATATATTATATATTTTATATATTTAAATCTGGCATTTCTCCACAGGATAATATATATATATATATATCTCTCTCTGGGCAGCCTTTGATGTTACAATATATGCAGGTGAAAATATCTTAGATACCTTGTCCCATTGGCGTTGTCTTTAACAGAATATTACCTTAAGTGGAAATTTCATATTTCTAAGCGTTGCTTTTGTGCTCTCGCTCCTCTCATTAATAGCTTATGTGGAAAATATTGGAAATCTGCCCTCAATCTCAAATAAATACAGCGTAATCCATGATTCAATTAGTTTTTAAAGCATAAATTAATATATGCGTCGGTAGCAGAGTACCAATTAAAATAAATTAAAATATTTTGTAAATATGATAAAATCGTTTTGTAGAGTAAATATTTACGTATTTGAAATGACCCTACTTCTACAGTTCTACTCGCGTTTATTAAATCAAAGCGAGTATAGATCCGTAAAAGTACTCATTGTTTCTTGAGGTTACAATACTTGCGTGTTTATTTGTTTATTCTTCAATCACGCTATTGCGTGCTGCAAAATGAGTTGAATGAAATTCGATACAAGATATTCATTAAAACTTTTTGAATGCCTCAGTGGCCGAGCGGCAAAGCAATCGGCCCGATACCCAAAGATCCCGGGTTCAATTCCCAGGTCGGGCAAAGTGTGTTTCGGATTATCCGATGCATAGCCCGGTTTTGTTATCACCAACCCGCATTGGGCAAGCGTGGTGACCCATCAACTGTTGAGATGCCTTGATTTCAATGACGGAGGTCTTTATAAGCTACTAGCTGACCCGGCGGACTTCGTACAACTTTGACAGTTTCCATGACAATAAAACAAACAAATCATTTTGTATTGGAAAATGAAATTGTCGTTTTTAGTATTTTCTTTCTTTCTTTTAATTGATAGCTTCGTGCAATTAGCACATTTAGCCAGTGTCAAAGTAATTTTTCTTACAAGTAATACATAAATATACAATATGATGATGATGAATGATAATAGAAATGAGAAGTGAGAAATGATATACCCCTCGAGTATCTCAGTAAAGATGTGGGGCTTTACTAAGTCCTTACGCAGACTTGAGAGAAATTGAAAAGTGACGTTGCACTGTTTTGTTTCATTTACCAACACTTATGCACACTCACGAACACTTAACGGTTAATATTCCACCAATATTTCACATTTATATTCGACATATCACAAATTTTAGAAAATAAAACAAAACCGCAGACATGACTCTTCACTTTCCCGCCAAGAAGTCCATTTTAGTATTTTATATATATATTTTTAATAGAAAGTATATGTCAAAAAGAAACGTCTGTCAAAATTTCAATAAAAAAAGTATAAAAAACTACCAAATAGGTTATATTCCCAACATCAAATTCAAGACCTAAGTAGTTAGTACATTGTGGAACCAAATATAGAGAAAAGGTATGAGTTTCATTCCCGTAGGAATATCGGAATAAAAACTATCCTATGTGTTCATACAGATTATAAACTATCTGTATGCCGAATTTCATCCAAATACATCCATCCGTTGCACCGTGAAGAATCAACAAATATACACACATACACACAAACTCTCGAATTTATAATATTTGTGTGATATAATAAGCTACCTACTCGATACTTTGTATGCCTTATTCGCTTTTTAATTGTTGGTTACCAGGAAGCTATTATTCAATGCCACAAATAAAATCATTTTCGTTATAGTTATAGAATGATGAATAAAACTCGCACTGGGATCACTGGAACTCTGAAATCTCCGTAGGCCTGGCATGTAAAGAGCATTTTGTAAAATTAAACGCGAGTATTTATTAGGAAAAGCTCGATGGCTTATCGATCGAGTGATTAACGCACCCGGTCTGCAAGTGCTGTGATTAAGCAACTTTCGCAAAAGCCGGTCATCGGATGGCTGACCAAAAATTTATCATCTCGAGCTCCTCCGTGATTCGGAAGGCACGTATAGCCGTTGGTCCCGGCTGCATTAGCAGCAGTCGTTAACAACCCGTTTATGGCCCGTTCTCCCTATCTATCCATAGATAAGGCTCGTGCCCCAGCAGTGGGGACATAAAATAATAAAAAAATGAGCTGATGATACTTAAAAAAAGCAATATTTTCTTAAAGTCCATGCTGTTTAAAGCTCTGCACTCTTACTGTTTAAAGTTCACAGAACTGGCGCAAAGTCGACATCGAACACCGATCACTTAGGAATCTCAACGAAAACAAATTGGCCAGCGAAGCCAGATTTGTTATTCAGAACACTCCAAACTTTGCAATCTACTATGCTATGCTATGATTAAAATCCACTTAACAAAAATGCGTTTTAAATGTTAGAACCGTGAATTAATTAGCGTTGTTATCTTTTCAGGCTTGTTATTAAAACTTCGTCGCTTATATTTCGGAAGACGCTTGAAGATGAATCTCTCATTGGATTAATTTCTGCGGTACAAGACATTAAGTTAAATTTTACAGCCACTTAATAAGGTTTTATTGCTAAATTTATGTAAAAGAAACTGAGTAAACGACTTAACAACTCAAAGGCTCACTCCTTGAACAAGAATCGAACCCGCAACGCACACACTCTATCCGAGTTATAATTTGTTCGCAACAATATTTGCGTAAAATTTATTTATGTGCCTTTAACTATATTTAAGTTATATATTATATAGGTTATATATATATATATATAAGTTAAGTTATATATATATATATATATAAGTTATATATTATATGTTATATAGTTTATTTTAAATAAGCAAATAAATGAATACTTTCTTTTTTTACATTAACACAAACAGATTTTATATGTAATAGCTTTAGCTTATCTTCAACTTTAAAATGAAACTTTTACGAATCTACAAATTTTGTCAGTCACATGCACACATAGATCACAGAGAGAGCTAACCTTGTGATCAAGGACCTTATGAAGGGTTCGAAGCGTCAGTATAAAATTAAATATTAAAATTAAACGCGAGAAGATTCATAAAAGTTGTTTTCCTCAACTATGAATTATTAAATTGCTAAGTGCGTATTCATAAGGTATCGTTATTAACAGGATAAGTATTAATAATGGCTTCTTTGACAACGACAGACAACGTACTTACTTTAAGTTCAAAATGATAGGGTACGGTCTGAATTCCGATAATTCCTCACCAAATATGTGTCCTGGGACCAGGTGTTCGTCGGGCTCACGTGTTTACGGAGACGTAGGTAGTGGTCTAACGATTATAACGTACACTCAACAATGAAAATGTCTGAACGCCTTAATACTTTGTCAAAGCTACTAAAGAATGTAACGAGCGGTTGCCAACCTCTAGCAAAGTTACACGCGGGTGAAAGTGCTATACGACTTCTGACGATGCAAAACATTCAAATATACATTGTTGGTGGGGTTGTGGCACCAGTATTAGGCCAGTAATCGATATGTTTTTCTATTAATCATCATCATCATCTCAGCCAAAAGACGTCCACTGCTGGACAAAGGCATGTATCGCAGTATGGTTAGAATTATCACAATGAGACGCTGCTGCCCTTCCTCTGGAATGGTCCCTAAGTCGCCTTCTACGACACCCACGGGAAGCGATGGGGTGGTGCAATTCTTTATCCCCGGCACCACACGGGAATAGGGGAATATATATGTCGGAGATGTGGCGCTAGCATCGCTTATAAACGACAAGTATAGTCTATACTTAGTGTGGTCTGCGCAGCCTATGCCTGTGCGCGAAACGTCAACGTCAGTTGGCTTGGCGTGATAACGGACTGAACACATTAGAACTAGAGCGGTCGGAGCGTACGCACGCGCAGAACTCACTTCGTTTCTAAAATCCATTTGAATCGGGCAACTGTTTCTAAATAATTTAATTGTGATATTAAAATAACATTAAAGTGACTGTAAGGAATACGACTGCGTCTTTATTTTGAAGATCCAAGATGAACGGTGTTATCGGCGAATCCGAGTTTGCTCGACCGTCCTACCTACACAAACAAATCAACCTCTCCGCCGCCGACATATATATATATATATATATATTTTAAATGAATATATATAAATAAATATATTAAAATAGGGGTCAGCAACTTGTTTTAGTCTTTAGCAACAATTAAACACAGACTAACTGTTTCCTAGCCGTCATTCCGTAAAATTTCAATGAAAATCTATGTTATTTTTTGCGACAAAAACTGTGTCAAACACTACGATACCAATATTGATATCTAATACAAAAACAGCATTTGAAAAAGATAATTTGCCTCAGATGAGACTTGAACATACCACCGTCCACAATCCGGGCGACTGTTTTTTCCAACTGAGCTTCTAACACATTCCAGAGCGGTTCATTCGGCACAATGCTGCTTCATTAGGTGTCTTCGCATCTATACTCCGATTACGATTAAGACCACGTCGAACGGAATCATTTGCCTACTTTTAGATTTAAAAATACATAATACTACTACTACCTTTCAAGTGAAAAAACAGCCTAGCTAACAACGACTATTGTTCCAGATTTCCATTGAAAACTCTAGCCAATTAGACAATCTACAGCGGCGGAACAAACGGCTCGCAGCATCGACATTCGCCAATTTCCAGATAAACAAAGACTGCAGAGTCTCTGCCCGGATCAAGCATGCCTCCACTACGAAAGCAGATATATGGTACACATGTAGCCGACTTCGCTTTACATGACTTTGTGAGCTTACTCCGCTTCTAATGAAGCGGCTGCGCGCACAGCAATGAAAACAGTTCGTTGTTAGACCTCTTGGGATAACTTTCGTCATTGAAATGGACAGACAGACGATAATTAGAATACCAATGGTATTAGAAAATTAATTGCGGTATCCGGTGCCATACATAGCGTTTAATCGTTAAACGTGTTTGGTCACGAGTGGGAAAACTGATGATGAGCTCTCTACACAGCACCACATTTTATGGCTATTCCTTGAGCGTTCAAGCGTTCTCTAGCTGTAGGATATACTTTTTATTATATTTGAATTTCGCATAAACAATAAATCAACTAGTTTTAGGGAGCTCGAGTGGGAATCGATATTCTATCTAAGTAGGTTACTTATAATACCACCATTCTGTAAATCATATTGTCATGTCCAAAATTTAATTTTTCGTGCAGTTTGAGCTGACTCAAACTTGCCAAAATAATTAAATCTTTTTTAATAATGATTTAGTTAATAAATTTACACTTTTTATTTAGTGACACTTACCAAAAATTTACGACAAAATAAACAACATTTCCCTGTTAGCGCTCGCTGCGCTGCGACGAACACGTCCGCGTTACGATCGTTTAAGTTAAGCAACTTTCGCAATGCCGAGTCCCGGGATTATTATTAAAACTTCAAATATCTCCAGTTCCACCGTACTTAGGAAGCCGTTAGCCGTCTGTTGTTGGCGTAATAACGCAGTTGCTAACATTCGACCCGCTTTGGGACACCGTGGTGGGTTATGGCCCGATCTTCCATGTTTTTCTAAGAAAACTTAACAATTTATTAAAAGCCAAACGTTTTAAGTATCTGTGTGCCAGTCTTTGTTTAATAAGCGACAAAGGATACTTCATTCTGCTTGAGATAACATCTTTTAGTAGGCATCTTTGTAATTTAATACCTCGTAAAATGTATCAAATAACAGACAAAACTACGGTCGCACAAAACATTTCGAAAGCGTTTCATCTATCCAAGCAATATTATTTTACCTTACGGTAGTCCCTACAAACATAAGGAAGATGACATTGAATCCCTTTGCACGACATAAAGAAAATGTGCCAATCTCCTTTGCTGTTGTAAAAAAGATTTACAATGCAATACCAACCTTCTTACATAAGGTAAAAGATTGAACTTTTAAAAGTTGAATGTCTTGAGCAGTATGTGTTTGGATTACAAAGCTATTTTCCAGACGTTACACGTTCCAGAAATTCCAAAGGTCAGTTATTGGTCCTGGACACAGGCCACAGGATATTTCTGTCCATTTTCTGAATAAAGCGGTGGGTGGCCTACGGAACGATCCTTTCTAGCCAAATCGAAAACTTTCGTTCGCTCTTTTATGAAAGCGTCGAATCGGAGCTTTGATTAAACCAAAGCTAGTATGCGCAGATTTTGTGTAGGTTGTACCTATTTGTTGTGTACTTACTGTTAATAATAGTGTATGCTATTGGTTATAATCAGAAGGACATATAATAAATGGTTTTTTCTATTGTCTATTTCAAGTATTTCATAAAATTAGGTAAATGAAGTTTTATCCGAGTTCTTTTAATAATCACACGACAGCACAGCAGTTACTACATTTTGAACTCAATCTATCTATTTATAAGTTTACTTTGAACACTACTAGTTGAAATTGGCTGAATGCATTTACTTAAAGCCATTCATTGAGATTAGATTTAGAATTAGGTAAATAGTATAAGCGCAGTGTATCGTTATTTCCCTTGTCTACTGAAGACCAGCGCGTATAGTGGTGCCAATCCGGTACCTAGATATGCGCTGAGTTCTTTGATGTATTGAAATGAAACAATTTTTACGGATTTACTCGCGCGTATTTTAGAAATTGATGCCATTTAATTTAATGAACGAACCCTTTACAGGGTCTGTGGTCACGGGACCCCTTCTTTGATGCACCATTTTTTGTACTTTGAGTGACAATTCATAACTGTTTTTTTTTAATTTATTTAAAAGGTTTATATGTTCAAATTCTTATACGTGCGTTTACGATCGTGGTTGAGGTGTGCAAGGACGTAAGGAGAACGAGGAGCTCGATGGCGCGGCGCAGTGGTTAACGCGCCCGGTCTACGATTGCTGACGTTAAGCAACAATCGCAAAGGCCGGCCATCGGATGGGCAACCAAAAATGTTTCATCTCTAGCAACTCCGTGCATCGGAAGATACGTAAAGTTGTTGGTCCCGGCTGCATTAGCAGTCGTTAACAACCACTGGGCCCGCGTGGTGGTTAATGGCCCGTTCTCCCAATCCATCCATAGGAAAGGCTCGTGCCCCAGCAGTGGGGACACAAACTAAACGAAAATGGGTTTTGTATGGCATTGAAGCAGCGCCTCCTGATGGCAACTAAGGAGAGTACAAATTTTGTCATAGAACTTTGCTATCTCGTTTTCGTAAGTTCTTTCTCGTTCTCGTTCTCGTTTCGTTCTCGTTTTCGTACCCAGACAGCCGGAGTACAAATATTATTTTTTTAATGTCTCATGGTATCATCTCGTAGAGCAAACGACGGAGAGTGTGCCGAACCACAAACTGTTGTGTCCCACAACACGAGGTAGGAGGTTACAAGTTATAGTTAACACTTTTAACGTTTCCTTACAACGACGGCAGTATTAAATATTCAAAAGTGACTCAACGAAAAAAGAAGAGACGCACGTTTCAAGAACGGAAAACGAAAGGCCTTAAGTAGAGATAACGCCGTAAGTTCTCATTTCAAATGGCCCCTCTGTGTTCTTAATTAGCTATTATGCGACGACACCGAGATTTGATCTCAGCTTAATTATTATTGTGCGTTGTAAGGGCAGGGCTCTGTTGGGACAAAGGACGGAGAGCAGCACGTTTGTGGAGGCTAAGGGCGGGTGCAGAGCCTTCGAGGAGCTAAAGATGGGATAACATTATCTCTTAAAAAGCATTATTGGAGTATTATATTTTTACAACAGTAAAAAAAATATTAGGCAACATCACATACATTGTTTTGATCTCAAGGTAAGTAGCTAAAGCACTCGTTTCATAGAAATTAGAAACAACGACGGTACCACAACCACCCAGACTTGACACAATATCGAAATGTTCGTTTTCGACATTGACCCGACCGGGAATCGAACCCGGGACTTCAGAGTTAGCGCCGCCCAAAGTACGGCGTGCTAGCCACTCGGCTATGGAGGTCGTCATTAATTATTTACACAAACACATACAATATTGGTTATCTAAGATTTTTTTATAATGCAATAGTGGCCTGCTAGCTACTTCATTCGCTTGAGTAAAAACCCGTATCCCTTGATGGTTTTAAAAAAATCCTAGAACCCTTATAGCAACGCCACCTACCGGGTCCGATTGTGAATAAAAAGTATCCACAGACCCATTCAGACTCACAATTTTTTTAAATTAAAATCTATTGATCCTTCAGCAGGACGCCAGCAGGAGTTCAGCAATTATGCAACGACACCGAGATTTGATTATTATTGCGCGTTGTACGGGCAGGGCTCTGTAGGGTTGAAGGACGGAGACCAAGTGTCTTTTCTTTTTTTCTTTCTTCTTTCTTTCAGCACGTTTATAATGCAGAAGCATTGCCTTTGACAATCTAAAGGTGGAATAACAGCATTATTGCACTATAATCATTAAAAAGTAAAATAAATGTTAAAGAGTTTGATATTGTCTTAAAAGATTTTATATAAAAAAGGAGAAAATAAAAATAAATTGAATTATTATTTCCCATTACCGGGACTGGAAATTGCTGGCATCTTCGACCAGCTAATTTTTTTATATAAAATTTAAATAAATCCAAAACAATTATAACACAAATACTATTAGATAGCAAATACATTGCCCCGTAATTTCAATGTACAATAAAGGATTTATTTAAATAAAGACATATTTATAACCATAAATTTTAAGTTAAGTATAAAGCACCTCTTTTCCTCTTGTCGAGTTTTTTGTGGCTGGCGAGAGAAGACAAGGAGAGCCCCTCACAATAAGCAGATTGCATCAGGCAATTATAATATAATGCTTTTTTCGCAGTTAAAACAGTAATGGGTTTATACTTAGCGCATTGCTCACGTCTGAACCGAACTTTAGCAGTTCATGGTGGGAAGTCAACATTCGGTGACAACAATGGAATAGTTTTGATTAAGGTTGTCTCTATTACGGAGTGTTCGGTAGGTACCTATATATTTATACACATGACGTGATTAAATGAAAATAATTTATTTGTTTTTATTATTAATAATAACTAACAATAAAAAAATATATATATTAGATAACATATATATATATATATATATATATTTTAAACACAGGTACGGTCTTGCGTGGAGTATTGCTCGCACATCTGGAACGGTTCCGCAAAGTACCTTCTCTATGCCTTGGACAGATTGCAGCGTCGCGCTGTACGCATTATCGGCAACGCAGAAGTCGCAAATACTCTTGAATCTCTGCAATTGCGTAGAGATGTTGCGTCACTCAGCGTGTTTTACCGCTTATACCATGGCGAGTGCTCTGAAGAGCTCTTGACCTCATCCCGTTCTCCCTTCCTTCATATAGGAGTGCTGCTCTCCGGAGTCACCGCTTCACGGTCTCAAATATTCCATCACGCACTAAGAAATTTGGTGACTCGTTTCTTTGTCGCACCTCCAAAACATGGAATAGTTTGCCAGCACACAAGGTAAGAAGCTAAAACACTCGTTTCATGGAAATCTGAAACAACGACGGTACCACAACCACGCAGACCCGACACGATATCGAAAAGTTCGTTTTCTACATAGACCCGACCGGGGATCGAACCCGGAACCTCAGAGCCGCCCAAAGTCCGCCCAAAGTGCAAGCCACTCGGCTACGGAGTTCGTCATTATATTTATTATTAGGTATTTTTTGGAGAGACTTTGCTGATTGCTTCAGACGGCATTTTCAGCTTCACCGGGCTTCTTTGGGGACGGCGAGAAACTTAAAGGGTTCCTCAAGCCGTGTGAAACGAATCATCTTCGGAGATTTTTTTTTGAGGGAACGGTATCATGCTCTAGTACGTGTCACCGTGCCCTACTAGATTCTCCAAGGGGTTCGGATCGGATTGGATTAATTATAAGGGCTCTCAAAGTCGGTAACGCATATAAAAGCTCCCCGGATGCTGCAGATGTCCATGGGCAGCGATAACCAATTACACCAGTGGTTTGCCTGCTCGTTTGACGTCTTTTAACATAAAAACATATAGATACTTATCAATTCACGCACATACAGTACATACATGTCAACTATATACGAGTTTATCCAAAAACTATCCAATTCATAAAAAAAAAAATATTTTATTTTTTAAATTTAACATAATGTCATCTATATACCCAAAACTTCTTGCCTATGGGCCTATGTAGCATATTTTAGCTGATGATAGCTAAGTCCAGTCAACAGTAAAAAAAGGTTTTGTGTACTGATCTCCAAACTTCAGTATAATCATGATTTTAAATAATGATGATAAACTATCGCTTTCATACAAAAGCTAATAATATTTTACATAATATGTTGAGCGAAAACCAATTTGGTATACGCATTATTGATGAATGTATTGTACCAACTAAAGATTTTTCTTACTTTCTTTCTTTCATTAATAAGAAAAATTAGGAGCCAACACTTTAATTTAATATCGCACTTCAGTTTAATACCGTACCGCTAATTCCCTCTCATAAAGCTCGCGTGCTACAAAAGTTGGAAACTATTAATTAAAGAACTATGATGGCGAAGTTGGCAGCTTGCGTGGAATTAACTCTAATGAAGGTGTTGTTTTATATCCATACATACATATTTACTCTCACGTCCTTTCCCCAAAGAGGTAAACAGATCATCAAAATCACCAATTTTGAGTTTATTCGCCGTTACTGACCTCGACGCCACATTTAGCATAGTCAAAGTAAGGCTCCAAGGTGGAATGGATAACACCAGTAACAGGTTGCTAGCCGATTCCCTGATGTACAATCTTGGAAGCCTTGATTTAGTTAGCTCTTACGACATGTATGGGAAGTTAGGCAGCTGATAACTACCTACATTATTTTCACGTACAGATGCCTGCACATCAACCTACTACAAACTGTCAAATTTCCTCAATAGACTTTGAACTTTATGCTTAAGGCTTAAGTTGACAATGTATTGAAGAAATTTGACAGTTTTGGGTAGGTTGATGTGCAGGCGTGTGTACCAGACCAGTACGGATCAGTTTAATACCGCACGGCTAATTCCCTTTTATAAAGCTCGCGTCCTTCAAAAGTTACAAACTATTAATTAAAGAACAAGAAAAAAATTTGTCGTCGCGAGCTCCTCCGTGCTTCGGATGGCACGTAAAGCCGTTGGGCCCGGCTGCATTAGCAGTCATTAAAAAACCACCACCGCACTAAGCCCTCGTGGTGGTTTAAGGCCCGTTCTGCCTATCCATCCATAGGGAAGGCTCGTGCAGCAATGGGGACATAAAACTTTGTGTCACCCTTGCTACATTTATCTCGCACACTCTCTGGGTTGACTGGAAGAGATCTCTTCTAGAGATAAGTCCACCTTTGCATTCAATGTCTCTGTTGTAATTTTTTTTTTGTTACTATGTTTCTGTGCAATAAAGAATATATTATTATTATATTATAAAATGAGCTAGTTATGTGATGATAAATGAAAGAACTATGATAGCAAAGTAGGCAACCGCCGTGGACTTAACTCTAATGAATGAGTTGTTTCGTATTCCGCAGCTAAAGTCCTGTTTGACTTGCGATCATTTCTTCGTCGGGTGTCGAGGGTCGAGGGAAACTCAAACATTGGTAAGTTACTTTGTTTGCCTCAGGCCTTTGGGAACCGTGAATAATTTTCCCGTTTATCAGTTACCGTTAAGTTAAGGTTATAAATAAGGTTTTATAATAGTAGTATGCAGTTAAGAAATCGGTTTTAAAAGCATGCGGTTCTGATAATCAGCACTGTAGTGTCTCGAAGCTGCAACAAGGAAAGTGTCGTATAGTAGTGTCGTAGAGAAGGCGTTTTCCAATATTTAACGCTGTTAATGAAATCCCGATCCGATCCAAACCCTTTGGAGAATCTAGTAGAGCACGGGGACACGCACTAGAGCGTGATTTCGTTCCCTCTAGAAAACCTTCGTAGGTGATTAATTTCATTCATTTCATTCATTTTTAACCGCCTCTGTGGTCTAGTGGTTAAGATTACCGGTTTAGACCCAGAGGCCCCGGGTTCGATTCCCAGCGGGGGTACATGTTTGTTAAATCGACTAAAATATATATTTGACCACAGCCATATGGCAACAATTTTGGTACCATTGGTGTTATCCGATAAGAGAGCCAGTTCTTCAGTAGTTTAGGATTTTGTTGCGAAAGCCAACTCTATCTTGAGCCAGCTTTAGGGCTCTTTCAAATTAGACGTTTCGTGTAAACCGCTGCCGTGCGTTTTCATATTAAACGCCAGCCGCACGCTTGTTTTAATATGGAACGCAGTGCAAACGCACATCAGCGGCAGCGGTCCGACTCAAAACGCCTAATTTGAAAGCGCGCTTATAGTCACTTTTCTAGTTTCTTTAGACTCTTTTCTTCCACTGCTGCGTATAAATCTCCCCAAGACTTTCACTTCCCTGTCTTGTTATTTTCCCACTATCCATCTTTAGAGGCATAGAAATCATCTCGCCAACGCTTTTATATAATAAAAAAAACTGTTATATAAATGTATGTACTGTATTGTACAAATTAATGAAAACATTCGTGAATATCCTTCAACGCACGTCATAACTCAATTAATTCAGTACACATTAAACACGTCATTCTTCAATACAGTCTAAGTAGTAATAAGTCTAATTGGATCGCATCGGACAAGCTGGCGCAATATAATTCTGCGTTAAACCTATTTTGAGCTTTACGTACGCTATAAAGCCTTATTGTACAGAACCAAAACTGCTTGATTGTCGTTATAGAGCGTCGCATCCCTTTTAATATGGCCATCAAAACTCGTCAAAGTACCGCTTTGCGTCTTTTGTTTCTACAAAGCACCCTTTACCCTAAACAGAGTTGAGCCAACATCTGAATTTGAGCGCCATATTGCTAGCTACTATATAGCATTAGGGGAAGATTAGGGGGCAATTCAAAAAGTGGGTAAGTAAAAGGCTAATGGCTGTTGAGTACGACCAGCAGTGTAAATATTGCTCTTATAACGTCATCATGTGAGATTCGCGCTTGCCAACACTAAGATTGTTTAAAAAAAACAAATGAGCCTTACAGTTGTTGCATATGATTCGCCGACCTCCTGGAGGCCTGTTATTTTTTTGTCTGTCACAGGCCTCGCGCGACGGAGGTTACTTTTTTCCTTCAAATTTTTTGAATTTTTGAATTTTACTTGTAGAACTAAATCTATTTCTTTTTTCTTTGCCATAATGTTTAAGAGTGGGACAAACACGGGATTACAACGCCACAAATGTTCTTCTTGGCGGGAAAGTGAAGAGTCATGTCTGTGGTTTTGTTTTATTTTCTAAAATTTGTGATAATATCAAATATTAATTCGAAATAATGGTGGATTATTAACCGTTAAGTGTTCGTTAGTGCGCATGAGTGTTGGCAAATGTAACAAAACAGTGCAACTTAACTTTTCAAATTCTCTCAAGGAGACCGCCCGAGGAATTAATAAAGCCCCACATCTTTACTGAGATACTAAAGGGGTTGGGGGTATATCATTTCTCACTTCTCATTTCTATTATCATTCATCATCATCATACTGGAAGGAAATATTGTATATTTATGTATTACTTGTAAGAAAAATTACTTTGACACTGGCTAAATGCTAATCGCACGAAGCCATAAACTAACAAAAAAAACCCTACAAATGTCACAAAATTGGCACAGATAAACGAAAAGCGCGCCTTTGTTCTTTCTTTCTTCTTTCTGGCGAAAATATTGTATTGCGAGGTTTGTTCTGTGTATTGAATATTGATAAACGTGTATTCTAAATTGTAAATAAAACAAATAATACTCGTAATAAAGGCTTTTATTTATTATTACACCTTTCACGCAGAAAAGAAAAAGAGTCCCTTTTCGTACTTTTACCTTCGATTGGTAATTTAATTCAGCATATACAAACCATACTTTACTATACTTATCTTAACCGCCTCTGTGGTCTAGTGGCTAAGACCACCGGTTTAGACCCAGAGGTCCCGGGTTCGATTCCCAGCGGGGGGTACATGTTTGTGTACTCGGTTTGGTTGGTGGTAGGGCTTGTTTGTCCGCCTGGCTAGCTACCACCATCTTATCTAAATATGTCGCCATAACATCAATGTTTGTAACATTGTTGTGATCCGGCAGCTAGAGATAAGATAGCTAGTACCTCACTAGTTGAGAATCCCGGGTGAAGTGCGCTTCCATCAATGGCCTTATCATCACTTAACATCAGGTGAGAGGCACTGGGCTTACCCGTAAATATAAAAAAAAACTATATTATACATAGCCAGATAGCTTTTTTAATAATGATTCCAGTGATTTAAGTTTTTTATATAGTCTCCATACAAAATTTCATAGAAATCGTCATTTTAATGAGTAACCGGAAGTAATGTGACAGATGACCCTTTAATGGCCAAGATGGCCGCAACAGTTGAGTAAATAGAAAATAGATTATAGAATTAACAATTACGTATATTTTTTTACAAATCATAAAGAGAATGCAGTAAATGCTCATTAGAAGACATTTGACATATCAAAATGATGACACATATAATAATAATATGTCTTGTTCATAATATCGATTTTAAAATTACAAAATGGCGCGCGCTTGCGCGCTTTCGACGTAACAGTGTGACAAAAGTCACACTGTTACTGTTACTTTCTAGGAAATCACTCCCACATATTGTATATATAGAAGGCGAGCGGATCACACTGTTACGGCCTACTTCCATCACATTTCTACGAAATCACTCCCACAAATTTTATAAATAGAAGGCGAGCGGACAGATGTTAATTTCAATCAAAAATGTTGATTTCTGATGTGTTGGATGCAGTTTATTTTTAAGAAGAGGGTAAACCCTGAATCTATAGAACCTATTCTAAAAAATAATTACTACAATGGCTAGATGTATATCTTATATGAAATTAGTTTTCCTTTTTAACTAAGCGTGGGGTTTTGGAAGTAATTCATTGTAAAGCAAAGTTGCGTACGCAAAGTTAGTTGAGATAAAAAACAGTACATACGGGATATACTTACTTTGATTTATTAAACTTATTCTTTAAGCTATAAGTGTTTTCTATAGTGTGCCTGTCCGTCCTTCTCGTCAAAACGGTTCGGTACAACAAATCGAAGCTATTTTTTGGTAGTTGGAAGGCCTGGAAGTGACATAAGCTACTTTTTATCCAGGGAAAAATCTCATTCCTTCAGCAATTCATGCCCATGATGTATTTCACGCGAGCGAATGCACAGGCGAAAGTTAATCTATATATTAACATCCAAGACTCGGATAGAGTCACGGGCATTGACATAAATATTACACTTTTGACTAGTTTTGACTCTTATTCCACTGTATTAAGAGTTACATAGATTACATGTTATTGCTCGTATTGTACCTACACATGTGTTCGTCACACAAAGATAAACATGGAATTTACTATCGCACAATAGCTAATCAACCTTGTGTTAATGAGCTAAGTAACAAACGCGACGAGTAACGGGTAACAAGGTTGAAAGCTCATAATATGACGTTACATGTTTTGAATAGCACAATTGACTGTATACAATATTTCCTAACTACTACCAAGCTTAATGTTTTGAAATTAATTGGTGTTATTGGTCGCGGGAAGCCGCTGGATGCGAGCAGAATAAAACCGGTTGCTGTGGAGATCCTTGGGAGAGGCTATTGTCCAGGAGTGGACGTCTTTTGGTAAAGATAATAATAATAGGACAGGACCAACTAAACTCAGCTCTGCTGCTTATGCCATTAGAAAAATTAGGCAGTTAATAGACGTTGAAACTGCTAGAATGGTCTATTTTAGTTATTTTCACAGTGTCATGTCGTATGGCGTCCTACTGTGGGGAACAGCGGCTGATATTGAAACTATATTCATTTTACAGAAACGAGCAATAAGAACAATCTATAGACACGGATCACGAACTTCCTTAAGAAATCTTTTTAAGGAGATTGGTGTCCTGACAGTTGCATCTCAATATATTTATAATTGTATAGTTTTTGTACGTTGCAATATCAACTCCTATACTAAACATGGTGACGTACACAATTTCAATACTAGGAATAAGACAAAACTTGTAATGCCACTGTTCAGGTTACAGAAGGTTCTTGGTTCTTTCTTGGGGCAAGGTATACACTATTACAATAAAATACCAAGCACTGTACTAGATTTACCTTTAGATAAGTTTAAAAAACATGTGAAATCTATATTACTTTTAAAAGGTTATTATACAGTCAAAGAATATTTAGATGATAAAACAGCTTGGTTATAATGAAAAACACATACTCTATTTGAATTAATATAATACAATTAATTTATATAATTTTTATACTGATATGATAGCCTTTATCAGCAGTGTCCTACAGATAACAAACAGCGTTGCGTTAAATAGATCATTAAGTTTTTATTTAGAGTATCTTGAGTATGTCATGCTCTCTTTATTTGTCTCTGCGGTGGTGGCGTGTGCGTCGGGTCGTTACGTTCCCTAAAATATGGTTGAGCGAAGCGATGGCTGATTCATATGTCATACTCGTGAACGGGTGCTGCCTGTGGAGGCTGGTCTGCTCTTGCATACTTATCTTATTTTTAATATTATTTACTGTAGTTTGACTTGGTTTTTCTTAACCAATTTTTTTTTTTTAGATTACTGTAGTGGTACTGTATGACATTGTGGAAATTGAAACTTTTACCTGATGTAAATTTGTTAACTTAGTTTTTTTTTTTTTTTATTTTGTGATATTTTTGTTTTTTATTTACATGTTGTGGTTGTCTTCTATAATTTTGTGTTTATTTGTAATGGAAAGTGTCCTGCTATGATAGGGCATTTTCCAATATTTTTGACGCTGTAAGGGAGAAAAGAGCTGGACACTTGCTGAGTTTCTTGCCGGTTCTTCTCAGTACAAGATCTCCCGCCCAGAGTAGACTTACGAACCGATGGCATAGTGACATTCACAAGAGCTACTTGTAGCCTAAACTGAATAAATGATTTTGAATTTTGAATTTTTTGAATTTTGAATTTTGAGGACTATTGTAGCCAATAAGCCTGACATTGTGGTGATAGATCGGTTAGCGCGCCGCACGATGATTGTCGATATCACCATTCCCCATGACGAGAACCTCGTGAAAGATGAGAAAGAGAAACAAATTAAATATCTCGACTTAGCACACGAGGTTGTTGGAATGTGGATTCGGCTGTCATCGTACCGATTGTTGTTACGGCCAACGGCCTGATGGCCAAGAGCCTCGATCAACATCTAATGAGGCTCTCGTTAGGCGGCTGGATCAAGGGCCTGATTCAGAAGGCAGTTCTCCTCGATACGGAACTCATTGTGAGGAGGTTCCTGTCTCTGGAGCCCTAACCACCGGTAGCATGGAACCTGGTCCCGATGCCGGCGGACCCCTATTTTTTTATATTTTTAAATGTTTTATTTAATATTCAAAAATTAAAATTTATATAAGATAAAATAAATAAAGATAATAATAATAATAAAAAAAACTTATTTGGTTCTTCACATTTGGGTACTTATAGCTATATTTGAAGAAACATTAGCAAAAGCCCAAGTTGTGAGGAACTGGGGTCTGAAATAGGTTTTCAAAAGAAAATCTGTACCTACAGAACACCAGACCCCCCACCCGCAGACAGATTTCGGTTTAATAGCTGTAGGTTGGTACTAATATTGTTTATTTACAATTTGGAGCTAACAATTAACAATGAGCTATCAACAAGCAGAAAATATAAACATATATAACAAAAAAGAAAAAACTATGAACTAACTGAATTACCGAGTGCGTTGTAATGGTTTGTGGGAAAGTGTGAGTGAATGGGTATGTCTCTGTGTGTGCGTTTGGTGGAGTATCTGTGCGTGGCTTAGTAGGCAAAGCGTAGCGTTCTTTACTTAATAGGAAGGAGCAACTTTTTAGTCGCGTCATAGTCAAGGGACTTCAAAAATGTTTCCACTGTCAGTTCGCAGCTGGATTTTGGGAGCGGATAAATGTTGAAAATAGCGTTTGTTTTCTTATAAAGGACCCCTTCCTTTCTTCCAAGGAACAAGAACAATCTGTGAGCGAAGGCTGTTTTGACTTTAGGTAAGGAGCAGACTGCACTTTTGCGGGGCTTATCTTTTAGTATCGCTGGGTCACACGGTAAATGGGAATGTTTCTTAAGACTGACTTTTAAGATGAATGTTTGCCTTACCGTGAGTATATCCCAGTCCCTATATAACTCAGTAGTAGAGAAACGATAAGGTGGTCCAGCAGATACTTAAAGGAGAATACGTTGAGCCCTCCCCACAGCTAGGATGTGCGATTTAACCGCGCCGCACCAGATTGAGATACAGTTCTCTAGGAGCGAGTGACATAGTGCGAAGTATACAATATTGAGGACAGATCGGCCAGCTAAGTGCTTGAGTGGCCTTAAAATATACACCCGCTTACGTAGTCTCAAAGCTAGTAAATTTAGATGGGGTTTGAAAGTAAGTAATTGGGCTATTCAGACTCCCAGATAGTTTATGGTGTCCGTTCTCTCTAGAGTGGGACAAGAGCAGGAAGCTACCGAGGATAGTGAGGACGGGGGGCAGCATCCGTGAGCGGTGATATCGTATGATTGTTGTAGAACTTGACTGGATCTTATTGCAAAAGGGACACACTTTGTTTTAGAGACATTCAAAGTTAGGATGTTGCACTTTAAACATTTGTTCACTCTATCAAATCCCAAGTGAGCACAATTAAAGACATTATCCCAAGTGTCCCCTTGAAATAATAGAGTAGCGTCGTCGGCGAAACTGAAGACCTTACCCCCACGAAGTTGCAGCTGGCAAAGGTCATTAATATAGATCAGAAACAGGATGGGGCCGATTATACTGCCTTGGGGCACACAATACGTAATGTTAGCTTCATCGCTAACCCAGGAATCGATTTTTACTCTTTGAGTCCTATTGGTAAGATGGTCCTCGAAGAGTTTTAGAAGGAGTCCTTTTACTCTGGACCATTCCAGCTTCTTTAATAAGATGATGATGATGATGATTGTCAACATCTATAATGTAACTAAGATTCATCGGGATTGGGTTCAATCAGGTTAGTTGTCAAGTAAGTCAATAGAGCAACCATTTAGCACATGTCGGGCCGATTTTTTTTTTATAGGAATATCAAACTGTGTTGGCGTTGGGTTGGGCCTCGCGTCTGCTAATTCATAACGTTAAAGTCTGATTGGACATTCTAATGTCTAACTAATGTGAACTAACAATTGTAATGTAATTCATTTGTATCACATTTTATTTAATGTTAAGTGTGTTAATTTAAAGTACCTACCTAACCTATGTTAATTTTTATTGTCTTTGAATTTTGTTGATGTTATGTGTAGATGTTGAGCTCAACTTATTTGTAGCATACCGGACAAATCTCCGTGATTTATGGTTTGCTTTATAGTGTAATCTCATTGTAATATTATTAAGTAAAAAAAAAACTAACTATCTGTCTAACTATTCTAATGTGAGTTCTAACTCAGGCCACGAGAACCAATGATATTATGTCGCAGCCATCTAGTTTAATCAGCCCGTTCATTAAATGCCGCGTTTAAATGCATTCAATTATGCACTAACGAAATGAATAACCAGTAGGCTACTCGACGTTTAGGCGTGTATATATTTATTACATGCATACCTATATAACACGATTATGAACGCTTAATAGCAGTGTTCTTCATCAATTAAATATTTATCGCCCACTTAATTAGTTAAAGAAATTCGTGCTCAAGACAAATCGAGAAATGGCTAATTATTTGAGAGTTGTTATTAATGTTTTGAAATTTATTTGTGTTGTTATCAATAAGCCTATTGGCAAATTTAATTGTACGTTGGAATAATTTGATCGTCTTGCAAATGGTACTTAATTATGTTAACTAAAATAGCTGTTTTATACTGAATCGCTTGTTGAATATTTGTTAAAATGTTTTTGTCGCATTTTCTAGGTTAACTTGTCAACTTACGATAACCACCGAGACCAAAGGTTTAACGTGCCTTTTGAGGCATGTAGCAGCTCGAGATAGTGCTTTAATTGGTCACCCATCCGGTGATCCGGTAGCGCTTCACCAATCTCAAGAACCCCTCAAGAAATCTTAACGTTTTTTATTTTTATATTTTATTAAATGTGCAAACTAAATTAACGAGCACTTGAAACGTTTACGTTTTAGGCATTAAGTCGCCATTAGAAAACGGTAATAATTTTAAGGCTCATGATATGAAAGGCAACTTAATAAATTCTACAAAGGTACCTATTTCTAATGACTTGAATGTTTCATGAAGAGAAATAGGCTTTATTGAAAAGGACTTGACCAGTCTTTATTCACTCAAGCAATTACGAAATCTTAAGTAGATTTGAGCTGTCAATATTTCTGTACCTTACTCAAATAAAATCGGCCAAGTAAAATCGCGCAGTAAAAAGTTTCGTAGTCTAAAGTACTCGTACACCTTAGCATTATTTTTACTTTATTTTGAGTAAAATCAAATGTTTTGGGGCTTTTACTTGGTATAGAGTTATGCCTATTTCAATAAAGATTATTGTTTTGATGAAAACCGAGATATTATAGTGGTTTTTTACACTGTAAATAATTCAAAATAAATTTAAACTCGCGCAAATTAAAAAAGTATATTACTTTTAAAAAATTACTTGCTTTGTAATATCAATTTTATGGCATAAGTTTTCGTTGAAACTAGTAAAACCGTTTAATTTAATAAATGCTTACTTAATGTGAACTATAATTACAAGTGTATATCTTTCTGTTTTATAACATTGTTTATTGCTTAATTTTCTTAGAACAACGCCTCGGTTTGTTTGCAATGTTATAATGTTATAAAAATCAATCAATAATCATGGCGACATTTAGCTTTACAGCATTGACAGTCTACGCGTAAAGTAGCTGTAACATACAAAAGGACATGATAAAACTATAAAGGGTCCTGATGGACCACGGTACCCTAAAAAAGGTACTTAAGTACAATCCCATTACTTACTTATTTTTCCGTGCGTCAATAGGGGACGAAATAAAGTCGAACTAAGTTCCTTATAATCCGCTCAACGGGGCCTAATGAAATGTACTTTTGCTTTAACTTTAGGAATGGCCACTCACAGATAGGCGCAGAGACCCAAATTTGTTTTTATATAATCAAAGCCGGGAAGGGGCGGCTGGTGTTCTGGCACTCGTATTTTTCTTTTATTAATTGGCTTAATGACGAATTGCGAGTTGCGAATGTGCGACTTACATATAACTTTAACTTTGACTCATTAGGCACAGTCATTCAATTTCTATGTTCAATAATCGACGTTTGACAATGAGGGATGACAGATATTCTCCTGAAACCTGTTCTTAATTTTCAGTAACGATGTCGAATTTCACTGAGAGTGCAAGCGGACTTCATTACTAGCACACGTAATGCCATAATAATTCACTCGGCAAAACGCATTGAAAATATAATAGTACTACAAACGGGAATTTGCACTTCTCCGTCAAGAAAAACAGAGGAGGACTGAAGCTTGTTGTTAATTATATACGAAACAAATAGACGTGGCAATAAAGTTTATTTTTATGAAAACTAGCTGACCCGGCGGACTTCGTACCGCTTTGACAGTTTCCATGACAACAAAACAAACAAATCATCAAAATGAAAAAGTCTGTCAAAATTTCAATAAAAAAGTATAAAAAACTACCAGTTAGGTTCTATTCCCAACATCAAATTCAAGACCTAAGTAGTAAATTGTGGAACCAAATATAGAAAAAAGGTATGAGTTTAATTCCCGTGGGAATATCGGGAATGAAACTCATACCTTTCTATCTATCTATATCTACCCTTTGTGTTAATCTAGGTTATAAACTATCTGTATGCCGAATTTCATCCAAATCCATCCATCCGTTGCAGCGTGAAGAAGCAACAAATATACACACATACACACAAACCTTCGCATTTATAATATTAGTGTGATCAATTGGAACGGACTATGGTTGTGTTGTATTCTGTGAACGACTAAAATTGCAACTAAAGCCGTTGTTCCTTACTGACACCGCAACTCGCAGCCGCAGAAACATTAAGCTATGCAAACCTTTCCAAACCTATGCAGGTCCGTTTGCTCCCCTGTTCACAAGGAGACTGCGTGCTGGCCGCCTCATAATTAGTTATTCTTCAATTATTTTCATCGAGGCGCGAGGAAGCTATTTACGGTAAGATGAGGAAAGCTAATGAGACACAATTCTGCCCCACTATTGTTGAATTCGCATATGGACTCCATCATCATCATGTCCATCATGTCCACTGATCGACTTAGGATCTCCAAGTGCACGCCATTGAGCACGATCCTCGGCTACTTTTATCCAGCTCTTGCCAGCCACCTTGCGAAACTCGTCGCTCCACATAGTCTCAGGTCGTCCTACACTACATTTGTTGATACACGATTCCAACTCAAGTACTCATAAACACCAACGGTTATCAGTTCTGCGACTATTATGGCCAGCCTACTACCACTTCAGCTCGCTAATCCGGTAGGCTATGTCGAGTATATTGGTTTTTAGACGGATCACATCTAGACTCCGCAGCAGGTAAATCGGAGCATTACGTATTATATTTTGGTCTTATTTTTAGAACTATTCCTGGACACATTAAAGTTAAAATTAGAAGTTACAACTAATTTATAGCCCAAAGTACGCGAGCGACAGAATTGAGCTATATTTTTACGTGTTATTCGGTGAAAAGGCAAAACGTCCCGGACATTAATCTTGCTGCCGCTACCGTAAAGAATTAGTCTCACAGGGGAGTGTACTTTATATGGTGTACTAATGATTTATCAAGTAACTTATATGTAACTTCGGAATACGGTAATGCACTTGAATACAAACGAGTTATACACCATTTATTTTGCTAATAACATATATTTTTTTCGCAGATATCGATGTCAGTCTCTAAATAATCCAGAAAAGGTACTGCAATTCATAACCTCATCACCAGCTCATTTTATTTACCCACTGCTGGGCCATTACCCTTTCATGGATGGAAAAACCACAGGGAGAATAGGCCATAATCCACTACGCAAGAAATGTAAAATAAAAAAAAAATAAAAACAGCAGGACCAAAAATAACAACGGAAACTTTTAATTTTCAATAAGTCCATAACCAAAAATTATTAAAAAGGTAAATTTTATACGAAAGAGTTCGTATCATTAATCATGTACCCAAAAATAACACCGTTTATTTTATGAGCGTAAAGCAGATGGTTACGTGAAATAAAACAGGCGGGTACTGAATTGAGGTTTTCCTATTAAAACAAACCACATGTTGCTGCCATAACTTTTTAACCTTATATGATAAGTATAACTTGCTTGTATAACGGGCTGGGAGGATAAATAATCAGTAATTATTATAAATTAATCATTCATCATCTGTTAATAATATTCTGAATTGATTCTAAGCGCAAATGAAAATAGAATCTCAACACTTATTGATGTACTACAGTAATGTATGTACAACGGTACACTTAAATCTATGAGCCATAATAATTGTGTCGTTAATGTTCATAACTTTTAATCATCTAGTCATCGCAACGATTGTTTAAATATTACATGTATACTACTAACTAATCACATTTATTAATTTAACAGTTAACACCAATTACAGTTAATAGTACAAAGGACAATAAAAGAAATAACTAAAGTACAAATAACAATAACAAAGATAAAAAAGAAAAAGTTACAAATCAATTACAAACTCATATGTCTCGGAAAATAGTATGCACCCATTCAAGACCTTCCATCGATCCGCATACACATCACATTCAGGCTAATTGTTACCATTCCCCTAAAACCAGTTCATAGAGAAAGTGAACCAATTTATCGAGTCAAAATGTACAACATGCTACGACTCGGGTAGCGTCTGTCATCGTAGCGATTATATAGGACTGTAGCAAGTCGTAGCGAATCGTAGCAAATCGTAGCAAATTGTAGTGCAGCGAGAACCTAGGGATTTTCAACAATAGCTTCGTTTTAATCAAAGGTTTATCGCATGATTACTCAAAGGCTTACTAAGCGATTCCTTTTTTTAGGGTTCCGTACCTCAAAAGGAAAAAACGGAACCCTTATAGGATCACTTTGTTGTCCGTCATTACATCATGGTTCGATCGTGATGGAGATCATCTGTTACTAATGCCCATACAGTGCCAGACAGTCTACCAACAGGGAGAGATGGCGTGAGGTCGTGCGGAGAGCTGTGTCCGCCTTAACCACTGATTTTGATGACTCAACGTGACCACGACCGCTCTGCCAAGAGCGAATCGATAGAGAAAAAGAACCATGCCATGTGGGGTATCGTATGAAAAGGTTTCATTTGCACAAGCTTAAACAGATTTTTATTTTTTTTTGATTTATGACGAAGAATGAAAAAGAAATACCTTTTCCCTCTTTTATGTATAAGTACCTAATAACTTTGGTGTATGTAGTACCTAACAGTCGGGAAAAGTTCGAGACACGATTTCTGAACTATATAATATGTACCCATAAATTTGTACGGGACACTCGGTGGGCGAGTCCGACTCGCAAATGTCCAGTTTTTTTTTACAAAGAGAAACGATTAAAAAGCTGGATATACTCGATGCTATTTAAAGATTTACATTTCAATATCCTCTAATGTAAAAATATGTAATCAAGTGTGTTTGTTGGTGCACAGATTGACGTTATTTGCCTGAAAGGTTTCTGTGTAGAATCGGCCATGATAGCAACTTTAGGGTAGTATCTATTTTTATACACCTATTTTATGTATACCTATATTTATTTTTGTCGGCAATTAACCTTCTTTTGCTGTCTATTGGTTTGAATAGTACAAGATCCAGTGAAGTTGCATGGCTTATAGGCATCTGTATTACCGGTGTGAAGGGTAATGGCTACAGTGAGGTTAAAGGGCGTACAGATACAAAGAACTTTAGAACTTTTAAAGCTTAAGGGTCAGCGATACGCATGATATAAAAAATAACCGTGTACATAATCTAAGAAAATAACATAATGAAAATAAAATATGAATATGAGCTATGTCATTCTGTACCCGTCCTTTTGTTTTTGCTCGTATTAATGGAAGAGATATTATAACTACAATCAAAGTTACATGCATATCACAATAAGCAAACGTTTGGCTGCATACAAACTGTTCGCAATCAACCTCCATTCTGACGTAAATGCATTCGATCGCCTTACGAGTTTCGCCTTCAAACTATCTTCTCAGCAACTGTTCGTGACGTCTTATATAAAGATCGGTCACACACATGCCGTTTCTAATCTGACCAAGAAAATGTTAAAATCGTCAATTCAAAACTTAATGTAAAGTTCACTATTTCCTGTAGCATTGAACACAACTATAAGACTCTTAGATAGATACTCAAATTGATGTCCTTAGCGTTCTCGGTGTAACTGAGTGTGGAGTTATATCGTAAGTTTACTTCAGGAAGACGACTTCAAAAACAAGAACTGAGATTTATTTTACACTTAATTTAAAATTAACTCTGTTTATTGTATAAACATATGAGTCGTTCTAACAGTCTTCGAAAATGTACATAATTGATCGAAGGGTACAGTGCATTTCTTAATGTCCCTCGGCAAACTTCTTGTTTCGGCTGTTGTCGGATTTCTATCAGTTATAGATATTTATAAAATTTATAAAATACAGTGAAACCTGGCTAGATCGGGTGGGCGTTTAATTTTTCACTGTATTTTATAAATTTTATAAATATTTAATTTAGCTTCAGTGCAGCAATTAGCACTTCAAAATAAAAAAAGTAAACTTTAGTTATATATATATATATATATATATATATATATACTATATTATACTTAATAAAATAGGTAATATGAGATGTATACATAATACCTACTAATAAATATTGTCATATAAACTACATATACTTATATACGATAAAAATGTTGCAGACTAAGGCCTAGCTAAAAGAAAAGAATGAAGTTTAATGTTAAAAGTAGCAAGAGACTTGGAGTGGCGAACATCAGGCGGGAGATTATTCCAAAGACTGGTAGCCTAAACTGTAAAATAATGTCTAAAGTACTCTGAACGAGTCAAGGGATGTTTCAACAGGTTATCAGCCCCGGACGGAGCCTGCCAGAAAGGGCGAATTCGCAGCGAATTGTCTGCTGCGCCCAGAAGAAGCGTTTGACGCGCGATTCCGTATCAAAATTTTGCCGCTCCATTTTCCCTAGATACGTGCACTCGCTATAATGTTCGCGCGTAAACTTTACTGTACTGTTGATTTCTTCGGCCTCTGCTTTGGGGCCGGTTCGGGCTGCGAGGGCTAGGCCTCATTGGGCTTTCTTCTTAGGCAAAACAATTGCACTAGGTCCGTTGGGTGGCACTGCAGGGGTTATTTTTAATTTTTTTTTAACCCACACTGCCGTGTCTCGAGCCGAAGCTCCATGGCTATGCTGTCCACCTTTCCCTCCCCCTGCTGCTGCGCGTAAACTGGATGCAACCAAGAGGTTCCTAGTAGCGAGTCCCTAGCGCGAGTCGAGAGGAGACGAAGCGCACGCGATTTACGTGCGAATTTTCAACTCGCGCGGTGCTTGTCGACGCAATGTATTGGCACCCAGTACCTTGCCAATGCGCGTATGAGTTCGCGCGAAACGATTCGCTGTGGATTCGCCCCTTCTGGACAAGGTCTAAGCTTGTAATCGTAATCGTATTTATAATCCATACCTAGGAATTGGAAACGCTCCTTAAGGGGGGACTAAGCCGAAAGGAAGTTAAAGTATTCATAACAGTACATAACTTTTATTTTTTACTTTATTTTTTTTTTTGTTTTTTTTTTTTATTTACATTTGATTGGTCTAGAAAAATTTAGTAGGCTACAGTTTTAACGTAGGTTCTCAGCAAATAAGTTTACCTCCAATGTACTGTGCAATGTACGGGCATTGTAAAGAGTTGAGTTTTCTCTCCATAATTGAACTAACGTATCCAATAATATTAACTTTTAATTTGGTTTTTTTTTGTGACCGCCAGGGCTACCATAGCGTAATTTCTTTTAAAGTTTTAAAAAAGCTGTTAATCTAAAATTGTCCATTTTTAAGGAAAAGTTCTTAGATAAAAGTTTTTCACTATCCTGTATACTTTACCCTCCTTTCGGCTTAGTAACCCCGTTCCGACTAACGTTGTATAGTTACAAGATAAAATTTTACTAGAAAAAGTCTACCAGCCTCAGGAATCTTAAGTGGGAATTGAACCACTCAAATTTTATCTTGTAACTAGCTGACCCGGCAAACTTCGTACCGCTTTGACAGTTTCTATGGCAACAAAACAAACAAATCATTTTGTCTTGGAAAATTAAATCGTTTTTAGTATTTTCCGTTACTTATTATTTATGTTTCACATCGTTCAAAGCTTCCCTGAACTTCCGCAAAATTAGCGAAATCGGTCCAGCCATTCTCAAGTTTTAGCGAGACAAACGAACAGTTTTATTGAAATTCATTCTCATTCTAAGCTTATCCGATACGAAAGGATTTTCCAAAATTCTATCCTTACCATTTCAAATTTCGAACTCTACGTCCATATGAGGCCGTGTCCTAAAAGTGCATAACTATGTAATCTCTATTAAGTCTGTAGCATAACCTATTTAAGCTTAGAAACCTTCAAATGAGGTATTAATATAGTACGGTGACTTTCGAGACATTCCAATTTTAAAGAGTATTTGCGTTTTTAAGTGAGTTCAACCTTTTTTGAATAAAATCGGATTGAGTTTTCAAACATGTGTCAAAATAAAATACAATTTAAATCAAAAGCACTAAGGAGGTGATATCAATAATATCACCTTCGAAGCTAATCGCCGCCAAAATAATTTTCTACCCCTTTTTAACCCCGTTAGGGGAAGAATTTCAATGAAATATGAAACACGTCTTCCATCAATTAAAAAGGTTTATGCATAATTTGAAGTAGATTGGACCAAGGAATCACGTCGTCCTATACAAACTTTGCCCCCCCTTTTCTCTCCCTTAGGGGTAGAATTTCGGAAAATCCTTTCACATCGGATACCTACGTCATACAAAGAACACACCCTCCAAGTTTCAGGTCTCTACGATCAGCGGTTTAGGCTGTGCGTTGATCCGTCAGTCATTCAGACAGGACAAAGCATTTTATATGTATAGATTAACGTGTTTTCATTATTTCGTTCTACTTAACAATAGAGATACTGAATAGTTATGTAATAATAGACTGGCGCCAACAATTATTCCGGCTTTTGAATAATTCGCAGGGTGAGAAGAACTTTGCACTCCGACTTCAAGAAGTCTGTCCATTAAGCTGAGGTAAAGTCCGGATATTACCTTGACTATCCTCCGTACAACGGAATCGTACTTATCGAATAGCGAAATCCTTATTTGTATATGTTGACGCTACTGTGACTAATGAGTTTATTTTTTTTTAGATTTCTATAGTATTTATGTAAGTTTTCAGACTAAGGGCCTGTTTCACAACCTACAAGTAAGTTCCCATTAGCGTTTACTTGACAGATATTCCATACAAAACTGTCACTTTATCTGCCAAGTATCTCCTAATCAGACATTGTGAAAAGGCCCTAAAACTAATAAGTGTTTACAAGTATAATAACGGCCACAGCAAATGTAAATTTGGAAGTGAGAGTAGGCTTATATTTAATACTTTTTCTTATAATTGTAAATGTAATATTGTATGATTTGGTGTTTTTTTTTTTATTTGTAAATGTTGTTACTTTTATAATTAAAAACTGTGCAGTATCTTGCGCCCATTATTGCCAAAGCTGAAAAATGTCCTAAGTAGGTAAAAAAAGTGCTTATCGAATAAGTTTATGTTAATAAATCTTTCCAAAAATACGGACAGGTATAAATAGGTTATTTAATTAAAGAATCTTCCTTATTTATTTTTATCTTGATTGCAATCGGCTATTTATTTCATGGAGTATGACAGTGTTTATTTTTGCAGTTGAAAAGCTTCTTAGATTCGTTTTATATTTTTGCAATCGAAAAAATTGAACATCGAAAGAGCTATTTGTCTTTAGTTTATACCGGACACCTTCGATGCAAAAAAACATCTGCAATGCGGAACCTGACGCACGTAAACGTAAACGACGTAACTAATTAACTGTAATGTACAGACGCCTGCACATCAACCTATCCAAAACTGTCAAATTTCTTCAATACAATGTGAACCATATGCTTAAGGCATAAAGTTTAAAGTCTATTGAGGAAATTTGACAGTTTGTAGTAGGTTGATGTGCAGGTCTGTTTACCTATATACCGCTTCGTAGCACATAAATCTAAAATAAGAGTAGAGTAGAGAGTAAGAGTAAAAAAAAAAAAAAAAAAAACGTTACTGCGTTGAAATTAATTTAACTGTATTAGGATTGTGTAACCCGTCTTTGAATTGTATAAAATTAAGTACAGCACAATACGGACAGTATTGTGCTGTGTACACTGCTGGGCGACATAGCCCTCCATCATTGAAATCAAGTCATCGCTACAACTGATGGATATTACCACGCTACTGAAGTGAGGTTCCATATTAAAACAACCACATGTTGTTGCCATAACTTTTTATCCATATCATGATAAATACAACTTCATCATTTCACGAGCTGGGAGACCTTGTAGGTAACAATAAATAATATATATAAAATAATTTTTCATCATCTGTTAATTATATTTCAAAATGAGTATTCCATATATAATCTCAACACTTATCGATGAAAATGCTTGCTAAATGCCACTTTTCCCGATCTGGGAATTCGACCAAGGACCTTCGGATATCGAGCCGAGTGCTATGCCACTCTACCACCGAGGTGGTGGAAAAATAAAAATCTTGACGGCAGGCGGTAAGCTTTTTGTATTCCCTCTTGTCAATGCCAAGAGGAAATAGTTGTTCCACGGAGTTAACAGTACACTTCAGGATGTACCGCAGCCACGATTTCCTACAAGATTAAAGAGGCATAATAATAAGAAAAACAGAAGTAGAATGGGAAGGTGAAAAAGAAGAATACCACAATCAATCGAGAGTACAATTGTATCTCAGTGACCTGATTCCAATAATGTCCTTTAAAGTCTAAATGCCTTACAAATAAACAAAAAATAAGCTCCGAATAGTTATTCCGCGTTTTGTTCCTGTCATGAAAACGTAATTTCAAATTAGAGTAAAATAGACAAAACACGGAATAACTATTCGAAACTTATTCTTTGTTTATTTGTAAGACTCTTAGTGTCTTACAAATAAACAAAGAATAAGCCCTGAACAGGTATTCCGTGTCTTCGTCATTTCATATTGACTGACTTACAAAACACGGAATAACTATTTAAAATACTCTGTTTATTTGTAAGACACCAAATGTTAAAATCGAGTTACAGCAGAGAGCGTTCGCCATTGTGAACGTTTTTTAAAAAAAACCAGAGAGGAGTTTGTTTTCCGATTAAGATGAGTATATAAATATGGCACCTTAAAGTTTCCCTTCGCAGACCTGCGATACAGTCAGCATATTTACGTTTAATTTCGCTGATGCTGTTTACCCATTCGACTTTCAGCGCGAAGGCGCGAGAACTTCGCAAACACTGATTTCGGAACTTCCAACATTGTATTAAAATGGTTACGTTTGCAAAACGGTTTTTTTCATTAAAGCTGCTGACACTTTACCTAATGTAGAGCCTAAAGTGTTTATTTAATCTACGTAGCTAGGTAATCTTAGAACAAGGCTGTATGGGCTAAATCCATTGCCTAATAAACGTCGCGTCATCGGTTTTAGTTCGTTCGTTACAGCCTAATATTTCACCATTAACCACGAAATAAAAGATACTAGAGACATGGCTGTATGAGTTAGATCCCTTAGCCTTATTCGCGTCACTGGTTCTAGTTCGTTACAGCCTAATATTTTCTTTGATAAATGTTTCTTTTAAGCCTCCCACTTTTGAGCGTCATGGCTTGCGGGGTACTCCGTTATTAATGGGGATATCATCTTAGAGCCGTGTCGTTGCTACTTGAAACAGCGGAGACAGCCCGAATGAAAGATTAATGAGGACACCCAACGGGCACAGACAAAAGAACGCTTTGAACGTTCTCCGGACTGTGAATTAATACTGAAATACTTTTTATTTTGTTTTGGCGTTGACAATACCAATACAACTCAGAGTCTCACACTTAATTTGTTTATTGAATTGATTTCAGTCTTAAGAATGTCTGTGGCTGAATAGGGAGATACTCGGATTTAATTTAATATTGAGGCTCAATCCTTATAGTTACGTGAACCCACTTCTAGCAGAAGCGCATTAGCTTTATAAATTAGTATTATAAACGGGACTATTAAAAACTAATGTATTTTGAATGTATTCATATATTGCTTTTAAATTAAAATAAATTCCATCGTTAGATCAGAAACATTTTCTGAATCGTTTGGCGAAAGCTTTATAACCACAAGTTGACAGTTCTGGTGATTTTAAAGCAATCAAATGAAAAAAACAAAGCTTAATAGTTAAGATGGCTTTGCCGTCGACTGTACATAAACTCTTTGCTTTTATCAGTGTTCCAACGGTCCCGGAAGTGTTTGCTCGTCAAAGGTCCCGCTAATAAAAGGGCCGGAACAGGGAAATTGGTGCGAAATACCGCCTTTATGGGCATCCCTGTACCTGCTTGATGACTTCCTTAGACGAAGAAGCGTGTAAAAGAGCTTTTGCGACGGACATTTTTTTGTATAATATCGATACGGGAAAAGTTTTTTAATTGATGAGGTGTGCTGGAACGATTCAAACGAATCAATTTATTCAAATAATAATTGAATAAAAATAGTCATTGATATTTACGTTGGCAGCTAAACATTGATTGATGAATCGATTGCTATGCATCTGTGATTTCTCTGGTACTGATGGGTTTTCATGGGTGATGGTGATTACTTTCATCGGGTGACCCACTTGCTCGTTTGTCATCTTTGACATAAAAATACCTTTTGTGAAATCTTCTAAACACAGCTAAATGTGAGTTTTAATGTGACGACCTCCGTAGCCGAGTGGCTTGCACGCCGGACTTTGGGCGGCGCTAACTCTGAGGTCCCGGGTTCGATTCCCGGTCGGGTCGATGTCGGAAACGATCTTTTCGATATTGTGTCGGGTCTGGGTGGTTGTGGTACCGTCGTTGTTTCTGATTTCCATTAAACGAGTGCTTTAGCTACTTACCTTGGGATCAGAACAATGTATGTGATGTTGTCTCATATTATTATTATATTTTTATTATTAATATGACGATAACGTTACGTTACAAAATAGTTGCAACTGCTAATAAATGTGTTGGAAGAACATACAAGCATTTAATTGGATGCTGGAACTGTCACTGATTACCATAGACCCTTTGATTATATAATCAAAACATACACCCAGAGCTTTAAGTGATGTGGTCAAGTGGAAACAAGACCTTTCCAAAACATGATTAATGACGGTAACCGGACGATAACGTACAGTCAATCAAGAAATTAATATGAAATAATTAAAGTAAAGGTATGATGGTGTATGATGTATAGGACTGTAGTACTATTAGTTATGCTGTGGTATAAATATAAAAAAATATAATTTTGGAAAGATATTAGACAATTGGGTAGTTGACAACAACAACAATTAATTCCAGAACAATAAACGTATAAACGTATAAATGAAATCACGTAACAGTAATAGTTTTGACAGTTGTTAAAAAGTTTCTATATTGACTAAAAAGTCAACTACCCAATTGTTATTTAAACATGCACCTTCTAGATGAATACTGCTCGAGAAATTTTTGTAACATTGACTTCATTGGAAAACAATTACTATAAAAGAGGTTTGTATTAGTTATCTTATCTTATTTTATCTTAGTAGGGCCTGCCGAGGTTTCCTTCTTGCAGTAACACCTCGAACCATCGGGATCTTTTGTGCAACCCCATCCTTTCACTCTTCCTCCTCTGTAAAGATAGAGGCCATAAGTTTGGCAACGTCCTTAAGAGCGAAGAGCCTGAAGTCCTCCGGTTTTGGATAGGCCGACCCCAGGAGTCCCATTCCTTTCCTAGCCAGAGAGTCGCAGTCACACAGTAGGTGCTGCATTGACTCCGTTTCCTCTCCACACGCCCTACACAAACTAGTTGTTGAAAGGTGCATTCTGTGAAGCATTTGTTTTGTGGCATAGTGCCCTGTCAAGGCACCGATGGTTAGTCGGGCCTGCCTTCTACCGCCTCCGCATATGAACTTACTCCGTCCTAAGGCATTTTTGCCAAGGAAGGATTTGGAGTGTTTCGTACCCAGCTGCTCCTTCCATTCGATGCCGTGCCTGTTTTCGATGTAATTTGTATCAGTTTGTATGTATCATTATCATCATCATCATCATCAATCTATAC
Organism: Eudonia truncicolella; assembly: GCA_949315975.1. Taxonomy (NCBI): domain Eukaryota; kingdom Metazoa; phylum Arthropoda; class Insecta; order Lepidoptera; family Crambidae; genus Eudonia; species Eudonia truncicolella. Next base: position 15,027,434 of record OX438830.1, on the reverse strand, counting down.
TAGTCCACTGCTCCACAAAATATGTCCATAGGCTGTTTTGTATGTATGTAGGAAGTAATCTCCGTAATAACTAAACCGATTCTAAAACTTAGTAAACTACACTGTTCTGCTTTTATTACCTCATTCAAGATAGTTCTAACTTTAATCGGGAAAAACCGGGGTCAGAAGCTAGTATATTATAAAATTACGCCAAAAGGCACATCAATGCAATAACATGTAGAGTCCGTTATAAGATCTCTATAATACAAAGCTTGAGCAGTTCAAACTTAAAAGCTTGTCATACGAATAGCCAAAATTGCCCAAAAATATGATTAATGATGATAGCAGAGCACTCGCTGAAATGGCCTTAGTAAACATTAGCCGCGGACCGCTAAAATGCCGCTCAATGACAAACTACATTTTTCGATTAAGAGGCATGTTGTTGAGGCTCAGAAACAAAACTTTTTTTCAGAGAAGTGGGCCGTCTCAGAAAGAGCGGTCTTGACCCTAGCTGCTAGTCATTCCCAGTGCAAAGGTTGTCTACCGCTTTTCAACACAGTGACATAGCGCGGCATTTTAGTGGTTTTATTTATCCAGCAGCACTGTCTACGAGGAGTAAACATTAGCCGCGGACTGCTAAAATGCCGCTCAATGACAAAATCACATTTTTCAATTAAGAGGCATCCAGTTGTTGAGGCTCAGAGGCAAAACTTCATACTATGGAAGTAGGCCGTCTAAGAGAGAGCGGTCTTGACCCTCTCTCACTCCGAGTCATTCCCTGTGCAATGGTTGTCTATCTATGTTCATCACTTACATGGCGCAGCATTTTAGTGGTTTTACTAGCTAAGCAGCACTGCCTACTCAACTCTTGAAGCAATAAGTAATTTCGTATAAGAGGGATTTAGTGGGATTAAAGAAGTTCTTTGCCCAGTAGACCTATATTTTTTGCAACAAAGTGTCGCGGCGTTTTAGTGGATTTCTTAATAGGCGGAATGCCGGTAAACACGCGGCTCTAATAACCGCAACACCCGAAGAATGGGCTTCTGCAGCTATAGACTATGTAATCATACACGTATACGAGCGTATACACGCCAATATCTCTTTGTATAGGAAGACGGATGTCGTCTATCCATCAGTTGGGGTCGTCCATCGTGTTTTTCGTTAGATTGATAAGTGCCGGCTCTCGAAGATACAATGATTAAGTGCTTTGAGAAGTCGCTTGTGGGAGATTTTAGATATTGTCGTTAATTTGGGTAAAATGGAAGTACTTTGAGTCATGAGAATGATAAATTAATATTAATAGACCGAAGAACAGACGCCTGCTCAACCAATCCAAAACTGTCAAATTTCTTCAATACATTTTCACCCATATATGTATTTAAGGCATAAAGTTCAAAGACTATTGAAGAAATTTGACAGTTTGTGGTAGGTTGATGTACAGGCGTGTGTACATTATGTTATTTGTAACAGCCATTTTGTTCAGTTATTATGTTTTTTATGAGCCTCGTAGCGTCAGCTCGGACTTACGTATCTAGAGCACACAACACTCGCTGTTTCCATTTGACGCCCATACTTAAGTATTAGCAATAAATAGTATATAAGATGTAAACACAAATAAATAATCTCTTAGCTCTCAGCTCGCGAAGCTATAGACAACATACTGGCTGTTTGATTCACCCAAAGAAGGAGCTAAAAGCCTTATTTTGACGCTGTTACAAAAAGCTTAATCCTTGAAAAAAAAAGAAGCGCTAGTGGAACACAAAAATAATAAGTAATGGTCATGCGTTATGTTAAGGGACTATATGTTATATAAGATCTAGTACTTTACCAACATGATGCAATACATAATACCTATATGAATAGGTATATGCACAATAGGTGTGCAATATATGCATTGGCGCCAATAAACTTATCAAACCAAAATTAAATAGTCTTGTTTCTATTATTCTATTTAAGAAGAATTCTCTCCTCATAATAACGAAAATTTAAATGTTGTTTTCTTTTTTTATATATAATGTATTAATAAATGTGTTTTGTCCTAAATAATGTTTTTTCTTTCTTTCTTTTTTTTCTCATACTTTAATTAAAGCAGTAAGTATTTCAATTGAATTTTATGAGGCATGAAACTATCTCTTAACGCTAAGACGCCTTAAGGAGGAACTTTTAAATTAGTTCTTAAAAAGACGCCTTCTTTTAAACCTTTGTACATGTAATGGAAGGATTGTTTAGTTACTCACAGAGAAGATTCTATAATAGCAGGGACACTGTACAGTGTACAAAGATATTACGCGAACGCTACTGTATGTTAACAAAATATGGGGTGATAAATAATAAAAACGAGTACATTCGTAACTAGTGTTAGATTTCAAGACGAATGATAATAGACTTTGAAGTATGTTACAAATAAATATGAGTGAATTTGTAATGAACTAAACACGTGTTTTATACTCCATATTGAAATAACCTGCTTGATAATTGACTCCCTAGTAGCGATAAATTCAAATGGATTTATTGAAAGCTTAATAAGAACCAAAAATATGAAATAAAAATGTTAGTATATAAGGTAGTTGTCACATATCATAAATTGAATAATATTAAATACCTACGTGGGTATTATTGCAATATTTCGGATTTTAATAGCCGTCCCTTAAAATCCGAAATATTGCAATAATCGAAGCTCGCTCGAATCTTACGACGGACGTCCTTTAGTAATAAATCTACAGGCATAGAACGCTCGCACTAAGACCTATTTATTTTATTTTTATTTAAAGTTCTTAGACATGAAAACACTTTTTAAGAATTTAACTCGCGTTTAACGTCACATATTATTTTATCTTGGCGTTTCAAACCATTTGAAGGGTCTGTCTCTCTGTGACCACGGACCCGGTATAAGAGTTGGATTGGGATGTCAGTATAAAATTAATAGTTATGTAAAAATAAACAAGTGTTAAATTGTTTTTGTTTTGTTTATATAATTTTAACGCAAATTTTGTTGCGAAACAAATTACAGAAACACAAATGTTGAAACCTGCTCGTGGAAATTTTTTCAACATCCGTGTTTTTGTAATTTGTTTCGCAACAAAATTTGCGTTAAAATTATATAAACAAAACAAAAACATTTTATAAATAGCTTGCCTACTTCTTAACTGATCTTTAGTATTTGTAAAAATATTATGATCGGGTGTTATGACGGTAGTTGTTGACATTAAATGGGTGCCTTTGGCTTTCAAAGTAAAAAAGTAAATAGTGTTGAATAATTTCGGCGGACTGGTTAGAACCACGATAGCTCAATTGGAAGAGCACCTGACCCGGTATGTCAGAAGGGTGCAGGTTCATATCCTGCTCGTGGAAATTTTTTCAACATTTGTGTTTTTGTAAAGTGTTAAATTCGTAAAAAGTGTTCCATTTCAATATAATATGTTCGTATTTCATGTTCCCCTACCGTTTATAAGTAAATATAAGTTACTTATCTTATCTGATTCTTAAAACTGACACCGAATAGTAAGAAAACTATTCAATTCGTGTCTCTCGCACAATCACAGTCAAAGATGCCTTGCTTAATAACACCGAAACCGTAGGAATTAAATTCTAAGTACTTTGAACACCTCGAGCTTAAACGGCAAAGGGTGTCAGCTGTCTAATCCCAGCTTACAGCGTCCCACAAAGTAGCCCCGGGGGGCTGGTCCATCGCCCACTAAAACACAAAAGCGATGAGTCGTAACTACTCGTTACGTTACTACTGCCGCACAATTTATGAACGCAGCAAGTACAACTTACTGTGTTTGTGATTGTGATATTTGAGGGGCTTACATTACGATCTATTTTCTCGAAACTGTTCACATGGTGTTTATTGCGTTCATAAATTGCGCGGCAGACTAGTGAGCAAAGCAGATAACAGGGTGCCTAGTGCGAGTTTCATTCGCCATTCGATCACGCTAACGAAAACGAGAAGAAAGAAACGTTACTTAGACAGCAACATAATTTCGCGTTTCACTTGTTTTAACAAATGTACTAGTTATTTTTGACATTCAATCAGGTTAACGAAAACGAGAATTCGTATGGCAAAATTTTTACTCTTCTCGTATGTCGCCAGGAGGCGCTGCTTCTATGCCATACTAATTTGCGTTAACGTAAACGTAATCGAATTAATGCGGATAGTAAACGAAGCTTATACTAGTCACCTATATTAGTATTGCGCATTTCAGCTCGTATTGCCGATTTCCAAAAATAATGTAGACGTTTATTTACACCAAAACCACATACATATACATAACATACATTATTTATTACACGATCATACGGCACGCTGATGGAGAGCAGCCATCCGTGGACGCTGAAGTACGTCAAAGCGTTCTCTTCTTTTTTTTTTATATTAACGGGTAGGCACAGTGCCTTGATCTCACCTGATGTTAAGTGATGATAGGGCCAATGGTGGAAGCGCACTTCACCCGGGATCCTCATCTAGTGAGGCACTGGCTCTCTTATCTCTAGCTACCGGAACATAACAATGCTACAAACATTGATGTTATGGCGATATATTTAGATAAGATGGTGGCAGCTAGCCAGGCGGACAAACAAGCCCTACCACCAAACAAACCGAGTACACAAACATGTACCCCGCGCTGGGAATCGACCACAGAGGCGGTTGAAAGGTTAAAGGTTGGTTGCCTTTTTCAAACTTCTTGCGCACGAGCGAGACTTTTTGAAATAAATATAATCTTCTAGAACAATAACCTAATGCCGTAACCTTTCGGAGATATGAGCGAATCTCTACTTGATAAATAACTGATTTTACTGACTAAAAAATTAAGAATTTGCCCTTTGCGTTGCGGTTGAAAATCAACTGTCTGCGCACGAATATTTTCAAAAAAGGCACCACAGTCGCTTATTATCCTTATATACGCTGATACTTTACCAAAGCATCTAATATTAGGCAGGTCAGACGATTTTCAATCGACTCAGTGGTCTAAAAACTGCCCATTTCATGGACGACGGGCTTTAGTCGGCCAACCCGTAAATTCCGGCTAACGTCCGGAAAACGCGCCTCTTCAAACATTGTGTAACGAAGTTCCGGTTGAGTCATACTTTGGTGAGCAGAGCCGTTGGATCACCATATTAGTGCAAGTTTAACAAGCGAACACTCCTGGCTGTAACGGTTATAGTTTCCGGTTGGATTCGAGTTAGATTTCACCCGAACGACAAGATTGTTTTATGGCATAGTAGTTGGAATAATTAGTAATAGCAATCATATTTAAATGCTAATAGTCCATTATCAGCAATTTAATTAATCGTAGTTGCTAAAATTCGTGATTGCTATTATCATATGGTTGATATTTGTTTATGTTGCACTTGTTTTATGCCGTAGGTCGATTTGGTGAAGACAATCGCATAATTGCCGAAATTTAAAAAAAAACAAGCATTTTGCTAATTACAGATTTTCACAATAATGTGAATAGCATTTTACAGTCATAATCATATAAAAAATCACATCAGCAAATAGCATAGCAATAGCGCGTAGCATGCTACCATATGAAAAAATAGCGTGCTAATGAAATTAACGAAAATTAGCATTAATTTCCGTTATTATGGCATAGTACACACGCCTGCACATCAAACTACCACAAACTGTCATATTTCCTCAATAGACTTTGAACTTTAAGTCTTAGGCATTTGGTTGAAAATGTATAGAAGAATTACAAAAACACAAATGCTGCTGCTGCTCTGCTGAAAGTCGCGGGTAGCCGGTGGATGCGAGCACAAAACGTTGGAGGGATCCTTGGGGAAGGCCTTTGTCCAACAGTTGACGACTTTTGGCTAAGATGATGGTGATGACGATGGTGTGTGTATAAATACACATATACATAGTATGTATAACATATTACGTACTTATGGTTAGTTTTTTCAAAAAATCGATTAAAACGACTTCGCTTAAACAAATCTCAACTCGTTCAACACATTTAAACTCGTAAATGTCCTGTTCAATTTAAAACCTAACTCCATATCGGGCAAGCTAGCAGCGTTCGTAATAAATCAATCAACTCTCTCCGTCCATATATCTGTCTTGCACGCCACCACTCACTTGAAACTGCATCGAACACGAATGCAATATAGTATGCCTGAGTATGTCGCTATCGATGTAGATCTACCATTACAAGTACCTATTCATAATTTGGAAAAGTGTTTAATTTTCCAAAAGCGGAATTTGAACCCGCAACCTCTGATACTGCCTTTACATAAAAACTATCATAAATAAGTAAGTTATAACAATAATAATATGAGACAACATCACATACATTGTTCTGATCCCAAGGTAAGTAGCTAAAGCACTCGTTTCATGGAAATCAGAAACAACGACGGTACCACAACCACCCAGACCCGACACAATATCGAAAAGTTCGTTTTCGACATTGACCCGACCGGTAATCGAACCCGGGACCTCAGAGTTAGCGCCGCCCAAAGTCCGGCGTGCAAGCCACTCGGCTACGGAGGTCGTCAAGTAAGTAAGTAATAGCCTATTACTGTCCCACTGCTGGGCAAAGTTTTCCATCATTGAAATCAAGTCATCACTACAATTATTGATACTAATAATGTATTTATTTTACAAATTGATGGGCTCAATGGCTCAATCACCACGCCTCATCTCAACCAAAAGACGTCCACTGCTGGACAAAGGCCTCCCCCAAGGATTGCATATGAGGGGTATTTGCCGTAATCGCCACGCTTGGCAGGCGGGTTGGCGTTCGCAGTAGGTTGTGGGTAACCTTAGAGAGATGCTGCTGCCCATCCTCTGGAATGGTCCTTTAGTCGGCTTTTACGACACCCACGGGAAGAGATGGGGTGGTGCAATACTTTATCCCCGGCACCACACAGGGCCCCACCACTACAACCACCACCATTAGCGCTTGCCTAATGCGGGTCGGGTCGGTGATCACAAACCCGGGCAATGCATCGAAAAATCTGAAATACACTTTGCCCGACCTGGGAATTGAACCCGGTCGGGTATCGGACCGAGCGCTTGGTCACTCGGCCACCGAAGCATTCATCTTATAAATCTCATTAATAGAATGTTAGATAAAATTAATGTAAAATTATTTGGATATAGCTTTCATCTTTACATACACAATTTAGAGCACAAGACTTTTTTGTTATAAAATTACAAAACTTGTATTGGGTCATAAAACCGCAGATACCAATAGCCCAGACCGAGTATTTAACGTCTTCACTGTACTAGGTCTTCACGGTAGAGTTTACGAAGCCTTATAATATTGACGCTATAGGGTTCGTATAATAACGCTTTAAATATACACGTTAAAAAAGATTTTATGCAATATTATTTTTTTTATAGAAATATTTTTATATTTATTCCTTCTTATTTTTGGTAGCACTGTCCCCATTTCACTTTTGATAATTCTTTATTCGACTTGTATGTATTAGACGAAATTCGCGAGCCCAAGTTAGCATTCAAGCTACATGCAGAGAAGTCTCTCTTGGTAATTGGATGAGCAAACGCAACGCAACGAGACGTCGTAACCAATTTGCGAAACCGAGTTAGACAGTTCACCGAAAATCTTCGGGAGAATAATTTCGAAGTCAGAACAAAATACTACATGTACCTAGATGTTTTTTTTAAACATGCTTGGAAATTGGATCATATGACAACCTTCTTCGAGATAAGTTAAAATGGTACAAGCAGCCGCCCGCAATGTTATAGTCTGTTCAATATAGCTTTCTTTGTGTATTGTGTTACGGCTCCGGATGAAATCCATCAAGCCTATTCATTCATTCTATCTTCATATGTAATACATAAATAAACAATATTGATGATGATGAATGATAATAGAAATGAAAAGTGAGAAATGATATACCCCCCAACCCCTCGTATATCTCAGTAAAGATATGGGGCTTTACTAAGTCCTCACACGGACTTCTTGAGAGAATTTGAAAAGTGACTTTGCACTGTTTTGTTTCTTTTGTCAACACTCATGCACACTCACGAAAACTGTACGGTTAATAACCCACCATTATTTTTCATTAATATTCGACATAACACAAATTTTAGATAATAAAACAAAAAAACGCGCAACGTCACTTTTCAAATTCTCTCAAGAAGTCTGCGTGAGGACTTAGTAAAGCCCCACATCTTTACTGAGATACTCGAGGGGTTGCGGGGTAAAATCATTTCTCACTTCCCATTTCTATTATCATTCATCATCATCAATATTGTTTATTTATGTAGTACATAAGAAGATAAAACGAACGAATAGGCTTGATGGATTCCATCCGGAGCCGTAAAACAATAAAAAAAAAACTGTCGTGTTTAGCAGCCAAATTGATAAAAACTCATAATTTTTCATTTCTTAGTTAATGGCTTCGTGCGGTTAGCACATTTAGCCAGTAAGTATCTAAGTATTTTTTATTACAAGTTATGTAAATAAACATTGTTCGTTGCTAATAGATGATAATTAATGATAAATAGAAATGAGTGGTGATAAATGATATTTCCCCCAAACCCCTTGAGTATCAGTAAAGATGTGGTGCTTTACTGACACCTCAAATTCCGGCCAAAGAGTCCAAACTCATAATTTTCTGCAGTGTTATTTAAAAATGGAACGTTATTTTTACCTCTGTTTTTACTCCGAGGATTTAATATAAATTTCGAACAGGCTTGCAAATACTCGTAGAGGTTGTTTAGTAAAAAAAGAAATATTATAATGTATGAAGTTCGCGTGAAGAAACATTATAATAATTTATGTTCATTAAAATATAGTACATTTTTGGTAACAATATTTTAATAATTTAGAGGAAGCTATTAAATAACTATAGTGCTAACCAAAATATTTTCTAAAATAAGTAAGCTATATCAACATGCAGCAACAATGAATTCCGTTTGTTCAAGTTACAACAAGTTAGTTGTGTAGTCACACACAACTTGTATACACTGGGATATTATTATTGCAGATCTGAGTTTTGCTTTCTACGTGTACTATTAAGTATTCTGTGGTTTTACCGTTACTATTATTCATTTTAAAACTATAGAGCTTTTTGAATAAATAATGGCGTACCTACCATTATTTACTATTTTACCTAGTACTTTATAACATGTACACACGCCTGCACATCAACCTATTCAAAACTGTAAATTTCTTCAATACATTTCCAAACATATGATTAATGCATAAAGTTCAAAGTCTATTGACGAAATTTGACAGTTAGTGCTAGCTTGATGTGCGTGCGTGTGTGTAACATAAATACCAATGTACTCCAATTGATGAAATACGAGAAGCGTTGAGTTCTTTCGCCTGTAAACTCAAATACGAAAATATTCCCTAGAAGAGCTCACCGCGGGTTGTAGGTTACATAAACAACTTTTACAGTCTTTAAATATATATGAGCTGGAAAACTCGTGGAGAACATTTACTACGGCTGAGACAAAGCTGGGGCACTCTGTATGGCTTTAAAGAAGCCCAAGGGATTAAGAATTCTCTGCTCTTTGCTTTATGAGCATTCATTGAGGCGATTAATTTGTGTGATACTTTCTAAAAATTTATCATGATGCCTTTCTAAACGAAATAGTTGAAACCCAATACTGTACTCTTTTGTGTAGATACTTTTTTTTATTAACTTCTGGTTCTTTGGCGATCCTCCACCAATCTTTAGCTTTATAGACAAGATTAGTTTCTCCAACACAAAAAAAAATATTCAACTTAGCGTATCAAGTTATAGTTACTGTTACAACAATTCAACGCATTACAAAAATTACTTCTGAGCCGACAGAAATCTGGCTCAGACTATTTTCAACTTAAATCCCCGTTTGTCATTGAGCAGTGCTAGAATTAAAATGCCTAGTCAGTAATAATGAGAATTTTCGGAATACTAAAATCTGTTGAATAAACATTATTCAGGGGCACGGGCAGTGATTTAGGTGTAAATGTAAATCCTTACTGATTTAAATATTAATAAAAGCCTGGAATTCATGTAGAGATGTAGTTCTTGGAGATCAGCCCAGAATTCCAAATTATTTTCATTTTATTTCATTCGGTATAATATTTGCTTTGATAGGTTTGTTTATAATAAAACTTGTGTATTTCCGCACATTCAAATTGCAATCTTGCAAGTTAAGCAACAAGCGATGCAATGTACCCACATTGCATCGAATGTTTGACCAAATTAAAATATTTCGAGTTACGAGCTTTCGTAAGAATAGAATAGAAAAATGTTTATTTGATACAAAAACAGTACACATTAAGTATACAGAAAAATATAACTTAGAACAAGGCAATCAAAAAGGTCTTCGCTCAGCATTAAGCCGTGACACGATGTGCCGCGACATTGCTATGCTGCGGATGACTATATCTTACCTAATTTTTTTTTGTTTTGTTTTAACAATTTTTAACGCAAATTTTTGTTGCGAAACAAATCACAAAAACATAAATGTTAAAAAAAATTCCACCAGCTGGATTTGAACCTGCACTCTTCTGACATACCGGCCTACCGACATACCACGATAGCTCAATTGGGAGAGCACCTGACCCGGTATGTCAGAAGGGTGCAGGTTCAAATCCTGCTCGTGGAAATTTTTTCAACATTTGTGTTTATATCTTATGTTCTTTATCTATCATCATAAATATATAAAATTCTCGTGTCACAATGTAAGTTGCCGTACTCCTTCGAAACGGCTCGATCGATTTTTATGAAATTTTTTATGTATATTCGGTAGGTATGAGAATAGGTCGTAATCTATTTTTTATCTTTTTTTATTTTTTTGGACTTAAAATATGTGGCATCAAAAAATACATACAACCCTAAATTTTCACTCTTCTATCATCAACCCCTATTTTTTATAGCCATATTAATCACTTGATCAGTAATCTCCGCCAGGCGTCTACCGATACCGGTGTCACAGGTGTCTACCGGTGTCACTTCTCTTCTCACCCAATAAACAGCACGGAGTAGGAATGAGACCGAAGCTGGTCTCCTGTCTCTCTTAGACAATAAGCCTTCTTCCACTCCCTCCCTAAAAAGTTTTCGGCCATTATTATTGTTTACGCATCGAACGTAGTAGTGACGTTTACAATAATTATCATTTTACTATCTCAGTGTAACTCTCATATTAATTATATTCTCAAGTAAATTTATTATTAATTTTCTGGGCTATAATTATTTAAAAATTATTAATTTTGAGTGTAGTTCTCACGATTAGTGATTAAGTGATTTACATAACTTCAAAAGTACTCAACACGTGTCACGTGTCCCGCCAACAACGGCTGTTGGTTGTGTTACAGGTATAAATAAAATTATTCTGATACATTTATTATTAGTTTTTATTGGTTATTTGTCAATTTGTTTATTATTGAACGATACTAACTAAATGTATATGTATATTAACCAGACAATATCAAAAAAAAATCTTATAAAATTTTCTTATACGGAAAATAAAAATAAAAACTTTTTTAAATCCATTTTTAAAGTGGCGTGACCCACTTTTCTTTCAAAAAAAATTATATAATTAATATTTTTTTTTAGTACATTAATTCCCCGAGGGCAAATTGATAGCTAATGATCTTTACTATCACCCCTTAAAGGGGTCGCTACGTATTACCAATAACCCATGTGCGCATGGCGCTGGGCAAACAACTTACAACATAGAAAACATACGTTAATAAACAAAACGTCATACTTATCGTCTATCTTATTTAACATTAATTACACTATACTTCGTAAGGTAGGTTAGTCGTTGTTTCTGTATAAACCCACTAACATTGGGTCATCGTCAACTTCTCCTTCTACTTTCGAATCACTGTTACCATTTAATATGAAGACTTGGCTGCATAACACCTAGACTCCTATGCCTTCCAACATAAAGAGAACTAAAACAAAAAACTAATGAAGTCCGTTTGGAGAGCTGACACCAGCACTATCTTAATGGCCGCCCTTTGCCACTGTGTACATACAGTTGGTTTAACTACCAACTTTATGACAATATAATCCGATAGATTCGGGTCGAGGCCGACCGCTGTGTCCTCGTAAATCGCGTCATTAAGTTTCGATCAGAAACCACGAGTTTTGCTAAAGATTATACTGCAGATAGGAATCTCTTCTATGAATAACAATTTTGCGTTTCGCTAGCCAAGCTGAAACGTATCACTGAAGGCAGTTTACCGATAGCTAACTAACTAGGTATCAAGGGAAAACAAAGAAACAGAATTAAACGCTTTTCTGGTCTTCTATTTTGACCAAAAGTCTGAAGCTCATAGGAGTCCCAGGATAGTTTATTTTTAATTTCTTACTGGTTAGCACTTGGCCTTCGTCTTACTTGATTTCAAGTGAAATTAAGGCCGGAGGCATAGTAAAATAAAATACTGCGCCAGGTATAGCACTCCCAGTGACAATTGTCACGTGGGTGACACAAGCCTACGTCATCGCCGGTATCGATGGTTCTCAAACTATATAGTTTGGGGAAAATTCAATCTCACTTTATTAAAAAAATATATAATTGTTGTCATCATCATCACCATCAGCCCACATAAGTCCACTACTGGACATAGATCTCTCCAAAGGCACGCCACCAAACACGATCCGCGGCTGCTTTAACCTTTGGTATGCCGGAACGTGGATCCACGTGCCAAACAATTAAAATTTGATTGTGTCTGGTATTCCGGCATACTAAAGGTTAATCCAGCTCTTGCCAGCCATCTTGCCGAGATCGTCGCTCCACCTAGTCTGAGGACGTCCTATGCTATGTTTGCCGATACGTTTTTTATATTATAAATACTTATTATTAATGATCTCATAAATATATACAATTAAAATGATATAAGAATAAAATTAAGATGTCAATCTCACGTATAAAATGTTATATTATTTAAGTAGGTATAATGAATGTATCACTCATTAACGTGCCCTGACAGGGTTCATATTTAAATAAGGTGTTTTTTCCATGTATTTGATGCTAATATAATAAATAAATAAATAAAACATCTTATTGTACAGCCTTTAACCTTCTACTCTTACAATTCAGAATGGAACAACCTACCATTTTAAAATAAAAACTTTAACCGGCCTTAAAAGTTTGGCAATCACTGCGTGCACAAGCACTGACCGAGAACGAAATGAATCGAAATGAACGAATGAGATAGCGATAAACGTCAAAGTCAAAGTGTCAGTCCGCTCAGTACTGCCAGTGGTGCGTAATCAAACTCCGACTCCGACTCCCATATATTACCTGCATGAATCCGATAAAACCGTCAGTTTCATTAAGTAATTACGTTCATTCATGTTTAACATGACCATGATCTTTGCTAAGACAAACAAATAACAATAGTAATGCATAAAATAATAGTTTTAAATGAGTGACGGCAGAAATTTTTCCTTCATTATTTGTTTTGTTACGTAAAAGTGGCAACTCGAGAGTGACGTAAGCATGTGTCACACCCGGAATGCCAGATTTTGTTTTTTTGGATCATGGCCGGAGGTAGAAGCGCACTTTACCTGGAATCTTCAACTACTGAGTCACTGGCTGTCTTATCTCTTGGAACATAATAATGCTAGTAACATTGGTGTTATGGTGTATATATAAGTAAGATGGTGGTAGCTACCTAGACGGACTTAAAACAAGCCTTACCACCAACCAAAAATACATGTAATTATTCAAAGCTTCATTACATATTCCTTTCTTTCTAGTGTCCACGAAAGGCCATTATATAACTTTTTCCGACAAAGAGGTGACAGTATATGGTTAGTAATAGTTTCTGATACTGTCACATATTTGTCTTCAAAAAGCCATACATCATACGAAGTGTCCACCCACTTTGAACTGAGATGGCCATGCTGACCCAAAGAGGCGTATCCTTTCCCGTCCTTTGGATAAAAAGCTAAGGTCGTTTCTATATCATTTAGGTCGTACAAGAACTTAGTCGCTCGCCATTGGTTCGTTGCACTCGAGAGATACGAAAATAAAGGGCATACGAAAATAAAGGGCATTACTTTTAGCTTTACAGATCGTTCATGTTTGATCACATGGGTAGGCACTTTATCTTTCGATATTTTTTTTTATTGACTCGGAATAAACCAGTATTTAGGGTTATGATACTGCCATTTATAAATGTCCACCGTCGTGTCTCAGTGACCTAATTTTAAACTACTATTTTGAACATAGGCCTCTCTGCGTGCACGCCACTGAGCACTATCCGCGATCCTACCCGATCCTCTAAATGCCACTACACATTTACAGAATACTCTAAACATGCACACTAGTTAAGGCCCAAGACACCGTACTCGTAGAATAAGGGTACGACGAGCCGATTCACACGCGCTCTATACCAGATACAGACATGTACCTGGACGCTTCTCCCCACCACCACGGCCTGGTCAACCCGAGCCGAGCCCCGAGCCTTTAGAGGCGCTCTCGGGTTGTTCCACTCCCCGATCCGATCCGAACCCCTTGGAGAATCTAGTAGGGCACAGGGACACGCACTAGTGCGTGATGCCGTTCCCTCTAGAAGTTTAATTGATTTTTAGAATATTTCTCGTGATTATTTGTCGTCATATTACGTCGTCAAGTATTTCCCCTCTTTGTTTCTTCGCAAACTATCTTCAAAGTTCGAAGCTCTCGCCCGACTTCCGACTTTTTCTTGCATTTGCATTAATTCACGTATAATTTCAGACTTGATTTAAACCGCTGTGCTGGCACGACTATTAATTGTCGATTAACTTTCCTTGTACGATTTATTTGCGTTATCTTCATTGTTATTGATGTTAAAATGTTGGGGGCTTAGTATTTGAATTGTAGCACATACTGTTGACAAAAGTCCAAAACTTTTTTTTTAAAAGAGGTTATCACTTCACCCTGTATCTCACTTGATGGGGTTAAAAGCCGAAATTTAAAGGAATTCACCCACCATTTTTAAACACTGGAAAAGTGGCTTTCTGTTCTAGCTGTCTGAATAAATAATGTTTTATTCCAATTGTTTTTATATCTACAGACATTATAATGGGGTCGGTAGCAACTAGGCGAAATTACGACAAGCCCTACAATCTCGAGTTGGTTGGTCTAGATGCGAGCTTGATAGTCTTTATTTGGACAGAGTTAAAATCACGCTGCTAATCACACTTTTCTGTACTCGATATAATTATATTTAGTCGACCTTTCAGTAATATTTAAGCCGGTGGTCAACATCCACAACACTTATGTACCACCTACTACTGAGCTCCATACTTTTCCTTGCTTTCAGTTTTAGAAATGCAAATCTCACAACGCAATCGAGAACAGTTGGTAAAACAACTGAGTCTTTGGGGCACATCTGTTGATAATCCCTAAGTGGTACACTTAAAAATTTGACATAACGTTTCACAATGTCATAACCATCGTTTATAAGTTAGTGTACTGAAATAATCCAACAATTTAGACACAGAAAAGGGATTAAAGTTGCAACTGCTTTGTAATCCGGAAAACGCAGATAGCATATGATACCTAACGCGAACTATAAACATAATATTCTGACTGACAATATGCGGCTACAACCAATTTTATTTATCAAAATAACATGCAAAACTTTTTTTTGGCTAGTTCTGACGCATTCTACATTCAATTGTTTTGTACCAAAACAGTACACAATATCATTAACCGGCTTGTTCCCATCCCGTCATAGCAGCAATATTGACTCGGCGTTATTTGTCGAACGGCATAGACGAGCTGCAACAACCACCACTAGCGTCCAGTTTTCATCTGGTTTGCACGAACACGGTCCAGCAAAAACTAAGCGTACAAAATGCGAAACAAAAGCCGATCGCTGAGCTATGCGGGCAGGCCACACAAGTCTTTGCCGCTTGACACAAATAAATACGTTACATACAGACAATGTGACCCTCTGCCTTAGCCGAACAACCCCAACGCAGGCATGCGTATAACACACCGAAACGCTCATATAATGCACAAGAACGTTAGTTAAAATAAAGTTTTATAACGGGGATTAACGCAAACTACTTTGTATAGGTATCATAGCTATAGGCATACCTTTATATCCGACGTTTCGACCGAGTTATACCGGCATCGGTCACGAGCTGAGTTTTGAACCACCAATCCGCACTGGGCTCGCGTGGTGGTTTATAGCCCGTTCTCCCTATCCATGCATAGGAAAGGCTCGTGCCCCAGCAGTGGGGACATAAAATTAGCTGTTGATGTGGTGATGTGATGTGATGATTTTTAAAAGGTGCGTGTAACGTGTATAAAGTATAAATAAAAAAATAAAAAATGGAGGAAAGCTTAGCCGCCTTCTCACCTCAATGTTCATTGTCGATAAGGCTGAATCCTCATGTACTGAGAAACTAATAACTAGCCAGGAGAATTTAAGCCCTAGCACCAACTTAACTGAGTACACAAATATGTATATGGGAAATTGAACTCCGGGTCTGAGACACTGGTGGTTTATCCATTAGACCACAGAGGCGGTCAAATTTTGTTTAAAATCTATCAAACCCATCCAGCTACTGCATCAAATCTGTTTAGATTAGCTTTTTTCATTTATCTTCTCGCGCAAGGGTCTCGAGTGGGTAAGGATTGTTGCTTTCGTAACATTTTTATCACTTCTCGCACGATCAATCTTGTTCCAAGTTAGGGATAATTATTCTTTCGGCCCCCGAGACCGTGGATGGGGTGATTAACGACCGAACAAGTGAGTCGTTAATGTCTGTGTCTGTGTTTATTTAAACAAAAAACGGTTGCATCGGATGGTGTTAAAGTGCGAAGGTGATTTTTAATTCAGCTTTGAATCGTTTTAGGGTACATTCACACGGCAATTACTCTTTGTAGTGATGTAATGTTTTCAAGTGCAATGTTCAAGAACTACAAGTGTACAAGAAGTTACTAGAAAGGTATCATGAAAACATTGCCCTCAAACTCGGTGGAGCGACGATCACCGCAATGTTGGCAAGAGCTGGATGAGTATAGCCGCAGATCATGCTCGGTGGCGTGCACTTGGAGAGGCCTATGTCCAGCAGTGGACTAGTATAGGCTGATGATAATGATGATGATGATGATGATGAAACGAAAAGCAACTGCGGCGTGGTTGCACCGAAAGTTAAATTATTTATATAGTAAATTAAAAAATGGATTGTTTGTTTGAAACTATCTAACATTTTCATTAAGTCGTCAAAACTTGTACTGCTATGGACTTATTCGTTGCATTGTCATCCCGTTTATTATAGCATAAAACAGAAAATTATCGGGCAACCCATTTAGGCTATAGATTAGCTTGGAATTTAATTTAATTTAATTTAATTGAAAGCCTGAGTTCAGCAGTGGGACGGTTTAAGGCTGATCATGACGATGGGTGTCGGTAGGTACGCCGCCAGTGCTGGCGCCGTACATTATTTTTTTAACAATATGTACTTTTTTAACAAATAGGTTAGATTTTTTCTGTTTTCACGACCGGGCAGTGGGAAAGTTTAAAACTATAAGAGAAAGACTTTTTTTACGTAGAGATCTGCCGAAAATCTATAAATTCTGTTATTCTTATTCTGTTATCTCTATCTCTAATCTATGTTGCATCATATTATACTAAATGATTTATATTACGATGCAACATAGTCGTAACTCGTTCAAGGGCCGATGTTCACGAGTCGTTACTGGCATTGCGTCGTAAATCTCACAATGCAAACGTCTCGGCTCATTGGGACGCATTATAGTTTTATTCTGCGGCTGTAAACGACCCATCCCATGTGATGGCTAGTAATGGCTACTGGCTTAATTGTAGCGGCACTTTGGGAGAATACAAAGAAAATTTGTAAAGATCACGCTCAACTTCTGGTAGAAGCCTTTTTTAAGATGAGACGAGGTTGTTCAATCGAAATTAAATTTATTTATTTATTTTCGAATTAAAATTAAAAAGGGTTATTTATAACAATCCAAATATGTATACATCTTACTGTTTCTTTTGCAAAGTCAGTAGTTACAATCACCATTTCGGCTATCTATAGATGTTTCATCAATATTTATGTTTTTCTAAACAATTAGGTATAAAACCATCTCTTATATGATGACCTCCTTGGTCGAGTGGTTTGTACACCGGTTTTCATGGTGTCGCCATCTCTGAGGTCCCGGGTTCGATTCCCGGTCGGGTCAATTCAGAAATTATTGTTTTTCTAAATTGTCTCGGGTCTGGGTGTTTTCTATGTATAATAATAAGTATGTATTTTAAGTATGTTTATCCGTTGTCTAGTAACCGTTTAACGAGTTTCATAACGAAGCTTCTCTTGGGCTAGATAATTGGTGTGAGTGTAGGAAATTTTATTTATTTTATGAATTTTTTTATATAGCATTTAATTGTAATGACTTTTTAAGAGTTTTGTCGTTGTATAAATTATATCGTCCCCAATATGTACTTATTTATTTATTTTTAGGAAGACCAGCAGCTATGATACAACTTAAAAACTTAAAAATAATAACAGAAAGCCAATTATAGGGCATCACTAATAAAAACAGAATTAATAACAATGTGATGCATTTAATAAAAGAAAACACACACTTAAATTTATTCGTTAAACTACTCGAAAAATAACTGGCTCATGAACCGTTTCGCCGATGCATCGCTTGTGTTTCTATATCTAGTTTTTTTAGATAAGGCATTAAAGTTGTTACTCGCACGCCAAATATACGTGTTCTGTCTATATATATATAGTTGGAAGAGGAAGGGGGCAGATATAAAAGCGGGCTAAACCGAAGGAGCTACTTGAGAAACCTTTTTTGAATATTTTCAATTCGCGATATATAAGTTTGGTATTTTGGGTTCCACACTTGAGACGCATACTCCAAGTTACTACGAACAAACGTACAGTATAACATTTTTAAGGTCTTAATCTGAGTAAAGCTTTAGAGTTACGCATGACAAATCCGAGAGCTTTGGACGCTTTAGATACTATGTATATTGTTGACGTGAACATCAAATAACAACTTGGAGTCGTGGAGTACTCCAATGTCTCGCACAATAGTTTCTCGTTGCAAATTAACTTCCTTTAGCTTATAATCGAACAACACCAGATTACGTTTTCGGCTGAAAAAGACAACACTACACTTGGACGGGTTGAGATGTAAGTGGTTATCGGCACAGTAGTCATTCAACCTCAAAAGATCCTCCTGTAGCAAGACAGCATCAGCCTCTGACGAAATGGTATAATTAATGAATCCAAAGAGAAATATGAAGTAAAATATAATAAACTAGCAGTTTGCCCGCGACTTCGTCCACGTGGTTGGTTATAGCGAGAGATCGCAGCCAACCGGCGCCGTTAGGGTGCGGCGTTTGTGCTCCCAAGTCGTACACTCTTACAGGCAATGGTGGGCAGTATCTGTGCCAGTATCTTCCGGTATAATGGTGGCACAATGGGCTTGCCTCTCTCTTAGCGATCTAATGCAGGCACTTCAAAAAACATCCGTGTCCTGACAGTACCTGCACCAGACGAAATGTTAGCGCTCCATGTTTGCGCTTAGTCCAGGAGTTAAGGACTGTGCGCATCGCGTCCAAACGCGAATGATTGCCCCTGAGACCTATAAATTTAAAAAACAAAAAAAAACTATTATTTTAAGGATATGCCTTGACCAGCTTCTGATAAGGTTAGAATGATCGCTATGATTAAATTGTCTCGCAATATAAAATTAATAATAGTTTTGTACCATTACCTACAGATACAAATAAGTAGCACTGTATGCTGTCCCTATATGCTGCTTATTTATTTATTTATTTAATCTTTATTGCACTATACAATAAAATAAAGTACAAAAGGCGGACTTAATGCCAAATGGCATTCTCTACCAGTCGACTAAAGGGGTAGGCAGAAAAGTTGGTAAGCGGTGCGAAAAGGAACGTAAATACCATTGGACCAGTTGTTCCAGAGATTAGCCCCAACAAACAAACAAACAAACATTATTACAAAAGTTACCTCTTTATTAATAGTAAGTATAGAAGATTAGTTATGTCATTCCCTTTGTGTATGTAATTTATCATCCACATCCAAACCAAGCTAACTAACATAACAGGCTAGATGGTTGGTGGTAAATTAGTTTTCTTAACTTATTTAAAACCGTGTTGGTAAAAAACATACCATTTAATATTTGTATTGACGTTCTTTGTCCCATTTATACTGTATAAGTTAATTTAGAAATGTAGATTGAACAAACAAATTGAAATGGACTTTTGACTGTCTCTGTTACTTTCTTATCCCTTTTGTTGAGTGACGAACTTCCTAAAGCTTCTATTGGAATTCGCAAACAATTGGAGAATTACGAAACATCTTCGATGTAACTTTTAATTAAGGCCACTTGTAATAAGTAACATGTCAGTTACAATCAGTTATTTTTTTTATCACCTTTTTAATTTATGAATAAATAGTTTTAAATAATTATTTATGGTTTTATATAATATTACGCAAATATTATATAAAACCAATCACAATTTGAAAAAAGACAAAGTGTTGAACGAATCGAAGACGAAGACCGCTCGTGGAATTTTTGTCTTTTTTTAAATTGTTTTGTTTTCTCTTTTGCATAATATTTTGCTTTTCGCGCCTTTCTTATGGGCAATGGTTACACTACAATATCCACTCTTCTCGGGTTACATATCTAGCACGTAGATCTTTAAAAATCTGACTTGGGAAATTAAGTGCAGACGCGAAGACAACCGGTGCAGCGTGAAAACGACGCAGCAGTCACCCTCACCCTGCCAACCCATAAGGTGCCTCTTCACGCCTCGTTTGAAGGACCCCATGTCATAGGAAGGAAGGACGTGTGCTGGTAGACTAATCCACATTATGGAGGTGCGACAAAGAAACGTGTCACCAAACTTTTTTGTGCGCGATTGCGATGGAATGTCAGAGCAACAACACAAGCACAATACTTATATACAAATAAGATTGTATTGTATATAAGTAGATACTACCTGTTCAACGACCCACCGCTTATGTTTATTTTTTCTGATTTTTTTAAGGGTCATAGCGTAATGTTAAACAGCCTATACCTATAGCCTTTCACAAAAATTTAGCTATCTAATGCAAAAATATTTTTTCAAATGACTAGTAGTTGTAGAGATTAGCGCGTTCAAACACAAAACAAACTCTTCAATTTTATTTTATTAGTAGTATAGATTGTGCTTGGTTTATTTAGTGACGGGCTTGTTCTAAGTCTGCCTGGCTAGCTACCATTACCTTGTTATATCTGATCCCCATTTGCTATTGTTCATGCAAATAACGATGTTCGGTGCGCCGCACGCGCATAATTAATGCAATCACATGCGCCGCGTCTGCGGGGCTTCAGCTAATCCAATTAATTTGTTTAGTTCATGCTCTGTTGTGTCAACTAACGAGTTCACACGTTTTGCGTTCACATGCAGCATAACTCCCTTTAGCCTCCCGCACCATTATAAAAATTATTTAAACGCCATCTTTCTTAGATAAAACTACAGTTTTGTTAGAACAAATGTCTTTTCAACCGGACAGTGAAACCTTTTTAATATCTTTGAGTATTTAGGCATCCATTCCCTGTGTGGTGCCGGGGATAAAGAATTGCACCACCCCATCTCTTCCCGTGGGCGTCGTAAAAGCCGACTTAGGGACCATTCCAGAGGATGGGCAGCAGCATCTCTCTGAGGTTACTCTCAACCTACTGCGATCGCCAACCCGCCTGCCAAGCGTGGCGATGACTCAAACTACTCTAAATAAAAACCTAATGTAATGGTTAACGAAACACAAATATTGTATGTAAACTGTAGGACATTGCTGATAAAGGCATTCAATTATATCAGCGCTAAGATATTATTAAAGGCTATCATATCAGCGCTAAGGTATTATTAAAGGCTATCATATCAGCGCTAAGGTATTATTAAAGGCTATCATATCAGCGCTAAGATATTATTAAAGTAATGATAGATGTCAATAAATAAAAAAGTGGGTTTTGTTATTATAACCAGGCTGTTTTGTCATCTAAATATTCTTTGACTGTATATTAACCTTTCTTAAGTAATGATGATTTCACATGATTTTTAAACTTATCTAAAGGTAAATCTTGTACATGGTGCCTAGTGAGAGTATTGTTTACTATCCGTATTTATTCGATTTCGTTTATTTACGAAATCGAGAATTTAGTATGGCAATGAAGCAGCGCTTCCTGGCGACACGAGAAGAGTTAAAATTTTGCCATACACATTCTCGTTTTCGTTAACGTGATCGAATGGCGAATGAAACTCGCACTAGGCACCCAGTACTAGATATTTTATTATAGTTGTATACACTACTGGGCTCACCACCTAACAACATATACACACTTATATATATATATATGGTATACACCTTGCCCCAAGAAAGAGCCAAGAACCTTTTGCAACCTTTTTCTTATTTCTAGTATTGAAATTGTGTACGTCACCGTGTTTTATAAATGAGTTGATATTTATTTATTTATTTATTTATACAGAGGTAATAATTATGTTATTTTATGTACGTAACATGTTTATTTCACTTACCTCATATTTGTTTGCATTAACGATCCCTATCTATTTGTCGGCACTCGGCATAAACATTTAATTACGCCATTGCACCGTAAACTGGACTATTGAAATAAATGATACCGGCCCGGCATATTGTCATCCATATTTTAATTCCAATTGCACAATGGGGAAAAATATATTTTTGCCGGGGCAAAAATTAAACGGCCGGAATAAATTACAGGTGCTGTTGACAGACCGCGGCTGCGTCCAATTACAATTGATTTGTTCTGTCGACGCTACACAGCTGCGCCGGGCCGCGCCGGCCCGCCTCGTGCCGACGAGACGGCTATAATGACGTCAATTGTCAATGACGGAAGGTCAATATTTATCTGTTTTATATAGGTATCTACACTATTTACCTGCACAATAAACATTGCATAATAATTGATGTAATAAAAATGTAATTACATATTGATTTTAAAAAAGATTTGAAAAATATTCCACTGCGGGATTGGAAACCGCACCTCATGACCGGCTGGGTCAGGTGAAAAACCAACTATGCTATCGTAACTTTGTCTAACCCGCTGAAATTAATAAAATTTTTCATCACTTTTTTCAAATAGTAATTTGTTCGCAACAAAATTTGCGTAAAATTATTTATAACCATCATAATAACATTTTGGTTTCATCGCCTTACTTCACTGATGATTTATTGCCCTTTAATTACATTGGATTTAGTACTCTTCAAACCAAAATACAGTAATGCATTACAATGTTCTGCTGACATAACGGTACACAACTACGACAGCTATGAAATTTTCAAGTGTTCTGCTGACGGTACGCAATTACCCACGATTACGAAATGTTGCTGACAGTTCACAACTACCACCATTATAAAATTATTAATTGTTTTGCTGGCGGCACACAACTGCCCACGATTATGAAATTGTAAACTGTTCTGCTGACGGTACACAACTACCCACGATTATGAAATTTTGCTGACAGTTCACAACTACCACCGTTATGAAATTGTCAATTGATTTGCAGACGTTACACAACTGCCCACGATTATGAAATTTCGCTGACATTTCACAACTACCACCGTTATGAAATTGTCAAGTGTTCTGCTGACGGTACACAACTACCCACGATTATGAAATTTTGCTGACAGTTCACTACAACCCCCATTATGAAATTGTCAATTGTTTTGCTGAAAGTACACACTTCCCACGACTATTTATTTAGCATCCAGCCGCATCGCTAATAGGCGTGGTACGTTGCTCAAACAAATATCAATTTACAGCCGCCACATGCATTAATCAAATGAGCCATTTTGTGTCACTATTTCATTTGGGTTTCCGTAATGATGATTTAACCACTAATATTTTCCTCAACTGACCTCCTTTATTATCCGTTGTCAAACTTATAAACCTCGGAGAATCTAGCAGAGAACGGGGACACGCTAGTGCTACATCTCCGAGGTATTTTTTAATATATATTTCGAGAAAGTAAAGTTCTTTCAGCTCACCTGATGTTAAGTGACGATAAGGCACTAGCTATTTTATTTCTAGCTGCCGAACACAACATTGCTACATACTAGAAATAAATAGATAGACTTAGATAAGATGGTGGTAGCAAGCCAGGCGGACAAACAAGCCCTACCACCAACCAAACCGAGTACTTACTCCAACATGTAGCCCCCACTGGCAATCGAGCCCAGAACATCTGGGTTTGAAACCGGTGGTCTTAACCATTAGACCACAGAGGCGGTCAAAATGTATATATATTCTTTATTGCACAAAAAACACATATACAGAGAACAGTTTACAAACTCAATGGTGAGCAAAGGTGGACTTATCTCTAAAAGAGATCTCTTCCAGCCAACCTAAGGTGGAATGGGAGCATCATGTTTAAAAGGAAGCGACAAAAGTGCAAACAAAAATATCTCAAATAAAAATAACAATATTAGGTACAATACATATACAATGCACTACAATCTTATTAAAAACTACATACACATACATACATAACAATACTACATAAATATGAAGATATACATTAATAATAATAAACATGGATATTACAAGTGCCTATCATTGCGATGACATAAGTGACAGAAAGTGATCCTTGGCTTTTTTTAAAGGATATAATGGACGAACTATCCTGGATGTCCGTAGGAACCCTGTTCCATAGCTGCGCTGCTTTGACTGCAAATGAATTTAATAGGAAGTTGGTATTTACTTTAGGAATCTCAAGCGTAATGATCACGAAACGTTAATTTATGATCAAACAGCACACCAAGATCAAAATTTTAAATTACCTTACATTACCTAATAAAAATTTGAAATCGAAGCTAGCTTAACGGGTAATTAATAACATTTTTTCACACTAAGCGAAACCAATTTTATAAGTATGTCAGTCTGGTTTTTACTTCAATCAAAATTGTTAGTAAAAATTTTACTCAATCACAATTTATTTAGATGTTTGGATATTTTTACTGTTTTGCTTCGAGGATTCTCCAAAATGGCATAATTTTCTTTGATTAACACATTGACAGAATCGGCTGACTCCGAAAATGGCGTCTTATTCGGACAAAATTTAAAAATCTATAGATGTAAAATATTTACGAAAGAATATAAGCCAACAAACACTTTAAGAGCATGTGTCAATTTTCCCACGGGGATCTAAGTAAAATTAAATTACTTCTTCCCGCTTTTTTTCTTATTTTGTGTCCGCAGTGTTTTCTTCGGAACGACTTTTGGTTACTTATCTATCACATTTGCATTGAATTAAGAAAACTCACGGAACGCAGCACAGTATATATAATAGACTGCCGACGCGGATGTTAATTTCAGTGTACCTACTTTAGTACTATAATATGGATGCCTCATCATCAGCTCATTTTATGTCCCCACTGCTGGGGCCCGAGCCTTCCCTATAGATGGATAGGGAGTACGGGCCATAAACCACCACGCGGGCCCAGTGCGGATTGGTGGTTGTTAGCGACTGCTAATGCAGCCGGGACCAACGGCTTTACGTGCCTTCCGAAGCACGGTGGAGCTCGAGATGATAAAGTTTTGGGTCCCACAGCAGCATTGAAATCAAGACTACAATTTATTGGTTTCGGCTTAATCATGCTTGCCAAATACAGGTTGGTGATTATAAGCCCGAATGCACCAAAAAATAAAAAACACACTTTACCCAACTTGCTAATTGAAGCTGGTCCTCAAGATTTGGGTTTGGGCCGAGCGCGTCACCCGTAACATCGAACCAGTAAATAAACAAACATTTGATCGCAAACAAAGACAGTGCAATCGTATTCCGACAATGCCAGCTGATATTATTAGCAGTACACTAGCTTGGAAATCTTGGAATGATCCCAAATAGCGCAGTCGAGAATCGATGCTGAAACATCTGATCCCACAGGGCACAGCTGTTGACAAATCCTAAGTGGTTCACTTTAAAAGATGAGTCGCTATTTGTGGGCTTTGTAGCAGAGAATTTTTCTTCGTAAAGATTTTGAACCGAAATTATGATAATGTGAAAGCTTTAAATAATTTATACTGAAATATTTCATTGCCTTTATTAAGTGCATATCTGGAAATTAAAACTTTTACCCGATGTAAATTTGTTAACTTAGATTTTTTTATTTTGGTTTTTCACATGTTGTGGTTGTCTTTTATATTTTTTGTGTTTATTTGTAATGGAACGTGTCCTGCTTTGACCTATCATAGCAGGATATTGGAAAATACCCTAGCATTTTCCAATATTTTTGACGCTGTAAGGGAGAAAAGAGCTTGACACTTGCTGATTTTCTTGCCGGTTCTTCTCAGTACAAGGACTCCCGCCCAGAGTAGACTTACGAACCGATGGCATAGTGACATTCACAAGAGCTACTTGTAGCCTGAACAGAATAAATGATTGAAATTCAACAACTTTTACGTATCTACTCGCGTTTATTTTACATATTACAAAAACACAAATGTTGAAAAAATTTCCACGAGCAGGATTTGAACCTTTCGGATTTTCGGCGGGCTGGTTAGAACCATAGCTCAATCAGGAGAGCACCTGACCCGATATGTCAGAAGGGTGCAGGTTCAAATCCTGCTCGTAGAAATTTTTTCAACATTTGTGTTTTTGTAATTCGTTTCACAACAAAATTTGCGTTAAAATTATATATTTTACAATAAACGTCAGGATAATCATTAATTAAAAGTAATGTGTAAAATAAACGCGAGTAAATCCGTAAAAGTTATTTCATTTCAATGTGTAGTGTTCGCGTAAATTTTAAAAAACAATATAAATAATTGATTTTTTTTTTATTTTTTTATCGTAGTGGAACAGTGTTCGACACTTTAAGCCCATTGTTCGACAAAGATTTCGTCGCCATAACATTACTTAGATTTCCATAAAAATGTTCAACTGTTGCTATAGACTAATACCAGTGGCTGACCCCTACTTTTGGTGATTAAAGGAAAAAAGTCGATAACTGCTTCCTGTCGAACACCGGTGCGACTACCCTACTACAGGTAGTACTACGAGAGCTATATTTCAATGCCTTTAATACATACTACAGTGTAAAAATAGGACTCATCAAAAATGTATGTTGTAAATATTTTGCACTTTATCTACTTCTCTAGTATGGACAATAAAATTGGTATAACAAAGTTACCTATATAATGCTGGCTGTGGGGACATTGTGGAAAGAAGTTTACGGAGCGTTCGTCCGCCCTGGCTAATTTAACCTTACGCCCAAACTTCTATGTGAAAAATGTAGGTAGAAGAGCCGGGCCGGGCGCGGGACGCTGAGGAAATAAATTTGCTGCTTACAAACTTTTTCATGTTTAAAATTAGTAAGTTTCCTTTTCTCTAAATGTCTTTTCAATAATGAACTTTGGGATCGGGAGGCGGCTGGGTTCATTTTTTTTTTGTGTACATTTTCGGGAGTTCTATTATAGATAATTGATATGTTGTCTGCCCTACTAAATATAGTGCATGGCAACATTTATCATACATATAGCGGTATGCGTGCTTGAGTGATGAGCTTGATTGGTTATGACCCGATCCCTATCCCCGTGTGCTATTGTTTTTGTGAGAAGGCTTAAACCTAGCAGTGGGATTTGTATTAGCTATGTGGCCTTAGACAAATTAACTCTTTCTAAAAAAAAATACGGGTAAGCTCTTTGTCTTCATTTCTCAGGTTAAGTGATGATAGGGCCAAAGGTGAAAGCGCACTTTACTCAGAATCCTCAACCATTGAGGCAACTATCTTATCTTTAGCTGCCGGAATACAATAATGCTTCAAACATTGATGTTATGGCGACATATTTAGATAAGATTGTGGTAGCTAGCCAGGCGGATAAAGAAGCCCTACCACTAACCAAACCGAGCTCACAAACATTTACTCCCCGCTGGGAATCGAACCCGGGAACTCTGGCTCTAAGACCGGTGGCCTTAACCATTAGACCACAGAGGCGGCGCTATGCACAGTATTGTACCTACATCACAAAATGCAATCTAAGTCCAATCGAAAAGCAGTTAAGTACTTGTAACCAACTTTATATTACATTGACTTAAACCACAAAACAAACAACAGTGCCAAATGCTGTCTTTAACTTAAAGTCACAAATGGTACCATTATAAGTAAGAAAAAACGCAACCCTTCAATAAATAATGTTTGATAAAAATTATATATCTCACGAGTTAAATGCAAATATATAAATTAAGAGCAAAGGTAGAATGTGAAATGTTAATTTCACAGAGTAAAAAAGGGGAATCCACGGTAGATATTCCTGTCATGTACAAAATGTTAAATACAACCTTCTGCGGAGACGGGCAGGTCTTCAGTATGTGGATTCTGTATTATGTAACATCTTGCGACGCTATAAAAATGTTGCAGTCATACATGTCTATTGGGCATTTTGCAAAATCGCCTAAAATATGTTTGTTATAACACCTTAGATAAATTTCACTAGAGTTTTTCATATCATTAGACCTTAACTTAAGATAACTGACTATCAATGCTAGATTGGGTTAATCATAACCGTGATTATAGGGCACTATGTTTATGTTAAATTCTTATTGTTTAAATTTATCTTTGTTTATGTTGTAATTTCGTTGTTGTTTTAAGTTTTGTCTTGTGTGTGTCAAATAAACTTCCATTCACTCTTGCATTCATTCATTCACTTTTTCATTCATTCAATCAATCATTCATTCATTCATTCATTTATTCACTCATTCACTCATTCACTCACTCATTCATTAATTCATTCATTCATTCATTCTCGTAAACGTCAACGTCAAACAATAATTGACTCTAAATCTCATAAATTTAGTTAAATAAAAGTTTTTTTAATGTTCTATAATAACTATTAAGATACGTACGTGTACGTATATTATTTTAGTATAGTAAGTTATTTTAATTCACTTATTCATTTGAAAAATTATATGTACGAAACTTGTTTGGGATACTAACTTGTAAAAATTTCTAATTCCACAGCACAACAGCAACATGACCTATGACTCTGTGTACCGCGAGCTGTACAGTCATGAGCATTAACATGTAAACAATGTAACTCCTAATACAGTGGAATAAGAGCCAAAACTAGTCAAAAGTGTATACATGTTAAAGCGCGTGACTGTACACATAATCTGATATTTCGGCACAATCCCGCATTAGACAAGACATCGGGATGAAGCAACTCATTTAAATTGCAGCCCTTGTCATGTACTTACATAGTGTGTGCGTTAAGTGCCCGTAAGACCAATTTCGACAAGTAATATTTTTAATTTAGTTAGTTGTGAACGAAGATGCGATTAGACCCTTAAACATTTGCGGTTCGGGATGGAATCACTTCTCTTATATGATCAACGGTTTGAATGTGCTGGCTGATTTTCATGATTTTTTTTTTATTTTTTATACTGCAATAAGTGACCCGGCGGACCTCGTACCGCTTTGACAGTTTCCATGACAACAAAAGAAACAAATCGTTAAATATTTCACGCGTTATAGCGTATCAAACAAACAAACAAACAAAAAAAGTTATTATTTTTTTGCTTTCTGATGTTTGTTTAGGGTATATATTAATTTCTTATTTACAGCGTTATAGATAACTGACGACGACTAGTCGACCGTGATGTAGGCATACAGATCCTAGTTCACGGAACAGTCGACGCTCACAGATGAAGTGTCATTGTTAATATTTACACTCACACATTTAAATCAACTAATTAAGTAGTGGGGCGCGTCATTTCAGCTTAGACAAGCTCTACATTGTATTTACGTCTTTTCTTCTGTTTTCCTGAATCAAATGGAAAATTTTTGTGTAAGTCAAGTATGAGTAGAAGAACATACAGTTTTCTAATCGATAACAGCCCACAAAGCTTATACAAATATGGTCGAGTACCAGTGGTCGAGTCGAGGCTTAACGTACATTACTTTTATAAGTGATCTTTGAGTCCTCTCCAGATAAAGAAATTTAGTCTTGGTAGCACCACCCCAAACAGAAATGCAGTATGTTATGACTGATTGCGCACAACGTTATATATATACATTTTATTAAGTAAATTACTTGGCATTACATAACGCAGTTTTTTGCGTTGAAATAACACTGATTGAAATAAGTTTAAAATGTGAATACCAAGATAATCTATAATCTGACATTAGTCCCAAATATTTTGTAGTCAACTTTTTGAATAAGAGGACTTACGCATTCCTGTTCTGGTCGACCATAACATCCATGAATCTTAAGACAAAAACCTTCATCTGGCTGTGACCTTTGATCTGGAGTAAAACATAAAAAGTTAGTTTTTTCTATATTTAGGGTCAGGAGATATGTGTTCAGCCAATCAGCAATTCTAGCCAAGCCAGTCTCAGCCATGGCCTATACACCCTGCCAAGACTGTCCAGAAAAAACTACCGCTGTGTCATCCGCATAACAAAATATCTTCCCGCCACTGTTCTGAAGTTTACACAGTAGGTTTATGTAGACTAAAAACAGCGTCGGGCACAACACAGATTATGCAGTAAAATTTAAACATTGGTAAGACGACCTCCGTAGCAGAGTAGCTTGCACGCCGGACTTTGGGCGGCGGTCCCGGGTTCGATTCCCGGTCGGGTCAATGTCGAAAACGAACTTTTCGATATTGTGTCGGGTCTGGGTGGTTGTGGTACCGTCGTTGTTTCTGATTTCCATGAAACGAGTGCTTTAACTACGTACCTTGGGATCAGAACATGTATGTGATGTTGTCTCATATTTTCTATCTAGAAGGTATTTTCATACCTTTTCAGGCATCAGTCTCACACAAACTTAATTCATATATATGTTTAATGTATGTTATTATGCTGTGTAAGTTTGTGATGAGAAATAAATGCATTTATTATTATACTCTTTATTTATTTTCTTTTTTAAAACTAGATTCTTACAATATTTTAATTTAAAAAAAAAATATTATTATTATTTTCATATATTTAGGGTGGCTTTTCAACGTGCATATTGGTTTAAAAAATCTAATTCGATAAAACAACCGCAACATGACTTACGAGCGGTGTGTACCGCGAGCCGTAAGTATACACGTAATCTGATATTTCGGCACAATCCCGCATTAGACAAGACATCGGGATTCGGGGTGAAACAACTCATTTGGACCCTCGCCATACTTGCAAGAGGTATACACGCCTGCACATCAACCTACCACAAACTGTCAAATTTCCTCAAAAGACTTTGAACTTTATGTCCTAGACATATGTTTGATTATTTATTTAAGAAATTTGACTGTTGTGGATAGGTTGATGTGCATGCGTCTGTACACAGTGCGCCGAGACGCCCTGCCACGCCGTTATTTGATACACCCTTAAAAACAATTGCGGTTCGGGATGGAATTACTTTTCTTATTTGATTGATGGTTGGAAAATGTGCTGATTGATGTTTTTGAAGATTGTAACTTTGTAACCGAGCGTTGTTTTTAACTTCAATACTTACCCGATTTAATCTTCTGCATCTGGTAGGCATTATCAAACATTTTTAACACTTTTTTACTTTGTGTTATGCGGCAAATTATTAATATTAGAGGTCAAATATCGATCGTGATTCACAAAATTTCAATGCTTATACAATATTATAGCACATATCATACACACATTTTATTTTTCAAAACTCCTTTTCTATACAAACTTAGACCAAATCTCACACTCTTTCTTGCGCGTAATGTGCTTTAAAAGGGCACGAACTTTTAGCTTCATGTACATAGCTATCTAGTAAATACGAGGGTCAAACTGAAAGTTTCGGGAATAGAAAAAAATATATAGTTCAATTTAATAAAAGTATTTTTATTGTTTTTTAAAGTACTTATTGTTTTTTATATTTTATGCACTTTTCCATGCGTTCAAACCAGTCGTTAAAGCACAATTGATGGTGCCAATCCACAATTGTTGGGTATTGGCAACCTCACCACGCTTGCCAAGTGCGGGTTGGTGATCACAAACCCGGGCTATGCATCGAAAAATCCGAAACACACTTTGCCCGACCTGGGAATTAAACCCGGGACCAACGGGTATCGGGCCGAGCGCTTTGCCCCTCGGCCACCAAGGCGTTAATACATAGAAAAAATAAAAAATAAATCTTGAAAAAAGTTAATAGGTAATTAGCAAATATTTCGCCATACTCGCATAAAAATAATGAAACGCGCTTGGATACGGCCTAAGATAGAAGCACTGTCATTAGCTCATTATGTATCCCTACTACAAATGAGGCACGAGCCATCCCTATGGATGGAAACACCACAAGGAGAACGAGCCATAAACCACTACGCGGATCCAGTGCGTATTGATGGTTTTTTACTTTTAAAATACCAAGGCCCTATACAGCATGTAACAATCAATTTAGAGTCCTAGAAGTGACATATTTACCCGTGAAAAACAATGTCGTTTTAAGCGGGAAATCAGAGAACTGGGTGATATTAATTGCCGCGTCGATCTAAACGTTTTGAATAAACGGTGGAGCCATTAGGTTTTTTGTCCGCACCCTTTTGTTGCTCAGCCATTTGTTATTTCGGGGCGGGGCGGGGGAACAACAATCCTTCAGGGCAGCAACGGATGTTGCTAAGCAATTGTTATTCCCCCCTTTGTTTCCTTGATGAGTTCTGAAAGAGATAACGTCTTATCTAATCAAGATGAATTTTCAAAATCAATCTTGGAAACGGGAGCATTCTTTTTTACCTTAGCTTAGATCGTTAAACTTTTATTATTCAATGACAGTGCAAAATTAAACCCGTTTTGACGTAAGAATGTCAGTTTAATACAGATTCACATTTATAATATAGTAACTGACTACAATATATGGGGTATAGATATACTTAGGTATAACTTGTATGCCAAATGCAAATTCACAATAAACGATGAATATCATGATCACTTACTACAATAATGCTTTAAGAGCTTATGGAATGCCATCTAATCTAAAATAATTAAAATATTACAAAAGTTTCAACTTTTTGAGGATACAAAAACTGATGAAAAATGTAATTTTTATGACATATACGTATCCCTTAGGTTTATCTTAGATAAAAATACTTTCGGTAAACTACAATTTATACAGCTAAATCGTTTAGCTCCCTGCTAAGGAAGCGTTATCAATCACAGTTGAACCCTTGTCCCGAGCATGCATGTTGGTCGTACCAAACAATAAAAGGGTGCTATCCGCAAACTAGTTTTACTTCGAAACCAATTTGACCAGACACAATTTTTACTCTCACGTCCTTCTCCCAAAAATAGGGAAAACAGAGCATCAAAATGACCAATTCTGAATATACTCGCCATTCACCAATGGCGAGTATAATCAGAGAGAATAGATATATAGATTATAGGTACTAACTCCCGTATCCCATGATGGACCCCTATTGCAGCGCCACCTACCAGGTCCAATTGTGACTCAAAACCATCCAGGAACCCACTCAAACATACGCAAAATGTTTCATCAAAATCGGTCCAGCCGTTTAGAAGGAGTTCAATTACAAACTGTATTATTAATTGTAAATTTTTAATAATTAATTTAATTTCGAATTGTATCTGTGTTTAAATCATCTGATTTTATTAAATTACAAACACACGCACAGAATATTTATTACATAAAGATAGATTCACCATTGGCCTTATCATCACTTAACATCAGGTGAAATCAAGGCACTATGCTTATCCATAAATATTTAAAGAAAGATAAAAGAATACATAATTTACAAAAGAAATATGGAAAAGACAAGTTGGACACGGCCAGTATCAGTAAACAATAAATCAACTACGATGGTGCCTATTCATAATTTGAGCATGTTAACGAAATAAGAATTTATATAGCAACATTTTTAATCTTCGCTACTTTAATGTCATATAATTATCGTTTTCGTTAACCTGATGGAATGCTGAATAAAATTTTATAAAGTTCACTCACATTATGTGGTTCTTACGTATTGCGCCGATTATGTCAGCAGAAATCTGTTCTTAATGTGATAAATCTGGTCGAGGCGTCAGCTGCGACTTTGCCATTACCAATATCCAACAATTGCTACGAAAGTTCGTCAGCTACAATTGATCGGGGAATAATAATAACGAAAATCACCGAACAACAGAATCATAGCTCCATTAAAATGTTTTGGTTGTCACAAAGATCTTTCACAGTTCTATCCAGCGCCTCTAGTACCGTCTTGTGGGCCATCGTGCAAAAGTCCTGAACGATCAGTTAGCATAACAGTAAAATCTTCGCCATTGCGCTGTTATTGGCGATGATGAAAGCGAGTGTCTCGTTGATTTGCATGTTCAATGGCAATTTCAAGGTAGAATGTGCAGTTCGCCTGCCTTCTAACAAAGTCGCTGCTATTCCAGATGGAGCCAATGCTAGATAGAGCATTTTCGTTCTGCGATCGGATCCTCGCCAAAAGCAATGAAAATTCTTAAGTTTTTTTAGGCCCTCCCGGTGAATCCAGCGAGTAAATTTCACCAGTTTCACAGCTTCTATCAAAGAGTCGAACGCAATTTTTTGTTCTTGATTTAATTGTCGAACATTTGTACAAATTGCTTGGGCAATGCTTCGGTATCGTATTGCTGTTCTCTTCGTAACTCGTGGATAAGTGCATCGTGCTTTGGACGATTGGGTGATATCATGCCCAAACACGACAACACTTTATTCGCCATCAATAAACATAGGTAGTCTTCTATCATACATAGGTCTCATTGTGAATTTTTGCAGTGATTTGTAGTTTTGGATTTAAAATTTGGTAGCGCACACTGAACAAAATATTTCCACAATCGTTCGGATTTAAAGGGATACACAATAGACGATAAGTACGCCACGAACGCCATCTATTAAAAGTAATCCAAAGTTTTTATACAACCGCATGAAAAGAATGACAGTAGCATATAATGATAGACGCACTTCTGCCACGAACGCCATCTATTGAGAGTAATCCAAAGTGACGATGCCCATACAAAATCACCAATTTTTAATTTTTCGATTTCACAGCCATTTTTCCGAGATTTTCAATTTCTAACTAACGCAAATGTCAAAGTTATAGATAAAGACAAACGAACGTTAGCAGTTTGTTTATTCGCCTTTCCTTAGCTTTGACCTTAGCAACACAATATTGTCTGAACGACGTCTACGAGTCCTCGCCTGCAGTAGATACGCGTGGCGGGAGGTACGTAGGGCCTCTGCCACGAGTACGAGCCATCCAGAAACCCATCAAAATATTTGTAGCTACACACAAAATTTGGCGACACAGAAAGACTCACTGGCGTGCACTTGGAGAGGCCTATGTCCAGCAGTGGACCTGTGTGGGCTGTTGATGATGACCATATTAAGATGGTTTTTATCAAAATTGTTCTCATTAATGGCATCGAATCGGAATTCATAAGCCACTCAAAAATTTCTCTGATTATTATCCGAACTGACGAGCAAACCTAGGAGCTACAATATTTTTACGAATGAGCCGACGACACAACGATAGCGCGATTCAGGGTGGCACAGCGAGCGCCATCTAGTTGCAAGTACCGTAGACATCCATAAAGTGAAAAGCTTTTTGTTATTTTATTTCAAAAATATGTTTATACACCATTCGATTCCGTTAGCGATATTTTTAAATTATATTAAGCTTAAAAAATGTTTTTGTTTTGTTTATATAAGTTTAACGCAAATTTTGTTGCGAAACAAATTACAAAAACACAATGTTGCAAAAATTTCCACGAGCAGGAATTGAACCTGCACCCTTCTGACATACCGGGTCAGGTGCTCTTCCAATTGAGCTATCGTGGTTCTAACCAGCCCGCCGAAATTATTCAACATTATTTACTTTTTACTTTGAAAGCCAAAGGCACGCATTCAATGTCAACAACTACCGTCATTAACACCCGATCATAATATTTTCACAAATACTAAAGATCAGTTAAGAAGCCTTCTTAACCACGATAGCTCAATTGGAAGAGCACCTGACCCGGTATGTCAGAAGGGTGCAGGTTCAAATCCTGCAACAAATCGTGCAATCTCTGCAACTACACTGGTCCATTTCCAAAAAAATGTTTCACTGATAGAATGCCTTGTGGGTAACATAGGCTATATTTTATTTTAATAAAAAAAAACTTTTAAATTTATTTTTGTAAAAAAATCTAAATTGACTTGGACAAAGTCGCGGACAAACTGCTAGTATTATAAAGCATATTCATACATTAGAACGCCTCGGTGGCGGAGTGGCAAAGCGCTCCGCCCGATACACGAAGGTCCTGGGTTATATTTCCAGGTCGAGCAAAGTGTTTCGGATTTTCGATGCATAGCCCGGTTTTGTGATCACCAACTGCATTTCGCATGCTTGGTCATTAAGCTACCCATCAATTGTAGTGATGACATGATTTCGATGACAGAGGCTTTTTCCCAGCAGCGGGACAGTTATATTTACTTACTTTACTTTACGTACTTACATATTGTAAGATCTGTGTACCATACCAACATGATGCAATATATACAGCGTGTCCTAAAAACGAAAGATAATCCTTTAGCTGCGGGTGGGACACATCATGACTTTAGTGAAAGTCTCACGGTTTTCAAGATATCATTTTTTTTTCACTTTTTTTAGAAAAATCTTTCCTCGCTTAGTTTATTTCGTGCCATTTCTACAAATGATAACTTTTTTAAGCCCCATTTTTTTCAAATACTCGTGGTTATTTGTTTTATCTAAAACAATATTCTTTTGTTCCCTAAAGTACTGAGAAAACCACATAAAAAATAATCTTATGCATCAGGCAAAAAAATGTTCTTTGTATTGAAAAGTATGAGACAATGCCCACTAGACCGTTCCGCCACTATCCAACACCGTCGCGTGCCATGCACGGAGCGAAAAGTTTTCTAACTAAATCAAACGGCTGACTTTATAGCCTCTGGTGTAAAAAAAATGTACGAGGCAGACCGTGCCAATTAACTTCGTCCGCTTGAATGAATACCCGTGTCTTATAGAACCTTAAAGCAGCGCCACCTACCGGGTCCAATTATATTCATGTTTTATACATATAAACCTTCCTCTTGAATCATTCTATCTATTAAAAAAACATTATCAAAATCCGTTGCGTAGTTTTAAAGATGCTTAGCATACATACGGACAGACAGACAGACAGCGGGAAGCGACTTTGTTTTATACTATGTAAGTAGTGATTAACTGTCAAAGGTCATTTTGATATGTCAAATGTCTTCTAATGAGGTATTTACTGCGTTCTCTTTATGATTTGTAAAACAACTTTACAAATCATTTATGATTTTAACAATTTCGTGTGTCCATTGATTTCAACTATTTCGTGTGGCCACATTCCACGCGGCAAATTTCAGTCTGCAACGAATACAAGTTCTCAAAATGTAACGGAAAGAGACGGAAGGGAAAAGGTAGACTGTATTAAGGAATAAGAGGCAAAGTAAATGTAAAACGTACTATTATAATGAATAACAAAATAAAACATACCTAGACAGCAACCACGAATATGATGACAATTCAAAAGGAAATAACAAAACAAAAGAAAATGACACTTAGAAAAGAAGAAAAGTATAAAACCTAAAAATAAGTATTTACTCCGTAACAAACATGTAAATAGAACTAACACAATTTCTTCTGCCTTCGCCCCGAAGGTGTAGTTGGCGAGCCGCGTAGGGACAGAAGTTCGTATTTATGTACAACTTGTAAATATGACACTTCTAAATTGTTTTAAAATGGACTAGAGTACTGGAAACGCTTGGGAATACTTATAATGGTAGATAGTTGATAATACTGTCCATGTTTACTTTGAGGAATAAAAATACAACAAACTCTTTAAGATGTTCACGTTCTATTATTCTAATATAAAATGGCGCAGACAACTGTCAAATGCGTTCACTTAATTTATTATAAAGTATACAATGCTAAAAAAATTATGTTATATCTTTAGACCAAAGATCGTCGATCGACGAAATTAAGTATACTTTTTCGTTATACTTAAAACGCTACTGTGTTATTACTCAAAGAAATGTCTAATGTTGTCTAATATAACTAGCGTATTTTTTTAATTTCCTGACTAGTGAATCACGCACTATTTGCATCCCTTTTGCTTATATGCAGACCGATAAGGAGCGCTGTTTCATGGTTGTCAGCCCTTAGGGGTCAGTAGGGAAACATATATTAAGCTACATAAGTACATACATACCATAGTGAAGGCTTTTTAGTTTTGAAAAGGAAACATTAAGAAAAAGATAGGTATATTTTTTTAGTTGGTGAACTTTTTTGTAATTTTTTTTAAAGCCTCACAAATGTTTTGAACTTTTGATAACAACAACAGTTTTTCATTAGTTTTGTTTAGATCAGCAGCAATGCGAGCAATCGTTAACGGTCACCCCTCCATCCGTAAGTTATTTAGTACAAACCTGAACAATATGATAAATTGGTATGTATAGTTTGTTTTTGTCCGTAATACCAATTTATACCAACCACAACTAGAGCAGTCGCGTTGCAGTTGTTCAATTAACAACTGGTTGCTTTTTTCGGTAATAAGCCTGCCGGTATTACCAATCAAATAAATAAATTTATATGATGATCTTATTATAAGCTTCAATCAGCTATTCCGTGTTTTGTCTCTTTAAATCTAATCTGTAATGAAGTTTACATAACGGGAATAAAACACGCAACATCTATTCCGAGCTTATTCTTTGTTTATTTGTTAGGTAAGGTTTTATTTCAGAACATATTCTAAGATAAAATTATTTTCAAATATTATATAATATAATATTACCTTTCATTATAACGTGATATTGAAAAGGGTACACAACAACGTACAACCTTTGTGGGTCCGCCTGTCGTGTTTTTGAAGCCTATTGTCGATACTGTCATTTTCTCTTGAGATAGGTTTTTTTAATGAAATACTTGATCGTAGTGTAACCATTGACAAACGATACAAACAGGAAGCTTCAGAAATTTCGTCCTTGGCTTCGCTCGTAATTATTTTAAGTTATTGATGGAGGTTGACATGACGTCTAATTAAAATGTAAAGTTGTAGGTATTGTTTTTATTAACTCTGTGTCTTGAATAATAAAAAGCTAAAACGGAACCACGCTCTGGACAGCCTGGATCGCTTTTTCATGACCATCTTTGGGTTACTTTGTCAGCTTCGTTGATATATTGAGATAAAAAAGCCTTAGATAATAACAAAATAATAGCTCATGCACGATCTATTTTGTAAAATAATGACCAAATTGCGTGCCAGGCTATCGTTTGCGAATCGGGTGCATTGTATGAGTCGCAAGCAGTAACTAGATCATAATATACCCAAGAGTAAAATACCATAATTTGCGGATACAGTGTGCCAAATAAGACCTTTAATCTTATCACCACCACCATAATAATCAGCCTACATTAGTCCACTACTGGACATAGGCCTCTCCAAGTGCGCGCCACTGAGTCCAATACGCGGATACTCTGATCCAGCTCTTGCTCCAATCCGATCAGAACCCTTCGTAGAATCTAGTAGGGCACGGGGACGCGCACTAGTGCGCGATGCCGTTCCCTCTTGATAACCTCCGAAGGTGATTCGTTTCACACGGCTTGAGGGACCCTTTACGTTCCTCGCCGCCCCCAAAAAAGCCCGGTGAAGCTGAAAATGCCGTAGAGGCAATCAGCAATCTCTCTAAAAAAAAAAAAAAACAGCTCTTGCCAGCTACCTTGCGTAGATCGTTGCTCCAGCTAGTCTGAAGGCGTCCTACACTACGTTTGGCGATAAGCGGTCCCCACTCAAGTACTCTTTTACCCCATCATTTATCGGATCAGCGGCTAACATGGTCGGCACAGTGCCACTTAAAATCGTTTATCAGTCATGAAACGATAAGGTGGCATATTGCTGAAAACATTAAACCATAAATTTTCTGGTCCAGAACTGCTAATCTACCAGTAACCAACAACCTTTGCATTGCTGTGTTCCGGTTTAAAGGGTGAAATTACATGGCATAGAGTCATAAAGCTGAAGCTTCAGGGTACATCGCGGATGTCTGGGGGTCTCCTCTGGCGAGGCGTTGCGGGGGGAACTCGGTGCTTGCCGTGATCCCGAGCCATCCTCGTGGCAGAGAAGGGTTGGTACTAGGTTTTTAGTAAGTATCCTGGAACCTTCCCTCCCCTCGTCGAGCTAGTGGCTGGACGAGGGAATAGGAGGAGAGCCCCAAATAACCCGGGGTCGTGTAAGCCTTAAGTAAGCCCTAAATCTAGCCCGGTGTTAAAGCTAAGCATTTTACCTAGTTTAAAAAAAAATCGAAAACGCGCGCGTCACACCGCCGACGGACGGTGTCATGTCATTGTCATGACTATGAATCATCTGTGCCTCTTTTCTGCTAGAGTAGTGGGCACCAGCGCTCGACAGGAACCAGCGATCGACATTATTTTTCTTTAGTCATTAAAAATAAACAGCTACTGATTTTTTCCAATCAAAATCTATATTTAAGTAAAATTTTAAACACTGAAAAAAAGACGACAACCTCAGGCGGGAATCGAACCACGCACCTTCCGCATTCCGGGCGGCTGCCTTAACCACTTGGCTACCGAGGTCTGGCTTTCACCTGTCGAAATTTTTCAGTGCTTGATGCTTATGTTTTTTTAGTCAACATTGCTTCATCAATCTTAGAAGTTTTCACCTCTGAGATCCGAAAGAAATATTTTTATAAATATTTGAACATTCGGTTAAGATGAAGCTGCGTTATAGATAAGTGTTTTTTTTATATATTTTAGCGTTTTTATTAACGCTTAAATATACTTAAGTAAAATTTTAAACACTGAAAAAAAGACGACAACCTCAGGCGGGAATCGAACCACGCACCTTCCGCATTCCGGGCGGCTGCCTTAACCACTTGGCTACCGAGGTCTGGCTTTCACCCGTCGAAATTTTTCAGTGCTTGATGCTTATGTTTTTTTAGTCAACATTGCTTCATCAATCTTAGAAGTTTTCACCTCTGAGATCCGAAAGAAATAAGATTATCTAAGATTGATGAAGCAATGTTGACTAAAAAAACATAAGCATCAAGCACTGAAAAATTTCGACGGGTGAAAGCCAGACCTCGGTAGCCTAGTGGTTAAGGCAGCCGCCCGGAATGCGGAAGGTGCGTGGTTCGATTCCCGCCTGAGGTTGTCGTCTTTTTTTTCAGTGTTTAAAATTTTACTTAAGTATATTTAAGCGTTAATAAAAACGCTAAAATATATAAAAAAACACTTATCTATAACGCAGCTTCATCTTAACCGAATGTTCAAATATTTGTAAAAATATTTCTTTCGGATCTCAGAGGTGAAAACTTCTAAGATTGATGAAGCAATGTTGACTAAAAAAACATAAGCATCAAGTACTGAAAAATTTCGACGGGTGAAAGCCAGACCTCGGTAGCCAAGTGGTTAAGGCAGCCGCCCGGAATGCGGAAGGTGCGTGGTTCGATTCCCGCCTGAGGTTGTCGTCTTTTTTTCAGTGTTTAAAATTTTACTTAAGTATATTTAAGCGTTAATAAAAACGCTAAAATATATAAAAAAAACACAAAATCTATATTATTTTTGGGCGACGAAAACAGCTGTTGTCTAATTTTGGGTTACTGTGTCGAACACTGTTACCACTATGATATTTAAAAACGCCCACAATCGTGAATCAGCTGACTCTTTTCTCGACTCGGTACAAAAAAATAAATAGTTAGG
The DNA here is from genome assembly GCA_949315975.1 of Eudonia truncicolella. NCBI lineage: Eukaryota > Metazoa > Arthropoda > Insecta > Lepidoptera > Crambidae > Eudonia > Eudonia truncicolella. The sequence continues at coordinate 14,985,786 of OX438830.1, read as the reverse complement.
TAGGTATACGCCTGCACATCAACCTACCACAAACTGTCAAATTTCCTCAATAGACTTTGGACTTTATGCCTTAACGATTTTGGATAGGTTGATGTGCTGGCGTCTGTACCTAAAGTTTAAAAGAATGCCATCCGCTGCTCGTAGTGAAGCCTGGGAGATGCCGGGAGACCTGAAAGTTAGACAGTCTCATTGGAACCTACGCGAGTCGTTGCGAATGCATGAGATACTGCAGATTCCACGCAGCGCTGTACTCCAAATTACTTCGAAGTTTAGCATTAACTGTCACAATAGCAACGTACAATGTACGAAAGTAATTTAACTTTGAGATTCTTTTTATATAACCCTTTTTATAATTTCATATTGTTTACTGACAAAAATGATATATTTTTTTTTTATTTAAAATTAGTAGGACGGGGAATATTTTGAGCTAAGAGATCGTAGAGGAAGGAGGAAAATTTTGGACAGTTAAAAAATATGTGGTCAGTTGTGCCTTCAGCTAACCTACAATCACAAAGGGAGCTATCCCGTACTCTGATCTTCGCAAGATGAACTGGTGTACAAGCGTGTCCAATTCTTAAGTGGCAGATGGTAGAGACAGTATACTTATAGTGAAGTTTCTGCTTAAAAAACCATGGTCTACTGGGGATGTGGTGTTGGAATGTTAAAATAATATCTATCTACATGGTTTCTCGTGATTTGCCAATCAGTATTCCAAGAATTTAAAAGGTGACTGTGTGCGAGAGGAAAAAGGTCGTGGTGACAAGCTTTTGCATAACTTAAGGATCCGCTAGAAGTAGCTTGCTTTGAATGAATATGAATGAATGAATGAATAAAATTTATTGGTAATACACGACACCTACACAAAGTCACATCAAAAAATTTCAGAAACTAAAAATAGTAACTAAAAAATACAACCTTAGTGTGTGCATGTGCCGAGTCACCCCAAAGGGCTCCGACTCAGTTATTTTTGTTGCAACCAAGGTCACAACACTGATATTCCGCCGAACCCGCTTTGCACATGAATCCGCAGTTTCGTAACCGAATGAATACGGATAGTAAGCAAAACTCACACTATACTCTAGCCAACTTCGATAAAGAATAAATGTAAACAAACCAAATTAGGGTCATCACAAATCTAGGCAAAATTGTTTTTGTATTTTTGTATTATTACTTGATTACTGCATTTTACATAAAATTATAAGTTTTACATACATATAATTACATTTAATTACATTTTACATAAAATTAATATTGTAAAACTTATTATTCTCACTACACATCTCAATTAAATCAGTCGCTCAACGTCGGTAAAAACGTTATAATACGAAGAACGTATAAAAAACGTTAACTTTTTTTACTAGTTAACCCTATTTAACAAATGTCATTACTAAAATTGAGGTATTCTAAACATTTCCGTTATTATAAACTAGCATTCCAAATGAAGATGACACTAGTATCCATATGGGGTCGATTATCTTAACTACCTCTGAAATCTGCAGCGTAAACAGTGCATTTGCAATGCAAAACAAACATTAATGAACAAATTTAATTGAAGTTAAAGAATATTGGATTATAACAGCAGTTGAATAATTTATGTAATAAATAAATTATTGAATCTTCAAGTGCAGTTTTTAAATTATTTCAAGGTACCTAGCTAATTTATTCACTCACATAGGTAAAAACTAAGCTACTAACTAACTAATGGTTGTACTAAGGTTTTTGGTTTTTAAATGTTTCATACAATATTTAATATAAATAAATCTTTTACTTAAGTTCTTTCCTGTGGACCAACTGGAAAAGGTGTTCCCAAAATTTTAGGTTGTCAATATATGCCTGTCACTGGTTGCTTGGCAACGCTTTGTTGGTAAACATTCTTTATCGAATTTGGCTATAGTATAGGCACCCAGAGTTGTCAACGTCATGATGACATACAGGGAGCATAGAGTGTAGATTTCAATCGCGAAACTCGTTAGCGAAAACGAAAATTTGTATGGCAGTGAAGCAACGCCTCCTGGTGGAAAACGAGGACAGTTACAATTTTACCGAATGACGAATTGATGAATGTTCATCACTATTCATTCATCATCAAGTCGGTATGCGGTCAATCACAGTAGGTAGGTAGGTAGGAACTTATTATTTTTCGATCTGATCCGACCCCTCGGAGAATCTAGATAAAATGTATTATTCAAAGAGTTTTTAAGAGTCGTATACTATTATATATATTTTATCCAATTTAAAGTAAATAATCCCTATTAATATAATCGGGTATCAATGTATCAATGTAATGCCAGTTGGCGAATAAGTCATACCGATTAGTGGTAATGTATCTTGTAACTGTAACTGTCGCTTGCCAACCTTCAATAAGTTGCTAACCGTACCTGCTACTTGCGTTACCTCCTTGTTTATTTTAGCACTACAGCTCGAGTATCGTTGCAAATGACAGATGTAAAGGGCGGCTTATTTATTTTATGGTCACGTGTTGCTGAGGAGAGTAAACACGCAATTCATCGATAAAACCACGATACTATAAAGGTCATCTATATTACTTATATAACGTATAGATATAATTGATTGTCTGGTTGCCTGGAAGACCGCCAAATTGTACCTATTTTTAATTATTTGTAAAGTCTAGTTTATTTTATTTTAATAAACTTTAAAATAAGTACTTTAGAATCATCCATTCATTTTTTACCTACTACCTATTCAGGACGTCTATTTTTAAGCTATGAAGAAGAATGAGCGCAAGAAACTGCACAGCTTTTATAGAAGTAACAACACTGAACCGATCCGATCCTAACCCTACGGAGAATCTAGTAGGGCACGCACTAGTGCGCGATGCCGTTCCCTCTAGAAAACCTCCGAAGGTGATTCGTTTCACACGGCTTGAGGGACCCTTTACGTTCCTCGCCGCCCCCAAACAAGCCCGGTGAAGCTGAAAATGCCGTCTGAGGCAATCAGCAATCTCTCTCAAAAAAAAAAACAACATTGACAAAAAAAAAAGTTACCAAATTATACAATCTTACTATAAATTTACAATACAAACTTCAATAATACCGGGTGTATTTTTCTATAAAAGAATTATCATCTATCTTTTATATATAGATAGTATAGATCTATAGATATTTCAATAAAAATAAAAGAATTAAAACCTCACCTACAGAGGTGAAATGAGGGTGGAATGTTTGTATGGAAATCTGTCATTTTAAGAGTTGAATCCTTCGGTATTTGGCCTGGTTAGAAATTATGAATTCACATTTTAAAAGTTTGGCTTTTATTATAAACAATCACAAGTCGTATAGCCCACGTGAGCAAATCCGCGAGCAAAAACGAGTTATTCATAACGCACAAGTTAAGTTTTAATTCTAGTGCCTAACGGTGTGGAAGCTCGTGTCTGCTAGATAAAATTAATCGGTCCCTCAAACGAATCGTGTGAATCTTTCTGGCTTCTATAATTACCAATTTATAAGCAGCAGCCGGGATTCTTGAAGTGGTAGCTCGTGTATTAATTAATATCAGCTGTTCGCACTTTGGATGGCGATTTTATTATTGGCAGACGTTCTTTATTTATAAGGGGGAATATGGAATATTGTATATTTTTGTTGTGATTTTTTTATTACAGAATTTGCCAATCTTATGGCAATCATCTTCATCGAGGAAGAAGTGAAAGTGAAAGGATGGGTTTGCACAAAAGATCAAATTTATTTGAAGTGTTACTGTGAGAGGGAACAACTCGGCAGGCTCCACTAAGATAAGATAAGAAGGTTAAGCAATTTTCGTAAAAGCTTGTCATCGGATGGATGACCAAAAATGTATCATCTCGAGCTCCTCCGTGCCTCGGAGGGCACGTAAACTGTTGGTCCCGGCTGCATTAGCAGTCGTTAACAACCACCAATCTGCACTGGGCCCGCGTGGTGGTTTATGGCCCGTTCTCCCTATCCATCTATAGGGAAAGCTCGTGCCCCAGCAGTGGGGCACGAGCTTTCCCTATGTTTCCACTCAGGGCAAACCCATGTTGGGTCTCCATTTTTAAGGCCAGCACAAGCCAAATGATGTTGGAGCTTGCCTGTAGGTCTAGAACACGTGATTGTATTTTCCTTCGCATTCAACTCACTTGCACAGGCACTGCACTTAGCCGTGTGTGTGTTGTTTGGTGTTTATATAAAGTTTTGTGTTTTTATTATGTTAGGTGTCAAATAATGTTTTTGTTTTGTTTATATAATTTTAACGCAAATTTTGTTTAACTTTTTAAAAAATATGTAATTTTACTAATTTGCTTAATTATGGTATTCTGAACCGTCTTAACCATTATTCTGTTTTTCTATCATATTTTATTTTCTTTGTCTTCTCTTATTTTGAAAAATAATACATATATCTTTTTGTTGGTATCATGTGATTATATTTAGCACGTTATATTATGTACAAAATTTTTCGGCACAAAACTCTCTCCTTATTTTCTGCTTCCGGCGTGGACTTCAAACTGATGGTGTAGTGTACATTTATAAAAGCAATTTTTTGTAACTGTTGCATTTGTTGTAGCTGATCAAACATTTTGAACTAATTGTCTTTCAGTTAATGAATTTCCACACATACCTACTCTGTAAGTTAGTACAGTAAATAAGTAAACAGGCTACAACTGTCCCACCGCTGGGTAAAGGCCTCCATCGTTAAAATCAAGTCATCGCTACAATTGACGGATAAAGGCTTAATCATCACACTGGCCAAATGCGGGTTGGTGTTGGTTACCACATAGGTACCTACTCTTGAGATACGCCGATTTGTTAATAACCATCAATCCGTAAATCTAGCAAGACTAACGCTTACTTCCCAAGGACGTCTGAATCACCGATCAACCCGCTCAAATAAGAGGAAATGTAACGGTCGGCAGCCGTGTTAGATCTTATTTATAAAGGAGAGAACTTCATTGTAACACGTCTGTAACTCCCACGGGTACCTATATCTTACCCAACCACCGACGGCGACGTTTAAACATTAAGGAGACAGACACTCCGAGCGTTTGTTGAATAAAATACCTATAGATAACGCCTTCCAGTTTTCACATAATCAATATTCCTGAAGAAATGTTTTTTTTCCTATGTCAAAAGAGGTTAAAATGAGCGATCATTATTTTGACCGGACGATACGATCCCTTTACAAGGTACGAGGTCACAGGTAGAGTAATTTCATAGACATTCGTTCGACGAAGGCAAAATAAATAAAGCTGGATTTTCTGCCTTATGGGATATCACAAGGCAAAAAATCCCGGTTTATTTAATGGCGCGTATTCCATACGGATACGAGTGTTAATGCAAACGGAGTCGCAGGCTGTCGTTAGTTAGGATTTAGAAGCAACACTTTGTCGTAATGAACAATTATAGGAGAGTTTAGTTAGACCAATGATACCTATGTTTGATGCTAACTGTAAATCTACTCAGTGCCAGCGACTCCAGTAAATTTATTCCAGGAAGACATAGGTAGTAAAAGTCTTTTAAATATCTTTCCTAAAGTACCTGAATACTACATACAGTAACATATTTAATTAAACTCTTGGAATGAACGTTAAAAATAACACAAACGCTATAAATTTTCTTAACTGATAAACATATGTATACAAATAGAAAATTTAAAAACTTTACGAGTATGTAAAGTGAATATATTTTAAGAATCAAGTAGTTGAGACCTAGGCTAAACAAAAATTACATTAATAATAAACATCTAAAGACTCGTAACGACATCTATTGGCGAGTAGCAAAACACACAAAACTAAAATCCAAGAAACTGGAACCGTCGCCACACCGTTGTGGCCGATAGCATTGCACTGTCATGTCAGTCACGAACGAATATTGATATTTCGATCACCTTGGCGGTAAGTGAGGGGGGATGTGCTAGTGTTTTTAGTAATTATATCCCCCTTCTCCCGAATTGTGGAAGTTTTTTTTTTAATGTTAAAAGGAGGCAAACGAGCAGGCGGGTCACCTGATGGAGTACACAAGGACACAAGGAGTGAAGGATTTTACCGCTAACAAAAGAATAAAGTGGAGTTTCATCCCGGCTGCAGCACCGTTTTTTGGAGGTTGCTGGGAGAGGCTCGTTCGCAGCATTAAAGTGGCATTGAACGCTACCCTGAGGGAGCATGCTCCTAAAGAAGAAACACTAATTACCTTCCTCCTTGAAGCCGAGACGATCGTCAACTGAAGGCCTCTTAGTCACGTATCCGTAGAGAGACACGACGAAGAAAGTCTAACACCTTTCCACTTCCTGATCGGATGCTCATCCGATCATGATGGAGTTCTTTTGATAAGCGGTTGGTTCCGACAAAACAAGTGCTATTGTCTGAATAAATTGTTTCGGGAGTGCCCCTTCTGGCAATAAAACGTCGCAGGCTCGTGATGGCGGAATCAGCTGAGAGTGTGTGCACAAGTTTTAAGTGCACAGCCCTGGGAAGTCATACACTTAAAGAGGGCAACCCAACGCTTTTCGTGCCTTCGTCCGTTTGTGATGTTTAGGGACCCAAAATAATCGACTCCAGTATACGTGAATGGGCGTTTATGATGGGCAAGTCGCTGTGGAGGTAAATCACCGGTCATCGGATTCAATGGTTTGGCTTTACGGATTCGACAATGCTGACAGTCTTTGGCCAAGCTGCGTACAGTATTTCGCAAACGTAGAATCCAGAACTTCGGTCTGATCTCGTTAATTACCATTTCATTGTTGGCGTGTCCTGCCTTGCGATGGTAAAAATTCACTAAAACTCGGACGATTGGGCGGCGACCGTCTAAAAGGATCGGGAATTTGACATCTGCAGTGACGTTCTGGACAACTCTTATCTTATCTTCTCAACTCTTATTCTATCTTATCTGCCAGCTAAGTGCAACAAGCCGTCGGTGTCCATTGTTGGCGTTAGTTTGAGGAGACAATTTGATTTGGGGATGGGCGTCGAGTTCTTGATGCAGTGGATCTCTTCCTGAAAACATTCTTCTTGGACGCGTTGCAGCACCTGCCTTTCAGCGGCATTAATCAGTTCCACGGACAAAGGTAGAGGAGTGGTGGACGTAGAAGAGGACGCAACTTGGTGATCTGTAACAGCGATATCCGAGCTAATACCACGAACGCGAATCAAAACCGATCGAAATTTAAATACTACTTGCAAAACACGAGCGGTTGCTCGAAGTAAACCAATCGTTGAAACGATTGAAATTCACGGTGACAACCAGGTGGACTGGTACGGTTTGAGAAGGCTGCTTGCGCTCTTCTGAAACTGTAGCCATACCAGCTGGCTCTACGGGCCAATTTTCTGGAGAATTAAGAAGGAAAGGAGGCCCTGTAAACCAACGGTGCGGTGGTTCGAACCTAAATGAAGCGGTTTCGTGCGAGTAGCGTCATCGGCTACGTTCAAAACAGTTAGTATCCATCTTTGACACTCGAATTTTAAGTAATCTCGTCGATGCGATAGGCCACGAATGGCTTGGACGCTCGCGCGTCGCTTTTTAGCCAGCCCAAGACGGTTCTTGAATTTAATAGTCCTTTGACTAAAGACACGGCTGTATGTGCGAGAATTAAAAAAGGCAATTTGTTGTCAATGTTACCTGTCCTGGCTGTCATTTCTTAGATTTCGTGTAGTTGATTGTAATATTTGGTCATGAACTAATGATATCTCCTACAAAGTTGGTAAATTGCGACTTGGATATTCTGTCTTATTCCTTCATTGTTCCAGCCAAACAAACAATGCTTACGCGGTTGATTACTTAAGATGTCTGAAGAGAAAGGGTCAAAGGAGACGTTGAAAATCGAATTTGATCCCATCCTACCTGACACAGGGATTTTGTTCTACGAAGAATGTCCTCAGGAGTACGAGATTGAGCGACCTAGACTGCTTCCATTGAAGTCGACTACTCAAATTCGCTTTGAACAACTTCAACACGAGGCTGCTAGAGTGTGGACAGAAAAACAGAAAACTGCAAAGAAAGACTAACCTTTTGACTGTGATACGTTGATAAGCAGTGAAAATGGTTTACACATTATTTATAATAGAACTAGTGTCTGCGTTCGTGCTAGCAGCTACATTACTGTACAGATATGGAGACTGCTATAGGAATCACTTGATTGTGACTGTGTCCGTGTTAACAGCATGGTATTTCTCATTTGTCATTATGTTTATCTTGCCAATCGATGTAACAACGGTAAGTGTTTATAATCTTTTTTTATTACCTAGCCAAATATACTTTGATATAGAAATGGAAACAGAAATTCTTTATTGTATTTAATATTAAATAAGAAATCTATTTGGGTGTCACTCATTCAATGATTGATTTTGTTGTTGTTGTTGATTGATTTGTCTAAATTAGTACTTATTTCTTTTTGCGTTTCTTGTGTTTAGCAAGGAAAAAAATAAACACTGTAATATCACATGGATCAATGATATTATAAACTATAGATATGTTACATTCATAGTAATTTGCGTTTTAAATCAGTTCCGAGCAATCCAAAACTGCACACATAGACAAGTTTCACTGATAAGTAAAACAAAAAATACGAAATAGCACGCTAATGAAAGCGATAGCTATAATTTTCAAGTTTGCACTCTCTGTGGCTTGTTTGACGCAAACTAATTGCGACATGAGACAATTGGGCTTTAAATGAGTCTTCACAACACGCACGCTTATGACATATCTGCTTCTCGTTTTGTATAATATCATTGACATGGATAGAATTTAGTATATTTCAAAATATCAAAATCATAATCTGTCGAAATCAAAATGAATTCCATAGGCTAAACGTAATATTTTTAAATATTTAAATGGCCAGTAAAAAATTAAAAAGATTTCCTTACGCAGAAATAAAAAGAAGGTCAAATGTGAACACTACATCAAGATTCGAGAATAAACCAAAAAATGTTGTCATGTTTACATGATCTCATTATACTTTTATTATTATTTTGAGGTAGGTAGTTCTACTTCAATAAATAACGGCTATACAGAACTCAAGTAACATGTTAGCAACAGTGTTTACACAGCTATTACATTATATAATTAAGGCACTCCATAGACAGCTAATTTGATTTCTGAATGCGGCAACAGGCAACTCGCAACTAGCTGTTTCCATATAACCTAAAGAAACTGTGCAGACATAACAACAATAGTTGCAAGTTTCAATGATCAACAACAGTTTCAGTGGCTGCAACTAGCAACTGTTTAATATGTACTAGTTGTATGAAGTTGCTAGTTTCCTCAATTGGCAAACACTAACTGTTGCCTATTGATATGAAATGTTTATTAAAATTGCACCTACAGTAAACTGTTGTTGCAACTACCTACCAACCTTAAACAAAAACTTTGAAAAAGTAGATAGTTTTTTAAACTACGTTGATAGTATCTTCAACTAAAGTGGCTCTGTCTGGAGAGCGCCTAAATAATTATTAGAACTATTGCAATTATTTTATTATAATTTTGTTTCAAATATTATTTTCTAGTAATTAATTTCTTTCTTTTAGACCGTATACAGGCAGTGCTTAGTTAATAACAACATCACCATTGTTACCAAAGCACAAACTGCAGTAAGCAACGATTCCACTACAGTCGCTCCTCCGGTGAACCCCTGTGAGAAACCCTGGAGCTACATACCAGATAATGTATTTCCTAATCTCTGGAGGGTAGTATACTGGACTTCACAATGTTTAACTTGGTAAGAAACCTAGAAAGTAAAAATAACTTGTTAATTAATTAAAACTATTCATAATACAGACTTTTTAGCTCATGGTCTTACTACTAATTGCTTATAGTAAAGGAGGAATGAGAAACCCCCCCAATCAGCTTTGGTGTCCATTTTCGTGTACCCACACGAAAATACACCCGTACATGGTGATAATTATAATTATAAACATTAACATGCTTATGTTTATGAATAAATGATAAAGACAATTTTTTTTTCAGGCTGATAATGCCCATGATGCAATCATACAGCAAGGCTGGAGACTTCACTGTCAAAGGCAAACTTAAGTCTGCACTCATTGACAATGCTATTTACTACGGCTCGTACTTGTTCATATGCGGTATTCTTCTCATATACTTAGCATTCCAGCCCAATGTATACCTAGATGGACCTAAGATAAAAGCCATAGCATCGTCAGCGAGTAATACGTGGGGTCTGTTCCTGTTGATCCTTCTGTTGGGTTACGCATTGGTGGAAGTACCCAGAAATTTGTGGAATAATTCAAAAAAAAATTATTCTCTTACATATAGTTATTTTAAAATGGCAAAATTAAGCTCGGACAAGTGCGAAGCAGAGGAAACGGTGGATGAAATTCTTGATGTACGTATATCAGATAGCTACTAATATTGTTACACGCTCATTGGAGAAAAGTACACGCAATTAAAAGTCTGGATAATAGCTTAGATTTGATGTTAAAAAAATACTTTGTATAAAGTTCACTTTGAATAAAAATCTCGAACATTGCACAAAAATTAGTACTGCACGTAATATATGAAGTCATCATTATAGAATTTTATTTGGTTATGTCAATAAAAGACACTAATTAGAAAAAAAAATTATCTTTTCTAAATAATTAAATATGTTCACAGAGCCTTCAAGCTGCCACAACCGCAGTAGGAACAGATCACCCGTTACACCGTCACGTGGAAACCATAGTGCAGAAGTTGCCGATACAGCTAAGAGATCGGCTCAACTCCCGCGCGCCGCCTTACAGGCCCGCACCGCCCTCCTTTAAGTCTCTAGTCAACTTACATAAAAAGGTACCTAAGTGTAACAAACTCCATCGTATTGTTCTTCACTGAAAATTTCACTTTAAAAAATTAGTTAGAAGTCAGAAAAGAATTATCTAGATTTTTCCGCTTATCTATACTCTATACTACTATATAAATCTGTAGGCTCTGTGTGTACTTGCAATTTTTCTGACAAATTTTGGGATAAATATTAATGTTATGACTCACTGACACCAATTCTACGATTTTTGAAATTTTTGTCTGTCTGGCTGTCTGTCTGTGTGTCCACTTTTAACTCAAGAACGGCTTGACCGATTTTGATGAAAACTTGTATGTAGTAAGAACATGAGATTGTGCAAATGATAGGCTATATACGATGTTAGTAAACCTAATTATTATTTTGATTAGCATTCATTGATCCATTATATTCGCACAGCGAAGCGGGCGGGTGACCACTAGTCTAACTTATATGTTTATATATTTTATTTACTTGAACTACTTTAACTCGTTTTTTACAACACAACAAAGTAGACAGCTTAAACAAATTGCTCATAACTCATAAGTAATTTACGAAACATTGAAGTGTATGTGATCCTTATTCACACAAGTGATTATGGGTTGTTATTATTATATTATTTTAAACTCAATATATAGAGAAAATTACTATCGGTAAAAAATTTGAAATAAGCTCCCTCGATAGGGGTTTTTTGGGGGTAGGGGGATGGAGGGGGGGAGGGGTACAACCCCCCCCCTGCAACCCCCATCTGCCGGAGATGCGTACTTTTCGAGAAATTAATTTTTTTGTAAACATAACCTCAAACAAAAAATATGGAAATTTAACAGGAGGGAGGCTAAAAAGAGGTGGAGAAAAGGGAAAGAGTATGTAAAAAAAGTCGCACGTACAAAAACGTCGTTTCTGGCGCTTCGCCGGCCGCTGCCGCGGCACGCTCGCTCCGCTCGCTCGGCTCGCGCGTTGTTGGTCACCATACTAACCTAACCTAACCTAATGAACTCTTTAAAACTTTATGGCGGGGGGCTTCGCCCCCCGAGCCCCCATCCCCCCGCTTCCCCGCCCCCTTTGGTTCTGTCACTAATTGTTATAAAAAATAAAAAGCATGAAATTTGGAAATTTAACAGGAGGGAGGCTAAAAAGAGGTGGAGAAAAGGGAAAGAGTATGTAAAAAAACGTCGCACGTACAAAAACGTCGTTTCTGGCGCTTCGCCGGCCGCTGCCGCGGCACGCTCGCTCCGCTCGCTCGGCTCGCGCGTTGTTGGTCACCATACTAACCTAACCTAACCTAATGAACTCTTATGGCGGACGGCGTGACCACAGATTAGATAAAAGTTTAATTTTACTACGTAAATGACGTTTCTCTAATCACATCACACGTCATTTTTGACAGAAAACGTTTCATTTCACGTTATTCTTTACTATTCCGTGTTGTTTTTCGTTTCGTTTCACTCAAAAATTAAGCTATTGAAAAAAATTAAAAAATGACGTAAGTACCTCTCCGGCAACCAAAATCGATATCAGGGGTCTCAGTAAGACCCCCTGAGCCCCCCCACAGTGTCAGTTTCCCCAGGACGAGGGAGCTTATTTCTAAATCCAACCCTTACTATCAGTAACCATTTTTCAATAATAAAATCGTGACCATGTAGTTTGAAAAGTAATTAAAAAGCAACTGATAACTACGAAATATTGAATGAAAACTACTTCCGCAGACCATAAAAGCGCTACACGTGCTGCAACGCACCGAAACCCAATGGGGGATGATGCTCGAGCGCATATTCCATTTGGAGGACGTCGCGTCCAACCTGCGCTCGCCCGACAAGCGCTTCCAGCACAGTTTCCACACGCCGCGGCCACGGTTGCAGCGGATTTTCTACCCGCCTATAGTGGGTAAGTCAACACGAATAGAACGGTGTATTAGTCTACCGATTAGCGAACCTACCTGCTAAATCTAAGACCCAGGTTCAAGAGACAAATATTTATGTGATGAATATAATAAGCATTTAACGCCTCGAAGACCGAGTGCGCTCGGCCCAATACCCGAATGTCCCAGGCTTAATTCCTAGGTCGGGCAAAGTGTGTTTCGGATTTTTTGATGCATACCCCAGGTTTTTGATGTGTAACATCTTTCCGCTCGCCTCTTCTTCTTCAGCAGTCTCCTTATTATAATTAGTGGGAGTGAAAGTAACAGTAACATTGAGATGAAACATTTGTTGTTGTTGTTATTGTTGTTGTTTGTTGTTGTTGTTATTAGTTGTTTCATTTCAATGTTCGCGTAAACTTTAGAAAACAATAAGTAACAGTGAAACAGAAGCTTACCTTAAGCAGACTCCTTTTTTTTGAAGTAAGCCAGTGCATGAAATGTACATATATCTCAGTCAGTAGTTCGTTTGCGCGTTTTTTTATCATCAACCCGCATTTGGCAAGCGTGGTGATTAAGCCATTAATTGTAGTATTATTTGTAGTGATTTAATTAGTTAAAGTGATTACTTGACTTCAATGATGGAGGCATTCGCCCAGCCGTGGGACGGCTAAAGGCTATTTACTATTTGCTATAATAATCTTTCACGGATGCTACAGGTAGATATGACGACAGGCATGCTCTCGGCATGTGCTGTGAGATAGCTGTAACTGCATTATACTTATTTATGTTCATCCGTTATCAAGAAATGGTACAAAGTCGTCTTATTTTATTTAAGTCTAGCTAATTGGTGTGATTGTGGTGTTTGTTATTAAACATAACTGCATATAACATATGTATATCTGTAAACTGTAATTGTTTATGCTGCAAACTGTCTAAACTATTGATTTCTAACTTTTATATGTGCGTATATCTTATCTTATCTTATCTTAGTGGGGACTGCTGTGGTTTTCCTCTTGCAGTAACATAGTTGTTCCTTAACGTGGTTACTGGCTTTGGAAGGTCCTTGGCATCGACCACCCTGAGCAACACTCATTTAACGGTTAGGCCAGGTGCTTAAAGCCAGTTCGCCAAACCACTCCATTCACATGTGAAGAGGATGGCTCCCGACGAAATGCCTCCCATATTAACTATTGGGAGAGGGTCAGGTGTGGCCTCCAGCAGGCCCCAAATGGTTCCTTGGATGGCCACATAGTGACTCTCCCCTAGCATGGTTGCCGGGTAGTCATCGGCAATGACGGCCATCTTAAAGGCAACTCGCTGCCCCCGCGTAAGACCCGTGAATCTTAACGCGTTTAGCATCGAGTGCCGCCTGGCTCTCATTGCTGACCTCCCTCTGCCGCTTAGAGCGTTCCACGGTAGCCTGCTCATCTTCGGCTTGCTGCCTGACGCCTTGCCCTCGCTCACATTCTCTACATCAGACCGAGGACCAACAAGTAGGATCCCATGAGGAACCAATACCTGCAGCCCCGATGATCCAGCGGTGACGACGGGATGGATCCCATCAGGACCCCGCTCCCGTAGCCCCACCTTTCCACGGCCCTCCATAGGATCCACCATTGCTGGGCTGGTGCTGTAGCCCCCCCCACTACCATGCGACGACCTTCCACCTGCTTGGTCCCCTCGCACAAAGGTTGACGGGTTGGGGCCTCTAAGGTTACCATCCCACCTAACCCTGGCATGGAGCCCGACTGCAGAGGATGCCGTGCCGGAGCACCGGATGTGCGTATAAGCTTGTATATACCGAAGCATACGCTCGCGCTTATACGACCTTATGAGCGCGTCAACAATGTGGTTAAAGACGCGCTTTCACGCGCTTACACTTCTAACGCGCGCCTAAAAATTCTAACCTTAAATCTGATTGTATGATTTGGTAAAGATTTTTTTTTCTTCTTTGTTTTGCTTATATTAAAGCTGGTGGTGTTTCTTGCGCCCATTCTTCTCCACAGCTAAAAAATAAACGTCATGGATAAGTAGCAGGTAAAAAAATGTTTGGGCGAATCAAAAACACATATATAATTTTACGCAAGTGTTGGTTAATTCCGTCGAGTTTAATCAATTGTTGGATAGAGCCACGATAGCATAGTTGGTAGTGCATCTGACCCGGCGATGCCCGGCATGTCATGGGATGCAGGTTCGAATCCCGCTCGTGGATTCTTTTCAACACTTTGTTTTTTTTTCAATCTTATTGTTAAGTTTACTTTAATTATTTTTATTTCTACTTTCACTGACTTTGACTTTGACCGCCCAAATAAACTAAACGCAACTGTTGCTTGTTCCAGAGTGGTACTGGGAGTGCTTCATGCGCCAGTACTTCTTGAAGAGCATGGCGGTGGTGACGGGCACCATGTCGCTCATGATCATCTGGTCCGAGATGACGTTCTTCTCCACTCGGCCCGTGCTCTCGATCTTTGCGCACATAGTATCCGCTACCAAGAACACTTACAACTACGCCGCGATACTGGTCAGTTGTTAACATTACCGGTTGTACAGTCATCGTTAAACTTATCGAAGCGTTCAAAACTATAACATTTTGTGTGTAACGTGTGAACGCTAAGATTATTTTAAAGGCCGGCAACGCATCTGCAATTCCTCTGGTTTTGCGGGTCTCCATGGGCGGCGGCGATTGCTTCCCATCAGGTGACCCGCCTGCTCGTTTGCCTCCTTCTAATATAAAAAAAAGCAAAAAATATAATTTTAACTGTGGCTGTTCACACAATACAATGCATAGCATGTACGATATTAATAAAACATTTTTCTTTTTAATTACCTTACAGCAACAGAATTAAGTGCCTAATATGTATTACCAAATAACTTTGTCCAAGATATTTTTACAGCATCGCCTAACATATCCTTTGAATACCTCCAAATAATTGTTTATACTTTATTTAAGTTGTATAAAACTTTAGTATAGATGTCTGGATAAACATTTTACAGTACAAACTACTTTTTTATTTTATTTTATGAAACAGGATTGTTTAGTCATTTCCTGTGTAAACATCTGTCTATATAAGAACAGTCTATAGATAGATAGATGCTTACACAAGAAATGCCTAATCACTGTTGCCTTAACGAGGTCTTAGGGTCAACATAGAAGGACCGCTAGAGCAGTCGTAGTGAAGCTGCCACTGAGCTGCTGGACAACCAGAGCAGTCGCAACTGCTTGAGCGATTCAATGTATGTTCGTGAATAGAAGACTGTAGTTCACTATACAGTCGCAGCTTAAAAAAGCCTGTGTATTGCCGCCCTAAGTTGTATTGATCAGAGAAAACTTAAACAGGTAGCGCATTCCATTTGTTAGATGTTCGCAAAAGTAATATATTTTTTTTCGTTCCAGTGGATATCGACCATTACTATTGGGTACGTGTTCTACTGCGCGTACTCGACGGTGCTGAAGATCCGCTTCCTGAACCTGTACTACCTGGCGCCTCACCACCAGACCAACGAGTACAGCCTGATCTTCTCCGGCATGATGGCGTGCCGGCTCACCCCCGCCATGTGCCTCAACTTCCTGAGTCTGGTGCATATGGACGCGAGGATGCATAGCAACGACCAGGGGATCATTGTGGAGACTTCATACACTAATGTAAGTGCGTAGCTAATTCCAGAAGTCGAAAAGTGAAAAAATTACTTGAAAATGTAACCAAAATTTTACTGCTATTATTTATTTATTCTATTTGTTGCTATTCTATTGCAAACTAATTCTAATACAGAAAGAGTAAGGCCAGGGCCACATCTTCCTCGGCGAAACATCAATAAATTTCATAGCATATAATTTGCTGTCATTTGACTCACTACGCGGAAGTTCGGTTGTCCGTTAGCGGACCGGTCGACTTAACGGATTTACCCCAACGGATGTTCAGCGATGAAATTTTCGCGATATGCGGCCCTGGCCTTAGTGGATAAAATATAAATATATAATAATAATAAATAAACTAAACTAGCATAAGTCTGATGACGATAGTCCACCTAGATAGCCTAATAGTTTAAGCACCTGGCCCAGATTAATAATAAATTTTAGCGTACCAAACCAATATGTACTGTCCAAATCGATTGAATCGCAAAAACGATGTTAACAAATATTTAAAAAAAAGTAGGTAGGTGTCCTTAATTGTATCTTAGAAGTCAGAAAAACTACAGTTTCTGACGGTATTCTTAATTTTAAAATGTACGTTCTCCATCAGACCACCAAATTACAACTGTTTTATTAACTACTTTGTGTTTATGTTCATATTATATTGTATTGTTGCCCTAAAAGTATTAATCAATCTATCATTTGGTAAGCGTTTATTATCCATTACCACCACTCTGGAACAAGCAACAGTTGCGTTTAGTTTATTTGGGCGGTCAAAGTCAAAGTCAGTGAAAGTAGAAATAAAAATAATTAAAGTAAACTTAACAATAAGATTGAAAAAAAAACAAAGTGTTGAAAAGAATCCACGAGCGGGATTCGAACCTGCATCCCATGACATGCCGGGCATCGCCGGGTCAGATGCACTACCAACTATGCTATCGTGGCTCTATCCAACTCTCCGAAATAGCCGCTCTAAAGTAGATAGTATTGATTAAACTCGACGAAATCATCAACACATTTATCCATTTCGAGTCCCATTAACCTCCGTGGCCACCACCAGATAATGGGCCACATGGAGGTGCTGGGCATCGTGGCGGGCGGGTTCAACGTGTACTTCCCGATGCTGGTGGTGTTGCTGTGCGGCGCCACGTACCTGTCGCTGGGCAGCCGGCTGCTGTCGCTGTGCGGCTTCCAGCAGTTCGTGGGCGACGACGAGCTCACCGGGGACCTGGTCGACGAGGGCAGGGAGATCGTCAAGCGAGGTGGGTGCTTCACTACAAAGTTACATTTTATTTTTCTCTTCTAATCTATACTCGTACTATATAATATCTTTTACTAATATGCACAAAGCTGAAGAGTTTGTTTTTTTTTGTTTGAACGCGCTAATCTCAAAACCTTCCAGTCGGACTTGAAAAATACTTTTTGCATTTGATAGCCCAATTTTTGTGGAAGGCTCTTAAGCCGAGCAAAAAAAAAGTTAATAAAAACGGGCCAGTCAAGCGACGCGATGCGACGCGGTGGTCGGGGAACAGTTAGTTTTTTTTAATGAAAAGACAATATTTACCTTTTAATTGTGTAGGGAATAGAGATCTTAGAAAGCACTCGCAATTTATATTGCAGTGTGAGAATTCTTGCCACCTGTTTAAAAATAGCTCCTTAAGTGTCACTAATGCAAAGATGGTAGCGCAATTCAACCGGAATCCTTGACCAAAGAGGATCGGACTATTTTGTATCTGACTGTAAAAGACTGATGCCTGATTTCACCATTGACCCCTAAGTTTTAGGTGACGGTTTTGCTCCAACAACTGTCACCTAACATGGCTTAAGAGACACCTAAAACTCAGGGGGTCATGGTGAAATCAGGCATTAGAAATCGTAACTAGCCAAACAGTCTTAGAACATGCCTAACCAGCAACCAAACCGAGAAGAACTTGTTTTAAAAGAAAAACTTTTACTTTGAATTTATCCCCTGGTGATGCGTGCTATCTGCAGACCTTGCCATTATCACAAGATCACTCGCAACAATCAATCCGAGCGCCGCTGTTGCGAGATCAGAGTCCGTTAGAAGGTCTGTGTGTTGCGTGGCTAGAGCGCGTTTGTATGAAGCCTATAACCTTCTGCAGTATATTTTGTGCCATTATCATCATGTTTGTGGTATACAATTTATTAAGTTAATTGTGTTATTTACTTTAGAAAAGCGCAAGCGACAACGCGCCGAGGAGGCGATGTCTCGGCGCCGCGACTACAACACGCGCTTCTCCAACTACCGCAGCGCGCGCGACGACCGCGACGGAGGTAACATCACGGCAATGACTCACTAACAATACGCACTATTCTTGAACTGTACACACTTTTTATTAGCTAGACACGCTGCGCATTAGCTATACTCACTGTCATCGACATCGGCTCATTTTATGTGTCCACTGCTGGGGCACAAGCCTTCCCTATGGATGGATAGGGAAGGCACTCACTATACATTATCTAAACACTATTAATTGTCTACATATTTTTTATTGACTATACACACTATTCATCAACTACACTCAATGTTCATTAATAACTTCAATAGTGAAGAATGCATAGGCATTATTTACATGCTAATTAATAAAATAAATAATATTGATAAATAAATTCGCCTCGGTGGCCGAGTGACAAAGCGCTCGGCCCGACACCCGAAGGGCCCGGGTTCAATTCACAGGTCGGGCAAAGTGGGTTTCGGATTTTTCGATGTATAGCCCGGGTTTGTGATCACCAACCCGCATTTGGCAAGCGTGGTGATTAAGCCATTACCCATCATTTGTAGCGACGGCTTGATTTCAATGATAGAGGCCTTTGCCCAGCCGTGGGACAGTATAAAGGCCATTTACTTTACTTTACTTTACTTACTTACTTAATAAATAAATTAACTACCAACACTGTTATATTAACTACACACACTATTCGTTGTACTAACCACTGTAATAATAAAGTTGTAAATAGAACGACACCTTTCCTGAAATCTTAAACCACTGGAGGAACTGGTTATTGTCTGGTTCGGGTTCAAATCCCTCCCGTGAAAATGTTTTCAACACTTTTCCACGTGTTGCAAGATTGCAGTGGCTGAAATCCAGCAATCCGCTTTGCTAGCGTGGCAAATCGTGCTTCATAAAAAGAAGGCCTGAAATGAGCTATATGATTTATAATACCCAACTTCCAATTGTTAATGCTACGAGTTGTTGTGCATGTCTGTCACGTTTCAGCCCGCACCGGGCTACTAAACGACGTGGACTCAGATTACTACGTGGCCACGAGTCCCTCGCGGAGTGCGCCCGGCCCCGCCGCCGACTACCAGCGCGCCGAGCTGCCGTACAACCGCCCCGACGTGGCCTTGGAGGACGAAATCGAACAACGCTTCGGCAAAAGCACCCAATCAGCGTTGAGAACGGAGTTTGACGAACCGCGCAGTAAAATGACGATGCCTCAAAGAGGACTATTCGATGATGTGTAATGTGCAATATAGGTTTTCCGGTGTTGTCAATAAGGATTGTTTTTGAGTAATATTTATTGGTTAATTCGTGTAAGTTGACCTTTTGGTAATACGGTAAGCGTATGGTAACGCATTGTAGATATGTTAAGACGCTCCTAATTCGTTTCGTTTGGCGAAAGCATGAAGTTCGTGTGGAGAAAATCATGTTTTAAACATTTATTGACATTTGAAGGCTCATACAACTCAATCATTATATTATGTAAGCGAAAAATTCAATTAAAGTTGATAACTGCAAAATAATGTTATGTGAATAATTTTACGGGTTCGTTTATAGATGACTTGAAACTCGCATTTTGTTTAGTGCTAAAGTTAAGCCAAATGCGTTTTTTAAAAATTGGTGTTTACAAAAGGTCTTTCAACTAAATACTATGCAGTATTTTTATGTTTTTGTTTTTGTTTAGATTTTTTAGCTGACGAATACCATTTCACCGTCATTTTCTGTTTAGTTCTTGAAAAGACAACAGAGAATTAATCATTCTCTGGTTCAGATTTAGTACAAAATTAAAAATGTCGATTTCTCGTTTCTTTTTGCGCATATTTTTTCTATGAGAAAAATAACATCGCATTATTGTTCTTCTAGTTATGTATCGCATGTTTTTGACCGCATTAGCGTTTGTGAAAACAAACCGTTTCACTGCGCATTACGAAGCTCGAAGCTTAAGTGATAAAATTTAATTTTAGGTGAAGTGGATGGCAAAACCTAGAAGTAACGTAAACTTAGTAACATCCATTTGGCATAATAATGACGTGGCCTTGAGTCCGTTACAAATTTAGTCTTTAGGTATAGTAACGATGAATAGTATTAATAAATTATTTTAGTTAAATTATAAGTAATATTGATGATTTTTACTTGTGTATTAATTTCGTATAAGTTGTTGTGTAATAATATGTCAAAATAATATATTAATTCGGCATTTAGTGTTATTTATCGACGTCCACATTTTTATTATAAGAACGCTTTTAATAGAATAACTTTTTGAATGTTAATTAACTTTGATATTGAACATAATCTAACTATGATTTATTTTATTGCTTTTACAGCTTAAATAGCCGAACGCTATTACATATTATCAATTTGTTAGGGGCAAATAATTTGTTAAAACTATCTTGGTATTTAAGATGAACTAACCTTTTTTTTCATATGATTAGGGTACGGCTTTGTGCAAACGACAATTTTATTGATTCAGACAAAAATAGATACTTCGTCTACGTAATAAGACTTATTTAAATTAATTGTCACTATTTATGACCATTTAGGTTGATTCGATAAATTTTATGCTGACATTAATATAATTGATGTTTTAATAAATTTTTAATAAATCGTTTTCACGGCCAATTGACTTGAGAGACAGTGAAATTGACTAAATCAGTAAACGAAAATGCCCATTTCAAGTCAATTCAATATATTAAAAGTAACTTTTTACTAATGGCTTGTCTTAGTTAACTGTTTCGACACCATGGCTCCATGTAGTGTCTACAAGTCTACATGTCAACTCACACTGGGTTAATGCACTCTGCACGTGCCTTTGTCATAAGTTGTAGCACTGAATTTGTCGCTCAATATCAGTGGCTGTAACGGGGGGTGTCACTCCGCAGTTTACGCTTCCGCAGGTACGTTCGGCCGGCGCGCCTCCCTGGAGGCAGCAGTAGGTTGCCGCTCGGCTCGCACGCTCTACGAGTCGTGTGTCGTCGTCGCGCGCGTAAAACGAACGATCATTTCTGTGATTTTTGTGCACCGAGCAATGACTACTAAACGATCTTATAATCCGTATAAAAAATACTGTTGTGTTTACGGGTGTCTAAATAAAAGAAAGAATGAATCGAAATTATTATTTTTTTAATTCTGAAAGATATAAAAAGGTAAGTTAATTAGTTGTGTTCAAATCATCACAAAGGTATCCAATTTAAATTCCAAATAATAATTAATTAGTATTCCAATTAAATAATTTTCTAATCTACGAGTACATACTAACTACGCACGGCACGACCGCACGTATATTAAACAGTTGAACTACCTACGAAAACTGCTCTTTTAACGGCAACGGTATGGCGGTATAAAGACTGTCAACATGTATGTCAACAGGTAGTCTGATGTGGCGTTGACAGTACTTACATACATAGCCTAGGTTTATTTAAAACGTAATTTGTTCACATTTAAGTACACATTATAAACACAATAACTTGTAATAAATTAAGTATTCAGATTAATTATTATTTAAAAGAAGACAACCCTGAAGTCGTTAGAAGAGATAAGAGCTACGCGAAAGAAAGAGAGGCAACTTCTAAGTGAATATAACTGTAGGTAAGGGAGCTGTGTGCTACCTGAATTGCACTTTACTGTTTTAGCAAGAGTCGCTATTTATTAAAATGACTTTGCGGAGTGGATCTTCTGTACTTGTATTAATATGTATTCTATGCTATAACGATTCATAATACTAGTAATTTAAGCAGGCGATAATACTTTGTATTTTTATATAGACATGCCCTCATAAACTAGTGCAATTAAATGAGATTACTTAGCAATGCTTTTAATGAAAAAACGGCATCTACAAGTAGACCTTTTAGAAATAATTATTCAAATTATGTAGTAAATTGTAATTGTAGCACATACGCGGCAATTAGTGTACAGTCGGCCAAACAATTCGGCCACTATCTTTGCATTCGTTTGCACGTGCTTTAAAAAAAAAGTCCTAAAAAAACCACCGACAATACGTATTTTTACCAAAGCGAATTTGTTATTTTCGAGAACTTCTATCAAAGTTAGTGGTTAGTGTGTTGGCTGACTGTACCAACTAAGAAACATATCGTAATATTAATAAAAACTTCAAATTTCTTATGAATCTAGTTTATTCTGTGCGCCTTGTCTTTTTCTTTCATATTAAAGGAGAAGATTTTTTTACTATGGGAGCTGGGCTTAAAATAAAAACTCAATTAACATAAGCAAATGATACATCAAATTAAAGAAAAAATATTAGGATTACGATCAAAGTATTTATATTAATAAATAGACGCGCATTTTAATTTAATTCATATACAAAAATACATTTTTCTAGCAACAATAGAAGTAATGTTGCAATAATAAAAAAAATATTATTGACATAGACGTGACAGCGGTCAGTGCGTTTTTCATTAAATAAATAAAAAATACATGTCTACATCTCATGTTTACAATCATCATACTTATACTATACTTTTCCTAACATATAAATAAAGTAAAACTACATGTAAGATGTATATATCTGTTCTGCAAATGCGCAAGATTGATCGCTTATGGAGTAAGCAAGCACTTTTATGGCACTTAAAGTTCAGAATTACAACAAACATTCACATATTTTATTTCAATATTCACACACACACACGCACACGCACACATACACGCGCACACACACACATACACGCGCACACACACACACACACACACATACATAAACACACCCCCACACAAGCACACACACACACACGCACATACATACATATAAAGTACTAGAACCTAAGTATAGCGGCTACTCAACAAATTGTTAAGTATTATTATGCTAAATGAGAGCGATTCTCTCCTGGCACAAGTGTTCTCGCGCTCCAAAGGAGAGAATCAACCTCTGTTATTGTTAAAACTGATTTGTTGTTGTTAAATAAATATTTCATTTCATATTTCATTTCATATTTTAGAAAGCTGCCCCTATGTATCCCTATGTATCATAGAGTTGCTGATTGTTAATGTAGATACCATAATATGCACGTCAGTGAAACGATGAAATCAAAATAGAATTACTGAATTGGAAAACAACAAAAACGTAATAAACAATAAAAAATTCCAAAATGCTCCAATAGTCTCGTCATGACATTAGAAAATGGCTCAGCTGTCAGTTTATGTCAATCAACTGTCATAAAAGAACTCCGATATAGTTCCTTTCGACGCATTTTTTTACAAAATAAAATGGGCATCTTTTAAAATTGCAAATAGTGTAGAATGAAAGTATTAAATGTTAATAGTATTTATCAACAGAAATGATCTCTGTTAAGTTTTCATCTATTTTAAGCCCAAAAAAAATGTTGTCCTTTATAACTAAAAGAAATATACAAAGCTCTCGGATACCTGAAATAGGTTTATTAGACGTTTTTATGAATAATACGATTATACTTTACTGTAAGAATAAATGTACAGTGTTAGCAAAATATAATTTTATTTATATAACAATTGATGAAAGCTTTTGCGGGATTCTTTTTTGGACACCAAGCTAAAATACTTTTTATTATTATTTTAATAGGTACAAAAACAGCTTATAAGCTAAAAAATACAGCTACAACATAAAATAAAGAAGAAAATTTGTAGTCTGAAAGCCATAACAATTTTATCTCAAACAATATTCAGTTATTACTAAGTTCACAGCATATTAATAAATTGTTCTATAACAATAAACACTAACGGTGCCCGCCCACGACCGACTTTTTGTAAGACCTATTTTTTTCGCCGTGGTATTATCACCTATTTTGTGACCGACTTTTTGTAGGACGTAAGCGTTGCAACATTATGACTCAATAATTTTCATTTTCAACATCAACATCAGATCCAGGCCTCTTGAGAATTCTTGAGTGCTTCAGTCACATTGCTTGGGGAAGTGGTGACAATTTCCAGAGATTAGTTGTCACCGGCAAATTAGAAGGAAGAAGAGCTCGCGGTTGCAGCCCGATGCGTTGGTCAAATCAAATCCGTACCGCATCGGACACCTCTGTGCATGATGCTCTGCACGTCGCCGGTAACCGGTCCAGATGGCGCTCTATCATCAAGCGTCACATACATGGTGGAGGAAGCCACGACCCTCAGTAATGAGGATAACGGTGCACGGAGAAGGTTATCTATCACCTATTTTGTGACAGACTTTTTGTAGGATGTGAGCGTTGCAAAATATAACTCAATAATTTTCATTTTCATCGACAAAAAAATTGGTCACGAATTATCGAACGTGGGCGTAGATGTCTATAATCATTAATGATTACTTAGCACCTACAATTGTTCAGTCGAAAATGTTCTTATAACTTCACTGTTAGAGACTATTTTACAATAGACAATTTTAGGTGCTAAGTAATCATTAGTGATAATTGGCGTCTATGAGTGCGGCAGAGAGTGTAACAGTCTTATTTAGTAAGTACATAAAATGTTGAATTAATAAGATTAACACGAATTGATCCATATAGTCTTGCATTTTAGAATACCTAAGCTTATACAAAAACTCGCAATCGCATGTATCAAATTATCTTTGTCGATGTATAGCTGTTACTTTTTATTTCATTCCATAGATTTATTTGATGCATTAGCATTAAACCAATGTGATAACGTATGTGAACCTATATGTTTCATTTGAACATCCTATTTACCTATGTATTCCTTCCTTTCTCCCTCTGTTACACTCAATATATTATCCAAATAACAAGTACCGCAAATGTAAGATTTTAACTTCGATGAGTTTGAAAATAAAAACTGTAACTACATCTATACTAATAGTGCAATAAAGCTGAAGAGTTTGGTTTTTTGTTTGAACGCGAATCTCTGGCACTACCAGTCAAATTTTTTTTGCATTTGTTAGCCCAATTTTTGTGGAAGACTTGGCTATTTTACATCACCCTATGACCCTTAAAAAAAATCAGAAAAAGCGCATTCGACCATCGCAATCCGACGCGGTGGGTCGGGGAACAGCTAGTAAAAAATAAAACAATAAATAAAAGATCATTATTTATTACACATATTTGAGTCAATTGGAATAAGTTACAAACAATCACTTTCCTATTTAAAATAGACTTTAATGTTATCTACTTTTGTTCTTATTTCGTGTGACGAGTCTTTCGATAAATCTTGATAATAGTTTTGGTAAATACTTTTCAGCTTATTTAGTTCTTCTGTTTTATTTAATTCTGGAAATAATAATATTACATTAGAAACGGAATTCAATTTAATTTCATAAGAATTAAAGGTGATGTAATCTAATTAAAAATCTATACCTTTTAACTGTTTGATTACAATTTCCAAGATATTTAGGGCGTCTCTCCTATGCCTGACTTGGTTGCTGTTTTCTGGAAATCAAAACGCAAATCGATTAGTTAATGAAAATGTAACACGGGACGAGTGACTGCCACTTTTTCTGTTTGAGGGGGTTGCATCATCTTATTGCTTTTCTAATTTTAGTGACACAAAAGAAGCGTCTTTTGGTTACAGGAATTCATGCTTAGGTCAAATAAAAAATAGGTTAATTTTTAAAAAAACTGTCACGTGATATTATTTAAACGTTTAATGTTCTGGAATGATTTATTTTGTCAACTTCCTTTTTCTCGTTTTGTAACATGATCGAATGGCGAAAAATCGAAGCCAAGCATACTTACTAAGCGTGAAGTCAACGATATCGGCGACGTGCCCCGTGACAGTGGCGATGGCCTTGTCTCTATCGGCGACGGCGACGTTGTCGGTATCCATGGGCTCGACGGCGGTCAGCACCGCCAGTCGCTCCAGCACGCGCGCCACTGACGTCAGTATGGCCAGCTGGGTCGACCGCGAGCTGCTCGGGTACGACTGGGAGCAGTGCTCGAAGAACACGTCTTGGTATTTCTCTGAAATGGTTGGAGTCTCGTTAAATGTATATTCAACCCGATCTGAAGGCAAGAGTTGATAAAAAGTGAATCTTTGAATTGTCGATCTTTTAACAAATCCTTACGGTTGTGTGATCAGTGATGTTTTTGACTGCATTTTTGATTTAGGCAAAAATGGGACACAAAACTTATGATTACAACTCATTTTACTTTTAAAACATTGACTATTTCATGTGTTTCTATCAATTTGATGCCGACTGTTTACTGATTGTATAGCCGACCACAAGATTGCTGTACCACTTTTCACAAAAACTTTATTTCAATAAAAATTCGCTCACTGTCAATGATGACAATGTATCTGTCGTCTTGCAAAAAAGTAAAAATAGACCTATGTCTAAAGTGGAAAAACAATGTCATGGCTGACTATACAACAAATAAGTTCGCACAAAAAAAAATAGTTTGTACATAAGTGTTTTTTATATATTTTAGCGTTTTATTAACGCTTAAATATACTTAAGTAAAATTTAAACACTGAAAAAAGACGACATCCTCAGGCGGGAATCGAACCACGCACCTTCCGCATTCCGGGCGGCTGCCTTAACCACTTGGCTACCGAGGTCTGGCTTTCACCCGTCGAAATTTTTCAGTGCTTGATGCTTATGTTTTTTAGTCAACATTGCTTCATCAATCTTAGAAGTTTTCACCTCTGAGATCCGAAAGAAATATTTTTACAAATATTTGAACATTCGGTTAAGATGAAGCTGCGTTATAGATAAGTGTTTTTTATATATTTTAGCGTTTTATTAACGCTTAAATATACTTAAGTAAAATTTAAACACTGAAAAAAGACGACAACCTCAGGCGGGAATCGAACCACGCACCTTCCGCATTCCGGGCGGCTGCCTTAACCACTTGGCTACCGAGGTCTGGCTTTCACCCGTCGAAATTTTTCAGTGCTTGATGCTTATGTTTTTAAGTCAACATTGCTTCATCAATCTTAGAAGTTTTCACCTCTGAGATCCGAAAGAAATATTTTTACAAATATTTGAACATTCGGTTAAGATGAAGCTGCGTTATAGATAAGTGTTTTTTATATATTTTAGCGTTTTATTAACGCTTAAATATACTTAAGTAAAATTTAAACACTGAAAAAAGACGACAACCTCAGGCGGGAATCGAACCACGCACCTTCCGCATTCCGGGCGGCTGCCTTAACCACTTGGCTACCGAGGTCTGGCTTTCACCCGTCGAAATTTTTCAGTGCTTGATGCTTATGTTTCGGATTCGGATTTTCGGATCTCAGAGGTGAAAACTTCTAAGATTGATGAAGCAATGTTGACTAAAACACATAAGCATCAAGCACTGAAAAATTTCGACGGGTGAAAGCCAGACCTCGGTAGCCAAGTGGTTAAGGCAGCCGCCCGGAATGCGGAAGGTGCGTGGTTCGATTCCCGCCTGAGGTTGTCGTCTTTTTTCAGTGTTTAAATTTTACTATAGTTTGTACAGGCAGTTATTTTATAAATTTACAACTCTATGCTATAGTCAGAAAGTTCAAAGCCTATTGAAAACATTTGACAGTTTCGTGGTAGACCGGTGTACACCAAATGAGTGTTTACCTTGTGTGGCGGGGTCCTTGGGCCAGGCTTTGGCCAGCAGGTCGTAGGCGGCCTCCTTGAGCGCCGTGAGCTGCTCGCGACGCTGGCGGGCGCCTTCGTTGTCTTCTTCATCAGACTCCTTACCCACTGACGATTCGTCCTGGAAACAATATAGCGTAAGACTGGCCGTTGGCGCGCTGTAGCAAATTCAGTAGTTGTCAGTGATGTCAAGTCAACAGTTAAGTGATGAAATTAAATAATAGGTATGCAGAAATTCGTGTCTTGCTCACTATTACCGATGAAAGTATTTCTATCCAACATAGATGACAATTTGGAAATTGTTTAATTAAACATACTCGTAAGTGTTGTTATAATAAAAAACGGCTGATATCGATTCGGTAGCCAATTCTTTACAAACTAGCTTCTGAGTGTGCGTTTATATGTTATAAACTGTATATATAAATTTTAAGCTAATTTTGTTGCGAAAAATCGCAATGTGGAAAATCTATTTAAAATAATCACGAGCCTGATTTGCGTACAATTTTTATACACGTTCCTTTGTCCCCTAACACCTTAGGTTCTTATTACAAAATTACTTTATATATTCGTTTTATTTTATTTTACTATTAGGGGTAGTAGTGCCAATATGACTAATCCAGAAACTTTATACTTAATTAAACTCTGTAAAGACGCCTGCACATCAACCTATCCACAACTGTCAAATTTCTTTAATAAATGTTAAATAAATGTAATAACTATATGCCATATACATAAAGCTCAAAGTCTATTGAGGAAATTTGACAGTTTGTGGTAGTCGGATGTGCACCTACCTTGGAGAGGATGACCTTTACGATGTCGTAGACCTGGTGGAACCTGTCCTGGCGCGTGGCGGCGAGCGCGCGCGCAAGCGCGGCGACGGCGTGCCGCTTGTAACCCATCTCCTGCTTGCGACTCTCCGCGAGCAAGGCGTTGATGCATTCACCGGCTAACGCCGTGGAAAGGGGAGGCTCGTTCTCTTTCACCCTAAGGATTTAGTTCAGTTTAGATATACAATTTAATTCGTATAAATAACATTTCACTTATGAACGAACTGTTAGTTTCTCGTCCAGTTAGAGTGATGTCAGGCGAATCAGGAAGATTCCCGATAGAGTGTTGTACTTTCCTGCACTAAAAATAAAATAAATTGAATGAATATTCATTGCAAGTGTCAAAAGTAGGCCGCGAGTAGACAGTTAATAATACACAAGTCCAGACAAGTGTATTACAAATGGAATGTTCTCTTTCCACCTGCTGCTGTCAGTGGAAAGTGGAGTTCTCGGAAAGATACGGAACTCACGCGCATAGTTCGGCGAGCGCGTCCACCACATGCCGCTTGCCGTCGAAGGTCTTGCCGGCCACGGCGGCGAGCAGCGCGCGCACCAGCGGCTCCCGCTGCTCGCCCAGCCCGCCCGACAAGTCCTTGCTGAGCGTTTGGATCGCGTTCGATGCCTGTTCAATGAAGGTAGATCATTTATAACTTTAGGGTAGATTTTTATTCGGACTTCAGTTCTATCTACTAAGGTAATGGCCGTCGGTTGGTGCGCGGCGCGGTACAAAGGTTATTTAATCGGTTATTTGCATAAATTACATCGGTTGTGCAGAATATTATATTACTTATGATATTTACTTTAAAACTGTCAATCAGGAAATAATGAGAACACTTGCTATAATTGTCTTCTAACTCCGCGGACCGCGGATACAATACCTACGTTACGACGATAATAAATATATATTTTTTTATATTTCGATGTTATTGCCGGTTTTCAAAAAAATATATGTTGAAAATCGGTCCACATTTGGACATATGAACTAAGAAGTAACTTTTTGAATTTATTCGTTGCAAACATACAAAAATACAAAGCTCTCCTCTTTATAATATTAGTATAAACACCAATCATAAAGTTAAAGAATGAATAACAGCAGACTCAATTTGTTTATGAACAATGTGCCTTATTTCGTTACGCTAAG
Organism: Eudonia truncicolella; assembly: GCA_949315975.1. NCBI lineage: Eukaryota > Metazoa > Arthropoda > Insecta > Lepidoptera > Crambidae > Eudonia > Eudonia truncicolella. The sequence continues at coordinate 14,955,862 of OX438830.1, read as the reverse complement.
TCACAAATACCTGTATCTTCTTGGTCCAGCTAGAGGAAGCGAGCGCTCGCTCTATCTCCTCCCGTATGGCGGGCAAATGCTGCTTGATGCCGGACTCGCGCGCCGGGCTGATGTCCGTCCAGATGTCTTCGAACATCTCAATCGTTGTCGACTCTAGGGGATTCAAAATATATTTTTAAACTTATTTGATTTTGTAAACAACAGATCCGTGCTTCGGAAGGCACGTAAAGCCGTTGGTCCCAGCTGCATTAGCAGTCGTTAACAACCACCACTTGGAGCGCGTGGTGGTTAAGGAATAAGAGCTTTGAAGTTTATATGTGATACCGAAATGTGATTATGGCTCTTAACAAGCTACTATCAGGGTGTGCGTTTATTATGTAACATGTTACAAAACACAAATGTTGAAAAAATTTCCACGAGCAGGATTTGAACCTGCACCCTTCTGACATACCGGGTCAGGTGCTCTTCCAATTGAGCTATCATGGTTCTAATATTATGATTAGATGTTAATGACGGTAGTTGTTGACATTGAATTGGCGCCTTTGGCTTTCAAAGTAAAAAATAAATAGTGTTGAATAATTTCGGCGGGCTGGTTAGAACCACGACAGCTCAATTGGAAGAGCACCTGACCCGGTATGTCAGAAGGGTGCAGGTTCAAATCCTGCCCGTGGAAATTTTTTCAACATTTGTGTTTTTGTAATATGTTTCGCAACAAAATTTGCGTTAAAATTATATAAACACAAACAAAAACATTTTATGTAACATGTTATTAAAAATGATTGGGGAACAGACAAGGGGATAAGTGAGTACTAGATAAACTTATCCTTACTAATATTATAAATGCGAAAGCAAATTTGTTTGCTTGTTTGTTGTTTGATACCCTTTCACGCGTAAACTAGTCAACCGATTTTTTTATTGTCATAGAAACTGTCAAAGCGATACGAAGTCCGCCGGGTTAGCTAGTAAGAGAATATTCTCACCATCTTCCTTCGGGCCGTGCATGGCCAAGAAGACCGTGGCTGCCAGCAGCTGCTCGTTGTCCTTGATGTGCTCGATCTTGGCCTTGGCCACCGACTTCAGCGTCAGCGCCACCGCCGACCGAGACATATCGTCTTCCTTCGTCTCGTATAGGGTCACTAGCTTCTTCATTAGCTTCTCTACAGACTGGGGCTATAATAAAGTCCTTTCGCTTTTGTATTTGTTTTACAAAAATATTATTATTATTGCCCTTCAACAGAATATTAACAGTCTTGTTAATTTAATATGCTTGTGTTAGAGATGGGTTCTCGTCAGCCGAAAGTTAAAGTTCTCTTCGTCTAACGGGAACAAACTAGCACTCAACCCGAGCATTACTGACGCTTTGAACTTTATTGTTTGTCTTTAAAATTAAATATTTTTATTGTTATTTAGTTAAGGCTACAATTTAGCTCTTATTAATATTAATAATAATAATAATAAGAGTTGTTCTCATCTTGCTAACGGAGAGTATTTGCACAGACACAACCAAGTAGCCAGAATAATTCACCAGCAACTTGCTCTTGGATATGGCCTTGTTGAATCGGAGGTGCCGTACTATAAATATGCACCTGCGCCAGTACTCGAAAATGGTCATGCAACGCTCTACTGGGATCGCTCTATCATTACGGACAGGACTATTGTCGCCAATAAGCCTGATATCGTGGTGGTTGACCGATCCCAGCGCCGGGCAATACTGGTTGATATCACCATACCTCATGATGAGAACCTCGTGAAAGCCGAGAAGGACAAGCTCAGTAAGTACCTTGACTTAGCTCACGAGGTGACCGCCATGTGGGATGTTGATTCAACCATTATTGTCCCGATAGTCGTTTCAGCGAACGGTCTGATAGCGAAGAGCCTCGACCAACATCTTAAGAGGCTCTCGCTTGATGGTTGGATCAAGGGTCAGATTCAGAAAGCAGTACTCCTTGACACGGCACGTATTGTCAGGAGGTTCCTCACTCTGCAACCCTGACCACCGGTAGCTTGGGCCCTACCCCGCTGCTGGTGGTACTCTAGAATTAGTTTTTTATAATGTTTTATTGTTTTTTTATTAAAATATTGTAAAAATCTAGTTTTAAGAAAGAAAATAAATAAAGAGAATAATAATAATAATAATACTGGTTGATATAATCAGAACCTCGTGAAAGCCGAGAAGGACAAGCTCAGTAAGTACTTTGGCTTGGCTCACGAGGTTACCGTCATGGGGGGATGTGGATTCAACCATTATTATACCAATAGTCGTTTCGGCAAACGGTCTTTAAGCCAGACCCTCGATCAACACTTAGAAAGGCTCTCGCTGAAACGTTGGGTTTGACAAAAAAGGGTCAGATGCAAAAGGCAGTACTCCTTGACACGGCACGTATTGTCAGGAGGTTCCTCACTCTGCAGCCCCAACCACCGATAGCTTGGGTCTATCCCCGCCAGTGGCAACCTAGGTTAAGTTTTTTTATAATATTTTATATAAAAAAAATCTTAACATATATATTTAATAAAGAGAATAATAATAATAAAATTAATTTATTCAGACAATCAATCCAATTTTATTAGTAACAAGAGATGCTTAAAATTATATTAATAATATTAATGTCACCACGCTAGCGGTTCGTAAGTTTGCAGCGGGATATTTGTTGAGAGCAGAACCTGCAAGAAACTTAGCAAAGGCATTTTTTTAATACCTTTCTTTTACAACGTCAGAAATATTGGAAAATGCCATCACAAAAAGACATTTATTTCACTGACTTCATGTCCGTTTCTATCCGACACTTTTAGCACATTTGTATGCCAGAGAAGAAGAAAGGTGATACGACATGTCAGTCTTACCTTGGCATACGCGGAGATCTGCCCCAGCGCCTCCGCGTAGTTCTTCCTAACGGTCGCGTTCCTATCGAACGTGCCGTTAAGAAGGTTCGACATGATCTTCCCCGCCACCGGCTCGAGCTCAGCCCTGAGGTAGTGCGCCGCCAACACTATGAAGTGGCAGCAGGCGATCTTGGTGCCGAGCTGAGGTGACTTGGTCAGCTCTAGAATGCTGGGCAGCATTTCCTTCATCACATCGATGTCGATGTACGGCATACACTGCGGGGAGAAACAGTACGTGTAGCGAACAAAGGCTTCAAGTTTATTTTATTACAGGGCCATACAATAATAACAGATACAAAACTCTACCATCAATCAACTGTAAAAATATAATGCTGTAATAGAACACAAGTAAAGAAATACAATTAAAATATATACTGGATATGAATTGAGATTTATTTTAAAATTGATATACGCTATAATTTACTAAAAATAACGATTACGTACGCAAAAAATAAAATATAGAAAATTATAAAAAAGACATGAAAAATGTATTTTCACACATGATCTGTCGGCACATTGCCGTCGTTGTCACTAATAAACTCTTACACAGTTGGCAAAACTCTAAACACTCATCTCTTTACCTATGTTTCTATCTTCCAGTAGCACTGCGATCCATCGGGATCTTTTGTGCAACTCCATTAAAACATCCGTACACGGTAAGCGACAAAATTGAAACCGCCTCAATACCTTGACAACCGTGTCGGTGGTGTAGTGATGCTTGGCCGCGTTAGCCCGCATGTCGTCGAGCAGCTCCCGCGTGCCGCTGTCGGTGGCGAGCGCCGTGCTGAGGTACGACAGCTTGGCGGACTCCAGCTCGCCCGCCGCGCCCGCCAGCGCCGGCACCAGCCGCGCCAGGAACGGCTTCAGCGTCGCCCCCGCCGCCGACACTAGCTTCGACACCGTCTGCAGGCTACAAACAATATTAAACTTAATATAGGTAGTCTCCCCACTGCGCATGCCGTCACCCCGCCCGATCCTCAAAACGCTACTATACATTCACATGATATACTAAAATAAACATGGACACCCGGATGGACCCAAGACATCGTTTTCATAGAACAAGGGTACTCTACCCGGTTCACACGCGATCTAAACCAGGTACAAACATGTACTTGGGCGCTTTTCCGACCCGAGCCGAAGTTCTAGCCTTTAGAGGCGCCCTGCGGTTGTTCCGCTCCCGATCCGATCTGAAGCCCTCGAAAAATCTAGTTTTGAACGGGGACACGCGTGATGCCATTCCCTCTAGAAATCCTCTGACAGCGTTTCGTTCCACCACGGCTTGAGGAACCCTTTAAGTTTATCGCCGTCTCCAAAAAAGTCCAGTGTTGCTGAAAATGCCGCCTAAGGCAATCAGAAAACTCTTCAAAAAACACTGCCGTCACTAGCTTTGATATGGTCTGCAGACTACGGAGAGCATTTAAGGACGCGTTTATTTGACACGAATTACTTCGTCGCGGTAACAGATTAAACTTGAGCTCTATTTACAATGGTTTTGAAAAAATAACCCTTTGATTAGTATTTTTCTTGAGACAAATAGTGACGTTGTGAGAAGCCCTCCAACACTTATGTATTTTATAAATTTGTCTGGTCTCACCTGACACTCCTGACCTCCTTGACGAGGTTGGTGATGCCGGTATCCAGCAGCACTGGCAGTATCACGGCGACGATCTCCTTGCCGTCCTTGCCTTGATTCACGTCTGAAGCGCGGATGCAAAGCTGGGAAATTTCAACAATGAAATCCAAAATGCCAATGTGAGCTGGTTCCATAGAAATGTTAATTGTAGTGATGACTTGATTTTAATAATCGAGGCATTTACCCAACGGTGGTGTAGTAATTGTCTTGTTACTTTACTTAATATATTTCATTTAATAATTTAAATAATTATATAATTATTATACAAGATACAAGACTTACGGATAGACTAATACATAACGAAACTGGCCTTTAAATTGTCTTTTCTGATTCAGGGCTGAACGCTTTCTTTATTTCTACCAGTGATCTCGCAATTAAAAGTGATATACACATACCCTATGAAATATAATATTTTTTGTACAACTTCATTTTCATGATACATACCGTTCGAGAATTTTCAAAGCCAAAAATTTGCTACTTGAGACTTTCAATAAGAGTGAGAAGGAGCAACCGTAATTGATATATAATTATTATACAAGATACAAGACTTACGGATAGACTAATACATAACGAAACTGGCCTTTAAATTGTCTTTTCTGATTCAGGGCTGAACGCTTTCTTTATTTCTACCAGTGATCTCGCAATTAAAAGTGACATACACATACCCTATGAAATATAATATTTTTTGTACAACTTCATTTTCATGATACATACCGTTCGAGAATTTTCAAAGCCAAAAATTTGCTACTTGAGACTTTCAATAAGAGTGAGAAGGAGCAACCGTAATTGATATCATAGCGTCAGAGTTACTCACCGGTTCAAAAGACGCACCTAAGGATTCAAAGTTGAATAGCACAAACCTTGGAGAGCACGTTGGCGGTGGTGGTGGCGGCCTGGCGCGTGCCCTCGTGCACGTCGTCCATCACGCGGAACAGCTGCTTCCACAGCTCGGGCAGCTGCTCCAGGGACGCGTGGAGGTTCTGGGCACCGCTAGAGCACAAATTGTTGGCATCACCAATCAGCCTTTGCCCGCCTAAATAAAATACTGAAGACAGAATTGGACAGAACCTTTGCCGTATTTTAGGGCTGGGCTGAGGTAACAGTTTCATTGTGACGTCCAAGGCAATGAGGAATAATATTTCTTAAGTCTTATTATGTTTTTATTTATTTTTGTGAAGCCAATACATGTTTTTACGTTCTTTCCTACTGGTATAGCTAGGTGGTACATGGTTGGGGTGCGAGTCAGATGACCTCCACGTTAGTGCACCCTGGGCAACGACTGGTTCCAACAGTCTCCCGCTCTGGCGTATAGTAGACGCTTGGACCCAGCCGGCTGACATCTGACTAGGCGGGGTCCCTTCTGGGCCTCGCAGCTCCCATACGTGGTCTACTTTGGGCTGCGTAACTCACTACTCCTTCTGAGCAGTGAGAGGAGTTCTGGCGGCGTCCCTTCTGGGCGTCGTACCAAAAAGACGGCCGCCTGTTAAAGGTTCTCAGGTCGCACGGGGGGGGAAGGGGGCACCCGCCATGGACCGTGGTCCGGGGCGGGCGTCTACCCCCCCCCGAAGCCGTAGTTAAGTGGCACTGATGTGCCACCTAACAAATAGCCGAAATTCCTTATCGGCCGTCAAACGCGCAATGAGCGCACGGAGATGGCCGTAGGTTGGTGCACGGGCGCAGGGCGGCGGCCGCGGCTCAATTCCTCTGGAAGTATACCGTGGTTGTCGCCTTATTTAGTGCTCGGATTGCCTTGTCCCCCAGGGGTTTAGTGCGGTATCCCCCTCCGTCTCGCCCTCCCAGCCGGGTCTTCCTGGCAGCTGACTTGGAGCTTCTCTCCTTGTCAGTGGGTGTGGAAAGGCGGACGGGTGAGTCCCACATAACTTGGGCCTCTTCAAGGTCCTCGTACTCGTAATGAGTTCCCCTGGGTAAAAAAAAAAAAAAAAAAAAAGTGTTACATGGTTAGTATAGTTAATTTCAAAACACAACAATGCTACTGTGGCAGCACAGCAGTTGTACCAATGTCCATACTAAGACGCGGGCCAATCACAGCGCAGTACAACACGATCACTGTATATATAGGTATAAGATGTTTGTATTACTTTAGCTTGTAAGTTTCATATTGTTTGTTATAGCGCTAGTTGCGATATCATGTTTTAGTACTTTAGTAAGTTAAGTTTTGTAAATATATATTCTTCTCTACACTAACCACGTGTATCATTACTGACCCTAAGCAAGACCCTCAGTAATATTGGTGACCTGCGACAGAAAAATAGAAGAACACAATGTCTGAAGAACAAAAAGCCACTCAAGAGCCAACTCCAGAAGTAGCTACGGTGTCCCTTCAAGCCCGCATTCCACAGTTTTGGCGAGAAAATCCACGATTATGGTTCGCTCAATTTGAAGCCGTCGTCTCTGCGCATAAGCTTGGTGAAGAACAGAAATACAACCTGGTGATACCGGTACTGGAACGAGTGGACATCGAACAAATTAGCGACATCATAATCAAGCCACCATCGACTGGAAAATTTACTGTACTGAAGAACAGACTCATCTCCGTGTACCAAGAATCGGAGAACCGTCAAATACAGAAGCTGCTCAGCGGCCTAGAGCTCGGTGACCAGAAGCCAACGCAGTTGCTGAGGAAGATGCGAGACCTCGGCGGCACCATGTTCCAAGACGACGCGCTCAAGGTCATGTGGATGGGTCATCTCCCCGCCCAAGCCCGCGCCGTGCTATCCGTCAACAACGAATCATCTCTCGACGGCCTCGCGGCGATGGCAGACAAGATGATGGAGCACACAGAGAACACGATAGCTGTTGTCTCAGCCACAAAGAACATTGATTCAACGATGGCAAGCCCTCAATTTGACTTTTTAACGAAACAAATTGAAAAGTTGTCACTCGAAATCGCCGAACTACGCTCCAGTCGCACGCCGTATCGCCGTCCCTTTCACTCGCAACATCGTCGCTACCGCTCTCGCTCGAAGACACCGGCCGACATAAAACGCAAGCCGGGTGACGCAAACTGGGAATGCTACTACCATCATCGCTACGGTGACAAAGCGAGACGATGCACATCACCATGCTCAAGAAAGAAATCGGAAAACTAGAAGAAACATCGACAATGGCGGGCGTCGGTGTTCCCAATATAACAAGCAACCGCCTATGCGTTTTCGACATCAACACTAGAGAGCGATTCCTCGTGGATACCGGAGCAGATTTATCCGTTTTGGCGGCCAGAGACAAGAGAAAACACGTCCCATCTAAGTATAATTTGTACGCGGCGAACGGCACACCGATAAGTACCTACGGCGAGCGAACACTACAACTCAACCTAGGACTTCGACGGAACTTTCGCTGGACATTCATCATCGCTGATGTCAAGACATCGATACTTGGAGCCGACTTTCTTCATCACCACAAACTACTAGTAGACTTGCACCACAGAAGACTCATCGATAACGTCACTCAACTCTCTGTCAACGCGATTGAAGTGACTACATCGCAGCCGACTGTACGCGTGTTACACCAACAACAAAGTTACTCTGACATCTTATCTCGCTATCCAGATGTACTTCGACCGATGTCACTGAAAACCCCACCGAAACACGACGTCATTCATCACATTGAGACGACCGGACCGCCACTTGCCGCGCGCGCACGCCCTCTACCGCCCGACAAGTACAAAGCAGCGAAGGAAGAATTTGAACGCATGATGGAGATGGGCATCTGTAAGCCATCCAATAGCCCGTGGGCGAGTCCATTACACGTCGTTAAGAAGAAAAATGGCTCACTACGTGTCTGCGGCGATTACAGACGACTTAACGCCGTCACTGTTCCAGACCGCTACCCGATACCGCGCATACAAGACTTCACTTATTTACTCCATGGCAAGAAAATATTTTCGAAGCTTGATATCAAAATGGCTTACTTCTGGATACCAATAAAAGAAGATGCACCGAAGACAGCAATAATAACGCCCTCGGGCTCTTCGAATTTAACTGCATGACGTTTGGCTTACGCAACTCCGGCCAGACGTTTCAGAGATTTATGCACGAAGTACTTCGAGGCCTAGATGACATCGTATTCTGTTTCGTCGACGATCTGCTAATCCACTCAAGCTGCGAAGAAAGCCACAAGAAACACTTAGAACAAGTACTGCAACGCCTAAACTTGTATGGTGTCACTTTAAATATCGATAAGTGCGAGTTTGGCAAAGACACGATTCAATTCCTCGGCTACGAAGTTTCGCAAGATGGAATCAAACCTACACAAGAACGAACAGAAGCCATTTCGAATTATCCAAAGCCACAAACAGTACAAGACCTAAGAAGATTCCTCGGTATGATTAACTTCTATCGTGACTGCCTACCGCATCAAGCCGAACATCAACATGAATTAAACAAGTATTTGCATAACACAAAGAAAAACGACAAGACTACTATTCAATGGACACCTGAAGCAGAAGCTGCATTTGAGGAGTGCCGACAAAGCATTCTCGAAGCAACCACGCTCACGCATCCAGTTCCGAACGCTCCGCTATGCTTGATGACCGACGCTTCGGACCGCAGCCTCGGCGCCGTACTTCATCAGAAAATCGACAACGCTTGGAGACCACTCGCTTTCTTCTCAAAAACAATGAGCGAGACGCAACGCCGCTACAGTGTTTACGATCGCGAGTTACTAGCGATGTATGCAGCTGTCAAACATCTTCGTCGACTCATCGAAGGCAGCAACGTCACGATTTTCACAGATCACAAGCCATTGTCTTTCGCGCTAACTCGACCGTCCAACAGCAGCGACACACCGCGGAGAGAACGCCAACTACATTTCATAAGCCAATTTTGTACTAACATTCAGTACATTCACGGCGAAGACAATCAAGTGGCCGACGCGCTGTCAAGAATCGAAGAAATACATCAACATACGTCGATAATAGATTACAACAAATTAGCACAAGACCAAGGCTCTGACGAAGAACTAAAAACACTGAAAACGAAAAAGCATCTCAAGTTCGCATCTATTACGATGCCCGACGCAGAACAACCAATCACATGCGAGATAAATACGCCGCATATTCGTCCATATAGGTATGGACGGTGCGGTAGGCCGCAAGCTTATCGCTACGCTGCATTCAAAGCGCAACACGAACTAAGCCATCCGGGAGTCAGAACAACAAGAAAAATTATGAAGACGAAATTCTTTTGGCCTGCAATCAACAAAGATGTTGGAAACTGGACAAGATCGTGCATCGGGTGTCAACGCGCAAAAGTACACCGACACGTTATCAGCCCTCTCGGCGAGTTTCCGCAATCAAATAGATTCGAGCACATCCACATCGATATCGTTGGCCCGTTACCGCCATCGCATGACTACCGATACCTAGTGACAATAATCGACCGTTGCTCGAAGTGGCCAGAAGCTATACCTACTCGCGACATATCAGCGGAAACAGTCGCGAAGGCGATCTACGAAGGCTGGATTACGAGATTCGGATGCCCACTACGCGTCACGACAGATCAAGGACGCCAGTTCGAGTCTTCGCTATTCAACTCACTCATGAAGATGTGTGGTGTCTCTCGCATAAGAACTACTGCATTTCACCCGCAAGCAAACGGGCAAGTTGAGAGATGGCACCGCACTCTTAAAGCCGCGCTTATGGCTAAGAGCGCGCGGGCAAACTGGAGCGAAGAACTACCTACTGTATTACTCGGGCTTCGAACAGCTATACGCGAAGACAGTAACGTGAGCCCAGCGCTGATGACGTACGGAGCAACGATCCGAGTTCCGTCAGATTTTTTCGTACCTACAAAGTCGAAGATTGAAGACGCCGAATTTGTTCGCCGACTCACTGAAACAATGTCAACGATAACACCTGTCAAGAAATCGCACACGTCGAATCAACGCACGTTCATATATAAGGACTTAGCAACGTGCAGTTATGTTTTCGTGCGCAACGATACCGTCCGAGGCTCGCTAGTACCTCCATACGACGGTCCATTTGAAGTACTTCACCGTGCGGACAAGCATTTCAAGCTACAACTACCACTGCGCACGGCGACGGTGTCAATCGACCGACTGAAGCCGGCGCATCTGTACAACGAAACCACAACGGCAGAGCCTCATAGCAACACTCCGCCTACGGTACCAGCTCCACCTCCATCTTCACCTCCGGTTGCGAGCAAGACATACACCACAAGATCTGGACGCACAATCAAGCCAAGCGTACGCTTTGCTTAAGGGGGAGTACTGTGGCAGCACAGCAGTTGTACCAATGTCCATACTAAGACGCGGGCCAATCACAGCGCAGTACAACACGATCACTGTATATATAGGTATAAGATGTTTGTATTACTTTAGCTTGTAAGTTTCATATTGTTTGTTATAGCGCTAGTTGCGATATCATGTTTTAGTACTTTAGTAAGTTAAGTTTTGTAAATATATATTCTTCTCTACACTAACCACGTGTATCATTACTGACCCTAAGCAAGACCCTCAGTAATACTACCAACATTGTTATAATGGCGAGAGTCTTGAATATATGGTGATGGTGGAAGCTAGCCAAGCGGACTTAAACCCTCTAATTATCGCATTCCCTTACCAATGATGTAGAATTTTTGACAAAGATTCCAATCGTTTAAACCATTCAGTTGGGTGAAAGGTATGAATCGTGTTATATATGTTTTTCTAATTTCTACTCACCGCAACAAATCGGCAAGCGCGTTACAACAGGACATCCTGACGCGCCACTGGTTGGAAGTTAAGTTGGCCACCAAATCATCTAAGATCTCCTTGTGATATTTGTGTACCTAAATAAATCATGAAAATGTTATTGGTACGCAGTTGCGAAATAAGAATTGCGAACTAATTAACTCATAAGAAAATTGAAAACTCATTAAAATTAATACATCATATGCCCTAGGGGTAATAGTAGTAGGTATAATGAAATTTAGAAAAAAAATCGCACTAGTATAATGACGCAATATGATAATAATTTGTAAATTATGATCATTTTTTCACCACTGGGCACTATAGGTCTTCCGTTTAACTGAGACGGCTCCTGAAGTAGGAACGCGGGGCAGGAGGTACGTAAGGCCTCTGTCTCGAACACAAGCGTCTTACGGCGTCGTTAAAGGGTTTCTAATTCAGTGCGCGTTAAATCACTACGGTCAACTAGTCAACGGTGAAAGCATGAACGCAATGAATTAGAAATCGCTAGCGCATCGCAATACGCTGTTGCTCGGGGCAGAGGCCCTACGTACTTTCCGCCTCGCGTAGCTCAGGAGCCGGCTCAGTTAAACGGTAGGCCTATAGTTAATAATAATAACAAAATTTATTTCAAAATCTAAAATTACATGGAATCTTTATATTAAACTACACTAGGTTGTTTGATTATATAAATTTAAAAATAACATCCGCTGCTGAGCTAGGAGGCTTGTAGACCCGTATTTCAGCATCCGGCGCCACCTCCAACGATCTTAACAACAACAACAGCCAACATAACTTAAAAAACTGGTGTGTGATAATGTGAATCTCTCTTTGTATTGAGTGAATGTGTACGTGGATGTGTGAGAAAGAGAGGGTGTGCTAGTATAATAACGAGTATATACATATAGGTACAAATTAAATAGTGGTAGGTATAATACTTAATAACTTATGAATACATTGAAAGAGGAAAAGTTAACTTAAACCTTTAACCTTACTAGCCTAACATATAAATCAATACCGTTCACTATATCGCACTTACCGTAGCCTGCGTATTAGGCACGATGGCATGCCATATGCTGGCCATGGAGTTCTGAATGCGCGGCGTGGGGTCGAACCGATAGCGGTACAGCCGCGGCACGATGCGCGGCAGGTGCTCCGACAGCTGCGCGCCCGCCTGCAGCGCGATCGAGTGGAAGCCGAACGCCGCGCCTAAATTATAATAACAATAATCATTTATTTATTTCAGACATATTCACTTGAGCTTAGCAACTTTTCGGGCTATGTCGTCGACTTTTTTTGGTGGTTTTGTTAGTGGCAGGGCACATCGCTCGCAGGATTGATGGCCGCTGAACCGAAACAGTTTTAGAGTGGCGACCGCGCACCAGAAGTAGTGTGGGCAGGCCTAGGTCTAGGTAGACCGACGCGGACGTTCTGGTGAAGGTGGCGGGTAGTTAGTATATTTATCCAGCAATGGACGTCTTTTGGCTGAGATGATGATGATGATGATGAGACATATCCATTTTCTTAATGAATATACAGGCTTGCTTTTTCTATAAAATTACCAGGGCACAATTCCATATGAGATTTTGCAGCAGCGATTGTCGTAAACACAGTCCAGTCTACTCGCACTCATGCTCAGAGTGCTGTTGGTATTGCCACGCATTGTAGTATCTACGCAGTTTTCTGCGAATCTCCCTGACGCACTACAAGCACACCAATATACACTTAAACGGAGCCACATAATGATCATAATACGATGCATAATTATTTCTTTATAAACGCGGCACGCGGCAAGTGCTTCGCCAGCTGCGCGATCGAGTGGAAGCCGAACGCCACGCCTGGTACATACGACTATACACTTAGGTGGGAGGAACTTATGGGTCAAAATACGGCACAACATCAGTGAAAACGAATCACTACGCGGGCCCAGAGCGGTGCCTTGGTTGAAAGCCGGGACCAACGGCTTTAGGCACGGAGGAACCGAGATGTTAATATTTAGGTCACCCATCCAGCCTTGGCGACAGTTGCAAACGACTTTAGACATAACCATTTAAACATAAGAATCTTAAAAAGGATTAAAGTGACACCAATTAATTCTAAAACATTATTACATTTATTTATTAAAAGTACAAATTTTATCACGTGCTAGTTCTTTAAAAATCTTGATTTGACCTAAACCTATAACTAAACACGAATTTCTATAACCTAAATAGTGGTTAAGAGTCTCGTCACAGTTTGCTATTTCTATAAGTATATAATTTCTATGAAAGAATACGTAAATAAAATAAGTGCTAATAGAATACCTTTCTTAGAATTCCACATCGAGTTGTGATGTGCGAGATGCATAAACTTGTATAACAAGTCTGGCTGGTTCAGGTCCGAAGCCAGCGAACACAGCTCTTTATAGGTGGAAAGATTTCCGCTAAAATCATAAATAATACCGGGTTTAAGAACAAAGGCATCAATTACCTGGGATTCTATCATACAGCTTGTTTAATCTGGACACATTCACACCGCATTTTGCATAAAACGGAACGCAATTTATAAAACCCATTTGCCGGCAGTATGCTGCAATTACTGTACTGTAAAAATTGTAATGCAATTGATTTGACGTTGGTTATTGATAGGTTGGCAAGATTATAGTCCGGCAACTTCGTGCGCGACTGTCCCGCGGGGTGACAGACGGTGGCAGGGACGAGTTAGGTACCCAAGATGTCAGCGGGTGGCGGGCGGTGTAGCGGGGAAGGGCAACGCATGCAACTGCGCGTTATTATACGGTGCTACCTCGTCCCCGCCAACGTTTTTTTTTTTTTTGAGAGAGATTGCTGATTGCCTCTACGGCATTTTCAGCTTCACCGGGCTTTTTTGGGGTCGGCGAGGAACGTAAGCCGTGTGAAACGAATCACCTTCGGAGGTTATCTAGAGGGAACGGCATCGCGCACTAGTGCACGTCCCCGTGCCCTACTAGATTCTCCGAAGGGTTCGGATCGGATCGGGGAGCGGAGCAACCCGAGGGCGCCTCTAAAGGCACGGACCTCGGCTCGGGTTGACCGGGCCGTGGAGGAGGAGAGAAGCGCCCAGGTACATGTCTGTACCTGGTGTAGAGCGAGTGTGAACCGGTTCTTCGTACCCTTGTTCTACGAGTACGGTGTCTTGGGCCTAAACTGGTGTGCACGTTTAGTGTATTCTGTAAATGTGTGCTGTCATTTAGAGGATCGGGCGGGGCCCCGCCAACGTCTGTACACCGCAGGACGGTCGCGCACGAAGTTGTCGCACTATAATTGATTGATTGAAATATTGATATTCGTGTGTTGCGCGACAGCATTTGTTCAAGAAAAAGAGCTTGTTTAGTAAAACTTACCCAGTAGGCGCTTTTCCCAGTTGGCCCTCCTCAAACACCCTCGTATCATCAGTGACTTGAGCGACCGAACGCTTCCCGCTAGTCAGCTGCTCTATGATCTGCCCCACAAGCGCTTGCTTCTGACTCTCGTCGGAGTTCTGGTAGACCAAACTCAGGCCTTTGCTTGCCACGTCTTGTACGATTTCTGCATGGAAGAGAGGAAAACAAATGAGTCGCGCGTCATCTATCTGTTTTTAGTAATACTTATCTCGTCGTGCCTCATCAAAGGACCAGCACCAGAGGAATATACAAAGGTAAAGAGAGAGATAGATTAAAAAAAAAATTGTGAAAGGTAAAAGCTTTCTCTTAAAGGTGAATATGATAAGCGGGTAATTATGGTAGTGTACACCGAAGTGAAACATCATCATTGCCACCAGCTCAATCAGGATGTATAGGAATGGAGATGATACATTTTTGGTCACCCATCCGATGGCCGGCCTTTGCGAAAGTGGATTAACATTAGCAGGGCGCGTTAACATTGCGCCATCGAGCATCCTCTTCCGGGTAACACTCACCGCTATTTTCGGACAGATAGTCCATGAAAACTTCCTGTAACGACTGCAGTTTGCTCTTAACCGGATCGCGTTCAGGACAGTTCTTCAGCAATGCCAATAACCAGATGCTTGTAGCCTGAAAATTATTTATAACACTTCAACACTAAAATTTTAAAAAAACTAAACTATAAAAAAATACCCGTTACAAATAAAATGTACATTTTTAAATATGTGATCAAAAACGTTAATATTACAATGATTTTAAAAACTTCCAAAAGGTCATGTTTAAAAGGCTAGAAATTATATATTTGTTAAGCCTATTTTGTTGCAGAGCTGGAAAAGAGGCTAATATTCTAATTCTGTGTTATTTCTGGTTAGACCATTTTTTTTATATTTATTTAAACTACCATACCATACCATACCATACTCATCATTGAGTGTACCAATTACGATCAGCTGTAAATTTATGGCGGAAATGCAAATCTGCAACCTGTATAGCTGTATCGTGTATTAGCTACCTGTCTGGAGTGAGGATGCGGGTGCTTTCCGATTTTGAACAACTCCTGTAGCAGCCACTCCAGCAATTTGTCGTTCTCTTTGAGCGCGTCTGTAGACCTTATTTTCGCTTCAGCCTGTTTTCATTTATTAATTGAGAAACAAACATTCATACAATAAAACAATACATAAACCAGTTCGCATAGATGACAAGACACATTTCGTAGTAATATAACAGGCACCGAATACAAAATAATTAATACTTAAATAAAGAATCAAAATTAAAAATAAATTATAAAAATAAATAATCTATAAAAAATCAAACTAACAAAAAACAAAAAAATCAATTAAAAGCAACAATATTATATTAACATCGATAAATTTAAGATGTCGATAACGTAACATCTCTAGCGAGTAGCAGTTTATTAGTTATTCACCTCTTTGGGTAATTCCGTCCACAGGTCTCTATTTTCGTTCGAGTTGACGCCTTCTACGCACAAAACTAATGATTCTCCAATTTGTAAATGAATTTCAAACTCCTTACTCTGAAATTAAAACACCAATTTTATTTTTATGTTAATTTTGATGTGGGTTATTATGTTTAAAGGACTACTGTTATCTTACGGCAATAACCGTAAGCAATGGATTAACTGGTCTTTAATGCATTGAAAAGCTCGAAATATTTTAATTTGGTCGCCCATCTAGTGTACCGACAAATGCAAGCTGCTGCGCCATCGAGCTCCTCATTGTTAACACAAAACAATCGGGTCTAAGGACAACAACCGCATACGCCGTTATCATGTATATAAATTGAATGCTTTAGGGCATTGATTCCCAAAGTGGTCCAGGTGGACCCCCAGGGGTCCACGGTAGACTCGACTGGGGACTACGTTGACGTGACAAAAAAATGGGGGTTCACAATTTGTAAGCGGGGGTCCACGAAAATTTATCGTTATCTTGTTTCGATAGTGAAGAACTAAAATATTGGCTTGACATTACCTAACAATGTAGGCAGATAATCTGTTAAGAAGTTCAGCGACTGTTACTTGTAAAAACTTGCATATTCCATATTCAGTACAACAATGTGTCAAGATTTATCATTAACTATTTTGTGATCGTCATTGTAGAAGTTACACAACACAAGAAAATTCACTATTTTTATTTTTATTTTTACCACTCCGAATGGGGAGTTTTTTAAATAAGTGAGAATTCCGTGCTTCGAAAGGCACGTAAAGCTGTTGGTCCCGGCCGCATTAGCAGTCGTTAACAACCACCAATCCGCACTGGGCCCGCGTGGCGGTTTATTGCCCGTTCTTCCTATCCATCCATAGGGAAGGCTCGTGCCCCAGCAGTGGGGACATAAAGTGAGCTGATGATGATGATGAAGTGAGAATTGATTGGTTTGTTGTGCTGTGAGTAGATGTCAAAAAAGTAAAGTTGGCTGGAATCACTTTTTTTGATTGGCCAACTCTACTTTTTTGACATCCACTCCAATAAATTAATTAATTAACCAATCCATTCTAACTATTTTGTCGAAAACTGTTAATTCGTGGTTGGAATTCGGCCGCAATGCAAATCTCCATAGTTAGATCTATCTTCACATTTTTTTGTCGAGTTTTGGGAATATGGTACAAATGTAGCGGCAGGGGGTCCACCGCAACCAGCAAAATTTTGAAAGTGGTCTATGAGAAAAAAAAGTCTGGGAACCACTGCTTTAGGGCATGCGCCTGTCGCTACAAAGGATTTTGATTTAAATGGCCACATGTCTAATTTACGTAACTTACATCTTTGGCCATTTGCAAGAATCCCATAATGATTTGCTTCGCAAATGGCAACCTCTCTCCACAACATAACAAGCCAAGCGCATACAGCGATTTCTCCTTCACTTTCGAAGGCAATTTCGGATTACCGACTATCCTGAACAGCCGCTCTGCGACTATGAACTTAGTGACTTCCTCGTCCAGGTCTATATTCGTTTCGGTCTTGTTTATGTTGAAAGGATTGTCGCTCTGTAGCTGAGCCTTTTGTTTGGATGTTGATTCTGGCAGAGGCAACTGTGAGCACGGCGCTAGCAGTGATATAGCTGAGCAGGAGCTACTGACTAGTAATGTTAGCGGGCTGACTAGGAAGTTCACTGTAAATAAAAACCCAATTTAGCTTAAACAACATCCATAGTGTCAATTAGTACCTAAGTCATTTAGGGTTGTTTTTGGAATGCAAATCTCAAAACAACATTACCACTAACCAAATAGTGTACAATATGTACCTCTTGGTGGAAAAATCGAACCCGATAACTTTGGAACTGCGACTGATGGTGTTGAACCATCGGTCATATGCCATTTGATATTGATTATACCATTATCATTAGACCACGAAAGCCGTAAAATTACAGCAGTCTGTTTTTTTTTTAAAGTACCGAATACTTTTTTAGTTAAAAATAAATGGAGTTTATAAAAACCATAATAAAGTAATTTTAATATAAAATAGTCTTAAACACTTGCCTAAAACAATAACACCTTCCCTATAAGGGTCCCAATTGACAGCACTAAAGCCTTTCCCACCAAACTTGCTCCTCCTCGCTAGAACTATACATCTCTCACAGATGTTTGCGAACGCGCACAAATAACCGCACTGGCTCTCCAACGTCTTGTTGTTCTGACCTTGTTCCACAAACTCTTTTATCTCTCTTTCTATCGCTGATTTGTCGCTCGTATGCACCGTTATGATGGCGTAAATGACGGAGGCGTTTTCCCTTATCTCTTCCTTGGTACTGGTCGTGAAGAGATTCTTCAAGAACGGTAGAAGGCTGGTGTACTTGGAAGCAATTTTCTCGGGCACACAGCCAACTATGTCGAGGAAGCATGTTAGAGGCATCAGATCTGAAAAGAAGTTTCAGTTTAGGTACATTGTGGCGCAACGACTCGGTCTTTGTTACAGAAATGCTCTAAATTGTGTCAATAAAAAAAAATTTACATTGTATTTACTAATTGCTAATTCAGTTAAAAAATTTGTAATTTAATAAAGTAAAACGTAGTTATATTATTTAATGTTAAATCTGAGTGTTAATTTTCTGCCTAGAATTCAATCAGGACTATAGTTGCAAAAAAACCGTTTTAAACCAAAATCTGTGACTTAAAACTCGTTTTAAATTTGATAAAACGGTTCAAATCACGACCACGTCATAGTGTAGTAGTTAGTAATTATTACACTACGACGTGGGTCATGATTTTAATCATTTAAAACGAGTTTTAAATCACAGATTTAAAACGGTTTTTTTGACACTATAATCAGGACGACTACGACCCTAATACATTTTTCTGCTGCCAAACGGCACTAGCTGCAGGGCATAGAAGCACATGCACTAGAGCTGCACGATCTTGTGCTCGTTTGCCTGCGCACATCTCTTTTAAGAGAGATTTTTTTATCGTTTAAGAGAGTTTAAGAGCTGTGCGTATATTCTATACAGTAGCTTACCTGGGCTGGCAGCGAGTAGGGAGGTGATCATCGTAAGGTATCGCTCCAGCACTTCCGTGTCCAGCAGGCTCTGGTAAAAGTACTGCGCGAGCAGCGGCGACGTGGCGTTGGGGTGGTTGGAGCAGTCCTGCAGCTCGGCGTCGCGGTTCAAGCACATGCGCAGGTAACGTAGTATCTGTACGCAGATAACAATATCATCATCATCACTTTTAAACTTTCGCGTTCCATAGTTAAACAAAAGAACTATTAAAGGTGAGTCCACACAACAAAACAAAACTATAAAGAAAAGGTCGGCTTATTGACCCTTATCGTCCACACTAATACAACATGCTACATAACCATGCTGTATAACATGTTTTGCCATATAATCTGGACCACAGACCTATATTAACATAGATCACGCAAGTACACCAACGTTTCGAATGAGATGCCTCAATGTTCTGTTATAAATTATAAAAACACTTCATCAGTAAATAGCCTATGATCAGTAGAACACGATGCCTTCCACCGCAAAGTAATTTTTAATACAATTATTCGTAAGTAAATTTAATTAGTATATTGTCACAGTATAATAATGAGTACTACGTACAGTATGGCCGCTCCCTGCCTCCCGCTGAATGCGCCCCCACCCGCAATTGGTTAACTCACACCGACTGACAAGGACGCGGCGCGCAGTGAGACTGAATAATTACAAATATTTTTGTAATGGGCGTTTTCGTTCTTTTTATTCGCCTCGTTTGTTAGACAACTATATATTTTTATTAGACCAGATTCTCATATTAATCTGACGCTGACTGTACATTTTGTTCGTAAAAATAAACAATAAAATTACAAGCATGAAATTTTATTTTCCTTCGACTATCCCTTTAGTATAAGAGGCGATTGGCAAAGATTTACCTTTCCGTTGGCTATACGACTCACATACTTAATACTTTCTGTTATTGAAACTGATTCATTTTTCTTTATTTCTAACTACTATTTTAATAATAATCTCAGAAAATAGAGTTTAAAACGTTTTTGTTTATAATTAATTATAAGCACTCAAAATAAATTCGATGCCGCTATTACAAGGTTATCTCATATTTTTTATTTTATTTTTTATTTTGTTTATTTTAGGGAAATTTACAGACAAATAACTAACTTATATAAAACTGTAAACAATTAGATGCTAATAACAAATTTCCACGTTAACAGTAAAATAGGTATAAAGACTTTCAACTCACATATAAATGAAATATTAATATTAAACATAAAGGTTCTTGACACTAAATGGCTACATATTAACTGATGCTAATTAATTAAAGTATTGTTCACTTAAGATGCGTTTAACTTTTAAACAGCTAGTACAGAACAAGTCGAGTTCTTCAGATGTTGTTACAATATTACAACTTCTAACTGCCCTTATAATAAAATAATTTTGTCGGAAATTTGTTCAAGCAGTTGGGCCTCATCATATTGCCGCCCCATGCGTTCCCGAACGCACTACGATTAAGGCAAAATGGCGCGAACCCTAGCATGCCTTATCTCACTCACACAAGCATGCTACGCGTTCACCTGCACGAGCTTATGACTGTGTGCATTAGAACGCGTTTGTTTCATACATTTTTTTGCGAGTGACCGAGGTGTGGTATTGTGTAAATGAGAAATGAACATCTCATACGTACTTCGCGTCAGTTTCAAGGCACAGTCGCTTTTGTCATTTTTCTGTCAGATTTTCTAATTAGTGCCGTTTACTCTATAAAACGTCCATTCGATACAAATCGCTTACGAAATTATGATGAATGGAAAGAAATTATAATCTGAAAGTAATTCAAAATCTTTAACAGTCGTATTTATAAACAAGCCATTACTTAGCAATTACTTTGTTCTTAGAAATGTCACTAAGATCTAATTTCATTTAATATAGAAGTAATGTTTAAAGTAGAATAGAATTTTTTCTTATTCAATAAAATAAAAGTGTTATTATTGTTATTATCATATTCATAAATTTTATATTATTTTAGACATAACACAAACTGTCACACGGAATATAACCTCAATTCTAGCTTGTCACAAGCTTGTCACAATGAATTCTTTGAGAAACCTAACAAGATTGCTTGAGTAAAGATATTGGTGACTATTGCTTGGCTAAGAATTGTAACTTTTGACGTTACTAACTTCATCGGTTTACTAAAGAATATAAAATTTTACTTAAGCAATTACTTTGCTTCAGTATGAGCTTTTACTCGTTCATAAATACGGGGGTAAGAGAGGGTTTTTTTAAACCTATTATCTCCACAAAATTATATCCAAAAATTATAGCCAGTTTTTTACTCACCAATACAGTTTAAATATTTAGGTATAAAATCAAAAAAACAAAAATAACAAATTAAAAGCACGTTACGTATCAAAACTGTTTTATTTCCGCAAGAAATATACAGTTAACATCGGGAAGTTATTTTGGCATCGACCAATTTATCGGTCTTTGGCCTAATGGCGGTTTGTGATTATTTCCTAATGCCGTATATATTTTCGTTGAACAAGTTGTTTACACCGAAATGTCTGTAATTTATATATTTAGGTACTGGAGGCGATATTAAATCTCACTGGTGATCTCGAATTATAAGTAAAATTAAATGAAAAACGAAATATTTTTTTCATTATACAGTTTGATTACTTTCCGTTCAAGAATTTTCTTTGTCAAAGATAAGTTACCAATAACCTTGAATAAGAGAAAAAGGAGCTCGTTTGTAATTGATATCATAGCGTGAGAATTGGTCACCGGTTCAAAAATCAACCGCTGGTCTTTCTTTTTATTGAACGAAAGACTTCTTAATAAGAAAATTTTTAGCTTTGCTCTCGATATAAATCGATGACAAAATCGATTAACGAATTTATGTATTATAAACGTTCGCAACGCGGCATTTTTAAATCGATTTGGCGCGTAAGGTGGTTTCCATCACTAAATAGCGCTTGTCAAATCATTGTATGTCAAAAAATTGTGGCACGCTTGGTTTTCATACAAATAGTGACACGTGCGTCGTCTATCTAGATATTTGGTCTGTGGTCTGGACTCACCTAAATACTGTAAAAACGTGATTTACCTCCTGATAAGTCATCGGATGGAACTGCAACACCTGATTGCCGATCACGAACCTATGTTTGGCATTAGATCCTTTCTTCCGCTTCTGCATCTGTTCCCAAATGTAGTTGACAACATCTTTAAATTTGGGCACTTTAAGTTCCTCCACTTCTTCGATCTTGCCCCTATCCTTCTTAACGGTGTCATCGTCTATATTGACTACTGCTGTATCTTTCTTTGTCACGTTATTCACTACATCGTCTATTTCGACGGGGCGTGATGTGCCATACAAACTTTTGAGCGCTTCCGTTGATATGTCGTCTTGACTGTTGAAGATAATTATATAAATCTTTCACACCAGGTAGTTGAGAGGAAAGATACTGCCCTGGGGCAAGTAAAAAATACTGATCAACAACACACTCTTTGAAAAAGGAACGAAAATGTAGCTTTAACTGATTATGTAAATCGGGGAAACTCATAATACCTTCAGAGTGCCTAGAGCGCGTTATTTTCACTATTTAATCAATTTAAAAGTAGCTGCAATTTGTATGGGAGCATAGCAGCGCCACCTAGTGTCTGATTTATGAAACCAACTTGAAAACTTGAAAAAAACTCCATTGATAATAGAAGAAAACTCACACTAGACACACTGATGGTAGGTTGACGTAAGCAAATGTGGAAAGACATATCACCCGGCATCCACAACAATTAACGACTATGGTCAACAAATACTAGAGAATAAGGTTGATTATTGCGCAAACAATTTTTCTACACTAACCTGTCTCCACTAGCCAGTAGTAACAGATATCTGGAAGGTATGTAGTCTGTGGGGAACACAGCGGCCGCGTAACGCATCGCTATGTACCGGATCATTGGCTCCTCGCTATGCATGTAGCTGTACGGAAAAAACACAATATTATAAATTTTTATTGCACCAATTAATAACATTTCAAGGGACGTTAAACAAGACATAAACAAAGGTGTAATTAAGTTTAGAAGAGTTCTCTTCCAGCCGACTAGATCGGCTGTAACCAGGGTCTGGTGATGGAACCGAAAGGTAGCCATAGGAACTCGGTAGTTAAACAACACAACCCCATCGATTTTGGACTCGTTTGATCCGTCTTGGCGAGTACTTTGGTGCTAGACGGTAACCAGGGTCTGATGATGGAGCTGGAAGATGGCCATAGGAACTCGGTAATTAAACGACACAACCCCATTGAGTTTGGCTCCTATGATTCGTCTTGACGAGTACTTTGGTGCTAGATGGTAACCAGGGTCTGATGATGGAGCTGAAAAATGGCTATAGGAACTCGGTAATTAAACGACATAACCAGTCGAGTTTGGGCTCGTATGATTCGTCTTGACGAGTACTTTGTTGCTGGATATGTCATTTCGTTAGCGTTGCGCTTCAGGGTACCAGGGCGAACCATTTTGTACTGAAGCCCTAATCCCCTACAAAAATACTAAATATATAAAATAAAATTAAAGGAAAAAAACTTTTTATAAACAAGCTTTATTAAGTACTTGTTATTAAAAAAAAGAAACAAAAAAAGGAACTTAAAAGTTTAAAATAATCTAAACCTTTAATTAAATTTGATAATAAGAAAAAAATCTTTATAAATAAAAGCGTGTTACGTTGTGATTGCAAAAGAAAAATAATGAAGGTGTAATTCTAAGGTAATATGCTAAATGTTTTTTAATGTTCCATCAAAATGTAACACACTTTTATTTATAAAGAATTTTTTTCTTATTATGAAATTTAAAATTATTTTTAACTTTTTAGTTCCTTTTTTTATCAACAAGTAATAAAAGCTTGTTTTTAAAAAGTTTTTTTCTTTTATTTTTTTTTATATAGCGGTTACTCAGCGCTAATGTAGCATTCTAATGGTGAAAGAACTTTTTAAATCGGTCCAGTAGTTTATGAGTTTATTCGTTGCAAACATACAAAAATACAAAGCTTTCCTCTTTATAATATTAGTATAGAAGGATGGCTAAAGTTAGGCAATGCTTAAAACAGGTGGTGTAATTTTTAGCTTTAATATTTATTTAATATTTTAAACACTTATTTAGCCATTGTTTAAACACTGTTTTGTAGTAATTATCAGTTTCGACCAGTGGTGACGCTACCCTACGCAGTTTTAGATAAACAAATGATACGTGCAACTCACTGGTCGAGCAGCGCGAACAGGGCAAGTGTCTGCGGATCGTCGAAGGAGCTCGGCTCGTCCACCTCCATCTTCTCAGCCTGCGACGTGCTGGGGCCCTGCGCTGGGGCTGTATCCGCCGGTGGTTTATCTGTGCGTACAATGGATAGTAAGGCGAGTTAAGTTTTTTTTAAGGATTTCTGACAATAAGCCCTCGGCCATGAGCAGCGTTCTGTGACACGGCGAGCGGATTCCTAGATCATCGCAGTTGATCATCGTAGAATGAATGCAAAGAACTAGAAATCCGCTCACTGCGTCGCAAGAAGTCGTGGCCAATGGTCGTGGTAGAGCGCTGAAGCATAAAGTAGATCTATTATCCATCCATCCACTTTTTTTTTAGTAAAATATTATCTTAGATCCATTAATTAACTGTTTAAACGAATTGGGTAGTTGACTGGTTAGTCAATATAGAAACTTTTTAACAACTGTCAAAACGATTATTTTTAATATAAATTGTATGGGATGAGCAAACTATGACGTCACTATTTTGTTCCGTCAATTTATTGTTCATTAATAACTTTTTAGGTTACAGAAATTCATGTTTAGGTCAAATAAAAAATTGGTCAATGTTATAAAGAACTGTTACGTGATTTCATTTATACGTTTATTGTTCTGGAATTAATTGTTGTTGTTGCCACATACCCAATTCGCTTCTAAAGAATATTTTATATTTCCTCTCTCGTTACAGATTAGTTCATTCCTTAAAAACTCTGCGACTTTATAGGGCAACAAGTCAGCAAGGTTTATGTGGAGAGAGCCTGGCGTTGCGGGTTACAGAGACAAATATCCCTTAGTAACTACTTTAAGCGATAAACTTAAGGTTCATCAAAAAGCATAGTGACCGAATCGCCTTTAAAGGCTAGAACCTCCTTTCTTTTCTCTCGTTTCTCTTCGTGAAACAGCAATAACAGCAGGTCCCGATCCGATCCGAACCCCTTTGAATTTTAGCAATAGGACCCCTGTACCTTTTTTGAGGTCAGGAACTAACCGTAAGATTTAAATAATTTATTTAAATTATTAACTAGTGACTTCAAACTTTTTATCATTTTATTTTATTCTAATTATTTTATTTGATTTTAATTGATTACTTTGACTCAATAGGACTTATAAAACTTTTACAAACCTTTAATAGGTTAGTTAGGATTAGGTTGACTGTTTGTGGCGTTGTGACCCTGAGACTCTATTGAGTCCAGGCTTTAGTATTAAGATTGAATTTTATTGAATTCAAATTTAACTGTATTTTTAAAATTGTAGACAAAGCTACTCCCGGGGTCTTGCTTATTAACAACATATACACACCACATACACAAACAACATCACACAAATTTATTCATCATCACACAAGTTAGAACAAACATTAGAATCTGCCGCCCTACCTTTTAATTTCAACTTCATTTTAATACACCTACTAGTCATTTTATTATTTATTAATTTTAAATTCTTAAATTTTAAAATATTAATTTAACTTATTCAATCTTAATACAAATTTATTTTTAATTTTATTTTAATTTTAATTCAATCTAATTTAATTTATTATTGGTTTTTTGGGTCGATTTTAGTTTTAAATTTGAAATTGAAACTGAAATCTTAATCTTGAGATCAATTTTATTTTATTTATCCAATTCTATTTTAATCCAATTTATTTTAATTC
This sequence comes from Eudonia truncicolella, assembly GCA_949315975.1. NCBI lineage: Eukaryota > Metazoa > Arthropoda > Insecta > Lepidoptera > Crambidae > Eudonia > Eudonia truncicolella. The sequence goes on along the minus strand of OX438830.1, from coordinate 14,929,862 downwards.
AATAGTATTAAATTTTTCTAGTCAATACTTAGGTAGATTCTTCTTGTTTAGTTTTGTCCCTCCTTTACAACTTTTACAAATTTTTTAAACGTGTGTCGTCCCTCGTTGTCTGTGTGTATTTTAGAATTTAATTTTAAATTGTGTGCGTCCCAATTATCCCAATTTATCCCATTTATCGTGTTTACAACTTTTACAACCTTACTTTTAACGTGTTAATTTATTTGTCCGTCTTTTAAAACCCGAAATATGACAACACGTACGTCAAAGGTGAACAGTAGGGAGGAGACGGTAGTCTACCAATCCCCACCACCAAAGCCGAAGCTGAAACCAGCAACGGCAAAGCTGGACTTGGAGCTGACGCATCTTCTCCCGGGTATGAAGTGTACTGACATAAAAGAAAACGCCAAGAAGGCACAAAGCAGAATGATGAAGGCCCTGGAAACAAGCGCCGGTCACCGGTCAGTTACGAAAGAGGACAAGGCCACCATCCAAAAAGAGACCAACGAACTGGTAGCAATGGTGGCAGAGTTAGTGGGCAGACTAGAAGAAATGGAAAAAAGGAAAGAACCAAAGACTGGAATAAGTAAGACTGTCCACACGCAGATAGTAAGGGACAGCACAGAATTCGAGCAAGAAACCGGGAGAAGATTAGAGAGAATTGAGAATTTACTAGCGGAAAACAAAGCAGTTAACGAAAGATGCGAAAGACTGCAGGAAGAAACAAACAGAAAAATCACAGACAAGATTAAAGAAATTGCAAAGGAACAAAGAGACAAAGAAAAGCCGCAGAAGGCAACATACGCAGGAGTAACCGCAGAAGGACGGTTGAGAGCCACACCCAAAACACTCCACTCCCTCATCGTGGCGTCGACCGACGTTACCCTGACCAGTGACCAGGTTATGGAAACGGTCAGGAAGACGGCGGAAACCGAGCCTGATGGAGAGTGGATAAAAGTCCAAAGAGTAAGGAAGGCCAAGGACCAAAAGGTGATAATTGGGTGCGGCTCGGAGAAGGACGCAGAGTTACTAAGAACAAGATTAGAAAAGGAGAAAACTCTAAAAATAGAAAGGGCAAAAAATAAAAACCCGCTAGTAATAGTAAGATACATAAGGGGGGACAAAAAGAAAGAGCAAGTAGAGGAAGCCATAAGGAGGAAGGTAGGGAAAGAATTAACCAAAGATGGGAAGGAAGATATAGAAGTTATCTATGAGAAGAAGACCAGGAATCCGCACGTGGCACACATGGTGGTCAAGGTGGCCCCTGTAATTTGGCAGCAACTGACAGAGGCGGGGACTCTTCAACTACAATGGGGAGTCTCCAGAGTGGAAGATCAGTCCCCGCTAATCCAGTGTTCCCGCTGCTTGGGCTACGGCCACATCAAGCGGGTTTGTCAGGAGCAGCTGGACAGTTGCAGCCACTGCGGGGGTAACCACCTGTACGCTGCGTGTACGGAGAAATCAAGTCCCCCCCGCTGCCTTAACTGCGAGAGAGCTGGCCTGGAAGACAAGTCCCACAACACATTTAATGAGGTGTGCCCGATAAGGGTCAAGTGGGACAGGCTGGCCAGAGATAAGGTAGCCTATATGTGCTAAAGGCAAAATGGCGTCAGCTCCAACAAACAACAAAAATAAAAATAATCTGACGATAGCTAGGGATGGCGAGACTATTAGTGCAAAAGGGTCGGTGTGCAAAATACCTAACAGCTTTTACCCGGAAGATAATGAAACGGAGGAGAACGAGGACTGCAAGTCAGAGGAGGAGCAGCCAAAGCGAATCAAGGGAACAAAAATGATTTTTGCAACCCTTCATTCGCGGAGGCTGTACATCTTCAAGCAGTTAACTCGTTCGACCCCAAAAAAGCCCCGGGTAAATAAGGTAACACGAAAGAAAGAGCACAGTAGCCGAAAATTCAGACCCATCATCCCTAGTTATCCTAAAAAAGACATACACAGAAATACACACACAAGTAGGTATACGTCACAGCAAAAAGAAATAAGCAAGACCACCAACGCTGTAAGATTTAATAGTAAAGAAATAAACAAACAATATGACAAATAAAAATAGTATAATAATACAAATATGTTTAACTAGAAATTACGAATTTTGCCAAAGACATTGTAAAATAAGTGAATATTAGAAATAAGGACATTTAATTTAAGTACTTGTAAGCAAGACCACATAAGTGGTTGGATTTTATGGAAAAAGAGAGAAATGTATATAAATGTATAATGTTAATGTTAATGTATATGTATAAATGTATAATTTGAAATGGGTAAAAAATAATATGTATAAAAATAATATGTTTAAAATAAGAAGCACCATGTACCAGTATATTAATGTAATGTATAATGTAATAAAGTAACAATGTAATAATGTAATAATATAATAATATAATAATGTCAAAATGTAATAATACAAAGAAAAGAAAAATGTATTAGATATAAGAGATACATATTAAAAAAAAAAAAAAAAAAGAAAAAGAGAAAAAAAGAGAAAAGAAACAAAAAAAAGAGATAATAAATAAAGCTTAGAGCTCATCAAGCTCAAATTTAATAACCCCATTGAAAAAAAGAAATACAAAAAAGAAAAAAGTAAATAAAGTCCTGCAAAAATAGCGGGGAGTAGCTGCATAAAAAAAAAAAAAAAAAAAAAAAAAAACCCCTTGGAGAATCTAGTAGGGCAAGGGAAAACGCACCAGTGCGTAATGCCGTTCCTTCTAGAAAACCTCTGACTGTGCTTCGTTTCTCACGGCTTGAGGAACCCTTAACTTTTTCGTCGCCCCCAATAAATCAGCACTGCAAACTCTTTGAAAAAATATATTATTAACATAAGATTACAGGTGAGTGCTTGTTTACCTGTAAGTGATAAAAAATAAAAATAAAACCTGCAAAGTAAACTTTATAGTTACCTTGCACGGTGACCTTGAAGGCCTGCGCCATCTCGAGCACGGCGTCCCGCAGCGCGGACTTGAGCTCGGGCGCGGCCTCGGGCAGCTTGCCCACCAGCTCCTCCAGCAACGACAGCTGGCTGCCCACGCTGCCAGGGCACTTCAGCGCTAGCCTACCTGCCCAAGCCGAGTAGAGAACACGTTATTTATAACAACTGGGAAGGAAGAAGGTCAGGGAAGCGTTTTTTTTTTTTAATTAACCGGCGATCTTGAAATTTATAATGGTAAAAAATTTAGTATGAAAACTATTTTTTTTTTCAAACTATTTACATTTCATCCCTTTACAATTTATCCCATGATGGTCTGGGACTTGGCAAGAATGTATCAGCTGCCGTGATTCCTGTACATGTCGACTAAGAGACAAGGGTTCCATGATGCTCGCATATCAGGCGATCAGCTACCAGCGATCGGCTAGCAACCCATCACTGATCTTATCTATTCCACCTCGGAGGCCTATTTTGATTATTCTGAATGTGGCGTCGAGGTAAGTAAGCCCGCCATGTCATTGCAGCATGGGTATAAAAACTCATGCTTTGTTGTCGTAAGCATCAGACGAACTGCATTCTTGTACGCTTAGCAGAAACAGAAAACCTTTAATATTAGAAACCAGATACATGGAATTGTACAAACCTAAGCACATGTAAGCTTTGGGCTGATGCTCCAAGTGTTCTTCAGAGCGAATAAGCTTCAACAATCCTTGCAGGAACACTGTCGCCACCTTCTTCAGTTGTGTCGGGTCACCACTACAAATTAATAGAAATTTGTCAAAACAAGTATTCTTAAAAAAAATATATATTTGTAAATTAAATAAAACTACAGTGGTAAAATGCCCTGTTCCTATGGTTAACAAATCCATGAAAAGTGCGCTTTCATCATTGACCTTTTGGACAATTACTTACTAAATAAGATTAGGGTTAAAAAGCTTCTCCGTTGTAGGTTTTAAAAATAATTAATTGTGTAATAGATAATTAGTAAATATATTATGTTAAAAATGTAATTCGACAACTTACCTACTGAACACATTCAACAGAAACACCAAGGCCAAATTCCTAAGTCTTGAATTCGTATTCGGATCGAACAGTGACGAGAATACAACCTGTTGGAAAAACAACATGTGAATATCATTATCATCAGCCTATAACATTCCCACAGCTGGGCTTAGAACCTTCCACATGAAAAACAGCATATGGGGAGATTCTGCAATAGCTTACCGCACTGTCTTAAGTCTTTGATCAGAGTAGAGCGAGAATTAAAATAAAACACGATAACACTAATAAACTAATAAATAGCCCACAATATTTTTGCATTTCCACGCCTCTTGCTTGCCAATGGGTAAGGCTAGGGAAGGCCCTGACTATACCAGCCGGCGCCTTAAAATCTAACCAAATTGCAAGAATATTTTTATAATGCCGGCACACGCTTTTTTTGGCGTTTTCATTGTGCGTGTGTCCATATTTATGTGGTTTAACATCAAATAAAAACATTTTACTGGTTGCGACTAGAAAAAAACATTTGGTAACACTCAAAACTCGTCATTCGTACCTGTACACAATGCGGGAACATGATGCCTGGCCCAGTAGCCTTATTCAAATACTGTATCAGTTTTAAACGGAGTCTTGTGCAAGCTGGGACCTGTTAACATAACATAGTACAATTTAACCATCAAATTGATCGACGGATACTAAATGGTCAAAAAGATCTACACACTTAAATAAATTAAGTTTTAATGCGTGCGTTTTAAGTATCGTTTTGCTGCAATAAATTGACAATGATAAAATGCTTTTGTGTTGTTTATATAATTTTAATTTGTTGCGAAATAAATTACAAAAACACAAATGTTGAAAAAACAAATAATGTTGGATAATTTCGGGGGACTTGCGGGATTGCGGGTTCGAATCCTGCTTGTGGAATTTTTTTCAACATTTGTGTTTTTGTAATTCGACAATGATAGTTAACAACAAACTGTAATTATATAGCAGTAAGGTTTGTTTACATACGCGCGTACACGCACGACTAGCTTGCAGCTAGTGTGAGTCGTAGAGCCACTAACCTTGCGGTCATCGGGGGGCACCTTCATGCCGCCCCACGTGCCCAGGTATAGCGAGTACAGCGGCGCCACCACGCTCGGCGACGACCACTCCACGGAGCTGAACATGACATACAACAAAACAATCAACAGGTTTTTTTTCTCTTAATTATGGCTTTGTGCGGTTAGCACATTTAGTCAATGTCAAAGCAATCTTTCTTGCAAGTTATAGATAAATAAACAATATTTACTTTGTTAATGGATGATAATGAATTATAACAATAATGATATTAATTTCAATTCATATTCATTGATAGAATTTGAAAAATGATGTTGCTGTTTGGTTTCATTTGCAAACACTACTGCACGTTCCCGAACACTTAACTGTTAATAATCCACCATTATTACATATTATAGTCCATTTCAACTAGGATGATCCCGGTGACAGATGTCATCAATAACGAAGACGTGACTTTGTAAAAGCGTATGAACTTATTTGACTACATCAAAATAACATATAATATATAATCCATCACTAAATATACTACAATTACTTTTTATAATTCTATTTTTTACTTTAGATTAGGTTTGTCTCAATAAACTCTCGCATAACACACATTTATCAAAACTTTAAAACAATATAATAAAAAAACGTACCCCTTCACAAGGTCATTTCATTACAAAGAAATACTAGTGTTGGGATAGTAAACCAAGTGAAGTTCAATTGACATTCAATAACTAATCAATTAAATTTAACTTTATATTTTTCATTCTAGCTGTATTAATTAATTTGTTAGTCTTTTTTTATGTGAACATGTAGATTAGTATTTTTTAATTTTATTGCAGCGTCATTACGAAAAATATTAAAATGAAACATCTGAAACTTATAAAACAAAAACAGTATATATATATATACTGCCAACACGTCTTTGGTGAAAATTGTGCGAAAGTAGTCGAAAAGACAAAAAATACTATATTAGAGGACTGGGAGAGGTACGTCAGAATAGATCGGTGGAAAGATCAACTTATAATAAATGTCGGCGATAGCGACTCTTCAAGCGATTCTGACAGTGATTTTTCAGATACTTACTGAATAAAAAATTTACTCTTTTCAAATTCTGTTTCATTTTACCGAATAACACTGTGTAAAACATACATTTAATGCATTTATGAACAATAAACTTTCAATATAATACATAAACACAAATCATATTTAAAGTATTGTTAGTATAGTAAAATCGATTTCATTTCCATATATAGTATTATCGATTACCAGAAACAATCGAAATTATTTCATTGTAGGACATCTCTACAATTGTCGAAATCGAACTGTCACCGGGATCATCCTAGTTGAAATGGACTATAGTAATCAATTTAACACAAATATTAGAAAATAAAACAAAACCGCAGACGTTACTCTACGCTTTTCCACCGAGAAGTCAAAAAGTATTTAATGTGTAAGATGTAGGCTGAAATCCTATACATTTTTGAATTTTTGTTATTTTTCTAGATAAGTATACAATGTAAGTATGTGTGCTCTAATTAATATTTTTCATAAAATTTCAGTGTTAAGATCTCATAAATAATAGTTTGAGTACCTGTTGACCCTGATGAGCGGGCTGTTGGCGTGGTTGGCGACGCTGAAGCGCGAGTCTGCGGCCGCCACGACCAGCGGCACCAGCACGTCGTTGTTGTTGAATATGTCCTTGCTGATGAAGTTCACGATGGACAGCTTCATCTGGAAACGGTTTCGTTGTTATTATATTTAAACGATTCATAACAGCACATTTAAGAAAGGAGATGTTTAATTTTGTATGGAGAAAATGCCAACACCCTGTATACAATACCGAAAGATAGCTAATGTATGAAATAAGCTTATTCGAAATGATTTTCTTCAAATAAATTAATAGTTTTCATGTAAGAATTATCTGAAACACTAAAATAAATCAACTTCCGTGCACGACTTTCGTGGTGGCAGCGGTATTCTGCCAATGTCAAGTAGCTGTCAAAACAACGATGTTTTTCGGTTTGTTTTTACATTTTCACAAAAAACGATAAAGCGTATTGAAGTATTACTTACTTTAACTAAATTCATGTATTTTTTAAATTTTTTTTAGTAAACGTACAGGGGCTTGGCATAAAATTAAACATCCTTTACTTGCATATTACAGAAAACAAAAATTTGATGATGAGATGTTTTAATAATTTTGATTTTTCAATCTTCAGAGATAGGGGCTTAAATGTCGTATATTGCATAGCATTTATTATATAATTTTGTTGGTAACTGTAGATATTTTCAATCATGGTTAAATATAGCCTTCTAGTACAGAAGTCTGCCGGTATAACTGCTGTGACAAAATGATCAGAATATTGTATGTACCAATTTAAAACAGGTTTCAAGATTTATGAACTTATAGTTTATTATGATCTTTGAATAATGTTTCTTTTATAGATAGGAAATGTCCCAATAATTTAATTACTTTAAAAAACTAACAAGATTATTAGATTTATTAACTACGAGTTCTCGAGTGGAGACCAAGTATCGGCAAACGTAGTGCAGGACGCCCTCAGACTAGGTGAAACGACGATCTCTGAAGAGCTGGATGAGTGTAGCCGCGGGTCATGCTCGGTGGCGTGCACTTGGAGACGCCTATGTGCAGCAGTGGACTAGTATAGGTTGAAGATGACAATAAAACACTTACCTCTTCTAATTGATTAGGGTTCAGCTGAGTTTTGGACACTATTCTTTTGTAAGTTCTCATGCTCATACCGGGTGGCACTTGGAAATCACTCTCGCCTGCATTTGGTAAGGCTCTGAAATTTATATTCTTTATTAGATGAGATTAGGAGCTTGATGGCGCAGTGGTTAACGCGCCCGGTCTGCGAGTGCTGAGGTTGGCAACTTTCACAAGGCGGTCATCGGATGGGTGACCAAAATTATCATCTCAAGCTCCTCCGGGCTTCGGAAGACACGTAAAGCCGTTGGTCCCGGCTGCATTAGCAGTCGTTAACAACCACCAACCCGCACTGGGCCAGCGTGGTGGTTTATGGCCCGTTCTCCCTATCCATCCATAGGGAAGGCTCGTGCCCCAGCAGTGGGGACAAAAAAATAAGCTGATGATGATGATGATGATTAGATGAGATTTGGCAAAGAACATATTATAGTCAAATGTATAAAAAAAATAACATCATTCTCGGCATTAAATATGAAGAACATAGTAAAAAAATATATTTTTATTAAACAGACAAGTAGTTGAGACTCGTCCAGTCTTTTTTATAAAATTTTAAAGTTATTGAAATAAAGTTTATAATTTGTTGCATAGCACACCTGTATGGCAAAAGAAGAACATCAGTTGCAAATTTCAGTATCAATGAAGAGAGTTTTGGCTTTTCCTTTAAGTTCAAATCGGATTCTTTAATTTCTCCCAACAGCGGCATGACTAACATCAGGATTCTGTAAGCAAACATGTAGATAATAACAACGGATAGGCGTTATGGTGTCTGGCATTGACGCATGAAGACTTCTTAAGCCCGGTGAAGCTGAAAATGCCGCAGCGGCAATCAGCAATCTCTCTCCAAAAAAAAAAAAAAAGACTTCTTAGTGTTATGTGTCACTATATAGTTTTTGATATGGTCCTAGGCTACCATTATTATTGACTGTCTGTATGACTTTAAAATACAAAAGTGTAACATAAATATAGTGAAAACATTTACAAGACTATTTAGTGTGTCTAGATCAGGCCGCTCTGTAGGAAGTGTGATAATCCAAAGTGTTGGTGCTCTCACTCATTAGCTTCTACAAACCTCTGTAAAGGTATTCTATTGTTTTACCTATTTACGATATCAATAGGCACAGACATTAAGAAAGTTATTTAATTTTAAATTGCATTGTATTGTGTTGTATTGTATTGTGATATTGTGTAACATCTTTTCGCTCGCTTTCTGTATATACAATTTGTGGGAGTGATTTCGTGAAATATGACGGAAGTAGGTGTAACAGTGTGACAGGAAGTCGGGGAAGCGCGCAAACGCGCGCCATTTTGTAAATTTAAAATCGATATTATGAACATGACATATTATTATTATATTATGTGACATATTGTGTCATTTGACTGTCAAATGTCATTTTGATATGTTAAATGTCTTCTAATGAGTATTTACTGCATTTATTTTATAGTTATAAAATGACTACCTGACCCATTTTTTTTCAGAATATAATGTAAAAATTGCTTATTACTAAGGTGAGATGTCAAATGTTACACATATTATGCGACTACTGTTAGGTTCACTCTTTTTTTTATTCTATTGTAAGAGTGAAGCCACACATGCAATAAAATAAATAATTTCCTGAGTTTCTGAAAAACTGTTCAAATTGCAATTTCAGCTGCATTATATTGAACAGTAAATAATATATATATAAATATGATAATTTTTGCTTATAGATTAATTATCATATTTTTATAAAATAATAATGTCTGGGCTATTCATATGCTTAAGAGCAAAATACAAAGAATAATATACAATTGGGAAGTACTTGGAATGTAAACTATTTAGCACTTTAAATATTATTAGATAAAATTCAAAGTCGATGAGTTACCCATCCTGATGTCCTAAGGGCTTGCTCTCAATTGCTTCCAACAGAGACGGTGCCAGTGTCAGCTGCTGCTCACGGGGCAAGCGGGGGAATCCCATAGTGATGTAGATGATTGTAAAATTCTAAAATAAACAAATGAACAATGGACATTGTGTGTAGGACAAGATGCTTTAAAATTAAAATAGACAGCAGAAACAACCTTAAAAATAAATAAATAATTATTTGTTTTAATTAACTGTTAGTTATGTTCAATTGGGATGAAGCAAGACTTTTGGTGATTTAATGTATGTGCTATTGTTAGCTATGAGTATGCTGGTTCTTCCATTAATTTTATACAAGGGTTTTTATTATTATCAAACTTAATTTCAGTGAAACAATGATCAGTGGGCTTGATTGTAGCAATTGTTAATGTAAATAAAACAAACTTACAATGATAAAGCTGTTAGCCGTAGGGTCCTTATAAAGCTGTAGCAGTGTTTGAACTGGCAACTTCACGTCAGCACGGCACTTCACTCGCTTGTTTACGTGCACCAGCAACTCCATCACTTTGGTGCGGACCTGCGATTATTGTTAGAATAATAAACATACCATACATTTAAAAAAATAAGTAGGTTAACTCTTTACTCCTTATTTAATATTTTTGCACCTATTAGCGAAATCTAATTACAGCAGAAAGGGAAATCATTACTAGGTACAAAGTAGTGTCTATAAAACAGTTGATGCTTCTAAAAATCAGTATAATCTAAAATATAATGGCTTTTCTGTGACTCAGTATTCCAAGAGCCGCCGAGTTTAAGGTAATTTTTTTTTGCGTAAAGAACTCATAATTAGGAACAAACCCCCCAAATTCGGCGGCTCCCCTTGGAATTTAGAACCTTTTCTGTTATTAAAACAGTGTTTCAGCAACAAAATACCTGTTCATGAGACGACGAAAGCTTGAGAATCACAGGAGGCAGAAATCTATTTAAACAGCTCTCCAATTGGTCATCGGTGTCTGCACTACCAAGTCGTAAGAATACGCGGTCGAGAAGAACTGAAATAAGGACCAAACATAAGACATGGATACAAAAATGCCACAGCCGGTTCCAAATACGAGGTTAACATCTGCTCAATGTATTATTGTTAGTTTTTATTTTAGTCAAACTATGATCAGTGGGTAGGCTGGACTCACGAAGATCATTGGAGCAGTCGTTACTGTCTCCAGTAACTTCCATTTCAGACATTTTTACAGGTTTTTAGCCCTGTTTATATGCGAGACAAAATTTATCTAGAATGTAAAACAACACAATGACAGACAGAAAAACGATGCATGACGTTTGAGAAATTATTTGACATTGACATATTTTCTGGGAAAAGAGAAATGCATATACGTTTTTCAGCCTAAAGAATTTAGAAAATAGTCATTTTAATGTTTCAATAAAAGTATTTTTTTGTATTCTTATTTGTTAGATAATATTTTATTTTGTTTGGGAAATTTTAAAATTTCAATATAAATATAAAAGTGGACATTTATTAATAGAAGGATATTTGCCAATAACATTTGCCAAAGTATAACACTATTACGAAACTAAAATATGCCGTCAAAAAATTCTTCCGCGTCGCTGTTGACTGGTAATGTACCCAAGAGACTGGCGGCATTGCGATGTTATATGGCAATGCTTAGCCTCTGGCCAAGGTAAAAGCCAGCTCTTGGGTCATGGGAAGTGTCAACCAGCCGTTAGGAAATGTCATTAAACAAAACATAAACACTAAGATCCCAATGCCCGAGGGTTTCAACCCCAAAAGGCTCGAAAATATAATTGCCGATAAGGTTATTATACTTTCGCCGCTTGAGGTTTTCTGCAGCCGCAGCAACAGCACCAGCACAGCACGCTGTGCTAGTATTAATTAATTTATTATTATTTTATTAATTTAATGCTTTAAGATAGCATTTTTTAGAAACAATAATGAATAGGCCTCGGTATCTGTATTCCGCTTGTTTTGTGATATTTTTTCAAAAAAATTCTTTGTTTAAATTTATTATACGTTTGTGATATAAATTGACTTTGATTTATTAGACTGTTAAACTTTTTCTCTATTTATTATATTTAAATATAACATTTCGATCACGGCCTTTGTTGTCGGCTGTCGTCCAACAAAACCAAGTGGGTATAGTAAGCTGAGGCTATGATTTTGATAACGTATTTGTTTCCACATTATAATGTGACATTATACTCGCTTATCATTAAGGTTCTTACAAATAAACAAAGTATAAGCTTCGAATACCTATTCAGTGTTTTGTCTCTTTTACTCTAATTTGAAATGACGTTTACATGACAGGAACAAAACATGGAATAACTATACGAAGCTTATTCTTCGTTTATTTGTAAGACCCTAAGGCTGAAGCTCGTACTGTAGCTGCGGCCCCTAGTGTAAACAGAATGTCATAGACCCGGAGGTTTTGGTTCACAGGAAAGAGGGGTTTAATTTGCAACTTTTTGGAACAAAACTACAGAGGTACAGGTAGGTAGGAGGTACAACAAATAAAACAAATTTCAAATTGTATCAAAATGATTCATTATTACAAAAAAACGTTGAGATTGAGCTAAAAATATATATTAAATTTTGCCAATATCAAAATCGTAACTAAAATATTAGATGCCCGCAGCAGAATTCATATTTTTTTAATAAAGTATTGTCATTCCAAGTAGGGTAAAATGGGCACAGCGAATGTCATACCCTCCACACTCCGCACAGTAAAACAACCATATAATTAACGACGTTTTTTAAACGTTCAGCCGAAATGAAATTACTGATATATTCGGGCTAATGGAGCTAATAAACAAGTGAAATTATTAGTTCAGCTCGTGTCCTTGTGTCGTGTCACTGCGCTCATTTTACCATGTAATAAATACATCCTATTTATAACGTAACACAGCACTCAATCACCTCGAATCAGACATTACTGGCATTTAAAGTATTAGCTTAAATTTTATAAATTTTTGGGAATGTTTAGTAATCCAATTCATTATTAATAATAATACAATACAAATTAATACTAGTTACAAACACTTTACATTCCTAAAACATTCCAACACTTTTATCAAACAATATCCGTAAATTGTACAAAATCATTGGTCAGGAAACATGTACACCTAGCTAGATCACTTCTTAATATAGCGTGCTAATTTATCCTACACCTAGCCACTGCTTAGTCGAGTCGCGGAAAATTGACAATAATTTCGAACCCCTAAACTCAAAGTGCCTTACAAATAAACAAAGAATATGGTCCGAATAGTTATTGCGTGTTTTGTTCCTGACACGTAAGCGTTATTTCAAATTAGTGCAAAAGAGACAAAACATGGAATAACTATTCAGAGCTTATTCTTTGTTTATTGGTAAGACCCCAGAGAATGTAAGCTGTTTCAAAAATGGGCAGTCTGTATTGATAAGTTATCCATTACAATATCATATTCTAATAAGTTAAATGAGGTCTTATAAGATTACGGAATGAGCACTTATTGTCGTCAACCCACCCACCCTTATGTCACAATATGGCGTCTTAAGCCTTATGAATATTACGATGGATATTCGTTTCCAATCCTTAAGACGATTAGGTTTATTTTAGTTTGTAGTAAAAATTGACAATAAAAAGTCGTTTTTATGTTTAGGAGCAGAAAGTTTTGGGAAAATTTTAAAACCTCTTTTTTAGGCTGAGTGTATTTGATAAGTGAAGAACAAAGATTTCGAAAAATGTATCTTGTTAATGGAGAGTATTATAACAACAGTTTAAAAAAAACAACGGCCAAAATAGAAACCGTTTACATTTAAAGAGTAAAAACACAACAAAATAAATAACACATATCAATATTTACAAGCCAAAAGAACATAAAAGCACAAGTTGGTCGAACCTGTTATAATAAAATTTTATCTTAATTGAATCCCCTTTGTACAGTCAGCCGGTGTCATTAATACTGAACGTTTCTTCTGTCATTGTGACAGTTGTAAACTGAACTGTAGTGACATTATGGCCACCGTTCACGATCACGTGCATTCCACTCCATCACTCCAAATTTAGTCATAATATTGGCCCATATTCAACGGCACTGCACATCCAACACTCCAAATTTAATCATTAACTACTTGGATTGCATGGCATCGCTCCGAGCGTTGGATTTCCAACAATTCTATAATCCATATTTTTGGAGTAATGGCGTTGCGCGAAAGAGTGCAGTGCTTGAGTATGGACCAATATAAAATTTGGAAAGATGTAGTGGAGTGCCCGTGAATAGGGGCGAACTATAAATTTGTGAGCAGTAGTGTCAATTGCGAACTGTAAAAACAGTTGATAACATAACAGTCGCGAACAGCAGCATTGACATGACAGCCCAATCAAATATCGGCGACTCGAGATGTGTTTTCGTTTGAATTCCTATTAATATGAGTGATTGCCGCTACTCGATGCCGTGCGCGAAGATCATGACCAGGCCGGGCTCCACCATCATGTGCTCGTCCACGTGCGTGTTGTCGCACTGTAGTACGAGCACCGCCTGCTTGCCGGGTACTCTTTTGCACACGTATTTTTCGTACAGTCTGTAAGGAAAATTTATTTGTTTTAAAAAGTTAATCGCGCCCGCCCACTTTCGATAATCGGTGACCGATTTTTTGTCAGTGAAAATGAAACGTATGGAGTTGTATGTTGCAACGCAAACGTCCTACAAAAAGTTCGGTCTCAAAATCGGTGATCGGCGAAAAAATCGGTCCGATTGTTGATCCTACAAAAAGTCGATGGTGGGGGGCACATGGGGTTGCGTCAACTTGGCTTTTATATTATGTTCAGTATAGAACATAAAGAGACTTGCAGTTTTACACGAATTTACTTTATAAAAGAGAAATATACAATATAAAAATTCAAAGCAGTATGTGTGTATAGTACGGTGTCCGTTGGCAAGTGAATGCGTGCTTGGGCATGCTCTTTTGAAGACGGACGGCGGCGGTGGCCGTCCAGTCCGTGTTTGTTGTCCGTGTATTACATTCGGAAAGGGCTATTGCTACATGGATTGAATATAATATAATTTAATAGTCAGTTTAGGGTATATTTTAGATTTTTTTTAAAAACAATACCCTTCCTTTGCAGTCGGGTAACCAGCAAGACAAGACAATATTACTATCAGAAAAATTTATAAATGACAAAATAAGCCAAGACATAAATTTTATAACACATTGGTTGCCCATATAAGTATATAGATGAACCATCCTTTGCTTTTTACCTTCTATTGTTTTGTCTGGTTTCAAGTGAGGATAGCCCAGGCGGCCATCTTCTTTCGTGACAGTTTTCCATGAGATCGTCTATTATGTGAGGTGGGCAGCCCGATTCTGACAGACTTCTTTTGATCATCATCTGTAACAGAAGAAATAAATCACACTCGTTAAAACGTTGCAAATTACCACGTAAGTCACGTAGATGCAAACTTTATGGCGGCTGTGATGTTAGCTGCGAGCGCGCAACTATGAGCAAATCGTGAAACTGCGCAATCGGAAGTATGCAGCAACGACAGTGCGAGTCAGTAGACGGGACGACGGCCAATGGAACAAGACGGTCCTTTCCTCTAGCGAACATCTGACCCGCACGTCTAGTGCACGGTGGCCAGATTACTGGGCATCGATATGTGAGGGGTAGTTTTACGTAGAATCCCTGGACCCCTCTTACAGTCCCTCTTCACGGCACTCTAGCGTATTGGATTTGATCCACCCCTTTTTTAGTTTTAGTGATAACTTACACCTTTATATTTTGTTTATGCAAAATGCATTACAAAAACACAAAGAGTCTTACAAATTAACAAAGAATAAGCTTCGAATAGTTATTCCGTTTTTTGTCTCTTTCACTATAATTTGAAATGACGTTTACATGACAGGAACAAAACACGGAATAACCATTCGGACCACAGACCTATAATAATAAGTAATAATATTAATAATATTAATATTAAGTACACCTACTTCAAACGTTTCGAATGAGCCCATCTGTGCTCAACTACCAGCTTTCTACATTTAGTCCGCGGTTGACATTATCTTTGTGCATCATCTGTCAAAAATAAGAAAAATGCCTCGATGCGCCGGCGAGCGGCGCCGTTATAAATTGTAAAAACAATTCATCTGTAAATAATCAACCAACCGATAACGTTTCCTACCACCGGCACCGGTAAGTAATTTTTACATTAAATATGCGTAATTAATTTTAATATAATTTATTTTATTAAATGACAATTTTGGAAAAATCTAATGTATGTTGCATGGTTCATTATCATTAATCATTGCGGCTTTATTTGACTCTGTACATGTGGGATGTGGTATAATCTGGCAATGAATGTTAAACGTTCGATACATTCGAACTTCATTGTCTTGTCCTGTCTCAGCATAATACTCTCATGTCACTCGCAGTTGGGCTGACTGAGTGGCGTAGGAACGCTGTTATTCTGACAGGGCCTTAAGAGAGAAGACGACGAACATAGACTTAAAAAAATATACTAAATACACATACATACTCGTAAAATACATGGGGATACATAAAAAAAGGAAACATGAGGCGTTACTATAATATAATAAACTACATACTAATAATCGTTAAGTTTGGGCTGTATGGTCTAAATCCATTTGCCTTGCTTGACGATGAAAATAAATAATGACAAATGATAAACCTCAGAACCATAGATAATAGACTACTCTTTGCTCAGAATATCTAAAGCTTTAGTTATATAATATTCTGAGTGAACAACCGCAAGCAGGGGTAAAAAGTAAAAACCGTACCTAATAAATTTTATTGCAAAAATAAAATAATAATTATTATTATTATTGCAAATTTAAAATTAAAAGGAAAATGGATTGGTGCGACGAAAAGTAAATATTGGTTTCCAACAAAATACAGTACTATTTGTTCAGTACACTTCAATGAAATCGAATTTTTTAAAGGAAAAAACATAAAACATTGCTAAAAACAGCTTGTCCGACTATATTAAGGATCATAAAGTTAGTGAACTAATAGATATTCTACGCGGTATTTTTGGTATAACCGAATTCTAATTTTAAGTTTACTTGTTGTGTGTTACAAAATATGGATCAAAATGTTTTATACATCCAAATAAAGAAAAAAAAGATAAAGGATTTAGCTGGGAAAAACTTTAGTCTAATAATCATCATCATCTTAGCCAGAATACATGCGACATCTATCTAGATATTTGGTCGGTCTGTGATTCGGAACTTATTCTTTGTTTATTTGTAAGGCACAAAGAGCAAAAAAAAGCGGTGACGTAACAGTGGATGAGATGGCCGATGGTCCTGGTAGTCCTGGATCACCTTGACGGCAAGAGCGAGGATGTGCTAGGGTTTTAAGTGGGTATGTCCACTTTTTTTTTTTAAAGTTTGGGGAGGCCTTTGCACTGGAGTGGGACAGCTACGGCTTATATAATAATAATATGAAGAAGGAGAAGAAGAAGAAGAAGAAGAGTAAGTCTGTTCTTCTATACGTTACGGTTTGTAACTCGGTAGTCTGCGAGTACCTGCAGCACGTCGTCGGGCGTGGAGATCATGCCGCCCCAGCGCGTGACGCGCGCGCGGGCGAGCGACGCCGCCCAGCGCACCACCTCCTCGCGCTCCATCTGGTCGGCCAGCGCGCGCATCGTCGGATTGGATACGCGCATCGCGCGCATGAACTCCTGGTAACCATACCGATCATTGTAGGGTGTAACTGATTGTAATTTTTGGAATGTTTCTAGTCATTAGCTAGTGACTGGAACTACAATTATGTGAAGGCAGGTTGTCCTTGACTTAACTTTTGAGCTTGTGATAATACTTCTCACATTTTGATATTTCATGTTTTGCTTAATGCCTCATATTCGAATTCACCTATGATTTTATTACAAAAAAATTATCAAGCTACAACCTACTAAAAAAATAAATTGCTTTATAATTTAATTTTTAGTTGGTAATACAGTACATATTTTATTTCAAAATCACCAGTGATGTTAAATAATCTCTACTCAGGCTATGTTCAAACAACCGGATCAACAGAACCAAGCTAAATGTACGTGTCTACATTTCTCTTTAATTACGTCAGCAGTGTGTATGTAATGTTATGTAACATTACCTTCAATAGCGCCAATTCCCGCTTGTGCTCGTTGATGATGAGCCGCTGCTCAGCAAGTTCATGCTGGTAATCGGTGAGTTTGCCCTGCTGCGTGGCGATGAGCGCGCGCAGCTCGCGAACGCAGTTGTGCTCGGCTAACTCATCTTTAGGTATCACAAGGCCACAGCCTGCTTCGCATGGCATCGGCCTTTTGGGGTTATATTCACCTGCAAGGCAATTAAATTTATTATTTGTCATTGGTAATTAACCCAGACGTTACTAGTATTATAAGGGACAGTAAAAAATAGTTAAATCAAATAAACAAATTAGCAGTAGTTAAAATTACTCTTGATACACAAAACAAACAAAAGAAACATAACATTATAAAAACGAAAGAAAAGTATTATTTATTTTATTTACTATCATTTTATAAATAACTGCGAATATAGTTGTAGAAATAATGACTATGTACCAACAAAAAAAAAATTGAAATATTGGCTTATTTAAAGCTTTTGTACAATACTTTGTAAACAGTTATCTTAAACTCAACCTCAAACAAAAAAAGTGAAATACTTTAACACAATTAGGAAGTGAGTTATGTTAGATAATTAAGAGGCGTTGCCCTCGCTAATTACTACTATTATTTAATATTTCCTTGATTACACACATAATTAACTGGCCCTAACTGGGTTCAATATGGTACCTAGTTTATATGTATCCACAGAATACATAATAGTACAAGTACAGAAGATCAACTCCGCAAAGTCATTTAAATAAATAGCGACTCATGCTAATACACAATAAAGTGCAATTCAGGTTGCACACCGCTCCCTTACCTACAAGTTATATTCACCTAAAAGTTGCCTCTCATTCTATCGCATAGCTCTTATCTCTTCTAACGACTTCAGGGTTATCTTCTTTTAAATAATAATTAATCTGAATACTTAATTTATTACAAGTTATTGTGTTTATAATGTTTAAAATGTGAAAAATTAATTATTATTAAATATATTCTATATTTTTCCTACGTAGAAGTATTAATGTTGTAGGGAACTCCCGGCTAAGCACAGTACATGACCGGCTTATATGGGATGTACACCCAGCAATGGGTGCTTTATGAAATCAAAATATAAACAGACGGATCGATGATGAAAATAAGATAAGATAAGATATATATTCTAAAATAAAAAATAATAATCAAGAGTGTATAATAATAATAAGCTTATTATTTATAAATTGGTTTTTATATTTTTACAATGCTACACAGAGTACAGGTAAGTGGCTGAGGAAAATTGATTTTCTTTTTTTATTATTGCAATTTTCAATACTGTATTTTATGTTAGGAAAACCAACAACATTTACAAATATGAATTGCCAACAAGTTACAAGTTAAAATGGAGTCTCACAACAAGTGTTACTACAAAAAGAACTTGAATATTCCTTATTTACAAATACATAAAGACACAAACACAAAAATGTTACACTTGCCATCAGAGTTTCCACTAATTAATTTCACATGGTTACCCTATCTATGAATAGTGCTTGCAACACACATTATTCAATAGGTAATTACTGTCACAAAACTGCCTAATTAAGGTTTTTTGCCTTAATCACTATTTGTAATCAGATAAACTGTTAAAAGATACTCACATTCAACTAAATGAGATGGCAAGGAGTCTAATTTAAGGACTGCATTGCAGCCATGTGGTGCATTATCACAACTTGTACAAAGTCTGGAAAATAAAAGAAAAAACATTTTAAAAAACACCTCAACAAAGTCAGTGTGATTAACAATTAATATGAGCTAATGCAGTGGTTAGCATGTTTTGGTTACAGTTGTGAGAATAAAACAAAAAACATCAGCTTCTTCAACTGTGGGCATCCGAGACTTATAATAATAATAAACAGATTGACAATGGCATGATTTATGGATTAGTACCCAGTACAGAACAGTAAAGTATTAATTAGACCTTGATTTCAGAGTAATGTAAATAATAAGCTAATATAGATTGGGTTGTTGCCATAGCTGTAATCATAACAGCCTGCCAACAGTCAGCAGCCCGCTCGGTAGGTTAAAGATATTTATAAATCTCACAAGGTAAGTACTTAAAACTTAATCAAGATAATTTTTTTTAAGTATATGCTAATAGAAACAGAAATTATAGAAATTAAGAAACAACTCAGTAGTAGACCATGGAAAATAGAATTTACAAAATTTTCATTATTACTATCATAAACTATGGGTACATGGCTTCACTATAACCGATTGACAATACAACTTGCTTGGCTTACTTTAGTGTATTATGCAATTACTGAGACTTTCATTATACTTAGTATTCATAATTAATGTGCATTGCTCAAGTTAACTGTATTGTTTTCATTGAGCAATTTAATTAGTTATACCCTTTAGATTGCCAAATCAATTTAATAATAATGTATAAGCAAAAGCTCAATTAAAACATATGGTTACTGATTAGAAATATTTTGCCACGCAAATGCACCAAGTTTGTTACAAAATATTAACTTATATCTATTATATGAACTAGGTGACTTCTATATAAAAATTTTCTCTTACTTGTTTTAAACTTCATATGCAATAAATGAGATAAGTAACAGGTTCATCAACCTAGTTGGTTCAATGTCATGCATATTGATAAATGATAATAACACACATGAATATTTATAATGATGTAAGCAATGCTACAGTTTTATATTCTTGACCTACTAATGCACTAGTTATTCATTTTAAGTAATATAAGAGGTTATGAAATGACAAGTCACCTGGAAAGCAGGTTGCGAAGTATTCTCGGAACGGGTCTTAGCTGGCTTGCCGTCACGGCCTGCCGATCTACAGGACAAGTGGGCTGGCGACTTATCCACTCTGTTATGCACGCACGACAAAACGCATGCTCGCAAGCAGGTGCCTGTAAATATAAACTTTCCTTTAGGAGAATATTTGAAATAAGGGAAATAGCTTCATGACTACAACAAACCTGCAAGGGGTCCTCGAGAACTCCTGAACAAATAGGACAAATCAGCTCTTCGTCGACGTCACCTTGAAATCTTTTAATTTCAAAGCCCATTATTATTACCCGCAGTGACAAAACATAGAAATATTTTCAGCCAATCTCATTAACTAAAATGTATTGTCTGTATTTGTCTTCACAGTTCGTGAAGTAATTTACGATAACAATCAACAAAACTTGAGAGCAAATCAGCAAACGAACAATTTAATCACCATAAATAACAACCATAGTGCATACTGTTTGTCAGATTATCTGTCAATGTCAACGAGCCAATAGACAAACGAGCCAGCTAAATAAACTATTATTGGAAAACTAAAACTAATTAATATGCATACTAAAATAGAATTAAAAATAATATTGAATGCTTCGTATAGTGCAGTGTTACATAGCAGTAGTAATTATAACTAACATAATAACTGTCTGTCTCCCACAACAACACAAAAACGTTCCGTTTTACCATGCATCCTCAGAATAATAACATATATAACTCTACTCTTTGATAATAATAACTAAAGCTATATTTATTATAGGTCTGTGAGAGTATCTGTATTCTGTGGAACTAACTTAAATGTTACCAGTTTTTATTTAAAATACCCAGAATTAAGGACATGGCGATCTTGATAAATACACAGCGAGTTTCTGAAAAATTTGAGTAGAGCATTTAGATATAATCAAGAGTTTAGCTACTACAAATATAAGGTTAAATCTTTACCAAGCTTTTCAAGTGCTCAAATATGTATTTATCGATAGAAATATTATAATTTAAAATTCTTTTAACATCGCTTGTTAGTATGACGATGATGATGATGATAAATTGATAATGTTAGCATGCATTGCTCGTAATTCATATAAATGATAGCAATAATAAACTATTTAATAAAAATAACAAAATAAAGAGTAAATTGTTTTGCCATAACTCAAACAGCCTTCAAAAAATTTACTTGCATAAAATATATTTTTGTTTGTTTCTTTCATAATACAGCCCTCCGTAAAAAACATGTAATTGCTTTGTAAGTAATACAGGTATTAGAAGCCTTTGCATTGTATTATCTAAATATATATTTAGTAAATTAAACTTCTTACCTTCTTACCTATTACTGCATTAAAAACGTTTGTAAAATAATTAATATGTAAACTTTATCTTAAATTTTTATTTATGATATACGTTTTTTATTTTAAATATATTGTTTTTTTCATTTTATTGTGCATTACGCCATCGCACCGACTCTTTGTCTAAGAGCAATATTACTTATTTTTTTTTTAGCTAAAATTTAATAGAATTATATGATTTTGTCTTGATAAATTGAACTTTTAACAGATTACCCAAGAAATAAAAATATTTTCAATGAGGCAAGAAATTTTTTTACGAATTTGATGAGAAGTATCTACTCTGATTGGCTCGCAAACCAAGACGTTAATGCGAATTGAGTTTTGATTGGTTGATAGAACGAACTGTTGCCAACATAACTATCCATCTGAATCTGACATTTTCTGATGAATAGAATCTGCCATTGTAAAATGGACCCAGATAAATGGTGCTGATTAAAATTCTGATAGTTTTCTCTTAATTTCATTAAATAAGTTTATTAATTCTTCAAGATGAGCGTTTTTAAATCAGCCATAGGCTACTTTAGTTCAGCAGGTGCCAACGGAAGCAGTGACAATGATTTCGTTGGCCAATTTGTGGAGATTGGAAATATGAAATTGAGAGTAAAAAAGGTGATTGCAGAAGGTGAGTTTGTGATGTGATGCGAGATTTTTGTAACAATAAAATAATAAAGCTTGAACTTAAAGACTTAGATAAATTTATACATGTGGGTCAATGTCCTGATCGACATTTGTTGGGGGCGGATGGTTCATACTCCTATTGGGCATATTGTTCGGTGGTTCCTGTAGAGTATACGTAATCAAATCAGACAAATTTCATTTGTATTCTTGACAAAATAAGGCTCATTACAGTCTTAAAACTCTTATCGCTCTTGGTACCTAGTGCTTGAACGATAGAATAGAATGATAGCTGAGCATGGCTGAAGGAATGATAAGAAATTGACTTGACAGCAGTTTGCCATTTTCTTCAGTTTAATTGCCATTACCTACAAATAATAATAAATTGCTTTAGCAAAGTAGAAAGTGTTGCAGTGATTTAATCCATATCAAGATTCAAGTAATATCTATTTATAAAATAGAATACTTTTATTACATTTAAAAATTAATCATAATATTGAGCTCAGTAGTGATAACTGTAATGCAATCTTTTTTGGAAAGAAGTGTCCGCTGGCTATATACATAGTAATTGGGTTTATAATTGGTGAGAATCTTACTAATTAAAGTAGTAATTGATTAAAGTATTTATAAAACAAACAATCTTGTAATATATAATAATATTATATACACACTTTTATGTTCTTCTCGAGAAATGTTTTCAAACATTACTAACGAAGGAATCAATCATTTAAAAGTCAAAGAAATCAATTAATTTACACCTGATTTATTTATTTCAAATTTATGTCATCCTATCTTCGTCCATTGAAACAAGTTAATAGTATTGAACAGACAAGCAGTTACAAGAACTGGTAAAATCTGTAACTGGTTTGCTTCTCTAAACATTTTTTTTTAAATTAAAATTTTGTTCAGTATGCGTTTAAATGGTCTTACACCTTGTGCTGATACCACTTCTTCAGGCAATCTGTTCCAGACTTCAATTATTCAAATGAAACATAATATAATGTTAGGGTAACTAAAAATAAAAAATTACCTAGATAATATTTTTATTGGACTAAGTCACACAGACAAGCATACATTACAAAACATGTATCACTCCCAATCTGAATGTCAACACCAACCAATTTTTTCTGCAGCAGGAATTATCTTAATTGTACACATTGATATAAGATTTAATCATTCTCTGATAATATACAGTCAATCACACCAAATGTACTGCAGTTAAGTTAAAATGCAAACAAATGCAACTGCAAAAGTCAGGTATGAGACACTGAGGAATATACACATTATGGTGTGTCTACTTCTGGTGAATGTACTTTACAAAAGCAGTTAGTGCACCTGTTTGGTATGCATCTCTTTAAACCTTGCAAGGCTCTTATAACATGGTGTGTATTGTAGGTATGTTTCATGTAACCTTGAACTAGCGATGGAGGCCTGCCTGCAGCCTGTTGGATGTTTGTTAAACTGTGGGTCATTATAATGTATTAATAAGGATTATTTTCAGGTGGGTTTGCATTTGTGTTTGTTGCTCAAGATGTGTCTACAGGCACTGAGTATGCTCTGAAGAGGCTCATGGCTGCTGATGAGCAAGCCAACAAGAATATTATCCAAGAAATAAGTATATTAAAGAAATTATCTGGCCATCCCAATGTTATTAAATACATAGCTGCTTCTTTTATTGATAAAACAAAGACCGCTCACGGTATGGGGGAATATTTGTTGCTTACGGATCTCTGCAGTGGTGGCAGTTTGATGGAGGCATTACAGAATAGGGGCCAGGCATTTCCGCTGCAGACTATACTAAGGGTTTTCTATCAAACCTGCCGTGCTGTGCAACACATGCACGCTCAAGTTCCTCCTATAGCTCATCGTGATCTCAAACTAGAGAATTTCCTAATATCCAATGAAGGTAATAATTTATGAATATTCTTCTACTACTTCTTCTTCATTCTTTTAATAATTTTTTTGTGTCAATTATAATGGTTAGTTTATAATCAAAGGTTTATAACAGGGATTAAAGCAAACTACCTTGTAGTAATAGTATACTCGACGTTTCGACTGGGTTACACCGGTCGTTATAAACCTTTGATTAAAATGGAAGTTTAAAAATGTATAAAAGTCTATAAGTTTAAAAGTTAATAATATTTTAAAAACACAAATGTTAAAAAAAAATCCACAAGCAGGATTTGAACCTGCACCCTTCCGGTCAGGGTCAGGTGCTCTTCCAATTGAGCTATCTTGGTTCTAACCAGCCCGCCGAAATTATTCAACACTATTTACTTTTTTACTTTGAAAGCCAAAAGCGCCAATTCAATGTCTACAACATTACGTTATGTTATGTTAACAATATTTGTTATAGGTACAATGAAACTGTGTGATTTTGGTTCTGCCACTACTGATGTATATTCGCCTAATCCATCTTGGAGTGCTAATCAAAGAAATATGTTAGAAGAAAATGTGAGTATCAATATTATTATGTTTTTATTAAACTAAACAGTTGTTGTTTATTGTAATAAACATGCAGATTGTGCTCAGTGGCGTGCACTTGGCTCTCCTAGTAGGCCTCTGCCTATGTTCAGTAGTGGACTAATCTAGGCTGATGATGATGATAAAACTTTTTTTTTAAATATATTTACGGGTAAGCACAGGGCTTTGATCACACCTGATGTTAAGTGATGATAAGGCCAATGATGGAAGCGCACTTTACCCGGAATCCTCAACAAGTGAGGCACTGGCTATCTTATCTCTAGCTGCCAGAACACGACAATGCTGCAAACATTGACATGTGCACTGTTCTGTTTTTTTGACGTGACAACGTCTTATAAATTGGTTTGCCGGGTGACACTTCAAGAAACTGCGTTACGCTCCGCTCACGTTATGCGCTCACAATGAGAGCGAGTGAGAGGCACGCGTGCCTTTCACTTTTTATGTCTGTCTCTCTCGCTCTTAGGCGGGCTAACCATGCCCGAGTGGAAGGGACGCGTGCCTCATAATACGTATGTATGTGTAAAGGTAAAAATAAAATTTTGTTAATATGAAATTCAGTGCGAGATTCTTTGTATAAATTAATGTTTTAAATATAATTCTTTGTATAAATAAATGTTTTAATTTGTTACTATTATTTCATCCTTCTTCCTACTATACAAATGAATATTCACATTAAAATTATTTTACCACTCAAAGTCGTTGTCACGTAAAACTTTCGCCCGTATATCGACTTTACAGGCAACCAATTTTTTTTTTGTCATAATAACAGTGTTGTTTTGATCTACTTTAGTGCAACATACAAGTTGTCTGTTTTTGGAGAGACTAGCTGTTTGACTCAGGCTGCATTCAAAATTCAAAATAAAAAAAAAACAAAAAAAAAATTAACATAAAAAAGCAATAGCTCGATGACACTTACATGCGCGTAAGCTTGGCGCGTCACTATTAAGGCCATATTGAAATATGAAATGAAATATTTATTTATTTGACATTTTTATAATGTTGTACTTATTACTAGTACGTAGTACCTTGTTTTTATGATCTAAGAATAGTAGATATACCCTTTGATTATTATATGCATCTGAAAAGGTGTTACATTCTAATTATCAAATAAGAAAACTAGTCCTCCTAACCCAAGCTCTTTAGCTACGTTTTTAAATTTTAAAGTTTATTAAGACAAACAAAATTCCCCTCAACAACATATAGCAGAATATTATCGAATATGATCGAAAATATTCAAAGCCGGTACCAACCTGCTAGCCAATCCTTTGTAAAGAAAAGAAAATGTTCAATTTTTCTACCATCATTCAAGATTTCAGTCGAAAGGCGTTCATTGGACTGGATAAAGGCCAAGGATATCCGCGGCGGCCGGTCGTGTGCCGCCCTCGTTCAGCGGCTTCCGGCGACCTTTACAAGGACGCTAGTCCGCCTTGCTGGAGTATTGTGTTTTTAATCAATATTTGATTCGAAACATTTTGTTACAGTTAGCCCAATTTACTACCCCAATGTATAGAGCCCCAGAAATGTTAGACACGTGGGATAATCGTAAAATAGATCATGCGGTGGATGTGTGGGCGTTGGGTTGCATACTATACACACTGTGTTTCATGCAGCACCCCTTCGAAGATTCTGCCAAATTGGCTATTCTGAATGGAAACTACAACCTTAATCCCAATGACCAGCGCTATAAATGTTTTCATGAAATTATATGTAAGTTGACTGTGTGCAACATCTGTTTCAGAATTTGTTAAAAATTTTGAGCAATGTGTTATTTAATTACACAATTTTATTTACCTACAACAGGAAAGTACTTAGCCTTTATCTCACTTGATGGTAAGTTGATAAAGCCAGAAGTGGAAGTGAACTTTACCCAAAATCCTCGACAACCGAGAAACAAACTACTATGTCTCTTAACTGTCGAAACGCAACAATGCTTTTAATATTGTTGTTATATGCCAGGCAGACATTAATAAACAATAAAGAAACTTAAAAACAATTTCTTTTCATTTCTTGAAATCATTTAAATTGCTAGATTACAAGATTTATTTACAATGTTAAAAGCCAATATTTAAAATGTTCTGCTTTGTTTTCAGCTGGATGTCTGACAGTGAATCCCGAAGACCGCTTGACAATAAACAGTGTGCTGGAACGATTGGCGGCAATAGCGGAGTCCAACAATGTCAATCTCAAGCAACCACTCAAATTTGAGCGTAAAAAAGTTGAACAATCCGTGGCCACTAGCTCGCCAGGTAATAAGAAGTCAAGTAAATATTACACTACCATATCCTGAAAGATATTGTCGTGGTGCGACACTTTCAACACGTTTTGCGACAAAAATGTATTATCGTCCCCTTTGAATTTATTTGCGATCGCGCGCCCCAGTTACCCATACGCCTTATCGGTCCATCGTTATATTCTGTTGCATTTTAACTCGAGCTAAAAATGGTCAAGTATTTTTTGACTTTTTACACTCAAATTTTGTTTTTAAATTTTCATTAAACATTTATTGGATTTAGTTCCTTATACATGTTAATTTAACAATGCGAGATTTCGTTACATTCCAATATTGTTTTTCACCAAATAACGAGCAACACCAAAGGTAAGGCAATGTTGAAAGAATTGTCCTTGGAATAATGTAAGGTAGTATAGCATTTATTTGACTTTTTCTTATATTTATATTGTTCAGTGTTCGAGTTATATTCGATACTGATTTATTTAAATTGCTTCGAAGCCCATTTGCGTTAACATGACCTTAGTTGATAGTTTTGTATTTAAAATACTTGAAAAGCTCACTTAATTATTTTGGGCCAGTGCAATATACTGACCTGCCATGAAGTCTTTGAAGCCAATATAACAAACCAAGCTTTAATTTGATGTTTAAGTCTGATCACGGAATAGGCAATAAATAACCCTTTAAATAGTAAGCATACAAGATAGACATCCCAGTTCTATATGAATATATATATAAATAATAGGAGAGAAGTTTAAATAAATATAACAGTTCTACTATGGAATATTAAAACAACATTCAACCAAAAATATAAGCATTATATTATAGTGCTTATTAAAATATCTGTAGCTTTTATAGATGTAGGACATCGGTCGCTAGCTAGATTAGAACTTTTATCATTATGGTCTAAATGTTAGAAGTTACTAATTAACCTAAACATTCCTTTTCATGGGGCGAAATAATATGGACTATTTTGGACACCAAGTCTAGGAAAACCCCAAATTCTATAATATTTACTAGGCTTTACACCTACGTAATACTATATTTTATGTAGTTAAAACTAAGAATGTAATAATTTTAGCTTCTGGAAAAATATATCTAGGATTCATATTCTTCAAACTTATTTAATAGCATATACTGTATATCAAATATCGTTAATCACGACTAACTAGTGGGTTACAGTTATAATATATGAATAAGATAAACTTGCACTAACATCATGGGTGGCTTGGTATACCTGCACTTTCGTTAATACAAAATATGAAAGTTAAATATTAACTCATTTAATAATTAATGTGTACGTCACTAGTCTATAGCATTACTTTAGGAGTATATTAAAATTTATCAGTGTAACAACACTGTTTGTTAACAAAATGTTGATAAAATCAATTGTTTTAATATCGTAATATTGATCCAAATCCTTCCTAGACAATATAAGAAAAATGTGAAATGTGGTACAAGTATTAGAATAGTTTTGTATAACGCAACAGAGTTATAAATACCACAATGTTGTTATATTCTTAAATGTGGCACTACCAAATACGTTTGTTTCACACATTCGTTATTTTAGGACAAATTCAATGTTGAAGTTTGGTATAGTTAACCGTAAACCTCACTTCTGTTTATGAACATTCCTGCATAAGGATTTTATTAGTCTTGAATTATATTGTCATTTAATAATAATTATCGTCTGTTGTGCATACAGTCATGTGACTATGTCAGAGCTTACATTTAGATAAATAAATGAGTATATTCTTCATATTCGTAGTTTGTTTTTATTTCTATTCATTTCTGAGACGGCAGTCATTCTTCACACCATAACTGGATGAGGTTGGGGCCCACTTAACTAAAGGATGACATCTCATTAGGTAAAGATCACATTTGATGTTGTTTTGTGTTTGTGTATGACTAACTTGCATAGCATCGGTTTTGTATTAATAAATTACACTTAATTGCACTAGCACATGGAAACAGCTAACATTCATGGTAAACAGTTGGGAAACTGGCAAAATCTTTTAATTACTTCTGAAATACATTCATGTTAATAATGTTTGTATGATATTGTATTTTTATGTGTAATTCGAAAGTTTGTTGATCTAAATAGATAATTATAATAAAAAGCACCAACATAAAAAATAAGAACAAATACTAAGTTGAAATTTGGGTGGTGCTATCGCTTTTCTAAAAGTTTAAACTTTTTCTACTAAGTATCACATTAAACTATTTGCTCTACTATAATACTAACACTTAAAAGAAAAGTGGCAATCGTTCAGTGAAGGAGCTGAAAGAGATCGCATTAATCAGAAGATAATGGTAGGTAATCATCTGTTCTTGTAAAATAATTGTAAATTGCTGTCCTAACTGCTAAAAAAGTTAAAGTCAAAATTATAGTCTATTATTACGTTGTTTGTATGCCAAATATACTGATAAATAAATCAATGATCAATCGGTTTGTACATAATTCATTGAAACACAATTCACCTGCCATCTTGCTGAACTCATGCTAGTAAATTAACTACAACAATGTAACATATACTTACTAATATTTGATACTAACAGTATATACATTTAGTATTTAAAATAAGAAATATAATATAATTGATCTTATAATAAAATGTAAATAATCATAGAAATTCAAATATAACAAACTAAAATTTGATCTCTTTAATTATCTAGTACAAAATGATATGACCAAATCACTGTTCAGTATAAATAAGTAAATTTTAGCGTAAACATTATATATAAATGCGTTTTCTAATCTATAGACAATAGAAAATATTAATTATCAGGTACACACCATATCTAATTTTCTTGTTTAACAAATATAATATCACAAAATGTCTGATACGGTATTGATTAAAAGCATGGTAACGTGTGTGTATTGGCATTGGCTGTTAAATAATGAGATTATAGTTTTAACGTTGCTAGAATGAGCCTTTTCATAATTTTGCATGTAACCTTATTATTTCGAATAGTATCAATGCTTCTTTGTTTAGTTTGCATTGACATAACTCATTGCATGTTCCTGCCTTGTTCTACTGAAGCCTCGCGCCTTTACTTTAGACTCTATACTTATATGCACAAGGTCCACCCGACCTTGATTTGTTTGCGGACTTCAGTTCATCTTCGTTTAGTTTTAAATTAAAAATTTATGAGTGTTTCTATAGATGCAATTGATTAATGGAATTTATAATATGTGTCCATGTACACAATACGTTAATTATTCGAATGATTTGCTCTTTGAAATAAATTACTTGTTTAGTAAAGTCGCGTGGCTTCGTATAACTGCTAAGTACTATATTGACGTCTTACATATCACATTTTCTTTTCATTTTAGGTGTTTTCAACTTTTTCGGGTGCCCAATAGTTTTCTCGTTTAAGTGACCCGGCGCACTAGCATGGTCTTAGCTCTGGACTTCATTCGAGCCCCGAACGCTTGCTCTAGACATTATGGACATGCTCGCAATGATGAGTATCGATTTTATTTATTAATGTTTAAGACGCACTTATTAAATCAATATTAACGTTACATAGTTATGTTATTATTTATTATTATACTTTGATATGTTTACCGACTGGCTGTCTTACTTTTGATATGAATCGAATTGCCTTGGCATTCTTTTGTTTATTGTAACATCACAGACGAATAACGATTGCATTTAGAATATAATAATGTTTGCATGATATATCCCGTTAGTTATATATATTGAACATTAAATTTACACAAGACAATAATTATTATTATAAAATAAGATTCCGTTCTTTATAATTCCGGCTGTTAGAAGTTTTATGAATGACAATATATTTTGATAAAATATAAATATGTTTGGATTGTCCCAATATTTTATCCTAATAGTATTATGATCATATATCGATATCGTAGTTATTAAGTTACCTTTTTATACATGGTACAAGATTTTAATAGCTTGATATAAATTTAAACTGGATACAAATAGTCAGTCAAAATAGACTGCACATCAGATTACCCAAACATATTGTTTTTTATGCATATATAAAATGCATAGTCAATTGAGGAAATGTGACAGTTTGTGGTAGTCTGATTTGCATACGTGATTGACAGTTTATTATTTGGATCCTATTTGCCAAAAGTTTATGAGACAATTTCACCACTTTTTATCATATGTCACATTGCCTATTCATAAGTTATGTCTCTTATTACAAAGTAACAATAGTGGAGACAGAACTTATTTATAGATATTTAACACATTATACAAAGTGGTAAAACTGGCTTCTGGCTTAAAAGTGTCAGAAATGTATGCAACCGCTACATAAAATTAAAATAATATGCTTAATCCTAAGTGTCACCGCATTGTTCTAGATTGCCTCATTTATTCTCATATTCTTGATGTTGTTTTAATTTGTATATTTTTTATATCCATTATTCTTTGACAATAAGTAAAG
The DNA here is from genome assembly GCA_949315975.1 of Eudonia truncicolella. Classification (NCBI taxonomy): domain Eukaryota; kingdom Metazoa; phylum Arthropoda; class Insecta; order Lepidoptera; family Crambidae; genus Eudonia; species Eudonia truncicolella. The sequence continues at coordinate 14,898,309 of OX438830.1, read as the reverse complement.
CTTTATCCAGATTTGAGCGATGAAAATCAATAAACAGATATATATTGGAACCACTAAAGAATACAGAGCCGGACATTGTTTTATCAATTTTTTTTTTAATTGTCGCAGAATCGGCCAATAGTTTAGGTGACATTAGCAGGGATTGTTCATATTCAGTAACCAAGCCACACATTGATCGACACAGATAGTTTACTTAGAATTTACTAGAACAATGTCAGCCCACGCAAAAAGTCCTACAAGTGTTTTACATACAGCCAGGAGCTAGTTGAACTTCTGAGTGATTGACCTGAGTGACTTGTGCGAGTTTTCTTTAGGTACTATTCGATCGTGTTAAAGTTCGCTTTAATTTGTACGGGATCGTAGTGCCACCTACTGTCCAACTTGGGTAAACTACTTTTAAATGGTGGGCAACATCACAAGGTACAATAAACAGATTAATCTAAAGTATTTATTTTGTCAATTTTAGTGACAGATAACTTTCAGTTTAGATATTATGTTTTTTTTTAAAATATTTTTGTGGGTCGTCAATTGAGCAATCAATTTATAGCGGCGATAGTTCTAGTAGTTCTTAGTTCTTACACAAATATTGGAAGTTGATCATATAGCCGTTGAACATCTAGCGATTGAATTTACTTGCATTTGATTACACATACATCATACATGCACATAATAGTATAGGTCCAACTCATAGGTAGATAGGTACAATAGGTACACTATACCAAAGAATGCGAAAATTCAAATTCAAAATCATTTATTCAGTTTAGGCAACAAATAGCTCTTATGAATGTCACTATGCCATCGGTTAAGTCTACTCTGGACGGGAGACCTTGTACTGAGAAGAACCGGCAAGAAACTCAAGGCAAGGGCATTTCCTTTCTCCCTTACAGCGTCAAAATATTGGAAAATGACCTATCTTAAAAAGACACTTTCCATCACAAATAAATACTTACTGCCGTACTCAGAGACGTCAATTAAGTTTAATGACAATTTAATGTCTTTCCTTCTCTATTTAGCACTATACATAGGAAAGTGACAGCAAGAGACTTAATTGTCATTAAAACTTAATTGACGTCTCTGAGTACGGCAGTTAGTGCCTTACAAATAAACACAAATTAAGGTCCGAATAGTTATACCGTGTTTTGTTCCTGTCATGTAAACGTCATTTCAAATTAGAGTAAGAGACAAAACACGGAATAACTATTCGAAGCTTATTCTTTGTTTATTTGTAAGACCCACATAATATAAAGGACAATAAAACAAACCCGGTTCATACCAGGTTCAGACTCCCCACGACACGGTTAGTCAACCTGAGGGGAGGTTTAGCCTTTAGACTTGTCTGCGAGCTTTACGAAGCTTTGAAGAATTAGGTACGGGGACATGCTTGCTTATGTAGGACTTCTGGTTTAAATATGCTAAAGATAAACAAGACTCAGTTATGATTCGGAGATCGACTAAAAATGTTCTGAGGGCGGATTTGAAAACAAAAATGTAGCTCACCTCGTTTTGCCTTAAAACTAAACAAATTTTCGTTTTAACGTCAACGAATGGTAATAGAAATAGCACGCAACACTGACAACATATTACAAACATATATATTTAATTAATATGGACATCAATGTGTGCAATAAATAATTTTGAATTTGAACTTGCCCGTTATTGACTAGCGACAATTTATCTGGGGGCCGATTTTGAACTAGTGACTAATTCTCACGCTATATCAATTAATAGTGCTGTCTTTTCTTTTCATCATAGTCACTGACTATGACGATGACTGAAAAAAGAGCACCTAAGAGCACTCGTACCTCATTTTTGCCACCGACAATTCTCGAACCATTAAACCATTCGCTCGTGATTGGCTTAAATTAATTTATGAGATATGTACAATGTTGACGAACGTGCTGTGCTTGGACACACATATTTAGGTTTTTGCATCCAAAAAGCAATATTTTGTAAGGTTGTTATATAATAAATAAAAAATATATCTTTTAAAATTTTTCGTAGTGCGGTGGGGCAAGCGCCTTATATTGTCAGATTTGTAGCTAGGACAAACGTCATAATTTTGCATTATTCTCACAGAAACGAATAAAAGTTTACAACATACAACAACAACTTAAAAAGAAAAAGCAACAAAGCCAAATAGGTCCCCGCTCAGCTTAAGCCGAGGCACAGGGTGCCACGACTCTGGTATTCTGTTTCATTATTTTTTTTCGTTAGGTTAATAACGTACAAAGGAAGAATGCAGTTGTGATTACATAAAGTATTATTTTGTTACCATATATATGTAGATGACAGAAGGCAGAAATAGTTTGTAGCAAAATCGGAATTTGTTTGAAATCGCTAACGAAAAAACGGTTTGCAACTGTACAATGTAACATATAGATTGAATTACGTACAATTTTTGTACTTAAATATGCTTTTGTATTATTATTCCATAACCATTTTATATTGTTCCCAAGATTTGTGATCAGCAAGCAGTATTTAGTGTAAGCGCGAGCAAAGTGTGACACGGGCAAATATTAAACTCGTTCTTTTGCCTGTTTATGGAGACTATTATACGTAAAGCATAGCAGTGAGCGTAGTTAAATAATTTAAATATAAAATAATAATTTTTAATTAAATAATAATTGTGTACACTCTCAGAATAATTTTAAAATGGTTTTGATTCTGCCACCGCTCAGCCGGTTTAGAATATGTATATTTAAAAAAAGTAACTATAAAATTTATTGCCGGACTCTTTCTGAATGCATTTTTCTGCACGCACTTTACGCTTTAATCTACAGTTGAACATTTAATGAAGAAATTTGACAGTTTTGGAAAGGTTGATGTGCAGGCTGAACCTTACACCCTCATATCTATTCTCCCACAAATCGGCAATCTTTCGCATTGCTGTATTGCGGTTTAGTTTGGAGGGTATGACAATACAGTAAAATTACTGAACATCAAGTATAACCAAGGCCTCACGGCACACGGCAATGCGCCTTTTATATTAAAATTGTTGCATTGGCTGCTGTGACCGCTAACCATTATTTTATCGCTAATCATTATTTTAGCTTACCATTATGCTAACCGTATATTTGTGGAGAAAATAAAATAATAAATTATCAAATTATGTCAATGCGCATAATTATTTGATTACGGAAAAGATGATTATGATGTGATGACGCATGAACTTTTGCGTTTTTTGTGTATTTTTTTTAAACTCGCTGCTGATTTTTAAATTAAAATTGACAAAAAATCCGCTATGAATAGTTAACAGTTTGGTTCATCGAAAATGTTTAAAAAGTTTTTAGTGTCAAAATAGTCGCCAGTGTCTTTAAATACAAGTGAGAGTGTAAGGTCTTGTTAAAAAAAATACTTACACCGAAAAAAAAAATTGCTACCCTGCCAGCTTTGAGTCTTCATAAACTGACATTTCAACTCTTAGAACATACACATCTACTTGCCCGCAGTCATGTCTACGCGCTTTTGATTGTGTTAGGGTCCATTTTTTTTATTTGTATTACTGTGAATGAATGGTAAACAAAACATAAAGTACCTATATAGAATTTACTCAAATTTTTCTGAAAGATCTTTTGATAGCTAATTACCGTAAAGAAAGTAATTAATATTTTTATTAGGTGCACTTACGTTTTATGTATTTTTTTCGGTGCTTTATGTTTGAAGGTGTAGGTGAAAAGAAAGAAATTTTAGGCAGACTTAATTCGACAATTCTTGTCTTGTGAAATAAGTTATTTCGGTAGCTGTTCAAGAATGTGAAAGAGTAAAACTCTTATAATTTGTTATTTTATTTCTAAATATGTTGAAGAATTTTATACAGGTGGTGTTTTTTAACTGGGACCTAAATATAGGGAAATCCGAAATTATATAATGGGGTACCTACAATACATTTCAATACAGTGCAGACAACAAAACGTTGTAGATACCATAATTTTGTTGTTATTTTTGATATATATAAAAATAAAATCGTTCCTTAGATGAACTGATAGAAAAAAAATCATGTTAATGTTATTTCATTGTATTGAATTCATTTGGACAGCAAAAGTTACAAAAACAAAGGTTTCAAAAATGTTGGCGTTTTAAATAAAAATAAACCGATAAAAGTGCATCGTTTAGCAAAATGACACATAATAGTGCACAAATACTGAAGCCATTCTATAATATAATACTTTAACAAAAAAATATATTCCTAACTGTTTTTAATAGTCTATAGTTTCGTATAACACCAAAATTAAGTCCCATTAAATAATTATCATACTGTATGTTATGTTAAAAGATAAAAAGAAAGTTGTGATACCATTTTTATAGATCGATTGAAAATATGGTTTTAATTGTCAATATAAACAAACCAAGTTGTTTTAAATATTAAAACTATTGTTTGATTTTGTGAAATATTCCCTTTTAACTGTATTATTAATTCGTTGTATAATTATTTATAGATGAATGATATTTTTGTTACTATTAGTATCTTAAGACATTTACTAGTGTATATTGATATTTAAAATTTAGAAATAAATATATTGTATAAATAATTTTCAACGTTGTTTTTGTAAATAACCCTACTATATACAGGTTATTAGAAAAGGATACATTCGGAAAGGGGATGAAAAAACCTTTGATTTATAGTAAATTTTACAAAAATATTAATGTAAAATCGCAATATATCGCAATTTCATTTATTTAACTTTGTATGAAATAACAGTATTTTTTCAGATTTATCTCTGTGACACTAATGCCATTTTTCACCAACAACCTCTAAGTTTTAACTTTTAGGTAACGCTTAAGTCATGTTAGGTGACGGACGATTGCCGGAGTAAAACTGTCACTATCGGAGTTTAAAGGGGTCGTTAGTAAAAATGGGCATAATATGGTCACTTTCACTAAAATTTTTAATTTAGATCAAGCACTAATCTTGCATGAAACAGCATTATGCTCTCATTTGTTTATCAATGATTGTGACTCAATGAGTTTGAAGTAGGATTTTAGGTAATCCAGATTAAAGATTCTTATGCAACTAGTCCTAAATGTCGGTTAAGTAGATATTTTTGATAAATGTAAAGAATGATAATAATTATGCCAGTAAAAAAAGTAAATGTCCACCAAGTAAAACCAAATATAAATTAGGTTAGGACACGTAAAGTCAGTTAAGATGCAACTTTTCAGAATGATGCAAGTTTTTTTCAAAGCAAACGTTTTAAAGTCACAATGCGTTTATAAGTAGGTTGTGACCTTTTTCGAATTAAAAACCGAGTTTATTTTTTTCTAGTTAACAAAGACCCTGTGTCGGAGAGTCAGCAAATCCCGAACTCCCGACCGCCGGAGCCGAGCCGGCCCCCGCCGCCGGCGCGGCCGCCGCCCGTACCTCAGTACCACCCGCCGCCCCAACATCAGCAGCCAGTCAACTCTGGGGGCTTGTTCTCATCCATAAAAGGGGGCGCTGGAAGCTTCCTAAAGAACTTGAAGGATACCTCCTCGAAGGTTATGCAGACTGTTCAACAGTGAGTTCACTTTTATTTATTTACAGAAAGATTTACAGACAAATAACATATATTGCAAAGCATCATAATCAGCCTTACAAAATAAAACATAATTCTATTAACAAATCTTTACAATTTATGAATATTACAACAATATTAAGACTTTTTTTCAAATATAGGTTTTTAAAGTTTGCTATTTTTCTTTTCTTTAGATAATAGAAATATTGCATTCTATTATGATAAATTGTTCTATTATGGGTGAAAAAAAACTTCAAAACTATAAATAAATAGTCTTCAAAATGTTTGTAATATTATTTATTCAGCCAGTAGGTGAAATCTTACTTTCAAGATAATCAATTTATTTGAGACACCAAATGACAGCACAATCAAATTGTGTTGTGCCACCATCTCCGTAAATATAATGTTTAACTATGTCTCCTCAGTAATTTGTGTTTCTCATGTGCTGTGTATTATTTATATCGATAGACCACGGCATTAAGATACGTTATATGTTCTTTTGTCCTTTTCAGGTCCATTGCGAGAACAGATTTGGATATATCGTACATTACTAGTCGTATCATAATAATGCCGTACCCCTCGGAAGGCTTGGAGAGTGCCTATAAGACTAATCATATTGATGATGTTAAGGTATGTAACACGAAATTTAGAAGATAATTAATAATAATAATTTAGAGATTTAGCACTGATTCTTCGGTTTCTTGGCGTAATTGTTAGTTGTTAATTTTTTTTTTTTTATAATTCGTCGCACTCTTTCTTTATAAATGCCAGAGAGCTATGAAATAATGAAAACGCTTACATAAGACAGAAATTTAATTTCATTATAAACAGTCAGATATTTTGTAAAATCTCGTTAAATATTTTATCAAAAAAAAAACCCGATTTCCATTCATTTATTGCTTGCAATTTGAGTGATATCATCGGCCCGTTTATTGGGTCTGTCAGGTTTTTTCCTGCCTCCTGATCCTTTCCGTTTTAACTATGGTCGGTTAAAGGAGAAAACCATAAACTGTCTTTGTTACCCAGGCCTTCCTAGATAGCCGTCACGCGGGCGGCAAATACTGTGTGTACAACGCTTGCCGCGGCGCTCGCCTCCACTTCCCTCGTAACGTGCTCGTAACGGACGCGTACCGCACTCTATGGCCGACCCCGTCACACCGCGCCCCCCTGCTGGCCCCGTTCTACGCGTTACTGCAACATATGTACCAGTACCTTGGAAAGGATGATAAAACGGCAGTGGTGATCACGTGTCAGGTAAGTCTTGTCTCAAATGAGTTTGAAGGGTTACTGTAGCACATTTGTATAGAAAATCTGACAAAAGAAGATAAGTGTTGATGGAAGACTGCGTCCAAAGAAACGATAGATGGATTATGTGATATTAGGGATTAAAAAGAAAGGGAGTGACTATGGGTGACGGCTGATAGAGGAGTGTGGAAGAAATATCCATTTTGCGCCGACCCCAACCAACATGGGACCAAGGAAGAAACAAGAAGATCATAAAATGTTTTTGTTTTGTTTATATAATTTTAACGCAAATTTTGTTGCGAAACAAATTACAAAAACACAAATGTTGATAAAATTTCCACGAGCAGGATTTGAACCTGCACCCTTCTGACATACCGGGTCAGATGCTCTTCCAATTGAGCTATCGTGGTTCTAACCAGCCCGCCTCTGGCTTTCAAAGTAAAAAAGTAAATAGTGTTGAATAATTTCGGCGGGCTAGTTGTAACCACGAGCCAAAGGCGCCAATTCAATGTCAACAACTACCGTCATTAACATCTAATCATAATATTAGAACCACGATAGCTCAATTGGAAGAGCACCTGACCCGGTATGTCAGAAGGGTGCAGGTTCAAATCCTGCTCGTGGAAAATTTTTCAACATTTGTGTTTTTGTAAGAAGATCATAGTTTAAACGAAATTTATTATTATATATCTGATCAAATTTTAAAGATAATTTTTTTGTTTTAGTGTTTTATATTACTATAGTCCTTCTGTGACTCTTATTCAACAGAGTACAATTAATATAAAATAAATTAAAAAGTTTTAAAGCACAGTTGCCATATCAATTGAGATGAAACCAATTTCATACAAACTATAGAAAGTGTATTTTCACTTCCACTTCCACTGTATTTTCTTTTAGCTTTCATCAACAGATTTAAAATCATTTTACAGGATGGTAAAGGCATGTCGTGCGTGTTACTCTGCGGCCTGCTTCTTTACGCTAAGTTGGTGACGGTGCCCGAAGACGCGCTCCAGATATTCGCCGTGAAGCGGTCACCCATCAACATAGCGCCCAGCCAGCTCAGATACCTGTACTACCTCTCCAATATTATTAGGTAACATATTTCTATATCTCTCGTCAATATCATCCGGCTATATTAGTCCACTTCTGGATAAGTACACGACACTGAGTACGAGCCGCGCGGCTACTCTCATCCAGCTTTTGCCAACCATCTTGTGAAAACCGTCGCTCCACCTAGTCTGGGGGTAAAATACCTGTCATGATGATGATGATGAAATCCTGTCATCGCTCATCAGGTACATAGGGCTCGCAGTAGGGACTTATAAAATAAAATAAAAAAAAACTTATATTTGCGCAAAATCAATGGAAGTAGTTGTTGAGGAGCTCGATGGCGCAGTGGTTAACGCGCCTGGTCTGCGAGTGCCGAGTGCTGCAACTTTCGCAAAGGCCGGTCATTGGATGGGTGACCAAAAATTTATCATCTCGAGCTCCTCCGTGCTTCGGAAGGCACGTAAAGCCGTTGGTCCCGGCTGCAATAGCAGTCTTTAACAACCACCAATCTGCATTGGGCCCGCGTGGTGGTTTATGAGCCGTTCTCCCTATCCATCCATAGGGAAGGCTTGTGCCCCAGCAGTGGGGACATAAAATGAGCTTATGATGGTAATGAGTTGTTGATTATAATAGAGACATTTGGAAGGTTGCTGATACTTACTGCTCAGGGTATCCTTTAAGTAAGTATCAGCAGAAAAATGTTATGTTTTTCTATCCATGTCATGAGTAATGAAATGTAAAAATGCTGTGTACTTTGTTGTTACTTTTATATAAATTCTTATCTTATCTGCGTGCATTAGACGAAGCTTATGTCCAGCAGTGGGTAGAACTGGGGTGATTATGATGTTGCTGATGATTATTGCATGCTGAAGATTCAATATAATAGATTTAAGTCGTCAAACTATTTATAATAGTGAAGCGCCTGTGCATTTTAAAATTTAAAGTACTTGTATTGGTACTCAGTCGTTGTTTCCAAACCAAAGTTAATATTAACCCTTTCAACGCCAATGACGGATATATCAGACAAACCATTCCGTGCCCACCACGCCAGCGACTGATATAACAGACGAATAAAGTAGTAGAAACCAATATTTTATTTTTACATGCCTGAAAGAATTTATTAAAGTTTTTGTCGGTATTTCCAAACATTTAATATCTAAAGCATAAAATAATGTTACAATTGCAGAATATCCTTACGTCTTTTCGTTTTAATTTTTAATAAATTCAAACCCTTTTATTGGCCAAAATTTTAGTGATTTTTACCTTAGTATCCAGCGCCAAAGTCTGATATATGAGACCAACAGTGATGTTACCAATACATACTTATCGTAACTATTTTAGTCGTGTTTCCACGAATTCTAAGTAGTTTAAAATTCATTTGATATATAGGAATAGCCTTTTTACCGGCTTATTTTAAGATAAAAATCTTTTATGTAAAATTATTAAGTTTTGCTCCATACATACATGATGTATTTTGTTTAACAATCCACGTATTTCCCAACACTATCTTGTTGCAACTTGTAATCAGTGTTAAACGCCAATGTCCGATATATCAGATAGGAAGTGTCGTCAGAGACGATGATTGTTTCTAGAACAATTTATTTAGTTATGTGAATTGAAGGTATTTTCAAAATATGATTTAAAAACTTACCCTACCTACTATTATACTACTATTAATGACGTATTCGTTGATATTATTATATCGCATTAGTTTTGTGTCACTTGTAACTGCAAAAATGACTACCACCGAGGAATTAATTCGAATATTAAAGGGAGAAGACGAGTATGACTAAGGTGACGAAATAAATTAGAACGTTCAACAGGTATTTAACTAGAAAAAGTCAACCAGTCCCAGGGTGCTCGAGTGGGAATCGATCTCACGACCCTTGAATAACCTTGGATTGAAATTTAGTTAGCAAACCATTCTTTTTTCATAAAAGTCTTTATTTCAACCTCATATTATGTTTTATTATAGTTATGTGTTATCATAACACTACAGTTTCAGCATTTAATATACGTGTTGGCGCTAGAGACACATTATTTTGCGGTATATCATGGCGGTTAAAAGTTAACTAAATATTTAGTTGAAATTGGATTACAAATATATTTACAAAATTATCGATGTTATCACCGGAAGCAGTCACCTCACTAAAACTTAAAGGCTGGTGTGGCAAGCATACGCCAAAGTCTGATAAATCAGTCAAATAGTGCTGCGAAAGGTAATATCTCTCTGAGAATTTACTTTGCTTTATACTTAATAAAATACTCCTAAATATATATTTAAAAAAAAATTATTTCCATATTAGAGTAAAAAGGTGATTGTAATTCAAACCAAAGCATATTTTCACTCGAATAATGCTTTAAAACATATATGGCGTCATTCAGGGGCACAACTTTCGGAAAATAGCGTGGCGTGGAAAGGGTTAATAATTATTATTTATATCATTTGGTGTTGCTTACTGTTGTTTTTAGTCTACCAACCAGAAAGCAGCGTACCATAACACGCTTGACAGGCTATGGTAAGAGAGTTAAAAAGTTTATTGTTCTAATTTCATTCATTGTTTCAGACAAAATCCAAAATTGCCACATTTCCGGCCGGTGACGTTAGTTTCTTTGACCATTCAACCCGTTCCATTGTTTACAAAGGCAAGGTAAGTTCAATTGAATAGGATTCATTTCACGTTTTGAATACAATATTCAATTTATTTTATTTAACCAAATTCACTCTTAACCTAATACACATGAGACTTATAATGTAACTGTAGCCGATAAATGTCGTATGTTAATGGCAAGCTTGTGTTTCAGAGATGGCTGCCGGCCTTACGTTGAAATATACAACGAAGATAGACTACTGCTTTCCACGATGCAAGACTACGATCGGTTGCATATCTACACGATAGCGGAGGGAAAGGTGGGCAACTCAATATTCTGTCTATCAATCTATTAAGTTTACTTATTCGAGGCAGTAAAGTATGTCATAATCACTCAATATAGTTATGACTTCAAATTGGATCAAAATGAACTAATAGTTTATTCATTATAGATCAAATAAAAATAGTAGGTGAATAAATGGGCATCTTCATAGTGAAGTTTGGAAATCAGTATACAAAATTTTCCGCGATCCCATATAGCTTGTTTAAACTGGTGATAACTAAGTCCAGTCTACTTTTGATTTAAGTAAAGTAATTATTTAATCAGTGCTTCCAATACATTAACATTACAATAGGTTTCTTATATCTAAGGTATACCTTAGATATAAGAATCATACTATCCTCATTATAATGAGAAACAACTGAAAGGGCGGCTGACCAGCTCAGCTCATGTTGTAGCTTGCCACAACGCTGATTTTCAGCTGAACCCATAAAAAAATAAAAACATGAAAAGCAAAAAAAACTTTTAATTTTTATTTTAAATAATTTTAATTTAAACGTTAATTTTAATTTTAAATAATCAATCACATCTGATACACCCTCAATTTGGCAGTTGAAAACATATTCTTTTATTTTTTGTAGTAACGGATGATGAACTGCGAATAGGTGGTGGGATATTGTTCCATATCTTTACGGTGGCATATTTAAAACTTCCTTTGAAAGCTGTAGTTTTATGTCCCTGAAGCAGAAGTCGACCTAAACGTATACGAGAAGACCAATTAAGCTTTTGAAAAAGATATCATGGCTTTCGAGTCGTGATTATACCGAAAAGTAGAGTGGCATCTACTTTTCTATCTAAAATTAATGTAGCGTCGAGAAGCCATGTTCAAAAGTTTTCCTCGATTGATGTATTGTGATACGTGACTTCTAGGTGAAATATTATAGCAAAATCTTGCACAGGCATTTTGTACCCTTTGAATCAGATTTTTCAACCTTGCTAGAAGTCTCGGGCCATAGACTGAATCAGCGTAATTAAATTTGGATGTCGTCCAGCCATTTGCGTCGCGGACGTCCCGGAGCTCTTTTTCCCGGAATTTTGCTTTCGAGAATTAGCCATGGGAACTCGTAAAAGAATCCTCTCTGGTGAATGGTGAGTATTATTACACTGTGGTAATTTTCCATTTATGCAAAAGGCTCGTGTCCCAGCAGTGGGGACATAAAATGAGCTGATGATGATGATGATATTTTTGTGTTTCTTGTCCCCAGGTGACCCTACCATTGGACACGACGGTAGCGGGCGACGTGTCGATATGCGTGTACCACGCGCGGCAGCAGCTGGGGCGCGCGCACGCCGTGCCCGTGCTCTCCGTGCACTTCCACACCGGCTACCTGCCGCCCGACCACCACGCCGTTAAGTTCACCAGGTACCGGTGACCGGCCTTTGCGAGAGTTGCTTAACGTCAACAATCGCAGACCGGGCGCGTTAACCACTGCGCCATCGAGTTCCTCCTCCTTCTCCTCGTCCTCCTCCTCGTTGGATAGGACCAGGTATAGTTAGCTGGTAGCGCGTAGCTCGTGGTCACGCTACGGCCTGCTGTCAACTTTACCAGGTGCTGCTGACAGTTGCTGTACGGGTTTGTACACCTTTTATGATAATACCAAAAGAAGTGAAAGTCTTGATAAAGTGATAGAAAATATAATTGATAATAACTACTGATCTAAAATGATATTAAAATGAGTACGCGTGGCGTGATTACCGATGACGAACTAACATTATAATGACCTAAATTATTTATTAATGCATGTGGCGTAAATGCTGATGTGACAAAGTGTACTTGTAGCCCGCACATGCTCCCGGGCCAAAAGATGGGAGATGAATGATAGTGATGTGAGTGAGTGACATGATAACAAGGTTATAGAACATTTTTTCTTAAATTTATTAAAATTATTATGATTACAACGAGCTAAATTGTTTATAAAAACGGGCGACGAAGCCTTGTTAACACAACGCGCACTTGATAAATTAGACTTTTCACTTTTGTTATATGTTAATGCACGACCGTAGCTCGTAGCTATAGATACGCTATGGCCTCGGGTACCTGCAATCCGTGCGCCCGACCGTCATGCCGCACCGTCAACTTCACTAGATACTGTGGCTGATGATGCATGCCCGTAGCAGTGGCTGCCTGCTGCCCGACACCAGCATGTCGCTGTCAAGTTCACCAGGTATAGTCAGCTGATAGCGCGTAGGTCGTAGTCATGCAGCGCACGCTACAACTGCGGTCCCACGGCCTGATTTTTGGCAGGCCAGATCACGCCAGACCAGGCAAACAGGCCGTGGGAATCGTCGCCTCCGATGAAGCCTGCCGTGGCCTGGCGTCGACTGTCCGATCCATCGGGAGTCGGTAATATTAAAGGCGCGGTGCGACGGCACCTGTCGGGACCTGCATGGGCGCGTGTGCGCGTCGCTATTCACACATTCATTTCGTTTGCGGCCATAGGTACGTACACACGCGCACATGATGGAGTGGACGAATGAAATCACAGCGCTTTTCTTTTGCCTTCTTATTGCTTGGTATATCAAATGTTGACCACTGAAAACCACAGCGGCTGCACACGCAGCAATGCGCTCCGTATCCTGCACCAGGCCGACTCACTCCGTGGGAACACTCATGCTACGTCTGGCGCGGCCTGTCTTCAAACGGGCCGTGGGGACAGCGGCTATCTGCCGTCCAGCTAGCAGGTCGTCAAGTTCACCAGGCATAGTCAGATAATAGCCCGTAGCTTGTAGTCACGCTACGGTAGCGGCTACCTGCCGCCCGTCTACCTCGCCGTCAAGTTTACTAGGTATAGTCAGCTGACGATGCACGCCCTTAGCTCGTAGGCACTCCGGCAGAGCTATCTGCTGCTCGACCAGCACGCTGTCGATTTCATCACGTACCGCGGCTGTTGATGCCCGCCCGTATTGTGACTCAGACACAATACGGCGGCGGCTACCTGCTGTCGCGCATGTGGATATGAATACACAGCTGTGCGCCCGCTCACACTCTGGTCAAGTCTATACTTCTCGCGCACTTGGTTCGCGCGCCGCAAATATTATTGTTTGATTTATCGCTGATGTATCGCAGCTATTTATTTACAATCCATTGAACTCTTGAATCTCAAAAAGTATATAATTTACTGTGCTGTTATTCTGTATGCGACTGTTTGTTATATGAATAAAGTAAAGTGAAATATAAAATGTTCGATGCTGTAGCGAATTTGACACGCGACGTATCCGTAAGCGTGCTCTACCCTTTTTTTGAGAGTGGCAAACTCGTAATAGTAGTTTAACCCTAGGGGTTCAACTCTCCAGCGTGCTTCCCTGCCTTTCCTGATAGGCTAGGCGTCAATTTCACAAACTTATATATTTCAAGTACCCAATATCAACAAAACTAACCGTCCGCAGGTCCGAAATCGACGGTATCGACGAAACCATCCCAGTAAACGACCACTTCTCGGCCAACACCACGGCCGTCATCAGCTTGGTAGTCCAGAACGGGGAGAGACGGAAGCCCCGCAGCGACCTGTGGGAGGACGATCATTCCTACCCGATCCGCACGCCCGATGTGCTATTCTCCACAGATCTGGAGAAGTACGAGACCATAGACAACTTTGGTGAGTTACTATAACGTTTTGTTTTATAGCCTAGGAGCCTTACTAAGTTTTTGTCGTGTATTCCCTTCATCTCCATGAAGGAGGTCGGGGGGCAGTTCTATATAATCATCGGCATCTCTCTGAGCACCACTGCGCTCAGACTACCTAGTGCCTTACAAATAAAAAAATAATAAGTTCCGAATAGTTATTCCGTGCTTTGTCTCTTTTACTCTAATTTGACATGACGATTACATGACAGGAGCAAAACACGGAATAACTATTCGGACCCTTTCTTTGCTTATTTCTATGGCACCTAATGTTTAAGGGGTAAAAAAGATTTACCCCGGTATGTGGCAGACTCTCCTTCTCTCCCCAACCCCGACTACATAAAACTAAGCGATATACAGTGGTGGACTTATAATTAGTAACACTTCATATGAATTACGAAAGTTTGAAGTCCACATACAATATTCGTGAAAAATGTATAGATTCAATTTTTAAATAATCATGCAACAATATAGCCACTCAATTAGAATACTCATAAAATACATTAAAAAAACAAAACTATCTAAACTTCAATCATAAAAAGAGTTTAAAGCATACATAGCTTATTTTCTGTTACTGGCCGCTTGGACGCCTAATTAGAAACACTTTAGAAAAGCATGCACGGCACATTCCATTTTTGAAATTGAAAAAGTAAAACTTCTTTCTTAGCTATTTCTATCGAAAATGGGCAAAAATAAAAGTTGTGACGCGTCAACTAGGCAAATAATTGTTAATTTGCACATCGACTTAAAATGGACGTACAGGAGAATAGCTGATCATTTAAAATGTTCCGTAAAGAAAGTTTTTAATGCTTTTGACCATTACAAAAGACACGGAACTATTGAAAATGTTCTTAGAAAGGCTCGACCGAGGAAAACTTCGACCAGAGAAGATATGCTAATCGTACGTTTTACTAAACAAGTCCCATTTAAAGGCTCCAACCAGATTAAAAATTAAGTATTTCGCCTGAAATACCCTAGAAACGTCTTGTCAAGACTGGTACGACGTAGATTAGTGGAAACAAAATTGTTTGGGAGGGTTTCTCGAAAGGTACCGCTTCTTACCAAGCAACATGCTTTTAATTATAAATACACTAGAAGCATAGTCAAGCATGGGGGCGGCAATGTCGAGGTATGGGGTTGTTTTTCCGGATGTCGAACGGGTGTTCGAAAGATTGAAGGTACAATGACTCCCTATTCTGACGACAATTTGCCTGTAACCTTGATCTTTCAGCATGATAATGACCCTAAACACACCGCCAACAGTGTAAAATATTTTCTTAGGGAACAGCGTATTTCCGTCTTAGACTGGACTGCAAATAGCCCTGATTTAAATCCCATAGAAAATCTGTGGCATGTCGTAAAAAAGAAAGTCTCAAACAAACGTAACTCTAGTCACAACGAAATCTACGAAGCTTTTGTCGGAAGCATGGAATTTAATCCCTCTAGAAAAATGTATGAAATTGCTTGAATCAATGCCACGTCGTTGTAGAGCTGTGATTGATAATAAAGGATACGCAACAAAATATTAATTGTAAGTTTTAGTAGCTTAAACACGGTATCTATTATCTAAATTTTAAAATGTTCAATAATGAAACCTATAAATTATTTATCTTTGATTTTTTTGTATTGTTTCTAATTAGTTGTCCATTATTGCTGGTACGCCTGCACATCAACTTATCCAAAACTGTCAAATTTCTTCAATACATTTTCAACCATATGTTTTAGGAATAAAGTTCAAAGTCTACTGAGGAAATTTGACACTTTGTGGTAGGTTGATGTGCAGGCGTGTGTACTTTAAAACTCATTTAGTTGTTTGTATGGAACTTAACATTGAATCGGTACTTGTTTAGTTGATATTTTGTTGTTTTTTTTAATAAATTATAAGTTATTGAACATATTTTATATTATTTGTTGTTTCATTTCCAAATAAAGAGTTAATGGGGTCAAATATCTTGTATAATGTTAAGTTCCGTTGGTAGTGTTTCTAATTATATGTCCACCACTGTATATAGCGATGGGCATACATACTCACTAAAAACCGTAGTACATCCCTTTTCTGTCACGGAAACGACTCAGGACTATAAAATAGGTGGTGAAAGAGCTTTTAAACTTATACAAATTACCATGATCTTTTTAGTAAAGTATGTTGTCGGTTCTGATTGTTTTCATTGGTATTTATTTTATTACTTATTATATTTAATTGTGATTGTCTACTTATGTTGTATGTACTTATTTATTTACGTTTACGCAGCTAACTTCCGAGGACGAGACACTACTTGCCCAAGTACGTTGTAGTAGCTAATAGAACATCAAAGAACCCATTTGTAAAATTTATTCATTTCATTTGTGTTTGAAAGTAGATCCCATTGTACTATTATGTTTGAAAACCAATATTCGCAAATTACCTTGTGAGTGACGGGCAAATGCCAAGCGCTTCCCCGCTGTGGAATAAATGAGCATTTTCGTAAAGTTTATTTTATAGCCTTTAACATAGTTGCCGTGCAAACCAAAACGATTTTTGGGGCGCCATGATCTCACGCCATTTTTAAATATTTGTGTTTAGAATGAAATGCTTTAAAGCGTAAGCGCCTGCCGCCATTAAGACTCATTTGACTTATACGGCTTCATATCTAAAGCACCGAGTCATGCTTTTTTTGTCCTGTTGGATAGGACCTAATTTTTTAATAGCTTCTTTACGCATCTAATTGTTTCTGATTGTAAATAATAACCCTGTGAAGTGAAGTGCATCGCATCATGATTATCATACAATTCAAAACATATCAGTTTGGCTTGATGAGGTCACAAAACGCAAACTCTTAAGACACGACTTTATCACACCGACAATAAAGTTGATATTGCTGCCAATTCAGCGTTTTGCTCCCGACAAAGGGGTTTGTAACTTTTTGTATGGAAGCTGGAACGATTATGTGAATACAATCTGACGCCTATAGACACATAATAAGTATTTTTTTAATGATTGTCGTTGTACTCATATGTCGATCTTTACCTCCAAATATCTCGGTAACGTGACACTTTAGGGTACCATGTTACTTGACATTTTTTGTAATTTCAATCGTGCGCCGCGATTTCGAAAAAAATCAAAATGGCGGCGGGTAGATGTGCCAGATTGTTTCAATCCCCTTTACCGCTCGATCTTTATTTGCACTGCTGCACACGTGTCGAGGAGCTCGATGACGCAGTGGATAACGCGCCCGGTCTGCGAATGCTAAGGTTAAGCAACTTTCGCTAAGGCCGGTCATCGGATGAGTAACCAAAAATGTATCATCTCGAGCTCCTCCGTGCTTCGGAAGGCACGTAAAGCCGTTGGTCCCGGCTGCATTAGCATTCGTTAACAACCACCAATAGCGCTGGGCCCGCGTGGTGGTTTATGGCCCGTTATCCCTATCGATCCATAGGGAAGGCTCGTGTCCCAGCAGTGGGGACATAAAACTGAGCTGATGATCATGATGACACGTGTCTATTTTTCTTTTATCCGTTGTTTTATTGTTTTACTAGCGGTCCCTATAGTATTCGTATTCGTTTATCGTTTTTCTGACTTTTTTAAGGGTCATAGCGTGATGTTAAATAGCAACCTTCCACAAAAAATGGGCTATCATAGGCAAAAATATTTTTTCAAATCCGACTGGTAGTTCTAGAGATTAGCGCTTTACCTTTAATATAGATTAGCATAGATATGTCTATGTAGTTTTGAAATAAATGCATTATGTATGTATCCAACAGTAACAGTGGACAGTCACGTGCCCCAAGAGTTGGAGAAGCCATCGTCCCAGCCTCCCAGCCGGCCGCCGCCGCCGCGGCCCGAGCCCGCGAGCACGGCTGACTTTTTAAATATCAATAACAAAAAGAAGGCTGAAACGGAAAAGGTCGAAAAGAAACTCAAGAGCGAAGATTCCTTCGACTTTTTCGGCATGATGGAGAAGAAGGTGGACGAGTTCGGCGACTTCTTGAGCGGGAACGCTGAGGGTAACAATCCACAGGTATAATTACATATACCGGAGTAATCTTTTAGGCTCCTATTTCAAGGATCTAAAGTCTGCAAAGCTAACTTAATTACAATATTTTTAAAGTTATTATTTATGAGGTATAACGCAAATAGCTTATTATCACTTGCTTTTATATGATTTTCTATGTGCCATTGTAATTGTGTTTAGACAGTTAGAGAAATAAGATAGCCTAACTTAATTATAATATTTTTTAAATTATTATTTATGTGGTATAACGCAAATAGATTTGATTTTCTACATGTTCAATACATAACAATGTTATTATTGTAATTGTGTTTCGACAGCTAGAGAAATAATATAGCCAATTTCTCTATGATTGTGAATTTTAAAATGAAGTACACCTCTCTCTTTGGCCTTATCTTTACTTGTCATAATAAGTTATAAAGACTAAAGGCTGGCCCGTTAGTGTGTAAAAAAAATTAAACCATGTCACAGCCTATTTTCGTCATTATCATCAGCCCATGTTAGAACTAGCTGGACCAAGGCCTTAGACCAAGGACCAAGGACCAAGGACCAAGGCTTAGCAGGCATTTTACAAAGTTAATAAAAAAACAACCGCCCAACAGCCGTTCGTGTCGGAGTCCATATTCGGCGACCTGCCCCCGCCCCCTACGGAGCCGGCGGCGGGGGCGGGCGATCCCAACTTCGACCCGTTCGGCCTCAACGACCCGCTGCCCAAACAGGAGCCCCTGCTCACGCCGCAGCAAGTCAACGACGATGGTCAGTTACTCACCGGTACTTACTTCCTTACAGTGCATCTATTTTCTTATAGTCTCTCGGCCAACTTCGTGTTTTTTCTTCTTTTTTTTCTATATTGATGGCTTCGTGCGGTAAACACATTTAGCCAGTGTCAAATTAATTTTCTTACAAGTTATATAAATAGTAGTAGTATAGTAGCAAAATAAATTAAAATATGTATAAGTAGTATAAAAACTTTCGACACGTTTAATGGTTTATTAGGTTTTAAAATGTGTTGACTTTGGTAGTTTATTATATAGACCATATCAGTAGAAGATTTGGTTTACGATTTAAAACACCTTTTTTTTTCAGGACGACCTCAAAGCGTTCCGTTAGAGCAAGCCCAGCCGATAAAGAAAGACCCTTTCGCGGACCTCGGCTTGCTCGGGGCTAACATTCCGCCTGTAAGCCAACCCCCGGGGCCGATGCCACCCCCTGGGTCGATGCCACCCCCGGGGTCTATTCCACCCCCGGGGTCTGTTCCACCCCCTGGGTCGTTAGGGGCCACGCCGTTGGTATCGCCGCGCGCTTCTCCTGCGCATACACCTGCGCATCAAGCCCATACGCCTGCGCGATCGCCTGCGCACCAACCAGACTACAGGTAACTTAGTATAGCTTATAGTCCATTATTTATATAATACTTGAATATGAGACATTTAATAGCGACATCAATTTATTGTATTAGTTGATAACTTGTTAAAGTCGTTACAAGAAGTCACTTCATTAATATACATACATTCCGGTAGCACATACAAACAACGAAGTTCAAGTTTTTTTACAAATAAATTAACATTTATTTAACATTTAATCATATTCTACTCGCATCCTGACATACACACGCACGAACCATATAGCCCTAGACGCCGCATTCAGCGAGTTTTACTAAAACATGCAATCAGCAAAAGACAGGGGGGAGCGGAGGTGTAACTCGGGCTGTGATTGGCTGTTTCAAGGTCGAACTAGTGACAGGTGACATGCACTTGTCACGTGCATTCCAATTAGTGATGGGGTGTGACGATATTGATATCGATAGACCGTTATTGTACTTGATGTTACAATAACTATTATAATTATCTTTATATAACAGGGTTAGATAATAAAACAGTACTTTCTATATAAAATAGGTTTATAATGTATTACAAATATAATCAATATCAATATTTCTTTAATGGTTTGAGGGTGTAAAAAAATTTTCATGAAGTAACAATATTAACTTAAAAAATGTATTAAAACAGGTAATGTAACTTACATTTTTCACCATTATATACCTGTGATCTACCCAAGATTATAGATTTGTAGCAATTGAAACAAGCTGTATGTCTTCTGTAATCTGATAATACTTATATTTTTATGTAGTTTTGTTTGTCATTATTTTATAAAGAACTAGTTTTATTATAAAACGTGTACTCAAAAATTTACACTAAATTATTACTAAATTATTTCTTTTCATTGTAGACAAGGTATGGCTTGTATTTATTTATTTCACATGTTTATATTGTAAATATAATCGTTTTTAGAAAACATTTCAATGTATTTATGCATGTTCTAGAAAATATAATGTGATACAACTTTCATTAGATTAATATTATTTAATCTTTCTGAGAGAGTGATAGATAAGATAAGATTTTATTTTCATAACTGTTTCAACCCTTCACTACAATTGTTCACGAGAACGAGAACTTATGTACACAGGTACATAGTCGTGCATAGTGTCGAACCTTCGCATAAGTCCATAAACTGTCCGAATAGCTCTCTTCTGCAGCTTAAATAATAGTACGTAAACTAGCTGTATTCACATAAAATTGTACTTCTTTCTGAGAGAGTGATAGATAAGATAAGATTTTATTTTCATAACTGTTTCAACCCTTCACTACAATTGTTCACGAGAACGAGAACTATTATCTTATGTACACAGGTACATAGTCGTGCATAGTGTCGAACCTTCGCATAAGTCCATAAACTGTTCGAATAGCTCTCTTCTGCAGCTTAAATAATAGTACGTAAACTAGCTGTATTCACATAAAATTGTACTTACCAATAAAATGATATATTATCTTTTTGTAAGCTGGAGGTTCTGCTACTCTTTTCACACAATTTTACGGCGCAATACGGCATATTTATATTTTTAAGAGATTTTTGTTATGCGGCGTTGTCAAAACAAGACTGAATCGAGTGTTTGGGGAGTGGCATTAACATATGTAGCGGTAGTACATATGTTGGGCGAATGACATTCTCCTCGTATGCGGCGTTTAGGTCTATATGGTCTGTGTACACACGTTAAATTTTATATTTATTTGGAGCTTAACAATCTTACCATGTAATAAGTTCGAGATTGGCGCTAAAACTACGACACGGCCCTTCTTCGAGTCTATCGAGTCGACAAAATAAAAGTGAACAAAAATTTTGTTGCACCAAATAAAGTATTTTATTATTATTATTAACTAAAATCATGCGATTTAAAGTATACTTTGGATAGTTTCAAATCGCATAAAATTGTTAAAAAAATATCTGTACTGTTTCCCAACAGCCGCCAACACTTTGAACCGGCCAAGACGCCAGGCGACGAAAAGCCCAAGAAATCGGGTGATGTGTTTGGAGACTTGCTAGGCAGCCAGGGCTACGACTTCGCCGCCAAGCGGGAGACCGGCCCGAAGACTATGAACGCGATGCGGCGCGTCGAGATGGCGAGGGACATGGACCCCGAGAAACTGAAAATACACGAATGGGTATGTTGTTAATGCTATAAGTTTTTTCTAAAGTGATAGCTTTTGGCCGAAGATGGCCTTTACAGCTGACTTTTGTAGGCAGCGACCACCAAAAAGGGTTCTTATGCCGTGTTGATCGAATATCCTCAGATGACACCACGTAAGCTTGCCCCGCCACTAGTGGACTTGATGAAATGTTACAATACTAATAGATAATCCTTTAATGTTGCATTCGATATTTGTAAGATAATGACGGAAGTACGAAACAAAGAGGAATAAAGAGGATGGCAAAAGAGAGATTTGTAAATTACTTTGACTTTAGTAGAACTTGTTTAAATTTACATGATTCAAATTAATCTTAAAAGTATAAATATAGAAACAAAAGCAAAAAGTTTGTAGGTCGCCAACAGCAATAGCTAAAATAGGCTTTATGACCTTAGGACGTTTTTATGTTATTTATATTAATTGCGTTTACGTTTGTTTCCGTTTTTAGAACTAAAGCAGGACCTTTATTTTAATTCCTAGCATAATATATTCATAGAATAAACATACATACAAACATACAATTAAAGGCGGGCGGTAGATGGATGTGTATTGCGCAGGACCGGGATGGTTGGCGCTCTTTAGGGGAGGCCTAGGTGTAGTAGTGGACAATAAGCAAAAGAGACATATAATTAAAATTTCATACAAACATTAACGGCAACAGTTAAACAATACATAACGAATAATAATAAAAAAAGGTTCTTTTCGTCTAATAACTGTTACAGACGGAAGGCAAGAAGGCGAACATCCGCGCCCTCCTGTGCTCCCTGCACACCGTTGTGTGGGAGGAGTGCCGCTGGTCCCGCTGCGACATGGCGCAGCTGGTGTCCGCCGCCGACGTGAAGCGCAGCTACCGGCGCGCCTGCCTCGCCTGCCACCCCGACAAGGTACGCGCGGACCTCCGCAACTGTACAAACGTACATTTAACTACAAACTAGACTTCTTGGCGGGAAAGTGAAGAGCCATGTCTGCGGTTTTGTTTTGTTTTCTAAAATTCGTGTTATGTCGAATATTAATGTGAAATAATGGTGGATTATTAACCGTTAAGTGTTCATGAGTGTGCATGAGTGTTGGCAAATGAAACAAAACAGTGCACTTTTTAAATTCTCTCAAGAAGTCGCGTGAGGACTTAGTAAAGCCTACATCATCTTTACTGAGATGGGGTTGGGGGTCTATCATTTATTACTTATCATTTCTATTATCATTCATCATCATCATCATCATCATCATGATCATCATCATCATTATCATCATCAGGAAGGAAATATTGTTCACTTATGTATTACTTGTAAGAAAAATTACTTTGACACTGGCTAAATCGTGCTAATCGCACGAAGCCATCGACTAAAGGCAAAAAAAAGTAGAAACTATATTGTACTATTGCACCGACTACGTTCTGGTCACTTTCAGTTCCCAAAAAATCCGATTCCCCGAACTGTGAGGTACGTGATTAACTGGAGGATGTGCAACACTTGTTGATGGAATGTACCAAAAATCATAGAGAGCGACAATTATAGACGAATCAACTAAACCTCAAAACTTCTGATGTAGATGTATATCAAGCTATTTTAGCATGTCTTTTTTTATTTTGTTGCAGCAAATGGGTACTCCCAACGAGAATTTAGCGAAAATGATATTCATGGAGTTAAATAACGCGTGGACTGACTTTGAAAACGACGCGCAGCAACAGAACTTGTTCCAGTAAATTATAATATACAGATGTGTGTTATACAGTACTTCAAGGTACATAATGGGCATCGACTAACTTCGTGTTCCCGAAGATGGCCGACCGAAACTAGGCAGTATATGATATAGAGCTGCTCTTACTAAATTGCCCTAACGATTATGTTTTCCACGAGAGAGAACGATATTGTGATTTGTGAGATATTTATGTGATTTGTAACTGTCATATTACATAACTCAATATGGGTGAATAAAAATACATTTAAATTTTGAATAGATTATTATGAAAAATATGTAGGTAAAACATGTGAATCAACTAATACTTTGGAACATTCAGAATTTTATGGCATGCTCACACACTTTCTTCCAGGCTTCCGGTCCCGTCATAGCATTTTTTTCTTGAATGACTTATTTGACTGTGGTAACGTTCACTGCAAGGTTTTTTTTGCTACGTGTCCTTTTATTTGTGACCAAATATTCTCGATCGGATTAAAGTCCGGTCGATAGGGCGGCAAACGTAAAATTGAGTGTCCGTGCTCTCTTGCATGATGCGGTCGATTGTAAATTCTGAAAATCTTTCTTTGTGATGTTTTATTATACTATATAAATCCGGCTTGAGTAATTTTGGATCGTGGGGTATATTATGTTGCTGTAACCAGGCTATCATCTGCGGTTTTGGTGTATTTGAATTGGTAGGTTTGACTAACAATTTATTATGGTATGGTGCATTATCCATTACTAAAACACTGTTGGGAGGAATGTTCGGAGTCAGTTGTTGGCGAAGCCAATTTGGATAACGGTCCGCATTGATTTCTTTATGATAATCTCCATCAGAATCCAAACGTTTGTGCAACATAAGCGCACCAGGGGCGAAACCGTTTTCGTTGCCAGCATGTACAATGATTATACGTTCGCCTTTGGAAATCGGTTGCTTTAAACCTTTCTTTGCGATATCTGTCTATGCTTTTCCCTTCGTGTGCGATGTGTGTACATAAGATTTCGTCCATAAATATGATATTTTTTCCAGCATCCCGGTATTTTTTTATCTCTGAGGAATTTGATTTTTTTAATCGGACGTCATGTTTCTCCATTAAAACTTGTCTATTATTTTCAGTTCGACAAAATCGAAAACTTTTAAAAAAAAATGTCCTTTACAATTTTTTTTCAAAGTTTCTATGGAGCCTTCAAATTGTATAGCCTCAATCAATCTGGTTTTTAATGATTTTAAGTTTGGAAGTTAAAGTTTTTTTCTTCTTCCCTTTTTTGATGTCAAAAAAGCAGGCGACCCGTAATCTAGCTAACAGTAATTCTACAAATCCCAGTAGCATCAGTGACTCAAACTTAAACTTTTTCAAAATACCCGTTTTTATCTTTTTTGAAGCTTCATGTAAGAAGTAAAGGTACACATTGTACACCATTTGTCGTGTCTGTGAGTTCAGTGGCTTTCCACGTTTAAATTTCTTCATCCTGTAAAATTTATTAGGTTTATTGTTATTTTCACATTAATGGTCCAATAGCATGGTTATTATGTACTATGGTAATATTAAAGAAACACAATACTTAAACATGTTAAATTTTTTTACCTTAAAATAAATCCAATGGAGACATTTAAAGTTTATACTGACACCCCCTGCTAACCTTACGGTTACAAAGTAGGTGTCAGACATCTCTACTAGTTATCCAGACTAGTGTCGAAGATGTTGGAAGCCTACTCAATGAAAACCACCGAGCAGAACAACCGAATGGATGGACCGATGGACAACTCACGTGCCCCGCAGCAGATCCTTTCGCTACAGGCCCCACCTAGACCGCTACTCGGACCCGCTCGCTGTGCACGAAATGGAAGCCTGGCCAGACCTCAACCAGGCAGACGAACATTCCCATTTCTACATAGCCACCACGAGTCCAACCCATGTCCAGGACCTGCCGGAGACGCCCGCGAAGGCCTAACCGGCAGGGGGCCTAGGATCCGGAACTCCCGTGGTACCCTTGAAAAGACAGCCGGACCCGTAGTTCCAACTGCCATACCCTATCAGGGTCAATAGATAGGGACAAAATCCTATGGAGAGTTATATCAGCTCTGTATGATTTCAAAAAACGGTAGCGACAACCGTTCCGCTTTCAATCCAAAGAGCAACTGACTCATTAGCTGCGCTACTTGCACGGCTTGTAACTAATTTGCTTTTCTTAGAAATGACATTGATATTTATATGTTTGCAATAAAGTTGAAATTAGAAGCGTTTTTAAAAATAAATTACTTTTTTTAAATTGTTTTTGTAAAGTTATACGATTGTTTCCGATGTTTTTCGATGCCCATTATTTATCTCGAAGTACTGTATGTACATGTGGCACAGGTTATGTCAATATCAGGTTATATGTTATTGACTTAATTGGATAACGAAGAGTGCCGAAGTATCACGAGCTAATAAACGTAAAATGAAACCTCAAGCTCAGGCTTGGCTTCTAGCCTGAACAGCACTAAACCTCCCCTTTATTATAGTCATTTTTAAAATCCAAAACTAAAGATAGTTGGAATTTTTGAATTTGGGTAGGTTGTGTCCCATTTCTGGGTATTTGAAAATCTTCACTTGTGAAATCTAAACCAAATCACCAATATTCTAAAATCAAAATGTTGGACACCCTTCCTACCTACATACATTCCATTTCTCGACTATCCTGTTATTGCAATCCAAAGCAACCGAGCGTATAAAAATCAAATGGTTCTGTTTGGATATAAAATGTATTGCGATAGTAAATTATTGAGCTGATTTCGTATTATACATAAACGCGGCGTCTGCGAAAGTTATTTCAATGCAGTGATATTTCTGTACGTATCTCTTTGAGGTGCTTTTAACCCTTAGCTAACGGTAGCATAATAGAAATGAATATAATTTAAACCTTATTCAATTGTGTTATGATTGAAAACCAATAAAAAGTTACATCATGATCTCCTAGGCATAGGGTTAACAGCACTATGGCATACGGTGTTATTTCCGACTTTCAAGTTAAGGCTTACACTACAGATACCATATTTATCCAGTTGAAGAAATATTTGTGATATTAAATTTTATATAAGTTGTTTTCTTTCCCTTACAGATTTAAAAGGCGTCCGTATGCATTTTTAAATCCAAAGTCTTAAGGTTTCAATGAACAGCCAAAACTTAAAATGTGAAGTTTCACACGTTACAAAGATACACAACATGCAATTCTATAAGGGAATTCGAAATTGTTATTGCTTGAAATTTGATAGTAACAGCATTGAAAGTAGTGTTGTATTATTTAATAATAATCTAGAATCGGGCAAAATCTTTAGTTATATAGTAAGGTTAATGCGTTATGCAGTACTTATGTATAAAATACTTGCACTTTAAAATATTATACTGAATTACAGCCCCTATTTAATCATTACTTTAACTGATCTCGCAATTTTATGTCTTTGAGATTATAAAGGTTATAGTAGAATTTCATTTACTCGTATGCAAACAATATTCGTTATCCGCGTTGTCTCTTATCATCTTTTACTCATTTTGGTTAATATAAGCAAATTATAATGTAAGTTGTGCACAGAAATTGTATAAATGTGTAAATCGGAACAAATGGGTATAATGTAAATGATGATAGACCCCGATGCATGGATATACAAAGATTTAATAAAACTTCCTTGATGTTTCTGTAGAGAATGATCCGTAGCAGACTAGATTTGTTGTGATAGTAAATTGAAATTTCACCGAATGAAAGTACTATTAGTTTGTGTAATTATTAACAGCGTTGAGTCTCTTACCAGATATATTTTCTAAGCATATGGGCTCTGATTACAAACTATTGTCATAGTAGGACACCCTCACGCACACTTTATAATTTTGAAAAGACAATTTATGAAATATACAAAAAAAATACACTGAATAGACAATCACTCTGAAATAAATCTGGTAAGTTTTGCAAGTGATAATAAAATATGTATATAAACCTCATTATACATTTATGTGGTAGGCCAGTTTTGCAATTCCCAGTTTACTAAATAAGGAGAAACCGTTGTTAGAGCCATATTGAGCTATAATTAAAGTTAAATTACAAGATTCTCTCGAGTATTTATATTATAAGCTGGTTTTATTTTATGTTACGTCCTTAAATGTATTCATTAGTCATTATAATTAAAAATTGTATGCAAGTACTTATATAATGCTTTCGTGTTTTAAATTTCATTAGCTTTAACAATACACACGATATGTACAAAGTGTTCAGGCGTGTTATGTATGTTGATGATAGCTATAGATTGATTACCATGGTTGATTTACAGACTAAATCTCCCGTATCAATTCTATTTGATTTCTAATTGTCGCTTCATTTAGTATGTATATATTTGGGTCTAATTAATACAAGTACCTATATTTGTTTAATTTTGTACATTCCTATTTTAATAAGAATAGTTGTATTACAGTCTCGATTGATATATTTAAAGATCAGGTGCATCATTTTTTATGTTTTAATTGAGATTTAGTGGAAAGTTTATTTTTATATAACAGAAAGTTATTTGTTGGTGTATAACTTTAACGCTTAAACTTTTTCTCTGCAAAAGTATGGCCTACGCTTAAGTTGAATAAGATTACACATAATAAAAAATGTAGGCCAGTGATTATTCTAGTTGCAATCTACGTACTTAGTATCTTCACATAATGTATTTTTGCTTCAAATGAAATGTCCAAAAACTAAAAAAAAATATGGAAATTAAAAGTATTGCAAAAGAATTTTGAGTTTTTATACACTTACCAGAGTGAACGAGAGTGCGGCAACTTCAAACAAGCGCTCGAAACGCACGCACACAAGCTCGTAGTTCACCTACATTAGCATACCTACAGAAAAAAATCACTCGAAAGGAGTACCTACGCGACCACGCGGGCTGTCCCCTATAAAGAAAATTGTATATACTGCTGTCCCCGCAAACGCGGATCGGGCAGCGTATGTTGCTGTAGTAACGGAGAAGAAGTGCTTGTTCACGTGGCGGGTGCGGGCGCGTCACATTAGCCGCCAGGCGTTTGCGCGTGTGTGACGTGTTGTCAGAGGTTGAAAAGATGAACGACGATATTTTATTTTTAAACAAATATTCATAACGTATGTGGGAGATGCTAAAAAATTAGAATTGGTGTGCACGAAATTAATAAGTAATAAGTTCTAGCCTGAACAGCACTAAACAACTCTTCTGTATTGAGCGACATGATAAAAATGTGCTATCGTTTCTAGCGACAACTTTAAGCTGGTTGAACTTACATGACTTCGCAAGTGAATCGCGCGCTCCGCCGCCGCTTGTTCGACGTGAACACACAAACGTCTCATGTGTTTGATACTGCCGCGAGCGGGCCGCGCGCGCCAATCGCTAGTTTGCCCGCTATTTAGACCGCACGTGCGTTTCGTACGTGAACACTTGGATATCACGTCATATGTTTGATATTTTGTGATCGCGCCCGCGAGTCAACGTAAACAAGCACTGAACATTTGGATATCACGTCATATGTTTGATATTTCGTGACCGCGCCCGCGAAGTCAACGTGAACAAGCACTAACAAGTACCTATGTCACTGAGCGCTGATCTGTAAAGATTTTTTAATTAGTACTGCGTTTCCTTCTTATAGAAAATTGTATAATATACGTTTCCTTTTAAAAAAAACCCGCTGACAGTTGACAATCTCAAGATCACTGAAATTTTATAAAATATAATTTTTAAACCAATTTTTATAAACAACAAGTACTTACAACAGTTAACATCAATTTCAACAATTTCGACAAAAATTAATAAAAAACTCGTAAAAATTTAAAAACTTAAACGTGAAAAAAAAACAGTGAAACATGTCAATAATAAATTGGATTCATACGTATTGGATAATGTAGATCAAGATATGTTTACAAGATCACAAGCGGGACGATAAAATAACGCACGCCCACCACCTCCGCCCGCGCCATCGTCCAGCTCCTCGCCAACGTCATCGGGTGACGAGTTTGCCACGGCAACCGACACCAGCGAGTCGAGCGAAGACGAGCGCGGGCCGTCGGCCCCGCAGCCACCATCTGCGCGACGTGGACGACCCTCGCTGCCGGCACGCTTGGGGCCTGCGAGGCAACCTGCCTTGCGCCCGGCTCCCGCTACCGGTGGTGTAGTGCGTTGCATGCGATGGCCTCAACAAAATAATGAGAATTGCTTGCGCGCCTATTACGAGGCTACAGAGGGAGAAACCATATGACTGCGTACCGTAATCGGATGTTGGCTTTGTTTCAGATCCTTGAGTCAGCCATCGCCTCCGCAGAGCAACTATCGGATCAAGTGCGAGTCATTCCAACGGTGTAAACGGCTGGACGACTATCGACTCTATGACTCTAGCGCTATCTGCTCGCACGGTTCCCACCATGGCACGGGACACGCCGGCTGTATTAGCCGATGGTGTGAACAGTGTGACCATAAGTGTAAGTACCCAGGCCCATATGCAGTTGAGGAGGGCTTTGGAGGAAGCGATTGGGCGGTATTGATCCTCACGTGAGTCTAGGCCGCGATTACCTCGTCTGCCTACGAATAGATGTAATTTGGCGCTAATAAGAGCCCTGAATGATTTGCTAGTTTCCGGATACTGACCGTGCACCGCGGCCCGCCGGGTGATGCCACCGCGTGACAAGAACGGATTGAACGATGTATCAACACGTTTAGGACTCTCATTGCAAAGCTAATCTGCTTCAGAGATGGCAACAACCGCCCTCGTGTCGCCGTCATGCGATTCGTGACCCAGGCATTCGCGGGTACTGGCATAAGGCCCCGCGATTACATGGCCTCAGTCACGGAACGTATTGATTTCCTGAAGCAGTAAGCGTGGGTGGGACGTATTCGTCGCTACAGGGAGCGTGTGGATCGATTCCAACAGAATCGCCTCTTCCAAAGAGACTAAAGGAAGGTGTATAGAAAATGGGAGGGAACTGACCAACGTGGGTCCCACGTAACCTTAAAGCCAGGATTATCCATCACCAACTTGCTCTTCGATATGGTCTTGTTGAATCTGAGGTGCCGTACTATAAGTACACGCCGGTGCCAGTTCTCGAAAATGGTTATGCAACGCTCTACTGGGATCGATCTGTTATCACCAGAGGTCGGAATCTGCCGGTCATTCCAGGTCCGCATTCAAGGGTTGATTGGGGGACCCCCTTTTTAAATTTAGATGTGATAATGAAAGAAAACTATTGTAGATAGTCTTTGCTTAGTGTCTCAAAATATTATAAATATTATAGTGAAAACTAATTATTTCCTTGCAAAATATACTTAATGTTTTTATTTTCCAAATGGAATAGTTCAGCCGACAGACAACTCAAAATAATGTTTAACATCAAATCATGCATGTCGTACATAGATCTATTTATCAAGCTTTTTTCTGAATTATCTATTTACATACAATGCAAACTTTTTGCTTTAAAAAAGTTCAAGATCATTTCACTAAAATGTTGTTTCCGATTTCAGTGGTCAATTTGAGTTTTGGTACGTTAATACCCACTTTTTATTTTGAGAGTGTATGCAAAGTCAGTCAGTCATTTTCCTTCATAGTCTTAAAAAAAAATATAAAAAAGGGCCCCCCAATGAACACGACCGGCAGATTCCGACCTCTGCTTATCACGGACAGGACTTTTATTGCCAATAAGCCTGATATCGTGTTGACAGATCGAGTGACGTGCCAGGCAATGCTCATCGATATCACCATCCCGCATGATGAGAACCTTGTGAAAGCCGAGAATTGTCATCGTCATTGTCCCCATAGTCGTCCCCATCTGCAAACGGCCTTATAGCGAAGAGTCTCGACCGACAGCTCAAGAGGCTTTCGCTGGATGGCTGGATCAAGGGTCAGATACAGAAGGCAACACTCCTGGACACGTTGCACGTGCTCCTGGCACGCATTGTCAGATTTCTTTCTCTGCAGCCTTAGCTTGAGTCCTGCTCCGCTGCTGGTGGCGTTCTAGGTTTAGGTTTTTATAAAAGTTGTATTTTTGTAAGATATTTTGTTATAAGTATTTTACTTTTTATATAATTTTTATAAAAACCTAAATCTAAGATTTTAAATAAATAAAGAGTATAATAATAATAATTAAATTTTTCTTAAGATATATATTTAATAAAGAGAATAATACTAATAATATAGTAGGTTCTGATTACAATTCGCTTGGCATGCCTGAAACTAATTCATTGATGTACATTTGTGGTTTTCTTCTGAAGAAATGTGCCGAACACGACAAATGTTCAACCTTACAATATTACATTCGGCCACAGGAAACTGTTCATCATTTTAGTGCGGAGACTCGGTACACAAGATACTGACGTAATTCTACAGATAACTAAAACACTATTTTGATAATACCTCCCGATGATTTTGTACATTTAGTTAAAAAAATGGAAGAAATATTCAGAAATTATTTTACCATAGAAAACTGTACTACTGGCAAAATAGCCAAAACTGTTTTTAATAATATGTCTATGTACCTCCATGTACATGCTTTGCAATAAAATATTTAAAAAAAATTACGTTCGCATGCGGTCATGGTTTAATGCTCTATGCGGATATATTACGTTATTAAATTTAATAACGCAGCTTTCATAACTGGTTATGCGAGGCGTAACGTTATTAAATTTAATAACGCAGTTTTCAAAACTGGCCATGCGAGGCGTAAATATTGGTTGTTACGACATTGGTCAAATCGTCAAATTAAACAATAATATTTGATTACGATTGTACATATAAGTATTATATAGTATACACCTAAATTGTGTTTCATTTATAATATGAAAGACACCCAAATTCACACAATAATAAATTAACTATGTGTGGCTCAACCCTAGCCAGTAGGTAGGTACAGCTCGGTACGTCACTGTTGCCGCACTCTCGTTCACACTGCACTTACTGAGTATTCCTTTCTACTTAAAAAATAAGTTTTTGTGTGGGTGATTGAGTCGTCTTTCACCTTGACGTCCAAGCGACCTTATTGAAATAAGTAGTTCCTTCTTCTTGCGCCGCACAATCGACCTTAATTCGATCTAAGGCCTTTCTATATACGGCACGGCGGCCGAGTGGCAAAGCGCTTGCAAAGTGCCAGATTCTAATGTGAATACAGACACAATAGAATCTGGCACTAAGCAGACAAAGGTTAAATTGCCAAGTCGGAAAAAGTGTTTCACATTTTTGATACATACCCGCTCATTTTCGATAAATATATATAACCCGCATTTGGCGAGCGGGCTGATTAAGCCTCTAATACCCATCAATTGTAGCGATGGCTTCTAATCATAGAGCCCTTGGCCCTTACTTTCTATAAAAGAAAACAAGGTGTTCTAAACATAAGTCTTACTTTGGCGTTGTAGTGTGTTCGTCAGCTGCCCTCCACCTTGGCGTCCAGGCAGCCGTACAGCTCGAGCTGTTCCTGCTTCTTGCGCCACAGCAGCGCCTCCTCCACGTCTCGCTGCCACTTGTCCCAAATCCTCAACACTTATCATACCTTCTAAAACGCCTTGGCGGCCGCTCTCGGACGTATATTAAGTTAAGTTACCAAGAGGTGGTAAATTAGTTCCATTTACATCCAAGAGGTCAAAAAGCCAGCTCGGTCACCACTCACTAATTAATAGGCTACAAAGACACTACAACTCACTGCTGAAGAGGACTGCTGATGTCGATATTTTGTCTTGTAGCGCTCAAAGGCTTAAGAGAGCTATACTTGATTCGTTCAAGTTGTAGCTCTGGTGCACCTAATTCTGTTATTTTATATATTATATTTTATTAGTTATAGTCTTGGTTGTAGTTTATAGTCTTGCTCACGTTTGCTTGTCGTGGCAGCCTGTAAGTGAATCTGCACTTATCCTAAATATATATAAGATTAAACAATGTAAATAGTGTAAGATTTGTTGGTTGCCCTTAATAAATAAATAAATAAATAAATAAATATGCGAGGTACATAAGTCAAATTTCCAGGTCGAAAAAAAAGTGTTTGATATTTTCGATAAACTATAACCCGCATTTGGCCGCATTTGGTCTACCCTTGGGTGTTTGAGCTGGATAAGCCTTGTAGCGTTGACTTGATTTCAAGCCTAGCAGATGGATAGTAAGTAGGTATAAAGGTTTCTATAAAGAAAACCAGGTGTTCTAAAATGAAGTCTTATATTAGGCGTTAGTGTGTTCGTCAGCTGCCCTCCACCTTGACGTCTAGGCAGCCATACAGCTCGAGCAGTTCTTGCTTCTTGCGTCGCAGCAGCGCCTCCTCCACGTCTCGCTGCGAGGGCACCGCCACGTGCGCGGCGTCTGCCACTACTTGAACCATTTCGTCATCATCGTCAACCCGTTTGTCGTCAGGCTGGGGACAGAGAAAATGATATTACTACTTAATTTTAATATCCCATGCAAATCCATGTTATATATAATTTTACACCAACTTTGCTGCGAACAAACTACAATTTAAAAAACAAGTGTTGGAAAACTCCACGAGCGGGATTTGATAAGTGTTTAAATCCTGCTCGTGGAAATTTTTTCAACATTTGTGTATTTGTAATTTGTTTCGCACAAAATTTGCGTTAAAATTATATAAACAAAACAAAAACATTTTATAAATAGCTTGCCTACTTCTTAACTGATCTTTAGTATTTGTAAAAATATTATGATCGGGTGTTAATGACGGTAGTTGTTGACATTGAATGGGTGCCTATGGCTTTCAAAGTAAAAAGTAAATAGTGTTGAATAATTTCGGCGGGCTGGTTAGAACCACGATAGCTCAATTGGAAGAGCACCTGACCCGGTATGACAGAAGGGTGCAGGTTCAAATCCTGCCTGTGGAAATTTTTTCAAAATTTGTGTATTTGTAAAGTGTGGGTAGTGTTGATTAATTTGGGCGGGCTGGACAGACCCACTATAGCATAGTTGGTAGTGCACCTGACCCAACATGTCTTGGGATGCGGGTTCTAATTCTAATCCCGTTAGTGGAATTTTTTTCAACACGTGTTTATCAAGTCCCATACAAATTTCGAAGTTACAACTTTTTCAAAACAATAAGTCAATTTTAATGACTTTCTATGCCTAAAGAAAATACAGATACATTCATTATGGGTAGAAAATGCAAACTGCAAACTTCACGGTTAGTCTATAACTTACATCTTCTGGGTAGATATTTTCCTCTTCTGGTAAATCTTGATTTTTATTCTGTTCCTTGTTTTTCTTCCACTCATCCACCGCCCGTGCTACCGCTACAGAGTAAAAAATTTATTAGAAAAATGAATAATAAACATAATACCTACGAATTTACAAGTTATTGGACTACTTGTCAGGAAAATAAAGATAATTTTATTTGCAAAAA
This sequence comes from Eudonia truncicolella, assembly GCA_949315975.1. Taxonomy (NCBI): domain Eukaryota; kingdom Metazoa; phylum Arthropoda; class Insecta; order Lepidoptera; family Crambidae; genus Eudonia; species Eudonia truncicolella. Next base: position 14,863,424 of record OX438830.1, on the reverse strand, counting down.
TTTGTGCTATGTCGAATATTTATGTGAAAAATTTATGGATTATTAACTGTTAAGCGTTCGTGAGCGTACATGAGTGTTGGCAAATAAAACAAAACAGTGCAACGTCCCTTTTCAAATTCTCTCAAGAAGTCTGCATGAGGTCTTAGTAAATCCCCACATCTTTAGCGCGATACCTACTCAGGGGGGGGGGGGGGGGGGGGGCATTTCTCACTTCTCATTATCATTCTATTATCATTCATCATCATCATCGTACAGAAAGGAAATATTGTTTATTTATATGTATTACTTGTAAGAAAATTACTTTGACACTGGCTAAATGTACTAACCGCACGAAGTCATCAACTCAAGGTACAAAATAAATAAATAAAAAACAAAACATCCCGTGATCGTTGACGTCTCACCTTCTTTCTCGGCCGCCTTCTCCAGCGGCAGCAGCAGGCCGTCGTCGTCGTCGCGGTACCCGTAGTAGTCGGCGTCGACGTCGCGCATGAGGTCTGCGCGCGTGCGGCGCGGCGGCGCCGGCGGCTCCTGCTCGAACAGCTCGCGGACGCCTGGGGAGCGGGGGCTCGTGTATCAAAACTATTAAGTGGTCGGTCCGATCCGATCACTAAGGAGAACCTAGCTGGGGACGGGGGGACGGTAGCTACGAGTAGATGCAATCTTCTCTAGAAACCCTCTGAGAAGGCTCATCACGGCACTTAAAGTTACACGCCTGTGCTTTTACGCAAATAGCCTAACGCTAACCTAACGCTAAAAATATCGAAAAGAAAATCGAGGGATCGGTAACTCTGATGGAAAGCTGTCACCCGGATTGAAGGTCGTAGGTTCGAGACCAGTGTTTTCAGAAGGACTTTATTTAAGTAACCTATGAGTCTATAACTAGAATAAAAACGATTTTTTTTAGTATTTCTCTATTGACTCCGAACTCCAACCCTCGAGTCCAGCTCGTGGTTTTTGTTATTTACAGTACTTCATCTACTTCCAATTCACAACCAGAAACAGGTTTTAAGCCATACCTGGAAGATCTTTCGCTGCACCGAAGTACTTGTAGCCCCTGTTGCCCGGCACTTCCTTGCCGTCTTGGTCGAGCATCTTGGGCCCGACGCGCGCGTGGTCCGGCCCCCCGAGCGCCTTTATCTGCACCTCCCAATGACGTTTCTCTCGCATCAGTTTGTTGATCTCATCGTTCAAGTCGCGGATTCGAAACTCCCCGAGGCCAGCTGGGAAATGCAACACAAGCTATAACGTTAATAAGGTTCCAAATACAAAATAACAGATTTTACAATGAACGATGCACCTTCGTATATTTAAGGTTCTGTTTATTGATCGTTTGTGTGAAGTAAATAAGAAAAATGGAAGCGTTTCGTAGTTTAATATAGGTACCATAGCACACTGTAATAACGATGAAAAATACGTTTTTAAAAATATTTTAAGTGTTCTATTTCTTCTTCTTTCCTTTTCCCTTCCCTTTCATTTTTTCTTTTCCTTTCTTCCCTTTCTTTTTACCCTTTCCTGCTTTACCTTTTAAAGAGGCGATTTTCTTTAATTCGCCCGTGCTACACTGTTGTGCGATATTAGCATTCTCAACCTGTTTGTCTGAAGGCGCTTTAGGCGTGACAAGTTCTATCTCGAGATCGGTCTTTCTGTCCTTCGTCTCCAATTTCTTTCCTATTTTCAGTATAAAAACATCTTTCATGGGATGAAAACTTTTCTGCATGTCGACAGGCACGGGACAGTTCGTGGGTGTCACATTCACTACTTTCCTGTCCTTGTTGTCGGCTTTACGGACTTCGGAGCCTGCGTAAGTGTATTTCAAGTTAGAAGTATGCGTCTGGCCCTTGTCCATTTGATCTCTCGGCAATTCGAATTGTATTTGCTCTCCGGTGTTGTAAGGTGTACTTTCGCAAGAGCATAATTCTTGAATTTTTTCGTATTTGGTACTTCTTTCTACTCTGGTACTTTTAGGTACCCTGATTTTTAGCTCATTGGCGTTCATTTTCGTAAAGATCTCATCATATTTTGGTCCATCTGTAAAATCAATAATAATGCTAAGTTTTAATTTTAATAATATTCTACCAATCAATAAATCTTAAATGAGTTTGGGTATTATTTAAACGGTTAGCAAAGTATTCGTATTTTTTTAGCAAAAAAATGCTAGTTGGGCATCAAAAAAGCTAGTTGGGCAGCAACTTATGGTCAGCAAATATTTCTAAATCAGTCTTCAGCTTATATCATTCTGAACAGCAGTCTTATGCCGCTCCCCCCTTCCGTGACTGTTAAAAAAAATTAACTTAACCTAACCACTAGTATGGATTTCTTATGATGACCGATTGTATAACTCTGCTGACCAAATAATAATTTTGCTGACCAAATATTTATTTTGTAATACAAATAAATTATTTCCCAATGAGTTTTACCTTGATAGTTGTAATATGGTGCAGGAGGTTCAAGGGACCGTCTCGATGGGATACTGGACGGTTGGGAAATCGGACTAGTAACCCTCGCCATTGGCGTGTACCTACGCGAATCATTAGATCTTCTTTTCGTCATGACATCTTCGTCCAGTAGTATTTTTCCTTGATCATCCATTTCCACTTTTTGGCAGGAGTACATTGCCATACCATTGTTTTCTTTTAACAGGAAAGAGGGAGATTGTGGTTTAGCAGAAGCACAAAATGCAGTAGTTATCTCTTTTCCAAGAAACGACATACGGACGGATACTTCAACCACTCCGATTGGCTCATGATCATCGCTGTCGCTACAAGACAGATAATACATATTTTTTGTTAAAGGCATAGCCGATGTACATTGTATATTATCTTTCGGCTGCTCGTTGCGCCACTTCGCACAAAGTTCTTCTCGCAGGGAGATAAATTCTTGGCTATAGTCTATTTTTGTCTCTCCTATTTTCGTGACGCAGCTGGAACAAGGAGGCTGTTTCGTTAATTGTATTAGAATTTCGAATTCCTTTATTCTGCAAATTTTATCGTAGGTCATGGCGAACAAAGTAGATTTCCCAACATTGAGTTTATTAAAATTTTCGATTTTTCCATATGAGGGATCATACAACACAATTTGTGGTTTTCCGAGAAACGATGCCGATATTACTAAATTATTGTAATCTACGTCAAAACATTCACATTTCGTCACGATTTTATTAATGACAATTTCAATTAAAAATAAGTGGTAAGGGAAGTTTACATCTTCTTCGTCTCGTTTACTAATACACTTTTTTGTTTGCTCGATGTCCAACGATAGGCTTTTTATAGAATTCCGAAGTGCGTTCGCTTCGTTTGTGAGCTGTTTACTCATGTTCGCAATTTTTTCTATGTTACCCATATCAGGGGATGACGAGTCGAAGGTCCTCAACACGTCTTTGGCATGTTCAGTTAAGTTCTCAACGAGCGGTTCTAAAGTAGCGACTAGATCAGTGGCAACGTCTTCGTTGTGGCCTGAGCGTATGCTCTGTGGGCTCTTCGGTGATTTGGGCGAAAGTTTTCGTGATGCAGATTTGGAACTTCTGTTACTTCGGTTCGGGCTGGTCGGCGGCGGAGAAGCAGTCTGTGACCTTACACTCAACTCCTTAGGTGAAATTTGCGCTGACGGTGTTTTTACTACTATTTCTCCGTCGTCCATATACTCTATTTCGTCTGCCATGTTCTATATATAAGTTAATGATATAGTTTAACAAATAAATTTATACACATAATTTAGACGTCATGATTGATATGTTATGCCATGGCCCAATGGATTATCAATTAAAGGAGTTGAATTTAGCACTTATTTTTATTTTTTTCGGTATTTAGAAACGCAAGTTTATCTGTTAGACTGTTTCTTATAATGGAAACAATACACATATTTCAATAAATATAGCATACAGTATAATCGTAATAATGCGTTACTTATATGAATTAACAAAAATTTTTTTATAAAGCCGTTTTCTTTTCTGGCTTATTCAGCTCAATGGAAGTAACACTTCTTTATTTATTCAACAGCCCTTCAAAATAGGTAGTAACGATAGATAACAGGTCATCACGGTCCTGATTATACATATACACGAGTTAGCTGGTAAGATTCTGTCCAAATAGAACAACCAACCATATTTCTGCCGCCAAACAGCATTGTCTTAAATTATTGTTTAATTTGATTTGAAGGAATACTAGTTCATCCAGTCCAGTGAAATTACAGAGCATAGAAATTGTTCATATTGAAAAACTCAGCGGCGGCAACATGTGCCTATACGTCCACGCAAGTGTCCGAGGACTGTCAGGACATACAGACAAGCAGTGTGCTAATTCGCAGACTAAAGGTGAATTCACTGAAATAGCAGTTACAGTGTCAAGCAATTTTCAGCTTTATCTCTATAATTTAACGCCTAGTAACTCTTGAAAGATAGAGATCTCTATTCCTAGTACGCGACGGGTCTACCTTTTATCGCAGAACTTTTTATGTCATAAATTTATTATGCATAACAGCGGAAAGCATAAACTTCATTTGGCAGAAAAACATTTGGCACACACTCGTTAATCATACATTCAAAACCCATATTTTATAAGTCAGAATCATTTTTAGGCATATATTTAATATCCATAATAATTAAGAGGCAGAACTATCATATTGCAGAAAGTTTACACAATATTATTATGCATATCAGCGGATGGCATAAAATTCATTAGAAATAGTATGCCTAATGAAATTATTCCAAATGGAAAACTGCCATCATCGTAGTATGCCAAGTGAAATTACACCGAGTAATCGTCGCACTAAATTAGTGTTATGCTAAACGAAATTATGCGTAATGAAATTTTGCTAAATGAAACTATGCCTAGTGAAAATCTGCCATCTTAAAAGTATGCCCCAATGGCATACATTGGGAATTCGGACATTCGACCAAATAATAATTATACTAAATGATTTTTATGCATTGAAAATATGTTATGCCAAATAAAATTCGGAACAACAAAATTCTGCCAGATAGAGGGAACCCATCTATTTAAGCTTAAAATGGTTTGACAGTGAAACTTCGGTGTGAATTGACCCTTAGGACGCATTCAAATTCACCGCTAAGTGTTGCGTGGCCGCAACGCGTCTGAAGTGCTGTAGCCGCGCTGCTTTGTAAATACATACAAATATAAAGAGAGCGCGTTATGTACAACATTACCAACTCTAATCAAACGGTACCCGTGCGGCAGAAGTGCAACAGCTGTTTTAAATTTTTTTATTTTTGAAGAGTTTGCTGATCGCCTTAAGCGGCATTCCCAGCGTCACCGGACTTTATTGGGGGCGGCGGGAAGTCGGGGCGTGGCTCAAGCCGTGTGCAACGAAACACCGTCAGAGGTTTTCTAGAGGGAATGGCCAGGGCCGTCTTTAACCTATTGGAGGCCCTGGGCACTTACGGATAATGGGGTCCTTATGCAACGCTAGATTTTAGTAAAACAGACAAAAGGAGTAGATAAGCAAAACTTTAGATTAATTTAACTGGTATTTTTATTTATTTGCAGCCAGATAGAGTTACCAGTGTAAGGTTTATTTGAATTAAAAAGCAAAAAAAGTAAATAAGTTAGTAATTCTTGTTTCGCAAAACTAATATATTTATCGGTAATATCGGTTATCGGTTAGTGATCTGGCAGGAACAAGGGGGCCCCATCGATTGCAGGGCCCTGGGCACTTGTCCAGAGTGCCCAATGGTAAAGAAGGGGCTGGGAATGGCATCACGCATTAATGCGTGTCCACGTGACTACATAGATTCTCTGAGGGGTTCGGATCGGATCGGGAGCGGAACAACCTGAGGGCGCCTCTAAAGGCCAGGATTTCGGCTCGGGTTGACCGGGTCGTGGGAGCAGCAGTGCTTGGCCGAACTGCTCACTGCTTATTTGTAGGCGCCCTTAATATCATAAAAAAGAATGTGTTACCCGACTCACCGTTTTGTATCTGTGCAACCTTCTTGGCTATTTCGCGGACGATCTGCAGCCGCCACTTCTCAGCCTGTGGGAGGTCGTTGCACTCGGACGCGAGGTACGGCCGCCGCTCGCGCTGACCACCCGCTTCCTGCACCTGCGCCGCCCGCCATCGCGCCAGTGTTGTCCTATCAACACCAACGATATAGTTAGGCAACATCACGATGTAGGCCGGCCGCTGTTGGGGTGAACTCCGGTTATTGAGGATAACGATCGCGGATCATCCATGCGGAACGTGAAGGAAAGTGCAAAAGTTTTTGGTGAGTATGCCCTTCTTCCCCTTATCACAGTCAGAGGGATGTATAAACCCACTATATTTTGAACTTTATATGATTGAGATAAGATTGAAAACCAATGAAATATTCAAACATGTTCTGTCTGTTAAAGGGTTAAGGGGTTCGGAGGGGAAGTGACCCACATAACCATTTTTGTTTTCCCGGGTGCAGTGGTATGCCTAATGTATAATGTAGCAAAACCTTGATTTTTTTATACCCGATAAATATAAAAAAATCAAGGTTTTGCTCTTTAACAATGCAACAAGCATATTTATTATTGCAGCGCATGTTAAACGAGAGAGAACTTAAGTCGGCCTGGTATATGATAAGTAAAAACCGGCCAAGTGCGTGTCGGGCCACGCGCAGTGTAGGGTTCCGTAGCCCATCTCAATAATGCGGTCTCTGATAAGAGCTTTTATGTACAATTATTTAACGATGGCTCATATACTTAAATGTTGATAATACAGGTTTTACACACCTGACAATGTTATTTAAGTAGTTCCTAATGAGAAATTTGGACTGCGCCAAGTACATTTTATAAGTAAGTAGTAGTTGTTGTTGACATTGAATTGCCGCCTTTGGCTTTCAAAGTAAAAAGTAAATAGTGTTGAATAATTTCGGCGGGCTGGTTAGAACCACGATAGCTTAATTGGAAGAGCACCTGACCCGGTATGTCAGAAGGGTGCAGGTTCAAATCCTGCTCGTGGAAATTTTTTCAACATTGTGTTTTTGTAATTTGTTTCGCAACAAAATTTGCGTTAAAATTATATAAACAAATCAAAAACATTTTATAAATAGCTAGCCTACTTCTTAACTGATCTTTAGTATTTGTAAAAATATTATGATCAGATGTTAATGACGGTAGTTGTTGACATTGAATTGGCGCCTTTGGCTTTCAAAGTGAAAAAGTAAATAGTGTTGAATAATTTCGGCAGGCTGGTTAGAACCACGATAGCTCAATTGGAAGAGCACCTGACCCGGTATGTCAGAAGGTTCAAATCCTGATTGTGGAAATTTTTTCAACATTGTGTTTTTGCAATTTGTTTTGCAACAAAATTTGCGTTAAAATTAAATAAACAAATCAAAAACATTTAATATACTTTGAATATATATTTCATTATTGAAAAGAGATAATTAACAATAGACTTACATAGCTTTTTCTGCATTTCTGGCCTGAAAAAATAACAAATTAGAGAAATTAAGCTTCCTTGTTGTGTACATATTTTTTTAAATAATAATGATACAACATTCAGAAAATAAATGATATGAGGAGCTTGATGGTGCAGTGGCTAATGTGCCCGGTTTGCAAGTGCTAAGGTAAAGCAACTTTCGCAAAAGTCGGTCATTGGTTGGGTGACCAAATCTGTATCATCTCAAGCTCCTTCAAGCATCCGGCTGCATTAACAGTTGTTAACAACCACTAATCCGCACTATGTGGTTTATGGCCTGTTCTCCCTATTTCATCCATAGGGAAGGCTCATGCCCCAGCGGTGGGGACATAAAATGAGCTGATGATGATTCAGAAAATAGCCTTTTTAGTTAAATATAATCGAACCCAGGAACTATGATGAGATGACACTGGAGTCTGTAAGCTTACTATAATTGCTGTGGAGGTACTTCTATTCTATGTCTCCAGTTACTAAATAAATGTTATCTAAATATTTAGTGATAGTTGCTACTAGAAGTCAGAATATGGTAATATAGGGTTTTGATAGGATATATAATTTGTCTTATAACTTCTAAATACCTTTTTTTTATTAATTTTCTATTACTGCTTCTAAGGTTCACTCTAACATATCCCCAAGCATATCCACAGAACAAAACACATATAAATGGATAACAAGAGGATAATACTTACCATTTTTATGGATATAAAATGTTGTTATTCGTAACTTAAAAGCCACAAGTGTTTCATTCACTAAATAATACAAAAACGTTGGAAATAAATCTGTGGAATTCTGTCAATGGAATAAAGTTTTATAAAACTACTCAAATCATATGGAAAAGTGATTTTGTTGGTTGTATATTATAATAATATTCAACTTCAACTTTTGTTTATGGCAACCGGGTCACTTTTAGGTTAGCGACCATTACTGCCAATGACTCCTGAAAATAGCACAGTTTATTTGCTTTTATTTACAAATTCAAACTATCAAACCTAACAAATCTAACCTGCAAAATACATTTTTTTAAAGTGTATTCGTTCTCTGAGGAACCGGCTAACTAAGGTCATGAATCATGCTGCCATGTCATTAGTTTCTTAATTTCATTAGTTACTTCTTTGTTACTTTTCCTGTCTTGTTTCCTGTAGGATGATGATGAATGATATTAGAAATGGGAAGTGAGAAATGATATTACCCCCCGACCCCTCGAGTATCTTAGTAAAGATGTGGGGCTTTACTAAGTCCTCACGCAGACTTCTTGTGAAAATTTGAAAAGTAACATTGCACTGTTTTGTTTCATTTGCCAACACTCATGCACACTCACGAACACTTAACGGTTAATAATCCACCATTATTTCACATTAATATTCGACATAATACAAATTTTAGAAAATAAAACAAAACCGCAGACATAACTCTTCACTTTCCCGCCAAGAAGTCCCTCTCAACCACTATCTATACTCAAACTGTCATTATTATTAGCTTTTTACGTTAAGGGTAGACAAAGGGATATTAGCTCGCAGCCTTAGTTGTCACTTAATTTTCTTTATCTTGTTTAAAAATGAAATGCTGTTCGTTGGTTGGTAAGAGGGAATCACAAATTCACAACACCACCCATAAATAGAAAACGGCTGAACGGATATTGTCTTGTCTTGTGCTTGGTCTATGTATACACGAGCGTATACATATCACATCAGCATCAGACTACCACAAACTGTCTCAAATTTCCGTAATAGATATTGAACTTTATGTTTACGGCTTAGGGTTGACCATTAATTGAAGAAATTTTACAGTTTTGGATAGTCTGATGTGCAGCCGTCTGTACTCCATCAAGACTCTATCCATACCATAGACAAGAATATAGTTGTAGTAGTAGTAGGTAGGTACCGTACAGTATGTACGATAATACATATAACTAGTTGTAGATAAAAAGATAACTCCTCCCAGCAGTTTGTTTGTTTACAATCCTAGCAGACCAAAATAGTACCTATAGATTTGTGTTGTGGTTACGATCAAAAATATTGTGATGGTTGAATGTTAACAACATGGTTAACACTGAAGAAGAGTGTGATTGGGATTGCTGTCCTACAGAGCTATTGTTATTAATATTTAAATATTTAGACGGAAAGTCACTATTGAAATGTATGTCAGTAAACAAACGATGGTACTCTCTTGTGTCTAGCATTAATAAAGTAAGTTTTAATTTTTATCCGTGATATTTTTCTTGAAGGAAGTTTACTGTTATTACTATTAGGCATAACACTTCTATATTCAAATTAAATGTTTTATTTTGGTGTAAAACAAAGCAAAAGTTAGTTAATCCTTGTTTAAAAAAAAAGATCAACTATTCTAGTTCTATTGTTTTGTATACATAAATTTAATATAGGTAGTTTATTTTGAAAATGTTAAATGAATAAAAAATAATTGCACCAGTACATTGTTTTGTAAAGAAATGGTGTATTCAATTTTGAAACATTTATTTTTCGTGTTTACTTACAATAAGTTGTTTGAAAATTTCAGGTAAAAGGCAATTGGCAAGAAGTGGTCAGATTGGGGTTTGCTGATCAAGGAGCAGCATTTAGAAAGAAATCTCTTCTGACTTGGCAAGAAATTATTGTAAATTATTGTCTTTGGCAGAATGTTGAACAAGCACAAGCAATTTATTGTCATAGTTATGCAGCTTCTCTAATTTCAAACATTCATGTTTATAAAGGTATATTATTAATAATCTATAAAGTTATTTACAGGCACATCTAATAATAAGTAGGTCAACACACTTGGCAGTACTGCAATACCAATAAGCCTTGAGAAGTTTCAAAAGTGAACATATTTTGTGAGCTGTACATACATTATAAAACGAAATGTACTAACTATAATTTCTACTGTGTGTCTTCTGTTTAAGGTAATTTGATTGTTGCCAGTCGTGATGATGTGGTATACCATGATATAACCGAATATGATAGAAGGAGAACTATTCAGTGTTCTTGTAAGTTGTTTTGTAACAAATATCATTATAAAACAATACAATAATTTTCCTGTTGAAACTTATGTTGCTGCAGAAGAATAACTCTATAACATCTTAATTTAATTTATTTGTACTTTCTTTATTCATTGAATCAGACTTTTTTATTATTAATAAATTTAACATGTAGTGGTTTTTTTCTACCATTGCACTTTACTTTTACTTGTGCCAAGATTTTTATAGTTAGGTAATTTAAATAAATAAAAACAATACATTTTGTTTTTTATTTTTCAGATGTTGATTTTGATGAGAATGATTACATGGTGTCTGCGTTACAAGAATGTGATTATTTGAGAATACTGAGTTTAAGCCCCAAACAGGAGCCAAATTCTCACTGGAACGACACACAACAGGCTTTCACAGTTCCATTACACAAGTAATTAGATTTTATTTTAAATATATTATTAATTTATTTGTTCATTCATTTAGATCAACACCATAAGGTACAGCATTGAAAACATGATAAATAGAGAGTTGTTCAAAACTAACTAAATATCCTTACAATTACAGGGAACCACAGCATGCATAAATGGTAGAAAATTAAAATGAAAAGTATAATTTGGTACAAGTTACAAACTAAAATCTAATATTATTAAAGTTGAATAGTATAATAGGATAAAACTAAAATTTTAAAAGCTACTAAAGCAGTCTGAGGTACGTCACTTTTTTAAATTATGGATAAGAAGCTAGAAAGACTGCAAATAAATATCAAGTTTAGGAATTACTCTAATTAAATTATTATACAAGCGAGACAAACGAATCAACGTAAGCGCAGCCCATTCTAGTAATGCAAAATTTAGCTTTGAACAACCCACATGTGTACCATGGTATTCTGTCTGGAATATTAATAATAAAGTTATTTAGCCACTTGCGAGTATTGATGCTGTTGATCACTACTTTATGGAAATAAGACATATTATCGAGATAGTTACGTCGCATCGAGAGCGGGTCCAATTTCGATTTCTCTATGTAACCTGTTTTTTTAGGAACAAAATAAATTTTGTTAAGGATTAAAATCCTTATAAGAAGACTTATTAAACATCTAGGTTTCATAAAATTTATAAAACAGTGAAAAAATTAAACGCCCACCCGACTCAGCCAGGGATCAAACCTGGGTCTTCCGCAATCCGGGCGGCTGCACTGACCGCTATGCTACCGGGAATGCTGACGTGAGCGCTGAATTTTATAAATTTTATAAAAATTTAATTTAGCTTCAGTGCAGCAAGACTTAAAAAAAAAAAAGTAAAAGTGTTTCTTTAAGTAAATCCGAGTCATTTATTTGCCTCACCTATTATTTTATCAATGTGGCCCGAAAACCGTAATTTACTATTCATCTTGACACCCAGGTCCTTTATGACAGTTACTGCTTTGAGCCTGATACTAGCATATTCCGTAAGATGGTTACTTTTTTTTCTTGATGTGGTGACTTTTCAGCATTTAAATACATCTCACCACATTAAAAGGCTGTTAATGTCTTCTTGCAATCTTCTGCAATCTGAATCAGCAGGCCATGAAACTGCCCTCGTCTACTTTAGGTTTTCAGCAAATAAATAATAATAGCGTTATGTTGTTTGTAAATTCGTTGAAGAAGAGAGGCCCTAGAACAAAACCTTGAGGAACTCCTGACAGCGCAACGAAGGGTCTAGATTGTCCAACGTCAACTACAACTCGCGAAGGACGATTTGTGAGATAGGGAACTGAGCTTTTCTAGCAGGTTTCCTGTTACACCAAATGTGTACAGATTCTTTAAAAGGGTTTTGTGGTTAATGTCATGTCAAAGGCCTTCGAAAAGTCAGTGTAGATGGCATCTACTTGTAACACTTGATAAACTGCTTCCATGTAATGTAATTGGTGTAGGTCAATCGCTATTCCATGAAACCATTTGGTCGGTAATTATATATTCATTCAAATACATAAAAAGACATTGTTGGCCGAATTGACACGGGACGATAGTTGGCAACATACTCCCTTTTGCCACTCTTATAAATGGGAATTACCCTTGCCAGTTTCCATGAATCAGGAAACGTGCCTGTTTGCAGTGACCAAATCTGTATAAAATAGATAGCGGTCAATCACAACAATGGTCACAACGGCCACAAAAACATAACCCGCCACACAGTTTATTGTAAATTTTAATACCAATATTCATTTGTCCATAAAACGTTGTCCCTTTCAGAATTTACAACGATTGTTGCTACGTATCCACGACCGACAGATGTCTATTTATGCTAAAATGGACCAATGAAATATGGGATTGGAAACTGTTGGCTAAACATTACGGGAACGGTCTGATAGTTGACCTGAACGTGTACCAAGGCGAGGTGTACGCAATGCTCAATTGGGGACGGTTGTTGCGTGTCGACCGTCTTGGATTGAAGTTGGTGCCGAGCTTTAGCTTTGACATACCGAAATATTCTCACCCATTATTATATCAAAAGTCAGGAGCTATAATCTCAGGTAGGTCAGAACTTTCATCTTACCTGATGATAAGTGACGACTAAGCTGAAGGTGGAATCGCACTTCATTCGGAATTATTCTCAATTTGGTACTGAGGAGCTGGCTGTCTTATCTTCTTTTCTTCATTAAGCATTGATCTTCATCTTACCTGATGTTAAGTGATGATAAAGCCGAAGTTGGAAGCGCACTTCACCCGGAATATTCATATATGAGACACGAATGTCATCTCTAGCTGCCGGATCACAACAATGCTGATAACATTGATGTTATGGCGACATAAAGACAAGATGTACGCCTGTAGCTATATCTCAATTCTGTCAGTTGTTTATATGGATCTATTTTATGGATATAATTAAATATCCTTGCGGTACCAGTAGGATAATTAAATTATACCCCACATTTCCGTTGTCAAGTTTTATAATTGGACGACCTCTGTTGCCGAGTGGTTTACACGCCAGACTTTGGCGGCGCTAACTCTAAGGCCCCGGGTTCGATTCCCGGTCGGGTCAATGTCGAAAATGAACTCTGGTCTGGGTGGTTGTGGTACCGTCGTTGTTTCTGTTTTCCATAAAACGAGTGCTTTATCTTGGGGTCAGAACAATGTATGTGATGTTGTGTAATAAAATAAAAAAACACTTTCCTATGTATTTAATACGATATTAGTTAGGGCGTTTAACGAAATTATTCTTCAACCATACAATTTTTTTTTTTCAGTGCCTATGGGTTCTCCATCGAATTTTAAGCGTCAAGATTCTGAGCATTGGGTTTTCGAATGTCCAGGTCTGACGTGTCATTTAGAACATGGAGATAACCTTATAATTGGTTATGGAGATGGGAAAGTGAGTATCTCTACTTTTAGTTATTACTTATTACTAGCTGACCTGCGGACTTCGTACCGCTTTGACAGTTTCCATGACAACAAAACAAACAACACATTCGTCCGCCTAAGAACACCAGTATCCCATGATGGACTCCTATAGCAGCGCCACCTACCGGGTCCAATTGTAAATCTAAACCATTCTCGAAACCAATTGAACACAAATAGAAAATTTTATCCAAATCGGTCCAGCCGTTTAGAAGGAGTTCAATAACATACACACGCACAGAAGATTTATTTACACAGGATTTTTTTTTACCAGTGCACAAATTTTCTTGAGCGACTCAGAATCGGTAAAAAAATCGCATCTAAATCCGTTGTGTAGTTTTAAAGATCTAAGCATACATACATAGGGACAGACAGACAGCAGAAAGCGACTTTGTTTTATACTATGTAGTGATTAGTTTATTACATTGAAAGTAATAACCCTCTACTACCAATTTGGCAGTTTATGGGGTTGGCTGAGCCAAAATATTAAAACGGATTTCCAATAAACAATGACCAATTAACTAAAGAGACTGGCATCTATTGGCTTGGCACTGATCTACTAAACTGACAATTGTGTATGGAAGAGTTTATCATTACTTACTAAAAAATAAGCATAAACACCAATTTATGCAACATATTACTCATGGTAAATATACTTGTAACTATTTGCAGGTAGTTAGATAGCATAGTATAAACAATGTCCAAATTATACTTAGCCAAATAGCTGATTTTTATCTCACAACAACTCACACTTGATTTAAAAATTGGTGATGCCAAAATTGTTTTGATAAAACTTGATGGTTCCTAAGACAGTTTCTCTGTATCTGTTAAGGTTTCGGACTTCCTTATTATTGTCCCAGATAAAAAAAACACTGTATATTCCAATTTCCATATTTTACATTAATACACCGAAATCATCCCACCAAAAACTGAAACATTATTTTTCCAGGTGGAAATATATCAGCCTGAAAGTATGGAGACTACAAACAGACCAGAACCGAAACTCAGCTTAAACATACAGGAGTTTACAGACAGAAGTTTATACGAGCCAGCCATATTGAAACTAGAGGTGAGAGAGGCGCGAGGCTCCCACGACTTGTTTGTAGCAACACGAGAGACACTCGATCAAATTCGGTTGGTGTACCCAGAGAGTTTGCAGAGGTTTATGTTAGATTGTATAAAGCATTAGTTAACACAGATCTGTTTAAATAATTATTGTTCGTTAGATACTCATCAAATAGTTTTGGATCAAAATAGTTACTTAATTATTGTAAATAAAATCATTTATATTATTAAATAGTAGTTTTTATTACTTGATGCTTTTTATTTTGTATGGTTTTATTTTGATTTTTTTATAAAAGAAGAAGGCAAACGAGCAGGCGGGTCACCTGATGGAGCGTAATCACCACCGTCCATAGATACTCGCCTTTAACACCATTTGACCGACAAACAATAGAATTTCTATTGTGTCTGGGTCCGACGGTGGTCAAGGAATAGGCTCGTTTCTTGAAGATCCCAAGGTCGTAACGGTCCGGAAATACCGCCGCCGAGAGTTGGTTCCAGAACACTTTAGTGCGAGGCAAGAAATTTCGTGTAAAACAGTAGTAGACCGCCATCACATCAAGGTGATGTGGATGGAATAACAGTCGATTGCGTGTAGTGCGGTGAAGGAAATCAGCGGCAGGGATCAAGCCGAACAATTCCTCAGAACACTCCCCATGATATATGCGGTACAAAATACTGAGACGTCTCTCCAAAGAGCCAGTGGATCGAGCCGACCTGAAATAACCATGTCGTCGACAATTCGAGCAGCTTTGCGTTGAATGCGGTCAAATGGAAGGAGTTAGTACTGGGGTGCTCCAGCCCAAAGATGGGAGCACTATTCCATATGCGGCCTGACCTGTGCTTTGTACAGTTGTAAGCGGTGTGTAAGGTACTTACGTATCATACCTTCTTTATACCCGACTTTTCGACCGAGTCTTAGGTACTTACGTATCATACCTTCTTTATACCCGACTTTTCGACCGAGTCTTGGTCATAAGCGTTACAACACAGCCCACGCTTTAGGTTACTGCCCTTATCATCATCATCAGCTTATTTTATGTCCCCACTGCTGGGGCACGAGCCTTCCATACGGATGGATAGAGAGAAAAGGCCATAAACCACCACGCGGGCCCAGTGCGGATTGGTGGTTGTTAACGACTGCTAATGCAGCCGTGACCAACGGCTTTACGTGCCTTCCGAAGCACGGAGAAGCTCGAGATGATAAATTTTGGACACCCATCCGATGACCGGCCTATGCGAAAGTTCCTTAACCTTATCTATCGCAGACCGGGCGCGTTAACCCGTTCAATGCCGGACCCCGCACGGGTGAGTGATGACAATTATATTTCTATTGTGTTTGGTTTTGAGGCATTCAACGTGTTAACCACTGCGCCATCGAGCTCCTCATATGCTCCCTTATATGTAGCTAATAATATAGTGGCAAATGTTATAGTAATGCCTGATTTTACCATTAACCCCTAAGTTTTAGGTGACCCCTAAGCCATGTTAGGTGACAGTTAGTTAGTTAGGTGACAGACAGACATGGAGCAAAACCGTCACCTAAAATGACTTATGGGTCACCTAAAACTTAGGGGTCAATGGTGAAAATGGGCATTAGTGTAAGTAGTAGTTTTAAGTTTTCGGGGATACTATTACTTTGATAGCTTAGAAATTGAGTAGTACAATAAAACAAGCAATGTTTTAAAATCATATTTATTTATAACAAACAATTATGTATAATAACCGAAATTGGTAATGTTTGAACTTTGATTTATGATATGCACTAATTATATATAACATTCATTTAAAATTATGTTTGTAATTAAAATTAACAACTGAGATTCTTTGATCCTACTACTTTAGATAATGTTACTGATACATTTAAAAAAATATTTTTATAAATTTTTTACTAGGTATGTAATTCACAATAATTAAAATTAATAATGATTGTCTATATGTATATACCTACTTCAAAAGCGGTCTTCAAGTTCAAGCAAGAAAATTATGCAACAGAAAATTGTCTTTTTGTATATTTTTTGGTAAGAAGTGGCAATACCTTTGTCATATCTACTTTAAATATTTTATATAATGTCACAATTTCATGAATGAAATTTTACCTTCATATAAAACTACGATATGTCGCGCTATGTTACATGAAAATAGTGAATTATTCTAAACAACATCAGCCAATAGCTACACTCCTGCCGCTCGGGCAGATTCGAGTATCGAACCGAAATGAGCTAACTCTGTCACTCCTCCATAGGCCGTAGCTTCACGCTGCAAACAATTGAGTCGTCGATCCATTTTGTTGTCGCTCAGCAACAACTAATATACAGAGTGGAGGTTACGATTTCGACAACGCAATATTGTTTGCTCAACATGAATGCTGAAGCTAAGGCCCGTAAAGCGAGAGCACCGTCGGCGATTCCGACCCCACGGCGAGCCGAGGCAATTTGAACAGTGTCCTGTCGTAAATAAGGTTTGTTTTAGCGGTCGGTCGCGTTGGGGTTGGTGTACGAGAAGCCGCGGAACGGCTCCTGGTCCATGGAGCGCAGCACTTGCGGCTCCACCGCCGTGAGGCGCGGTCGCTCGCCCGTGAACGCCTTGTCGAAGTACTGCGTGTCTAACGGGTGGCGCTGAAATACAAATAGGTAATTAAGTGACTTTTTCGTTTTATTTTGTTATAGGCTGTGGTTGGGAGACGACCTAAAAGGGAAATTGAAATTTAGACTGAAGACGTGTGAGGCGTTAATTCGCATATAACATGCGTCGTTAGGGTAGAAGTCTCTTGCATGCGTTACTGCACGCAAGAAGTACAGTTTTCCGTTACACGCTAAGCTCCACTTCATAAAAATGCAATCCTACGAATATTATAAACGCGAAAGTTTGTAAGTATGGATGGATGTTTGTTACTCTTTCACGTACAAACTACTGAATGGATTTTAATGAAACTTTTCTCATATACAGACCATGACCCAGACCAGCGTAGAGGATACTTTTTTTTTACTTTTTTTTTTTACTGTAGTCTTTGCGAACGAAGTCGCGGGCAACAACTAGTTTGAGCATAAAAGCTCTCGAGCTGGTGTGCTAAGGTATCTTAATTTACCACTCAGGCTCTCTCATCTCTCTCTTAAGATTGCGTCAATCACTTGCCTTCGGGCTTTGAATTAATTTGATGTGATTAACGCATGTTTTCATGGTAAAGAGTTTTTTTGTGTGTATTACACAAGTAAGATGAGGTCTATGGTCGCGGTTTCCTTTGAGTTCTGCAGAATGTTCTTACCACTCTTGGCTTGAAGGGCGCGTCGAGCTCCCTCCGCTCCAACCTCTCCCAGTGTATGGGGCGGAAGAACTCCCGGTCTGGGATGTATGTCTGTGTGTTCTATAAAGTTTCTTTTGACGAGCGTGTCGAGATGAGGCGGAAAAACTCCTGGTCGCGGTTGTATGTCTATGTGTTCTGGAGAGTTTCTTACCACTCTTAGCTTGAAGAGTGAGTCGAGATGGGGCGGAAGAACTCCTGGTCGCGGATGCCTTTGTGTTCTGTAAAGTTTCTTACCACTCATGGCTTGAAGAGTGAGTTGAGATGGGGCGGAAGAACTACCGGTCGCGGATGTCATATACTGTGAGATATCTTACCACTCTTGGCTTGAAAGGCGCGTCGAGCTCCCGCCGCTCTAGCCGCTCCCACTGTATGGGGCGGAAGAACTCCTGGTCGCGGACGTCGCCGTGCATACACTCCGCGCCGCCCAGTCGCGTACGTGAGTCTTTGTCCAACAACTGGAAACGGTGGGTCAGGTTAGTAACAGTAAGTGGGTTTTAATCAGATAAATTTTTTCTCCACGCTACGTGGCAGTGCTCGGTACCACATCTTTTAATAGTTAAACACGTGCGTTATAATAACACACTGACAACGCTCTTCCGTGCCTGGTAAAGGGGATCCATCGTCCTGCGCATCGTCGTGAGAGCAAATGTTATGTGAGTACCGCCTAAACAGTGATCGAAACCCTTCATTAAGAATTTTTTTTTTACTTGAAAAAATCTAATCCAATTAGCACAATCCAAGCGTCGTAGGTTCGATTCCCACTCGAGCTTCCTGAGACAGGTTGATTTTTTCTAGTAAAAAAATTATCTTGTTAAATGCAAAAAACCAAATTATAAAAATTCTTTATTACCTAAATGTACTAAGTACTAAGAATTGAACGCAAAACTTTGGCGAACATTTTAATTATCTATGTAGTGGTCTTACCCTGGTGGCACCCCGCTACACACGACTTTAAATTTTATACTGATACCCCCCACCAACCTTACGGTTATAAAGTTAGGTGTCTATCATCCTTGCGCAAGAACAAGGGACCATCTGCGTCAGGTCATAACGCCGGATCAGGACGCGCCGAAGCGCATTCTTCATCCGGTACTTTTAAGACTAGTGTCTCGAGCGAGTTGCTCCGTGGACACGTATAGTCCACTACCTAATATACAGATAGGTTACCGGAGCTATAAGCTCGCTCACTTCTCGTCGTCGTCAACTCTAAAGTCGACTACCAAATGTCCTCATTGGTGGCGGAGTTGTAAGTCCACTCACTTCTCAGTCCCCATTCAGGCACCTCATCAGTTCCAAAATTCTACGCGGCTGATTCAACCGGAGTCATTGCATCTAGCAGGCGCCTCTACTATTTCTCCAGGCTAGTGCCGGAGATGTTGGAAGCCTACTCAATAAGCCTAGGATCCGGAACTCCCGTGGTACCCTTGAAAATACAGCCGGACCCGTAGTTCCAACTGCCATACCGTACCTATCAGGGTCAGTAGATAGGGACCCTTACTTACCCTGGTGAGAATGGTGAGGGCCTCCTGCGACAGAAAGCGCGGGTATGAAGGCATCTCGTTGCAGATGGACCAGAACAGCTCGTCCTCGTCGCAGCCGCTGAAGGGGCTCTGGCCAATCAGCATCTCGTATAAGAGCACGCCGAACGACCACCAGTCCACGGCCTGGTTGTACTTTAAGCCCTTAATGATCTGGAATCGTAAATATACATATTTGTGATCAGTTCTGTTGCAACGATTGATGCTGACTGTACCTTCCTTTTTTGACTGCGGAAAATGCTGTTTTAATCATACATCAGGGCTACAGGCGACCCTGAGTTACGTGAGACTTCTCCCTATCTCCCCACTTAGCCACGAAAAGGGGAAAGGGGGGAGACCTACCTACGAGACGGGTTTTCCTAACATAATAGATACATTAAAAGTGGGTTATACTAATGTTAATGGTTTAGGTAAAGCTCCTCACCTCAGGAGCCATGTAGTCAGGTGTGCCGCAAAAGGTGTCCGCTGTCTTCTCTAGGTAGATCTGGAGTTTGCACATGCCGAAGTCAGCTATGCGCACGTGGCCGTCGAAGTCCAGAAGAATATTGTCCAGTTTCAAATCTCTGTAACACCAAATATTATTAACAATGTATACCGTACAACTACAACACAAGAATATACAGTAATACATACATGTAATAAGACCCAAGAATACATAGAATACATGTAATAATGTAGGTAATTACGTCATTACTCAGCCAAAAATAACCGTTTTATTACAGGTGGTTGTCATAATATGGCAGTCGTTAACGTTGACAAATACGTATTTACTAACAAGGTGTTGGATAGCCTAAGCCAAACTGTGGCCCATCATCACCAACCCATAACTAGCCTTGGAAAGTCTGTCATACATAACCTCTCACTTTAACAAATACTAGTGGGTGATGGATTTTAACAAAACACGGAGCTAATAGTCCATAGGTTAATGATAACGATGCCTATACATCTTACATACCTAGTAGGTAGGTACACAAGCCTCGCAGATGCAGAACTTGAGTCCGGAGACATTTCAAAGAACGTAAATGCGACTAACGCATATCTGCGTGGTAAAGCCTGGCCTGTGAGCCAAGGCTTATGATTACGATGCTCTATAGATGACCTAAAGATAGATCTTACACACCTTTACACGATGCCTTGCTTGTGTAGGAACTTGACTCCGGCGACAATCTCGTCAGCGTAGAAGCGGGCGCCGCGTTTAACGTGTTCATGTAGAAAAACTTGGTCCAGCTGTGAGCCAAGCATTATGACAACGATAGCTATAGATCTTACACACCTATAAACGATACCTCGCTTGTGTAGGAACTTGAGAGTCTGGAGACAATCTCGGCCGCGTAGAAGCGGGCGCCGCCGCGTCTAATGTGTTAATGTAGAAATACTTGGCCCAGCTGTGAGCCAAACATTATGACAACGATAGCTATAGATCTTATGCACCTGTAAACGATGCCTTGCTTGTGTAGGAACTTGAGTCCGGAGAGAATATCGTCGGCGTAGAAGCTGGACAACGTCTAACGTGTTTATGTAGAAAGACTTGGCCTAGCTGTGAGACAAGCATTATGACAACGATAGCTATAGATCTTATGCACCTGTAAACGATGCTTCACTTGTGTAGGAACTTGAGCCCGGAGACAATCTCGGCAGCGTAGAAGCGAGCGCCGCGTCTGACGTGTCCATGTAGAAAAACTTGGTCCAGCTGTGAGCCAAGCATTATGACAACGATAGCTACTATAGATCTTACACACCTGTACACGATGCCTCGCTTGTGTAGGAACTTGAGTCCGGAGACAATCTCGGCGGCGTAGAAGCGGGCGCGCGCCTCTGGGAAGCGGCCGCTCTGCTGGATGTGGAACATCAGGTCGCCGCCGTTCAGGTACTCCATCACGAAGAACAGGTGAGACTGCAGTTATTCATTATACAGCAGCGTTAAGGCGATTTCTTAAAGGTATTATTATTTGTTATTTCTATAAGTAAAATTTAAACACTGAAAAAAGACGACAACCTCAGGCGGGAATCGAACCACGCACCTTCCGCATTCCGGGCGGCTGCCTTAACCACTTGGCTACCGAGGTCTGGCTTTCACCCGTCGAAATTTTTCAGTGCTTGATGCTTATGTTTTTTAGTCAACATTGCTTCATCAATCTTAGAAGTTTTCACCTCTGAGATCCGAAAGAAATATTTTTACAAATATTTGAACATTCGGTTAAGATGAAGCTGCGTTATAGATAAGTGTTTTTTTTTTTTATATATTTTAGCGTTTTATGAACGCTTAAATATACTTAAGTAAAATTTAAACACTGAAAAAAGACGACAACCTCAGGCGGGAATCGAACCACGCACCTTCCGCATTCCGGGCGGCTGCCTTAACCACTTGGCTACCGAGGTCTGGCTTTCACCCGTCGAAATTTTTCAGTGCTTGATGCTTATGTTTTTTAGTCAACATTGCTTCATCAATCTTAGAAGTTTTCACCTCTGAGATCCGAAAGAAATATTTTTACAAATATTTGAACATTCGGTTAAGATGAAGCTGCGTTATAGATAAGTGTTTTTTTTTATATATTTTAGCGTTTTATGAACGCTTAAATATACTTAAGTAAAATTTAAACACTGAAAAAAGACGACAACCTCAGGCGGGAATCGAACCACGCACCTTCCGCATTCCGGGCGGCTGCCTTAACCACTTGGCTACCGAGGTCTGGCTTTCACCCGTCGAAATTTTTCAGTGCTTGATGCTTATGTTTTTTAGTCAACATTGCTTCATCAATCTTAGCATAGCAAACATAAGCATCAAGCACTGAAAAATTTCGACGGGTGAAAGCCAGACCTCGGTAGCCAAGTGGTTAAGGCAGCCGCCCGGAATGCGGAAGGTGCGTGGTTCGATTCCCGCCTGAGGTTGTCGTCTTTTTTCAGTGTTTAAATTTTACTTAAGTATATTTAAGCGTTCATAAAACGCTAAAATATATATAAAAAAAAAAAACACTTATTTCTATAAGGATTTTGAATCGCGTAAATTTTGTAGAACAAACTTTTAACTTTTTAATATTTTTTAATTATTTGAATCTTTGTATGTCCCTTAAAAAAGGCAAATGGCTGGACATCAAAAAGTAAACTGGACTTAGTTATCACCGGTTTAAACAAGCTCTAAGGGGTCGCAGAAAATTTTGTATACTGATCTCCAAACTTCAGTATGAAGATGCCACTAAATGATGATGATGTAGAAAATTTCATCACCTTACTGGTTTGAAATAATTAGTACTTTGAAGTTTGTATGGGATACTGAATTGTTTAAAAACAGTACTTACGTCTGTTTGGAAGGTGGCGAACAAATGGCACAAGTATGGGTGGTTGGTGCCCAGCGCGAGCACTTTCCTCTCAATGAGCGTGCACTCCACGTCGTCGTCTTCGAGCACCACGTCCTTCTTCAGGCACTTCACCGCGTAGTAATACTCTGTGTCTCGCAGTTCAGCCAATAGAACCTGAATGACAATAAACAACATTATAGTTATTAAACACCTCGTATTATAATAGAACTTTAAAAACTATATCAGGATAATGGAAGATATGCAATTGTGTAAACTTTTGCAATGGTTGATCTAAGTACTTATTAAATTTATCTACGATGATAATTTATTAATCTAACGGCAAAGTTTTGTCTAGTTTTGTCTGGTCTATTCATTTTACATTTAAAGTTTTTGATGTGTAACATCTTTCCGCTCGCTTTCTATATAATCAATTTGAGGGAGTGATTTCGTGAAATGGGACGGAAGTATGTGTAACAGTGTAACAGGAAGTCAGGGCACGAAGTGGCGCGCGCCATTTTGTAAATTTAAAATCGATATTATGAACACGACATATTATTTTTATATGTGACATATGGTGTCATTTGACTATCAAAGGTCATTTTGATATGTCAAATGTCTTCTAATGAGTATTTACTGCATTTATTTTATAATCATAAAATGATGTAATACCTGACCCATTTTTTTCAGAATATAATGCTAAAATTGCATAATACTAAGGTGAGATATCAAGTGTTACACATAATATGCGACTACTGTAAGGCTCGCTCGTTTTTTTTTACGAATTACCTAACCCTTTTTGGTAATTTCGTAAAAACACCCATTCATCCTAAAAAGAAGAACATCGAACGTATGGAACTAAAAACAAAAAAATACCTATACGGTTATTACCACGGTTATTACGGTTATTACCCATTGAATATTTCGAAATTTTTGCTAAATGTCATATTCGAATTAGGACAACTAAATACGCACTTTTCCACGTAACAAATTATCAAAAACAAAATTAGCAGCGTTAACTTTGATATATGTCTCAGGAAACGGGCCTGACATGCGCGCTACGGATTTTCATGGAATAATAAAAAAAATATATATTGCGCTTTCACCGTATTCTTGGCGGCGACTCAAATTCAACTGGACCGAATGGAGTGGCACCGTGGAAGTTGATAGCTACCTGCTCTGGTTAGGGCTGGCTGACGCACTTAGAACACTACCCGTTGATAAAGAAGAAATTTTTAGAAAAATATTGCTTTTGACTGTAGCTGGCTTTTTCGGCGTAACCAGACTGGTTGCTTTTCCACAAGAGCTTTTATTCTTTTGGAGAGAGTGCTGATGGCCCTAATCGGCCTTTTTAACGTCACCGGACTTTTTAGGGGTAACTTAAAGGGTTCCTCGAGCCGTGTGATCGACACACCGTCAGAGGGAATGGCATCACGCAGCGTGTCCTCGTCCCGTTCCCTAATAGATTCTCCGAGGCGTTTAGATCTGCATCGATTCGAAAGAAGCTTTTTACGAGATGATAATAGGGATGGCGATGGCACGGCACCTTGTGAGTTCAGATTTCGATCTTGCAAATTTTGCAAGTTTACTATGCTTGGAAAACTGTAAAGTAGCAACAACTCACATTACCTGACTCTGACATTGACATTGAAAAGTCATGTGTCTGTGCTGTGTCACTTACCTGCGTCGCAGCATGCGTTCGCGGCCTATGTCAAGCCCAACTGCCCCGCCCCGCAAAATCTGCGTTGTGCTGTGCTGCATCACCTGCGTCTCAGCATACGCTTAGCCTAAATTCCCCCCCCCCCCCCCCCTTGACGTACCTACTACGTCTACGTCAGCACATGAGTGCTTTCAGTAAACGTGTTAAATGAAGTATTTCGAGGTTAAAGAGTATAAGAAATTTACAAAATAAACAAAAAAAACCCATTTGGCATTGTTTGCATCAGCTGAATATCGAGCGTTCCCGCTTAACGAGATAGGTTCAAACTTTTCAAACGAATGAATTAAAGTAATTTTTTTTGTACACCATTAATATTTATATGAGACATAAATAAAACAATACAAAATGCTGTACACATGGCGATGGCTTAAAAGCGGATTTCTTCTAGACAACCATGTGTTGAGCTGCACAACAATAAGAAAGAGATGGGCTTAAGGGAAACGTTGGTATAAGAAAAAACATTTTTTAATATTATAATATTAGGTATATATTAAACGAATCTTGGCCCTGTCTGCCGAGCCGTATCCGCGCTACCTAATTAACATGTTACTACCATGTTACGGGTGCGCGTGCTGTGTAAAACCGTATATAATTAATTGCGTTTTCGTCGCCAAGCAAATAAGTTATAGCCGCCATTAAATCGAGACGTTGTCGGAAAAGATGAATCGTCATCAGCATATAATAGTCACACAGCTGAACTCAGGTCTTCCACGTGAAAATGGAGAGATCTCAACTAACTTAATACCTATACATGGAGATCGAGCCATAACCCATATGCGGCTGGCCCGATACAGGCTTCGTAGCAGGGAGGAGCTCAAGATATTTCAATTTGGTCATCCATCCGGTAAGTCGGAATTGTGAAAGCTGCTTAACTTGCAAGATCGCTACCCGAACGCGTTAACACCTGAGTAATGGAGCTCCTCTCAAAAGAAAAGTAATAGAAAAAATACTAGGCATATTTTTTTATAAATTCCTTGGGATTAACTGGATACATACCTACGGCTATTGACACGGATGTCACGGATGTCACGGATGTCCCAGATGGACCTTTAGTTACAATGAGCAATTGTGATTGCGAAAATAAATTATTAAAAAGAAATAAAATACAAAACAAAAAAGTATTAAAGAGAAATCCTTATCGCTTTAATTTTTACTTAATATTTTGTCCTGACGATGACGTTTCTAACCCTTTTTAGGGTCCGAGGTTAGTATGCAGACTGAGATGTAGAATAATATTGTAAAGGTCTTAATATATTTTAGTTTGATGCTCTAGTGAAAAAAATATGTGTAGTAATCTTTGTACACCAACGTTTCACAATAAATGCATCTCGTGACATGACGTGTTTTGATTTACGCACACAGACAATAATCGTGTTTAAATTGGCCATACATAATGTCGAGGGGACGATGACACGTGGTGTGTGACGTAAGCAGGCGGCAAAAATAGACGTGGAACCACACAGATTATTTAGATGCGCAGAAGGTATAATTTTTACAGTAGCATTAAGGCGCCTCACGTTTGCGCTTGTATGCTACGATTCCGTAGCTGAACGCTTACAATCTCGCATGGACTTTCGTAGCTTAGAACAAATGATGTATGGAATCGTAGCCGTGTAGCATTATACACAAGTTGCAGTGGTTTGGTGGCCCTAGACGGCAGCCATTACACGTTGAATGTCTCAAAATCAGATAAAATGTAGACATTTTATTGTTTGACGGTTATTGGTGACCGTCATGGCGCTGAAACAATTAATATTGAAGGTCTAATAGACAGTGATATTTGATAACGAACGCTATTTTATTAAACCTTCAGACGGAATGTTTTCTTGTCTTGTCTATGATTATTTTGCAAGTTTTGATTCGTCTACAGAACAGTCCACATACCATTGATTCGTCATTACTTTGTCTGTCTTATGATCGTTATTGCGACAGATCAACCAGTTGTTTATGTCTACTTTTACGTTCGTATACAAAACACTTTTAGTTTTTTGTTTTGTGGCGCTCAGTCAGGAACAGTCCTTCTGTTTCCATTACTCTGTGGCACAGCGTTGAAGCAAGGCAGGGCAGGCAGGTGACTGGTGAACCGAGACGCGCTGCAATGGCAACCAGCCACCGGCGCGGGGTTACGGTCAAAGAGAATTAGGGCTCGCGCTGTATTAAAACGCTTTCCTAATATTTTTCTTATCTATGGTTCCTAGCAGGATTTTTGACGCAGTGGCTAGCGCGTTGCGATCATGTAAGGTAAGCTACTTTTGGGAGGCCAAATTAAAATAGCTATTTCGTGCTTTGACAGGCACGTTAACCCGTTAGGACGAGTTTGGGGCGTTATAAATCTTTCGAACTCTCTTTTCTTCAGGGTGCTTAGTGCGAGTTTCATTCGATACTCGATTACGTTAACGAAAACGAGAATTTGTATGGCAAAATGTTAACTCTTCTCGTATGTCAGGAGACGCTGCTTCAATGCCAAACTAATTTTCGTTTTAGTAATCGTAATCGAATGAATACGGATAGTAAACGAAACTCACACTAAGCCTTAGGCACTTGACTATTCAGGCACTTATAACAGCGGGCAGAACCTCAGTCCGCCTACATGTACTTAAGGAAAGAGATAGTCAAAGCTTTCTTTCACCTTTTGGGCTAGAAACCTAAGTAGGTACGTATGGTGAGTTTATGTGAAAACGAAGAAAAATTTGTGTGGCAAACCTTTAACCATCTTCGTTGGGCACAGGCAATGCTTTGATGTTTATGTATTTGTATGAACAAATTCTCATATTTGATCGTGATCGAATAGCTAAGAAATCTCGCACTTGGCATCCTGCTCATGTTACCGCTCATTTTATAAATCTAAACTTTAAATACGACGAAATTCAGAGGAACCCTTGAAATAACCAATACATTTAGAAGCTACATAGGTAACTATATTCGTCTTTGAACGTTTCGAAATGTCATGTCAACTAATGGTAGTCGGATGCATAAATTGTCACGCTCTATTTAAATGAAAATACTTAACGTGCTGGAATAATACAATAATACAAAAAAAAAATTCACCGACTATTCCTTACTGTTACGAACTCAATAATAAAAAAATATTAAAAGTGACGTTTTCGCGGAGGGAAAATAGATTTTACTGTATTGAACGTTCTAGAACCACCTCTTAACTACTTTATAGCTATATTTTTATTACGTATTCATGATTTTTCTTCGATCAGTCCCTTCCGTGTACTGGCAATTTTCATGATTATGTCACAAAACATGACATAACAAAGAAGAAGGATGAGAGATTTTTCGTTGCTCTTTCGGTTTCTAGCACAGACCTATGGTCTGTGGTTTCTAGCTTTGCTCTTAGTTATTGTTCCGAGGTTATTCATATATTCTTGTTTATTAAATTGCCCTTGTCCTACTTTTATCAAAGGGCGTTGATAACTTTATAGTCCATTTCTTCCTTTATGCAATTATATTAGTTATTTTGTGGTGTTGCAATTAAGAAGTTGCACAAGAATTTTTGTAAGACCGTGAAACAAATGCTGTTCATCTTCCGAAAATCCTACATTTAGTGACGAAAACATAGAAACATTTAGGTACCAGGAATTCTAAATAGTTTTGTTTGTATAATGGCTTTAGTTCCTTTCTTCGTGTTTTGCTCTACGGTAGCCCAGGTGCAATATTATCCCGTCAATCGCCTACGCTACATTCCCACCTCGGACTTTTAGTGACACGCGACATTTTATTCTATTAACGTCAATAAGATGTGAGTGTTTGTGTTGAGTTGTGTAGGTGTTGTGTAGGTGTTGTGTTTTAGGAAAGTTGTATTTCAGAGCAAATATTAGCTATGTTACAAGCGACCAGAGCCTCGATTGTGCTATTTTAAGGCCGGCCGCACAAATACGGTTTCCCACAGACCGAATGTGGCGGGTTCCCGGTTAAGTTAACGTCAGGTTTTCTTTCCGTTTGGAAAATAAACTTAATGTTTGCGCCTTGTTACTAATTTTTTATGTAAAACATGCATTCAGGTTTATGAATCGGAATTCCGAAGGTTTAAACCTTATTTGTTTGGCCGCCCTAAATCGTCCACCATCGTGTCTCGTTGACCTGATTTTGACATTTGGATTGACTATGATGGGAAAAATATAGCCACTAGCGCATACGTGGTTGCGATACGGAACAGTTGAAGGCAGGTGCTGCACTGTATGCCTTTGTATTTATGTATCCTGGACCCTGATTACATGTCTTTTGTTATTGGAACACAGTCAATGAGATTAGGTAAGGTATGGTTTCATACCTTACCTTACCTAAGTAGTTTGTCACAAAGATGATACCTATCTTCTTTGTGGACAATAATGTAGCTGCTTTCTTTAGGGTTATCTTTATCTTAGTATTGCAGTTATAATCTTAAGAGATTTTGATTTATCTTTGAATAAATAATAAACCTATTACACGCTAATAAACTATTAAGCATTACGAGTATAATCATTTGATTAGACATTACTTTTACATAATCGGAAAAACGGCTCAATTATATTGAAGCCGCCCCGCCGTGCCGGCAGCTGTTTAGATAATTTTCGGTAATAGGTAGGTAGAGTTTCTTTTTCCATGATATTGTAAAACACAAGTCATGCATGTGTCATGTTCTTGAGAAAGCACACTTAATAAGGTCATTGTTCTCAAAAATAATTATTAATTGTAGGTAACATATTTCGGTAAATGCTTAAGCTTAGGTAATCATATTTTTACATCTTTGATGTCAAAGCGAAATAAAACTTTCAGAGATATCTTTAAAGATCTTTAAAGTCTCAATCATAAGAGACGTGTGCCACTTGATAAAGTAGAATAATCACTTTTTAATCTGCATTTAAAAATGAACGAGGGAATGTTATAGTTGAGATTTATCGAGATATATCTGTGATCTTGGGCGACAGTGTTAAGTGAAAGCTATACATTGACCTATTAAAGTGGAACGACGGATAACAAGATTTTGTAGAGTGTGTCAAATAGCAAAAGTGTTTTAGTTATGACGTAACAAGTATTTTTGGAATGTTTTGGAGACTTTGAATTTTATATTATCGAGCCTAACACGATTCTATACATAAATGAATAACTACTAATGTATTATATAAGTACGCGGTTCCTTATTTTTATTATTGTGTTTAATTCCGAGTAAAGGAATATTACTGTTTCTTCGGTGTATTATTTTACCAAGCATCGTCGTAAACAATTGGTAACCCCGTCGTGATATATAATTTGTTGCGAACAAATTACAATTTGGAAAAGTGTTTTTTTTTACCCACGAACGGTGTTTGTACCCGCACCCTCTGGCGTACCAGGTAGGTGCACTTACAATTATGCTATCATGGCGACGTCCAACCCGTGCAACAACAATATGTATTCATAGTGCATAAATGCAAATTGGCGTGTGTTTATATTACATTTTATTATCACCGACCCGTATTTGACAAGTGTTGTGATTAAACCAATCACTTGTATTTGTATTTATTTCAATGATGGAGTGGATCAACCTAAAGTTGGGTCAGTCAGTATATAATTTTAATAGCTATACATTTTTCTGCTTTGCTGCCCCGTGAGTCGCATGTGATACCTATATGATATGATTATCGTTATAAATATTGAATATCGAGGTTGTTAACCATTATTTACACCGAGAACTAAAAAATCATAAGACTAGTTAGACTAGGTACTGGAAATTTCGTGCTAAGGTTATTTTAAAAATACGAGTGTTCACTCGAAAGCTTCTGTCAGACACTGCACGAACGGAGTTCCGGGCGATTTCTATTCACAAACGACTGTGGCGCGTACGTTTTCAGTGGAAGACAAAGTGCTCTCCAGCCGACCTAGTTACAGAATTACCCCGTTGAACACAGGTAGTACAGATCTATTTTCATTTGATTTCCTAACTGTTTGACATACTTTACAACACTGCGACGGCTTAGCCGGGAGCATCGCCCGCCCATTGTGATATAACTGACATTTATAACGCGATTACACGCCGTGCGCGTATGTGAAAATAGCAGGGATTCGAATTAGAACCGAATAGTGTGCAGCTGGGGTGCAGTAGACGCTTGCGATAAGAATTCGTAGATACACTGTTTCAAAATTCTTTATTCATAACTTGTATGAAAGTCACGACGAACGTCACGCCATCGAAAGATTCGCAAGTCTACGACAAGAGACCTTGTTATTATCTGGAAGAACCAGTTAGAAAGTCATCAAAACAGAAAAGAAGTCCTTCTTTTACAGCGTCAGAATATTAGAGTGTATGTAAGTGCCTTAGCTCCTTATCATAGTATGACATTAATTCCATTAATTCCATTTTCAAGACAAAAAGTATATGAGTCCTACCTAATTTTGAAAAAAGTAAAGCACGTATTAAAAATTAAACAATATCGTACTGATAAAAAAACAAAAACTGTTTAAGACAAACAATAATTTATACACAATATCGTACTGATAAAAAAACAAAAACTGTTTAAGACAAACAATAATTTATACACTTTTATACTAATTTTTATCTGGTGAAGGTCGCGGGAAGCCGCTGGATGCGGGCTGCACAAAACCGATCGTTGTGGAGATCCTTGGGGGAGGCCTTTGTCCAGCAGTGGACGTCTTTTGGCTGAGATGATGATGATGATGATGATAAAATGTTTTTGCTTTGTTTATATAATTTTAACGCAAATTATGTTGCGAAACAAATTACAAAAACACTAATGTTGAAAAAATTTCCACGAGCAGGATTTGAACCTTCACCCTTCTGACATACCGGGTCAAGTGCTCTTCCAATTGAGCTATCGTGGTTCTAACCAGCCCGCCGAAATTATTCAACACTATTTACTTTTTTACTTTGAAAGCCAAAGGCGCCAATTCAATGTCAACAACTATGATGGATGATGATGATGATGATGATACGATTTGAAGTTGTTTTTATTAAAGTCCGTCCGAAATTTAGAGAGGTTTATAATATGAATTTGACCATGATTTCATGCATTCCCCGTTCGGCTGCCGTCGTCGCTTCCAATATCTGTCACATATCTTTATTCCCAAAAGCCGTGTTAGGTACATGCCGTACAACAATTCGTTTGTCCGTTTGTCTCTCATCGAGCGCCACACAGAATTCATCGGCGATATTCGTTGAACGTGTTGTTGTATGTGTAGGTACCTACGACACGCGTTTTTTTTCTTGGCAATATCCCTTGTTTTATTTCGTGTATTTTATTTTGGGACGCCGAGTCCGCTGACGATTTGCATTTTTACGATTGTGGAAACCAGTCACAGTAGGTATCACAGATATGGTAAAAGCATTAGATAAAACTAGTGGCTCCCTTGCGACTTCGGCCGGTTAAGAACACCCGTATCCCATGATGGACCCCTATTCCAGCGCTGCCTACCGGGTCCAATTGTAAATCTAAACCATTCTCAAATCCAATTGAACACACACAGAAAATTTCATCCAAATCGGTCCAGCCGTTTAGAAAGAGTTCAGTGACATACACACGCACAGAAGATTTATTTATTTATAGATAGAGCCAATTTAAGTAAGGTAAGTAAATATCCTATTACTGTCATACTGCTGGGCAAAAGCCCCATCATTGAAATCAACTCATCGCTATAACTAATTGATGTTAGTGATTATGGCAATGTATCGAAGAATCCGACGCCCGCTTTGCCTGACCTGGGAATTAAACCCAAGACCGACCAGGGTATCAGGTCAAGCGATTCTGCCTTATAAATAAACAAAAAATAATTTAACCAGCAGTGGACTAATATAGGCTTGGAATAGATATTCCGTGTTTTATCCCGTCATGTAAACTTCATTTCAGATTAGAGTTTATACTCTGTTTATTTGTAAGGCCCCTAAAGTTTAATCTGATAGAGCACTTTCTTAGTTAGTTTTAAAAACTTAATTTATGCCTACAATCAAAATATAACTAAATACAAAGAGTACCTACTATAGAGTATATTTTTCACTGTTTATTGGCGAGCCTTGTTGGTCAGATTTACCAACAATTCATCCGATAGTTCCAATGCACTATCTGTAGGCTAGAATGTAAACAAAATGTTGTTCAATAATAACAACAGTCATTCGTTAATTGCTAGTACAAATAGAACAGGGGTTCAGAAGATAAATAAGGGCACTAGTCCAATTCTCGGTGAGCACGCTTTAAAATAGCACCAACAGTGACATTTGCACATCTCTCTGATGCGGTCTTAAAACAACTTTCGTTCATGGATCTTTTTGAACAACAGAGTGATCGATGCCTGGAATAAACAACCTGAGGATATTATAACAGCGCAAAGTTTCAACCAGTTTCAGAAGAGAACTTACATTACAACAAAATGAAATGAAAATATATAATTGAGTTCACATTGGTTGTAACGCATGTAACTATTCGTTTGTTCGCAACTGCTTGCCTGGTTTATCTGTAATAGTAATAATAATAACAATGTCGTATTATCATCATTATATCTATTTTCACAAAACTTAATCAAGAATCGAGGTAATAAAATTTTATTCCAAATTAGTCGACAATTATGTTAATTAAAGTCCTAATTACATTTAACGAAATTGGGGATATGAAAAATCAGTGTGGCATATAATTGTGTAGCCCAAATGGCCCCATTACCCAACATACACACATGTTTGTATTACATGCGGTGTTTACCTATAAATTTTTGCTACAAAGTTAGTACAGACTCCTGCACATCAACGTATCCAAAACTGTCAAATTTCTTTAATACATTGACAACCATATGTCTTAATAATAAAGTTCGAAGTCTATTGAGGAAATTTGACAGTTTGTAGTAGGTTGATGTGCAGGCGTGTGTACTTTTCTTAATTATAGATTTAGCAAGCGTTGGTAAAATAAATAAATATAAAATAAATATATAGAAACTGGAAAAAGAATTTAATAGCCGATAAACTTGACCATAATTGAGTTTGGCGCCATTAGCTTTGATTTGTAATTGTAAATACATACGTCAGGCACACACGCCTCACACGTGTAAAACGGCATTTCTAAGTAGGTTCACTTCGACAGATACACCGACCCGTTTTTAAATGTGGGGAGCCAGTAGGCGGGGTAATTGGACGATTCGAACCCGGCGCACTGGCACCGGCACTCGGCAGTTCTCATTTGGGTCATCAAAGAAACATCCAATTGGACCAGCCACGAATTGGAGCAATTGCGAATTGGACCAAACGCGAATTGGACCAACCGCGAATTGGACCTTTTTTTGACGATTGGACCAAATGCGAATTGGACCAAACGCGTCTAAAGGATGTGTAACATTGATCACTGCTCCTGTTCTCTAAAGCTTTCTGCCACATATAGTTATACGGTATGACTCTGGAGGTAATCACATTATCAGTCACTTATGGATCTATAGCTGCGTTCTATGTTACACTTTATTGAAAAGTAGCCCCATTTTGCTGTATACAGGGTGTAATCGTTAAGTGTGCACAGGCGATTATTCCGAAACTATGAGAGATATCAAAAAACTTAAAACTGATAACGAAAGTACGTTATCTAATGAGTAAAATGGCATCAATAACTTTTTAAAAATCAAACGAGAAGTATCCAAATTTTTTGACATTAAACACTCCCATACATTTAGTATGAGATTAGTAGAAAGGTTTTAGTTTTCTTATTTTAAGTGGTCTAGTACTCATTTTACCTTAATCATATTTTATGATTACGTATGATATGAATTATCATATACATATCATATACATTTGCGGAGCAATTATTAAATTACTCCGTCATTGTATCGCACAACAAGGACGTCATTCCGAACATCTACTTTGATTACAAAATTTTGTGTTTTTATACAAAGAAATAAATATTCAATTCAAAGATAATATTATTATTTTTGATATACATTATTTTGTTATGTTAATAAAGCTAAATTAACCTTTTAAAACAAGGAAACTAAAACCAAAATTTTGGATACTTCTCGTTTGATTTTTAAAAAGTTATTGATGCCATTTTACTCATTAGATAACATACTTTCGTTATCAGTTTTAAGTTTTTGATATCTCTCATAGTTTCGGAATAATTGCCTGTGCAAACTTAACGATTACACCCTGTATAGAGAACTATAGAGGCATTTAAAGTAAGGGGAGGCTGCCCTGTCTAATTTCCTGTAGCTGAGCAAGTAGAGGGTAGAAGAGTCCCTCATAGCCCGGTGTCTTGTCGGTGATTCAGTTAAACAAACGTTTTTTTAATGTTTTCTATTCTATAGCCGTCAAAACCTCTGTATTTCCCTAAGATTGCCCATAAGCATAGAAAGTTTAAGCCTATATCCAGCAGTGGACTATTGTCAGCTGAAGATGATGAGGATGATGATGATAGAAAGTTTCTTTAAAAAAAAATAAAAGAATTAGCTTTGAAGTTTGTAAGGGATACGAAGTTAAATAGGTTTTAAAATAAAGCGACATGTAACAAGGATGCATGAAAATGAAACCCAACTCGAAAAGTTATGAATACGAATGTTGATGAGAGAATGAGTGCATCGTAATTCGAAATAACCGATGACAGACGAGACCATCGTTGTTGTTACGACAATCGCTATGGGAGCTACGAGCTACGAGACACGAGTGTTATTAGGAACCTGCTACGAATACGTGTTTTGTCTCTTTTACTCTAATTTGAAATGACGTTTAAATGACAGGAACAAAACACAGAATCACGGTTCCTTATTCCTTGTTCATTTGTAAGGCACTTACCCCCGTATTAATTAACAAAGTGTAAGCTTGGAGTAGTTACTCCGTGGTTTGTTCCCGTCATGTAAACTTCATTTCATATTAGAGTAAAAGAGACAAAACACGGAGTAACTACTCCAAGCTTACACTTTGTTTATTAATAAGCCCCTTAACGTTTACATTGCTGGAATATGAAAAAACGATAACAATTTTTGTGAATTATCCGCATTCTAAAAATTCCACTGTTGAACTATTATCTCTTTTTTTATTTATACCATTTTTTTATCAAAATTATTACTAAATAGCTACTAAGTACGTTACCCAGTTCGATTTCTGTTATCGAATCTGTTAATTCGGTTAAAAGTGCGAAAGTTTAGCGAACGCTAGTCGTGGTAAGTATAAATTGTTTTATGTAATTATCAGCAGTCTTCATATGCGCAGTAAACATTTGTTTCCTTGAACTAGTATATTTGATTTTTAAAACTTTACTAGCTAAAAGTAGGAAAAGCTTTGGTTCAAGGTAATGTTACCATAACATACTTTTTCTATGTAAAACGTTTCTATTAAATTCTAATTGGTCACTCAGCCACCCCGGCTTCTTGTCGAAATGAAGGCATAAAATTTAGGTAAAAAAAGTTAAGTTTTAAATTCAATTTTCATAAAAAAATATATAATTGTTTTTCCGTTTCATTGTATATCGCCTGTACCAGTAGCCGCAGTGTATAGTATAAATAAATACGTCAAACATAGGTGAAAAATCATTTTTTATAGATGCGCTACAAGTGCATCTCTTCCAAACAACCTTTGTGTATTCTAGTAATAGTACACTTACCTTGCCAAAGCTGCCCTTTCCAAGCACCTTGATGAAGTGGAAGTCTTCTATAGCGTACTTGCGGAAACGCGGTATGGATCTGGCAGGTGGCGTGAAACGTCCCGTCTTTCGGAACAGACCGTACGCCGTTGACTGTTCTGTGGAAGGCATGTGGATTAATCTCAGGCTCATTATCTCACTCAAGTATAATTAAGTAAGGTTTAAATAAAAACTTTAGTGCGGAACTTAAACAACACCACAACAAGAATATAGAGTGAGAAATGGCGTAAGTACGAGTATTTAACTAGTCTTGTATTATAATTATTATATAATGTGATTCATATTTTATCACAATTTAGGATCATAACAATATCTCGTAGTAAGTTTCTCAGCCCTGAAGTCTTACTAGAAATTAGTGCAACTGTATAGTAACAATTCAAAACACGCAATTCAGGGTAGGGTTCAAATTATAATCAAATAGCTGTCGTAATATCTGTAACTTAGAAAATATTATATTTAGTGCTCATGAGTGCTATATCCTTACACACTGCAATGCCTTACCTGAAGATAAATTGACAATGACAGACTTACACCATCAACTATTGAAACAAAGTTATTAATACATGCATAATTAATATTCGGAATACATTATGACGATTCGCCGCTAATAGCTCTAATCGCTAGCAGTCCGGATGGCTGCGCGCACGATGATTTATTGGCGCAAGTGTGCTAGCATTTAGAAATTTCTCATCACTTCAAGATTTGTATCACATAATAAATATTTTGTTTTATACTCGTAATTAAAGGTAAGCTATTTTTATAAAGCGTGTGCGTGACATGCTGTTTGCGCGCTATGTGGTAGCCAGTGTTAATTTTTTTATTTTTATTTTGTGATTGTATTTGTGTTTTAGTTATTTCTTTTATTTCTCATTTTTTGTGCCATTTACTATAATTGCTCCTGCAGAGTACGTGTAAACGCTTATGATGATCACTGTAATTGGTGCTAACCGATTACAGAAATAAAATAAGTTCATAACTTATTTTATGCATAGTGCAGTGGCGTGCACTTGGAGGGACCTATGTCCAGCAGTGGACATATTTACTACTCAGGGATAGTTGGTGAGTTGGACAGTGACATAACTACAGTGACACTGTAGGTATCGTGGTGGAATCAGCGTTTCACACCAATTTTTGTCGCCAAAAATGTTATAGACTTTCACAATTAGAAAAAAAAAATTGGAGCTAGAAAGCAGGTGGTCTGTATTCAATTGTCGCTAAATATACAAATCAGCTGCCAACCCCTATTTGTAGTGAATAAAGGAAAAAAAATGTCTGTAATCCTGTTGAACACCAGTGCTAACTGGTGGAACGAGGAGCTCGATGGCGCAGTGGTTAACGCGCCTGGTCCACGTTGCGAGTGCTGAGGTTAAGCAACTTTCGCAAAGGCCGGTCATCGGATGGGTGACCAAAAATGTATCTTCTCGAGCTCCTCCGTGCTTCGGAAGGCACGTAAAGCCGTTGGTCCCGGCTGCATTAGCAGTCGTTAACAACCACCAATCCGCACTGGGCCCGCGTGGTGGTTTACGGCCCGTTCTCCCTATCCATCCATAGGGAAGGCTCGTGCCCCAGCAGTGGGGACATATAAATGAGCTGATGATGATGATGATGGTGAGTGGTGCTACTACCCTACAAAGCTTTTCAATTTAATTTTTTGTTTGTTTGGTCTGTTTTTAGTCACGGTTTTTAGGTATTTGGTGTGATGTTTTGTCTTTGTCCATGACTCTGTTTAGTTTTAGTTATTATTCTGAGGCTCTGCTAAAATCTTAAAAGAGTGTAGTGCTCGTACAAAATAGTAAGTGACATGTTCAGATGAAAGTTTGATTTTCATTAACGTCATTGAACTTGTCGTGCCATTATTTATCTTGCTCGTGACGCATATTCAAATTGAATATAATATGATTCCCGTTTTCCAGACAATTTGGCTGGACGACGATGTACGGCGATGACGTCACACTTATTTTTGGTTGATTTCATTTAGTTATCACGTGCGTTCTTTATTTGGCTTTTAATTGATTTATTACTTATTTATTAATAATTTCGTGGACTGATATATTTCATAAAACTTTCGTGCAAAAATATTACTGTTGATAGTGAAAACAGGAGCTCTCTATTTCCCTTCTTTTTAAATTATAAATTCTATTAGTCTTTTTATCAATACTAATATTATATAGAGGAAAGCTATATACTTATGTAATTTTGTTTGTAACGAATAAACTCAAAATCTACTGGACCGATTTAAAAAAATCTTGCACCATTAGAATGCTACATTAGCGCTGAGTAACATAGGCTATATTAGAAAGATATGTCCACCCGTGCGAAGCCGGGACGGGCCGCTAGTAGTTTATAAAAGAGACTCAAGACCACGTGATGCAAATAAATATTATGATTATGATTATACAATTTTGCTTATACATCAAGTTACAAGATCCTTTTGTTCTGATTAAATGCCATTTCGAGTTTTGGTATCCCATGAAAGATTCAAAGCTCTAATTCTTACAAACCAATAAATAAGCCAATTTTAATTAAACATAGAGAGTTATTGATTGTTACAGGAAGACATTAAAAAAAATGTTTAAGTAATAGAAAGTACCCTAAATTGTCACTTAGATATTTCTTAATTTTGTTTCTGACAGTTACATAAGATAATTATTACGGAATTAAACGAAATAAAATCGTGTGCGTCAAAAGGTCGTCGACAACATAACTCAGGATAATGTTTACGTTCGCACTGTGCGTAGTATGTGGTAGTATGACACAACCAGCCGGCGCACACCATCTGTGACATATTAATTCTCTTTCACCTCGGATGAGATCGCGACCGAGCTGCTAAAAATATTTGCTTCGTACAATATCAAGGTCGTGTTAAGAGATTTCGTCAAATTCGCCACGTCTGCGTACCTACATTGTCTTTAATAATATTTCGTTGCAAGATAAAATTTTACTAGATAAAATCAACCAGCTTCAGGAGCTATTTATAGA
This sequence comes from Eudonia truncicolella, assembly GCA_949315975.1. Lineage (NCBI taxonomy): Eukaryota > Metazoa > Arthropoda > Insecta > Lepidoptera > Crambidae > Eudonia > Eudonia truncicolella. The sequence continues at coordinate 14,824,207 of OX438830.1, read as the reverse complement.
GCATTGTGAATGCAACATTCAAAAAATAATATAAATATTTCGTTGGTTTTCCTTTTCGAGATCCATTTTCCATTTTAATCGTTAGTTAGCATTAGAAATTAGAATTAAAATCTCTAAATTATAAGTTTCCCTGATTTATTGTAATTAACTACTAGCAGTTTTACTACTTTTTACTGGCGTAGATCACAGCGCTAGCATCTACAATAAATAGTAGCAATGATTAATTGCTTTGGCACGATATCTGACTTTAGGAAGTAAATTAATAAATTGAACATGACCCAAACATTTATTTCCCCACAATTAATTTGAGACCTTTATTTAATTATATTTTGTAACACACGACACGAGATATACGTAAGTAAAGAGATATATTGTATATAAGATTTATTGACTGATAAGGCTAATAATTTAAATATGGGCTTTGCGGCAGGCAGAGACGTCAGTTAGCATACTCATTACTTAGCACGCTTAGTACCTATGATTTGTCAATGTAAGAAATAAAAGAAAGTAACTAACATTTTCGTCGTAAGAGCTATTTTAGAATTATATATATTGATTACCAAGTAAACATTAACGATAATTGACGTCTCTGAGTGCGGCAGTTTATCTTTTAATAAAGCAATATATCATTTGTGAAGGAATTTATTATAGTGATTATAACTGTATTTATTATAAGTTTAAAAAAGAAAATTATTATAGTTATTGTGAAAACTTGATTGTGGTACCCGATTAGAACGCGGAAATCATATTGTGAAAATTAAGTGGAACGTGGGCTTGCACTCGAGCGGTCCGAGCGAAAGTCCTACCTCTTTCATCACTGATATTTATAGCCGTCTAAATACAATTTGCTTTATGCCAATGGTGTCAGGAAGAAGTAAGAAATATTATTTTATAGCGAACAAGAAGCTTTTCCAAAAATAGAAATGTTCGAGTGTTGTTTATCGCATTGAAATGTAAAATGGGGATCTCTGTAATGTATATGGTTTGGTTACGTCATAACAATAAAAACTTTGCATCAAAAAATATGATATCTTTTTCGTAATTTCATAAGATGTATGTGTTAGTTAGCAGCAAGCGATGTAAGTGACAACACTGCAAAAGTAGCCTAAAACGTCAAGCTAACAAAAAGGCATCCAAGCGAAAACACTAGAGGGGATAACCATATTTGTAAAGTCGGTTGATAATAAATAATACCACTACCCCATCTTAGCCTACGTGCAACTAAAGGGCAGCTAGCTATCTCGAAGCAGCATGAGGTTCACCATTTGTCACGCTGGGTGCCATCGAGGTGGAGATGAAGCTTTGGTAAATAAATTGTGGAAAGGACCGGTGTACTTTCTACATCTGCCCAGTCCTGACTACCCCTCTGGGATATGGACATGAGCGTACGTGTGTAGAGGTCATTGTCATGGCTTACCGAGTTCCTGTTCTGAGACGTCAGCCGCGTCATGCGTGTGCGCAGTGCTGGTCGACGTCCCGGGACTTTCGCCACCTGTATAAATTACATAAAGTAATCTGCTCTGCTATACCTAGTATTGCGTTATCTGTATCGAGTTTTCTTCTAGGAAAGTCATATAGCGAGGACTGTTGCACCGTTCAGATTTTCGATGTCTGCTCACCGTTGCTGAATTTACAATTTAAGTTTTCACAGCAGATGTTGGTATGGATTTCTGTTATTCTTCCTTGTGCTTTTCTAAAAGAACTGTACGCAAAGTTCTGAACTTCTAGTATATAAAAAAAAACTTGCTTAGAAGATTAAATGTTGGGGCTATTTGGATGATTTACTAAAGATATAAGGACGAGACCTTTCTAAAATCGATGATAGTTTTAAATCTCGTAATTATTCAAGTCGTAAGCTCCCCTAATTCTGTGATATTTTTTTATTCTGGTTGCGGTCTGATGAAGGTGCTAAGTCTGGCCCAAACAAACCTTCTTATATGAAGATTTAAGAAAAAAATACGGAAACACGAATTTAAAAATAACTAATAAGATGTTCAGGATTGATTGTTGAAACTTGTACATAATATTAAGTGCAAAAAGTAAGTGTAGCGTGACTTTAAAGTAAGAACGGAGTAAGAGTAGAATATAGAAAATGAGGTAAAGTTAGAGTTAAAATAAACCATGGAAAAGCAATAAATAAATAGGTCACGTGAAAGTATTTGGCTTGTTAAAATTTGGTATAAATATAAATGATTGAAGTATCTTCCCATTTTCTATTAAAAGCCCTCGAAAACGATATTGGCTTCCTCTTACGACATAGTTTTGGACAGACATGTTTTGAAAGGAACTGTAATTTATTAAATGACGATGTCTTTATTAAATAAAATTCAAAAACGCATTAGCTAATATTTATATTAAATTAAGAGATTTATAAATTATGTCTGTTCATATTTAAAAAACAATCGTTAATGTAGAATATAAAATGTATAGACAAACAATTGAAGCAATTATTAAATGTTTACCAAAATCTTCATCAACGGATTAAAACTTCAACTTGAAAAATGTACCAAGACAGTCTGCAGCAGGATCGGAATAAAAATACGCCCGTGCCGTTTGAAGCACTGCCAGATGATCGACTATGATCGCAACCATCGATTTATTGTTACGGGCCGGCACACTTGCTGGCATTGGTCCCCATCCGCGGATGTGATCTCATTGATTGATGTGTGACATAGATCAATGGAAATTAGAATTCCGTTTGTCTATTATTGAGAATCGGGAATGATTCATATCAATTCAAGGTGTTAAAAGAGCAATAAACTACTTTTATAACAATTATTAATTCATTATTTGATAATCAAAGCACATAATGTGCTAATATTTACTTCTATATTAGGAGAATACGGACATCTACCATTTGTTCAAGTTTATATCAGCAGCAATTGATGCTATTAATTCCGTACACAGGTGAGAGACGAATGATTGGCTCCTGTCCAGACTGTACCGACCACATCTTACTCCTACGCAGCACTATACCCGTGGGTATAAACAAATACGCACAATTCTTTATGCGTTATTTTATTACCCCACTGTGTTGCTTTGTGTATAATGAATTTTATATACGATTATACCTCAGAATTTCTGTTCATATACATTATTACCGTTATTCTAAAATGTACTGTGTATTGAGACAAATGAAATTGAAACAGTTCCAATGATAAAAAATTTCATTTTCGTCGTCAGACAATCCATTCGTTTTAAGTATACTATTATTGACGGAAGATTGAGCTAATTCTTTTATCTTGTGATTTGAGGTATTTTTACACGTGTAACTAATAATAGTCGTTACAGACGATAGCCAGCCAATAAAACATAGCTTTATTTCGAGCGGGTCGAGTCGACTGACGTATCTGTGACGTTAATGTTTCCGATACATTATGTTCGAAATATAATATGACCTCCAGTATTTGAAAGAATATCTTCGCATGAAACCTACCTTTTCTAGATGAGTTTCGAGACGCCAAGGCTTCGACCAGGAGCCGTTGGTTCACACCGCACAAATTCGCTGTCAACTTTTCACACTTGCGATGGCAGTTTACGTCACAGTCTAAAACAAAGATCGTCATGTTTCGCGACTACATAAAGAGGCTACCCCTTTCAATTTGTTTGCCTTACAGCCGTGCAAAAGCATCGTGCAGTCGAGAGTTTCTGTACATTGTTAGTGGAAAGTTAGTTATGAACGGATGATGTGTTTGTATTGTATTATGGTTTTGTTGTTTTAGTTGTACCTTTTTTGATTTGAACAAATCCTGCAGGTGAAGCCGGCGCCGATGAGTCGAATCCAGAGTCGTTAGATCCAGTAGACGTCCTCCCATCAGTGTTGTTTTCACATTCGAAAAATTCTGCCGAACCTTCACTCGCGTCCGATTCATCTTCTTCGTCTGACGATTCTTCCTCAGATGAGGAATCCGAAGAACTCGATGAATGTATCACTTGGGGAGCTTTCTTTTGTAGTGGTCGTGGGGTCGCAATCAGTGGTCTCACTGCAGCTTCTTCTTTAACCGGTTTCCTTGAGCTGGGTGTGGGCGGCAGTTTGGTTGCCCCATCCGAAGACGACTTGGCCTCTTCTATGTTTTCTACAACTTTGGGAATGTTTTCAGATTTTTTATCTTCTTCTACGTTTTCTTGCGGCAAAGGTAATTCAGGTTTTTCTACATTATCTTGAATTGGAATGTTTTCTAAATTTGTTGCAACTTTATCAATTAGGTCAACTGGCTCTTCTTTTGTTTCCAAACTGTCCTTACGATCTTCATTTTCTATTTTTGATAATCCATCATTTGTTTTATCAGATAAAAACTTATCCGATTCTGAGCTTATTAACTCGTTTTCTAATACATTTTGCGAACATTCATTAGTTTTAATTTTGCTATCAATAATTGTATTCATAGGTTCAATTACGCAAACATGACTATCAATTATTGCGTCAGTCTCCTCTGATTTTCTCCTCTTAATTTCATCGCATACCTTAGTTTTGTTTTCTGTGATGGAGTTTAGTGGACTTTTGTTCTTTGTGCTATTGCTTGCTTTGCTTATTTCAGTACTTGGAACTTTATCCAAAGAAGTTTTCTTCGTAATGTCCTTTATTTTACCTTGGCTATTAATTTTTTTTAATGGTGCAATTTTAGATTCTGTGTCATCTTGCTCTAGCTTATCTTGTTGTAATATTAAACTTGGGGTTTTATCGCTAACTTTTTCAGGATTTGATAAAGGAACTTTCGGAAGGGATTTTTTCTTTATTACTTTAACAACTTTTATACTTTGATCAACAGTTTCCATTTTTGTGTTTATCTCATTATGACTTTTACATTCATTCAGGTTTGGCTTATCAAAATGAGAAAGGATTACTTCCTTAGTTTGATCTTCGCTCTCATTTGTAATATTTTCTCTCTGGATATTAACATGCTCATTTTCCTTAAAAGCGTCAAGAACATCATTTGCGTTAGTTGAAATTTCTTTTTCATGATCCAGGAGTATGTCCGTAATCAATTTGTTATCAGGCTTATTTTTTTCAGATATACTATTTTTTTGTTTCTGTTTCGTACCTTCATAACTTTTAGTTGTTTTTAATACTTCTTTTGTCGTATTTGGACAAACAGTATCTGTCTTAGTTATTTCTTCTATGAAGTCTTTTACTTTATTATCAATGGGAATTATCGAACATAGTTCAGGTTCTTCTACTTTTTTTTCGCTAGTTTCTTCTATTACAATGACATCAGAAACTGGTTCAACTTTTGATTTTATTTCTTCACACGTCTTAAATGATGTTGATTCTTGATTTTCTAACTTCATAATTACAGTGCTTCCTTCTGTTTTTAAACAAATAGGTTCCTTTGGTATAACATCAGCACATTTTCCTTTATGCTGATATTCAGAAGACATATCCAGGTCAAAACTTTTTCCTGGTTGAAACTCATCGACCATTATATTATTATCAACGAGATTTATATTTTTATTAGATTCTTTAATATCATTATCTTCGTTAGTCGTTATCAAGTCTTCCTCTTCCGGAAACCAAAACAATGCTCTTTTGTGCTTTTCTCTAGTGTCTTCAATATTTTGCTTTCTCTTCATTAAATAGACGGTTTCTCTTTTACCAATTTTATCCCAAAAGTTACCGTCATCTGGCTCTGGGGATATAGTTTCTTCATTATGTAAAACAGTGTCTTTATGTTTTTTCTTGACACTTATGCGATTTTTGTCACTTCGTTGAGGTGTTTTTACTTCATTTTCTTTGTCTATTTCTGATATGTTTTCATCAATAAATGTACTGTACGTGATTTCCTTTTTGGGTGTGCGAGGTATTTCTTCAACAGTCACATTTTCAACTTTAAATTTAAGTGGACTCTTTGGCGGCGAAATGTCAACCGTTCCAGTTATTTTTGTTTTTAGTTTTGGTTTAGTTTTTACTTTACTATCGTTTTTTATAGAAAGTCTTTCTTCAATTGAAGGTAAATCAGAGCTTGTAGTTAGCTCCTTTGGAAACTCAGTGATCGAGTCCAACCGGCATATTGATCCTCCAGATGATGATCTTCTCAAACTTTTTCGTTTTGATAACTGCCTGTTATCTTTAAATGATTTGAGATTGGCATGTAAGGAATGATCTGATTTCGTCGTTTTTAGTGGGTTATTCGAAGAGTTAGACTTTTTCCTTTGAAATGATTTTAAATTTTCTGACATGTCTTTCACATCGTCTTTGACACCAACTTTACTCAAGTCTAAGGCAGTTGTACTCAAATTTTCTTTTTGAATCAATGAATCTAACAAACTTGCTTGCTCTGCCAAAAGTTCCATCGAGCACCGCCGATCAGGAGATTTGTTATCATTAATGTTTGACAAAGGTGTTGTAGGTAGACTTTGAGTGACTTCTGCTTTTATTTTAGCAGTGTCTTTGACAATTATGTCAGTATCGTCATCTCTTATTTTAAACTTTTCTACTAGTTTAGTTCCCAATGATTTCTTTTCTTTTTTTCCTTTATAAATTAAATCTTCGGACAGTTTTTCCCTCCAACCTAGCATAGGTTCCTCCGTTGGTTCGTCTTCGATTTTATCAGAAGAATTGTTTTTCTCGGATGCATCATCATTGAAAGAGTCTTCTTTAGCCTCCTCAGAAGGCTTACGAGGAGAATCTCTTTCACGTCTTTTAATTGTATGAAGCCTGACTACTGTTCTTCCTCGCTTTATCGTGCTTCTTTGGTGGCCTGGCGATGAATCAATTCCAGTTTCGGGTTTTCCATCCACTCGTGGCATAAAAGGACCATGGTCTTTATTAATATCACTTTCACTTTCTTTTTTTGGAGAGGGTTTAGGGCTAATCACAGGAACACTCTCTTGTCTGGGACGGTATCTGTCTCTCGACACGTCAATGTCAGCTGTGTTGATGTTGATAGGCCGTGGAATATATCCTGCAGTTCCATAGGTTCTTTTAGCGATCGGAATTCTTCTTGGGCTGCTGATTCGCACTGGACTTGCTGTAGCTCTCTCTGAGATCGTACTGAGCATCGGAGAATATGTCCTTCCAGAGCTGGAGAGCCATCGTGACGGCAGTGCTGACCGTGAGTAGCCACCAATAGACGAATGACTACTATAACTCCCTCCGGGGCTAAGATATGACGCACTGTATGATGATCCTAAGGGTGACACTGAACTTCCATAACTGTACGGTAATCCGGAGTATGATGGCGATCCACTGTAGTACATGTTCGAGATATGTTCAGAATAGAGAGGCATCGTGCCGCGACGCGATCCGGGCGCATCGACCGCCCTCGAGTCGGGTGCGCGGAGACTGCCGGCGCGGGCGGGCCGGCCGTGCGCCCGCGTCAGGTGCCGCCCGCCCCGTCCCCGCGCCCTCCGCGCCGTCTCGCCACGGGAATGCCAGGTGATCGATTGGACATGACATATCGACAGTATTATAAGAACACATTTCAGCAGAAATTGTGCAACTATTGTTTATTTTTAACTAACAAACAAAGGCAGCTAGTTGACTAGCTCAATGACAATTAATTTGTTCTAACTTAACTCAAATTGTTTAACAAATTAATACTTAAAAATGTTTGTGTTTATGTAAGGAGCGTATCATCATAAAATTTCATTTCAGCAATGACAGCTGTTAGGAAACAGAATCTTTTTGAGCGAAATTAGTTAGTCATGCAAGATGAGAAAATAAACAATCACAATAATACAAAATCAAATCGGTTTATTATTACAACGTAATCCCGGCATACTCGTCTTTTCTATAAATAAAACTGACTGTCACTCTAATTCGCTTATTAATAGAAAGGAAATTGGACGTATGCTCCGCTAAACACAGGTTGTGTTGAATTATGTGCGAGCAAATGTCACTTCAATGTTGTCACAAGAAAATGAGTTGAATTAAAATAACTTTTAGTATGATCTGATGCCATGCTGCATAGTTAGTGCTAAGCTATGTATATACATAAAGTATTTATTACGCTATTCTAGAAATAAGTAGACACTGTTAAAAACTCTCCTAAAATTAATATTGTTAAGTTGCTTTAAAAAAATGATACAATTCAATCACTTTCATGTGCAATGTCAAAAAATTATGACATATAACTATTACATTTAACACAAAATTAAATTAAACATTAAACATTCAGAATGCAAGCTATTTCTTAAAAAAAAAATATAATATAACAACTATCTAAAATATATTATTAAAAGGAGTCCCTTTAGGCAAGGTTCCGAAGATACTGGCAGCGTTCCCCCTTTGAATAGCTAGATATTAAATAATATATATAATAATATTAATTATTATATTATACACATATATAACTATCATCATAGTTATAATATTACGCAAATGTTGTTGCAGACCCGGTATTTCATATCGTTGAAAAAAATCCCGATGTCCTTTTTTCAAATTAAGATGGTCAGGTTACTACTTACAAATTAATTTAATTACATAAAGCACCGTAAAGTAAAAGCCTTACGTACCACTGCTGGGCGAAGGCCTCCATCATTGAAATCAATAGTCATCACTGCAATTGATGGGTTATGGCTTTGTCAACACGCTTGCAAAATGTGTTGTTCAAGAACCCATGCAATCCCAACAATCGTTACACGTGTCCGATCCGAAATTCGAACCCAAGATCTTCGGAAATCGGGCCTAGCGCTTAGCCTTCTGGCTACTAAGGCGCATTAATTAATTTATATTGTAAAAAAAATATTATTATACTGCAATGGATATCTTCTGGTTAGTAACTTTTTTTAAATTATTTATTGGTTTTTATTATAGACAAATACACTACAAATACACACGGTACACGCGAGTCCTACGCCAGTACATGGATGGTACCTGTTCTTGGGTTGTCTCCCGGATTGTCCTGTCATTGGGACTTGAGAATCCACCAAGAATCTCGTCATCCCTTCCGGTTATGGTGTAAGAGTACTATAGGCGGCCAAGATCACGTTGTTATAACAAAGAAACAAGAAAACCATCCAATTCCTAATATTGCGAAAAGTTTCGTAAAGTTCACTTTATCGTTTCTGAGTGCTTATATCAATCGCGACTACTATGTTGTTATTGTAATATAGAACATAAATACATATTTTTAGAGACTGACGCTTCGACGTTTTAAAAGCTGAGTGGTTTTGCCTTTTTATGATTAGATTTGTATGACTGATATGAGGTACTCACGCGCAGGTTTCTAAACGTCATAATCAGGGTGCCTATTGTGTTTTTGGTTTACTATCCGTATTCATTCGATTACTTTTACTAAAACAGCGTTTTTCAACCTGTTTCATGAGGTGACCCCCTTAATATGCATTTTTTTTGCGACCCCCTACCCTCCCCTGTTTCTAACAAGTATTTTATTAAGTTACAAATATCAAATCCGTACATTTTTATTTATTTTCATAATGAAGTACCTATAACGGACATATATTTACATCAATTTCGTCACCAAGGGGCTCTACGGAAAGGCGGTACGTTTTTTTTTTCATTTTTAGGAAGGCTTCGCGACCCCCTTAAGAAGGCTTCGCGACTCCCCAGGGGGTCGCGACCCACACTTTGAAAAACACTGTACTAAAACAAAAACATATGGCAAAATTTTAACTTTTCTCGTTTTTGTTATCGTGATCGAATGTCAAATGAAACTCACACTAGGCACCCAGGTTAAATAAATATCTATGTGAATTGTGATATAAACACAAACAGCTGCTACAGAAACGCTCTGGGTGCCTTCGTATGCTCGTGTTGTGTTATTCGTACAGCAACCTTAAATACGTAAACGAAAAAGACAGACACACACACTTTTAAAAATGTACCTAGATGTTTATATAGATGATAAAAGTGCAAGGAATTGATATTTCTCATAGATATGAAGTGCATTTTTTTTAGCTTTCACATATTCTGAACATATTCCAGGATAGTATCGTTTTGTTTAGTAAATAGAGTTGAATAATTTCGGCGGGCTGGTTAGAACTACGATAGCTCAACTGGGAGAGCTTCTGACCCGATATGTCAGAAGGGTGCAGGTTCAAATCCTGCTCGGGGAATTTTTTTCAACATTTGTGTTTTTTTTTTCACTAAATATTTGTTAACTTACACTATAAAAACTTTATTTTAAATAAGCAACTATCCTGTTTATATATCGTATTTCCCGGTCCAGTGAACCTGGTGGTGGTTAAATCATAACTATTTAAGAGTAAGATTTTAGCCATGCTTACTTAAATCAAACAATAAAGTTTACCTTTCTTACTGTCTCTGTATTGGGAATACACTGGAAAACTAATTTATTACGTATAATATGCAAATGTCAATACAAAGACACATACATACACATTTTATAAGAAAACTTAAAATAAAAAACAACGAAAAGGCAACGAGGTTTTATTGAGTTACTCATTGCTGCTAATGATTCAAATAATACCTACTACAATTGTATTTAATACAATAGTATTTAAACATTAAGTTAGTTTTAAGTAACATGGTTTTAATGTTTCGTTGATGTCTTTTGTATGCAGAAATTGTAATTTAAAAACTTAATAAATCCTAAATTTTTACTATCACTTAAAAATTGTTAGTAATTCCGTTATATACATTTGTTAGTTTTAATCTCCTGCCTCTGATACAATAATCATAATAACTTTGTACTTATTTTTGTTTACTTAAATGGATCCTTCAACCTTTTTTTTTTTTTTTGGAGAGAGATTGCTGATTGCCGCTGCGGCATTTTCAGCTTCACCGGGCTTTTTGGGGGCGGCGAGGAACGTAAAGGATCCCTCAAGCCGTGTGAAACGAATCACCTTCAGAGGTTATCTAGAGGGAACGGCATCGCGCACAAGTGCGCGTCCCCGTGCCCTACTAGATTCTCCGAAGGGTTCGGATCGGATCGGGTTCCTTCAACCAATCAAGATTTCGAAATAGCAATATATCCAGCAACTCCTCGATTTAAAAGTTGAGGTTGGCTAAAAGCTGATCTTAATTGTAGGTTATAAAAGGCAAGGTACACACGGCTGCACATCAACCTACCACAATCTGTCAAATTTCCTCAATAGACCTTGAAGTTTATGACTAATCAATATGGTTGAAAATGTATTGAAGAATTTTTACAGTTTTAGATAGGTTGATGTGCAGGAGTGTGTCTCCACATTAGTGCCGTGAATTCACGCACGAATTCACGGCATGAATTCACGGCACAAGTCGTGCCCTCCACATTCACGGAATGCTCACAATCGTTCGTGAAACCCGCCGCGAAATGGACGTAGAAACTGCTGCTGCAATAACTTTTCATTTCAGAGTTTCTATGGAGAAATTATTTTCTTTTTTAATTCTTTAATTTCAATACCCATTTGAGTACTAATCCGCCTCCAAGCATCATGATGACTCTTGTTTTTTTTGTCCTTATGATGCGGGTTTTTTGCATCCCACAGTATATTTTCAGTATGGTAATGCTCTAAAAAGAGCATTTCAGTTTCGTCATTTCATTTCATTCCAAACGTTCACGCGCGACTCCCTTTTAGCGCGCGCGCACAGCGTCTGCACACGTCCGCACGCCTTTGTAGTCCGGAGTTAATTGGCACGGCGCCGGCGCCGTGAATGTGGATGTGTACGCGCGAACGACGCGCGAACCCTTTGTCGCGGGACAAAATACCGATTCTGATCGGGGAACAGGCGTGAACGCGCGTGAACCCCGCGAAAACCATCCACATTCACGTTCACGCCTGTTCACGGAGCTTTACGGCACTAATGTGGAGCCGCTATTACTATCCGACCCAATTGATCTATCAAAGTAGCGCCGCGCCACCTTGTGACGTACTTGTAAAACCAACTTGCCATTAGGCAGCGCTGCTGCTTCGATCCCATATTATTTTAACGCGATTATATAGCGAAAATACTTGCACTAGTCAGAGCGCTCGCTTTAATTAACCACTAGAGGGAGCTATACATTTCCTCGTTGAAACAAAATTTCCTTCATCACGGGACAGTTGAATTTTTCCTAAAAGAAAATAGAACTTTAGGAAGTCTCTCATCTCTTGATATATATTGTATGCGACATAAGTATTTATATTTCTTTTTTTTTTGTGCAATTGTTATTTTATTTTTTCATATTTAATATTTACTTCAATTCCCTTTTTATCATAATTATGGAGGTACTATTTTTTTTTTGTTAATCCTATTCACGTAATTGCATGCAGTTTTCACCTATAATTGTGTTGACATTAAGCTGAAATCTATTTTTGAAATGTTTTGTTTACGATATCAATGATGTTAAATATGTTGGTGATCATTTAAATAAATAAATAAATAAACTTTAAAGTTGTCGCTTACCGTTTAGTTATTGTTGCAAAATCAATGAGCTCTTAAAGCAGTTTTGTAGCAGTGTTGTTGCGGTTGTGCAAACGAGACGCGTGTAGCCGCGTATATACGTGCGTCTCGTTTTCACAACTGCAATAACAGTGCAGGGTACCAGTGTGAGCTTTGTTTACTATCCGTATTCGTTTGATTACGTTTACGAAAACGAAAATTTGTATGGCAAAATGTTAACTCTTCTAGTATGTTCTAGTTTTCGTTAACGTGATCGAATGTCAAAAATAAATCACACTAGGCACCTTGTAATGCTGCTATAAGAACTCATTCGCCGCAAATTGTTTATGCAGCGTTTTATGAGAAACGCCTCAGTGGCCCAGTGGCTCCTTAGCTCTGTAACCCGAGGTTTTAGGTTCAATTCCTTAGTCAGGCAAAGCGTGTTTCGGATTATCCGATGTATAGCCCGGGTTTGTGATCACCAACCCGCATTTGGCAAGCTTGGTGATTAAGCTGATACCTAATTGTAGTGATGACTTGATTTCAAAGATGTAAGTTTTTTCCCAGCCGTGGTACAATATATTAGGCTATATAATTTACTTTACTTAAGAGAGAAAACCAAGAACCTTTTCTACAAAAGTTCCCCATACCTCGAAGAGTATACTGGGATAGTGAAACCTCGTCAGGTCCAACTTAGATAAGATAATATAAGTGTACCTTCGCACTTGAGCTCGTGTTTGAAGAAGCCGTAGAGCAGCGCGCCGCAGTGGTCGCAGAAGGTGGGCGACATGAACTGGTGCGGCCGGAACCGGTGCGGCACGTCCACCTTGAACCGCTCGCGCAGGTACTAAGGGAGAATTTGGAATTGCATGATTGAATTAAAGAATTAAATTCTTTATTAAACTTCAAAAAATACGACATTTACAAACATAGCCCCACAAAACTATATCAATAGTTTGACTGTGGGTACACACGCCTGCTCATCAACCTACCACAAACTGTCAAATTTCCTCAATAGACTTTGAACTTTATACTTTAAATATATGGTTGAAAATGTATTGAAGAAATTTGACAGTTTTGGATAGGTTGATGTGCAGGCGTCTGTACAAAACAGAGTCTCGAGACGTGAGAGTCACGCCGACGATTTTAGTACTTAAAAGCTAAACTATGTCTATGAAACTATAACAAACTTTCTAAAAAAAATTTAATTTGAAAACCTATCAAATTCGTCAACATTCGTTTCAAGTCTAACATCTTGAGGCACACTCAGTTCAGTATATAAGGGATTCTCTTACTGAGGGTGCTGTCACCGTAATAATTAGTAGCCCTAGGAACAGAGTATTTGCCCGCAGATATCGACCTAGTATCATACAAGCATTACTGGTGAGTGACACTCTTGACTACTATGGTTATTAATAGCAAGCAAGTATTTGTGTTTTACACTAACAGGAAGAATTTAGCATATTTTAAATAATTTTGTATAGTCTCGATCCATCCGAGTAATTTTAAAAATCGCATTTGGAGTGATTCAAGCTTTTGTATATTAGTTTTGAATGTAAGTCCATATGAGTCAAGTGCGTAACCCAGAAAAGTGTTTAAAGGGACTTTGTAGCTCAAATGATAAACTTTGCCAATAATATTCTAAGTTTAGAGCAAGCATAATCTACATGGTTTGACCATGAAAACTTTTCATCAACCTTCAATCCAAGGTAAGTAACACAGTTAACCCTATCCACTGGCTGGCAGGCGCAGCAATTTCAATGACTATGATAACAAAAGCCATGGGTTACAATTGAATGAGGTATATCGGGAGAACATAAATAAGGGGAGTGGATGACTGAAGCTTGGTTTTGTCAGTGTTTAATACAATTCCATTATCGTTAGACCATTTGACAATAGCGTCTACATCGCACACAGATCGTCCGCGTACATGTACGCAGAGTAGTGCCGCAGCAACCCGCACAAACCGTTTAGGTACGTGCATCAGGTAGCAGACAGGTCCACAACCGGAGCGCCCTGCGGCAGCCCACACTTCACCGGTTCAGCGTCGCTGTACGTCTCGCCCCTCACACAGTAGGATAATAAGGTGAGGTAGACACTGAACCAGCTGTTCAGCGACTCCCCCACCCCGCACTCCTCCATTGCGTTTAATAAGGTCTCAGTTTCAAGCGTCTCAACCGCCTTTTTACCCGACTGCGTCAGAAGGACGGTTATGTTTTTATAGTCAAAAAATACTGCTACTACAATTTTTTTCCCATTTAAGTGTGTGTTGGTATCATCAGTAAATCTTGACAGCAAAGTACTTGTGCTTTTACTTTTTTGAAAGCCGTGTTGACACTTGTTTAAGATATTGTTATTCTTAAGATATTTAGCTAGCTGTTCAACAATACATTTTTCTATTATCTTATCCATACTGGATAATATTGCGATGGGCCTATAATTAGAACAATCTGTACGGCAACCTTTTTTTATAGGTAAGAGCGTACAATTGCTTCTTTTAGCTTACTTTCACTCGATTTTCACTCGCTCACTGCACACCAGTGGCTCAGCTGAAGTAATACTCGCCATACGTTGACGATGGAGTGCCCTGGTATACCGCAGCAAGAACATGCTTAGTAGCTTTCTGTTGCAAAGCTTGTGCGTTAGCTGGCTCGCCACATACGTTCCTCAGCTGAAGTACTCACTAATATGGAGCGTTGGAGTGGGCGAGCGTCTTGGAGCACTCCAAGCACTTGCCTTGCTTGCTTTGTCAACGCTAGTACACTACGGTCTGGCTCGCCACACACCGATAGCTCTGCCAAAGCTAACTCTCACCACGGTGGCGTCGGAGTGTGCGGGCGAGCCGGGGCACTTGCCCAGCGGCTTGCTGTGGCATCGCTTCTGCACCGCGGTCTGGCGCACCACGCGCCAGTAAATCAGGCTGTACTAATGATTCACACTCGCTTACTGCACACCAGTGTCAGTTGGAGTAACACTCACCACGCTGACGATAAAGTGCCCTGTTCAATCGGAAGATTCAGATGCCTAGCATTTTGCTGTTGCAAAGCTTATGCGTTAGTAGTCTGGCTCGTCATATATGTTCTCCAGCTAAAGAACTCACTAACGGAGCGGCTTGGAGCACTTGTCTTGCTTGCTTTTTCAACGCTAGTAAACTACGGTCTTGCCATAGGCCAGTATAGCTTAGCTAAAGCTAACTCTCACCACGGTGGCGTCGGAGTGTGCGGGCGAGCCGGTGCACTTGCCCAGCAGCTTGCTGTGGCATCGCTTGTGCACCGCGGTCTGGCACACCACACACCGGTAGCCCTGCTTGCCGAAGCCCCACAGGAACTCCTTGCAGAATGCGCAGAACGTCGGCTGCCGGAAGAACTTCGCGACGAAACGGTGTCCATTCACTTCGTGGACTCTGGAAGTAAGGAAAACAATATACTTTTTTAGTGTTGGTAATAGATATGTCTATGTAATACCGGCCCGATTGCCTCGTAAAATACGAAACTCTTACAAACTAGGTATAATAAGATCACGTAAATTAAGTTATTACATTGATCTCATTCTCTTGTAAGTATGCTTTAGCAATATGATCTATCTGGCGTCCATGTATTATACGTAGATTTAACATTTTAATATTGCAGAATTGTCTTAATAACCTTATTTATTTCTAAAGTTTACGCGAACACTACACATTGAAAAACAACTTTTACGGATCTCAAATCGAAGGGTTTGAAACGTAAAATCAATTTATAAAGAATGTATATCGTTAGTCGTCTCATAATTAATTAGTAACGGTATGCAAGTAACTAGTTAATTAATAAGAACATCTCAGTTTCTCCGTGACTACGAATCCTGCACAGTGATTAATACGGCTTAACGTGCCCTCTGAAAGAAGGTAAACATTGAAAATGTTAAAAAATAGTAGAAAATATTTTAAAGAACTGTTTTCATTTACATTTGAAACATTAACATACATCTTTGTATTTATTTTTTTCACTTCGAATGACCAAAGAGTGTTTACATTAAAAATAATTGTAAAAATCATGTAGGCGGATTCATGAATGACGGATAGGTCTGAGCGTCGCGCCGGCCAGCGCCAAGAATTCAAGATATGAGGATGCGCAGATCGGAGGGCGATGGGATGTGTGAGGCGAATCAAGAGTATCGATGACCAAATCGGCACGTTAGGCAATATACGAAGACACATAATTAGATAAAATGAACGACTATAGATTATGCGTTTTTGGAAGCACAGTCCTAAGTACTTGTTGTATACAAAAATAATACTTAGTGTTGATTTTGATAAATTACAATGAAAATTTATCCGTCAATTAAACATGCTAATTGGTATGCAGCGATCAAGTTACAGGCCAGTTTAGCCGTGGTTAGTGCTACTCGTGTTATCGTAAACTTTGTACGTGTACTCGTGACGTGGCGGTTAGGTTACTTGAAACTTTACTTGTAAATGGTGAAAGAGTAAGTAAGGTCATAATCAGAAGCACATTTTCGTGATTCTACTACACCGGTTCGGTATAAATCCAGTCATCCAAACACTGCTGAGGCTGGATACGCGGTTTTGACAGAATAACAGCGCCTACTGCTAACACTGTAGGCATTTGCTGAGTCGAGGTCTATTTGTTGCTGTAGCACACATGCCAGCTTCAATAATGTTTTGTTTTGTTTTATTTTATTAATCATCATCATCATCAGCAGCCTATACAATCTGCCTATGCCCAGCTTTATTAATTTACTTTTAATTTTATATTATGTTGTTATATGTTGATTGTTGTTGATTTGTTAGAATTTGCCTTTTATTTTGTTGTAATTAACATTGTAAATTTGATTGCTTTTTGTATATGTATGTGCGCTTATGTAGTGAATAAATGAATGCCTATGTCTATGTCAATAGAGAAGAGCCCGTCAACGAACTCGAAAGAACAGAAGAAAGAAATATATAGTTAGGCTGATAATGATACCCACTTGTGGTGCTTAATGGCGCCCCGCCGCTGCGTGATGCGCTTGGCCCGCGAGAGATGCAGCTCGCCCTCCGCGCCCTCGCCGCAGCTCCCGCCCGGCAACCACTGCAACATTACACGACCACATAAAAACCCTGATCCGATCCGAACTTCTCGGAGAATGTAGTAGGGCGCGGGGACCCGAAGGTAAGCTTCATACAAACGCGCTCGAGCAACGCTCACGGGCACGGAAACTCGCTACAGCTGCGCTCGGGCTCCTCAGGGTGCCTAGAGTGTATTGTTTACTATCCGTATTCATTCGAATAGGTTTACGAAAACGAAAATTAGTATGGCATTGAAGCAGTGCCTCCTGGCGACATACGAGAAGAGTTAAGATTCATAGACTCTTAGCACTAGAAAGCTGTAATTTGGCAAGGATATACATAAAAAATATTGCGGGATTGTGAAACAGTTTTTGATTGAGGCATCTGTTTGTGAACTATTAAGCTTTAAAGGGCAAAATTTTGTTAAAGTCAAGTGTGTGTCCCCCCCCCCCGCTCCAGCTAAATGGTTGTTTTTGGATACGTGAAAAAATTCACGGTAGTTGTATATATGAAAAAACTTAAAAGGAAAACTATCACAGCTAAGTAGGCTTTACAAGTTTACGAGTAACAGTCGACCAACTTATAAAAATGTACTTGGCGCAGTACAAATTTCTCATTGGGAACTACTTAAATAACGTTGTCAGGTGTGTGAAACCGGTAGTATCTACATTTAAGTATATGAGCCATCGTTAAATAAATTGTTCATAAAAGCCCTCTTCTCAGAGTCCGCATTATTGAGATGGGCTACAGAACCCTACACTGCGCGTGGCCCGACACGCACTTGGCCGGTTTTTGTTAACGTGATCGACAGTCACAAATAACTCACACTAGCTAGTGGCTAGGCCCTCAGAGTGCCTAGTTTGAATTTTGTTTATTAACCGTACTCATTCGATGACGTTTACGAAAACTAAATTTGTA
Source organism: Eudonia truncicolella (assembly GCA_949315975.1). NCBI lineage: Eukaryota > Metazoa > Arthropoda > Insecta > Lepidoptera > Crambidae > Eudonia > Eudonia truncicolella. Next base: position 14,805,974 of record OX438830.1, on the reverse strand, counting down.
TTTCACGCAATGTACTAAAAAAGTTGCTTATCGACCAGAAACCACTCACGTTTATTGCAGATACCTTAGGTAAGAACTTACTACTGCGGGGTTTGCTTGCAACGGATTCATTGAAGCCATTTAAGAATGCATTCAGCAGCTTAGTTATTATATCTGTTGAATAACAAAACGTAACTCAAGCCGTTTCTAGGGTAAACAAGTTTGCAAGTGCTTAATTAGTTAGAACAAAATAAAGAAAGGTGTAGATTATGGAAATTATTTGAACTGAATGTATTCTTGCCAACAGAGGAAGGTCTCTCTTTTGACAAGGAAATGGAATACCTTCTTTTCTTAATGTTACCCTCCAATCATACATTAAAAATGTAAAATCCGAGAAGTCGCGAGCGCATCAGCTATCTGTTTTAACATGTGTTTGTGCCATATTCATGCAATTAGTTTATTTAACTATAAAAGCGCTTATTAGTTGTCTAACTAATTAGTTGAAGTGCCGCTGAGTTGAGTGATTGCCAACGATTCGCAATCCAATCACGGTGGAGACTGAAAGGCGACGACCGCGTCTCACGCCTCTGCCGTGCAGAACACATGAAAGGCAAGATCAAGATCTGTATTTATCACTCATAAACAATCAGTCGTGCTGCAGACATGTTTAGAAATATGGACATATGTATAACAAATTTTAATTTTGTATCTTCCATCATTGAGCTATAATTATTTAGAATATGAAATCGTGTTCTCTTTGTTTATCATACGGTTTACGTTTATTTGCCATTACATATCTGAAAGCTTTTGAAGTTTTCATGGTAACGCTTCGTGATTCGCTAAGGTCGTGCAATCACCGATCCGTGTAATGAGAAATTGGACATACCCAGAACCAAGATGACATCGAGCGGCGGCGGCGGCGGCGTCGCGGTCCGAATCACACGTGACGGCGCCAGCGAAGATTGACTCAAAAGGCATAGCCAATTACATCGATTTGTGCACTAATGTAACGCCCTTTCAGCAGAAGGGACGCAACTAGATGCGTCGTTATTCTAGAAAGCGTCACTGCACCAAGGTCTTTTTTACGAATTCCCTGGCATAGATCCGTGCGATTACGGCTCTGAATCATAGCGTGTATATGTCAAATGGGCGAAATTGAGAATTCGTCTGTCATAATCGGTACAAGTGCGACGTATGCTTGGCGACAAATTATGTTCTACTGGGACGATAAGATTCACGTAAAGTCTCTCACGCTCTTGGCTATCCCTATTGCCGCTCTACCTAAGGTTACTTACTCACAACTTTATATTTAACAACCATTGACACGCCTCCAAGAATTCTGCGTATGGAGACCCGCTCGCGTGATGTAGATTCCTAGAAAATCTCCGGCTTTTCGGTCACTACGACATGAAAAACCTTTAGTGTAGTCGCTGTTGATGTGATAGAAAATCAGCTTGACATAGTTTACACTGGCGGAAACTACCAATAAATTAATTTAATAAATTATTTAAGCTTTGTGCTAGCAGCGAGACAATGCCGCTAGCTTTCATTCAAATATGTGTAAAACCTTTCGTCTGCTTAGTGCCAGATCTGTCCTATACACAATAAAAAATATATTTTGTCTTTAATCACAGCAAGCGACAAGTTAACCCACTTAGAAAGCTAATATGTTCACGTCAGTAATCTAACTAAACTATGGACAATGAACCACATTTTTTCGCATTCAACCCAAGAATCTATCTGCGTTGCGTACCGACAATATTGATGTGTTTTTTTTTGGAGAGTTTGCTAATTGATTCGAACGGCATTTTCATCGTCACCGGACTTTTTAGAGGGCTACGAGAAACTGAAAGGGTTCCTTGAGCCGTGTGAAACGAAGCACCGTCAGAGGTTTTTTAGAGGGAATGGCATCACGCGCTAGTGCGTGTCCCCTTTCCCTACTAGATTTTCCGAAGGATCGGATCGGGATCACCATACTGGTGCTGATCATCATTATTTATCATACTTCGCGCGCAGCACTCCGTTTCACGCTTCCAGCGCTGCAGTGAACAGTTTTAGTCTCCTCTATCCCGTAACGCTTCGATATCTCAATAGCCAATTATTGTTCGCTGGAGATACCGTAGTACATGTTTTGATCGAATCAAAAGCTTTCTCAAAGTCTAAAACCGCTTAGTATAGTAACTGGTCTTTTGTATAATCTGGCCGCACCGCATAATATGTTCGAGGTCTACGGTTTTCGGGAAAGCTGTTAGTCATCGACCCTGCGCTATATGTTAGTAATCAATTACTAGCTCATTTTCCCAACCGCTGGGGCACGAGCCATCCCTATGAAATTTAAGGAGAACGGGCCATAAACCACCACGCGGGCCCAGTGCGGATTGGTGGTCGTTAACGACTGCTAATGTCACCTATCCGATGACGGCCTTTGATCCCGGTCTCGGTTGCCCGTTAACCACTAGGTCGCGTTAACCATTGCGCCATCGAATTGGTCCGAGTTAGTAATAACCGTCGGATATTTTTATATTAGTTGTTATCAAATAACTAACAACAACAGATATGAATCTGTATTTGTAGGTGACAGTGAGCACTCTCTTTGAAGAGCAATAACTACACGCTGGGGCCACGCTCTTGGCTTATTTTCCTCGAGTATAAATCAAATAACTTCATAGGAGCTAGGAGATCATTCCATCAGCACACATCTATTTGTTCTGGAAGTTAACAAGCTCTAATGGATCTGTGGCTGACATTTAAGTTTTTTGGGTTTTACACGTAAAGATGCTTACAAATAAACAGAGGATATGCTTCGTATAATTATTCCGTGTTTTGTCTCTTTTACCTTCTCTAATCTAAAGTGAAGTTTACGTGTCGGGAACAAAATACGGAATATCTATTCCAAGCTTATTCTTTGTTTGTAAGGCTCATGAGTGTAGAGCTTGAATAGTCGGAACGTTTACAACTTTAACATTGATATTGTATGACTGTGCCATTCCGTCATGATTGCCTATTTCCAAGTTCCCAATTTGTGGAAATAGGCAGCCTCCATCAAGAGATTGAGTCTCCACTCCATCAATCACAACGGTATATCCAATTTTGGTGGCATGTATGGCTCTAGAGATGTCTTGATACGTAAGCGTTGCCTTTAATGCATCATGGAGGGTTTGTGGAAATGGGACCACATACTTACATTACCTTTCACGAATACCGTATAATTATTCTATCGTCAAACAAAAATAAATGAATTTCTAAAAACCACAAGATTTTGATGTTAATGTGATTGAACTTGACTTGGAAGTTCGTTTGATCATCTATTATATTTCATTCACTTCATTCTTCAGATATATATTACCACAGTGTAGATATTTACTCTAAATAAATTTACTCGAAATTTTGTTAATGGTTTGAGAGTATAGAATTTATAAATAAATTTCAAAATTAATAAAACAAGTACACAGTTTATTACACAGTTTATTAGGTTTATTAGAGTTATTATAAACACGTAAGTAATTACAAATTCTTTTTTAATAGCAAACTAATCAATATGAATTGTTAATTACTTAGCGTGGCCCTATTATTTAGGAATACATACGGCAGCAGCGAAGTTATTTTCTTCTACTATTGGCCGATTACAAAACTTAGCAAAGGTTTGGGAGTTTCGTGTCCACCCCGCTGTTTTGCGTATGACGTCAAGCGAGATGCCGCCGGCGGCGTGCGCCGCGGATGTCGAGGCGTGTCGCGTGATATGCCCGCTAAACTCTGCCACATTCACGCCGCTCTCCGCCAACACCTGCTTGATCCACTGACTAACAGCCTGAGCACTCGCTGCCTGATAGGGTTTTTTAACTGTCATTATTAAATTTTATGTTGAACTCGGTAAGATCGATTCAGTAACTTCTATATAACTAAGCACTTATGGTCGTAGCCGGGCAAATATTTATATTTTGACTAAAGAATGGCAACGTCAGTACTGGTTGATCTCGACCTACAGATGAAGTTTTTATTAAGTCCTTAATCACAATCTGAATACCGTTAACGTTGAATTTGACATCGTCTATTTTGATTAGAGATAATGTTTGAGCCCTATGAGCGGTACACAAAGCGAGAAGAGTAACCATGGCACGCGAGCCTTATAAGCAAGCTCACATCATTTGGTGTTCCTGCTAGCTTTTGCGCTTGGATATCTGATTTCCTGAAGGGAAGATACGCGTTGTCCTCGATGGCTGTGTGTGTGGCGGTGTGCCTCAGGGATCGGTTCTATCCGCAACCCTATTCCTGCTTCATATAAACGACCTGCTTGTGCCCGGTACCTTAGGGTGCGCAGACGACAGCACCGTTACGGATAGATACATGTCGAGTGCAAAAGCTGGCAGACAAGATGTCGACTCTTGTCGAGAGGCCATGGTTAGCCGCTTGAACAAAGCCCTCCAAGCAGTCTCCGATTGGCCAATCTGGTCACGTTCAACGCTGCCAAAACACAGGCTTGTTTGTTCTCTGCTAAGCGGAGCCCATTTCACCTGGCTTCGACTTTCCAGAATGTGACTGTAACTATGACTGACAGCCTATAGCTCCTAGGTGTAGAGCTCTCGTCCAACCTCAACTTCGGGCAGTACATTGAGTCCAAAGCAAAGACTGCAGCAAAAAAACTTGGGGTTCTCTCTAAGGTCAGGCGGTACTTCACGCCAGAACAGCTGCTCCAACTATATCAAGCACAAGTTTGATCATGTATGGAGTACTGCTGCCACCTTTGGGATGGATCAACCAAATACCATCTGGCTGCTTTGAACTCGATTGTAAAACGAGCTAAGAGACTCATTGGTGACCCTGCCTTGATAGACGCCAAGCTGCAAAATTTAGAACATCAGCGTAGGGTGGCTCATCTGTCGGTCTTCTACAGGATTTATTTCGGGGAGTGCGCGAAGGAGTTGCACGACCTAATCCCACCATCCACTTTCCGCTATTGGAGCGCGAGGCGCGAGTTCCATCCCTATGTTGTAGATATGCCACCTTGTCGCAAGACCCGATTCGGTTCAACTTTCTTAGTGCGTACAGCTAGGGAATGGAACGCGCTGCCTGCGAGTGTGTTCCCTAAAAGGTATAATCTGGACCTCTTCAAGGCCAGAGTGAATAGGCTATTTCTAGGGAGGCATGTTCCATTTTCGACCGCACCGTCACTTAACATCAGGTGAGGTGTGGTCAAATGCCTGCCTATAAACTATTTAAAAAAAATCTTGGTTAGTTTTTGTAGTGTTAAATTCTCATTAGGGAACCATTCTGAAACATGATTTAACACAAGTACAGATGGTCTTAGCCTAAAAGCCCCTTTGAGTAACCTTTTGATCTGCTCCTCAGAGCCAAGATTGTTACTTAAAAGTAAGCAAAGTGCAGAACAGAGACTGTTTAAGCTACCGTGAGCTGAACCATTGTTGAACTGGTCGGTTAAAAATTATATGTATAGGGGTCAATAGAATGAGAATTGCAATACGTCCACCAGAGCTTGTAACTAATATTATAATATCAATATATTGAGCTAGGGTATTTTTTGCTAGTGAAGCTAGCATAACGCCTAACGAGTCAGCTGTTAATCTTTTTAATCGCGTTTGACATGTCATTTACTTCTTTTGAAGAAAATAATGTATTACACGGCACCGAGTGTTGCGATATGTTTTTACATAGAGGAATGCTATATCCGTTGCGAATCCAATTCAAAACAATTTTGTTAGACGTGATTGCGGTCCAATACTGATAAAAATATTTTAATCTATCTGCGTGTACCGGATTAATGACGCCGGGCACGTTTTCCCTGATAGAACTATGACGGCCGTGTCGTCGCCGTCACCACCAGCGGTGGAGCCACGTAGGCTGCCACACGCCGATACTGCGTCATCGGAGCTCGATGAGGCCCACCTCGTCCCCCCCAGCTCGACAGAGGGTAACGAGGAGGGCCCTGCCAGTTTTCCGAATAACGGGGTTTCATCATACATGAAGTTGATGCCTGTGCAGGTGTTTTGTTAAACAAAGCAGTTTTCTTTAATTGGTGAAAATGCTTTTTTATAGTTTGAGAAGATTTTATTCTTTCAGACAAGTTAACACCAAAAAGTGTTTCATATCTATCCTGATTTTCGATAATTGAAAGAAAGGATTTTTGAAGACAAGGTTTTATGAGTTTAATTCTAAGATCAGTTTAGGCGTAATGTAAATCAGTTAATAATCGACAACCTTCAGAAAGTACTTTAATAGCGTTGAATTTATCGTCACTATGCAGTAATATTGTAATGGCTTTGCTTATAGCGGTAATGCTGTGACCCAACTAGTCCTGTCTTGTTTGTATGTTCTTATCCCTACTTTGGACTACTTCGGCTACTGCTGCTGCAATTTCAAAATTTAAAGTAGGTGCTTTAAGCATTTTACAATTTTCTGGGAATAGATAAGATAAGACGTCTTATAAGAGACACTTTTTTAAAATTGGTAGCCACTGCTGTGCAAGACTAGTGTGAATGTTTTCCCCAAAGACTGGAGTGTCTTTTTCGGCGTCACCTAATGCCGATAAAAGTTCAGGTAAGAGTTCTGGTTTCAAAACGGGATCAGGTCTGATGTCAGCCGTACCCTCGGCAACGACAACTTGTTCAGACTCAATACCGGCGATTTGTTCAGACGCTGGTTCTGACGTCACTGGGGCTATGATTTGTTCGGACGCTAAGTTCCGTCGTTACAGGAACGGTGGTTTGTTCGGACGCTGGTTCCGACGTCACCAAAACGTTGCAGTCTTCGTGTGTACCGACATCTATGTAAAAGAAAATACGAGTTTTTGTTATATTTTTTTTTGTTTATACTTGTGATTGTAAATTTTTATTTTCGAATATCATTATGGATTAATTTTGAATAATTACTGTAACATGTTAGCTAAAGATGGTTTATCTTTTTGATAAACTAAATTCACTTTTTTGGAAGCAAATAATTTATGTAGAAAGTGATGTATGTTATGTTAAATTACCTTCGTTTTCTTCGGTATCTGAAGAAGAACAATGAATCACGCGCCGACTTCGTCGTTTTACCGTCTTTTCTTGTAACCTTCTTATTTTTTCCTTAAAGTACTCCACAGAATTACGATTAGGCATGACTAATTTAGAATTAGGGCGATGTATTCGAGTAGTTTTAAGTCGTGCGTGCGTCGCCGCGCAAGGAGAAAGAATGAGCGATGGTAGGCTCAGCAAGATGAGGACCGTAGAAAAAAAAATAGGGATACCCTATAAAATGCGAGTTGCCAAGTAAGATGAAAAGAAACTACACTGTGGTAATATATCTGAATAATGATGCGAATGAAATATATTCCTTTATTCATTATTCAATATTCATTTCCATACATTATCAATTCAATAAAAAAAGTGGACTTCAGAGATACACTAGGTGCTATAAAAATATTTATTTCTTTAAAAAAAGAACTTTATATTGAGAAATATGAGACTATGCCCACTAGACCGTTCCTTCACCGACCAACACCGTTGCGTGCCATCACAGACCACTGCGTGCCATGCACGTAGCGTATCGGCACCGGCAAAATGTTCTCGCCAACATTTGTGGACGGTTGTCATTAAACCCGTTATGCACGATGACACGTTGTAGTGGGCATATTAGTCCGCGTCGTGTTACTTTCCGTGGCTGATACGTTTCTAGCACGGTCATGGCATACCATGAGACCGTATCATAATACGGTCTAATGCATGGGCAGAGAGATTTTAAAGCCTAATGTTGATCTTTTGTTTCCTTATTCCTCCAGTGTTTTGTTTTTATGACAAATAGTTGTAGGAATCGGGTGTGCTATTGATCACAGGCACAGCCGATTGGACTCCAAGGTTAAGTGGTGCGGGCCGGAGTAAATGCAAGGATATAAATAGATGTAAGCGCGCTGTAAACGCTTGATGGAAGTGAACCGCTGGAATTGTGCGTCAGCACTTATTCAGGTATTTCTATAAAATTTATAATGTAGATTGAAACCTATTTCACAAAACCTTTGTAGTGTTAAGACCTTGACATCGTTCACCTTTTTCAATGGTTTACAAACTGTGAAAGTGAACGGAGTGAACTTGTTAGGGTCTGTTTTGTTCTCGACCTTTACCCAGATGTTCAAATGACGTTGAATAATTATTATGCTATGATAGTTTCCACTCTATTCTTAACAAGCTCAATAAAGCATGGAGCTCTTCAAAAAGAGCGCGTAACGGTTTATACGGGATCGGCAACGTGTGGTGTGATGTAAGTGATACCTCTAGTGTTGTAAGCGTAACCGTAAGCGTAAGCGTAAACGTTGTAACCGCTTACCATCAGGTGGGCAGTATATGCCTGATCGAAAGTGTTAAACAATGTAATCAATTTATATTGTTTATTACTGTTCTTGATTGCAGTAACAAGTACAGTCGGCAACAAAAGTCGCCATTTATAACTGACTAATAGAAGTTGACAAGCGCCTATTAAGTTGCTTTGACACAATGCTAAAGTATTTCAGTAGCTGTTGTTGCTACTTGTGACTACATGAGGGTGGTAGCCATCCAAGCGGGTGCTGTGCTTTGCCACTTGACGACCGGTGGTCGATCCCATCCGACCATAGAAAGAATAAACGCGTTAACTTTCTTTGTAGATTGGTTGCAAGTAAGGTATAATTTGTTATATATGGTAAGGTATAGGGCAACCGTATCCTTATTATAAATTACAATGTGATTTAAAAGAGCGAGTTGTATTTTCGTAGTAAGATAATGTTCATCACTCCTCGTAACTTGTAAGTTCTGCCAAAAGGATGAGTTTCAAAATAACTAGTCCGTTCAAAAAGTTTACCTATGGCAGAACTATCGCATTAGTTTTATAAAGAAAAGCGCACGAGAATTTAAATCTGCAACTCAATAAATCTATCACAATTAAATTAATGCGAGTCGTTGAAAAACAAGTCGTTTCAATCATGATTATTAAAGCATAAAACGATAACTACGCGCCATAAACTAAAACACGCCGGTTATTAAGTATGAATGAGCGGGTAAACAAACATGCGAGCTGTAACATCATAGTAAAACTAGAGACATGAAGCCGATTCTCCAACTCGATCGACAGATCGCCGGTTTGTATCCAACAGCCGGATAAACAAGATGTTTTTCATTCGGTTTACCGAATTGTCAACTCACAAAGTTGGCATGGTGTCTTGGGGCGGGGTGGCGCGCGCGGGGCGCGGGCGAGGTGCGGCGGCGCGCCCCCCCGCCGGTGAATATCATCGGCGCGCGCGCATGCCCGCCGCCCTGCGCCCTACGCCAGCTGCGGCTGCGGGACCGGAGCAGCCACTGCGTGCGAACTCTGCCCTCGATCGAGCTGCTCCCGTTCCTCGTGTATTTATAAACAGAATTCCGAGCGAGTTACCGCGGTACCTATCCGCAGCCGGATACAACTTTTTACACGACTTTCGGCACTTACGACGTACGGAGCACTGAAGAGGCGCTCCGGTCCTGGCCCGTCTGCCGGAGCCCGCGTGACTCAGCGGCTGACGCCCGCTACCACAATAACGATTTAAACGATTTCAAAAATATGGAGCTTTAAATAATTATTTTACAAGCTCACAGAATGCTACAGCAATGAAACGATCAAACAAAATTTCATATTAGACATTCTCAATATTTATATCTCGTAGCAGATTCTAGTTGCAATGGAAAGATAAGCAAACATTCGAATTGTTTACATTTATAGTTGTATCGACTTGGACAGTGCTAACGACAAATTTTATTTATCCTCGTGAAATTATTGTCATATAACCGTAGCTTAACTTCAAGTAACAGTTGTTAAAAGAATTCGCAGTGTTTCCTAGAAAAGACAAGTGAATCCCGATGTTCGGTTTTATTTTTACCTTGACAATACAATCTGGATTGAAACAAAGGAATGCCGATCGAGGCTCGGCCGTGTCGTCACCGTCGCATTCTGCAAAGCGCTCGCCGCTGTTTAGTATCAACAGCGCAGCGGTTAGCTTTACGACCGGTGGTTATAGTTTACTGTCAATATAACACGACATGTATGTTATCAAAAGCGTGGCTGTACGCTTCGCCTTATAAATCAGGCTATAACGAGCAACGTTTGCCATCGCGAACGTAGCATCGTCAAATAACAACAACAAATGGAATGAATCAATCAATTTTGTTATTACATTTTTAAAAATTTATTAAAATATCATATTTTCAGGTTTCAGGAAACAATAAAAGGCTTCTTCTTCTTCTTCTCGTCTATTAACTTTATTCTTGTAAATATTAGGCACCTACATTTTTCGTGAATTGTGTAAGTGTAGATATATAACTACGTATATTAGATCTCTATAGACTATTGTACTACCACGTTAATATAAAGACTACTACATAAGCGACTTAACACCTGAGTAGGTTCGAATTAATTAGTTGATTGCAGAGAATAGGTCGTTGCTGAGTTTCTTGCCAGTTCTCATCAGTGCGAGGTCTGCCGCCCGCTGACACCATAGACTTACGAACCGAAACAGTGTCATTAATCAGAACTAAAGTAGCCAAATATAAATTAATTAATTTAATAATTAATATTATTTGAAAGCAACATAGTTATTAAGTCTAATTCTTTTTATCCAAGAGAGTGTAGAGAGTGTACGACAAACGTAGCACCTGAAAAAAAGCAAAAAAAAAATTGTTATGACCAAGCAACACAGAACACAAATACCATATGGTAAGTATCTCATACAAACTTTATAGTTTAATATCTTCAAATTCTTTAAGTTCTTTATTCTAATTGAATTCTATGCGTAGGGAAAATACAGAGATTTTGAGACTTATTAGAAAATGTCCACCGCGTTATCTACTCGTATTACTATTCAGTGGCCAAACCCTATATCTGGTGACTATCTCTGGGAAGTGCCGGACTATCACACGTCGCAAATTCTCACCGGTCATGGGTGTTTTAGGAAGTGGCTTGCCGAGATGAAGTTGAGCGAGTCAGGTATGTGTGAGTGCGGAATGGCTGAGGAGGACGTTCACCACGTTCTGTGGGAATGTCCTTTGTATGACGACCTGCGTGACGAGATGATGGATGGGATACGTTGCCCGGAGACGGGCCCGGTCTACTACACGGACTTGGTAGCGACGGAGGCGAACTACCGAAGGCCGAACTATCGAAGGCCGAACTATCGATGGAGTTCGCGCACAAGTGGCACAAGAAGAGAAGCCACAGCCAACTGCTTGGACGGAGCTAGGCGCAGAGCTGGAAGCCCGTCGGCGAAGCCTGTGATAGTGGACGTCATGCCCCCAGAAGGGGGAGAGTGACCAGGGATAAATGGACGAAGAGTAAATAATTTGCAGGTTCCGCGCGCGTTTCCCACGATTCGGCCATTATTACCAACAGGTTGGTATAGCCATGGGAAGGTGGTGGGAGTACTTTACCGATTGGGAGACGAAGCCGTTCTACACGTGCATAATTGCATTTTCCTAGTGTTTGGAGTATCGAAGGCCTAGCGCGGGTATCATTTGTCATTCGATGAAGCACCGCCTCTTGGTGACAAACGAACAGACGAACTGACGGCAAAAAGAATACTACGGTGATTGCTCATGGCGCTCCCGCAGGCTTATTACTGAAAAAAAGCAACCAGTTCTTAACTGTACAAATGCAACGCGACTGCTCTAGTTGCCCTCTTGATAAATTGGTACCTATTACGGACACAAAACGCTCAATGATCGCTCGCTTAGTGCATTTTTGATTAAAATGTATACATGTAATAGTTTACATCATCATCATCAGCTCATTTATGTCCCCACTGCTGGGGCACGAGCCTTCCCTATGGATGGATAGGGAGAACGGGCCATAAACCACCACGCGGACCCAGTGAGGATTGGTGGTTGTTATCGACTGCTTATGCAGCCAGGACCAACGGCTTAACGTGCCTTCCGAAGCTCGAGATGATACGTTTTTGGTCACCCATCCGATGACCGGCCTTTGCGAATGTTGCTTAACCTTAGCACTCGCAGACCGGGCGCGTTAACCACTGCGCCATCGAGCTCCTCCATACATATAGTTTACATACATTGAGCGATTGATAACTGGTTGCATTTTTCGGTAATAAAAGTGCCGGATCACCCTGGCGATGGCGGTAGATTATTGTGCTTAAGCATACTTCCATTTAGCCGTAATTGTGCCATGTAAACATCTTTCCTGGCGCAATGCTATCTTGTGCATAAAGAGGCAAAAACTTACTACTAAATAGGACTCCAGGGATACAGGCACTATTTTGGCGGCGCAAGGTATGAGCGGACGCGAGCAGCGGGTCATGAAGATCAGCAGCTGACGGCGGAAAGTGGGCGACAACGCTAGCCAGTTGCCACAATACATGGATTGGGAGACGAAGTCGTTCTACGGGTACAATATGAAGTTAGTAGGTAAATAGCCAATTCTACACCCGTATTTTTAATTACCATAAGATCTTCTGCAGGAGTTTCTGTTCATCATTTTGCAGAACTTTTAAGGGCAAAAACTCTGAACTCTTGGAAAAATCATATATACATTTTGATCGATTACCTAATGTCTTTTTTAAATCAGATGATATACTTATTAGAGTTATGCCCGTTTTCACCATTGACTCCTAAGTTTTAGGTGACCCCTAAGCCATTTTAGGTGACGGCTTTGACGGTGAAATCAGGCATTAGTCTCATCCGCCCCCAAAAACTATACTTCTTCATAATAGTATAGTTTTTTGGGGGCGGCGAGAACTTAAAGGGTTCCTCAAGCCGTGTGAAACGAATCACCTTCAGAAGTTTTCTAGTGGGAACGGCATCACGCACTAGTGCGTGTCCCCGTGCCCTACTAGATTCTCCGAGGGGTTCGGATCGGACAAAGGCCTCCATCATAGAAATCGAATCATCGCTATATTTGATGGATGTTGGCTTAATTACTACGCTTGCGAAATACGGGCTTTATTGTATTGTTAATTATGAATTTAAGTTAATTTTAATAAGGATAAAAAATAAACATATTGATAGCCCGTGGTTAGCTCACATTACATGCCGTGGCAAGCTTTAAGTAAGACAGCACACATAGCAATTTGATTAAAATTATTTGTGTGTCTTTTTATACATAACTGATGTAGGTATGTTTTGTCGTAGTAACGACAACCATTTTGTATATTAATATGAAATTAAAACATGTTGACGTATCATAGCGTATTCGTTAGAACCAGTTAAAACCTGACAACCTGCACTGGGTCAGCGTGATGGGTGAAGGCTTGATATCCTCATGTGCTATTTTTCCAACGGCTACATTCATAGGTTAATGATAATGATTAACTTAATTAATTTAATTGCAAAAGTATTGTAATAGGAAAAGGTCACTACAGGAATTCGAACCCGCTCCATTTCGTTGAAAGACCATGTGCACAAGGCGCACAGATATTGTCTGTCATAGCTGCTCAATTTATAGTAACATTATATAATTCTATCGTAACAATATAATAACTAACACATACCTCCATTTTCACTTGAGTTCCATGATAACAGTATATAAAGAACTGTATCAATATACAAGCCAAATACACAATCAACATCAGGAACTCTACCGAAAATATGCTTATCTGAAAGAATTTTGGTAAAATCACAGTTAACGACACAGGTAGCATATCATTTTCTTTTATTATTTTACTTTCATTAAAACGGCTTTATATTTCAATAAAATAAATTAAAGAGCAGTAATATAGTAGCATTTTTATTAATAATTACTAAATAGTGGACTGGAACTTGTGCCATGCCATGTCACTTGATTATTGAAAGTAAAGGATAGGTAATAATAATAAAATAGTAATTCTAACATAGTTGTTATCCAAAACAAATGAAATTTATATAACGACAACAACAACACTATTATAGCTAATATACTAAAATGAAAATTGCTGACAACACACAACATAATACTTACAGCGACCATTTTATATAGAGTCATACATATGACCCACGCCGTCAGTAAAAATTGTACTGTTACCGATTCAAAACTTACTGACTCTGTTTCCCTTGTAAACCTTAAACCAAAGAGTGACTGTTAAGTTTTAGGTAACTCCTACGTCATGTTAAGTGACGGGTTACTCCGGCATCTGTCACCTAACATGTATACTAACACTCGTTTGGCACTTGGCTCTGTCGGCACTTGGCTCGAAAACGTTGCTTACACTCAGGTGCCGAGTTAACTTGACCGGGTAGTAGTTAGGCAAAGACTTAGGCGATTACAAAAACACAAATGTTGAAAAAATTTCCACGAGCAGGATTTGAACCTGCACCCTTCTGACATACCGGGTCAGGTGCTCTTCCAATTGAGTTGGTTTCAAACCCCTGTGTTTAGTGAGTCTACTGTACCTCCTGTGTCCCTACTTTTAAAGATACGAAAGAATCGCTACATAACTTGGGCACTCTCCAAGGACTCTCGTATCGCAGTATACAGGGCGTCCCACGGTCATGCGACATGGAGGGAAAGTACCTTAATTATTGTAATATAAAATAGTAATAATAGGGAGTGAAATAATCAAAAGAGTACGACTTTGTATTCAACAGAATGGGACTCTTTTTGAGCGTTTGATAAATTAAACTGATTAATTTGGAATTAAAAATGTTAAAATTCATGGTCTTCCTTTTATTTCTAATGCTATGTTATTTAGCAAAAAATAATCCTTATGATGAAGCCTTCCGATTGGTATGATAAAACTACAGGATGATTTTGTTTCCTAAAACTTAGGGGCCGTTGGCGAAAATGAGCATAGACTCGTAAAGCTCGATGGCACAGAGGCTTGCGCATTTGAGTTGCAAACTTCTTTGGATGTAAACTATCCATCCAAATTAAAATATCTCGTGCCTCAAAACTATCGAAAGACACGTTAATCCAGTTTGCTTAGTTGTTGCTGACCCTACCCGCATTGAGTTCGCGTGATAGATTGTGGTCCAATCTCTTCTTGTGCTATTCTTCATGTGGGAAACTCGGAGCCCAACTGTGAGACTTTTATAGGCTAATGATGGCGATGAATCTAAGACTACCTTTTTTAGTGTAAAACTTATACCAATCGATCATGTTAATCTTAGAGCATTAATGCTCACTAAAATAATGTTAACTAAAACGATACTTAGCTAATTTTAAAGCAGCGCCACCTAGTGAACGAGGAGAGAAATCGAATGGTAAGTTAAACTAGCACAAGGCAGCTAGACTCTCAGCAAGGGTATCTAAAATATATACTACCTAATCAGCCTACAAAAACATACCACACAATTTGTTGATAATGTTTGACACATTGCACCAGTCGCTTCTGTATTTCATCGTTGTCCAAATAAGTATGTTTATAACTTTGACGATTATTGAAGACCGTCGCTCCAGTGGCTTGAACATCTTCAGTATCTCGATCGGCGAGGTGTTCCAGGTCATACACTCGGCGTCAAAAAAATCGCACCTCTTAGAAAATCACTTTCAAATGTCATTTACTCTTGATATGCACATGCAGTCGCATTAATTATGATTTTATTTACAAGGTTACTTAATTAACTTAATAAAAAACATTACTTTTCATTTTCAAATAAAACCTAATGCAACAAATAAAGGGTCACAAAAATTCGATGCAAATTTTGCTACCCGTGAGAGTTGCTAGTTGCGCTTCCTTTGTGGGTATAAAACGGTCAACACGGGTTCAATGTGGGTCATTCGCTATTCAACCGTTGAAGAGGACACACGCACAGATTTTGATGGATACCACAGCTGATAAAGCCGCTCAAGTGGTTGCACTACTGCAATCAGGGGTGCGGCAGTGTGATGTCGCCCGGCAACTGAACCTGAGCCGTTATTCCGTTCGAAGAGTGTACCAGCGCTTCATAGAGACCGGTGGCTATATCCGCAGACACGGTTCGGGTAGACGTCGCTGCACTTCGGAAAGAGACGACCGGTTAGTTGTGTCGAACTCTTTGAGAAATCGTTTCTCCAACGCTGTTGAGTTGCAACAGCAGCTCCAGGCAGTTCGCAGACGCACCGTAAGCGTATCTACGGTTAGAAGAAGATTGAAGGAGAAGAAGATAGCGGCCCACAGAGCTGCTACGGGTCCAAAATTGACTGCAGCGCATCGGCGAGCCCGCTTGCAGTTTGCTCGTGACCACGTCGATTGGACCCTTGAGCAGTGGAGAGCTGTTCTCTTCTCAGACGAGACGCGAGTGTGTCTTTTCTGCAACGACCGACGGAGAAGAGTATACCGGAGGCAGGGTGAACGTTTCGCCCAAGCCTGCATCCAGGAGACGGTGGAATATGGTGGCGGATCCTGCATGTTCTGGGGCGGTATGTCTGCTGCCGGCAAAACCGACCTTGTCTGCGTCTCCCGGACTGGAGGTGCTCGCGGACAAGGGTCGCTGACTGCTCGCCGCTATGTCACTGAGGTCCTGGAAGTGCATGTGGTCCCCTTTGCCGAATCTTTTGGCGAGGGGTTCACATTAATGCACGACAACGCTCGCGCTCACACTGCAGGCATCGTGAGCGACTTCTTGCAGAGGTCCCAAATCTCTGTGATGCAGTGGCCAGCGCGAAGTCCGGATCTGAATCCTATAGAGCACCTCTGGGACCATCTTAAACGTAAGGTTCGATCTCGGGATCCAGCTCCTTCGACTCTACAGGAGCTCCAAGACGCGGTGATTGAAGAATGGGGGCTTATCCCTCAAGAAGAGCTCCTGAAGTTGGTGAGGTCCATGAGGGCCCGTATGGAAGCCGTGATCAGGGCAAGGGGGGGTAACACTAGATTTTAAGTTAATTTTAAGACACTTTTTGTACATTTTTCTTTGTAAATTATCTGTTGTTAATTAGGACTTAATTAAGGATTTTTATTATTTTATTAATTTTAATGTTGTTTGTATAATTATAATTAAACAGAAAGTTAAATTTAATTGTTTTTTGATACTCCTTTTTGTTACCTTTCTAATGATACCCAACACTATCCTCTACATAAGGTTTAAGAATTTTTAAAGATGATTTTTAAAAGGTGCGATTTTTTTGACGCCGAGTGTATTTCAACAGGCGCAGCTGGACCTTAGCTTGTGCGTACAGCGCCACGACTGTACAGTCCGCGATTACGGCTACATAGCCTTGAATCATGAGCATAATCCATAAATATAATACCGACATTACGAATCTGTAATACAATTTAAGGTAATCAACTTTTTGATTATTTTTTTTGTCACATTTAGGTATTATTTCATAGTTAATATGAATTAATTACTTATGTTATTTAAAAACAAAGTATCTAATGGACCAGACCGGAGCGTTTATAATGTTCAGAAGAATGAATGAAGAATTTTTTTAGAGTACTGTAATGGTACTGTATGACATTCTGGAAATTGAAACTTTTACCTGATGTAAATTTGTTAATTTAGTTGTTTTTAATTTTGTATTTTTTTTTACATGTCGTGGTTGTCTTCTATAATTTTGTGTTTATTTGTAATGGAAAGTGTCCTGCTATGATAGGGCATTTTCCAATATTTTTGACGCTGTAAAGGAGAAAAGAGCTGGACACTTGATGAGTTTCATGCCGGTTCTTCTCAGTACAAGATCTCCCGCCCAGAGTAGACTTACGAACCGATGGCATAGTGACATTCACAAGAGCTACTTGTAGCCTAAACTAAATAAATGATTTTGATATTTGAATTTTGAATTTTGAATGTTCTTCTTCTCAATTTGGTACCTACTTATAGCTGTATCATTTTACAACAAACTTTCACCAAACAAGCATGAACAAACGTTTTCATAAAATTAATAAATTTAATAACAAAAAGGCACGTTGAGGTTTAAAATAATGTCTTAGGTCTTTTATGAAAAAAAATTCTTTTCACTATTTATATTT
Organism: Eudonia truncicolella; assembly: GCA_949315975.1. NCBI lineage: Eukaryota > Metazoa > Arthropoda > Insecta > Lepidoptera > Crambidae > Eudonia > Eudonia truncicolella. The sequence goes on along the minus strand of OX438830.1, from coordinate 14,788,129 downwards.
ATCACACACAAAAATGTAGAGTCAATAGTCATTGAGTTCAGTGATTGACACTTTTTTCTTTAATTATAAAAAAGGGGTGAGCAACATTTTAAGTTAAACAACTATTGAATTCAGACCATCTCCACCAGCACTACTAATTGTTATCTGTCATACAGTAACATTTCAATGAAATTCTATATTATTTTTATGACGAAAACTGGTGTCGAACATCGACACAATAAGTCAAATGACGACCTGCGTAGCCGTGTGGCTTGCACGCCGGATTTTGGGCGGCGCTAACTCTGAGGTCCCGGGTTCGATTCCCGGTCGGGTCAATGTCGAAAACGAACTTTTCGATATTGTGTCGGGTCTGGGTGGTTGTGGTACCGTCGTTGTTTCTGATTTACATGAAACGAGTGCTTTAGCTACTTACCTTGGGATCAGAACAATGTATGTGATGTTGTCTAATATTTAAAAAAAAATACTGCCACTCACTACGATACCATTTTAACAGACTTATCGACGCGACCTTAATAATAGTGTTTCTAAATTAATTTACTAAAGAGTATTGTTTTTATGTTTATAGTAGGTATCTATTTAATCTAAAACAACAATACGTACGTAGGCGAATCGCTCGTATCAAATGGGAAGTAAGCAGTCAGTTTGACATCGAAACCTCGCGCTCTGTTGACTACAGCAGGTACCGATTGGAGGACGCAAGCGGTGGCCACGCTCCGGTGATAGAAAAACAGCAGCCAGGCCTCGGCATTTTCATTTTCTTCCAATAGTTCAATATGGGCAGAATGTTTGGGTGCAAATAAATAACCTGTTTAGAAAATAGATAGATATTTGCATACATTACAGTTAAGATACATCAGTTGCCGTGCCCCTTCCGTGCCCCAAGCGCTCGGTTCATAAATGTCTGTCGTGTATGTAAACACGTCAGGGAAATCGACATGAAATTATTTGTCGGATTAATCTCCGGCGATTCATGGTTATTTAATTTCAAGTTAAGTACTTCATTTTCATTGTTACTTAACCATTCATGGTTAAGAATAGAATAGAATAGATTAATTTATTTCAGGCAGCAAAACAGTGTACAAGTAAAATACAAAGAGGCCCATAATATAGGTACCTTACAGACTATCATACATAAAAATAATATATATAAATTAAAAACTATGCTACACGTAAAGACGGCGACGTGCGACACAGCGTGGTGTCCGGTAGCCGGCCTCCAAACCGCCGGGACATGACACTTTTCGGCCAATAGTCCTCTTTCATGAAGGTCGACAGATGGTCGGTCGGTAATCTCACCACAAATTAATTAAAATTCACATTGTGGCGGGACTCCAACCGCTCGGCCCTCAGAGTGGCGTTGGACTTCACTCTACGGTTAGGTTACAACATTTCTTTACAGAATCATTAAAATTAACAGGTCAAACTGAACACAAATCGTTAGTTCCATATTCAACATTTTTGGCATCTAGATAGGTACTAAATAAAGTTCAGAGAAGCTTTTCCTACCTTCTGTAATGTCAAAGAGACCTCTTATCCGGCGCATGCGAAGTTTGAGCATTACTTGCTTAAATAGAGCAGAGAGTATCGTCAGAAAGAGAAACAGCGTGTCTACTACATCATCTGTGCTGTGACGAGTCTGCAAACATCGCCCCAGAAGTATAATAATACCGTATCACACACAAACTCTAGCAAATATTGTGCCTCTGCAGCTTGGACAGCGTTTGAATTGAAATAACTTCTCGTCGTAATCATCATCATCATAATTTTATGTCACTGCTGCTGGGACCCGAGCCTTCCCTATGAAATTGATAAGAAGAACGGGCCAAACCACCACGCTACTGACCGCTAATGCAGCCGGGGCCAACGGCTTTACGTGCCTTCCGATGAATGTTGGAGTTCGAGATGAAATATTTTTGGTTACCCTTCCTAAGACCGGCCTTTGCGAAAGCAATCCCAGACCGGGGGGCGCATTAACCATCACTACGCCATCGAGCTCCTCGAATATCAAGGATCAGTAAAGAATACAGGCAAACTAAATTTTATAAATTTTGCGCAAGTGCTGACGATTAAAATTCAGAAAAATATTTTAAAAACTCTACGAGCGAGATTCATGTAGGGTAGTGGAGTGGCACCAGCTTTCGACAGCACACGACGACAGTAATCAACATCTTTTTTCTTTTAACCATTAAAAGTTAGCAACTGATTTTAGTCTTAACAACAATTGAATACCGACCCTACTTAATTAAGGGTGAGCCGACCTAAAAAAGCCGAAAGTGTAGTCACGGCTAAGTTGATATATGATGGAAAAACTATCGTATTACATAAACAAAATACATATTTAGTATCAAAGGGAACGTGTTTACAATCAGTCCGACCCATAAATTCATAACACACTAATATTTTTTCTACAATATCATTTAAAGTTGGGCAAAAATCGTGAAAACGAGTAGCGGCGTTTAGTTGATATCTTATAGTTTATCTAAATTATTATACCTCTAAATATGCTAAACAACCACCAATGTCATAACTACAAATCGTCTGTCTCACCTTTTCGATTTATCGTGCGGTTTTTTAAATTATTATTTTTCAAATTCCCGTTATATTCCCCATACAAAATTAATATGGCCGCGCGGCATCAAATAAATATGGACATTATAAGACATTTCAAATAAAATATATGACACTCTTATCACTTACGGACGGCGGCGCACCCATAAGCATAATGTATAGGTAATCTATAATATTTATAAACATCTAATTTAACTTAAACAGCTTATTTAAAAAAATCTACGACTCCACTCACCTGGATGGCCTTTATCAAATACTGGAAATTATAAGTAAATAAAATAACCCAATACAAGACGCTCACAATATAATAGAGAGACATCTTATTTGGAGGTTTCTGATCAGTATACGTAAAGGCTATCTTGTCAAGCCTTTTAAAGTGGTATCTGAGAGCTTTGAACATGGTAAATTTTTTACAGCCTTCCATGATTGTGTTGCTTGAATGTAGCTCCAGACATGGGTAGCAGCACTTTAATACCGTTTCTAATTGTCGACAGCTTATATAAAATGCATGATTTCAGAAATGTATACAGCATGCTCCGAAAAATATTAGGTTGATTATTTTTTAACTCTCTCGAAAGTATCTTCTTTTCAAAGTAGTTTATATAAATTAGCTTCTAAACTGCGTTTCTGCCTTTTTAAAAGGAAAGTCAAGGGAGTTTTGCATAAATTCTTTAGCTAAGAGAGTTAAAATTTTAATTACTATTTTATTTTGTATTTCTATTTATTTTTATTACCACATAAAGAAAAGTCACATTCAATTACAATACTTACCTACTTAATAAATAACATTAGAAAACCGCGAAGGGTTGTAACAATGCTAATATCGAAAACAATCTATAATTTACCTACATTAAGATAAAAACACATAAATAACTTTTAATAGGCGTTATATTGTTGACCAAATCCGCAGGTACTTAGTTCATTAAACAGTTGCGGAACAAGGAAATAAATATATCATTGTGAAGGCCAAAAACAGTGACATTTTATATTTTTCAAATAAAATTAAATCTACAACTTATTTTTATACTATAAAAGTTCAATTGATACAGTTTTTTTTATAACTAAAAACTTTAAACTTTACAACCAAAAGTAGTCTTTTTAATCTATGAATCTAATATCTACTTTTTAATAATCACTGCGTAAAAATGCCTAAAAAGTACATTACAGGTACTTGTACATATAAAGGACTAATTATTTCTATTAAAAATAGCCTCATTATTTAATTAGTTAACAAATCGTTAACTTATTATTCTTTTAATTTGTTAACGACATAATGGGGGTAATTAGTAGGTATATTAGTGATATTTTTTCATTTAATTTCACCTCTTTGAATATAAATAAGTGCTTATAAGAATGAACACTCAGTTCGTTTGTACATTTCGAGCATTGTAATCATCGTTTGTTCACTAGTATAGGCTAATGATTATGATGATGATTATGAATCATTCTTTTTCTTTTACCCGAGAAAATTCGCTAAACGAAACATCCCACGGGGGTATGTGGGGTTAGACAACTCACTAAAAACCAGTGCACCCGTCTACAGTTTGGGCGTGATCCCGAGAACTAAGTCATTCATCACGACCCACTGCAGTGGTCCCTTCAAACGCTGCTCATACAAGGCGTCTTATTAACCCAGGGTGCGGGGAGACTCTTCTACGCCTTGAAGAGTTGTTCGCAGGAAGTGTAGGGAGATGGCATTCTCCACCACGGTATATACGGCTAGAATAGGTGGATTAACCAGTGCCGCCGCTTCCTCTGAATTATAATTGCCCTAGATATTATGTTCGTAACTTTCGAATGTTTATTTGAAACTGTGTCATCTCTATTAATAAACTGTAGCTTTATAGAAGAAGTCCTGTAACTTTTAGGGATTTAACCGTATCTCAAAAGCAGTTAATACAGATAATAAGTTGACAAGCATCAAGCCGAAAAATGAAGATGCCCCTAAAGGAATACCGAAGGAGTTTTGAAAAAAATATTGGCTTGTCTAGGCCTAGTATCATATAGGGAAAGGGATACCTGAAGATGTTTACCTAATCCCTATCTATTCATATTCACGGTGTGTAGGTAGGGTCAGCAGCTATTGTGGACGAGCAAGGCGATTACCTACAGCCCGCCATCCACTCGCGGCAGCGTTTTCGGATTGCAGATCCTTAGGTATTAGACCCACTAATACCTAAGGATCTGCAATCCCCCTCCGTCTCACCCCCCGGCACGCACTTGGCATGCCGGCTCACATAACTAGGGTATCTTCTAGGCCGGTGGGGCCTCGTATGCGTAAGGTTCAATTCACTCCGTATAGTGGCAGCGGTCGGCAGCACAGCGGCCTGCATTTTCACCGTCAAACTATTTTGAGCTTTATCTTTAACTAGCTGTCCCGGCAGACCTTGTTATGCCCTATTTCTCTAAAACAAAGTTAAATTGATTTTTTATGTTAATAGCTGCCCCGCCAATTATTTTCATTAATGACGTGCAGTGCAACCTTTAATCAACTGGAAGCCATACCAAAGATAATCCTAACGCGCCTTTGTTTTGTTTTGATTGACGTCAAATGTTTGACTGCTGGGGAACAAAGTGGTTTTTATGGGAAAAGAAAATTGTTTTTACTATTTTCCTCGTATTTTTTTACGTTTTTTCTCTCCATAAGAACCTTCCTCAGACTTCATCAAACACAACAAAAAAGAAATTAGCCAAATCGGTTCGGGCGTTCTCGATTTTTGCGATTACCAACACACTTAGCGATTCATTTTTATTTATATAGATAACTAACGCATAGTACCTATTGTTTTTCTCGTAATCTTAATTCAGGCAACATAATTCCCTTGAGGAGGAGAGGATAGTTCTTTTGAAGATATCTATTCGAATTTCGAATTATTTCTACTCTCGTCGATTCCGCTTACTATTGGTACTTACCTATATGCTAAAAAATAGACTTGCAATATGAATTGATGTCTCGCAGTTATTATTTACACTGCCTGTGAGTGAGACTCTGCCTAGAGCCGGATTTAAATTATAAAAATATATTTTTTTAACGATTTTTTCTAGGTACCCTTATGTTATAACTTTAATTTGTTACTTTTTAAATTAATTATTTAGTTTATCAATTTTTGAGAAATATGTAATAATCTTCAGCTGGGTAGGTCTTCGGCTCAGATGCTCGTGTCGTATGAAGGAAGGAAGGGCATCATGTAAGAAGAAAACCTATTTAGTCAGACCATGACACAAACTAAGTTAACAATTTTACTGGTAATGGCAATATAGATGTCGTCATAATTTTAAACTTACGAAATTGCAATAGCATCGAAAACCAATGAAAAATATACCCTGTACCAGTCAAAGGGTTAAAATTCAGATTATTTATTTAGATTACAATAAGAAAAAGAGTTAAGAATATTAATTTATTTTAATAATGATTAACATCCTGTATGTATAATATATACAAAGTAAGGGTAAGGGTAAACGACAATTTTGCGAACAGTTTTCTAAACCAATAATTTCCAATAATTTCTGTAACGTCTCAATTATACGTCGGCGTTGAAATAGGCGGTTTGCTAACAAAATATGTACCAACATGCCAATTACTTAGATGACCATCCTTAATTATGGACGCGCTAACGCCAGCTTAACGATCGCAATTATTAGCACTTGTAATTTGTTTTCATTTGTTATGTCAAACTAATATTTCTACTTTAATCGCTTGTAGCCAGTTAAGGTAAAGCCTCTCGCAAAGGGGTAATACCATAATGATACATTACTATCATGTAAAATTATTTATTTCTATAATCTATCAGAAATTTCACCACATTAGTTAATTATTTGGTACTCAGCTCCAGCCGAATGCGAATCGGTCTGCAAACATTGGAATGTGAAATTAGAACTTCAAGCCCAAAACAATTTACGACCTCATTGTTAAGTTAATTGCCAGTGCGATCATGATAATTATTAGAAATGGATGTTCCATTAATAACAATCAACAAAGTTGTTATATGCTATAATTTAATCATAAATATCTCTACAGATCTCCTCGGATACATAAGATTTTGGAATCCAATGAACCATGTCCACATTTACATACACCACAATCACCGCGTCACAGAGAACGGAACGTCATCACTCTATTAATATTTCGGGGCACTGTCTCTTGGGCGAAGTTTCGTCTGCAACTGGCTCTTTCCTCTTGAGAGACTTGGTGTCTTTGTCTTCTTGGTCGGGGTGGTCGGCGGGCTCGGGCTCCGGCCTCGTGTCGTCGGTTTCGGCGCTGCCGTACAAGTCGTCGTTGGCCTTGTCGAGGTACTCGCTGTCATCGGCGGCGGCCTCCAGGCGCTCGGCGGCCTTCTGCGAGGCATTGTGGGCGCTCTCGCTGGTGCGCTTGTTCACGGTGATTCGCGTTGTGAGTGCCCTGTATAGCTGGTTTATGTCTCCCGGAGCGCCCTGTAATTAATGTTGAAATTATTAAAATGGTAATATATATATTTTTTTTTTCAAGTGCTAATTGCTGCACTGAAGCTAAATTAAATAGTTTCTATAATTCCTGGCTGGGTTGGGTGGGCGTTTAATTTTTTCACTGTATTTTATAACATTTTATAAATATTTAATTTAGCGTCAGTGCAGCAAATAGCACAGGAAAAAAAAAATAAAAAAAAGTAAAAATTTACTATAGGGTTGTCGTTTAATACCAAATTTGTGGTATTTCATCTGCAAAGATGAATCTGCATGGCCATCGGTTGCAACGACCGTTGTATAGATGGCGCTCAGTGCCGCTAAAAAGCACTCAAAAACATAAAAAAGCAATGACAAAATTCAGCGCTTATGTCATCAGCCTTCCCGGTAGCATAGCGGTCAGTGCAGCCGCCCGGATTGCGGAAGACCCAGGTTCGATTCCTGGCTGGGTCGGGTGGGCGTTTAATTTTTTCACTGTATTTTATAAAATTTTATAAATGGTAATATATAATGTTAATTGTATACTTAAGTAAAATTTAAACACTGAAAAAAGACGACAACCTCAGGCGGGAATCGAACCACGCACCTTCCGCATTCCGGGCGGCTGCCTTAACCACTTGGCCACTTAACCAATTGTATAACCAAATTAGGATGAACTGGAGATGGATTTCGTATTCAGTCAATTATTCTGTGGAATGCACATGCAATGCAAACTTGTCATCTAACATGTCTTCTCTGCACCACCCTATGGTTGACTGGTAAATAATGCCTCAGGCATTAAGTCCACCATTAACTGTTTTAAAATAAAAAAAATAAAAAATATAAAAAAATAAATAAAATAACAATAATTAAATAAATAAATATTGTAAAGCCATCGATTTTTGCAAACTAAGATACAGTGGTGTTTAAAAGACGAGGAACAGTTTAACCTGCCCCCCAACCGCCTAACTCTATCGACATCGCTCTCGCTATCGTGCTCTATAGTTTATGGCGTCATTTTGTAATTTCTAAAGCGATATGAAAGCATTAAGAAAGCAATATCGAAAGCTATAGCCTATAGCTTTCGATATTGCTTTTATATAGCTTTCGAAATGGCAAGATTACGCCATAAACTATAGAGCGCGATAGCGAGAGCGATATCAATAGAGTTAGGCGGTAGGCCCCCTGTTTGCTTGCGTCGGCGACTGTGTTGGTGCCTGGTTAATTACCACTCACCACACAATAACACACACTAGTACAAATTATCACATTTTCATAATTTCATTTCACACATACCATAACGAGGAACAGCTTGACCTGCTGCTGCGCATCAGCAGCAGTGAGACGCAGGCTCTTGGTGCCGGCCCGCTCCACCACCATGGCGGGCCACAGTTTGGTGTTGAGCACCACCCGCAGCGAGCCCGCTACGCGCGCTACCAGCCGGGCTCCGCCCCCGGCCGTGCCCGCGCCTGCGCCCCCGCCCCGCGCACCCGCCGCGTCGTTCAGACGGAGTACGCCACGGCCGCGCTCGCGCCAGCTGCCCGCCTCCCATGCGAATAAGCGGCATGAGATCTGAAATGATAATGAACACTTTAGAGATATTTCATAAACAAGTGCCGTTACACGTTCTTATACTGTACTGTGAGTGTAGTGTGTCGTGATGAGCAATTTCGAATGAATAGTGACTTAGAAACCAGTGGTACAGGCGTCGAGCGCAACAAAACGACTTAGAAAGAGGGTAGGTCGTTTTGTCTGCTCATAAAAACCTACCCGCAATAACTTCAATACATCTGTGATCATGGCGCATGCAACTGTGTCGAAATATCGGATACTCAATGTGAAGAGAGATAGCATCTCATTACGTTTGTCTGTGATTGATGTCTATGACAGCATGACAGCAGCCGTTGCCTAGCAATAGTGTTCTTGTTAACATTATTTTATTATATCTTATGTCAATACTTATATTTACAATAAAATTCATTTTTTTTGTTTCTGAACTTGTGTTCTTCCTGTTATTAATAGGGCCTAATCTCTCTTAATATGGTAGGAGAGTACTCAAAAATAATAAACATTGAAAGTATCCCCATTAATAATTTCCCTAATATATGATGCATATTTGCTAAAAGTTTGGAATACAGGTCACATAACAAGAGCGCTCGGTAAAACTAGAAGGGCGTTAGTTGATAGGGCATGTTAATTAATGCAGGTACTAGCATCACCTGCATGCAATCTGGAAAGCTATCTGAATAGCAAAAATGCACATCTCCAAATCTGTAACTGAGGCTGCTACTAAAACCTTAACATTCATTTGCCTAGCAAATGAATGTGTTACCTGTAACACATTGATCTCTCCCTCCTCTCCCGTGGTGTTGTAGTTGGCGGCGGGCGGCGGCGGGCGCGCATGCGACCGCTCGTACTCGGCGGCGGCGGCCGCGAGGCTGGAGCTTTCGCTGCTACTGCTCGCTTCGCTTGGCCCTGGGTCATCTTGCTGCCAATCAAAAATAACTAAAATGAAGGGAGTATTAACAAATAATACTACTTTTATGGGCAGTCAGACACTTAATAACAATTATATTTGATTGCATCGCCCATAATGACGGACATGACCACTTACATCTTCAATTACTTTACTACCCCATTCTACATTTTCTTTTTTAATATTTGTTGTATGTATACAATTTGTATTTCTTTTTTTTAAACAATAAACTAATTGGATTTGTAATTAACTTTCTTTATTGTAGGTGATTGATGATTAATCAAAGCTGTGTAGGACAGTTCGGAAACCTCATTGGGACTTTTTGAGAAATATTGCTTAGCGCTATCACTCATGCATATTAACAGTAACACTTAATGATCAATTATGCAACTTTGTAACACAGCAACATCCAACAAACCACAAATTATATGGTAAAATAAAATAAATTTATAATTCGAAACTTGAACCATCAATTGAACTGCCTTTAAAAAATATGACATTCCATACTAATGTGTCACTACGTAATTCGGTCGACTTATTCACCTACAAGCTCGGTCCGCGCGCGGAGACAGTTTAGTCGAGTGTCACGCACGCAGTGCGCAGTACGCGACCGAGACGCCGACGACGCCTATTTTGTTTCATGTTTATTTTATTTTCGCTAGTGGAAAGTTCACAAGATGGTGAAACGAAAGCGTTACTGTTCTGCATTCGGATGCACTAACACGAAATTTAAAGATAAGGATTTTTAACCTATCACAAACGTCCCAAGAATTCAATGGATATTGAACACTATGTTAACTGTAATGTTGGACATTAAGTCGAAAATCGGTTGGGGAAATTTGACAGATTAGTGTAGGTTGATCTGTTGCCGTCTAGTACAGACGGCAACAGATCAACATAAGCACATAGTAAGACATAGTAACATAAGTAGATAACAGAGTATCAATACATAGGTATGCATAACCACCTACTTAAATTTTTGGTAAATAATCGTCAAAGAATGCAAGGAATCATTAAAAAGGCTGGCCGAGAGAGCGGACCTGACGATAGCATGGGTCCCTGGACATGAGGGAAACACGGGAAACGAACAGGCTGACGAACTAGCCAGAAAGGGAGCAAAGGAAAGCTTGGTGGGACCGGAACCCCAGCTGCCAATAACGCACAATATCACCAAGAAAGTAATCAGTAGCCACAGTATCACAGCAAAAACCAACCGAAGATGGAGGTCCTCGACTGGTATGAGACAGTCGAAGAGGGAATGGACAAGAATAAGACTAGCAAACTGATGGGACTCGCCACAGAGAACAATGGCTAGTCATAGACATCATAACAGGACACTGTCGACTGAACAGACATCTGACAGTGATAGGAGTGAAAACCGACTCCATATGCCCGGAGTGCACGGAAATTGAGGAGACTAGTCTCCACCTACTAGCTGAGTGCCCTATGTACTCACTGATAAGATGGGAGCTCTGGGGGTCGGACACATTAGACATAGAGGACCTGAAGGATTTGAAGGTGGAGCACATAGCAAGATTTACCAAAGAGACTAAAAGATTCAACAGGGCGCCGTGAAAGCTGGATCAACCTTAGCTCCCTTAAAGGAGAGAACAGGGAAAAGGATGAAGTGGCCCGCAGATAGCGCGGGTTGATTGTCTGTTCGGCTGGCGACGTCCCCACAAGAAATAATAATAATAGTAGTTTTAGAAAATTAAAAACATTCAAGACCTACATATAACTCTTAGATTATTGTTTACAGACCTGACTATTTTCCTTAACTGATGCCACAGCACTTGTAAATAGCAATTCTGTTGCACCATTTGTTGAGCTATGATCTGCTGCCTCACCATTATTGACTTTTTCATTTAACACAACTCGCTCACTTAAATTCTGTCCGAATACAAATCCAGACGTACCCGTAGCAGGTTGGACTGGTACTGTGCCAGGGTTGTTTGTTCTTGGAGTGACGTTTGATGAACCCAGTGGAATAAATTTAGGCAATTCAGATTCTTCCTTTGTATCTTTCAATCTGTCTTCTGTATCTTTAACAACAGTCTCATTATCCTTCTTGTCCTTATTTTTTTCTTTGTCAGTATTGGGTTCAGTATCTTCTGTTGCTTTTAAAAAAGGATTACTAGTAGCTTTCAGCTGAGGTGGACGCAATACGGATCCTAAAACATAACAGTAAACAATTAAAGTTATCCTGTTACAAAATCTGGTACCATTCATTTGACTGCTTCTTTGTTTATTTTTTTACCTTTTATTTAGATAAGTTTATTTACTAAAGTAGTAGATGTGATTAGCCATCTTTATGAATCACATAACAATAACAACCTTTTAAATACCAAAGGCCTACATTAACAATAAAAATTAACTTGATTATGTTCTTACCAAATGGATTGCAACTTTTGTTAGAGCTTGAGGCAAAAGTAGAGGAGCCAAATCCACCAAGCCTAGGTTTAGCCAAAACCACCCTAGACTGGGAGGACCCATTGCAGTAATCGTCCGTGGGCGATTTGCCTGAAATCACAATAATTTTACAACTCAGTTGTATGTAGGTACCTAATAATTTATGGGTTGGGCAAAATTGCGGTATCACTTTGTTGACTTTTTGTGGATATAAACAATCCGTTACTAAATTGATGAAATAACTTTTGAAAACTTGCAATAAATCACACTGCATGTAAATGTGGCAGCTACTTGACGCTTAAAAACGTTATCCAAAGGCTGTTATTAGGCTGCTTCAGAATTAGTATTTATATTAACATGCAAATATGACTAATATCACAAAAGAAAAGCACACAACGAAGCATCCTACGACGTTATGTTAAAATAAAGATAGATTATGAGCTGTAACAAAAAGAAAATACGTTGACAGTGCTGCATGAACTTATTAGCCAAAATCCCGATTGAAGTTTTTACAATAAGAGTCAAGCAATTAAAAAGCAGTGACACATACTACAATTACAATAGCACTACCTAAATAAAATAATTAAATTCGTACCTTGCTTCGCGTCTGCCATTACAATTTACAATTTTTTTTAATGTCTAAGCGCGAACACTGACGGCAATGGCTTGCGCAGCCACCATAGACCTACATTAACTAACTAACCATAACTAAAAACGTAACCACTAACCAGTGTTGCCAACTCTGGATTTGGAAATAGTGCTAGAGGAGGTTGTGAAAAAGAGCTAGGTATTCAATCAAGCGATATGGAATTGATTGTTAACTTAAAATGACCTAAATAATTGGTGTCCGTTGTGTGTGGTGGAGAACACATGGTCTTATTCACGTTTGTTGTTATGCTATCTTTTAGTGCGTAATTACTGCGTAATTACTGCAAACATAAAACAATTAGTGCCTCTTTAGTTTAAGAATTAAAAACCTTTTTTAGTGTGTACGCTGGCATCACAATCAAGCGATCGTTCTCGAAAACTACTTATATTATAGCAACGAAATTTACACACACATTAAGGCCGGGTTTCCACTGACGCGGAGCTGGACGGAGAGATGCTTACCGGTGCATGAATTGGCCAATCACTATGCTCGAAATCTCCACTCCGCTCCAATGGAAACAGCACGAGCGGAGTAGAGCAGAGCTGAACGGATATTCATAATAAGAATACAGCGAGGCGATGCGGACCGGAGGACAGCGGGTCGATGCGGTGCGGAGGGCAGCAAGGTTGTATAGTGGACGAACGGGAGAGCGGAGCGGTGAGGTGCGGACCGGGGTGCAAGAGTGGGTGCATGACGCCGCGCCGCTTACTCGCGCACAGTTCATCATAGTAGTTATCATCGTTACGTCATAAGGTGTATACGTATCAAAATGGATGAGACTCCGCTCCGCTCCGCTTCACTACTCCGCTCCGCTCCGCTTCACTACGCCGCTCTGCTTCACATCAGTGGAAACACTCACCACTTTTCACCGCTCTTCACCGCTCCTCTCCGTCCGCTCCGCGTCAGTGGAAACCCGGCCTTAGTGCCTTATTAGTGCCCCCGCTATGCAAAATTTCATAAGGATTGCTCTTAAAGGAACGGAGATTTTAAACAAGACTTGTGAATGACATTTAGAGCTGGCGTCTATACAGCGTACCCTTATTAGTGCTTACAGAAAGTAAACTTCTCTTTTTATAATTGTTATATTATTTGTTTATTATCAATATCTGGAATCCAGCTTGAGTCAGCTGTCTTTCTGCCATTAAGTCAGCGTTTCCGGTTCCTTTCCGATAATGGCACCCCCTATAGTGTCAGTTTGGTACTACTGACATGGCGCGCGGTACCGGATTGAGATTGAGACTTGTCATTATAGGGTCGTTTTTCGCGCCATTCATAAGGCAGTTCAGTTGCAAAAAACGTTTATTAACTATAAATTTCAAAATTAATTCAATTCATTTTGTAATATAAATAAATTATTAGAACGGAGGGCCAACGAGTCTAAACAGACATTGACTCCTAATATATTGTTAGTTGTTGTGTTGTTGCGGTAGAAGGCAGGCCTGACCTACCATCGGTGCCTTGACTGGGCACTATGCCACAAAACAAATACTTCACAGAATGCACCTTTCAACAAATGGTTTGTGTAGGGCGTGTGCAGAGGAAACGGAGTCAATGCAGCACCTACTGTGTGACTGCGACTCTCTAGCTAGGAAAAGAATGGGACTCCTGGGGTCAACCTATCCGAAACCGGAGGACTTCGCCCTTAAGGGCGTTGCCAAACTTATGGCATCTATCTTTACAGAGGAAGAAGAGTGAAAGGATGGGGTTGCACAAAAGATCCCGATGGGTCGAAGTATTACTGCAAGAGGGAAACCTCGGCAGGCCCCACTAAGATAAGATAAGATAAGATTTGTCGAACAATATAGTTCGACAAAATCGAGTATTTATTTTCTAAAGAGTCTTCGTACAGTAAGGTGACGTCAAATACCAGAGGAATTTTATCGGGATGTTTTGTATAAAATTCCACCCAGTGAGGAAACACTATTTGATGATAATTAAGTTCAAAACTACCTTCAAAAAATGGGGGGGGGCGGATAAATTAGTTACTACATTACAACCTATGGCTCGATCGCAAACAAAAGATAGTTTCTATCGAAACCAAAAGCCATCAACAAGTAAGCAAGTTGTGATACCTTTTTTGTCGAACGAATCCTTCAAAAATAAGCGTCGTGAATGACTACCAGATATTTCACGGCGGCTATCTAAAACGATTTCAAAATGTCTGGAGCAACTTGGGTTCACTAAAACAAATTTGCAAATTATTAAACGGGATACGTATTCCGTTCAGGCTAAAACCACCACTGATATTTCCGAATTCTATTGCAATGCAGAGTTACAGAACTAAAACTACTCCTCATATGACTGCTCAAATCGAAAATATGCTAGAATCAAGAATACTCGAACCAGCAGATCCCAGCCCCAGTTACCTTTCGACATTCTTTCTGGTACCAAAACTAGACGGCCGCCATCGCCGACTTAAAACAGCTGAACAGATTTGTTATAACGAAACCATTTCGACTTTTCAACCATTTTCGGGTACCATCGTTTCTGCAGGACCAAGACTGGATGGCAAAAATGGACCTAAGTCAGGCATACGTAAGTACCTATTGCTCAGCAGCATCGCCGGTTTCTAAGGCTTAACTACCACCACGATCGGAATCACCACCAACTTCAGATGACGTGCTTACCGTTTGGACTCGCATTGGCCCCAAGAACATCCGCTACTCTGACCAACTGGGTCGCCAAGCTGCTGAGAAGTCAGGGTATCAGGTGTTTGGTCTATTTAGACGATTTTTTGCTTGCAAACCAGTCGAGAAAGCAAATGCGCGACGACATAGCCTTGACGATAAATGTCATGCAGTTACTGGGCTGGAAAATAAATTACGAAAAGGCTGTTCAGACGCCGACGCAATGCTCAACGCAATATCCTTGTCGGAGTCGAAGTGCCTATCGCTACGTAAAGCACTTCAGGAATAGCTCAGAAAAGGAACGTGATCCCTAAAACAGTATCAAACGCTAATGGGGAGACGCAACTTTGCGACTTTCGTGACCAAACGGGGTCAACTCCCCTGCCGAACGCTGCAAGTCTTCAGCCGACAGTTGTCACAGAGTCACCCTTACCGCCAAGTCAACATTCCGCAACCAGTTTTGACCGACATAGAATGGTGGTACAATTCAATAGGAGTGTGCATGCCGATACACACGAATGCTGTGACCCATCTTTTGACTACAGACGAGTCCGACATCGGCTGGGGCGCTCAGATTAACTACCAATCCATTGCGGGTACATGGACGGAGCAACAGATGTCGTGGCACGCCAACGAAATGATGGCTGTTTACGCGGCAATATTTCACGAACAACATCAGCTAAAAAACGGGCAAGTACTCCTACAGATAGACAATCGAACGGTAGTGTCCTACATCAAAAAAGAAGGCGGCACGAAATCGAACAAACTCCATGAACAAACTCGACAGCTTCTTGCGATTTTAGACCAACTAAACGTGCATCTTTTTGACGACCTCCTTGGTCGAGTGGTGCTATTCCAATTGAGCTATCGTGGTTCAGTTGGAATAGCACCTGACCCGGTATGTCAGAAGGGTGCAGGTTCAAATCCTGCTCGTGGGAATTTTTTCAACATTTGTATTTTTGTAATATGAGATTGTAAATAAAAAACGTTTTAAGAGTTCTTGTTATATTTTTATTGTTTATTTAATTTTTAATATTTCTGGGCAAATCATTTATTAAAGGCATAATATAATGCAATGTTCGCTTTCCATGCAGGTTATTAAATTATTAGTTTTCTATTTAAAACGCTTCTATATAATTTATCATAACAAGTAACTTCTTGTAGACTATTATTAAAGAATTGTTCCGTTAATATATTAATACTTTAATTTCTCCTGAACAGGTCAATGAGTAGTATGAGAACAATGCGTGATAATTGCTTTTAAAGTGCACCCAAAACTACTCGGCCCATATGAAATAATTGATTCGCCCGAATATGGAATTTTATATTTTAGTATAGAAAATTTTGCAAGCAAAGTACGTAGTTTGTCACATACACGATGAGTTTGATCAGCCCAAGTCATCCGATCATCAATAACTACACACTTGTAAATCTGCTTTTTAACAACATCTAGGGCACCGCAGCAGCAATTAGTGTTAAACTAAAAGGGCACTAATTATTTTATATTTGCAGTAATTACGGACTAAAAGAGGGCATAACAACAAACGTGAATTAGACCATGTGTACGCCACCATAACGGACACAATAATAGAGCGATACGATTATATTACGCAATTTGGTTGATGTAAGCTCAATGTAAGCTTGAAGATGTAGATTATTCTTTGCAGATTTATGATGCAGTTAGCTAACCGCAGCTACTAAAACTTTTTTAGTATTTTTAAATTGTTACTGCGAAGGTTTTATGATTTGTGTAGCAGCCCTATGATAAAATATTCTAGTGCCTGAAACAGAAAATTATAAAACACAATGTCAGTGTCAAGTTGTCAAAAAGTTTATTCAAGGTTTTCGGAACGGATACATATTTTTGCAATTCTATCTAAAGAATAATTCTTCAATCATGTTATTTCTTGGTATTTTTCATATGAGATTTACAAGTGGTTGAGATTTAAAAACTGATTGATGGATGTTACTTTAAATACTTATTTTATAATTCGTTTCTATGATTTATTTGGCTAAAACACTGTGACCAAATAACTAGAGCTACACAAATTGAATTAATTCAATCTGATCCCATGTCATATTTTGCGTAATAGCATTGTTTTCGATCTGCTCATGAGATAGGTAAATGAACAAGTGTCTTCGGAGCTCCACTATTATTATTAAGGTACTAAGGTAAGTTTTTGTATTTAATATTATCTCTGGTTCAAATAATCAATTTATTTATTCATCTAGTATACCTATCACAAAACATGATAATAATAAATCATGCCACTACAATGATTATCATGGTTCAGCTTACTTGATACTTTGGTCAGTTTTCATAATATGATTAGTCCATTTGCTATTATAAATTTATAGTAATGGATAAAAAAGATATTCTCCTTTAATTTCTGTATGGGTCTAACTGCCTTGCCATTAAAAAAGTTTACTTTTATGTTAAATATATTAATAAGTTATTTCATATTTAATCTGCAATTCATCAAAAAACCAAAATCAAAAATTGTTTCTTACAGTCTATCAAAGTAACTTAACTATAATAATATATAGTGTTGGGGTGGTCCCCAATGGTCAATGGTCAGACATTTTAGAATGCCTTCTAGAAACCATTCAGGAGGCCCCCTTTCATAATTCCATTCCATCAAAACAGTACTCTTTAGTAAAATGGTCTGCCCATTTATTCATTATTCTCCGTTAACTCTTTATTATCATTATCTTAGTTTCGTCATTACTAAAGAAAAATGAACATATTTTTTAAATATTAAACTTGCTTGACTACAAGTAATAATCTCTCCTTGGCTATTAGAAGATAAACAATCCTTTTTACACTAGTAAACTTTGCACCAATGTAGAACCAATTTGACATAATAATATTCTGTGAAACTAATAATATTCCCTACTTTGTAAAACTATATATATAATATGTTGCTTAGGTGAATTAGATAACAAAACAGAAAAACAACATAATAATTTCGGCAAAAAAAACAAATAAATTAAAAGGGCAGAATAAAAATACTAAAAAATAATAATAATAAAACAGGAAAGCAGTAAAAACAGTGGTACGCACCAAGCAATGTTTGAGTTGATTTGATTAAAATCAGTGTAAAGCCAATCAAGTACCACGCATGTTTTTCCCGGAAAACCCTGTGCTTTTGAGAGATGTTGCCCTTTAAAATATTAACATGTTACTTACATTTCAAATCAACTGATTTAGGGGTATTTTTTGGATGCATCGTCTTCACTTTTGTCTCGCTGTGTTATCATGAGACAACCATCTTCTGTTTGGGTTAACAATGATGTGGGGATCCGTTGTGTCTACCTTCTCCTGTCTTGCTTGTCTGCCTTATTTCAATCACTGTCCCTTCTTCTTTCCATGAAATCCTATTTGTAGAAAATGTGTAGGAAAGTTATTTACCAAAAATGGTAGCGGTTCCAGTTTCATCAGCCAGCCATCTTTCTATTATGGGGCTTGTTTGTCAGTGTGTTGCAAATAGAAATGACATAATGATAATTGTGTTCATTATCACTAGAACTGGTTATGCTAAGGCATTGGTTGCAGTGTTGTGTTGTCGTCTGCTGTTGTTGCTGAGTCACGGCGCGTCAGGCGGCTGCCTGCTCCGCGTCGCGTCCTAACTGTTGTATACGAAATTTACAGTCTTTCCTTGCGCACTGGCTGTGTGGCACGTGAACGCGGTAGCGGCATCGCTCGCGTCCTTAAAATCGCCTTAACTATCATATATATATGGTTAACAATGTATTATGTGTAATGATAAGCGAATTTCAGTATTCAATTATTTACTTAGTTTTTTGTTTGGCTGTTCTTGTGATGATAGTGATCTCCATTTTTTAAGTGATAAAGAAGTGTTTCAGTGATTTCAGTGATAATAAGATAATATATTATTTGGTACACATAAAATGAGATTTAATAATGAATGCGGTTACGACCCTTGCAGCGGTAAGAGTAAATTTAGTTTTTTTTTATAGGCTTACCTACCCTTTTGGTTAACATAAATATTCTTATATAATCTTACAAACTAAGTCACATAATGTTGCAAACACTTAAAGGTAAACATCTCATGCAATAGAAACATTTAAGTACTAAAGACTAATATTATTTAATAAAAAAAATTAGCTATTAGGGGGTTAATTGAAACAATAATACACAAATAAAAAAAAAACAATTTTTATTTATTTGTGTATTTTAATATCAATGTTTATGTAATTTATGGCGCAGTGGTTAACGCGCCCGGCCTGCGATTGCTAAGGCTAAGCAACTTTCGCATAGGCCGGTCATCGGATGGTGACGATCTCGAGCTCCTCCGTGCTCCGGAAGGTTGGTCGGTCGGTTCCGGCTGCGTTAGCAGTCGTTAACAACCACCAATCCGCACTGGGCCAGCGTGGTGGTTTATGGCCCGTTCTCCCAATCCATCCATAGGGAAGGCTCGTGCCCCAGCAGTGGGGACATAAAATGAGCTGATAATGACGTACCTAGCCATTAAGTTAGTCAGTGCCTTATTAATCCACTAGCCCCCCGGCCCGGTTTTGCTCGTGTTATTTTGTGTACGTATACCACCCTCGAAAGACGCTCTATCTATGAATAAAAACCGCATCAGATTAGCCCGTCCTAACAGAAAAATATATGCGTTCCGGGGCTTTCTTTTAAGTCAAAATCATTTTTTTTAATTCAAATAAAAGTGCTTTTGAATCGTCCATACATTTTATCTACTCTACTACCCATTCAGGACGTCTATTTTTTTAGCTGTAAAGAAGAATGGGCGCAAGAAACTCCACAGCTTTAGTAGAAGTAACGACATTTACAACAAAAAAGTATGTCATTACCAAATCATTCAATATTTACAATTAAAAACTTTCAAGAGCCCGCTTATACAAATAATGCTTACCCCTCTAAGGCTTACCCCTATACATTACTTAACATTACACTTTATTCTAAAAAATCGTACCTACTTGGGCACTATGTAGGTATGTAGGTACTAATACAAAACTATAGAATGACGCTTTATACCTATACAGTGTGCGAGAATTGAAGAAATGCCAGTTCCATGCATTCTCATCATGAACATAATCATTTACATTGTAATCTGGGGGCATGGCATGGGCAGTGCGTACATAATAACCATGCCATTGGACCATTAATGTATTGCTAAAAATAACAATAAACTCTTACAGAATGAAGTAATTTAAACGAGAAAAGCCACTGACCTCACAGGCACGACAAATGGTGTACAATGTGTACCTTTACTTCTTACATGAAGCGGTGTGTTCAAAAAAGCTGAAAACGGGTATTTTCAAAAAGTCCAAATTCGTGTCGCCGACGCTACTGGCATTTGTAGAAATACTGTTAGCAAGATTGTGAATACAACTGACGAAAACGAGTCGCCTGCTTTTTCGACATCAAAAAAGGGAAGATCAAAAAAAAACTTTCATTTGAACCTGGACGATTTCGACTACAGTGTCATTAGAAATATGGTTTACGACTTTCATTTAAGATTTAAAGAACTTCAGACCTTAAAATCATTAAAAACCAGACTGATTGAGGCTATACAATTTGAAGGCTCCATAGAGACTTTGAAAAAAATTCTAAAGGACATAGATTTTCGATTTCGTCGAACTGAAAACAATAGACAAGTTTTAATGGAGAAACATGACGTCCGATTGAAAAGAATCAAATTCCTCAGAGAGTTAAAACATACCGAGATGCTGGAAAAAATATCATATTTATGGGTTAATCTTATGTACAACACACGAAGGGAAAAGCTTGGACAGATATCGCAAAGAAAGGTTTAAAGCAACCGATTTCCAAAGGCGAACGTAAAATCATTGTGCATGCTGGCAACGAAAACGGTTCCTGGTGCGCTTATGTTGCACAAATGTTTGGATTCTGGTGGAGACTGTCTTGACTTGAGAAAAAAATCAATGCGGACCGTTATCAAAATTGGCTTCGCCAACAACTGATTCCGAACTTTCCTCCCAACAGTGTTTTAGTAATAGATAATGCACCATACCATAATAAATTGTTAGTCAAACCTCCCAATTAAAATACACCAAAACCGCACATGATAGCCTGGTTACAGCAACATAATAACTCCACGATCCAAAATTACTCAAGCCAGATTTATATAGTATAACTAGCTGACCTGGCAAACATTGTTCTGCCATATAATTATTCAAGATAGGGACACCCTAATTAATCACCCAGCGATATGAAATATACTTTACGACCTATTCTCATACCTACCGAATATACATATAACGACCGAATTCGTATCGCTTTGACAGTTTCTATGTCATATATGTTTGGATTTAAAAAAAAATAAGGGTGGTATTCCACTCGTATGAATGTATAATTCTCGTGAAGACCTTAAAATCCACATAAAAACCAGCTGTTATCAGTTTTGATTGCTGATTCTTAAATTACAGACATCATAAGTAAGTGTTACTAATAAAATCAATTAATTAAAAATATATTATAATAAATAATAAATTGATAAAAATTTACTAGTTTCTGATTTATTCCTTTGTATTCGCCCAACTACCTAACTCGATGCCAAATTTGAACTTTCTAAGTCATCTGGAACTGGGTTAGTTTTGATCTATAGATCAATGAGTCAGTCAGTAATAAAAATGACGATTTTTAGACGTTAATATTTAAATAACCGTTTGAGGTGTGTATATGAAATTTGGAGCACATATATGTATCTCGTAAGTCTCAATATATGAGCCAAATTTGACACGTATATGTGAAATAGTTTTTGAGTTATGAGGGGGTCAAAAGTGGCTTGGTTCGTGTAATATACAAACGGTGCTGCTCACCAGTTCTGTTAGCTTGAACTTGGCTTGACACGCTACCACGTGTCTAGATACTATTGCATGATTGGCTGTTGAGTTTCCTAATAAAATAAAATAACAAAAAATAAAATATTTGTTAATAGTTTAAGTTTTATAGATAAAACATCACAAAGAAAGATTTTCAGAATTTTTAATTGACTTGATCATGCAAGAGCACGGGCACTCAATTTTACGTTTGCCGCCTTATTATCTGGACTTTAATCCGATCGAGAATATTTAGTCACAAATAAAAGGACAAAAAAACGTTGCAATGAACGTTGTCAAAGAACTGATTCAAGAAAAAATTGCTATGACGGGACCGGAAGCCTGGAGCTCGTGAGCATGCCATAAAATGTGAAGACGAATACAGAAAGTTTGAACCACAGTTTGACAATATCACTGATACTTTTCTCATAAATGTGGGTTCTACCAGTAAGGAAAGTGAAAGTGAATGTTCTGACTCGAATATTTCATGAAAAGACGTGATCCTAGATTCTGAATGATTCACAGTATTAGTCTTATTTTACCTACATATTATTCATAATAATCTATTCAAAATTCAAATGTATTTTTATTCACCCTTATCGAGTTATGTAATATGACAGTTACAAATCACATAAATATCTCACAAATCACAATATCGTTATCTCTCGTAGAAAACATAAACATAAGAGCAGCTCTAT
Organism: Eudonia truncicolella; assembly: GCA_949315975.1. NCBI lineage: Eukaryota > Metazoa > Arthropoda > Insecta > Lepidoptera > Crambidae > Eudonia > Eudonia truncicolella. The sequence goes on along the minus strand of OX438830.1, from coordinate 14,765,455 downwards.
ATCATATACTGCCTAGTTTCGGTCAGACATCTTCGGGAATACGAAGTTAGTCGATGCCCATTATTTACCTTAAACTGTCTAGTATTAAGATCGCAACTTTTTCTGTAAAAAGAAATGTTTTGGCGCACATATAGAATACAGTTAATTTCTTTAAACAACTCCATAAGAGACACGCGTGCTCCTAGGTTATATTTTCTTCTTTTCTTTACAGCGGTTTCTTACAGCGTAAACAGCGGAACTGAGTCTCCCCACAACAGTACTATTTATTTTTTTTTATTTTTAGTACTTTTATTACTTATTATTACTATTTTTTTTTAGCTTTTATTCTATGTATAGTTTATTAATTAGTGCCTTCAAGTGCTATAACCTTCTCCTTCTAGCACTCGAAGAGTCGGTTCAGGTCGGTAGTCTACAATGATTGTCATGCTTCGAAATCGAACCCGAGAATGATCTGACCTACGTCCGGCATAACGTGCCTATCAAAACACTCGGAATTTTGAGAAAATTCATTATCACCAGCATTTTTTGTCATATCCTTGGTTCTTTTTGTAGAGGCCACAGTGCACAGGTCGCCTATATAACCTTATAGAGTTTTTCGGTACGCCACCATCGTCACTCATGCATAGATTGCTAAGGAACTCCACTGTTGTAAGCTGCTGGATGTAAAAAAAACCCTTTTATACATATAGTCTTTTGTTTACTTGGCAATCAAGTACTCAAGTTTTCCACGGTCGTACCTGTGTTATCCACATCCTTCCTATGTGATTTTGTTACTAGTTTTATAATTGAATAGGCTTGCATTTGACTACTATCTCACGTGACGGTAAGTGATGATGTAGCCTACGATGAAATATGCATGGGTTCGATAGAGCCACGATAGCATAATTTACCAATATCAATAGCAATTAGTGCATCTGACCCGATATGTCAGAGCATGAAGGTTCGAATCCCAGTCGTGGAAATCGATTTAAATACTTTTTCCGAAATATAGTTTATACGGAACAAAATTTCCGTAAAATTTATATATAACTTTTACCCATATTACCCATATTATTTTACAACCCTATATAAGGCTTATACGGCGATATAGGCTTTTGTGTTCGTTGATATCATAAGCCGGAATTATCTACTCATCGGGTAGGCTACCAGGTAGGTACGTACGTATAATGATTGCTGAAACGTAATATCCATCTAAGATTAAAATTCCTAAGTACATTTTTTTAACGCTGTTGATTGACTGATTGCGAATGCTTTAATTATCTATTACAATTAGAAATAATACACATATCTGTTTACATAAATGAAATACTAATTCATGGTCAAAATATCTATGAGGATGAAAAAATCTCAAAATATCTATTCTCTAACCTTAGGTTGCCTGGAAGATATCGCTTTTAGTGATAATTTGCCCTTTGTACTCTTTTAACTGTTAATTTTATTTTAAACGCGTGTATTATTGTTTTTTGTGTAGAATAAAGTGTTATATTCTATACTATTCTATTCTCTTCCGCAGGATTCCAGATGGAGACCGACGACGAGGTGTACCGCCGCAACGTGCTGGACGACATGCCGCCCATCTCGGACGCGACCTTCGAGGGTGCCATCGGCGCCGGCTCCAACGAGATCGGCGACATGACCTTCTGCATGGGCAACTACGTCACGGACTTCATGAAGGTACGATGACCCCGTGCCGTAACTATGTAGTTTATAAAGGTTTTTTTCTTTATCTAATGGCATCGTGCAGTTTCCTCATTTAGCCAATCTCAAAGTTATATGATGTACAATCTATACTAATAGATACTGAATCCTTTGTACTTTTGTATGTATGTATGTATGTATGTATGTATGTATGTATGTTTGTGATTAATAAACTCAAAAACTACAGGACCGATTTAAAAAATTCTTTCACCATTAGAATTCTACATTAGCGCTGAGTAACATAGGCTATATTAAAAAAAATACAGCGCCACAACGTCCGTAAATGGAACTAACATTGTCAGAAGCAGTTGTTAGAATTTATGACGTTATCACGACATAAGGCTACGCTTACGTTTACGCTTTCGATAAGAGTTCGTGCTAGGCTTACGCGACCCACTGATTGATTGACTATCGCACGACTTGCACGTCATAAAATCAAAGGATCTATTTTCGATTGTAACAATGTACATACAGACGCCTGGCCTACTCATCAACCTATACAACAGTTACAAACAGGAAGTTTTGTCAAAACTCAAAGACTAGTTTCTTGGCCAACTAAACATTTAAAAAATCATGCAAGTTATAATCATCTTTCTTATTATGTAGTTGGTAAAATAGGCCATTGCCACATATTTATCAACACAATACATCAACGTAGAGCCTTCAACGAGATAGCAGATGTGTTTGTATGTGCTGTTTATCTGTTTAACGGTTGTTGTTCTTAAACTCGGACCATTATCATCCTATAACCCCAGAAGCCCCAGGAATGGTACCTTTTTAGGCTGCTGGTGATCCAGCAGATTCATCAACGATCCTAAACGTTCCACTTTTGTGAACTACTCCCACACGAACTAGCATTAGGAGAATGAGACACCACACCACAGGCAGGACGGGCCTATGACATAGGGTCCTTCAAACGAGGCGTGAAGAGGCACCGTGTGGGCCGGCAGGGAGAGGGAGACTGATGCTGCGTTGTTTTCACGCTGCACCAGTTGTCCTCGCGTAGGGACTCCGTCGAGCCAAGCTAGGTATTTAAAAAAAAAATTAGACATTTTTTCGAATACAGGCAGCTGAGGAGGAGCTCGACGGCGCTGTCCGCGCCCGGTTTGCGAGTGTTGAGGTTAAGCAACTTTCACAAAGGCTGGTCATCGGATGGGTGACCAAAAATGTATCATCTCGAGCTCCTCCGTGCTTCGGAAGGCACGTTAAGCCATTGATCCTGGCTGCATTAGCAGTCGGTAACAACCACCAATCCGCACTGGGCCTGCGCTGGAGAGCACCTGACCCGGTATGTCAGAAGGGTGCAGGTTCAAATTCTTCTTCGTGGAAATTTTTTCAACATTTTGTGTATTTATGACTTGTTTCGCAACAAAAATTTGCGTAAAAAATATATAAACATAACAAAAACATTTTATAGGAGCTAGTTAAATAGAGTTTAATTGTTCACTTTGGGAAAATTGCTTCATTGATAATTAATTACGAACGAGCTCAACTCAAAACTGGGTTCGCTATCGCAAATGTCCAATAAAAACGAACGAGCACCGAACGAGTTGTTTTGTCCGCTTTCATAAGCGGACGAAACAACTCGCAAACAAATACAACATCTTAAAGGTATTATACTTGTTAGTGCAAATTAGTCTATGTGAACATTATTGTGTCTATGACTTGACAAAAATCACGGGGGTTGCCTCCCACCCATGCAACGTAGTGCGCCTGAGTCAGAGTTATGTATTAGTTATGTAGTACTATTTAACACCTCAGTGACCGAGTGACATAGCGCTCGGCTCGATTTCCATGGGTCCCAGATTCAATTCCCAGGTCAGGCAAAGTGTGATTCGGATTTATTCACTGCAAAGCCCGTGTTTATAATCACCAACCCGAATTTGGCAAACGAGGTGATTAAGTCATTGCCCATAAGTTGTAGTGATGACTTGATTTCAATAATAGAGGCCTTTGCCCAGCAATGGGACAGTCATAGGCTATTTACTACTTCTCTACTACTCGTACTATAATACGCTAACGCTAACGCGTCGCGGGCGCGGACGCTGAAATTACTATTTACAATAAATATTGTAAATACTTATAAGTTAAGTTTAGTTTAAGTTTAGGTTAAGTTTTAGTATTGTAAATACTTTAAAAATATTGTATTTAAACTAGTGGCCCGCTCGCGACTTCGTCCGCTTGAAAGCACCCGTACCCTATGATGGACCTCTATTGCAGCGCTACCTACCGGGTCCAATTGTAAATCTAGACCATTCTCGAATCCAATTGAACACACAAAAAAGTTCATCAAAATCGGTTCAGCCGTGTAGAGGGACTTCAACTACAAACACACGCACAGAAGATTTATATATTATGAAGATTAGTACCAGGATGACCGAGCTTTGCTCGTTATTTTTTAATAATGTTTTCTAAAAATGAAACCTACCTATCGATTTATCGCCCTCAAAACCCCCTGCATTGCATACTAAAATTAATGATAATCGTTGGACCCATTTCCGAGATTCAGATTATGTAAATTGCTCGTGTAAAGGTATTAGATAGATAGATAATTGAACTCAACTAAAAGACTTACAGGTAGCGATAGTAGTGGATAAGATAATGAGGTTCGAATTCGGAGGGTTGCAGTGCACTTCCACCATTGGCTTTGTCGTCTCACCATCGAATGTGATTAAGGTCGATTCCTAATCCCATGTGAAATTATTAAATAATCACGCCAACTTTCTTAGTAAATGAGGATAAAGTTCATGAGTTCATAAGTATCAACGTTATCAAACGTAGTACTAGTTTGTCACGTACGAAAACAAAGTTTATCGGCAACATTACGTTGTTACGCTGGGACTTTTTGTGTGTGTGTGTGAAACAAATATATATATCATGCGAAATACAACTACGTCATCGTTGTAACACGATTACACGACACGACGCTGCTAGTGTGAATTTGCACAGAATCCGCCGAATTATTAGATTGGATCTAACCGTTACGTCCATTCATTGCTTACGTCACCGTAGTTTACTCTAAAATCATTTGATTTTATTTTTAACTACAATATTTGAGACAATATTTGAGGCTCGAATCTATTTCGGGGCTCAATGATCTTATTTCTAGATGTTAGGTGTTAGGTGTTAGGTGTTGCCGATTAGCAACTAAAATTGTATGTACCAAATTGTTTTTTTTTGTTATCAACTGTGCTGTATGTAATTAGTTAAAAGGTTTGTTTTAGTGAACTCTAATTCTATTTTGTTTAAGTTTTATTTTTATCGTATTGTTTTCTAAAGTTTACGCGAACACTACACATTGTAATGAAACAACTTTTACGGATCTACTCGCGTTTATTTTACACATTAGTTTTAATTAATGTTTATCCTGACGTTTCGAACCCTTTGCAGGGTCCGTGGTCACAGGGAGACTGAGGTGTTGGTCGTCTCATAATTAGTTAGTAGTTTGTATACCCTCATTTAAATTTAATCAGAATCAATCAAATTTTTTTTATCGTTTATTATTTCTTGCCACTGTGAATGGTTATTTAGCTTATATCATTATTACAGTCCACTGTCTCCAGTATGATTGTTCACGGTAGGCGGAAATTATTATGTTAATTCTGTCCATGGTGGGCGGAATGTTGAATGTATAGTAATTTGATGTTTTATCTATTTGTATGAATTTAGGATTAGTTCGACAGGAGAATATATTATTAGTTCGGAATATTGTTACTAGATGGCGCTAGTGTGCTCACAAACTGAATCGCGCTATCGCTTTCTTTTGTGCTAAGCATATATGTGCAGCGCAGACGACACACTTTTTGTTAAAGCCCGGTGAAGCTGAAAATGCCGTAGAGGCAATCAGCAATCTCTCTCAAAAAAATAAACACTTTTTGTGCGATCGAATCTGCGGCTTAACGCGCATAAAGTCCGTCGCGGACGCACATCTTCGATCATTCTGTCGGTAGAACTGTAGGGACGTACACGCTATGGATATCCAGAGATCGCGATGTATTATTTTATACTTGAACTACAGAAAAAGATGAAGAAATATAGAATTTTGGGTACATCCTATACTTTCGAAGAGATTACTAAAATGACAGTTCCACATTAAACATTCAATTCTGAAACAGTATCCGTATAAAATTATATAAAATGTCTATTTATACATCATCATCATTATCATCATCATCAATTCAGCCAAAGGACGTCAACTGCTGGACAAAGGCCTCCCCCAAGGATCTTCACAACGACCGGTTTTGTGCTGATCGCATCCAGCGGCTTCCCGTGACCTTCACCAGATCGTCGGTCCACCTTGTTGGAGGCCTGCCCACACTGCGCTTTCCGGTACGCGGTCGCCACTCAAGGACTATTCCGCCACAGCGGCCATCAGTCCTGCGAGCAATGAGGTTCGGGCTGTCGGTTACCTTTGTCCTTCTGCGGATCTCCTCATTTCTGATTCGATCACGCAGAGAAACCCCGAGCATAGCCCTCTCCATTGCTCTTTGAGTGACCTTGAGCCTTTTTATGAGGCCTATAGTGAGCGACCACGTCTCAGTCCCGTATGTCATCACTGGCAACACACACTGGTAAAAGACTTTTGTCTTGAGACACTGCAGTATATCGGACGAAAAGATATTTCGTAGCTTACCGAACGCTGCCCAGCCTAATTGGATTCGACGATTGACCTCTTTGCTGAAGTTGGACCGTTTGTCCCAGGTAAACATAATCGTCCACAACTTCAAGGGCAGAGTCCCCAACCTTCAGAGAAATGGGTACGACACGTGAGTTCGACATAACTTTCGTCTTCTCCATGTTCATTTTAAGACCTAGTTTAATGTCTATCATGCATGATATTCTGGCTTAGAAGTATAATAAATTGCTGGTCTGTTTTGTATTTCTTGTATAAATATCGATACATCGATCTCTAGCGCCATGGTATTATACCGCGTACGTTACGCCCACCACTAACGAGTGCAGATTGCAGACTAAAGTGTGCGCCGTCTACGTTAGCGCGCGTTGAAGCAAAGGTTCTAATTTTTTCGCGCATTTTTTGTGCGGCATGGCGCGGCGCGGTCTGCCAGAATTGCACGGATTTTTTGTGCGCCGGACTTTTTGCGAGTCGTGTGCGTTACTGCATATAATTGCATAGGTTCTATTTTCACAGACTAAATGTGTGTCACGGATAGTCTGTCGTGTGCACTGCACCCTAAGGCTAACAAAATTTTATTATTAAATTAACTTTACTTTGGAAAATAGTGTTTTTCTTCAATCTGAGTATCTGAAGCAAGGAATCAGGCTTCAGTGCTTATAAATATAAAGAGAACGTAAAAACTTAATAAACATAAACATAAGGTATGAAACGAGATCAAGTAGTACAACTTACACTCACGCTCAGGCTATGTAATCAAATTACTTTAGTTATAAGTTACATTATAACTAAAGCCAGGAATCAAAAACCTTTAGTGCTTATAACAAAGTGAGCGAAATAGCGATTATTTGTAATTGCAATGCAACTAGGCTAACTTCGCGCGTCATTCATTCATTTTCGTTCGCACTAATAGACGCTCGATATTGCAAACGCGGAGCTTAATAATTTTAAGTTATAATAACAAAAGTACCGAATGTTTAGGGAAATAAATTCTCAATACCGGTACTTATACGTACGGTAAAATCGATACCGGGAATTCCCTATTTAGCCAACACTGTTATGATACATTGTTAATGAAAAATTCAGCTTTTGTAGTCACGATGACTCCATTATACGTATAGAAACTTTGTACTCGTACTCGTATCTTATTCAAACAACAAACAAATTTATTGTTTTGGCTGTAATGTTGAAACTCATGATCAGCATGATAGTTTAGTTTAGCCACTAATCATATAGGTATGTATAAAATGTACAATAATTCTTCAAAAGATAAAAGTTGTATGCTGCATACTTCTGTACAATCTATTAAGTTATCTATTCCAATCTATCAGAGTTTGTACTACGATACAGATAAACAAACATACAAAATAAGTGTGTAGTCATTGCAGAATTTGTACCTTCGATATGGGTGATGCAGTCGAAATGGCTATCGATGCCTCAGAAACTCTATATTCTACCTTTTATATATTTGTGCTACTACGGCTATAGAAACCATTCGTTTCTCGCCGCTAAGCAGGCCTACCCGGTTACTATGTACAGCTTTAAGCGTTTAACAGCAAATTTGTATTTACTTTTCGTGTACATTTAGAGAACAATAACCAAATTTTACTGACTATAAAAAGTGGTGCCTAGGAAGCTGTTCCGGTTCTATAATCTGGTAGTATAAATCACTCGGTTTTTAGTGTATTTAAAGCTTTTTACGCTTTCATACAGAGTATTCATTGAACATCCATCACTTTGTACACCAAAGCTTTGTTTGCGTTTAACCGTGATTAACGGGATTAATGACAATGACACACGAATTTAGTATCAAATTGCTAAAGCTGCCGATAACCCTGAGCATTTACTTGTAATGAGCGTTCTAAGCAATGTTACATTACAGTCAAACGCTCTATTACTGAAACGATACAAATTAGTTTGCCACCATTTTATTTTCAACTTTGATATCTCACAGGAGATTACTATATTTAGTTTCAATGATGAAGACCTTATCAGTGAATCAGAATGCTCAGGTTTATGTGTAAAAATGTAAAAAAAAAAGTTATTAGAAACACAATGCAACAATTAAAATTTATTGTGTCAAACATTGATCCCGAAGTTCTTTGGAGATAAGATAATCTTAACTTTTAACAAACATTCTTACACGTGTCAAAGTCCTCTAAAAGTAAGTCGATGCCAAGGTTTTATAGATAGTTTGAATATCGTTTTTGTAAAACCGATAAAATGTGGTGTGGCCATAAAAATATGTAAGTGACCTACACAGCAGGCGCCTCTGCCTCGGCTGTAACTTAATGTCAACACTTAATAACCTATAATCATAATTTCAGTCTGTAAATGAATAGTACCCAATATAAAAAAAAAAACAGCTTAACTATATAATAAATTATGCGTATTAATATATAAAACCATCTTAATTAATTTAATAAAAATAAGAATACACATTTAAAACATAAGTAATGATATAATAGATATAATTTAAATCTTTTGGAAACATTGCGGAATGATCTTGTTATTGTATTATTATATCAATAACTTAATAATGATATTACCTTTGAATATTTTTCAAGAAAAGTAACTGTATAATGCTCTTGTTGTTGATCGAGCTCAAAGTACGCCCATGCCACTTCCAGTGTCGTTAGTTCTGTATTTGTTGTCGGGGCTACTCGCCGGGGAGCGGTACTTGTACGGACCGCTCCTAGCGGTCGAACCAGAGTTTTAATTAAACTACCTACGTGTTTGTTAATTTTTGTTGATCGCTTTGTTTTTGTGTCGTTCAATGAGTTTTAAAATTTTGTATCTCTCATGTAAGTGAATTGTATATTCTTTATGAGAAATAAATATCTTTAACCCCAACACTTGATTGGTTTCCGTTAAAATAAATTCAACATGACTTTGAATACGTCTGTACTCATGAGATGGTTGTATGTACTGATGAGATGGACGTCAGTCCATTCCCCTGTCATTAATTTATTACTATTTTACTTACCTACTTGTTAAAAGTTACGTTACAAAGGTAAACATGATATACAGTAATTGTAGCACTCTTCGAAGCTAGTGACGACCAACACCTACCTCACGCTTTCTCAAACTGTCCCATATGAGATGTGTCCCATATCTTGAAAGGCCTGTTTTCTCTAAACTCCTGTACAGTAAAATTTCAATTAACACCTTTACACATACAGTCTATATCTCAATTAATAAATGTTTATTTAAAAATATACATACTTAGTGTCTTACAAATTAACAAAGAATGAGCTCCAAATAAACAAAAAATAAGCTCCAAGTAAACGTCATGTCAAATTAGAAAGGCACTATGTGTCTTACAAATAAACAGAGAATAAGCTTCGAATAGTTATTTCGTGTTTTGTCTCTTACTCTAATGTGAAATGACGTTTACATGACAGGAACAAAACACTGAATAACTATTCGGAGCTAATTCTTTGTTTATTGTAGGGCACTAAATGTTCAATCAAGGACCACCACCATTAAAGTTGTGCTAAACATTTTACGATCATTATCTAGCAATAACTTACATATAATTCTAATCACGTTTGTACTATTTATGTTATCTCCATTTTTGATTGATTGCTTCATCCCAAACATAGCCAAAGGGCATAATAGGATTTAAGTTAGGAAAACATATTATATAATTGACATGATAAACTAAAGACGTAATACAGAATTAAAAATTAAATACTAGTACGCATTCGCAATAATGTAAAATACTATATGAAGCATCGCTAATATCCTTGACTCGTGGATTTTCAATCTACTAGCTTCACACTGTAAAAACTTCCTTAAAAATAATTCCTACCTACATTTTGTCTAAAATAGGTAATACTAAAACGTATGTTTACAATAATGTCAAAACGAAGGACGTCTTCGTGTGGCAGACAGAGTGAAAACAAAATCGTTCGGTGCAAAATACCTATGGCCCCTCGCCTTCTCATGTGTGCGCACTGTGCGCCCGATAGCGATTTGCAAGTCAACGTGACGCGGCATATTTCGTCTCCGCACACATACGCTTAAATGGTGTTGTTAATATTTATTTCGGTTTTTGTAATTGTTATGTGCTACTCATTGTTGATTTGGCGTTTGAATTTTGTTGCTATATGCCCCGGCATACTCTATATGTTTTTATAAGTGCTGTCATGTCGAACGTTTCATTTATTACATTTGATAGAATAGTAGAATAATATAGAATATATGTGATAGAATAGGTATATAGCGTGTCTGATTTTTAAAGACAATAGGTACCTTCAAATCAAAGATTTCGTCGTAGACGAGCTCGATGGCGCAGCTTTTAGTGTGGGAAAGAACAGCAGCGGGAAGTTTATAGGCTTAAGATGTTATACGCAAATCTATTTTAAACGCTACACTGCGTCATATTAAATTTAAGTTTATAAGTATACTACTTAAAAAGTTTTTCCCCTCCTGTAGCATCTTATCATTATCAATATTATCATACTATCAGGTGTTTTTATTACGCTGTTATTATTTCACGGAATGAGAGAAGAAAAGTATTTATTTGTTATCGTTTGAATAGTATCAAGTTATGATTATTAACAGATTTGAATGTATGTAATTGGTGCGTCGGCTTTGATATAGGTAATATGCAAACAACTTCTCAAAGCAGCGGTATTGCTGAGTTAAAATAAATAGAACAGATAATGTGGAATGACACACGCTTTCGTTGATTTACTGAATGTTACAAAATATGAAGTTGTTGTATTTTATTCGACATTACGTGATCTAACAAAAAGTATAGGTAGGTATGGCCAAATTTTTACTCCTCGGTATTTTTGATTCCTCGAAGTCCCTTAGTTATTTATCTAACTTTTGTTGAAAGGTTATCCATTATAGTGGGTGGTATTCAATTTAATTCATTGATATTGCCAGTTGCTACACAACAAAAAAATCAAACATGAAAGTAATGTGCCTTTAGATCCCTTCTTTTGAATCTGCTTACCCGATGATTGATCCAGTTAAGCATGAAAACACGCTCGCATTTTGCCGCCCCCTAGAAAGCATCCGTGGTGTTTTCAGTCAATACGATTTGACGTAACACCACGTGTCTCATTCATCACCCACTAACCCAGCAACACTGTAGATCCAACAGGATAATTTAAAAACTTCTTGTATGTGACAAGTTTGTGTTTGTCTACAGATGATGTTCACAATGAGATCCCACCACATGTTGACCGACGTCGTTTTAGAAGTCGGCAACGAGCTGTTCCACGTTCACAAAGTAGTGCTCGCCGCGGGCAGCCCTTATTTCAAGGTGAGTAAGCTTATTTTACCCATCAAAATTAAAAAGTACAGAATTGACAGAATGTTGTATGACGATTGACGAATCATGGTTTTCATTTTTTTCATGGTGCTCTAAAACTTTGTTATGGCCTTTCGCTGGGTTACATACGTAATATCGAATGTCGCGATGTCGACAACGGTGTATCGATTGATTGCTGCTTCTACGGTACGCCACATCGAAAAGTACGTTATATTTCGAAAGTTGCAATATCGAAGGACAAGGCAGTCAACAACATAGATTATGTATAATATTGGGTATAGATGTGCCTCTCATAGAAAAAATTGAAAACTATGTTTCATCGATAATATATGGCGGTAGTAGTAGGAAGCACAGAATAACTAATAGTAGTAGATTGCGTGCGGGTTTACGCTTGGCCCTGATAGATGGCGCTGAATATAAATATTGATACCTACAAAATACAAAATTTTAATTCGAATTTATGTTTCTTTTTGTTGTGAATATTATTTATCGTAAGTTTGATTTAAACAATAAACATTAAAAGCTTTGAAATCAGAAGTCCTCCGTAGGATCGAACCGAGAGTCCGAGACTTTCTAGACATGTATGTATCCAATCTACTGCGTCTACGCAGCCGCTCAGCCATTCAGCAGCAGCAGGTCAGAGTAGTGGCACGGATAGGCGTCTTTAGACGCAGGTTCAAGTCCCGCCTGAGCGAACATGAGACAAGTTGATTATTTATATAAAAAGTTCTGACGGCCTTGTCCTTCGATACTGCAACTTTCGATATGATACGTCATATCGAATGGCGATGGCTTTTCGATATGGTGTACCGTAGATGCAGCAAACAATCGATACACCGTTGTCGATAAAGCGACATTCGATATGGCAACTTTTGATATAGGTAACGTACTTTTCGATGTGGCGTACGTTAGTAGATGCAGCAACTATAACCGATACACCGTTGTCGATATCGCGACATTCGATATAGCAACTATCGATATTACGTATGTAACCCCTTTTTGCTAACGCTCAATGATCTCAAATCACTGTCCAATACAGCTAAGCAATTTTTAACGTAGGTATTACTGTCTACTGATTTTTGAATCTTAATAACTTTTATAAGCCTTTTATAAGGATTAGTTCAAGCGCTGAATTAAACTTTTAGTTTGGAGAATCTTGCTAAAACCTTGAAGAAATGCAAGTCCTTGTTCAAGCAAGCTATGTTGTACATGTTTTGTTCAACGTTTAATGTCGTCTACTATAATGGACGACATTGTTTTGTTATTACGTATTGCACAAAGCATCGCCTCTGCACTTTTCCTGTCCATTAAATAAACAAAGAGATATTATACCATAATAATGATCACAAGAGCTACCCTACACAGTCGTAAGCTTTCTCAGTATACATAATGCCCGTGTGATGTCTACGCTTGTCTCTGTAAGCTGATCTTTAAGCATTTCTTAATATTGTTAAGGCTGGGGCTATATGAAGCAAAGAGACAACATATAGAACTGCGTCCCAGAAACACTGAGTTGTAAGTATAATTCTCAACACTCATGAGTTGCTCGTTTAACTCTATAGTGCACGTTTTGTGCATATGCATAATAAAGAAAACCTAAAATTCAACCACACTTGGGTACATAAGTACTTTACAATTAGTATGTAGCGCTTAAAAACGCGAATTATAATAAATTAGCGGCCCGCTCTCGCGACTTCGTCCGCTTGAGTGAATACCCGTATCCTATAGAACCCTAAAGCAGCGCCACCTACCGGGTCCAATTATATGCATGTATTATAAATATAAACCTTCCTCTTGAATCACTATATCTATTAAAAAAAAACCGCATCAAAATCCGTTGCGTAGGTTTTAAAGATCTAAGTCTAAGCATACATAGGGACAGACAGACAGACAGACAGACAGACAGACAGCGGGAAGCGACATTGTTTTATACTATGTAGTGATAGAGAAGTGAAGCTAAGCTAAGCTGAGTGATTGTTCGCGTATAACATGTCGAGCTTGCTCGTTCATTGTGAACATGCACGTATATCTAGCCAAAATTATAGAAATTACTAATTTACCAGCAGTAACTACTAAATAAAATTAAAGTTATTTTGCTGCAAACTCTCCACGTTTTTATCAAAAATTAACATGGTTTAGGGGCTGAATATTTGGAAGGTGACTCTAGACTCACTCTAGAGTGAGTCTAATCCAGTTCTTACAAGCGGGATACGACCCGCTACTTACTACGGTTTTCGTGCAACGAGAAGTTAAAGAGCTTCACAGCTCCGGTCTCACATCTGGGAAATGAAATTAAAATCACAACGTGATGCAATAAATATCTTATAGGGAGGGGACTATACCGCCGAGGGGGATACTCACGTAAAAACCTGACGAAATATAGTACCGTACGTTAGTTTGCTTCGCATTGTAATTATTATAAGTAATTGCTGTCGAAATTGCCAAATGTTTTAAGGGTTTGTACTTTGGACAACCCTTTACCAATCGGTGATGTAAAAACTTAAATAAAAAAGGTTTTCAACTCAATAATGTATACGATAAAGTATATAGATCCCTTTTTCCTTGTACTGGCAGGCGATGTTCACAAGTGGGCTGAAGGAGAGTGAAATGTCCCGGGTGAAGCTGCAGGGCGTGTGCCCCTCGGCGATGGCGTGGCTCGTCTATTTCATGTACACGGGCAAAGTGCGCATCACTGAAGTCACAGTGTGCCAACTTCTGCCCGCCGCGACCATGTTTCAGGTATGGTATACTTTACAGGAATGTTTATTCATAGAGGTCCCCTTGTTCCTACGAGTACTGTGTCTTGTGCCTAAACTAGTGTGCATGTGTAGTGTATTCTGTAAATGCGTAGTGGCATTTAGAGGATCGGGCGGGGCTGTGATCCGTTTCCGAGCAAGGGTGTGTGAGTTGCTCGAGCGCGATATGTGTTAAACTTAACTTCGACATTTTAAATTAACATTTGCATGCTGTTTTATAATGACAAAACTTTGTAATTTTTATACCACCCGTAAATTATCATGTTCTTATCTTATCTTATCTTCTGGGGTCTCCTTATTTTGTGGCCATACTATTTACGTATTTCCAGCTCACCGCTTTGCTTTCATTGTTCGGGAACGGTAATAGGTAGGCATGCTAGTGCTAATTAAATATATGCCAATTTATATAATCTGTAAGAGACATTATCCCCCGCTGAGAATCGGACCCGGGTCCTCGCATACATATGTTCGTTTAGGTTGGAGAAAGGGTTTGTTTTAAGTCCGCCTGGTTAGGCATCGCCATCTTACCTATTTGTCGCAATAGCGACGTACTTCCACCGTCGTCGTGAGATATAGACCAAGAAATTATATGCTAAAATTATAAAGTGAAATTAATTGAAGGTCTCAGATCAGACAGTCAGGTTTTGAGGAACTCAAAATATGAGTTACAACAAGCCACATTGCTTTTGAATAATATATAATCGTAGCTAATCACGTAGCTAAGAGTTAGGTACCAAACGAACGTTCCATACATTATACCGTATGTCACATACGAACAATACACAAAAGAATTGCTTGAATAATTTATTTGAGTCTTTCAGTCTCAGGTTCATATTGCTAATTGTTTAAAATATTGGTGACTGGTTGCGTGCGTAAGTTTTCTGTCGAAAGTAATTTACTTTTATCTAGTCATCTTTGTTGTTTTAACTACGGTTCAAAAAGTAATTATTATTTTATTATTAAATTAAATGAAACTGTTTTTTGTTTTGTTTATATAATTTTAACGCAATTTTTTTCAACATTTGTGTTTTTGTAATTTGTTTCGCAACAAAATTTGCGTTAAAATTATATAAACAAAACAAAAACATTTTATAAATAGCTTGCCTACTTCTTAACTGATAGTATTTGTAAAAATATTATGATCAGATGTTAATGACGGTAGTTGTTGACATTGAATTGGCGCCTTTGGCTTTCAAAGTAAAAAAGTAAATAGTGTTGAATAATTTCGGCGGGCGGGTTAAAACCACGATAGCTCAATTGGAAGAGCACCTGACCCGGTATGTCAGAAGGGTGCAGGTTTAAATCCTGCTCGCGGAAATTTTTTTAACATTTGTGTTTTTGTAATTAAATTAAACTTCCTAATAGGTTTATATTACATAAAAAATAACCTTGATATTTAAAAAAATTAAGGATTACTTTATCCAATTTTTCCAAGCGTACGCATAAACGATCTACCGATCATTTTTCGTGATGGTATGGTAGAATTAAATGCATACGAGATATACGAAGTAACATTCATTTCCTTATATACCTATATAGATTTATCAATTCTCGCAACGTTAGGTCTGTAATTTTATCTATGCCGTTAGATTTATGAGGTATTTATTTTAATTAAACGCAGCTCTACTTATTCAAGGTCTATGGCAATTATGTGTGTAGCAGCTAGCAGCTGATAATATGTCGCTCACATCTAAAATG
Organism: Eudonia truncicolella; assembly: GCA_949315975.1. NCBI lineage: Eukaryota > Metazoa > Arthropoda > Insecta > Lepidoptera > Crambidae > Eudonia > Eudonia truncicolella. The sequence goes on along the minus strand of OX438830.1, from coordinate 14,749,380 downwards.
TTACACATAGCTTGACCATATTTGTTCTATAGCTTTAGTAACAACTATAGCTAGTTGAGTATATTATATCTACGTGCAAAAACAATATCTGATTATCATGATGAATTTATATTTTCTATGGTAACTAGATATGTAACACATGTAAATTTTCATTCATACAATATTTTCATTAACATACTACTGTCACATATCTTTATTGTCCTCAAAGTAACTGAACAAATGCTAGTATACAAAAAATACTTTAGTTGTGCGCCACCAGATATCGAACGTGATCGAGGCGTGCGGCGCGTTCCTGGAGCGGCAGCTGGACCCGTCCAACGCCATCGGCATCGCCAACTTTGCGGAGCAGCATGCCTGCGCCGAGCTCAAGCAGAAGGCCAACCAGTTCATCGAGAGGCATTTCACACAGGTACGAAATAAAAAATAATATTCAAAATCATTTATTCAGTTTAGGCTACAAATAGCTCTTATGAATGTCACTATGCCATCGGTTTGTAAGTCTACTCTGGGCGGGAGTCCTTGTACCGAGAAGAACTGGCCAGAAATTCGGCAAGTGCATTTCTTTTCTCCCTTCACAGCGTCATAATATTGGAAAATCATAAAAGGACACTTCCCATTACAAATACGTCTCTTGATCCATTTTTACTATGTTCTCTGTTGTCCTTTGCCTAGCCTTGGTGGCTGAATGGCAAAGTGCTCGGTCCAACATCCGGAGGTCCAGGGTTGCCAACTATGGGTTGGTGATCCCAAACCAGAGTTATGCATCGAAAATTACGAAACAATCTTTGGCCTACCTGAGAATTGTCTCAGGTAGGCCAAAGATTGTTTCGTAATTTCGATGCATAATTCGGGTTTGGGATCGTGGTGATTAAGCCAACACCCATATCAATAGTAACCAATTTCACTGATGGTGGCCTTTCCCCAGCAGTGAGATCCGTATCCGATATGGGGGTTCAGTTTCATGCGGCCATGATTATGTGAGTATGACCGACAGAATATTTGAGGATATGGTTCTTTGTGCGGGTAGAGTACGCAAGCAGTGAAGAATTGTTTGACCCTCCTCGTATATCCTGACGGTTGGTTATCCTATGTTTACCAATTTTAAAAATTTATCGATGTTGAGTAGTTGCACCAGTGGTCAGCAACTGGGTTTTGACTTTAGCTACAATTGAATACAGACCTCCAGGCTGCCTTGTAGCGGTCATCCTGCTGAGACAAATGCTGATGTCGATTGAACACTGGGTTACTGTGTCAACCACCCACCGGTGCCACTACCACTACGATAGGTGCGTTATTGGGATGTTTTTTGTCTGTTTGCAGGTTTGCAAAGAAGAAGAGTTCCTACAATTAACGACAACAGAACTAATAGCACTCATACGGAAAGATGAACTGAACGTGAGAGAAGAAAGGGAAGTTTACAATGCTGTTTTAAGTTGGGTAAGTGTTTCTTCCTATAAACCAATTTTACCGACATTTCAAATTAGTTTTCTAAAAAAATTAAACAGTTTAAGTGAATCTAACGTAGTAAATCTGCGTTAATTTTACATGAATAACGGACGAGAGTATTTTTGCGATCTCGAAATGGCTCGAAATGCCATGAAAAAATCAATTGGATCCGCATAAAGTGTTCTTCTTTTAAGAGTGGTGTTCACGCGTATAGTGATGAAAACAAAAGGCGCGCGGTATCAACGCATTTAGAAGTAATACATTAATAATCGTTGGTAGTACTCTAAAAGGCTCTGATACCGCCGCGCGTCTCGATAAACTATTCGCGGACAACTGACATATTGGCAAGGGTTGGTATTAAAAGCCTGTCAATCGTTTCACAAGTACACCGACCTCCAATGCTGCATAGATTTATCTTTTGTTTATTATCCGTGACCTTTATCGACGGTGCGATGTTGATCAGCAAGAATCGGTCGTTACTCTTTAGATTCGTTCATGGAATGTAGGCATATAAACAGTTTGGTCATCGATAAAAAATATCGGGGCTTATCTTATGTGTAATGTATATCGCTTAAGTACGTCTGCATAAAACATAAATAAGAGATTTGGTCAAAAAAATTAAGTCTAAAATCATCCATTATTAAAATGACTAAATTCAAAAGATGCTTCGTTTGCCTCCATAAATTAAAAAAAAATACGTATCAAATATAATTAAATCAAACTTTATTTAGGTGTCTATAATGTAAAAACCAACTGATACGATCTCGGTTTTACCATTCACTCACACTAAAGGAAATAGTAGGTACAGGTTTTTGCAAGTCACTGTCTAGCTAGTCGATCGACTTTATTAGGTGATTTCACTTTATATTCTATTATACATTATTTATAACTCATATACTGGCTGTGCATGTAACTATGCAAGCCACTCAAAAATAAATTCTAATACGAACGAAGTCGCGGGCAAATAGAAATCGTTTGTAAGTATGTTTGTTTGTTAAAGTACTGAAACGCCTCAACGCTTATATATCAACTTTTAGAACGAAACGATAGCGCGATTCAGGACGACTGACGTATAGTGCCATCTAGTGACGAGTGGCGAAATTAAAAAAGTTATATTGACGTGTAAAACCGCGAATAATGTACGTAACTAAAATTTTTAATAAAAATGTTAAAACTAAATTAATAAAATTGAAGACCTCCTTGTGGAATTAAAAATGATTTTATGTTGTTCAATATGTAAGTAAATTATTTATTTATTTATAAATAAAAATAAATATTGCAAAAAAATGCTAGGGTGTAAAAGACAATTAATTAAACGACAAAACCCCATCGAGTTTGGGCTCATATGATTCGTCTTGACGGGTACTTTGGAGCTAGATTGTAACCAGGGTCTGATGATGGAGCTAGAAGATGGTTACAGGAACTCGGTAATTAAACGACACAAACCCATCAAGTTTGGGCTCGTATGATTCGTCTTGACGAGTACTTTAGTAGTACTAGATGGTAACCAGGGTCTGATGATGGAGCTGGACGATGGCCATAGGAACTCGATAATTAAACGACACAAGCCCATCGAGTTTGGGCTCGTTTTTTTTTTTTTACTTTATTTAATAATATTACAATGAGATTACAATATAAAGCAAACCATAAATCTCGGAGATTTGTCCGGAATACTGTATGATTCGTCTTGACGAGTACTTTGATCCTAGATGGTAACCTGGGTCTGATGATGGAACCGGAAGGTAGCCATAGGAACTCGATAGTTAATCAACACAACCCCATCGAGTTTGGGCTCGTATGGTTCGTCTTGACGAGTACTTTGTTGCTAGATAATATGTCATATCGTTAACGTTGCGCCTCAGGGTACCACGGCGAACCCTGTTGTACTGAAGCCCTTATACCCCTACAATGTAAACTTCATGGGTCAAGTTAGATACCTACCTACTTCAAAACATTGCTTGAATGGAGAGTCATGCTGAGTTCACTACTTTACTACTACCATCTGCCGGCGTTTTGACCACAAGGCTTTAAGTTGGCCGGCCCCGAAAAGTCTAGTGACGCTGAAGAGGTCATGAGTCATGAGAGTTTGCTGATGGTTAGCATACTATTCAAAAAACAACTTGACTAATTTCACTATCGCCCTTAGGTAAAATACGACGAGGAGAGGCGGCACGCTCGAATGGAGCACATCCTGCAGGCGGTCCGTTGCCAGTACCTGACGCCGCGCTTCCTCAAGGAGCAGATGAGCACGTGTGCCGTGCTCAAGAAAGTGCCCGCCTGCCGGGAGTACCTCGCTAAGATATTCAAGGTACAGTGTAACTTTGCGATATTCCGCCAATTTTACCCTACTGTACAATGTTTTTATTTTTTTTGCGTATGAACAGGGTACATATTGTTAGATGTTGCTACAATTTTGATCTCATTCTATTGCAAACAAAAATTAAAATGGCAAAAAAAATTTTTTAATTTATTTTTCTTATATATAGTCCGCCCATAACGGTCCTTATCTACTCACCTTTGTAACTGTAAGTGGAAGCTTATCAGGTCCAGCTGTTCAGATCTAAGGGTATTTTATTTATAACGGGCGTTCACGTCCTGGCCCACGGATCCTTTATACATGCGCGAGCGCTGATCAGCGCTGCCAAACACATAAAATTTTATTGTGTCTGTATTCAAGGCAGACGATGGGTTAAAAGGGTTAAGTTACTGCTATGATAAACAAAGCTTCAGAGTAGTAAGCGTCTAAATGGGCGCTTAGTAGGGCCGTATACTCGTTTTCCGGCTTCCACAGTTTTGTTTTAACCTACGTATTTGGTATTTAGGATCTGACATTACACAAGAAGCCGGTGGTTAAAGAACGGCGGCCGAACACGCCGCGTGTTATTTACGTGGCGGGCGGCTACCTGCGCCACTCCATCGGCGTGTTCGAGGCGTTCAGCCTGGACGACGGCTGCTGGGGCGCGCTGCCGCCGCTCACGGTGCCGCGCTCGGGGCTCGGCGCCGCCTTCCTCAAGGTACGCAGCTGATGCTTTGACACTACACACGCAGACTGGATCACGGCTGCTGGGGCTAACCCTGCGCACTTGGTGGGCTTTATATCCTTCAGCTCAGTTTGTAGGCGAATTCGCTTGTCACAACATACGCACATGCGCACACTCACGCATGCACCCTCTTTCTCACACACACACTCACACACACACACACACACGATGGTATGCGTCACTCAGTGGTATTTTTATTTTGTTTGTTGCCACAGTAGGCATTTAGGTGTCGATAAAACCCGAAATAATAATGATATAAGAAGTATTTTTTCTTTAAAGATAACGAACACAAACAAATACATTTTAGAAGACGATGGGTTTATGACTCTGCAGCTGCAGATATTTAAAAAAACTAAATAAATGCTGACTTAAGTTGACACACAAATAAAATTAAAAATTTCAGATTGTTATTTCTATAAATATTTAAAAGTTAATTATGTATTAAACAGGGCCTGTTCTACGCGGTGGGCGGGCGGAATACGTCGCCAGGCTCCTCGTACGACAGCGACTGGGTGGATGTGTACAACCCTTCCATAGAGCTGTGGCGTCCCTGCAGCCCTATGTCCACGCCACGGCACAGGGTAAGTACGCACTATACTTTATCATGACCACCACCACACCATTATTATAAATATATCCGTAAATTGTAATTTGTCAACACCAATATTTGCGTAAAATTATATATACATACAAAGTGTAAAAAGACCCTTAACGAAGCCGAGAGCCACATATTTTGCCCATCTTTACAATGATTTTTCTGTACTGGGCCATATCTAGAATATTACCTTGTTGTTGACTTTGGTATCCCCGAGTCTATGGAAACTATATCGCCGTCTCTCTCTCGCCCTCTTGTATACTAACTTGGTAAACTCTTCTTGTCAAAGTACCAATTTTTCTCAAAAGTTTTCTGAAAAACAGTATAAAAAGTGATTTCTTCCATACAACCATTACCAAACTTATCGATATTTCTTAGACAATGAAGCCTTTGAATTTCCAAAGCACAATGAATATCAAACGAAGTCATTGCCGGCTAGCCGCACACCATGTCCCGTTTCACACACGTATGCACAGTCTGTGGCGTGCGTTACATTGCGTGCTACCGATAACCGCTGTTTCTTTAATCCAAAAAAAAATCAGTGACATTTTTCATACACAGCACAGGGTATTTGAACGTTCTCCCTTCGCCCACATTCTCTATACTTACATCACAATGTATGTTGGACGACTTTCCCAATATACATAAAATTTTACGATAGGTAGATTCTAGGGACATATTTATATAAATACTAGTTGTTGCCCGCGACTTCGTTCGCGAAGACTACAGTAAAAAAAAAATGTTTTTGTTTTGTTTATATAATTTTTTACGCAAATTTTGTTGCGAAACAAATTACAAAAATACAAATGTTGAAAAAAAATTCCACGAGCATGATTTGAACACATTTGTGTTTTTGTAAAAAAAAGTATCCTATATGCTGGTCTGGGTTATGGTCTGTATATGAGGAAGTTTCATTAAAATCCATTCAGTAGTTTTTATGTGAAAGAGTAACAAACATCCATCCATACTTACAAACTTTCGCGTTTATATTATTAGTGGGATAGATATTTTCCTAATGTAATCTAAAATAAATTTTAAACGGTGGTTTGAACAGCAGGCTAAAATCTATCAAATCCAGAGTTTTTTATTTAATTTTTAGCTACAAATATAGCAGTGAAACATACGTCATCGACTCTTAAAACTTTGTACTCTGTATGTAACTCGGCAAGGGTTTTTATCTTTATTTTAAGTGTAAAATCAATATCATTAGTGTAATCGTGTCACTGTTAGGTTGCTTTCTATAAGCTCATCTTATTAACACTGAATCTGATCGACAGGTTGGAGTAGCAGTAATGGATGGATTACTATACGCGGTCGGTGGTTCGTCCGGATCGGAATATCACAAATCCGTAGAATGGTAAGTGTCTATTTGCATATTTATTACGTTTACGCGAACACTACTTGTTGAAACGAAAACTATTTTTACAAATCTATTCGCGTTCGATCTACTATTCGGTCGCGAACGAAAATGTTGGTGAATCATTTCTTTATCGCACCACCAAAAATTCCCTCCCAGCACACGTATTCCCATCCTTACCACAACTGGCGTCCTTTAATCGAGGTGTGAAAAAGCAACATTCTTAAAGGCAAGGTTTGTGTGCGATAGAAAGAGAGAGATAAACATACTATAGACACACTAGCGGCCCGTCCCTGCTTCGCACGGGTGGACAGTTTTTCTTATAATATAGCCTATGTTTCTCAGCGCTAATGTAGCATTCTAATGGTGAAATATTTTTTTTTACTCGGTCCAGTAGTTTTTGAGTTTATTCGTTGCAAACATACATACATACATACATACATACATAAATACAAAGGTTTCCTCTTTATAATATTAGTATTATATTATTGACACATAATAAGGGTAGTGAGGCACAATCCTGCTCCGGCAGCTGTCCTCGCATCTGGACCCTGCTTCTGCTTAACATCAGGCAAAGAAGTTATTTGCCAACCTTACATACTGAAGAAGAAGAAAAAATACATTTGACATTTCCAACCTTTTACGTGATCCGTGGTCACAGGTAGACAAGTTTTGGGCAACTCATAATTAATTTGTAACTTATTGTTATTAATAATCGGGTGCATTACGTTTTAAGCAAATAATATGAATTTGAAAAAGACTATATGTAAATTACAAATTAATTATGAGACGAACCATATCGGTCTCCTTGTGACCACGGACCCTGCAACGGGTTCAAACGTTAAAATAAAAGTAAATGTAAACATTATACGCGAGTAGATTCAAATAGACGCAAATAGTTAGTTGTTTAATTTTAATATCTTTTGTTGTTTCAATAATAAAATGTTTTTGCTACATACTCTTTAATAGTTCATATCGTTGATAGTGTAAATAGATATCTATTAAATCATTGATAACTGTGCATAACAAACAATATTTGTTATTTATTTTCTACTGATTAAACCGATACTTATAATTTATTCATTTATTTATTTATATGTCCGTGTTCATATGAGTTTGTTATAACATGAATTACAACAACCGATACAAGAAAGTGTCAGACAAATGTTGGGTGTAACACTAAATTCACCCGTAATGCGTCGAGCGTTGCGGGTGGAGACACTGACTATCTTATCTCTATTAATTAAACAAAAGTATTTTCAAATGAATTATCTGTTTGAAAAAGGTTTGCTGTTATATGGGATAGTGAAATGTGTGTTAAGAAAACAATTTTTCTAAACGTACCTTTGGTATTTGTCAGCTACGACCCCGAGCGCGACTCGTGGACGTCGGTGGCGCCGATGGGGTGCGCGCGCCTCGGCGTGGGCGTGGCCGTGGTCAACCGGCTGCTGTACGCGGTCGGCGGGTTCGACGGCGCGCGCCGCCTCGCCTCCGTCGAGTGCTACCACCCCGAGGACAACCGCTGGACCGAGCGCGCGCCCATGGCCGTGGCCCGCAGCGGCGCCGGTCAGTGCCTCGAATGCCACTACACGCTTAGATGATTCTACACCTCCACGACCACGTCACTCGAGCCGAGGTCACAGTCTTCAGAGGCGCGCTGGAGTTGTTCCGCTGCTGTTCTGATCCGAACCATTCCGAGAGCCGAGAATCTACTAGGGAACGGGGACGCTTGCGTGTTGCCGTTTCCCTCTAGAAACCCTCTAACTATGATTAGATCACACGGCTTGAGGAACCCTTGTAAGTTTCTCGACGCCCTCAAAAAAATTGGGTGACGCTGAAAAATTGTTTTTTTTTATGGATAGCTCGGCAAATGACTCCATCCCACCTGATGTTAAGTGGAAATGGAGTCCAGACGCGAAGATAACTGGTGCAGCGTGAAAACAAACGTAGCATCAGTTAACCTCACTCTGCCGGCCCACAAGGTGCTTCTCACGCCTCTTTTGAAGGACCCCATATCATAGGAAGGTGGGAAAACGTGTGCTGGTAGACTATTCCATCTTTTGGAGGTGCGATAAAAAAACGTGTCACCAAATTTCTTTGTGCGCGATGGGATATTTGAGACAGTGAAGCGGTGACTCCGAAGAGCAGCACGTGTACTCCTATGAAGGAAGGGAGAAGGTGGGATGAGGTCAAAGAGCTCTCCAGACCACTCGCCATGGTATAAACATAAAACACGCTGAGTGACGCAACATCTCTACGCAATTGCAGAGATTCAAGAGTATTTACCACTTCTGCATTGTCACCACGCTTGATCACCCGTTGACCGTTCGACCTTCTCCTGCGGCTTGTGTTCCGTGTCCGTGTCCGTGTCTAAAGTTCCGTCAGGACATCTCAATCAATGGTGGCAGCGAGGGTTGGCAGAAGTTCTTGCACGGCTTTGGCCAGACGCCAGTAGCTACGAATATTCTATTTTACTTTTTATTTTCAAGTGCTAATTGCTGCACTGAAGCTAAATTAAATATTTATAAAATTATAAAATACAGTGAAAAAATAAACGCCAACCCGACCCAGCCAGCAATTGAACCTGGGTCTTCCGCTGACCGCTATGCTACCGGGCAGGCTGACGTAAGCGTTGAATTTTGTCACTGCTTGTTAGTTTTTGCGTGCTAATAGCGGCACAGTGCGCCATCTATCCAACGGTCATTGCAACCGATGGCCGATGGATTGCTGTCTATGTTACTGTATCTACTGTTCTATTTTTATATAAAAATAGAACAGCTGTTGATATTTGACATTTATTGACTTAACCTTTTGCCGTCACAGCAACGCATTTACGCCGTGTCCTGTACGCAGAGTAATAGCTTGCAATAGGAATAGGGACTCCAAACATCTTTGTTTTTAGTTTTTGTAAACTAATTCGTATTGTCGATCATTGCCATTGTTGGCGTACAACACTCGCTATCGCCGATTATAGGAGACTGTGGCGGTCGAATAGATAATAACTTTTAAATATCTGTTCCAGGCGTGGCGGCCCTCAACCAGTACATCTACGTGGTGGGCGGGTACGACGGGTCGCTGCAGCTGGCGTCCGTGGAGCGCTACGACACGGAGCGCGACGCGTGGGACTCCGCCGCCGCGATCACCACCGCGCGCTCCGCACTTTCGCTCACCGTGCTCGACGGACGACTTTACGCCATGGGTGACTTACTCACTATTAACTTGACCTTTGATTACAAATTAAAATTTGAAAACAAAATAAAGTTTCAATGGCCAGAAAAAAATTCAAAATTAATTTCAACACTTTTCCGATTTGAAAAAAAGAGTGTTGAAAAAATTCCACGAGGGGGATTCGAACCCACACCCCATGACTTGCCAGTCAGGTGCACTACCAACTATGCTACCGTGGCTCAATCCAACTCGCCGAAACTCGCCGATTTTTTCCAAATTGTTATTTGTATACAACAAAATTTGCGACAATTATATATGTATAATTAAAAATACTAGTGGTCGCCTAGTAGTCGCAATTTGACCGTCGTCGTAGTTAAGATATGTAGTATGTTTAAATAATGTAATGTCACATTTACATTATAAATAAATTTTACATTTCGGTCCTTCTCCATACAAACTTTGACTATACCAAATCTCACACTCCTCCGTGCGCTCAATGTGCTCAAAAAAGGAGCACGAAGTTTTTTCTTCACGTGTTAATAATATAGATGATTTGATTTGATCGATGGTTTTCTTCGCAGGCGGCTACGACGGCACATCATTCCTGGACATCGTCGAAGTATACGAACCCACAACAGACGCGTGGCGACCGGGCGTACCCTTAACCACCGCCCGGTCCGGCCACGCCGCCGCCGTCTGCACCACCCACCTACCCCACGACGACACGTCCCACGCCCACGCCCCGCCAACCCACGCCAATGCCCACGGCGCCTCGCGACGCGACGACATCCCAATGGCCAACAACATTATAGGCACGTTATCCCACAACACTGACTCATAGCGGTACGCTTTAAGGCGATCGACGCGGTCACTCCAGTCTGCATTGATCGGCCGCTTCAAGGCACGATTTTGAGACGCTCGGGCTGTTCGAAGCAACAATCTTATATCATCTTAGTGGGGCCCGCTTGAAAACGCCGATTCGCCGGACGTCGAAATGTGGGAGATTTCAGTTAGAAATAGCGTGTTCTGATGGAAATGCGAAGTTGTATAGGTCTGTTTATCCCTCCTTCACGTTGAAACGGGTTGACGTGACATTCAGATTGTTGGGAGGGTTTGAGAGTGCCATAAGCTCGTTTTTGTCCCGGTAGATAAGTGTTTTCTAGGCGTGCTATGAAGACTTGTCACGGACCGAGTTCCACGCAGGCGGAAGATAGTTTCAATGTAATGTAAATAAAATAAAGACAAGACACAGCTAAGTTATAGGTAGCGCACTGAATAGAATATAAAATCTACTCGCCATGTTTTCTAAACCGTCTGCAAGTTACTGGCGGTATTTATTTTATATATGTATAAATTGTAATTTTATGCGCTCGCAATAAGATAGAAAATCAATAAAAAGTATATTACGTTGTACCAATCAAACTGTTAAATAATACCCGTTAATCACAATAATTGTATAGATGTTACTATTAACTGGCCCTTATGCAATTGCAAATATACTACTCAAAACAAAATAAGGGCCACGAGATATTTTGTCTGTACCATGAAAATAATAAAACCAATATTAATTTTTTTGTCTCCATAACGAAAACTAATGTTGTTTTTACCGTGTAGACCAATAAATTTATTCCAATAATAATGATTAAAAAGTTTATTTACTTTTGAAAGAAAAAACACATTTAAGGTTAAAAATAAAAACAATGTAAAGTTACTGAAAACAAAAGAAAATACTCCATGCTCATCTTTTAGTAACGGGTATGCCCCCCTCGTTTCGTTACGCACTCCTGAAGCCTGGAGTGCATGCTCTCAATCAAATGCCTGACATTTTCCATTGGAATCTCTTCCCAGGCCCTTTTAACAGCGTTGATGAGTTGCTGTTGGTTGTGGATTTCCTGATCACCGTCTCTAACTCTTCGTTTCAACTGATCCCACATGTGCTCTATTGGATTTAAGTCCGGACTGTTCGCCGGCCACGGCAAGACTTGAATTTGAGACGCTTCCAGTACAAACCGAGTCGCTTGAGCCGTGTGTGCACGAGCATTGTCTTGCATCAAGATGAATCCAGGACCCGCTCGCTGGGCAAATGGGATCACATGTGGTCTGACGACTTCCTCAATATACCGCTGAGCAGTAACAGTACCCTCATTTAAAATAGCGAGCTCAGTTTTGCCGTGTAAGCTTATCCCGCCCCAAATCATTACATTTGGACCACCAAAACGATCGACTTCATGGATGCAGGCTTCTGAAAATCTCTCGCCGCGTCTTCTCCATACTCTAATACGCCAATCGTCGTTAAAAAATTTAACTTTGCATTCGTCTGTGAAGAGCACCATGCCCCATTGGTTTATGTCCCAGTCCAAATGTTGACGGGAAAATCTTAAACGATTTGCACGATGATTTCTGGTTAATGGAATACGGACAACTCGCCTTCTTGATGCCTGCTGGTCTTCATGCAATCGATTACGAATAGTTTGGTCACTGACACGAGTACCCGTTGTGAGCCGTAAACGATTTTGCAGCTTGCGGGCCGTCGTTGTGCGATCTCGGCGCGCACTTAATCGAATGTAACGATCCTCTTGAGCTGTTGTAATGCGAACTCTGCCCGAACCAGGTCTTCTTCTAACACTGCCGGTCTCTTGGAAACGATTCCATAGATTTTGAATAGCTCTTCGAGAAAATCCCAATTGCAAACCCACAGATCGCTGCGAATGACCTTCTTCAATCATTGTAACGGCTCTGGTTGCTGTCAGCGAGTCCATATGACGCCTGCGTGCTTGTGGCATATTGCAAAAGATGTTTCTGACTCGAGATATCAATGAACTCTGATAATTTTTAATAAACCAAGAAGCTAAGGAAAGCAAAACGTCAAAGAAAATGGAATCAAAATTTTCAAAAATAATTTTAAATCAAATTTTATTTAAAATTGTTGCCAGCATTAGATGAATACTACAATATTAAAAAGTTTAGGTATCAAAGAGTTTGTATACTCAATATTTTACTACTTTCAATATGTAAATGTTTAATAATTTACACCAAAATGAAAAAATACCTCGTGGCCCTTATTTTGTTTTGAGTAGTATAGATTAAAAATCAATACAAATAAACTTTACGTTGTACCAATCAAACGGTTGATTCATCTTTGTAGTTCTTACTTATTGCAATATTTAATGATAGTGATAAATGTTGAAACCTAGACCGGATAAATGACGTGAGATACTTTATTTAAATATTAGTTAGTTTTAGACGTGACCTGTCACCTGACAACGTATTAGGAAAACCAAGGAAAACTAGGAATGATTCTTTGGGGAGGACTGACGTCCCCATCGTCTGATTGTGAAAAGTTTAAAATACGCAAATGAACAGTAATAAATTTTGTTTAATAATAAGGACACTATGTGTGTGTATAGATTTTGTACTATAGCTAGTTAAGCTATAATGTATTGTCTTTAACGATATTTTACTTTTTATCTCAACATTGTCAATTTGAAATTAGCTAATGGCAATTTGTATGCAATAGTAGGAAATTAAGCAAAATAGATAAAATATTTATGTATAATAAAGGAACATGGCTATGTTGTTCTTTCTTTAAATGATCTTAAATTAATTAAAGAAGGACAAAAATTTTAAAATACCGTTGGCCTCCCTATTTTATCATTTATGACCAAATCAATTAATCACACGAGACTATATCATCTCTTGAGACTACAATTTCTAAATTTTAATTTAATGTCGACAATCGTAAAGCAGTCTCAAAGAATATATTCTAGTTGTTTGATAACCTTGTAACGAAAATGATGTACATAATTTATTATTATTTATAAGGACAATAAAGACTGTTATGGGAATATAATAAATTGTTTTTTTTTATTGCAAACACAATAATGAATATACAGGAGATTTTCGCAAAGCATTGGGTTAATAAAGAAAACACAAAGTTCAATTAACAGTGTTTATATTTGTTTTGAGGTTAATATTACGTGTGCCATGTGGCTTTAGGTACCTTTAGGAAAAAGCACTAAAAAGATTTCTAAAACATTTTCAACATTCTCAGTTAACATGTACTTTACATTACAATTAAACAGAACTATTACAGTATATGTACACAATTTATAATATAATGTTAATAAGTGTCTCGGCTGTCGGGACGGCCGCAGCCGCAGCGAGGGCCGGGGCTGCGCCGGCAGCGATCGGTTAGTGGTATTGTGCACTACAATTATAATTATTACATTATGCCTAGAAATACAAAAGTTTGAAGTGCAACCAAGACGTACTTGGACTAAAATGAGTTTGAACCGTAAACTAACAAATTAAATATTAATAGATTACATACAAATGCATTTTGCAATATTACGTATGACATACATGGAAGATGTATGAAAAGAAGATAGGACAAAAGTTTTAATAATATGCTAATAATTTTGTGTATATGCTTAATAGTGTTAGAATATTTGTACCTAATAAAATTGGCAACGCAGCAGGTCTCCGAATAAATACTGATACTTTAACAACTCTCTCGAATCATCGAAGATACACATATACGCATATTCGATGTAACACGTTTGTTAATAATTCAGTACTTACTTAGTCTGAAATATTTGCTCAGGATAACGCAATTATTAATATTCTACGAATTGTACAGTACGCAACAATAACTATTCTCATAATATTAACGTACTATTTTAAAGCTCGCCACTTATGTACACAAACTAGATGGAACATACTTTCGTGTAAATGAAAATATTATGTATATCAAAATTAGCACATAAGAAAAACGCTATTAGATTATTTGATTTGGCACAAACCAATAAGGCCTAATTTTGAAATTAATTAAAAGCTACTTAATGGATAATGATCCTAAGTTTATCTGTATTTGTACTTGTGGTTCATTTGTAATTATTATTATTAAGTATAGAATTATATTCTTCTAATTGGGTGCTTTTTGTAAAACACTTGTCTACTTTAAAAATATTTTCATTTACACAATTCGGAATTAACAAATTAAATATATATATCGGAGTTATATATATTTCGGAAGCAAGTTAAAACATAAATGCCAATAGAAATATCACATATTAAATAAAATATCACGTATCATATTTTATCTGCATTCAACGTCCACAAGGAACTTTGTATTTCGTCACATGAATACTTCATGATACATACATGGTTTTAAATCGCATTGTATTAATTACTTTTTTTTTATTTTATATATGGCTTTCACATCTCCTTTACTTGAGATGTATTTTGCCAACAAAAGAAATAGTCATTTGAGAAAAGAACGCAATTAAACAAGTATGCGTCATGCTGTCGCTATGACAGCTCGTTTTAGAAAACGTTACCGACCACAATATTATTTTGTACACCACGGAGTCGTCTTACATACTAGACTGCTGAAGAACAATAGAAAAATAAACAGACACATTGTATTAACTATATTGACTATAAAATATACTCTTACAATACAATATCGTAACCTTTAAAATAAAATATACGCGACGCGAAGCCGCATTATTCAACAGTTATAAAGAGTCTGGGCAGCAGTGGTCATGTCGAGGCGTACCTTCAAGTATTAAGATTAGTCACTATTATATATTTTATGTAAGATATCACTCACGCACACTCGCATCTCTCTACACTCACTCGCATTCTATTTTCTATTTAACAACAATGGAAGAGTCATCAGAAGCCCTGTGTTTCTATAGAGAAATTATATCCTTGCGATTTCATTGTCAACAACAAACGATTGGGTACTGATTGTAAAAAAATAACATTCAACGTAGTTTACGCTCGATACATTTATGTGGCACAACGAAACCTCGCGGCTCCAGGGGCCGCTACGGTCGGTCCTCACAGAGGAAAAATACCGGACAACACAATACTTTACTAGTGAAATAATCATATTAAAACATATTACAAAAATAGTCTTCAAGTAAATTCGACCGGACACAAAATGCATAACTTAATGGAAGATATATTTAGGAATGCATTTATGATTGCGTATCCCTATCCTAAATATATTTATCGATATCGAACTTATAGCAAAATTGACTTAAAATATGTATGTATACACACCGACCCGCGGGATCGCGATTCGCATGCGGCGACCATTCATCCACAACGACGCAATACGTGCACCACTAAAATATTTACTCGTTTTAAAGAGTGTACAAAATTCGCAGCGTGCGGAGACGACTACATCTCAACGGCGCGGCCACCGCGGGGCGCGCGGCGATTCAAACTTAACATTATGACCGAACGGCTCATGAGACGAGGGGAAGGAAAACGAACTTTCCGCTTTCTAAAATGAAATCTAAGTCCTCTTTAGATCGGAACGTCATTTCCGACCGGGGCCAGAGAAAGAAACGAAAACGTCGTCATCCGACAAAACTCGCCGAAGGTCGTAAACTACCGCAGATCTAAAAGACAACACGTTCGATGACAATATAGATACTAAATTAAGATTCCGGCGCCGAGAGGCGGTACGAGAGAGTACGGTCCGCGAGGCGCCGCGCCGCGGGCCGCGCTCACTCGGGCGGCGCGCGCGGCCGCGGCGGCGTGAAGAACTGTCATTGCGGCGTGTCGCGCGCCGCGCTCCAGCGGTCGAACTCGATGCCCGAGTCCGGCGACACGCCCGCCGCCGCGCACCCGCACGCCGCGCGCGCCCCCGCCGCCCGCGCCGCGCCCCCGCCCGCGCCCCCGCCCCCGCCCGTGCCCCCGCCCGCGCCCCCGCCGCCGCGCGCCGACCCCACGCCGCCCACGCCCGAGTCCGGCGCCCGCTGCTCACGCACGCCCAACTCCTCCAACACCTGCGGGCAGCGACGGTTGCAACACGCGCCGCGCACACGCCGGGGCGCGCTACTCGAGTCGCCTCCGCTCCGTGCCTACAGTGCTTTTCTTTTGATAAGTGTGTTTTACGAGAATTGAGGCTACGAGTTTGGCAATACAATAGTTATGTTTCCATACTTTACTCTACAACATAAAAGATGAAATTTCGGCCCACTCTAGTGAGGCCTACATTCTACACTTTTAACTACTAAAATTTTAATTCTTGTTTCCATTAGACTAATCATAAACCAATTATTTTTATATGAGAATATTCATTGACTGAAAGCATTCCCATTCAATAAGTGTAAAACAAAGTAAGTAAGTGAATAATGAATTTTCATATAGAGACTGGTCCTTATCAAAGAACTCTATAAATGTCTGCATTGATTTTGTAATTTTGGTAGGCGGCACAGAGCGTAGACGGCAGCAAGGCGGCACTGATGCGTGTACACAGTCCCATTGATGATTACGACGACAGAGAGGAACAAATATTTAAAACTAAAAAAAGCTCAGTAGCTTTTTAGTATTGCATCATGAAAAAAATCAATTTCACAAAATAAATAAACTCATGTGTCGCTTTACTCTGAAAACATAGAAACAGTTCAAGCTTATACTCTGTTTATTAGCAAGGCCATAAATAACTACGCAACAAAAACAAGATCCAGAAAAAATGTTCGCCGCAATCATCAACGGGAGTCAAGTAAGAATGCAGACCTTACTCAGGCTGGCGCTGCGCTCGTGGAGGCCGAGGTCCTGCTCGAATGAGTGCAGCTGCCGCATGAAGTGGAAGTTGGGCGCGATGTCGGTCTTGCGGCTGCGCACCAGCTCGAAGGCGTCGCGCAGGCAGAGCCGGTGCCGCTGCATGAGGTACGCCAGCGTCACGGTCACCGAGCGCGACACGCCCGCCACGCAGTGCACGAGCACGCCGCAGCGCGCCGACATCGCCTCCTCTGCAACATACATTTTTATTTTATTTTTTTTATTCAAGGACCACTAAAAGTTATTAACACTAAAACGGTTAACCACACATGCATTTATATTAACAGCCTAAATTCCCAATGCTGGGCAAAGGCCAACCAGCGTTTGTACATGAAGGAAATGGACCATAACTCACTAGAAAGCCTTTGGTTTGTAGTTGTAGTTGCTATTTTATACTAAGTATTGTATAGACAAAGATTAATGCACAACTAACTAAAGTAGCCACAACATGCAAACTATAACGACGACTTACTACAAATTTTGGTAATAATACATTTATGTATTTTTTTTTTAAGTTAAACATTAGAAAATATAGTTAGCTAAATTGCACCCCCTCTCCCCTAATTAAATGCGGAAACTGTGGACTAGTTCTTTACTAATTATACTTGGATAGTTGGTCTATCCGGAGACATCCTAAGCGACTAAGATCTTGGACCTGAACTTACTAAGCGAGTCAATAAAGACAGTAGTGACAAATTAACATTTCTAGTAGTAGTAGTTGACAAACCTAATATAGGCTTTAAAATAATACTTACTAATATTGTATTAATAATTTTGGCTAATAAATAATTTATCTATCTAGTAACACACGAGTTGTAGCTCAGTCGACAGATTGGCGAAAAGCGTCTGAAACGTGAACATCAGGATGACGGGTGTGCGTCAATAAACAGTGACTCTATACACATGAAAACAATGTTCTAGCAATGTGAAGAATGTGCGTACAATTTAAAGCAATGTGCTTACTATCTAAGGATGAAAACATTACCGTAGCAATGTCCCGGCAATGTGCTCGAACGTACCAAAAGCGGAATCAGAACCGGTAGAATTATAGATTGTGGTAAATCATTTGAAAGGTAAATTTTTTAAGCTTTCAAATGATATCAAAAAGATTTGTCGCAAAAGGTTGAAGTTGTGAATGTGTAAATGAATACGAAATAATATAAAAAGAATTTTTTTTATTTACAATGTGTATTTCTCATTGATCAAATGAGTTTCCTGACGGAATCTTGTGGAATTCCCTGCCACTCTTCGACCAAAGCAGTTTTCAGATTTTCTATCGTCGCCGGAGCTGGATATATTCCTCGTCCCACACATGTCCAATAGGGTTCAAGTCAGGACTGAGGGCTGGCCAGTCTAAGGTGGAAATCCCGACCTCTTCCAGGTACTGTCTAGTTATTGCAGCGGTGTGGCAGCGGGCGTTATCGTGCATTAGCAGGAAATGTCGAATGTCGTTGATGTATCTTTCCGCAGTTAGGCCCCCTCTCCGACCACCACCAGGTACGAATACCAGCTCCGTTTTTGCTTTTATAGAAATCCCCGCCCATATAATTAATACAGGACCCGTATGTCACTGTTTCCATAAACAGCATTGTGAAAATCGCTCCCCGGTCTTCTATAGACTCTCTGTCGACGGTCGCTACCATGCAGGCACATCCTTGTTTCGTCCGAGAACAGGACTCGACTCTATTGCTCTATATCCCAATCTAAGTGATCGCGAACAAACAGAAGCCGGGCTTTTCGGTGGGCTGGACACAATTTGGGCCCCGAAGCTGGCCTTCTTGGGGTCCAATTCGCTTCTTTAAGTCCTCGCCTCACTGTCCACTCGCTAACAGCCCTCTCTCGAACTTCTCTGAGCTGCCGTTGGACGTCCACGCCGGTTAGGTGTTGACTTCGGAGAGAAGTAAGTGGTGACAATGAATCTGCCATCTCTTACCGAAGTGCAATGCTGTCTTCCAGATCCTGGTGTCCGGATAAAGTTTCCAGTCTCCCTGAACCTTCTGTACACCTTCGAGACACAAGACAGGCTTAGACAGCAATATTACGCTGAGACAACCCTTGCTGGATTAAGATGATGATTTGAGCGGCTTCTGCAGGTGTGGTTTCCATTTTCTCTCAGATTCAGTGTTCCCAGTGACGTGAAATAATGGACTGCTGACCAATTTTCAGGGATGCTCACTTTTTCAGGTGTTTCAGGACTCCAAAACAAAACAGTATTTTGTTGTAAAAATGTATGTTTTTTGTTTTTCCGTTTTATGACGTAAGGGATATAATCATTGTCTGTGACATTGAAAGAGGTTGAAAGCATATTAAGTTACCTTGGAAATCACATACCACAACGTATATTCATTGCATAGAAACTGTAAAAATTTGTCTAGAATAGAACATCCCGCGGTAAAGCGATTCCGGTTTATTGCTCGCGAGTGTATAAGTATGACCGACAAGGATCATTGCCGTCGTTAGCGTACAAGCCACGCTATCACTTGTTGATTATAGCCGACTGTGTCGGTCAAAAGGCATTAACGAAGATTCCTCTAGCGGCTAAAGCTAGAAGATAATTCGCTACTGAAATACACGTAGTCGCACATATACGCTACTATACAAAGAATTATAAATTTATTAATTCGTTTTGCTTTTTTGTGCTACGAGTTTATACTCTAATATGCGCCATCTCGTTTAGATCACCCATGCGAAGAAGATGTGCTACGAGATTATATTCTAATATGACCCATCTCGTTTAGATCACCCAAGACATAGGTGAAAGCGGAATACCTTTTAACTGGGACACTTAGCTGCCCCTATACTTTTATTTGGCAGGTATGGAACGTTATGGTATACTGACCGATGAATCGGATCGCCTGCGGGAAGTGCACGGCGAGGTTCTGGCTCCAGTGGTCGGCGATAGGGATCTTCAGGTAGTTGATGCCGCAGCCCTCCGCCTCGAACGTGTTGGGCAGGTCCGGCGTCACGTTCAACACGTACTGTAAGGGACATACAAGCACAGTTTAATACAAATGTCTCTAGATCATTCGATTTCCTATTAGATAAAGGTTAAGGTGGAGCACGATGGCGCAGTGGTTAACGCGTCCCCTCTGCGAGTGCTGTGGCTAAGCAACTTTCGCAAGGGCCGGTCATCGGATGAGTGACCAAAAACTTGTCATCTCAAGTTCCTCCGTGCTTCGGCAACGTAAAGCCGTAAAGCCGGTTCGGTTGGGCCCGGCTGCATTAGCAGTCGTTTACAACCACCAATCCGCGCTGGGCCCGCGTGTCGGTTTATGGCCCGTTCTCCATATCCATCCATAGGGAAGTCTCGCGTCCCATCAGTGGGGGACATAAAATGAGCTGGTGATGATGAAAGGTTAATAGCGATTTCGCAGTTAAGTAGTAGGTTATGCTGGGGTATTTAACAGACAACCGTCAAAACCAACAGTAGAATCTTAGTATGTTTTGTTTATCGAATTTTATATTAGAGGTAAGCAGAGATCAGGTATGTAGAGCTTATATAGCCTAAAGTTACTGAGAAGATACGACTACGACACAGTATGGTTTTAAATCACCAAAAATTAATTGTTTCTTTTTAATCTTATAATGTTCAAACCCACCGGGGTTAATACCGATTATAGAAGCTTGCGTGTTGCATTAAAAGTCTTGCAATATCTTTTAAGTACCCGGCCACTTTAGGTAAAATGAAGTCTACCTATTTCGATGTCTGATTGATCAATGATCATGAATGAGAATGAATTGTCACTATTTTAAACATCGCCCTCCAGTTGTTTCTAGGTCGATTCCTGGTCGCCTATGCAATGTTTAGCGTCAGAAACGCACTGCACGTGAGTATGTTTTCGCGTCAAGTTCGTCATATACCTATTCCTGACGCTAAAATCACAAGCCGCCCATGTTATCATATAAATTACTTAGTTTTCCTAGCCTGATTTATTTAGCCTTACTGGTAAAAATATAATTTGTCAATAAATGCTTGTGTCTGTATACATCTAACCCCCTATCTTTTTTCGCCAATCAGTATAGGTATACTTTAAACCGCAACTTATTATACATTCCAGGAAATGATGCAAGAATCACAATTCTTTGTAATCCAGACAGCGAGTCGCGAGCAGAATTCTTCGCACACGCGTCAGATTCAGATCGCCGCGTGATTCATTTTCCATGTACCACCTCGGATTCTACGATCCATGTCGTAATATTTAAACCGTTTATATACAAACAGATTTTTTATCAGTGAACGGAAATGCGCATGAATGACTTTTCACATCGAAACGTGAATCACTGCACATTTCCAAAAACCGTAGTAATCATTGGAATTTGATTTATTGCGACAAAGATAAGTATGACATATTTTTATAAAGAATTTACTTGCTTAATACCTATTTACTTGCTTTGCTTTTAAAAAAAAGTCTAATGCTTAATGATTATGGTTTTTACGCAAATTTTGTACATAGATATTACAATTACAAAAAAGCGTTGAAAAAATTTCAACGAGCGGGATTTGAACCCGCACCCGGGTTCGAATCCGAATGAGGCTCCTCTGGCTTACAAAGTAAGAGTAGATAGATAGTGTGTAGGGTTGCACAGAACTACCATAGCATAAAGCCAGTGCACCTGACGCGGCATGTCATGGAGTGCTTGTTTGGAAAAATTTTCAACACTATTTCTACGCAAGCGGTGGCGGGACGAGCTAGACGCCTTAAAAAAAAACTGGCAAACGGTGGCGAAACATCGTAAGGACTGGCGGGAATGGGGGTAGGCCTTTGCCCAACAATGGGATAATACAGGCTAACTGTAACCGTAACTTCTCTCAAATTACCTTAATGTTGTGCCTGGCGAGCGCGTCGCAGTCCTCGCTATTGGTGGAGTTGCCGAGGTACAGGTTGGGCAGTATCTCGACGGGAAACTCTTGGGGCACGTGCAAGTGGCCGTCGTCGCACTCCGACGACGAACCGGACGAAAGCGCCTCCTCGCAACCCGAGCCCGAGATGCGGAGCGACCTGAAACAACAATTAATAAAGTCACTTATGGTATAAACAAGAGCTGGATACTGTTATCATGCCGCAGATCGTGCTCAGCAGCGCGCTTAAAGTGCACGCGAGCACTTAAAGCGGCCTGTGTCCATTATAACATGTTCCCGGTGATGAAAAGGGCTCTATCTATATGAAAATGAATAAATGGAGGACCAAAGGTGATTAATTATTTTTTATTTTGACCAATAACCCGTAATTAGCAGTGATTAACTGTAGCAATGTTACTTTAAAACGTCCTTAACCGTGTGTCGGTTGCCTGAAATTTTCTAAAAGCCCTAATGTCAGAATCAGGTAACCGGCACACTATTGAGACGTTATTGAACTAGCAAACTTTTAATGCTTTGACGGTGATGACTATTGACGCTACATGGTTCACACAGCTCCGCATACATGTGCAATGGTGCCGCTCGCCGCGTTCGCCCCGCGGCCGTGTGGCGGAGCCTTAATGGTCTCACTCATGATTTATGGCCGTCCTTGTCGTTACGCTTGTGATTCCATTCAATATTCGTGGAAGACAAGTGAGCCTAAAATGAAACTTAGCTAAAGTGAACACGGATTTCTGATACAATTAAGAAGTAGCCTGTTCTAAAAAATATAATGGTATTTATATCACGCGTACCAGCTATCAAATTGGTTTTTTTTAACCCTTAACACCACTCGTGGGGGACCTATGTCCCCCACCGCACTCATATTTTCAAAATATTTTTATTGAGTGCGATGGGGGACCTAGGTCTCCGACGAGTGGTGTTAAGGGTTAATAACCTAACCTATTATAATGTATTACTGCGCTGGGCAAAGCTCTCCCCATTTCCTCGTATCTTTTTCAATTTCCAACTGTCTCCGACCAGTGTGGGCAAAACCTAATCCCACCAACGCTATCGTGGCCTTCCTCAGCGTAAGGCCCTGTAGGACCCCAATCGGTAGAAGTCTTAGCCCACCTTTCAGGGTGTATGCGTTCGAGATGTCCTACCCTAGAATCTCACATCGATAATTTGGGTCCTGGAGCATAGTGGTATTGCGGATCCGATTGGTTCGTTTAACGCCTAATACCTACGCTACGTTTTTTAGCATATCCAGGCAGTATTTAATAGATACGTCTCTTAATTTGTTCTTTGCAAAGGGAGCTTCAAATAGCTGATGCTTAAATGAATTGTTTTTGATTAGAAACTTCTAAAGAACTTTAGGAACAATGTTCGTGATATAAAATATAAAATTAAATCATGTTATATATAATACAAGTTTTTTTCCATTTCGTAGTGCGTACACGAGCGCCATTCAAATGTACATTGATACTAATATAAACTTAAATGACTAAGGAAAGGAGGCCCTTGTCATATTTGGTTGAGTGACTCGACTGGTTTCAGACTGCAAAGAGCTGGCGTGTGTTCAGGTTTGGGGCTCAATGTTGGAGCCCGGGCGGGCGGCGATCGATCGCGGTGGCTCAATGGGACGGGCGGGGGGGCGCCATTCACCTGCTCCCACCGCCCCCGCCCCCGCCCCCACGCTCAATGGCCGCCCACGCAGCGTCCTTACTCGCGCCCCCTGCCCCACAACCTACCCTCGCCGACGCGTCTCTTCCCACGCGACATTTTTCCAAATTCGCCCTCTCAAACGCCTTGCTGCCATTCAACTTGGTGCTTGGTGTTAAAGGCAATCAAATAAGCTCCTGTCGAGACCTAACTACGCTCGTAGCACCCACGCCGTTTAGTGGCCCGTCTGCATCCAAGTTTATGCGATGTCGCTTCACGATTTACGACACTCTGTACCATCACGCGACAAACTTTATCTAATAACTAAGAACGACTTAATAAACAAACTAAACCTATATACCTACCTACGATAGGACATCAAGAAGCTTCATTTCTCCACTGAATGTTAATGCACAGTTTTGTTAAGCCACTGAATTTCAAGTTTTTGTTTTCAAGGTTATAAATATCAATCTACACTTGTGTGCAATTAAATCGAATCACCGTAACATTTCCATACAAACCAGCTTGAAAGTCTTCGTGCTTTGCCGGGAATTGATCGGGTCGTTATATGGCGATAACTGTCAAGGGAATAAACGTAGAATCCAGCTAAACGGAACAACTGTTAGGAATCCGTGTTCTTCATTAAACATAAGGGAAATAATTGCATTAGAATGTCGGGAAATCCAAATCCTAACAACTCTACTAGACCGATCAGTTGGACGTCTATGGTCTGTTTACAATTGACTTTTACAATATAACGACCTGATCAATCCCTGACAGAGCACCCAAGGCTTCAAAGTGGACTCGCTTGTAAGAAAATGTTACGGTGATTCGATTTCTTATAAGCAAGTATTAGTTAGTTACATTACGAACCTTTGACCGAAATGTGGACATTACTCATTTAGTTAATTGCAAATTGAGACAAAATAAATCAATGGTTTTTCGCTACATACAGTACAAAACAGGATTATTCGTTGTTTATCTAGTAATCCTAATGGCGATAGTAAATCTGCGGTACGTGACACGCCTCGCTAATACTGTGTCTCCGTAAGCCAAAAGCTCAAATAACTCATCCGTCATCATCACATTAGCGTGGGTGGGAATGGAAGCATCCGCTCAGATTGAATAGAATACTAATCTCATCTATATACGACTTTACAATGAATTAGAACATTAGCGGTGGTCATTAAGATAATTATTCAGCGGGAAGTGGGCAGGTAAGTTTACCTACTATGTAGCAGTGGGATCAATAATCATACGAGCTTGTCGAGGTCCTTACGTACTTAGTCACAGTGAGTTATTTGACAGAAGTTGTACTGTTCCATGCCAACAAAGAGTAACGTAAGTGACAAAGTTCTAATGGTGTTCAGATATGATTGAACTCCGTACACGGCGGCGGGCGGCGGCGTAGGCGCGCGTGGGCGCCCGCCGCCGGCCGCCGCGGCCATTCAGGGAGCTCGCCCACGCGCCCGCCATTCCCGATAATACCATCAGCACTATTTATTTAGTTCGATTTCCAACGTACCTACGTGTTGTGGGTAGGCTCATTTCGTTACGCAAGCTTTGATCGCACACATGTCACCCATATCGGTTCATCGTCACTGTGCGGCGTGACGGTGCCATTCATAAGAATGTCGCTTCTCGGCTAGAACAATGGGAGCGGATGACTTATACGACGTGTAGCGAGGCATTGTGCAAGTGACAACGGCTTCGTGCGAATCCAACTGATATTTGAATGGCGGCGAGCGCCGGAAGCCGTGACATGGTCGCTCGTGTTATTAATGAACGGCCGGTATGTATGGGCCGCCTGCCTACTTGGTGTGGCGAGTGACCGTTTTTCGTAGACACCGAGAATCGTTGGAAACGGACGCGTCAAAGGGCCTGTGGCCGTTAGTCGGCAGTTAGGGCTACGCCCATGTATTCAATATATACTATCATTGTCAATGTTAAAATAAAAGTCACACTAAACTCGAATCCAGAATGTGAAATAAAAAATGTAAACTTACACAGCAAATTTTTACTTTTTATTTTTTAAGTGCTTGCTGCAGTGAAGCTAAATTAAATATTTATAAAATTTATATCATACAGTGAAAAAATTAAACGCCCACCCGACCCAGCCAGGAATCTTGGGTATCCTGGGTATTCCTGGCTGGGTCGGTCGGTTTAATTTTTTCACGTTTAAAAATTTACTATAGCGTCGTGTTATCAAATTTGTGTTATTTCATCTTCAAAGATGAATCTGGTGAGTGTTTAATTTTAATTACACAAAAAATTTTAAGGTCAAGACTACTAACAAAACTTTTCCTACATTTTTGAGTTATACATAGGTACTCGTAGGTCTTAATTTGGCAACCCTAGAGTTAGCTTAGTGCGTGTGGGCGCGCGAGTGCGTGCGCTGCGCTGGCGCAGGAATGCGGGCCGGGCCGCGGCCGACCCGCCCGCTGCCAATGACCGCCTGCAAGGGACGCTTTTTTAATGCAGGACTCGTTAGTTCCCATCCTGGTAGGACTTTTAACGAGCCGAATCGCCCGAACAAAGGAACATTATTTTTTAAACTTTCATGCTTAGTTACTAAAACGATACATATTTATACAAGATGTTTATTTATCATCTATTTTGACGACGTTTAAGTAAGTTCCAATGTTTTTTAGGAATTTATTATTCAATGTCATTGAGAAAGGTTGAACACAGATTGAATAATCTCTCTCAGACTCAAGACCAGTCCTACAAGCCCAATGACCATACATAGGCAGCATAGCCCTGCAAAGGGTTTCAAACGGTAGCGATTTCAATGATGGAGGCCATTGCGCAACAGTGCGAAGGCTATTCAGATACTAACTATTTACTAGAAAACAGTATAACGTGTCTTGACATTTGCCTGCACTCCTTAACATAATAAAACTGGGAATGTTGTTGTGGTAGTACAGCAAGCAAGTGTGTCGAGGTCGCAGCCGACCGCGCAACTCTACACATATACTTATACGGGATAAAATTACCAACGCTCTATTTCGACACGGTCTCGGCCGAGCGTCGCTCAGCTTCGCTGTTACACGTGCGAAGGACATTAAGTAAGTAAGGGTTCTAAATTAAACCAATTAATTAGTTACCCTTCTATTGTCTTATTCCGAACGTGAACTGTTCACGTTCCTAGTTCCTTGTGTTAAACAGCATTATTTTGCATTATTGTTCCCATTTGATTTGAAGAGTACTGTCATCTACAAAATTTGTATGGCATTGAAGCAGTGCCTCCTGCGACCAAGACTACTGCTGGTTCAAGTACCGCTTGCATTAAAGATTATCAAAACCCTTTTTCCGGATGGATTATATTGTGTTCGCAAAAAATGCGTAAAGATGCTTATTTTATTTTATAAATAATAATTATAACTTAAGATAAGTACAAGCAGTCGTCTAGCAGTCTAACAACACACGCTAAACACTTTACATTGTCATCGGCATCGTCATCCTAATGACTAAATAATGAATGTCCTCTATTCTCATTATTATACATACGCTGCGAATAACCAGTCTAGAAAATACCTACCTATAGGTAACTATAGTACCTATACTTACTTAACTATAATACCTACCTATAGGTAACTAACTATAGTTAGAAAAAAATAATGATCAAGCCTAGGAAGCCAGCTGCGTCGCCGTCAGAGCTAACTACGCATCATCCCTGCATGCAGTGCTGTGTCAGAGGCCAAGTAGCCTCATTCTAGACAATTAGACCAATTAAAACGAAACTATGACAGCCAACAGCCACAATATAATGAGACCCAGAAGGCAAGCTTAACCCTTTCACAGTCAGAGGGATGTAATGGATATTCCCACCACATTTTGAACATTATGTGATTTAGATAAGATTGATAATCAATGAAATATTCAAACATGTTCTGTCTTTTAAGTTTAAGGACTAATAATACATACCGAGACAAATAGTCAACGGGGTCTATGTGTGCGTTGCTCGAGCGCGTTTGTATGAAGCTTACCTTCTGCAGTGTCCTAATTTTGTGCAACAGGCAACTCAAAAGAATCGTCAAACATTTGTCACACAGTAGTAGAGCCAGAATCAATTTCGATAAGACAAGATAACATTATCAACAATTTCCGTTCAATCAATTATTTTATGATAAAAATAATCTATAATTGAACTTGAAATCGAACGTTTTGCGCGTCATCATCAACAAATCAACTGCTACCAAGACCTAAGGCAGATTGGATTTTCAGCGTCAGTTGACTTTTTTTAATGTAGGCGAAAAACTTAAGGGCTCCTCAAGCTGCATAATCGAAACACCGTCAGAGGTTTTCTAGAGGCAATGGCATCACGCACTAGTGCGTATCCCCCAAAGACATTTATATATATGGTCTAAGACGGCTGGTGGCAGCGACTCACCAGTTTCTTAATATCTGCTAAATTGGAATTTTTATTGACATTAGGTATTTTAAGTTGAATTTCATATGTTTATGTAATTTATTTTTAATTAATTTAATTTCCTAATTTTTATAATTTAATTTTCTAATTTTCTAAATGTATTTTTTTTTATTGTATAACTTACCTGTGTATTTGACATATAGTCTGTTAGCTGGCATGTAATTGAATAAATAAATAAATATAAAATCTCTTTGGTATATCCCCGTTCCCTACTAGATTCTCTGAAGGGTTCGGATCTAATCGGGAGTGAATAAAAGTTTTTGCTAAGATATAACTGGCCCAATGCGGGTTGTTGAGTTATTTAACAACTGTCATTTTACGACATCGGCCGGAAACAACGCTTAACGTGTCTTCTGAAGCACGGTTGGATGGTTGGTTACCTATTATACCTATATTTTAAAAAATATAGAATATGGTAGATAATCTAAGTGAGTATTGACTCATAAAGGCTGCCAACGATTTCTAGTTATTTTGTCACGTACTCTGCGTCTTAATACGTACGTATCTTATTCAAACGCCATAGAATTTAATTTAGAATTATAGCTTTAAGTTTGTTGACATGATTTTACTAAATTTGTTGACATGATTTTACTGCGTGTTGAGCACATGCATGTTGCTAGAAAAACTATTTATGAGGGAGAGATCGTGTAAATTATGGATGAAATTACTTAAGTACTGTATATTGCCGCCAAACTATCATAGAGTGATATGCAGCTGAAAAGAAAATATAGTTGACTAGCGTTGCTGTAGGTTCATTTAATCTGTTGCACGTAAAACCTCTTTTGAATTTTTACATTATTATTTTTATCCTACTTTGTTTAGCTTTTTTTTTCTTTTTTTTCCTTTAGTTGATGGCTTCGTGCGATTAGCACATTTAGCCAGTGTCAAAGTAATTTTTTTTACAAGTAATACATAAATATACAATATTTCCTTTCAGTATGATGATGATGAAAGATAATAGAAATGATATACCCCCCAACCCCTCGATTTGACCTATTTGTTTTTCGATAGTCCGCCTCTCTGACTGTCTGTATATACCCACATCTTTTTTGGAGGCAATGAGAATGAAATTATTATTTAAATAGGTACTAAATTAAACTTGTGGAGGCACTGGGAATACTTTTTTGGAGGCACGGGAATATGCCGAGTATCTGAGTAAAGATGTGGGGCTTTAATAATTCCTCGGGCGGACTTCTTGAGAGAATTTGAAAAGTGAAGTTGCACTATTTTGTTTCATTTGCCAACACTCATGCGCACTTACGAACACTTAAAGGTTAATAATCTACAATTATTTCACATTAATATTCGACATAACACAAATTTTAGAAAATAAAACAAAACCGCAGACATGACTCTTCACTTTCCCGTCAAGAAGTCCTTTGTTTAGCTTTTAATATTATATAAATGTTGTCAAAGAACGATGAATGGTCTGTTATAAAAAAGTATTTTATTATTAGCCAGTATCGTCTTCAATATCCATTGCCTATTACCTAAACAAAAGACTGACGTCTTGATGTCAGCTGAAGCACACAGGGTAATAAGCAGTTTGTTCAATCATTTGGTATAAATATGTGCACGTATTTAATATGAGACAAATGACTGCCAAATTCAGATTGTCGGCCGTGACCGTGACGAATACAATTTGTGAATGAGCGCACGCGAGGGACGGCTGACGTCAGATGCGTGACGTCACGCACGAAGACCTGCCGCGCTGACACCACCAGGATCTGAAGATCGGTGAACCGCGCTTACATCACACGGGCCAATGAGCAAACACAGCGTTCAAAACTTGTGAAACAACACATGCTTATAACTGGATCAATGACCGATTGGGTGGATTAGTCAACATGATCAATACTCTACTACAATAACTTAAACGATAATACTTAAAAGTACATAAGGGTCATGGTAACAAAATATGAAGATCAGACAAAGGACCCGTCAGGCACGTAATTTAAAATAAAGAAAAGAGAAAGCGTATTCATCAACAGGAAACACTCAAACAGCTGTCAACCATTATCATACTGAGGTTCTATACAAGATTGTTGTTTTCTATAAAGACTTTACTCACACACAGAGCTGAACACTTTGAAAAGGAGTTGATAGAGGGAACGGGAATACTAAAAGTTTAGTCATCCATCATATACAATTTAGAATTTTCAGAAACCGATTGCCGATATGGGTGACGTTACAGCTTCAACGTCTAATTACGGACTTGAACAATATGCTTACACAAGCGCAATTAATTATCTAAAAATATAAGCAAGCCAAAACATTCACGAACCAACCCAACACAAGTTCTCCTAAAACAGCAGCCATTATGGAACCATTGTGCGGCCGCCAACATTTCGGAATGACATCCGCAATTCATTTCAATTGGTCTGATAATACAAGTAATATGTTGCTCGTTAAGATTATAACGAGCACGAACGAAACCACGTATGACGTACAAGTACTGAGTGACGTCATCGTCAGCGTTACAGGATCCCGAGTGCCCAAGTCGCGTGCTGCCTCCTGTACCAACTTTGGCCGACTGAGGGTAGTTGGGCTTCGACTTCCGACTCCTTATTAATAATAACAAGCGGCTATGATTAACATCTCTGACCTTTAGAGGGAATTTTCTTTTGTGAAAACATTTCTATAAATACTTTTTCATATAATACCGTTCGGTCGGATACATCATGGGAAATGTCACAGCCAGTTAGCTCAGCCGCCTCGGCACTTTTCGAAAAGTAATGTGAATATAACTGAGAGCCTTATCTTAAGGTCTAGCCTTTCTACAAAAAAACTAAGGCGACCTCAAATTCTAAGAGTGTTTAATAAAATCATGCAATCATAATAATGGTTGATTTAACTAATGAATGATGTATCATTTTTAAAAACAAGTTGAATATGTTATTATCGCTCATTCATTCAATTCACCCATTTTCGTATGGAAGGCTAAAGCGTTTTATTGTTTTAGCTGTTTCGCTATTCACTTTATTTTTACATTCAGTTTCTTTACTTTCAGCTCACAAAATTACTATGAAGTGAAATACCTTTCATTAAATTATTCTCTATATGGTATTTGCATCGGAATACCGCCAAGGTTAAAGTGTGAAAATGCATACAACGAAGATGGATCGATTCTTTACATATATCGTAATCGGTGTAGGTGCTTAACTTGAATGCCTTTACTATTAGATAAGGTATTTTATTATGTCCTTGTTTAGAGACTGTTTTATGCAAAATCTCAAAATATTTCATTAATTTATACAAAACCCCGCCAAGCTGCTCAATTTAGTATGAAATGTGGGAGTTCGATAATATTGTCATAGATACAAAACATCCTTTAGCCAATGTTTCAGTATTGCGGTCTAAACGAAACCTTTAGGTCCCTAATAATTATATACGGTGACTAGTGCGAGTTTTCATTGCTTTTCGATCACGTTAACAAAAACCAGAATTTGTATGGCAAAATTTTAACAACTCGTTTGACACCAAGACAAAAAATGTTAACGTGATCAAAGGGCGTATAAAACTCACCACCACTAGGCACCCTGTATTCGCCTACCCGTAGCAGAGAAACGCGCTCGGGAACCCGCAATTCCATTTATGGGATTCGCGTTAAAAATAGAAATTGTTGATTGATGTAATCGTAGCGAGCCGGCCCCGGCCCCCGCACCCGTGGGCGTCATTAGCTACATTTACACCATAAATTTTCAACGCTGCTATTTATACGAACACGCTCTCATGAAAGGGAACCGTCGCACGAGCCACGTGGGCGAACACTTTGTTCCGAAACAACGATACCGACCCGAAGAAATTCGCAACATTGTTACAACTTCGTTAGAGTTGAAACTTGAATGGAGGCACACGCCAAAATATTCCACTGAATTATTATTAATTAATATAAGAAAAAATCCTACCTCTCAGCCGATTTAAAATAATGTTATTTCTTATAGAAGCTTGCTCTCGGATGTATTTTAAGATTTCTCTACTCCAATCGTAACATTAAAGATCAAACCCTACTGAAATTACTATCCCCTGTGTAATACATAATAGAATAAGTCGACGTGTTCCGTTACTGGCAGGTTTCATGTTTCTATGTTTGAGCTTCCAAGAAAATTGGCCGATTTTGTGATTTTATAAGAGTTCTTTGTTTTTCTACATATTTACGAAAATCTTTGGCGGCGAAGAGCAAGCGTTCGGCTCTATATCTGAAGTCCTGGGCTCCATTCCCAAGTTGGTCAAGTATTTTGGACTTTTCAATAACTGCGTTTGGCAAGCGTGAATTTTATTTGATATTAGAACGATGACTTTATTATATGAAGGCCTTTGACTTTACGAAAAGCAAAATAATGATAGAATATAACTTCATACAAACTTCGGCACAAACATTGGCAAGGATCGGACTGGACTTGACACTTGCTTGACTCCATGAATGGCGGTGCATCAAAAATTGCAACACACTTTCAGTTTCATTGATTAATATGGTGCTACGTAGTTGGTACCATTAACATTTGGTTTTTCGCAGAGCGGTCGCGGCGAACGTGGCGGTGCGGGTGCGCAGGCGCGGCGTTCGCATGAATGGAGTCGACCATTCACGCCGGGCCTCGGCGGCGGCCGGCGCACCGCGACGCCTACCGTGTGCCGCTCACTCGCCGCTCATCAATGAGTTTGTTAAGCAAGGTATTACGCTGCATGCAATAGTAGTTGCGTCGTCGTGAGATAGTTTGCTCAATCGCCGCTGTTACAAGCATAGCTTGTTACAATAGTGCAATAACCTCTGCATTCTTTTTACATTAGCGCACAGACTTAGGAACTACCTAGAATCTAATTAATAATTTACGTTGTCACCGCTACTAATTGCTAGTTAATTGGTTTTCTGTTTTCATAGAACCGGTTTTGTATTAATCGAGTTACATTTTTAGTCTTTGTATACAATTATTTTGATCACTAGTTTGTCTATGAAGTGCCCTAAAAAAGCGTGTTAAAAATGGCTCTCTATGAAAATAATTAAATAATGAACTAACTTATGCTCGTGGGAACTTATAAACCCACATATCTCCGACTCGTTCGCTGAAGTCACGCTTGCGGTGATACCACACAAAAAATGAGTCAGGCATACAATGAGTTTAACTCAAAGGTCGGCATTTTCCACGCGATAAACAACAGCCTTATTTCGCGAGCCGCCCCGCGCGTCTGCTACCTGCCAGATAGGTACATGCTAGCCGGCTGCGTGAAACAAACACCGCCATACATGCTAACCGTCATTACATTACACCGCATAAATACTGAGAATCAACTTTTTATTCATACTTGCTAACTGTTTGCTCATGCAGCCCACGCCGATCAAAGTACAACGATCCTCTTCCAAGTACCATTACCAGTTATTGTTGTTCCCAATGTTGAGAGTTGAAGAATTAATTGGGCGCAATCGTATTATCGCGCAATATTCTATTCTATTCAATAAATTATTGCTTCCGTATAACATCTATTTTTAATTCGAAAAAGTTTACATCCTCCAATTAATCGTTCAAACATCCGCATTTTATCAGCGTGTTCTTTCGACGAAAGGCAACGAGTAAACTCTCATGGTGACAATCAGCACGCTAAGCAATAGAGCGCAAGGTACATTTGTCAACTAGGTATTCTGGAACCACCTATTATGAAAGAGGCCTAGGTTTTGAGACATTTACTACCAAAACGTGCTCGACATAAGCTATCGGGCTTCCCATATAATCTTGATCGATCATCTCACCCACCTGAGTATGAGTGAGTAGGCATAAACTTAAACAAAACGCAATAAAACCTTCAACGTTAAAAAGTGTGTCACGTTTGAACTTTTCCCGATAGTTTTCCAGGAGATATGTGACACCCGCGCAATTGTATGTCGCCACAAAAGTACTAGGCTTTTAAGCTGGGTGGGTGAAAAAAAGCGACTAAGGGACTATTAAAATCATTCTAAGAAGAGTTCACCTAACGTAAACGGTATTCAATCAGGAATCAGGGGCCATAACTTCTTGTCTAAATGTCGAGCGAGTAAAACATGGAAACAAAACCGCATCGTCTAAATAGTAGCCTCAGTTCTCTACGTTCTTCTAGGGATGCTATCTTATAGCGAAGCTTGGCGATCGTCATGGTCACTTGTACCTTGGACACGGGTGCTCAAATAGAGCGGATGCGCTTATTAGGTTTACCAGTAACGTAAGTTCTTAAACCAGGATATTCTTATTCCTGGAGTTTTCCCCAATAACTTTCCCTGTATCTCTACTTACAGGTAATATTTTGTGTTACTCAATGCACCCACTTGCTATTTGTTCCAACTGGGCGACAACTGAATGGATGAACAACATAATTGTTCAGTGCAGTGTGAGGCTACTGTGTACTGGCTGAGGGTACTGGGCTACACGGGCCAATCGATAAGTGGCACCGAGAAAGCCGGTATCGGTATCTGGTCGCACCGGAATGGCTGGGCCGCCCGCTTTTTCCCGCGCGGTGATTGCGGGAAACGGCTCGGCTTGTCGTCGTCGGCGCAGGCGCATGAGATCGGATTCCCACGCGTGCGCGAGTTTCCTCGTCCACACGCAATCAACGCTAGGGAAGCGGGTTTAATTAAATAACTAGTTAAAACTAGTTAATTAATAACTTAAGTAATGATTGTTGGTACCTATGTAACTAAACTTTCAGCTCACCTCATTACAAGTGATGGTAAGGCCGAAGGAGTAAGTGCACTTTCCCAGGAATCTTCAATAAGAGTTAATCAATGCAACGTTTTTATGGCGACAGACTTGCATAATGGCTAGCCAGTTGGACTTGGAACAAGCCAAACCACCTTACCCAAACAAAAAAATAAAAATATATGTTGTTGGCAATCTAACTTTGGACTTCCTGCCAGAGACCGGTGATCTGACACTAGACCTGAAAGTTAACACTTATAATAACATCATCAATTTAATTAAGAAAACATAGCCCGTGGAATATTCCATTAGCAGCTTTAGATGTCGGTTTAGACTTCTTGGGTAGATGAATGATCTGGGGACCTAAAAAGGCCGCTTTGCGCAATTCTCGTTAGATTCCTATTATGATTCAGATTAAAAATCGCAAAATAGCCATTTAGCCAACAATTCATATTATGATTCGGACACAATTCATGCTCGGCAATTCTTTAATTTGACAGTTTTGTATGAAGATTCCTAAAATAGACGACAAAATAGGAATTGCTCGAGTGTCAATTGGCAGAATCATAAAAAGTTACTCAAGACTAACATCTCGGGATTAAATTTTGGTTGAATTAATTTTAAGAAACGAATAATGGCAGATTTAGGCCTTTATGAAAACTTTTTAGAGCATGCGCGTGTGACTGAAGGTATTTTAAACCGTCATCGGCGAAGTGCGGCTCTAAGAAAATTGGAATTGGTTTTTGAAATGCCGGACGCGGAATTTGTTGGACTTTTTCGCCTGAATAAAGGCTTGTGTCGCGACCTCATAGAAGAGTTAGAGCCGCATATACCAGCTCGACGTGGTGGAATAAGTGCGGTCTCAAAAGTAAGTAAAACTATGAACATTTAAAAGTCTGTGCCTGTCCTATAAAATTCTTTTGAATACAGTTAATATGGTGGTAGTTACTAAACTAATTTACTTTTCTTTAAAGTACTGAGTGCAATAAGCTTTTATGCATCTGGTTTGTAGGAACTTGCTCCTACACACCACTTGCGCACCACAAGATGCATCAATTGAGTGTATCTAATTGTATGAGGGCTGTGACTCAAGCCCATAATCATGAATATTTTAGGCGAAAATATATCCGTTTCCCACAAACGCGGGAAGAACGAAATGTTATAAAAAATGGGACCTCCCCTAAGGAAGACTGGTCCAACTGCTTTGTACAGTGGTTTCAGCGAATGCAAAAATGTATTAGTTTAGGTGCAAGGGAATATACTATGAAAAACAATAAATGTATCGTAAGTCTTATATCTAGTCTTATTTATCAGAATCCAGAAACTGTCAGTATGTCCTAAGTATGTATGTAGTACCTAATTTATTTTCAAAATGTAGTAAAATAAATCTTTATTGAAGAATATGTGGCCTAATGGTAGCATTATGAGGCCTAAATAGTCGTGGACGTTAATTACTTCTTAGCCTGTGTAATAGGTCCGTTTTATACTTGAGGCTGTGTAAACAATCACAGGGAGTATCTAAAAGGACTGTTAACTAGCTTTAATACCAATGTTACCATTATACCGCCATATTAAAAACAAATTCAAATTGTTTATTTGCTTTAAATAGGTGTTACAGTAAATAGGTAGGGTAGATATAATAAGCCTATATTTAACCTTTTTCAACAGCATGCAAACATAAAGTAATGTTACTATTCAGATAATGTACAGGCGTTGTGAACTTGTATGTATGATGTAATTTGTGCGCAAATGGGCTGCATAAAGGCAGCAAATAGCATGCTATTCTCCTCTTATACAGCCGTCTTCAACAACTTTTAGTAGCAATGTATACCTATTAGTCAGCTACTATAGTACCCCGTGTGCTACTTGGGCTATTTTCAAATGTCCCCACGTGTGTCCCCAAATGAGGACAGACGGAATTTTCAAAGTAATCTGTTCCCAAACTTATTTGTAGATTGTTATGTAGATGAAAATTAAATTATTCATCATGATTTCTTTCAATATTTTTTTTTAATTTGACATTTTATGATAACGTGATATTTTGCAGCCCGTAAAGACAGGAAGGAACAGAAATAATAAGAAGTATTTACCAAAAACTGATAGTAAACAATGTAGGACCCACTACACGATGATCAACGAAACTACCTTAGGTACTTACTAGTAATAAGATTTTCATTTGGTCTTCTCATATTATTATAATGACAGTAGGTAAATAAGATATAATCAGCACATCTCACATATCAACATTATAGGCTTTTTAAATTATAGTTTAATATTATTTTTCGTAAAATTTGTTGCGAAAAACATACGATTTAAAAAAATGTTGAAAAAATTCTACGACCGGGATTGGAACCCGCACTCCATGACATACATACGGGGTCAAGTGCACTACTAGATAGATAGATAGCGTTGGTAAATTTCGGCGGGTTGGACAGGCACGATAGCATAGCAACAGTTGATAGTTCACGTTTTATCATGGGGTGCGGGTTTGAACCCCACCCGTAGATTTTTTTTTACTTTTTTAAAAATAAAGTTTTTTTTCCTTAATCTTTTTTACAGAAATTTTTACCTTATTAGAAGGTAAATAGGTATAATAAATTATTTCAAAAGCTGTAGTTGTAATAAATAAAATAGGCTCTTCAATACCTAATTACAATTATACCTACTAAAACGCGGACGGTAGTTTATATTACTGCCTGGAGGCTACTCGCTTCAAGCTGGAGCGAAAGAAAGAGACGGAGGCGCGCGCGTCCGCCCATTATCATACACGCAAATGCAAAATCAAACATTTGTTTATTGTGGCAGTATTATTCAATTATTTAAAATTCTGTTCTACAAAAATGTAGAAAACATTTATTTATTTTCTTAAAAAAAAATCCCATAACTCTATTCATTACCGTTGAGCGGTAAAGCGCGTTTTAAAATCAAAGCAGAGGCTACTTTGGATTTATTTTCTATCGAGAAAATGTGTCGTAATCATGTTTTGGCTTCTACAATAATTCCTTATATTTTTATATTTCTTGATTTGAAAAACCCATTTTTTTTACATATCCCCTTAATTTGTAAATGCTCGGCGTAGTGTGCATGCAAGCATACAAGTAAGAAGCCGAATGACCTTCTTAGGTCGTTCACGATGATATCACCCCACCCTATCACTGTTTATATATATAATAATAGATAGGCATTGTGTTGTATATCTAATCGCAGAACGGACCTCATTAAGGAAGATAAAAGAATAACTTAATTCGTACTAATACGATCCTTGGGCAATTTTTTTGCAAGTCGTCATGATTTGCAAATATTGCAATACATCAAATGATCTGACGTGACGAGGGATGCACGACGTCTCTTTAAAATCAAAACATCTTCTACCGGTCTGGCTAGAAGCCCTTAATTAATTAATATACTAATCATTCGAAGAGCTTAAAATATCAACAAAAATAAAGTACATAACAGAACACTGTTTCTGCAGCTATTGTATGAAAACATCAATCAACATCGTATATATGATATCATCATCATCGTTATATGTATGTAAACGTGTCACTCAGCCTTCCCACATAAACAATTGAACATAGGGAGATCAGGGGCCACCACACCACGTTGGCCCAAGCAGGTAGGTGGGTAGAGATACGATATTGTAGGACACTCAATACTCTTAGACGTAAGGTCGAGTGAACCAGCTCCAGCAGTGGTTCAATGGTAAGTGGATACTGACCGCAAGCCCATGAG
This sequence comes from Eudonia truncicolella, assembly GCA_949315975.1. Lineage (NCBI taxonomy): Eukaryota > Metazoa > Arthropoda > Insecta > Lepidoptera > Crambidae > Eudonia > Eudonia truncicolella. The sequence continues at coordinate 14,710,861 of OX438830.1, read as the reverse complement.
GGGGAGGTGGGGCACGTGCTGCGCGCCCGCCTCGCTGCACCACTCCGGGTAAGCGCGGTGAAACCCGGCGAAATCACCTGGTGGCAAAGGAATCGACGAATTAACATTTTTTTTAACTGCACTTATGCTGCATTAAATACTTAAAAAAAAAATTAAATGCCTACCCGACCCTGCTAGGAATCGAAAAAAAGCAGTGCTTACGTCAGCCTTCCCGGTAGCATAATGGTCAGTGCAGCCGCCCGGATTGCGGAAGACCCAGGTTCGATTCCTTCCTGACTGGGTCGGGTAGGCATTTAATTTTTTCATTATATTTTTTATAATATTGAATTAGCTTATGACAACAAACTATAAATAAAATATAGAACGGGTCTTAGGCCGCCCCCCGCACACATGCAATAAACTGTTTTGTTTATGTCACTGCTGCTGGGGCACGCGCACGAGCCATCCCTGTGGATGGATAGAACGGGCCATAAACGGCTTCGTCCCACTCTACCCGATTTAAAATTACCTAACAAAAAATTTGTGTTGAATAATTACGGCGGGCTGGTTAGAACCACGGTAGCTCAATTGGAAGAGCACCTGACCCGGTATGTCAGAAGGGCGCAGGTTCAAATCCTGCTCGTGGAAATTTTTTCAACATTTGTGTTTTTATAATCTTTTTAATCAAAACCCTTAAGTAATAACACTATTATCACAAAAAAAAAGAAATTGTGAAAATTTACTTATCATGCAAAATCACAGATTGTGTTAGGTAAATTATGTAATTTTATGAAATTTTTCGTTTCAACTGTACACTTACTTTTTTCTGTAAACAAGAATGAAATCGGGTAGAATTGGGATTTTTTGTTAGGTAATTTTAAATCGGGCATAGATGGGATCGGGTAGAGTGGGCCCCATAAACCACCACGTGTGGATTGGCACGATTTTCTGCATATTGCCAGTTATACTGTGTGTGCATATTGTTATATTGAGTACATAATAAAATTGCAGATTTCGAGATATTTTGATTTTTTATCAGCATTATCGGGGTGAGGCCGGGTATTTGTCAATATTATAATAATAATGGCGGTACTCTAGAATTAGGTTTTTATAATGTTTTATTGTTTTAATATTAAAATATTGTAAAAATCTAGTTTTAAGAAAGAAAATAAACAAAGAGTATAATAATAAATAAATAAATTTATTCAGGCAACAAAACAGTGTATGGTAAAATACAAAGAGGCCCATAGAACAGATACCTTACAGACTAACATACATACAAATAATATAATTAAAATAAATAATATGTGCGGATTTGCAACATTTCAGCTGATCTTAATGTTTTCAAACAGAGCTGACATATGACTTTTTTAAAGGAAGATGCTAAAAGAAACGACAACAACGTTTTAATCATTCAAACATGCTTAAAGCCCTAAACAACACATAGTGCAATTCCAGTATTTATTTCTTCACTTAACTTATTGCCATTAGTAGATACATATAGATAGTTTTAGGACAAAGATTTACATGGTTTTATTATAAAGAATATTATGGTTTGCAGATTTAGTTCAGCGAGTCTAATCGAAATCACAAGTACGCTAACTATTGGCGTAGACTAGCATAGCGTTAATGTAGCGCCGAGTCTGTTCCATTCATTGTTTTGTCCTCATTGATATTCCTCCATTCACTATTACGAGTGGTGGCGAGTAGTTAAAAATCACATTGAAGCGACAAGCGGCACGCGGCCTTCGTCTGATAGGAAAACGCATACGTGTTTATTTAATATTGATAAAACACACGCATACAATAACACTGTTAGATAAGTAAGGTACACAATTCAGTTCAAACGCCTGTAAAGGTTTACATGATTAATGGTTTTGCACATTCTATAAGCCTGTTTTATTTTTAATTAATTGAATTAAAATCTTCTTATTTTGATTTGAAAATTCATTAAGCTCCTTTAGGCAGCTGCGGCAGCTCTCCCACCGCGCGCCGGCAAGTAAGCGACGAACTATCTACAGGACTAGCCGCCCCCGAGTCTTTTTTTTTTTTGAGAGTGATTGCTGATTGCCTCTACGGCATTTTTAGCTTTACCGGGCTTTTTTGGGGGTGGTGAGGAACGTAAAGGGTTCCTCAAGCCGTGTGAAACGAATCACCTTCGGAGGTTTTCTAGAGGGAACGGCATCGCGCACTAGTGCGCGTCCACGTGCCCTACTAGATTCTCCGAAGGGTTCGGATCGGATCGGGCCCCGAGAGTCGCACAAGAACATGTGCATAGAGCTCAGGGGGCCGTCCATTAATCACGTGATGTTTATTAGCAATTTTTAGACCCCCCCTCCCTCCTGGTGATACGTGGTGAGGTTTTGTACTACCCCTCCCCCCTACCTAAGATCACGTGTATTTTTTTGTACATACTAGTAAAACAGTTTAATCGAAATAAAAGCTGGAAAAATAAGCAACCGTATATGAAAAACAAATAAGGTAGTTACGAAGAGACTAGAATCTTTATTCTATATTAATAAGTATTCAAATGTTAAGGTTGCAGGTGGTATCGGATCAAGATAACAATTATTAAGAAAAAACATAATGTAATTGAAAAATTTGTGGATATTGTCCTCGGACCAAGGATTAGCAAGACTTTCTTCCACGGTAATAGGTGGTGCATTGGCGGTAATATTTAAACAACACTGCGAATCTAGAACCGATAAGAATTTCCGTATTCATAGACTAGATTGAAAAAATAATAAGGTGTTAGCGTTATCAGTTTTTTTGTAAGACTGTAAAAACAAATGTATTTCGGTTTCGAAAATAAATACACGTGATATCTCCTTAAACCCCCCCTTATATTTGGTGATATTGTTTTTCGGACAGCCCCTCCCTCCTTTGGTCCTCACGTGATTAATGGACTGCCCCCAGCGACAAAACTATCGGAACAACACAAGTCGCTTGTCGCTGCTCGCCAACTCGCTTCTAGTTTCTAGCTCTACTCGCTACTCGCTCATCGCCGGCTGTAGGATACCTAACGGAAGCATTTTTAAATAGCCATGACCCTATCCAGTTCGGACTTCGGAATGCATTCTTCTATCGAGAAAGAGTCCGAGATCTCGATAGTGCCTCCATTTAATTGAAATAACTACATTCAAATCTAAGTGAACAAACATTTACTTAGGGTATATAACTTAAATGATTAACCTACTAATAGAAAGCAGAATAAATAGCCTTTGCAGAGTGTTTTCTCGGTACAAGGTCTGGCGACATAATTTTCCGAACCGAGCAACTTAACATAACTAGCGTTCATATAAATAATACCGACCTTGATACAAATATATTACTGATTACGAAAAACTGTCAATGTAGAAAAGTTTGAGCACACGTAGTTGATAACGTAAATTATTAAACAGATATTTTCAAAAGTGGACACAGCATTGATTGAGAATTATTTAGGTGTTGAAATGTTAATAGCTCCAAAAGTTATCGTAGTGCAATTATTTTTAATCCCAAGATCACCGGTGAAATTCTAAAATCATACCACAGAGTGAAACTGATAGCAGCATTCATTAAAATTAACAAACAATGAAACAACTTTTACGGATCTACTCGCGTTTATTTTACACATTAGTTTTAATTAATGTTTATCCTGACGTTTCACAACTAATGTTTTAAAACTAATGTGTAAAATAAACGCGAGTAGATCCGTAAAAGTTGTTTCATTTCAATGTGTAGTGTTCGCGTAAACTTTAGAAAACAATATTGACAAACAAGATAAAAAAGAGTCCAACATTATTGATCAAAGATGCCAACGATCCAAACATGAAGTTTTGACAACTCATCATCATTGCATTTGTTGCAGTTACTTTAAGCCCTGGACTTGGGCCGCCAGACACACTGCTCAGAACAGATAGGTATGTCGTCGATCCATTTTATTGTCACCCCAGTAATTATCAATAGCAAGTGGGGGAATATAGTGTCCTTCTGAGGCTATGCTTTTGACAAGGCAGTTTTGTTTCCATGTTTTACTCAGTCACATTAAGGCTGGAGTTACGGCCTCTGGATAGTCATCGAGCTGGAAAGTCAAAGGCAGCGAGTGGAATTGGAATTGTGATTAAAGTGATTAAAAAAGAGGCAGCCAATAGGAAGAGGAATGTATACCATTCAACACATTGTACCGAGTTCAATCGAAGGGATCAATGGATTAAAATTGAAACCTACCAAGAGATGAAGTTATGAAGATAACGCTAATAAAACAAAATGAGACGTATTTCGAATCAATAACTTAATCGTGCAAAAAATCGCCTACCTACTGTTTAGTTTTGATGTGATTGGAGGACAAACAAACACAATCAGACATTTATGATATCACTTAGTGTTATACATATACATACACCCATACAAATAGTAATAAAATCTAGAGCTTCCAATCCCGCAATACCGAGATCCCGCGTCATTTTTCAGTCCGCGCGTTTCGGGACTGGAAATGTAATGTTTTCTTTGCAAACATTTTCAATTGAGTGCTGACAAAATTAGTTCTGTCAACATTCAGAAAATATTTTGTTTTTTTTATTGTACTTAATTGATTTTTTGTTTTTTTTTTCTGTATTTGATCCCTATATTAATTACTATTAAACACATGTCATGCTACTCTCATGCTAATAGTAAAACTTAAATAAAAGTGGAGTTATGTTGATTCATTAATTGTTTTATTTGCCTTAATAATTAGTTATAATTTTTATATGCGGGATCCCAAAAATACCGAGATCGAATATAGGCTGGGGATAGCCTTAATAAAATCCCGAGAGAGGTTACAAGTCCTATTGATGTACCTAAGCAACTTTTACTATAATATAGGTTCCACTTACAAATGCAAAAATTTTAAAAAATAAATGTTTTTTGTATTGGCAGCTGTAGCCCAGGTAGGCTATATAGGCAATCTATATTTCCTGCTGTTTCCGTTTCGCCGTGTGGCCGCCATTGTCGTCGTACGGCGATCCGATTAGGTATGTCCATTGGACAACAGCGGCCGGCCTCAATACCTAGTATTGTGTAATCAGCGAACCGTATTCCAAGCGATGCAGGTAACCCATTTAATTCCAATTGTTATAGGTACATCTAGAACCACGCCCGAACGTATTTCAGAAGCTCATTTGTAATTTATGTCTACCAGCAAACTTGAAAAAAACTTCATTCCGCGAAACGAAGTCGAGCGACGACGCAGCCGCGGCGAGGGCGGGCGAGGGCTAGCGCGGGGCGGGCGGCATCGATCCGGTGACTCATCGCACCCATTCATCCGCCGCACTCAATGAACCCGCCGCCCGCGCCCCGCCGCGTCCTCGACGCCAAGGCAAGGACTCCATAAAATCCACCCCGAGCCGCGTCAGGCGAATCCTTCAGCCCATTACGCCCACACAAAACGTGATCGCCGGCTCACCCGCTCAGACTGTTTGTCCGCCCACGCCAGCATGCGGCATATGCGGAATGGCTTAGTTTCGAATACTTTAACAACAGTATCAAGGTGTAATCGCCATTTACGTCTTTAGGCCGAGCGGTTGTAAAGTAATATGGAGACGATCGATTCGGCTTCCAAGGTCAGAGCGATAAATTTTAAGAAAACAATTCCTTTTTGAATTCTGTTCCGCCGCTGTGTGATATGTAGCGGGCGGAGGTCCCGGCGGGGGCGGCGTGGGCGGCAGGTGCGGGAGGCCTTGGCCCGTCCGCATCCTTCCCTCCCGCAACGTTTATCACCAACCTTGCACTGCACGGTTTTAGCCAGCAGCGACCGTACGGAATGACCGCACACGTTATGCTGTTCCAAAATCTAAATCTTATCTTATCTAATCTGAGCATAAGAATATATCTTACACGTTTAGAATAACAAACGTATCAGCGTTACGAAATTTCAATAAAGGCATAGTTTTTAAATAGCCTAGCTAATTCCTGAAGACTAGAAACAGAAGAGAAATATTAGAATGGTCATCGTGCGAAAAAATTAAAAGCCGCCGAAACCTGGCCGCGGTAAAACATCAGCTCTCCGAAAATTTCGCTGAATGGTTTATGAGGAACGTAGAAGTCTACCGACCTGCGACGTCAAGGGGCCATAATAAGCCGATCTCCGATAGGAGATGGCATCTGGGAAGAAGAAGACTAAGATTTAAAGCATGATAATGTACAACTTACCAAAAAATAAAACTAAATCTTACAAAAAACTTGCTCTAAGACTCGAGCCCTCGAACCTCGAAACGCGAGAGAAGCTTTTCAGTTTATTTAATAATGTGTAACCGAATAACCAATCGCATGTTTTCGCTCATGAAAATAGTCCAAGTTAGCTAGAAAAACAAAGATCTTGATTAACTACAAATTCAACATAAATAATAATAAATAATAAAATAAAATTTGTTTACGCTCTCACCAATTATCCCAAGATAAGCTTCTATTGAAACTCGTTAATATGGTTAAACTAGATAACGGATAAATATACATATAATAATAATAATAAAATAAACTTTATTTTCTCATCACATACACATGTATACAATTTAACGATTAAATATAAACATAGAAAAACACCCAGACCCGAAATCAATTCAGAAAAACAGTTTTCCCTAACTTGACCCGATCGGGAATTGAACCCGGGACCTCAGAGATGGCGCGACGCCAGACCCGGCGCGCTAACCACTCGACCACAAAGATCGTCGAGTGGTTAACATAACGATATGGATACACATCGTTATCACATATGGGTTCGGATCCAGATTATTCTGGAGTAACTATTACTTAACCAGTCGTCTGCTGTGAATACTGACACAATAGAATTTTAATTGTTTGTAGGATGGATCTGGCACCAAGCAGACGATTTTCACACCGATTATATCACATTCATATAAAATTTGTAGTTTTATTGTGTAGTCTCTAACATAAACAACTTTAATAATAAACTTTTCAATCCTTCTCTATTTATAAAACAACAACCACAACAACAACAACAATTGATTTGAACCAGAAATTATAACGATCGTCTCCCGGAATACGAGGTAATGACGTCACCAGGCTTCAAATTATTTAGCTTCTAGGAATTGACGAAATAACGCTACAAAAACAAATCACCATTGAAAAAATGCTTACATAATTGTTTTAATGACCACAAAAAGCAGTTTTGGACTGGATCGAATCAAATTTTGATATTATACGGTTACCCAAGTGATTGCTGCTAATAATAATGAAGTCCATAAAAGTTACCTTAATCGTTATTAAATAACTAAAGAGCTTAAATTCTTAAGAAATCAAATTTAAACAACCGCAGCATCAAATCATTATTTGTGCCTTCAAAATGTTAAAATATGAATTGGTTTTATTTTTGTCCATGAAGAACGGATTGTAAAACGGATGTTTACAACAGTAAAACGGATGTTTACAACAAATAATGAAAACAACGAAGACAAAACAGATAACATTGTACTAAACCCGATGAATACAAAACCTAGTAGGTAGTACATATTTATTTTATCAGCCCTGTTTTCAGGAAACAAATAGTAGTGTATGTCGGACTAATTAACGTCCGTTGCGATTCTAGCCGATATAATGAGAGTGGCGCCGCCGACGACTGGCAGATAATGAAGCTGATAACCTATCAGCGGTCGCGCCACCGCCTCGGCTTGGAGGTCTACTTCGTAAAGCGAACGTTCGATCATCAATGACTGTTTTCAATCTACATACCTACAGAGTCGATTTGAATCCCCTGATGAAATTTCAAATTCGTATTTTTGCATTCGAAATATATTCACAGTCATGGTTTTCTTTTTGATTATAGTGTACAGAATTATATAACAAACAGATAATGCACCGCAGAATGTTACGGTACGGAATGCAAAATGAAAGAATTCGTCACTGACAATCTTTTTTTTGTTATTGAGCCGGCAAACAAGTGTATCAGCTGATTGAAAGTGGCCACCAGGGCCATGCGCGCATTGTTGACCCACAAACTTCTCTGTCGTTTTGCTTAAGCACTCTGTAATATAAACTGTGGATTTCAAAAGTAGGAAATCCAGTTTTTCTGATTCTCGTTTACGTAATATATTAAAAAACGACTTCCCAGATCGTGTCTGTAATCACATTTAAGCGTCTTTTGACGACAGCGAAAGACGACAGAAAGTTCAATTCACAGAGTACAGCTTCTGAGTTCCTGACATCACCGCCGACCATCGCTTCACATACCACAAAACACGCTTTGATGATATTCGTGACCTTTACGTGCCTCGCACCGTAACTACGTCCAGTTTTTTTATTCCTGTCCAACGTAGCGTAGCGAGGCATTAAATAAATCAGAATACAATACGGCGAGCGGCACAGTGTGTTATCTCCAGGTTCGACATTACATCAGCGCGCAAAAACTGCCCAATGTCAATGTTACGTCGCCAAGTAGGTGCCTACGTAAAAATAAACGTGCCCATGAATGATTCATTCAAATCGGCTTTGAGACTTGCTATTCTGCAAGGTCGTCTAATGTTTTCCAATAATCCCAATAGTATTCGATCGTCTGCCATAAACGTTTCGTCACCAGCGTGAATATTTTGATATTACTAGGCGGATCATTACACTGAAATTACGTTTTTTTTTTCTAATTTATTGCCTTGTGAAGATTAGACTTAAAGAAAGATTTCATAACAGGAAGGAAGGAAGGAAGGAAGGAAGGTTAAAATATTCATATGTGATTAAAATAACAAGTTACTTAATTGCAATAAACTCTTTTTTTCTTGGCTGAAACGAGGTATTGGTATTTCCCTTGCTGATCCACGGCATGATGTCACTGCATTGTTTCGCTCTACATATTTTTTTATTTAGATTTTTGTCAAATTATAATTTTACTAAAACTTAATAGTTAAAATCATGAATTCTCACAACTTTTGTGTTCTAATATGTTAACATGATTGCTCTATCATCTTAATTTTAATGCAACTTTAAAATATAGGTATTCTGTAACTATTTATTATCTGCTGTGGTATAGGTAATACACACAAGTCTCTGGCAATTCCCCTATTGTTTCGCGGCGTCTGGTCGTGCCATTCAAACGTGATTAATTTTAATGAATGACACATTACTTCCTTTTCCCATTCCGTTTTCCTCTACGAGCTACATTCTAAATAACGTTTGCACGAAGCGGTGGGCTTGCCAGATGCATGCGATTTCCTTCGCCGTTATAAGACGATGGGCTCCGACAGTTTATATGAAACGCAGACCAGATAGCATCCTGTTATTCGCACGCACGTGCCATTCGTTTTACGATCGGCCAGAACACTATTCTGTGGATGAGCCTTTTCGCAGATTGATGCTCTGCAGATGATTAAAGGCGGTTTGTTTTTAAGTGGTTATTAGATATCACTTCAGCCAGATAAATTTGATTGTATATAGCCCCAAAGCTTACAATGCTGCAATGGTAACTGTAGTCTGTTCTTATCATGTCCACGGAGTTCCATTTGGACCAAGCAAAGGTGACAAGTTCGGTCTACACTTGATTGTTTAATTCTGGCTGCCCTGTTCGCAGTCGGATTATTGTCACGTAGGGAAATTCTCGAAGAGGACTGCAAAGTTTTTCGCGTTATTCCTTGCAATTGTTGTGTACAGGCTAACCCAGATGAAATTGGCAGGATGAGAGTGAAACAGGAACTTATTAATAAAATTGCGGCGCTCTTCCGCCCGGCGCACGTCGAAACATTATTCGCATCCGGCACCTCTTTTGATCATCCAGTTTATATTAACCAGCGTTGGCGTTGGCTTCTTTCACTGCCATTGCTTACAGAGATTTCATTTATAACCCGTGTTTCCGTTTATTTATGTTCTGCTTCCACTGTAGGCTGATGATTGTTCAGGCCCGTTTAGTATTTATTGTTGGACAACGGCTTTTGTGACTTTTCATTATTACATTTATCAGAGAATTGGAGAGCATTAAGAGCCTATAGTTGAGGATTCGAGTGTGTGTGTAGTGAATTGTGCTTCCACCTTTGGCCTAAATCATCGTTTAAGATCAGGTGATGCCTATAAAAGCCAAGTGCTTACCAGTAAGAAATATGTATATATAAGATTTTCCTATAGAGGAAAATAGAGCATGCTGAATTAACATATCTAGTTGAATGTAGTACAACGTTTATTTAGTTCGTTAAACAATGATTAATGCGAGCCATGTCTCAAAGGCGAGTAGGTTTAACAGTCCATAAAACGCAGCATACTTAGAGCGGTCGGCGCGGGCGCAGGCGTCGGCGATCGTAATCTAAGCAGTCGTCTCGGGCGGGGAGCCACAATGAGCTGGCGACTTCCTCTCCCACGTTTGGCGGGGCGGATGCCACGACTGCCGACCTCCGCCGTGCCTGCCCCTCGTACTTCAAATAATAATAGCTACAAGACGCTCTGTCCAACCGCCATTAGATTCACACTTTGAACTATTCAAATGTAAGACTTTTTTTTGGAAGTGTAACGTATTTTTTAGGTAATTGTTCAACATTGGTATTTGGTGTAAAAATATAAAAAAACATTCGAGTTTACTTTAAGGCATAGTATTTTTTAAATCCGTTTTCTTTTTTGCACTTTGATCAATTTAGCGATGACTTAGTCTTTAAAGATACATAAAAGGGTAATTATTTTTTAAATAACATGAAGTAACTAGTCAGGTGTTTAGTAATTTTTTTCAAGTTTATTTGCAGGCACATTAACAATTAAAAATAAAATGTTTTGTAACCACGAATCTCGTCTGTGACTATGCATTCAATATTAAATAGCTACCTAACCTAACCTAGTCTGGAACAAATGTATATGACCATGTAGTTACGTCTCCTAACTACTTGTTACTAGTGATGAAAGAGACTCACACCCGTTTGCACTAAACTTATGAATCGCCTAAGTATGAGCTTAACTACTACCCGGTCTGGTTAACTCAGCACTTGGCTCGAAAACGTCGCTTACACTCAAGTGCCTAGTTAACTTGACCGGGTAATAGTTAGGCAAAGACTTAGGCGATTCACAAGTTTAGTGCAAACGGGTGTTAGTCTTTTAAGACTCGCCTTATTTGTGACGCCTCACGACTGACTCAGTCTTTTAGCCACCAACCTTTAGTCATAAGACTAGCCTTTTTAGTCGTCTTTTAACGTAAAAGACTGACCAGTTACTTTAACAGCTTAAAGGACTTAAATGACTGGCGACTCATCGCCTGGGGAAGAGTCGTAAGGCGTGTGTTGATGCAAATAGTGCTTTACTTAGGCCTGGAGAATCAGTATTCTCCCGGCAAGATAAGTATGAAAGTACCTTCACTTATTAATATACAATGTCATTTTGTACTTTTTTCGTAACTGTGTGCAGATTTATTAAGAGTTTTAAAATAATATTTTACAAAAAAAATATTTTTATAAAACACAAAACAAGAAAATAAACAGAAAGAAAAACAGAGCATTTTAATAATTTTTTGTAACTATAAAGTAATTTCAACCTAAAGAGTTTTTAATTACAATTATCACGCCTTACTTAAAAGTCTTCTTTTGTAAAGGACTGCAGTCGTTTAAGCTCTTTAGTCGTTTAAGCTTTTTAGTAGTTAAAAGTCGATTTAGTCCACTAGTCTTATACGTTAACTGACTGAATTTAGACTAACAGCTAGTCTTCATTTTAGAGCAAAGTCGTGTAAAAAGAGGCGAGTTTTATTATAAACAATTAAAGGACTCGAGTCTCTTTCATCGCTACTTGTTACCGATAATAAAATTAATTAATGCCTAAGAGCGACCGCACACGGGCTGCTCGAGCAGTTAGCCAGGATCAAAATACACGGTCCGCTCGTGCAGCACTAGCCAACAGCTTGAAGCTGCCATTGAAACTGCTTCAGGTTTTAACTGCCAGGCGGGCGTTTGTGTGTAGTTTAAATGAACCTTTAAAAGCATTATAGTAGAGTACATCTATATAACACTTTTAGGGGTGTTATAACATAACATTCCGTTGAGCCAAGTGGGTGGCTGGCGGGCGGAGAGGATAACTGCGCGAGAGCAGTCGACTCGAAAAGTCAGTGTATGCCTGGCAACTGCTTGACCGCATGATGAAATTTTCCCGCGCTGCTGACCGGAACAGTAGGAACTGCTTGAGCAGTATGTATGGAAATAGAATACTGTAGTTCACTGTGCTGTTCTGTGTGCAGCTTGAATCAGTCAAACCTGACTGCTTTAAACAGCCCGTGTATGGCCGCCCTAAGAATCAATTGTCAAAAGGAAAATGTACTCCCTCTATTGGTAGATATGTAGGATACATTGTGAGTACAGTGTTGCCAACTTGACGGATTTCCCGTCATATCTAGCGGATTAAGATGAGGTGAAATTGTTCGTCTAACGGTTAACAGAATTAAAAAATGTTAAATAATGTTATATAAGGTATCTTAGACGTTTGGATGAAATTTGTACAGCGTCATCTAGTTAATTATTATGAAAAGTGTCACTATTTTTCCTAAAAGTGGGTAAACAGAGCGCTAAAAATATTTGTATACCTACTCGTAATTTCGTAGTTTGACGGAATCCTGACGGGAGTTTTTGACTATATTTTACGGATTTTCTAAATAATTATTGGCAACACTGAGTGAGTGTCGCCTCCGCTTTGTTATGGCACAGCTACCTTAGCTGCGGTAATAACGCGGGCGCTTGAAAAAGCTTCATAATACATTTTAGTTTCACTAGCGTGCGATTGTTCGAAAACGACTTGCAGCGGGTAGGTAATCTTTTTGTCAATGAATCGAACATTGTAAAATGGCTGGTGCGCCCGCCGCAACGGGTATTACGTGTTTGCCGCTTAGGTAATACAAGTTGAATGAATATTATGTACCTAGGTAGTAGTGGTATGTGAAAACAATACCTACTGCATATTTTAAACAGATCTATATTTACACATTCATGTTTTTGGTTCGCTATTAAGACTGGAAACAAATGAGGAATTTATTGTATCATCTGCTTGCACGTTATTGCTATTGGTGCTTAAGCACTTGTTTTTTTAATTTGTAATAGGCACTAATACAAGCTCCAGGAACTCGATGGCGCAGTGGTTATAGAGCTTGGTCTGCGATTTCTGATGTTAAGCAACTTTCGCAAATGCTGGTCATCGGATGAGTGATCAAAAATTTATCAATTTGGGATCCGGTTGTCCCGGCTGCATTAGCAAATAATAACAACCACCAATCCGTCCGTACTGGGCCTGCATAGTGGTTTATGACCATCTTGTTGTGTGGTGATGGGGATATAACACTGAGCTGGTGATAATGGTTACTTTACAAAAACCCTATTTGGCCCTATCCAAAACGAATGATAGCTTAAATAAAATAATAGCACTTAAAAAAAATTTCAAAACAAATAAGTAGCTAATGTTAAACCTGGTAAAATAAAATAATGAATATTTCTATTGCTGTCTCTGTCAGCATTTAGCAATAAAAATCAAGCAGCATCAGTTTTAAATCAGGTTCAACTTAGAATAACAATCTACCTCTTAGAATAACAGGGAAAAGTTTCTATTGGAACTCAGAAAAGTCTTTAAATACTATGTGACTACTGTAGCTTACTTTAGTCAGGTGTAATTTTCCTGAAAAGCAGGTCCTTATTAATAATAAGATATTGCATGTTGATGTACCTATAACAATACTAAAGGTCAGCCCTAACGGCTTCCAATTTGTAAAAAAGACATTATATACTGCAAATTTTATTTTTTTTAGTGCTACTAAAGCTGAATTAAACATTTATAAAATACAGTGAAAAATTTAAATGCCTATTGAGTCTTCCGCACAGCCAGGTTCGATTCCTGGCTGGGCCGGGTAGGCATTTAATTTTTTCACTGTATTTTATAAATATTATGAGATCTGGGATAAACTCAGCAACCCCACACATCCTAGGAATCCTAGGAACCTGATCACTGATCCTGATAAATGTCTTAAATCCTACTTTACCACTAATGAACATTAACAAAACTAAAACAAATATTCACATTATGACAATTAATGGTGTCCCATTTTACGGTTTTGTTTTCATGCTTTTCATTGTTGGTACAAATGAAGTACTTACTGCAATGCAATATAATATAATATAATGTTAACATGAGTCTTACTAAGAATTAGTTTGAAAGACAATTTTACAATATTTCAGTAGTTTAAAACTCAATAAGTATAATAAATTATACTTTAAAAATGCATACCAGTACATGATACAATACATCATAGATATTTACTTATTATTACAGTAACCAGAGGTAATTATCAATTCTAGCCAAATCCACTTTTTACAAATTGAGAAACAATGGCTTTGGTGTATTTATGATTCTCAGTAGAGATATCTAGTAGAAGTAGTAGTTGTATTTAAAACAAATAATTTTGGATTGGTCAAATCCAAAATTTGAAAATTACCTCCTGAGTTTTGTGTACATAGAACTCAGGACTCAGGTTTTTAGAACAAATAATTTGTTGATGTAATAGATATGTAAACATTTGCAATTGCAACTTTACATTAAATTTCTAATTAGCTAAAATTTTATAGGCAAAATAAAAAACCTTTATTAAAAAGAGAAGAGATGAGAGAGAGAGAGTAAATAAAATGTATCAGTCCAGTCCAGACAGATGATGGTGTAGCCTCTGATGCAGAAAAGACATCAACTTATAAAAAACATTTATTTAATTTTATAAAATGTTTTATACTTGTTACATACACACACATTTTAACTATAATATATAATGTGAACATTAACATGCCTTTTGATGGTGTAATTACAGTTAGATGTAAGTCACAAAGGTACCTATATCATATGTTGAACAGTGGAATAACCCCCCAGAGGGAAATAGCTTTATACCTACTTCATAGCTTAATTTCATAAATGATCATGTAGGTAATGTCAAGTAGTTTAGTTTCTTTCTTTGCTTGTGTGACATTGGGAATTTAAATGGTAAAGGTACATAACACACAAAGTTACAAGAACCATGTTACTATTTACTTTTTTGGGGCAAGATGGATGATTCAAGGATGGGGACCATAGGGAAAGACAGACTTGTGAATTCACTTTTACAATCAGTATGAGCTTGCCCAATATGATAATTAAGACAAATCTTATTAAATGTAAAAGCTCAATTAAAAGAAGAGTGTGCAAGGGAATAGGCCTATGCCCTGCAGTGAGTGAAAGTGGGCTGATGATGATGTTGATAATGAATAGTTTGAACCAACATCTGTAGATAATATTAACTATTGTTTTTAATAGTAGGCACCAACTATGTTAGAGATATATGGCTTTCACAAAAAAATTGATGGAGTTTGGAGTTGGAGCCTTTTGAAGCACGGCTTTTAAAGATGTGCGTGCAACATTGTAATAATACTAGTAAATGTGACTTACCCTCAAGACATACGACGTGCACCCCGTCTTGTTTGAGCCTCTTCAGCAGGATGCCGTGCACAGAGTCGGCATCCTTGGAAGCGTCATCCCCGTACAGCACGAAGGAGCCTCGCGCGCGGCACTGCGTGATTCTGGCCTTCAACTCTTTACATTGCACCGTGGACGACAGCTCGATCTTCCCCGCGGCTAGCCGACGCAACATAATGCTCGGTATGGAAAAATTCACCGCGGAACGGATGTGAGCCACTACATAGTCGTTGGACCCGCGACAATCTATCAAGACAGTGTCCCTCTGGTCCGACCGCAGCTTCGCTAGCAGCCACTCCTTCGACACCAAATCGCACTCACATTCCGAGTCTGTGGGCATCTTGTAATCTTAAATGCTCTCCTATGTTTACACGGACCTCTAAAACTTCTAATCGCCTGTTGCACTATTGCATGGTTATCATACGAATCGATAAGTTTATGCTCACGAACATAGTTTTTTGTACGAAAACTATTAAACATTACAGTTTGTAAGGAAAAGAAAAAAATCTATTCGAACGAACACAACATAATAATATTTCGTCCTCCGCGAGCGATCGAGCCGCTAAGCTGCGAGGCAGGCAACGCAACGAACGAATTGTACTGGGCACTCACGGGGGGAGGGAGGGCGGACGGAGGAGGCGAGGTGTGGAGGAGGCGCGCAGCGTGCCGAATGCCGATGCCGAACCGACCGAAGCACCAACGACGCGATAAACAACGAACCAATCACGAATGAAAAATTAAAGTGAAATGTCCAGCCAAACAAAGTGATATTTCTTTGATTGTGTAAGCTTATAAATATATGGCCTTAATTTGCCTAAATATCCCTGTTATAATCAGAAAAAACAATCAAGTTCCTATTCATACAAATTCTCGAATTATAATTTTTTTTTAAGTGTAGTTCGTTCCTTGAGGAACCGGCTAAGATCATAGACCATGCTGCCATGTCATTAGTTTCTTAATTCTATTCGTTCGTTCTATCTCCTTAGGTAATACATAAATAAAGAATATTGATGATGATGACTGATAATGGAAATGGGAAGTGAGAAATAATATACCCCCCCCCCAACCTCAGTAAAGATATATATATATATCTCACGCAGACTTCTTGAGAGAATTTGAAAAGTGACGTTGCACTGTTTTGTTTCATTTGCCAACACTATGCACACTCACGAACACTTAACGGTTAATAATCCACCATTATTTCACATTAATATTCGACATAACACAAATTTTAGAAAATAAAACAAAACCGCAGACATGACTCTTCACTTTCCCGCCAAGAAGTCCCCTTCTTGAATTAATTTTTTATTAAGTTTAGTTTGTTCCTTAAGGAACCGGCTAAGGTCATAGACCATGCTGCCATGTCATTAGTTTCTTAATTTCATTGTAATACATAAATAAACAATATTGATGATGATGAATGATAATAGAAATGGGAAGTGAGAAGTGATATTACTCCCCGACCCCTCGAGTATCTCAGTAAAGATGTGGGGCTTTACTAAGTCCTCACGCAGACTTCTTGTAAGAATTTGAAAAGTAACATTGCACTGTTTTGTTTCATTTGCCAACACTCATGCACACTCGCGAACACTTAACGGTTAATAATTTACCATTATTTCACATTAATATTCGACATAACACAAATTTTAGAAAATAAAACAAAACCGCAGACATGACTCTTCACTTTCCCGCCAAGAAGTCCCCTGATGGCGCTCTCACTCAAACTGTCAAAAGGTTTTGTAAAAGATTCTAGGCTATACGGCTTAGTTTAATGTATTTTTTCTAATAAAGATAGATAAATAAACAGTTGAAAAAAATAAGAAAGAAGATGATTGTATTAAGTTGCATGCGTCAAATTAATTACGGATGTTCGGTACCATAGTAAAACTTCTCATTAGATTAATAATGACAATGACACTAATGAAGAAAATAAAGCAAAATAACTATAAGACTGTAAAAGTCAGATTCTCTTGCTTTTTCCAAATCCGAATAAAAAAATCTTGTTGTCTTTGGTTTCTATTCTATTCTGTCATACATAAATAAATGATGGAATGGAAGTAGAAATCTGCGAAGAAGAATTATTTTAAGAAAATTATTTGGATTGAAGAGAAAAAAGCTCATTTTCAAGAAGAATTAAATTAAGACTAAAAGTGATCAAGACTAAAGTAACATGGATAATTTGTACGACAATTTGGAAAATTACGAGGATGAAAACATTGTTTATGAGGTAGATAATTTTTAGCGCGAAATTCTTTGTAATGATTTTAGGCTTGTTTTCATGATTCACAATATGTATTTGTCAATTTCTTAATTAGTCGCATTCTTTATCGTTAAGTAATGAGGAAATATCGACTTTGGTGTAAAAAAATTTCGTAATCGTTATCATTACAGCCACATGTGTTTGTCTCTTTTCAGTTAAAAAAAGAGAATTGTGAATTGAAATGCAAGCTTGAAGAATATGCTGATGCTATGGACAAACTGCAAAAAGTAAGCAAATTCTAATATGAATAAGTATAACTTTAGAAAGTATAAAAATATTGTACAATTATACCATGTAAATTTTGTTTCCTAATAACTTTCATAATGACATTTTTGTCTAGCTGCAACAGACAGTACCCATCTAAGCTGTAAAACCATTATAATTTTAGTTTAAATGGCATAGGATGGATGTGCATTGATATTTTAGAACATTTTGCAGGATTTTGACAATCTATCCTCAGAGTTTAAGAAGTTGGAAATGAATTACTCGTCATTGTTGAAGACAGCCAAGGAAGAAATTAAAAGAAAAACACTAATTATTACAAAATTGAACACAGAGTAAGTTTACGAAATGCAGTTTAAGAGTCAGATAATATTGTCAACATTTTTTTTTTAAAGTAAACTTATGAAAATTGCTTTTAAATCATCCATACATTTTATACCTACTACCCATTCAGGAGGTCTATTTTTAGTTTTTGATAAGAAAAAGACTAATAAAGGCTGATATATACATTCCCATTGTTTGGTCAAAAGGATTTACTACCAAAGTCTTTCTAAAATATTTATACCTACTAACCAAATTTTTTAAGTTTGTGCAGTTTGAATTCCTATAATTTTACTAATTTCACATAAGAAACACTACCTTTAATTTATTTTACAGAAAGGATATGCTGGTGTTGAATACAGTTCAAAACAAAGATGTCTCACGTTTGAGAAGAAACAGGTGGCAGAGAGAGCACTGCTCACCATTTGGAAAAGAAATTAGCAAAGACCCAGATCCTGATAAAGTTCAGAGCAAAGAGATTGTGACAGCTAAACCAAAGATTGCTGAAGACAGGTTCATTTTTTACATAATATGTAGACCTTTCTTGCTACTGATATTTAAACAAAACACATTTTGAGGCCCAGCTTTAGATTAAGTAACACCTGATATTTGCACCATATTAGTAGTCAAGAATTGAAGGAAAATCGACATGTCGTTTGACGTAAAATATAAAAAATATGACGCCATTTAGCTGCCAACTGTCAGCCGTCAGTCACTGTTTATTCGTCTTGCAGTTGAGATCGTTTTACGCACGGAATAGATAAAGAAGGTTGGAAGGGCAATGTGGGCGTGACAGGTACGCTGCTACTATGATTAGACAGGAATTCTTGGCGGGAAAGGGAAGAGTCATGTCTGCTGTTGTTTTATTTTCTAAAATTTGTGTTATGTCGAATATTAATATGAAATAATGGTGGATTATTAACTGTTAAGTGTTCATGAGTGTGCATGAGTGTTGGCAAATGAAACAAAACAGTGCAATGTTACTTTTCAAATTCTTACAAGAAGTCTACGTGAGGACTTAGTAAAGCCCCACATCTTTACTGAGATACTCAAGGGGTTGGGGGGTAATATCATTTCTCACTTCCCATTTCTATTATCATTCATCATCATCAATATTGTTTATTTATGTATTACAATGAAATTAAGAATCTAATGACATGGCAGCATGGTCTATGACCTTAACTGGTTCCTTAAGGAACAAACTAAACTTTAAAAAAATATAATATGATTAGACAATCATACTTCAACTGATTCACTTGTTCACCGCTTGCAGTCTTATTTAGAGTGCATTGGAGAACAGAGCTGAGCTAAATATTGCTTAAAATGCCATGTTGTGCAATAATTACATGTAGGACAAAAAGTCAGACCTCAAGTATTGATCAAGGAGGCGTATTTATTCATTGGTAAGTGAAAACAATGTTTAACTACTAGATTATCTATAAAAGTGTGTCGAATACTATGAAATTTCATACTACTACGACATTATTCAAATAAGTTCAAAATAATTATACATTGCTTGCTATGCATGCGTGAGTCAACACAACGACACCCACACAACAATTACAATTCACCCACTGTCACTTCGTTGTTTGTCTCTCGTGTTGCATTACTTACGTATCGATAGTGTTGTGCTCATGTGGTTGGACAAAATTATCGATACTGTGTTTTATAATAATGATTAGGCGCTTCCTATGAATATATTTAGTAAATATTGTTGTATGCTTATTATTGTGTCTTTATAACTTAAACATACTTAAGTACTTAGTTATTTTTATTAATTCATTCTTATTTATAAAGTTTTACTCACATTATTTATTTTAGGTTTCCCAAAAAACCTAACGTAAGGGAACAATGGATTGACGTTACCGGTAGACAAAACTGGATTTCGACGAAGTCGAGTACTATTTGTTCCAGACATTTTAACAATAGTTTTATGTCACTATGTCTGTCCGTCTTCAGGACCAGAGCTCGAAACCTATCCAGTTGCAGCGAGGAATGAGACAAGGCGTGATATCACCGAAACTTTTCACTGCTGCACTGGAAGATGTCTTCAAGCTTCTGGACTGGAAAGGACTCGGCATCAACGTCAACGTTTACATCACCCACCTTTGATTTGCTGACGATATAGTGGTTGTGGCTGAGACCCTGGAAGCACTCGGCACAATGCCTGGTGACCTCAACAGAGTCTCCCAACAAGCGGGTCTTAAAATTAACATGGAGAAGGCGAAAGTTATGTTGAACTCACGTCTCGTACCCACTCCTCTGAATGTTGGCTCTCTTGGCTCTTTATTATAAAACACCAAGGTGCTGGTGCAGTGCTGGGTGCTGTAATTACCTTTAGATAAATTTAAATCTTATTTACGAAAGGTTATTTATTATACGAGTACAGTCAAAGAATGTCTAGATGACAACAGCTTGGTTATAATAAAAAATCCACATTATGTTTTGCATTTGTCCATATATGGTTGATAGAAGCTTAATCATATGTCATACTCGTGAATGGGCCGCATCTTTATTTTATAAAATTAACTGTATTTTTCTTTAACGGTTTATGACTTTTATCAGAGTGACATTGTAAATCTTTTTAGAAATTTGTACCGGCTGTAATTATGTATTTGATGTATTTTGATTGTATTTTGACAGTAACTATAATAATAAATGAATTCCTATTTAAATATTTCATACCTAAAAGAAATTAAATAACATAACAAAGTTGCAGCAAGTTGTAAAAAACATGCAAAATGTAGCATGCGTAATATTGTGATTTTGTTACTAAAACTCATAAAAAAATTATTATCTCTTTCTAAAATACGTTAAGTATTATTCTTTACTTTATAGATATTTACTTATTTATGCGTTATGGTATAGAATATTATAAGTAGGTGTAATTTTAAGGGTGTCTAAGAAAAAAAATAATCTTAATATGTCAGGGAGTGTAATATTAGCGGATAAAATAAAACAACATAATTTCGTATAATGGTTTTATTCAGAATCATATGTAATCAAAATATTGTCTAGAAACTGGGCAGGTGGTGTAATATTATTTTCATGCCTTGCCTAGCTTAAATACCACATTATTGTCATAACGTGAGCACAGCAACCCACCGTTCTTCGGCCTACCAGGCAATTGCAATAATATTGATTAATTGCTTCTTTGCCTTGTTCATTATTATTAAATAAGATATAAACAAAATATATTTTTCGGCTTATGAGCTGATTCTGTCAGCAGCAACTTGTTCAAACCCGGCCGAAATTGGCGATTCCCTTTAGATCTTGCAAGTTTTTGTTTTGTCTTTTATATTTTGTGTGTTAATCTGTAATAGAAAGGACCATTTTTTGATAGGGAGGGCATTTTTCAATATTTTAACGCTGTAAAAGAAAGGAAGAAAAGAAATACCTTTGATGTGTTTCTTGCTGGTTCTTCTAAGTACAAGGCCTGTAGACTTACGAACCGATGACATAGTGACATTCATAAGAGCTCATTATTGACTCTAAACTGAATAAATAATTTTGAATTAAAAAACGAATATTATTACTTGTTTTTTATTTAATTTACAATCTAGTAGACTGTAAATTAAATAGATCAGATAAAGCTTGACACTGGCGTCTTATAGGCTTGTAATGAGTGTTATTTATTTATTTATTTTTTTATACCTGGCTCGGCAAATTACTCCACTCAACCAGATGTTAAGTGGAAACGGAGTCCAGACGCAAGGACAACTGGTGCATCGTGAAAACAACGCAGCATCAGTCACCCTTACCCTGCCGGTCTACAAGGTGCCTCTTCACGCCTCGTTTGAAATCGTGATTTGCAAATGACGTTGGAACACGCGGGAACTAGTTTTCTATAAACGGTACGACCGGCGGTCATATAACTTTGGCAGAGGGGAACGCCTCGCCTGTCAGTGGCGTCTCCGGTTCCGGTTGGTTTAATGCTCTAAGGCCCGATTTTTCAAACCTTATATAAGTTTTATCCAAAGAATAAGATTGTCGTTGTGAGATATCGTAGTTTCTAAAGAGAATCTGTCATTATGTCAAATTATTCAATAAATAAACTTTAACTGACGATTGAAAAATCAGTCCTAAGTTTTGAAGGGACGTTTTGCTTGTCGTTAGTCAATGAAAACAAAAGGTGGGACGAAATATGACCACCACATGCAAGCAATTTCAAAAGCAAACTCACCGTCATTCGTTAATATTAAACAAAGGGCGACGAAATATATGATCACCTCAAGCAAAAAAATTTTATTGAAAACGGTCCATCTTCTATTTTGTTGATTGATTGAGTACATAATATCATTTTTCATTTACAAAATGTTAACATACACAAGGCGCTTCGCTTAACAAACAAACAAAAGTGTGTTTCGGATTTTTCGGTGTATAGCCCGTGCTCGTGATCAGTTGATCACTAACCCACATTTAAGAAGCGTGATGATTACGCCAATACCCGTCAGTTGTATCTGTCGATGACTTGACTCCAATGACGGAAGCCTTTTCCCTGCAGTGGGACAGTAGGTATAATATAGGTTATTTACTTAGTTATATAATTTAAGTTCTAAACCTACTTTTAAATTAGTATAACGCATAAATTCTTTATTCACAAACTTTGTTAGTTTGAAAAAAAATGATATCGATATTCAATATTCACAACAACGCATCATCGTCATGTGTCACTCACTAGTGTACACTACATACGCAATAAATCTATGTCTGTTGAGTGACCTGTAGGGTGCTATGATTCGCTCCTTTTGAACTTGCATGTCCTGTGAAGCGCTATGATTCGCTGCGTTTTAATTTGCGTATGTATGCGTAAGCTTGTGTCTATTTAGTGCAAGAGTGGTGGTGCGGCAAGTCGGCGACAGCGGGTCTCGTACAAAATGTGGATGATCGCCTTTTAACCTTATTTAACTGTTCTGTGGTTTTACGTACTCCTGTTAAAGCAATACAACATCGTGATTACCGTATCTTTTTAACATTGAATTTACGTTATACAAGAGTGAGGGAGGGTCGGAGAAATTGGGAGGCCCTACCAAATTCTTCTTCAAATCAAATACAGATATCCTTACTGTTGGTTAGGTGAAGTTAATGTTATTTATGCCCCTTGTCCTTATGCCCCCCCCCCCCCCTTTTACGGTGTTACTTAATCTAAAGTGCTTCCCATTCATGATGTGTAATATATTTAGAAATTGTAATATTATTTTAATTAGTTTGTAATAATAGTAGTATCTTTATTTTTGTTGAATAAATTATTTTGGGGATAGTTAGGTGCAACTGGAAATACTCTTATTTGATTTGAAGTGTATTGTTAAGCTATGAATTCTTAGAAATAAATTTCTAAGAATTGTGTTTAATCTAATAATAATTCTTCTAATAAATATTCCAATCATCACCATCAAATCATTGTTTAGGCACATGCTATTTTCTCTATAATATGTTAATTCAATATTTTTTTCATTTTTTACAGAAAACATTCAAGTCCTATATCTTCTGAAGAAAGAATAAGTACCAGCACTAATGATATAACAAAATTTGCGAGCAGATTGGGTGAGAGGCCAAATAGCAACAACAGCGATGCTAAAGATAATATTGTAGAGGATGCTCAAGTATCGAAACCTAAAGCTTTGAGCATAAGTAATAGGCGTAAGTCCATGCCAGCCGTTAGGTAAGGGAACAACCAATAGAATATTTCTTTGTAGTGTTCAGATTTCTTGATATTCAAGTTATACTACTTTTAAAGCAATATTAAAATTGTATTACTTTAAAGTAACTTTAACATACAAATTGTATGAGAAAATATTTCATTAAGTTTGACTGACTTCTGTTGTTGCAATTTTTTTCTACCGATTCATTGTATTGTAATGTACTACTCCCGGTTGACCTAAAAACTTGCTATGCCAAACTTGCTTTCATTAAGAAGACCTAATGGTTCCTAAGACTGTTTATCTGTATATCTTATGGTTTCAGGCTACCTCATACTGTCCCAGTTAAAAAAAAAATCATGAAGTTATATATAGGAAAAAATATTTAATTTTTCTTTTGTATTTTAGGTCAGAAGCCAAATTTAGTACTGATGAAGAAGGTGAAGATAGTTATCCCACAACTGATGCCAACAATAAAAAAAACCATGACATAAAACAACATAAAACTTATAATAAATCCCACTATGATAAAAATAGACTGCTAGATGATAGATACAGAGTATCTGAAACATCCAGCATGGAAGATA
The DNA here is from genome assembly GCA_949315975.1 of Eudonia truncicolella. NCBI lineage: Eukaryota > Metazoa > Arthropoda > Insecta > Lepidoptera > Crambidae > Eudonia > Eudonia truncicolella. Next base: position 14,686,460 of record OX438830.1, on the reverse strand, counting down.
GATACTCAGGTTATCAGGAACACAACAAAGACTACAGAAACAGAAATAATAGACATTATGATAGTGATAGATACAGAAACAGAGATAAATATGATATACATAAAAATAAAAGACATTTTAGCCCTGAGAGACATCGAAGACTGACCAGAAACTATCCAGATGAACAGCATTTTAAGCAAGATAATAATAGAATGAGAGTTTTGAAAAGCCCACCACCTGATAGGTATCATCAATATCAGAGGCGAAACCGTGAAGGTAGAAATAGGTACGATCATGAAGAATATTATGAGAATGCGAAAAACAGAGATAGGTATCAAGAAAGTTATGGAGGAAAACATAAATTGCAAAACGATGAAGAGGGGCAATGTAATAAAAGACGAAGAAACAACTCTCATAACCATTATCCTGAAGAAGATAACAAGGATAGAGACGGATATCCTTTACCTAGTTGTATGCCAGGTGAAGACTTACATCATGAATATTGCCAATCACCTGATTACATGGTGCCAGAAGCAGGTTCTACACAGCCTGTTAGAGGTTTGTAATACATGATGATTTATAAATTTTTATTGTTTCTTTTTTCTATAATATTATAGCTTGCCCGTTGAGAGCTTTAAGTTTTCACACTGATAATTTCTTGAGCTAGGTTTTGATTTTTGTTAAATGTTTCACTCACTTATATTTCGGAAGCTTAGTTTTCAAGGAGTTCAAATTTTTTTAACAAGTTATATTAACAAGTATTTTCTACTATTACAGAAATAAAATACACAGCTGTATCTCAGTTAGAAGATCCTAGATTGTTGAGTAAAAGGTATATATTATACAAAGGCGATAAAGATATGTTATCTACAGTCACAGGGAGAAATATAGATTTAAAGACGATAGACTCTTCAAGTTGGGACGTTCCACATATTGATATTCCAAAAGCACTCACTCGTAGGCCATCACAATGTAGTGAAGACATTGTCCGAAATATATACATGGATATTGATAATCCAGTATCAAATATGTCAGTAGAATCTGGAGAAATAGTGTCACTTGACTCAGATGTTGTAAAAGCACAAGATGAAGTATATCACCACAGTAAACAACACAACTATACTCAAGTGCCACATATTAGTACTATTTCAGAAAAACCAACCTTAAAAGATTCTAGTGAGTTCAAATACAAAATTCCTAAGATTCAGAAAAGAAATGACACTAACCAAGTTAAAGTTAATAATGAATCAAACAAAGACGATAAGCATCTAAAAAACCATTCAGAAACTATTACGGTGGAAACAAGAAATACTCAGTCAAACATTAACAAGCAGGAACCTAGTAATGTCTCTGAAAAAATGCAAAAAAGTAATAAATTTAATTTCTTTTCCAATAAATCTAAATTGAAAGAGAGTAATGAATTCAGTTTTCTTGAAGAAAGACCTTCATTAATGTCAGATAAATATAAATTTAACGATTCCAAACCTACAAAGCTAGTTTCTGTAGAATGTGGTTTAGAATTAAGTGATGAAACAAGTGATAACATAGATGTTCAAAAAAAATTCAGCATCAATAATGAAGATGTAACTCTCACAAATGTAACTCCATCAAATGAAATTCCAACAAATGTAACCGTGAATATAGATGTAACCAGAAACACGCTAGAACCAAGTCTTGAAACAAATACTGAAGCTGCTGTTAGTGTCGACACAAAGGAACCAAAATCTAAGAGGAGAACTGAAAAACTTACAACTAAAGCAAAATGTGAAGAAACTAAGACAGTAAAAGAAAAGAAAAATAAGCCAAAAAAAGATAAGAAAGATGCTAAAGAAAAGACTAAGTTTAGTGAATTATTTGGTGATACTACTAGCAGTTTGATAACACCCGAAGATTTGGGAATAATGGCTGCGTCGGCGCAAAATCAACCTTCAGCAAAATATATCCCCATTTGTGAAGATGCTCAGGATGCAGTTGACTTACTAGCCACAGAAACAAAAAATAAGCAAACAGATTTACCCAATCTAAAACCTTATAAAACAAATAACTTATCTGGTGAAGTGAATATTGCAATTGAAACTGAAAAAAAAGTAGTAAGCCATATAAAAGATAAAACTAATGATTGTAATAAGCAAAGAAAGAGTAAGAAGAATGAAGTTGAAAAATCTGTGTCCGCTATTATAGAAACTTTCTGTGAAACTCCTATTGACCTGCCAGTTTTGACTGAAGATCTTACCAAGCCAATACCTACACTTACAGATGAGAAAAATGTTTTAGAAAATAAAAAACCACAAAATTTAGATGAAGCTGTGAGCGCAAGTAAAATGAGAAATGTTTTATTACATAAGCCAGATATACTATTGAAAGCTTTAGCTACCTCTACACCCCTAAAGGAATTAAATGACATTCCAGTGAGTGTTGTGGCTTCTAGTTTACCGGAAATCAACTGTAGCGAGAACTCGAAACATGACATAGTAGGTAATGTTGGCAACAGTACAGTTACGGAACCATCTTTCAGCAATGATAACTTGGGCTCTCAGACTGACACAGATGCTCCTGACGTTAGAATATTCGTTAGAAGAAGAAGAAAAATTATTAATAAAAAGGCAAAACCGTCATAATTTGTAAAGAAATTATTTATGTAAATATTAGATGTACTATAAATTAGAATATTTATTTACCTACTACTAGGTATTTGCTGTAAATTAGGGTTGATTTGTAGCCTTTATTTATTGTAGAATACGAAAATGATAAGTGTTAACAAGCAAGCTTCCTATTTTTGTACATTTTTATTTAAATGTTATCCCGTCTGTGCTAACTTATCACATTTCAGTTATAAATTGCAGAAGTACGTTGTTTTTCAAATCACTATGTATCCACGTAGTTTTCGTTTTATTCTACCCGAAAAGTGGTCAAGGCTATTTTTTGAGTGATAAAAAGTATATTGGACTAGCCTATAACTAGCGCGACGCTACTTTTTAATAACACTTGTCATTATCACAGCTCTTTTGTCGCAACCGATTTGTTAGTTATATCGTGGCCTCCTTAAAAAGTAGATCAAATCAGATCAGTTCTTTTTTTACATGGTTAGTAAACTTGTAGTCAGAACAGTGTCTTATACACTGCCTGCTATAAAGAGGATTAGTTATATATTCATTTAATAGATGTAAATATGATTCAGCTACAGGGTTTTATTTAATACCTTCTTCCCTACACACCCTATTAGGAAACTCATACTCATTTTCATATTAATTAATACACTAATATCACATTTTTATTCATGAATTCAAAGATGGTCCCGTAGTAAAAAATCATTCAATTCATTCATCATTCAAAAACGAAGAAGTGTCCACGTACTATCTCTATTTTTGAAAACACCTCTTGTACCTCATATAGAACAAAATACCGCAGTATTATAGTAGCAGATTTGTACTTTATGATACTCTACAACGTCTAGTAAAATCTTATTGACCTACTTCGTTAATGACACTTTAAGACCGACCCTTATCATTTTTTTGGTCGTCAATTATTATTAATTAGTTTGGTATGGACTAGCGAACTACCAATTAAGCAAATAATTAGTGCCTTCATTCAACTAGCCACTAGCCATCTGTAAATTTTCAGCCCAATGTACTTATTATTTAAAGATTTATACCAAAAATAGTAAATGAAGCAAAATACAGTGGTAAACCGACCCAGTAAAGATGAATATCAAAAAGCGGCCGCGCCATACATGACGCTACCCTTCTTAAGTTGATGGCATTATTTGTACAGACGAATACACAATTCGTAAAGTATAGACTATTATGTTTTGCATTTATTGTCACAACCGTCTCTTTTTATTATAAAATTATTCAGACTATTAAATCTAACCTTATCTATTTCCACTATGTGCGCAAATTATATTTCTAACTGTTCTTTCAAATTTTAAAAAGTGTTTCATTATTAAAATAATGTGTTTATGTAAGTAATAATGTTATACAACTGCTTACTTACTACAGATTACTTAGATTTAAACTGTAAGCCCACAAAAAACAACTTTGCCTTCATCTCACCTGATGTTATGTGATGATAAGGCCGAAGGTGGAAGCGCACTTCACCCGGAACCTCAGCTACTGAGGCACTTGCTATCTTATCTTATCTCTAGCTGCCGGAATACACAAACATGTACCCCCGCTGGGAATAGAACCCGGGACCTCTGGGTCTAAACCGGTGGCCATTGAGGCGATAATATAATAAATTATTTTATTATTATTCTCTTGATAAAATTTATTTCTTAAGAATTTTTTTACAATATTTTACATAAAAACATATTTACAATATAAAATATTATAAAAACTTAACCTAGGTTGCCACCGGCAGCGGGGATAGACCCAAGCTATCAGTGGTTCGGGCTGCATTATTATTAGGCCTCTAATAATAAATACATTCTATTTTTTACTGATGTAGGTAATTCAGATGTCATGCTTTTTTATCATCGTGCAAGTCAGCACTAGAGCCCCGACGTTTTTCCTCAGTGACTCGCACTAAATTTAAGTTCAAGGTGCCTAGTGCGATTCATTCCATTCATTCATTGGCCATTCGATAACGTTAACGAAAACGAGAATTTGTGTGGCAAAATTTTTACTCATGTCGTATGCGGCCAGGAGGCGCTGCTTCAATGCCATACTAATTTTCGTTTTCGTAAACCTATTCGAATGAATACGGATGGTAAACAAACTCACACCAGGCACCCAGAAGGGTCATTCATTAAGTTTATCGTATTTATACCTAACGATCTATCGTTGGTGTACCTATGCACACTGTATTTCGCTTAATTTAATATTTTTGGTGTAACCCTATAAAAAATAAATGCATTGGGCTTAAAATTTACAGATGGCTAGTTGAATGAAGGCACAATAGGTAGTTCGCTAGTCCATACCAAATTCATGTAATTGACGACCAATAGAATGTGACAGGCCGGTCACCTTTAAATGGCTCCGCACACTGGACGACTTATCGCTGCGTATAGTCTAGTCGCCGGAACCAAAACCGTGAACCACCACCAAAAGTTAGGGTTTAGTATTAGCTAGGCCCGATTATCCTTTATCTTTGAAATTAATATATATCTCGAGAATGGTGCATTTTCTTTTATCTTTGAAATTAATATATATCTCGAGAATGGTGCATTTTCTTTTTGAAGTTCTGCTTTTGTTCAAATTACTCAAAAATTCATAACGTTGTGTATAAAAAAACATATTTGTGTGCCTCACCGTCCCGAGATACAGCAAGCCCCCAAACGTTACCCCAGCGGAATTTCGAATTACTTCGGAATTATAAGACGCACAAATTTAAGACTAACACGCACATTTACAGCGTCACAAGATGTATCTTCCTGGATATATTTTTTTTCGATAAGTCCACAGGAAAAAAGTTGGGGTAACCTTACCCCAGCGGAAACTGTTTTTCGCGAATGTCTCAAAAATTACTGGACGCACAAATTTAAGATTTCGGGCAAAATTACACGAGATGACGCACTAATTATTCTATATCAAGAATTCAAGAAACTCGACAAAATTCCGTTGGGGTAACGTACACTATTCGATAAAATGTCGATTGAAGATATTAACACTTAGCCATATCAAAATATTGATGTTTTGTTGGATTCCCTTTCGTCCTCTTTACCAAATACTTACACCATCACGCATTTTCCCCGGACTTTCATAGATTAATGTCACGTTTATAAAAAAAGAAAATGTATAAACATTCTTACAGTATATAAGTATAGATGGTTCGACATGTTTGATGCAGACTGTTATGTAGTAACGCCCCAACAACCCCAAGGTGTTAATTTTTTTGTCTTGTTTTTATCCATAGATTTTATGGACAGTTACACAACAAGTGTTAACAAACCTCACCGTGTTCAGTTCTAGTTCTTGTTCAGGGTTTCAAGCGAGTTTCATTCGCTATTCGATCACGTTAACTAAAACGAGAATTTATATGACATGATTTGAACTCCTCCTTTATCACCAAGAGGCGCTGTCGCTGCTTCTATGCCATACAAAATGTAGTTTTCGTTAACGAGATCGCATGATGAATTAGACTCGTTCGAGGCATCTTGAGCACCGCGCGTAGGCAGCGCGTGGTCAGGGGTTTCGTGCGGTGCGCTCCTTGACAGCTGTATTACACAGAAAATTCTAAGGCAGTGGGCATCATAAAACTACATAATACTGTTGTTACTTTATTTACTTGCTTGTAATAAGTTTAAAAAAGTACAATAATTAATAAATGGTAATAATAATAATAATTAAAAAAATCTGTGTATGCCATTTCAATTACATTTTAAATAATCAAATTTTTTAATTTATAACTAATAAAACTAATTTAATGAAATGTGATTATATACATCTGAGCATAAAATAATAATTAATACTCCATTCTACAATTAAATCTCAATCTTTCACTAATTGACTATCGTTGGGTCAATACTGAGAACATGTTCTCGGGAACTTAACTAACACTACACTTGAATAGGCCCTTTACTTGTTCAGATAAATTCTTTAAATAAACATGTACATATACAAACAGGTATACAAAATCTTAACATAATTATTTGGATTTTATTACCTATATATACAACAAATTGGTGCCACAATGCAGGTTTACTAAAATTAGGGCCAGTTAGTCTTAACTAGCGCTCTGATGCGCGTAGGCTATTTTCTAGTGGCCTTACCACAGGTTTTTATTGATTTTCATTGCTTTAGGGACTTCACTGCTCGACTTACATTTTAATAAAAAGCTAAATGCTTTAGTGTAGTACCCAAACAATGGAATACATTAACATAGAAGGCCATTTGTCAGACTAACTAGTGGTTGTGACCTTTATTAGCTGCCAGCATATAAGAAGAACTGCCAAACCTCCATAGCTAGCCACATATATTTTTTCTTAATTTTGGCACAAACATGTGCTTATACAATATTTTAAAAAATAATTGTATTTATATAACACGACAAAGGCTTCACAAAGTTTTATTGCTCTATGTTGACTCACGAATGATACAGTAATAATCAACAGTGTGTTATACACATAGACTTTATACGGGTGATTTATGACGACTTGCAGGAATGTTAATGATGGAGAAGTCGATATAGAATATTTGTATAGACAATACTCTTTGGAATGTAACGAAGCTCCAAGTAAATACATATAAATGAGAAATATAGGGAGGATATGTGAAAATGATTTAATCAACTAACATTATATAAAGGCACCTACTAACATCGACTCCTTAACATTGGTCCTATCTGGTGTTTTGTAAATGATTATGTATACATAATATTATAAATTATTTGCCGCAAAAGACACCACAAATCTAGCGACGCGTAACTCTTCTTAAATTGAAGCAACGCATCATACAGAACATACAAAATACTAGTTTTTGTAAATATAGTTTGGATGTAACCAAATACTGGTTCATAAGAAATAATCTGTTCGACTCACGATATAAAGTTGCTCTAGCTTCTAAGGCGATACGACATAAATATTGCTCGATTACCATAAAAATATTTCGTTCCAATCAAAGACACTTATAAACCTACGATTGACATTCATAATTGGTACTAGGTTTGGTCAAAGGCAAAGTTTGGTCTGTCGTACACATTATCCATAAGTTCGGTCCACTTCGATTATTTGTAGGAGAACAATCAGCAAATATCTGTTTTTATTTAATGTATAAATAACAAAATATAGTCGCAACAATGAGAAATTATATAACGCATCATCATCTTCATATCTGTTTAATATATCTGTGATGCTATAATACTGAACATTCGACGCGTTCTATTTCATTACAATAAGTTAATCATTGATCAATTACTTTTTCTTACTGGGATAACAAAAGAAACATATTCCATACGGTTACAACATTCATTTTAAGTAGATTCGTACGAGGTGTCGGTTAGTGTACTGCGTCAATATCTCGTTGGGCTCGAGATATTTTAACCTGCAATTTAGAAAAGTGAAAGATGCGGTTAGACTATTAATCAATTCGATGCAGTATTTTGCAGTTCTTTACAACATTTTTAGGTTGCGGAAAATGTTAAAATAATTAATTAAACTGATTAATGAGATATACCGCATATCGGGATAAAGTCAGCGGTCGTGCGAAGTGGCTTCGTGCGGTCAGCGACGAAAGTCGGCAACAAATTTAGTACCGTGTCCTAAAACATATACCAGATGGCGACGAGCGCATGATTATTAAGTAGCTCCGAAAAAGTACTAAAGCGCTCGACTGCATCGTCGCCGACCGTACACCGTACTCTCGTTACACAAAACGCAATACAATACAAAGAAAACTTAAAAGTGAAAATGAAAACAAAACAGTGCCAAACAGGTTTTACAAATAAAAACAAAGTTGGAAGTAGTAGAGTTCGAAGCGTGCGTCGGGAGCCGAACGGACGAGGATCCGTTAGACCACTGACGCGTACCCATTCCTAAGTGCGTACTAGGTTTCCTGATGGGGACATTATGGATGTGTACTATAAATAATAATGGGGCACATTAAAACCATAAGTACAATTAAACAAAAGAGGGTGGTTTATCAGTCGGTGGGCGCGCGTGATATTAAGCCAAGTCGGGGCGCACCTTGTCCTTGGGCGTGGCGGGGTCGCCGGCCTCCAGCGCGAACATCTTCATCTTCTCCTTGAAGGACAGCTGCTCGGGCACGGGCCCGGCCGGCGCGCGCGCCTGCTGCTCCGCCAGCCGCCGCGTGCGCGGATCTCTGCGGAAACACGCTTTCTTCAAGCTATATGCTCACCAAGGGTAATATTATATTGTCTAGAGGGATTCAATTTATGTTGGCACCCGTCTTTCGCTCAAACGATCGTGTAACGACGGTGCGACTTACTCGCAAATAAAGTTGATTTCACTTGTAAGTTACTAGAAACAAATATGTGAAATGACTTATCATATTAAAATAATGTTGCCTAAAGGCTTGGTTGAATATTTATACTAATAATATTATTTAAAGAGCACTCTAGGTCTATACGTATATTCAATATTATTAATTATCAAATACCACTAGAGCACAAATATTTTTTTAAATTAGTAATTATTGAAGACCAGAAGATATACATAACACAAAAAATACAAATATAGAGTTAGGTTATACATAAACCTACAAGCCCATCAATGTATTTTTATAAGATAAAATAGAAATAAAATAGCATATTATATTATGCAGCATATAACAATACAAAAGAAACATTTAGTAACTGTCAAAACGATTTTTTTTATATAAATTTTATAGGAATAGCAAACTATGGCGACACTATTGTATTCCGTCAAATTAATGAAACTTTTTAGGTTACAGAAGTTAATTCTTAAGTCAAATAAAAAATAGGTTAATGTTTTAAAGAAGTGTTAAGTGATGTGATTATAAGTTCGTTTTGGAATTGATTATTGTTGTTGTCAAGTTTCCTAATGTCGTGTGAGCAGAAGGTTACCTGTAAAACTCTTGCGCGCCGATGACGCCGGGCGTGTGGCCCTGCGCCGGCGCCCCGCTCGCCTGCCCCGCGAGCATGCTCTCGGCCTCCGTGATGAACCGCTGGAAACCGTACACGTGTTACACTCACTCATTTTATTTTATTGACCACATTCAATCATTGTATTGTACACCCATAAACGCGACCACAGTTAAGACGATACCGGGCGAAGTGCGCTTTCATTTCCGGCTTTATCGTCACCTATACGTTGTAGAATAAAAGAAAAACAATACGGAGTTTCACGTACTTACTAGGTGGAGTATGCTCTCATTGGCTTGATTTATTATTTTAATTTCTTCACAAATTACTTTTATGTTGCTTTGGTTTTTACAGATTGTGCTAATGGCTCCATCTACGCAACACTTTGCGTTTTAAACTGTAAAAGGTTGATGAAAGTACTTGTAGTAAATAATTACATCGGGATCTTCTCTCGGTGGCGGCTCCAACGGGGGCGGCGAGGTGGAAGGTGGTGCTGGGGGCGCGGCGGCGGCGGCGGCGGCGGCGGGGGCGGGGGCAGGCGCGGGGGCGGGGGCGGGAGCGGGCGCGGGGGGCGCTCGCTCATGGAACGAGACGCGCTTGTCGCGGCCACCGCTCACTGGCGACCTGCGGATAGAGGAAATAGAGTTGTATTGATAGAACCTCTTGCGTACGATACGATAACTTAAGGCAGGTGTCCCGGTGGTGGGCCACCGGCGAGCTAGAAACTAGAAGTGAGTTGGCGAGCAACGACAAGCGAGCTGTAGTTCCGATAGTTTTGTCGCTGGGCTCTATGCGAGTGTTCTTGTGCGATGGGCGATTGCACACACTACTCGTTCGGGAGCGGCTAGTCCTGTAGACATGAGCATTTTTTATTTTTCAATCACCGTGACTGTCGTTCCAGTTACACAAGAAAAATTATCTTGACTTTATCACGTCGATATCGTACATTTAAGAAACACAGTTACGGTATATTTAAGAAAAACGTACATCTCGTTATTATTTTATGTTAAATATGTACGAAAATCTTCATTTGACAACTCGTTGAATAGTTTAAACTCACTGTACTCTCTTCTTCTTTTACAGAACTGCCGCTGCTACTACACAAATGCTAAACAATATTATAACATACATCATCGTCGTCGTCTGAACTAGACAACAATGATAGTTCAAATAATTGATCTGGATACATTATACATGTATGTTTGCTTTCCTTAGCACTCAGATCCGCACTCTAGGTAGCTGACCACTGTACTCACACTATACTGTATTGCACTGTAGTCTGACCGCCAAGCGAGTATAGCGAGCAAACTAGTAAAGCGAGTACTCGCCGGCAGTGTGAACAGTCAGCGATCAACTATTAATATATGCATCTCTTTTATTGACACAGGATCTATAACTATTGTACGTTTCTTGAGCGCGAAAATAGTCGATAGTTCGTCGCTTACTCGCCGGCGGTGGGACAGCTGCCTAATAGAGGAAGACCTCAGGGCAACAGGTGTTGGGTACAGGTATTTTAATAGAACATCGCAGGCCTACACCACTGGTGAAGTACAATGAAAGCGCCTTACGAATGTATATATAGGTATATATAGTTGGTTGCCTGAACTAAACACATAACAATATCAAAAGTAAGTAAATAAGCACTTGAAAAAAAGACGACTGCCTAAGATGGAACTCGAATCACCACATTTCGCAATCCTGGCTACAGCTCTTTCATCAGAGCTACCAAGACATTTGCAAAAAGTTAAAACTTTTAAGTGTTACTGTAGTGTTTTAAATGCAATAAAACAACCGTCGCGTGTGATAGCTAGTTTATTACTGTTCTGATATCGAACATCGGAATGAAGGTACAGATACCTTCAATATAAACACATCAGTTACTCACTGCGGCGTCGGCGGCTGCGGGGCGTGGTCGGTCGGTCTACGTCCCGCCATCACTGCGAAGGAGTAGCGTTGGCGACGCTGGCTATGTTGACCATGCCGCTGGTTGGTATGGTTGGTGTCACAGACAATAGTATCGGTTGTTACTCACAGCGGAGGTTGTGGCTGCGGAGCGTGGTCGGTCGGTCTCCGTCCCGCCATCACTGCGAAGGAGTAGCGTTGGCGACGCTGGCTATGTTGACCATGCCGCTGGTTGGTATGGTTGGTGTCACAGACAATAGTATCGGTTGTTACTCACAGTGGAGGTTGTGGCTGCGGAGCGTGGTCGGTCGGTCTCCGTCCCGCCATCACCGCGAAGGAGGATCCGCGCGCTGGCGGCGGCGGCGGGCTGGCGATGGTGGTGATGTTGGCCATGCTGCTGGTTAGCTCGGTCATGCGCTTCTCTTCGGTAGCTGGGGGCTGTGGGCGGACATACATAAATCAATACAGTAACTATTAATTTATAACGTACAATAAACTGCAAAACTGTTTAGATGGTTTGAATGCAAGATCAGTGATCAAATAAACATAACTTAAACAGGAAGAAATGCTATATGCTAAGAAACAATGCTATCAAATTATTTGAAAAAAAAAAAACTTTGCATTGTCACTTATATTTTTTTCAAATTTAAAGCCAAAATTAATATTGTTTTAAGAAATAGTCAAACGTAAGTGATGCGTACAATTTATTAGAACTTCCTATACCTTTTTTGTCGTTAAGAGTAGTTAGTTAATATTAATATTGAGTTTTGAAGTCTATATTTGGTTGGGTTACTTATTGAAAAAATATTTAACTTCGAAATCTATAGTACACCACAAGGCGTCAACCTGTACCTGTTCGACGGCGAACCCGTTAGGCAAGTCCTGCCGGTTGTTGGTCTTGAGTATGGACTTGGGCGGCTGCGCGGGCTGCGTGGGATGCGTGGGATGCGTGGGATGCGTGGGATGCGCGGGATGCGTGGGATGCGCGGGCTGCGTGGGCTGCGGCACGCGCGAGCTCTCCGACAAGGGCTCGTCATCAGATTCCTCGTCCACACCTTCATCCACCGCTGTACTTTCCTCCTGGGGATATTGGCTGAATTTATTTATTTATTCTCTTATTGTTTCAAAAATGCAATAAAATAAAATTACATTCCAATAATTTAAAGCAGACATGCACACCAAACCAGTCCATGGGGAATCGTTTTGGTATGCATGTGTTCTTTCATTTATTGCACCTTCTGCAGTTGCACATATTTGGACGCGGGAGGGCAGTGCTTGCGTAATAATTGTAATACATACAAGCTTGATAAACTACTAAGGTCGAATATAATTTATCATTAAACATTTCTATCGTCTCTCATTACATTAATGTATTATTCTCTATCTTTTATTAATCAAAGACAATTATGATTATGGTTACATATAAACGCAAATTTTGTTGTGAACAAATTACAATTTGAAAACCCGCACTCCATGACAAACATAAATATAGCTGGTCTTATTCTTAACTGATCTTTAATATCTGTAAAAATATTAAGATTGAGTGTTGATGAAGTAGTTGTCGACATTGAATTAGGCTCCTTTGGCTTACAAAGTGAGAGTAGATAGTGTTGATTAATTTCGGCGGATTAGACAAAATCATAAACGCAGTGCACCTGACCCTGCATGTCATAGAATGCGAGTTCAAATCCCGCTCGTAGAATATTTTTTTTCAACACTTTTTCAAAAAGACTATTATTTTATGTTCAATATCTCACTTACTATGACATTGGCTAAACGTGCTAACGGCACTTAGTCATCTATACTATTAATTTTATTTTTTATTCATTTTATATTTATGGGCGGATTTCACCAAGGTAGAATAAGTCTTATTCCGAGAGTAAATCGCTAATTACTCGAGAGTAAACGAACTTTTCATTTCACCAACGTTTAACCCAAGGATAAATTTACTATACTAGAGGAACTTCTTATACCGCCGATTTCGGTCGAGTAAGCCGTTATTCGTAGATAAAATACAACAACTGTCACGTCACAATAACTGTCACGGACAAGTTTTTTAGATAACCTAACAAAACGTCGTTACGTTTGAATCAATTTATCGACTGATGACGATGAAGATTATTGTAGCCCTCGCCCAACATGGTTTAAAGAAAGGACATAGTACTTTGTAGATACAACGACTACGACTTCGCCATATCAGATTCCGTTTGTCAAAAGCGTCTATGTATACAAAAATTGAGCATCGTCTGGAGTATGCAACAAATAGGTAGGTATCCGCTCGTAGTATTACGTGCTGGTACGTATTAATAAAATTACGCTATTCTTATTTCTTTACAAATTCTCTGTCAACAAACAATCAACACATCAAAATATTTGAAGTTATTCAAAACGCCAAGCAGACATATTATTCTGGTTAATTAAAAATACGCAGCACCATTGCTCAGGCATGTATGCATGTACTTTTATGCTTGGTGGTTAATATTTTCGTTCGTTTCATTCGTTCATAGTCACGGAGTAACTATGCGAGAGTAACTTACTCATAGATTAATCTGGTGAAATGAAACCAGAGTTAGCCGTAGATTGAATCGTAAGAGTAAAGTTATACTGGGATAGCTTTTCCCGTATAAATTGGATGTTCGTGAAATCCGCCCTTAGTCTGTTACTTTCTTTGTTTTTTTGCGGAGGCTAATCTCTGGAACTACTAGTCCAATTCCAAAAATTCTTTCACTGATAGAATGTTCCATTCCTTGCGGGTAACATAAGTAACATAATATATTTTATTTTGATAAAAAAAGAGTTTTGTTTAATCTCAAATTCACGCGGACGAAATCGCGGGTAAAGTGCTAGTTAATCATCATTAATCGTCATCGTCATCGTCAGCCTGTAGAGGGCCACCACCCCCGCTAGTGAGCGTATAGAGTAATGCGCGTGAACCTGGTCGTGCTGCGTGGCGCGGCGCTCGAAGTCGCGCTCCAGCTGCAGCGCGCGCAGCTGCTGGCTCTGCACCGGGCTGCGCGCCGCGCCCAGCGACACCAGCTGCCCGATCGCCGCGTCCCTGACGAATGCCCACACACATTACCTTTACACCAGGGATGTTGACATCAACAATAATTAAACGTATAAATGAAGTAACGTAACAAACAGTTCTTTAAAACAGTTACCTTATTTTTAACTTGACCTAAGCATGAGTTTCTGTAACCTAAAAAGTTAATAATAAAAACTCAAATGACGGCGTTTACCATTCCCTTCCCATACAATTTATATTTAAAGAAAAAGGTTTTGATGGTTGGTAAAAAGTTTCTCTATTGACTAACTGGCAACTGGTGACCGTCAACGCAACGGCTGACTGGTTCAGGTTGCGGCAGACGGTAAAACCGTTATCGTAGTGGCACCGGTGTTCGTGTGTGGCACTTTAAGTTTTCGTCAAAATAAATAAATTTTATATTTTTTTTTAGTTTAATAAGAGACAAACAGATAAAACACAAAGATAAAAAAATTATAAAAATTCCTAAATGTAATTAAATGTAAACTTATAGTCCCCTAAGTTATATTAAGAAACAGCACAATATAAAAACAAAACATACAAACAATTAAAAAACATTATTACTTAAAAATAAAAATAGTACCAAGACAGAAACTAAAAGCCTATTCTTAGGCTGTATGGACTGGATGGAGTATTAACGGGATTATTATCATGTTTTTTGTTGTGTTTGAGTATCCGATATTCCGATATTATGATGTAAGTGACCATGATAGTTTAAAAAGTTATACAGTTTTCGTCGTCAAAATATCATAAATTTTCATTTAAATTTTATTAGATGACACAGCTAGGAAACAGGTGGTCTGTATTTAATAATTGCTAAAGGCTAAAGTGAATAGCTGCCCCTTATTTTAATTATAAAAGGAAAAAATGCCTGTCATTTGATTGGTTAAGCAACTTACATTGATTCTTATCCGACCACTGCATTGCCCAGTTTGTTTTTTATTATTTTTTATTTTCGGAATCAAAACATACAATTAAATTTTATAATATGTAGTACTTAAGCCTCTCGGGTTTGTATGTAGTACCTAAAAATAATATTCTTTCACGTTATC
Source organism: Eudonia truncicolella (assembly GCA_949315975.1). Lineage (NCBI taxonomy): Eukaryota > Metazoa > Arthropoda > Insecta > Lepidoptera > Crambidae > Eudonia > Eudonia truncicolella. The sequence goes on along the minus strand of OX438830.1, from coordinate 14,670,986 downwards.
AATAAACGGGATCAAATGTTAATAACTAAATATACTATACATAATAATATATTATTATTATTCTAAGAATCGACAATGTTCTTACAGTACGATCACATTTCCGAACATAACACAGAATTATTATTTTAAAACTGACAAAAAATAAGTCTTTAATTTGTATTTAATTTGACCTTTTGAGTTGTCTGATAGATAATAATCAAATTATGAAGATCTGAAATTATCCGTGTTTTGGATGTCACGTTAACCAGGCCCGATCCCAGTGTTGTTGTAAAGTGGCAGTCGTTAACACCCACCAACTGACATTGGGCCATTTGGCCAGCGTGGTATGATATAACCCAACTTTCTAAGTGCTATTGTCCATGTGGCTATGTGGGATACCTTGACAGTTTGGCACAGCATTGGTAGCTTTACTAAAGACCGGTAATCTAGCCATAGGCACAGTGGCGGATAAAAGTTGTATGGTATGGTTGTTCGTTCCACGTACCTCCTGGCCCTGGCGGCCTGCCTGCGCGCCTCGGCCTGCCGCTCGCGCTCTTCCCGCTGCCACGGGTTGTGGGCGGGCGGCGGCCGGGCCCCGCCCGCGGCACCCGCTCCGTACAAAGACACCGCTGGCGGCTCCAAGGCGCTCGCTACGTACCGCTCTGGAGGAAGATGAGTGCATCACATTACCCCATAGTAGGTGTAGTACATTTATGTAACGTAGACGAATAATAAATATGATAAGGTATGACGTTTTGTGTGCGCACTAGTCTGCAATAAACGCTAGAACAGATATACGTGTCCACTTTATTAATGCACTACAGTAGGAAATTCTTGAGTATTAGTTCGGTGGTGGCAATACTAGCGGCCTACCTAGCATTTAATGTAGCTAACCACTTTTATGTAAATAAACTATTTTATTCTATTATATTCTCAATCAGTGTGAACACCCGTTTTAACTTGTTTATTATATTTACTAAACATAATTCAATAATGCACAGTAATGGTAAAAATAGGTCCCACAAAGCTGTCCAGACGGTTTAACTGCAAGATCAGTGAGTCTCTTTGATAGTACAAAAGATTATATTACATAGTAGTTCTATACAAGTATCCCGTGATTTACGTTAGCCAGAAGATTTTGCAGGTGTGAGCACAACATACAAAAATATCACCACAATCGTATACTATACATAGGAAACAAACAAGGAAACATCAAATTAGATTTATATAAATGACCCCACGACATGCCGGGTCAGGTGCACTACCAACTATGCTATCGTAGCCTGGGGGGGTGCGGATTGAATCCCGCTCGTGGAATTTTTCCAACACTTAGTCTTTTTTTCAATTTGTAATTTGTTGGGATCAAAATTTGTCGTAAAATTATATATATTAATTATATATAATCATAGATTTATATAAGCTGCATAGAAATCTTAAGCGGCTTACCATCCTCCATCTGAACTGGGGCGCCCGCTGGCATCTGTTGGGACTGCTGGAACTGCTCTTCCATCTCACTCTCTGGTCGCCTCGTATTCTGTAGTAGTGAACAACGTTTAAATAACATTTATATTGAAATGTTAAGTTTTGGTATGTACTTTGATTATTATATATTGTAAAATGTTAATTTTTATAAAATGTTAATTTTTTTTGCATGCTGTAATTACCTATAAATTTAAGAACAGTAAGTAAACAACCCAAATATATATTATAAAATGTAATGCTGTATCTTATGTTGGTGATCCAATAAATAAATAAATAAATAATTGGCGAAATATATATAAAAAAAAATAGTACAAATTACTAAACTATAAAATATTGACCTGACTGCCTGAACGTAAAGATGAAAATAATTTAAATCTGCTCTACGAGTATACTACATTACATACCTGTGGTTTAGGAGCTACTGGCGGCTGCGATCTGTGCGGAGATGGCGGTCCAGGTTGATACCATTCGTATCTAAATGGAAGAAACAGATATTAATTTATGTATTTTTTTATAAATATGTAGGTAAAGTATTGAAATTCGGAAAAAGCTGAAGGTTCTTTTTTATGAGATTTTGTATCAACCATACTCATGATTCAAAGGATGCATATACGTAATTATTTTTGTTTAAAATCACAGAAAACAGTTGAGTTATCAATAAAAAAATCAGAACAATAAGAAATAACAAGCAAAGCTAACTCTAGACGGCGCTACTCCGCCTTTTGAACAGGATAACAGTGGGGTCAGCTTTTTTAAAATAAAATTATAATTGAATGAATGAGTACAAACTTCGATCAATAATGTTCTTGATAAAGGATCCGGAACAAAAATGCAACTCGAAAGTGGTCCTGCTTGCTCATACCTATACATTTATATTTCGTATAACAAAATCTAAAAAACATTGGATAGCATCAACAACTTCAGCTTACTGTGAACCTTAAATCTTAAACATAAAGATTAATTAAGGTTGCTAAATATTTGTACCTACTTAATATTTACTGTCATTCCAACAATCATAACGTCATTGTGGCCCCGTGGCCCCGAAGTCGCGTTCCATTTTCAAGCGCTTATCGGGAATACGGGAATCTAGACATTATTAATTTGAGAGTACAAACCTCTGTGGTTGGTGCTGTGGCGGGTTGTGGTAGAGCGGGCTGTGGGCGGGCGGCGGGGACAGGGGGGGCTGCGGGGGGCCATTGTACCCGCCGGGGCTCATAGGCTGCACTGGTTGACTCGGCATCTAAGCATAAATTCAAACCCTCATTAAAATAACGTAAAGCGACATCTAGTGAGATAGCTCTCGACTATACTCGACGTCAAGTAAACAGGTTACAACGCAACATACATAAATCTTTAAAAAACAGAAAACGCAAGGCAATCGTCTAAAATAGGAACTGATGTTAAGAATAATGTTGCAACAATTCTACAAAGATGATCCTTTTAATGTTTCAACACGAGGTAGAAGGACACGAATGAAATTAAATGTAGCAGTGTCTTTACTTGAGATCAGATATAGATATATACGATTATATAGCTACTAGGCCAAAGAGGATAATTATGTAACCGTTAGAGTAGCATAGCATTAGACCAGTTAGGATAGTTATCCTAGCGTTCGTTAGCTTTATACCAAAGAGGATAGTAATTATCCTTCCGTTCGTTACCATTAGACCAAAGAGGATAGTTATCCTACCGTAACGTTTCCATAAAACCAAAGAGGATAGTTTTCCTACAGTTACATTAACATTATACCAAACAGTTACCGTTATATAATTAATACCGTTATATAATCATAGCGGTCCCCCCTAGCGTCCCCTTAGCGGTCAGTTTACTGCAGTATTTAAATATTGATGAACGAGTTTTACCTGTTGGTGGTTGTGTTGAGGCTGCATATGCGGTTGTGCAGGCAGGGTTTTCTGGTATTGTTGTTGTTGCAGCTGTTGCTGTTGTAGCTGTTGTTGTTGCAGCTGCTGCTGTTGCAACTGTTGTTGTTGAATTTGTTGTTGTTGCAACTGTTGTTGTTGAATTTGTTGTTGTTGCAACTGCTGTTGTTGCTGTTGAATCTGTTGTTGCTGTTGCAACTGCTGTTGTTGTTGCAGCTGCTGCTGTTGCTGTTGATGCTGCATACGGCGATTCACCTCCTCCGACATCTCCGCTAATTTCGCCGCTCGCGCTGACATCTGACATGATAGTAATCATTAGTAGTTAAAACGATAAAGTCATTGGCCTGTTACATAGACTATAGTACTTTATTTAGAAATAATCAAAATAACAGAATGTTTATGTTCTTTAATTGTCGTATTTATTTTGCAACTCATAGATACACACTCTCTCACATTGTTTAGAAAGTATGATTAGAAAGTCCTCTAGTATAAGTAACAGTACTTAAAGTGATAGTTTGTAAACCACTTAACATAGTTGTATATGTGTACTTTGTTTAGAAAGTCCAATACAATAACTTACAGTAATAATTTAAAACTATCAGAAAAAAATACTAAAGCAAAATACCAAAAATGAGAAAGAACAGTTAGTTGTGCGAGCGACCATATCGTCGTTGTCAAACCAAAACCTGCTGTGTAAAACAGAAGTTATGAGATAATCAAAGAAAACTTCCTCTTGTAAAATTTTACATGAAGAATTCTAATAACCGTTGCCAGATTAAAGATAGCTACCAATACACTAAGTGTGTTTAAGTCCAGAGCAGTTGTTGTATATAAAAGTTGGTCACTCAACTATTCAAAATGTCTAAATGTCAAAAAATGCCACATAGCAAATTTTGGTTTGACAGCGACGATATGGCAGTATTAGTCTTACCTGTTGATGCATCTGCGCCTCCGGCGTCTGTTGGTCGGCGGCGGTGAAGTGCGCCGACTGCGGCCGGTTGCTGCCCGTCGAGCTGCGCAGTGACGACCATCTGCCAATAAGTTATTGTTGTTATCATCGTCATTTTCAGGCCGTATTTACCTACTGCTGGGCATAGGCGTCCTCCATGTTACGCCGTTTCCTTCTGTTTTGGTGTATTGTTATTATTGGATACGCGTATGGGGCGTCCAGAAGTACTAACGAGATGAGATGGAGAGATGTAGGTAGAGCCTTTTCGTTGGAAAACTTTGTGTTATTAACTATAAAATAAAAATGTTTATAAAAGTAAAATATGAACAGTACTATTACGCAACGATAGTTGCGAAACAGTGTAATACATTGTCATAACAGTGTTCAAGTATCATTGTACACAAACGTTGGCTAACCTATTAAATAAATAAAATAAACAGATTAAGAGGTGCCTGACAGACACGAACAGAATCGAACATGGTATGCAATGTATGAAAAGCATGCAGTGGCCGACTGTCGCTGTTCAATACACCAACGAAATATATAAATAGTATAATATTTATTGATCAAAGGATACGGACCTTTTTACATATTTGTAAAATAAGTTTTAAATGCGTGATATTTAAACAAATTGCGTGATAGTAAAATTAAATTTTAGTCTATTCGCTTGAAACAAAATGCTGACAGTTTAAGTAAAAAACATAGTCTAAAGGTTTAACGGAAAGTTTGTTTTATCAAATTCCAAGATATTTATGACTGATGTGCTAGATGCCATAGTACGTACCTGTCTTGGAGCGAGTGCTGGTGCACTGTGGACAGGTTCTGGTAGAATGTATCATGCTGGGGCGCGGACAGGTTGTGGCTACTGCGGGACTTGTTGGCCCAGGCGTTGGGCGAGCCGGGGCCAGGCTGGGACGGCGTCAGGGTTGCGCTAAGCAGAGAATGGATGAGTTCATTATTGTAAACAAACACACACACACGCACGCACACACGCACGCACGCACGCGATTAAAGACTTAATTATCGAATTCTGAGGTTGGTTGGTGGGTTGGTTGTTGGAAGCTGACGCTTCCAACCCTTATCCTTCCTTACCCAATGCTTAAGAGACCCTAATAGATGCCAGTTGGCTGTCTATCAGGAGGTCCTGAGTTGGTCTATGTCTGCCAGTTTATTTGGAGTTTTCGATGTATAGACCGGTGATCGCCATCTAATATGGCTGTCAATCAGGAGTTTCTGAGTTGGACTATCTCTGCCAGATTATTTGGAGTTTTCGATGTATAGGCCGGTGATCCCCATTCAATATTCTCCGAGGCGCTAGATGACACAGGGTGCCTAGTGTAAGTTGTATTTTTGATACTAAAGAAACGCTTTTATTAACAATTTCATTTGTTAAGAGTTCTAAACCAAAGTTTAAATGGCAAAAGTTTACTCTCGTATGTCGCCAGGAGGCGCTGCTTTTCCTGCAATTCCATACTGATATTCGTTTTCATTAACATGATGTCTCACACTAGGCATCCTAGCTATGAAGCAAGTTGGTCGCACGGTACGTTACCTGTGCGGAAGGTGAGCGGGCGGGTGCGCGTGGTGCAGCGCAGGGGTGCTCTTGCTGGGTTTCACGGGCTCGGCCGCCAGCCGCGACGGCAGATCGCGCTCCGACATGCGCCGCCCGCCCGGGCCCGCCACGCCGCCTGGTGCAGACGGCACGGTTACCACTTACACTTACACAGCACGGCTTAGGCTGTGACAAGCGTTTGTTATCGCGCGTTTATAACTAAGTACGAGTACTATGGCGGTCTCTGACGCTTTACCGATTTGGAGAAAGGTTTGTGTGCTAGCCAGGGCTTGATAGCGTTACCAAATTCCCATTGTAAGTACCGGTAAGTAACGTTATCTACAAAAGCATCGCTTCTTTTTTCGTTGCATATTGCGCTTTAGCTAATCCGCGTAGAGCGGTTAGTTAATTTACCGGTAAAAATGCAACCTAGGTAACGATACCAAGCATACCGGTATTTTTATACCGGTATCTTCGTTTGACAGAAGTAATGATACCAATTTGAACGGTATTCAAAGCCCTGGTGCTAGCGTACCTATCACCGGTCACGTGCTAACCCTATCCCTGATTGGTTACGCGATTTACTACGTTTTACTATGACCAATTAGAGACAAACAACCACAAACAAACACGTTTTATTATAACCGCAGTGTGCATTTTGTGTTATTGTATTGCGAATCCGATTTTGCTCATGCACACGATATGACAAAGGAGAGCGTGACTTCTATCAAAAATAGGTTTCGAAGGATTTTCACTTTAAGACTCATAAGGCGACTGTGTCCGCCATAGTACATATGTCACGCGTTTGCATATGGGCGTCTTGAATAAAATTCACGTAGTTGTAAACACGCATTAAGCGCTTGTCATATCAACATAGCCTTAAGTTAAACAAAGTTTTATAACGGGTATTAATGCAAAGAACGAGACAAACGACATCCAGTCAGCTCGTGATCACGGCAGCTTTTTTTTTAAGATGCAACTCTGTCGTGACGTCGGTTATAAATGTTTGCTTATATAATAACCTCAAGTATGTATTTTGCGTTAACGCCCGTTATAAAACTTTCGTTTAAAATGGAACACGAAAATTTAAAAGTGTAAAGGGCTTACAGATTAGGAATGTGCACAGCATTATAGAGTTGTTTTTATTCTTTTCGTGTCAGCGACATCGACATCATCATATTCTATGATAATATTGATAAAAACATTGTTGTTTACTAAATTTTGTATTTCAAAAATCAACATAATATATTATTTTTACCTATGTGTCGCTCACTCTAGGTAAATAAGCGTTAAGTATCGCTCGATGTCAATTACGTATCATATTTTCAACCGATATAACATCGTCCTAAAATTTCAAAGTTATACTTATTAGTAACTACTTATAAAGTAAGAAAATTAAAATAAAATATGCATTCCGAGAAAAAAAAGTACTCAAAATAAAGTAAGACGTCGTAAGTAATATCGTGCATAATTGTATGTCATTAATATAATTCTAGATAAAACTAAATGATAATACACATTATAAAATTAACCTCTAAATAACAACTTAAAATTCTAACAACAACATATAAACATAAAGTACAATCAGTCGTGTTTTACTAAAAATAAAATAAGTACAAAACTAATGGGACAACATGCCTGAAAAAGAAAAAATATAAAAAAGATGTTGGTGCGGAGACGTCACAACTAATGTCATGCGTATTCTTACGTGCAACCTTCGAACTTCGAACTGATTGAAGATGATTGTAAACGCACGCAGGCCGTTAGGTAAATTGTGGTTTTAAACATTCTGGTACCTAAAGAACCTAAATATTCAATATAAAATAGACTATTTTAACTACGGGAGACATTTTTTCGCCATAGACGTGTGTGATAAGCTGTAAATTAAAAATATCATGCCTGAAAATTAAATGGGCTATAAACAGCAACATCAACAAGTGCGATGGACTAGAACACACCTATTTCATGCGTGCGAGTTTCTTACGAGGGCAGCCGGTCAGGCGGGGGCAGCTGTGGTGTAGGGCTCCGCCCTCGCAGGCGCGGCGGCCGCGAGCGCTCCCACTCACATCGGGGCAGCTCTGCGCCACCGCGGAATAAGAGTCCCGACGCGACGCCATTGTAGACGGCACTACAGGTACCATCGACTCTTTTAAACTATCATTTTCCACGAGCGATTCTTTACTCGCCTTAGCCGAAAAGCTCGATTGATTTGACTTCAGCTTGATGTTGTCCAACGTTATCACTCGCCGCTTTTTGTCAACGATCTCGTTGAAGACGTAGCCGTCGGGCTCCTCCGCCGGCAGGTTCGGCAGCTCGAACTCGTTGCCCTGCGCAAGAGTGTCCTCGCTGCCGCGCGACCCATACTTCGACCAATCCTCCAATTGTATGAGTATACTTTTCACTTCGTCGTTCGACATTTTCTCACCTTTAGTTTCGCTGGTGTCAGTTTTGTTAGACTCGTATTGTATGTCGGCTAAACTAGAACTAGTTTGTATATTACTTAAGACTTTGAACGCTTTTTCATTGCGAACGCACAAGTTTGGACTAGATTGGCAATTTCGCTTGTAGTTTTTGACACAGTAGCTTAAGTTGATATTATTGAAATGCTTCGTTAACGCCTTAACTTTACCGAAGGACGGTCTATATTCGTCAGGGGACTTCCATGACTTTCTATCTACACTATCTAGGATCTGCGTGGCACCTCTCTCCACGGGAGTGTGAGCCGCACTTTTAGCATATACAAAGCCCTCGTTCATAGTTTCATCGTAAGATTCCGATGTGGAGTACGTGGACGGAGCTTCCGTGTCTTCAGATTTACTAGAGAACGATTTCGACATATTAAACAATGCCCTTCTTAATCTACAATGCATATCATCTATTTTTTTGGACTCTCGTTTAACATTTAAAGTTAATTCCAGTTTCCTCGGGACCGGTACCGGAAATTCTATGGTTTCTTCCACATCCATGGGTGAGCAAGGTGTCTGACAAGTAGCATCGGCGGTTTCTATTTTCTCATCTGGTAAGTCTAGGGATATAGAGGGCAATATTCTGCGAATTTTCGGCGTAGCTACTTTATCGTTGGCGCAGTCATTTTCGAATATGACGGGTTCGAAGGTAGGTTCATCGATGAACGGTATTGGTTGCGTCTCCGGCTGCGGGATCCGGCAGCACTCGCAGGCACTGACGCACTCGTTGACGGCGGTGCAACGACGGCTGTAAGGACCGTTCTCTTTGGGGCGGGAGTTAAATAAATCTAGCGTGAGCTTGGTGTCTATGGGCTTCATTTGGGGCGGGAGGCAGACGGTTTCGCCGCTTTCGCTGGACTGGTCGTAGTTGGCGGGAGGCTCGGGCACTTGCGGTGGCTCCTCCTGGGGCACGTGGCTGTCGTAGGTCGTGGTATCGCTGCCAGGGTTCAGTTCGTCAAAGTCTTCGCACGTGAACGTGAAGACCGGGATCGGTCGCGGCGGCGGCGGTCCGCATTTCAGCTCTAAAGGGCAACCTGGAGTATCAGGAGACAAGTCCTCGCGCAGCTGATCATTCTCTCTGTCTAGAGTGATAATGAGCCTGGGGATCGAGCCATGGTAGTGCGGGTGGCAGTCCTCACTCTCGTCCGTACTCGATTCGGTAGATTCATCTCTAATGAGATGACATCGATCGTTGCACGGCCGGCGGCCATATCCTGTAAAATTACACTCTCGTGAGTTATCTTACCTGACAAGACGTCTAATAACTGAACCAAACAATGTACTGAAACAAAAGCAAAGTACTGACATAACTGACTAAAATTCGCCCATTGTGGACGTTGATCCGCAAAATAATAACACAAAGCACGTTTGATAGTTGTAGGTTAGAGGGAGATAGGGTGTCGGTGGATTGGTGGAGAGAGTGAAGGAGAATGGGCATGGATAGTCAATTGATTGTGGTAGCAAGCTCAATGCACGAACGGGGACACTGGATGGATGTGTATCCAGGCGTGTCCTTCCATCCGTCCAGAGGAGAAGAGACAGACTGCGGACAGCAGCTAGCTGGTTGGGTTGTGAGTAATATTCACTTGAGTTTTGGTATTATGTAACTAAACTACCAAACTGAAAAGTAAAATCAAAATCAAAACAACAAATAAAAATACCGTGGATTGAGAAGGAGTGTCACGAGATTGTTTTCAACCATCGATGATGACACACAAGTCTGTTCTTCCTTACCTGTGACGGTGTCCAATAATAAAACCAAATAAACTGGAAAACAAAATATTGACCAAAACAGAAGCTAAAAAAGGTATAGGCATTTCAAACACTGGTTTCCGGGTTAATGGCCAAGTTAAAATAAACTGAAAAGCAAAATATTGATCAAAACAACAAAAAAGTTTTTGTCATTTTAAACACTGATGTCCGTGTCAATGGCCAAGTTAAAATAAACTGAAAAGCAAAATATTGACCAAAACAGCAACAAAAAAATGTTTAAGCATTTCAACCACTGATTTGCCTGTCGTTGCACAAGTGAAGGGAGCAGGGGAGAGATGTAGGTTGAGTGCAGTGGAGTGGAGGAGAGGGAGAAGGATAGTGGTGAGACAGGCATAGTTGCCTGCGGTGAAACCAAATATACTGAAAAGCAAAATATTGACCAAAACAGCAACAAAAAAGTTTTAGCATTTCAACCACTGATTTGCCTATCGTTGGACAAGTGGAGAGAACAGAGGAGAGATGTAGGTTGAGTGGAGTGAAGAAGAGGAAGACGGATAGTGGGGGATAAGACAGAGATAGTTGCCTGCAGTGAAACAAAATAAACTGAAAAGCAAAATATTGACCGAAACAGCAACAAAAAAGGTTTAGGCATTTAGGTTTGCCTGTCGTTGGTCGTAGAAAAAGCAGAGGAGATGTAGTTGGAGAGGAGAGGAGTGGAGTGGAGAAGAAGAAGACTTATAGTGGGTGTGAGACAGAGATAGTTGCCTGCGGTGGCGAGCTCGGTGCGCGGCGAGGCGGGGCGCAGCAGCGCGGGGTGCGCGTTGGTGAACGTGCCGCGGTTGCGGCGCAACGGGTCCTCGTACTGGATCGCCTCTGCGCCATCACCACACTCGGTTACACTAACAGCTTTGCCATAGGCTCGATGATTTCAGCGCCCGTTTTATCGTCTAGCTAGATAACGATTGACATGCTGCCTACTTCTTAACTGATGTTTAGTATTTGTAAAAATATTATGATCGGGTGTTAATGACGGTAGTTGTTGACATTGAATGGGTGATTTATAAAATAAGGACGCGCGTACGAGCTGAAATCACGTTGATAGATGTCATTGTCCGGCAGTCGCCGGTGTCTTTGGTGTCACTGCGTCGTCCTTGCTCCCTTCCCCATTGCCATCAGTATGCTTAACAGGGTGCCTTTGGCTTTCAAAGTAAAAAGTAAATAGTGTTGAATAATTTCGGCGGGCTGGTTAGAACCACGTTAGCTCAATTGGAAAGAGCACCTGACCCGGTATGTCAGAAGGGTGCAGGTTCAAATCCTGCTCGTGGAAATTTTTTCAACATTTGTGAATGAGACTTTATTTCTTAAAATTATAGGTAGATATTCGTTGTAGATATATTCAAAACTTAACATTATCTTAGCACCTCGCCGATAGGCAGGAACAGTAAACGGAGAGTGAGATCACGAAACTATATATTCGTATCACATAAATATTTAACGAAAATTACATTATAAATAACACTACAGTAAGACCTATCATTACAACCTGGTTAAAAACACATTTAAATAGATTTACAAACGATTTAACTTATTTTTTACTTAGTAAGTATTATTATATAGAAGCTGAGCACTTACCAGGTTTTTGGTTGTATGTCGGTTGGTGAAGGAGCGTGGCCAATCCGTGTAGAACTGCGCCTTGCTTCGCCACCTCGAGCGTTACGACTGGGCCCGTTCTCATCAGGTACTCTGCAGCCTACAGGCGATACAAATGTAAGTTAGAATTGAGCAATAATCTATCAAATAATATTAAAGCCATGTCACTGGACTATCTGGATTACCGAAGGTTAATTTCATAACAACAACCGAGACTATCGGCTCAACATACTTTCCGAAATGATGGGAGAAGTTTGAGATTCAATTTGGTCACCCATACCAGCACTGTAAAAACATTACATTTTTGATTTGGATTTTATTATTCAGATACTCCTTTGATATCATAATCATATTTGTATTAGTGATCTCTCCTTTTGAAATGAAATGAGAGCTTTGAAGTTTGTATGGAATAACGAAATATGAATAACAAATACATACATGCGTGTGTTCTGTTTGTTGTGACAGGTTTACCCCAGGACAGGCTCCAGTCTCTCACAAAGTTTCAGTACCCAATCTTGTTTTGTGTCAAAGCTACTGCTGTGCGCTACTAAGGGTATAAAAAATGTAGTGTATTATACCTTTTCCTGTGTGATGCCGACGAGCGACTGGCCGTCGACGGACAGCAACTGGTCGCCGGCCGCGAGCCGCCCGTCCGCCGCCGCCGCGCCGCCCGCCACCACCGACTTTATGTATATGCCCAGCTTGTTCTGCCCGTAGCCCTGCAAACATTTGTTTTTATAGACAAATTCTGAACTGTCAAATTTTGTGGAAAATACGCAATATTGCCGCAGTCTTTAAAATAAAAAATCTAACTGCAATCAAAAAACAATCTTATTTTTACTCTATTACAGAACAATCAATGCCATTTCAAACTATATGCAACCACCTAGAATTTAATTGCTTATCCTCGTAGAACCGCATTCATAGTAGATGCGATTAAGTAATAACTCATTTTTTTAAAGTGTTGGTTGCCTTTACACCGTAACTGGAATTTAGGAGGAACGAGAAACTTTAGGTTCCTCAAGAAGGGAAAATAAAATCACGCAAGCGATTTCCTATCCCCTATTAGATATTCAAAGGCATTTAACCAGTTTTGTGAGTTAAAAACCAGAGTGGGCCTTTAAACGCGAATTCCTCAGTTCGAGTTTATTATTATTGTTACTTAACAGTAGAGCACTGAGACGTACCTTGGCGGCCACGATGCTGAGCCCCATGCCGCTGGAGTTCTTGTTGAGCTGCACGATGGAGACGCGCGGGTCGGGCGCGCGCGGCGGGCCGGCGGCGGCGTGCCCCATGTACACGGTCCAGGCGCCGGCGGCGTGCGGCTGGTGCGCGAGCCGGCACAGCCCGCCGCGCTGCAGCGGCGCCACGAACTCCGCCAGCCCGGGCGGGACGCCGCGCACCACCTCCGCGCTGAACCCGTCGCCGGGGATCAGGAGCCCGGTGCCCAGCCACACGCTCTCTTCTAAGCGGATCTGGGGAACACACCGACGTTATTGTAGCTCAACCGTTAATGACAAAATACATGTCACCATGCATTGAACCTTATAAAATTGTGAGTAAATGAAAACCGATGAAAAACATATAATTTACGCTGTGAGATCAAATTACAATTCTGCCGCGCAATTTAAGAAGTTGCAGTAAAGAACATGTGAACACTTTCGAGAAAATAGATCGTAATGTCAGCACCTCAAATATCACAATCACAAACACAGTAAGTGGTACTTACTGCGTTCATAAATTGTGCGGCAGAATTTAAGAATAAACATTTAAATAAAAGTAAATTTGTTGAACTTTAACAGTGTTAGAAAAACATAGTCTAGTCAATAAACAGTTAGGTTTGTTTTCTTAAATGCTGAAATATTTATGATAAGTGACATATTAAGTTTATGTTTGTACTGTAAAATTCGTGTATTCATTTAAAACAGTTATCAAATAAAAAGTTAATAATACCTAGTCCCAACAAATTAATTTATATAATGAAAAAAAAAAACAAACCTAAAAAGTAAATATGAAGCAAAGCAAACGTACCTCCCGTCCATCTGATCGATGCAGCTCATCAGACAGCGCACGCGCATGATTAACTGCCGCTTCCAACACCTCGGGCGGCGCTAGCGGGGCGAGTAACGCCCGCACTTGCACCGAGTTCAGCTTGAAGCAGGCCGCGAGCGCCGCGCGGGCCTCGTCCGCGGTGCGGTACTCGCCTTGAATTAGGCGAGCTAGTAACAAAATAGTGCAAATTTAAAAAAAAAAACAAAAACACGTTTATTGATAGTTATTTTATTTAGAAGTAGATGGAAAGTGGAAATATATGTAGAAACAGTTTAATTTTAGCATCTTTCTCTTATTTGAAGTGTCAGTAGGGTAGCTAACCGATGAATTGTATTTGAGAAATCTGTTTCATCATCTGCATAACTTCCCGTTTATGTCGGAAAAGCCGACAAAGGGACAGGAGTTCCAAGATACTCACACATCGGGCGATCGGCTAGCAACCCATCACTTATGTTATCTATTCGTCATCGGATACTTTGTTTATGCTAAATGTGGCGTCGGGTCACTAATGGCGAGTTTACTCAAAATTGATGATTTCGACGCTGTCTACCCTTTTTTGTGAGAAGGACGTGAGAGTATATATGTATGATTATATATTGATGGGCACTTACCGGCCTGGTGCGTCCTGGCCAGATGGCAGTCGGCGGCTATCTCTAACCCCTGCCGCTCAGCCCACGCCGCCAGCAATGCAAAACGCGCCGACAGCGCCGCGCCCCACCGGGCGCTGATCGTGCCCGGCTCCGTCACCAACTGGCCAGGAGTTATCAACTTAACAAATGTATAGCATGTTACATATAAACGCATTGCCTATATAGGCAATGAATCGATTTCAGTCATTTTTATTAAGGTATTTTTATCATAATAAAATTTAAATTAAGTAAATTACAATGTCACTTTTTCGTTAAACAGTCGAAACGCTTATCTACAAACTACTTTTTGGGTGTGCGTTTATTATGTTCCATTATGTATACGATTATGTTAGTCAGTTTATTGAGAATATATTATATTATGTGTTAGAAACGATAACCAGAGATTCAGATTCCTAACTTAGCTGGCTTACAAATTAACCAGGGCTGTAAAGGTTTGATAAGAACTTTAAAACGATAAAATATTAATTACGGAAACTATAGATCTAGCTTGTATAATGTTTTGCACCGTGTGACGCTTGTGTATTGACTATTTTTATCTGAAATTGAAAAATAAATAAAAGTAAGTGCTGGCAAAAGGTGAAACGATGAGACACTGACCTTGTTGAAACAGACGGCGTTGATATAATGGAAGAGGTGCGAGAACAGCTGTATCGTGAGGGCTGCGTTTACTCGGCATCGACGCAGCAGCACCATAGCCGCGGCTAGAGTCTGCAGCGTCGGCGCAGTGGCTTCGGTGGCGTCAGGGATATTAGGGTTGGTCAGGGTGGCGAGAGCGCGCGATAACTCTTCTTGGAAGCACGATACGAGGTTGCTGGTAAAAACATATTTTAAATAATCAAATATACAGGATAAGCGGATGATAGCAACGTAACAAACATTTGTAATCTGAAAATAAATTTCAGAAAAATAAGCAATCTAAACGGGCTATTTCGAATTTATTAGGGAATTAATCATTCACTATTTCTGATTCGCTCATAGAATAGAACCAGACATGCAAAAGTTTTATGTTTATGGTAACTACTATTCTACATTATTCTAATGAACGTACAATCCTTACGTTTTCATTACAAGATGGTTTAACAAATAATTAACATATCTTACCTAAAGGCATTTTGAACCGTTGTCGGCAGCAAATCTTGCGCTTGCGTTGAAAACGATGATATGTGACGATCACACTTTAGGAAATGTAGTAGTTCGCTGGCATTAGCCATCCAAAACGCCTGAGCAGCCGAGTCGGTACAACGTTGCTAAAATAATAAAAACCAAATTATTACTAAGCTCGTGACTATAATTACTAGCTTATAAACGTCACACTGCAGGGCTCAAGCTTTCCTACCTGAACAATAATAGCCCAACGAGGGTTTGACGATTTGCCATTATACGACAAGAATTGGAACCAACGGATTAACGTGCCTTCCTAAGCACGTAGCAGTTTGAACTATTTGAATTTGTTCACCCATTAAGTGAACGGTCATTTCGAAAGTTGCTTCACTTGCAACAACAACGTCGTATGTACACACGCCTGCACATCAGACTACCACAAACTGTCAAATTTCCTCAATAGACTTTGAACTTTATATAAATGGCATACGGTTGAACATTTATTGAAGAAATTCGACAGTTATGGATTAGGTTTATGTGCAGGCGTCTGTACTTCGTATTAAGATGCTACGACTACATAAAAACTAACGCTATAAAACCCAAGTAAATAAGGCTTATAAACATTTTAGTAAGGGACAGTTTTAATAATTCGAAGAAATTTACCTGAACAGTCTCATGAATGAGAGTGGCAACGTGGTGCAAGAACGCGGTGAGCTTGTGGGCTCGTTCCGTCGGGGTCAACTCGGGTCGGTAGTGGGTTGATGCTCGATACCTGTTACAAGAAACATAGATACCATAAATTATATGTTAAAAGTACAATTATGTTGACATACATGGTGGTTGACCACCAATCCGCACTGGGCCCGCGTGATGGTTTATGGCATGTTCTCCCTATCCCTCCATCTATAGGGAAGGTTCGTCATCGTACTTATTAGCTCGTTTTATGTCCCCACTGCTGGTGACGATGTTAAAAACTATTTGTAAATAATACCTCCGCCTTAACGAGAAAACTTTACGAGTATAAAAGCCTTATGTATTGATCAAACGAGAGGCTCAAATTACAAGTTCAGAGCTGCTGTTTTAATATTAAAAAACGGGAAATAATTTATTTGTATTACAAAATAAATATTTGGTCAGCAGAATTATACAATCCGTCAGCATAAGAAATCCTTACTGTTGGTTAGGTTAAGTTAAAAAAAAATCCCGAGCGTAGCGAGGTCACGGAAGTAGCCCAGTCACGGAAGGGGGAAGCGGCATAAGACTACTGTTCAGAATGATAAGTTGCAGACTGATTTAGAAATACTTGCTGACCATAAGTTGCTGCCCAACTAGCATTTTTTTGCTAACAAAAATACGAATACTTTGCTAACCGTTTAAATAACAACCGTTTTAATAACCCTTAAAATACAGGCGATTCTAATTTTTTTTGTAAAAAATCTCTAAAATATTTTGCAATGGTGTGGTCCGCAATTTGCGCAGCGCCACACTCGTGGCACCCAGGGGTCACCTCTCTCTTCGCCACCCGATGCAGGGACCGAACGACACGCAGTAAACACCTTCACCAAGCGGAAGGAGTAAGGACACAGCGCCATGCCGGGAACTGCGCCTGCCCTTTGACACTTGGCTAAATGTGCAAACCGCACAGGAAAGGAAAAACGTAGGAGCTTGTTCTACGTACCGTGCGCACAGGTACAATGTAGACGGGCGCCAGCTTAAACGTGGGCTCGTGACGACGGCCGCCAGGAACTGCGCCTGCCCTTTGACACTTGGCTAAATGTGGAGACCGCACCAAGCCAATAAAGAAAGAAAAGAAAGTAGGAGCTTGTTTTACGTACCGTGCGCACAAGTACAGCGTGTAGACTGGAGCCAGTTTGAACGCGGGCGCGTGCGGGTCGAGCCGCGTGATGACAGCTGCCAAGAACTGCGCCTGCCCTTGCTCCGGGAACTCCAGGACCGCGGGCAAGATGGCTTCCTGGCCCGGGCGAGCCGCGGGAACTGTCGCGCTCATTCTATAACCAACACTTGTGTGAATACTGCGTTGTGAAGATAAAAGCCCGGGCTCGACTGCTTAAAAGGGCTCATCAATGACCTCGCTCATTTCGCAGTCGAGCCCGGGCTTAAGGGTGCCTTGCACCAGAGATGTGCGAGGTACCTAAGCTGTGGACCAATAGGATTGCTTCACATTGCGGTGTAAAATAAATTAATCCTTTTGGTAATGTTACTTGAAGTTTGACACGAGTATGTCTCTCTTCAAATTGTTATATTGAATTTACAATGCTATATGTAAGGTCGTTTCGAGTCACACAAGGAAGGCAGCATCTTTCAAGTGCTATCTTGATTGATTGTGTTATTTATTATTTAGGCCACATAATGCACCATAAATATAGCTTGCCTAAAAGCACTTAAAATTCATACAAATTCAGAGCATCATATTTTTAAAATAAAATCGCGCAATAGGAAAATTCAAACTTGCCACACACCACTGTTTTAAATGTAAGGTGATAATTTTGATGAGTAATTCCAATACCTAATTATTAAATTAATTTTGTTAATTTTGTGAAACAAGTGATTTGTGTATTTGGACAACATTGTATGGTTAGGTTTTGTAGTGTAACCAAAAATTTAACAAAACACGTAACATACACACCACATAGAAAAAAAAGTTTACACAAAATATGAGTGGGCGGAAGCAATACCTGCTGTCGTGTCCAGAACCGCCGCTTTTGGCGCTGCATATACTTTTAGTTTCCACATTGCCGTCCAAGTCGAAGGTGGTTTCGTAGTTGTCCTTGTACTGAGAGTTCACCGTTCTATTGGGTATCGCGTTTTGATCCTGCTCATTGTAGACAGAGCCAGTGTGTTCGTCGGCGATGTAGTCGTCACCGGTCGGTATCACTTGCTGGGACATCATGAGCGACTCGTTGTCGAGTTTCAGCGTGTTGTTGTTGTAGGGGCGGTCGTGGTCTTCGAGGCGAGTGGCGTCGTCCTCTCTATAAGATCGGGTCGTGTCGTCGGCGTAGGAACGGGACGCGTCGTCCCTGTAGTAGGTGTCGTGGGAGACGGGGCTCATCGTGCGCGTGTAATCGTCCGTCGTGTTCGCGTTCGAGTCTGTCGCGAGCGGATCCGAATTCGGTGACACTGCGCTCCCGGGCGACGTCGGCGATCTAACGTGGGGGTAACATACACAAGCGAATGGTCGTGAGCCAGTGATAGTAACAGTAACATGCAAAAGAAAACAAACATGATAGATGACGAACATAAAAAAAAAACAACAACATTTAAAAAAGTGATTGAGAGAAGCGTAACGCTAATAGTGTACGTTATCAGTTGAGTTTGTTAAAATAATAAATAATTTAGTTTACTACGGAACATAAATAGTGAATGGGTAGACTAAGTTGTTGGTAAACTAATAAAATGTTTATTTTGTAAGGCATTTTCTACAGAACACGACATTGGCGGTGTTTGAGTGCATATGTGTGCTGACCTGTCGTAGATGGAGCCGGAGCCGAAGTGCTGCGACTGGGACAGGTTTCTGTTGAGGATATTCTCTTGCATGGGATCCACGAAGCGAAACGTGGACACGCGCCCAAATTTCAGCAAGCAGCCATGCTGTCAAGCAAAATAACATAACAAAATCATGACAGTAATTCAATATACGAGTACGTAAACAAAGTTTTTACGGGAATTATCGCTTACGAGCGGTTGGGTCAGCCCGTGACCACGGCCGGTGCAACTAGGTCTAAATATAGGATATAAAAAGGTATGCCAAGAATACCTATGCTAAGGAGCGTAAAGAGTTTTGTTAAACAGTTAAAAACTTTGTTAAAAATGGAGCGCGAAAGTTTAAAAGGCAATGAAGGTAGTTACATAGTTGAAAAAGCCGTCGCCCGGAATGACAAAGGTCGTGAGAGTTCGAGGCCCATGCAAGTCGTTTGTATAGGTTCTGTAAATAAGTTTTATTAATTTCGGCGAGTTGGATTGAGCCATGATAGCATATTTGGCAGTGCACCTGATCTGGTATGTATGTCATGGGGTGCGGGTAC
The DNA here is from genome assembly GCA_949315975.1 of Eudonia truncicolella. Taxonomy (NCBI): domain Eukaryota; kingdom Metazoa; phylum Arthropoda; class Insecta; order Lepidoptera; family Crambidae; genus Eudonia; species Eudonia truncicolella. The sequence goes on along the minus strand of OX438830.1, from coordinate 14,651,470 downwards.
GAATCCCGCTCGTGGACTTTTTTCAACACTTTACCTTTTGTTCAAATTGTAATTTGTTCGCAACAATATTTGCGTAAAATTATATGAAAATAATTATAAGTTCTGTATTTAGTTTCGATGCAAATGTGAATGCAACATAAGAATATAAACAAAAAAATTATAACGCAACTTATAAATAACTTACATAATTATTATTACATATACTTATATAAATAACTTATAAACTTCATTAAAGTTTTAAAATAATTCAGAGTCGTTTGATATTTAAACTTCCATTTTCTGCGGCAAAAGTATAAATTGTATTTTCAAACAACGACAAAAGTTCTTTGCGCGCGGGCGACAAATCGCTCCGTGTAGAGTTGTTTGCGAAGGATACCTGTTTAAACATTTATGGGGAGTCCGCCAATTCACGGCACTTACAACATTTAAATAGACTACGCAGGGGGGGGGGGGGGGGGGGAATGAAAAAAGTGGCATGATTCTTTTTGCAATGGAGCGGACGCATAACATAGTCACGGGCGACTACTTTGATACTAAACATATCCGGTTATTTTTTACTACTACTACTAATTTCTAACATAATTTAAGTTTTATATTACTAACAAATTTATTAAATATGTATGTTAGACTTTAAGATGTTTATTTAAGGGCCATTATCGCCTGAAAGAAAGGATTATTCTTTTCTATTCTGGGGGTCCCTAGGGGGGCGAACGACCAGTTGGACGCCCCAAAAAAATAAATTAAAGTCTACTTTTTGTTTTTAATTTCATAATATGCGATTAGTTTCATAAATCGCAACTTTGTGTGGTTTGAGCGATTATAGCGGTACTTAAACCTAAGTAGAAGTACAATCCAAATATTATGTAAACCTTTTCATATGAAAGGTTTGCGCCCCTTAACTAACACAATAAAAATAGACGCCGTAAAGTGTCGACTCCCTGTTTCCTCGAGAAGTCCCGCTCGCGCGAGTGCTCCGCAAATGTGACGGAACGAGTTTACGACCAAATGGAATAAGTGCATATAATATTAGAGAATCATTTGTTGAATCGTTTTTTGGAATAATAACAAATATAAGGCGATATTGACCCAATCACAGTCATTTATGTCTAGAAATAGCAAAAAAAATGTATTTATTTGAGAATTTCGCGGCGACTACAAGTCCGCTACAAATATTTATATGTATGTATGTATGTATGTATGTATGTATGTATGTATGTATGTATGTATGTATGTATGTATGTATGTATGTATGTATGTATGTATATATGTATGTATGTATGTATGTATGTATGTATGTATGCTTAGATCTTTAAAACTACGCAACGGATTTTGATGCGGTTATTTTTAATAGATAGAGTGATTCAAGAGGATGGTTTATATGTATAAATACATGGATAATATAGTAGAGAAACACTAATAATTTTAGAGGTTTCACATTCTTTTGATCTATCTCGTAGGGTTCAGCCAGTGAACCCTACGAGATAGATCAAAATAATGTACAACAGTAGGTCTACAAAAAAGTCTGCGATAGCATATGTCTATCTCTTAGGGATAACCCACAATCATATTTTTTTCTTTTACTTTTTACGAGAAATAATGGCTTATTTACGCACTTAAGCACCTTATCCAATTAAGCACCTGCATTTAATAAAGATCAATATTAGATGCACAATGCCCTTTACAGCATGTAATTTAAATGAATATTTTCGAAGATATTACAGATTTAAAATGCAGGGACATAGCGGTTGCGTGTATCAGCATTGCACCCGTGCGAAGCCGGGGCGGGTCGCTAGTAACCCTTAAATTAAGATGTTAACTTTCAGCGGTAGTAATAATCATGAAGTGTTTAAACTTTCAAGATTACGTTTTTATAATATCAGAGTAGGAGAAGGGGGGTAGTATAGGCTAATACCACTTACCACGTTGTGGTAAGTGGTACATTTTTATTTTTAAAGAAATTGCTGGTGGCTTTTGCAGTATAACCAAACTTTTTTGTGGACGGTGAGAAATATAGAGGGTTTCTCAAGCCGTCTGATCGAAAAATGCTCAGAGGGTTCACTAGAGGAGATAGCACCACGCAAGCATCTCCTTTCCCTACTAGATTCTCCGAGGAGTTCGGATCGGAACGAGTTGGGATAAGAGGGCTATTCGTGCGTGCGTACCTGTAACCGCTGCGTATGCGTAACACGGCGACCGTTGAGGTAGACGTGTGCATCGGTGTGGAGCGGCGTGACGGTGTGCCCGCCGGCGTCGGCCGGCGCGACCACGCAGTGCCGCGGCTGGATCGACGGCCCGTACAGCTGGAGCGCGGTGCCGTTGCCGGACCCCACCTGGTCGCAACGAAAGTATCTTCAGTAATATAGAACGCAAAACAAAACACAATCAAATCATACAGCCTGACCATGGAACCAAGGACAAGGAGACTGCAGAAGGTTAACTTCATACAAACGCGCTCGTGCAACGTACGTATAGGCAACCTCTCACGGACACGCAATCTCGCAACAGCTGCGGTTAGAATGTTCAGCGATCCCTGTTCGTGCATGGGGTCTATGTCTATGTATAAGCTGCCCGAGCGCGGTATGTATTAAGCTTAGCTTATGGTGTCTCCTTATTTTGTGTTTAACCGCTGTGTAATGAACGTTTCGACCGCGCAAAAGAGACCCCTCGTCGCGCCGCCGCGAAGATATCTAGGCCGTTTTGGTACGTATCAAAAATATAAAAGTGAGTTACGAAATACATAGATCACATCATAATCAGTCTAGCAGTAGACACTGAGCAAGTAATCACTACGTTACAGTAGACTGCTGTACGTAGACCTCGTCCAATGTACGAGTATGCCACCAGCCCGAATTTGTGCGATTCAGTTACATTTTACAATGTAATTAATAGCAACATGAGCCAAGCCGGATTAGAAGTGCTAACGGGCCGTAGTTTAGTGACCCTTGATCTATGGCAAATTCTTATTACCGGTTGAGAATCAAGAACTGTGCGCTGTTCTAATCTAGCGTTTAAATTGAACATAGATTAGCATCTGCATGGGTTAGTCTGCTAATTCTGAAGAACATAACGGTTTTTCCGTATAACCTTCGCGATCGGTTTGGTACTCCACTATCGCTATTATAAACAATATTTAACCCATTCCCTGTCCCATGAATTACATATGATACATAACAATTGAAAACCAATTGTTATAATTCTTGGACAGGGAACCTGTTAAATTAAAGATAACGGTTCGACGTTGGTGTCGTTTAGTTTATGTCTCAGAAAAGAAGAAAGAGACAAAAATCAAAGTCACCTAGTAGTTGCAACCTTGCCGCTGTGTATCAAATTAGAAAGAAGAGCGTATGCCAGTATTTTTCGTTTCGTTTCTTGTTAACGTAAGGCCTCCCGCCGGCGACGCACAAAACCGACATAAATGTTGGCGTGCATAAGTGCTTGAAAAAGCCTGCGGTGAACAAAGCTATTTTTACTTCAATTCCACCTTAAAATTCTTTTGACCTAAAAAAGTAGAAAAGTTGAGTTGCCTTTGTGAGAATGCAATTCGTTATTCATGTTATGGGAGCACGATCTAATTCGTATTCCGCATCGCAGATGAATGTTACATAAATCATCATGCATAAGAGCGTCGCCGGATCGTTTTCTAGTTTGCAACTTTAAAAAATAAAATTATAATATTCTTAGTTTTTGCTATAATAATCGCAAGGAGTTCCCGAGTATAATTCTCAGAAGGCATTCACACATTAACCTAATGTAATAAGATGAACAAAGAGCCACCGATAGAAATGCAATTTGTTGATTTTTACATGTTTAACTTCCCATTTGGATAATAATAGCACATGGGAAGATTGGACTAAATCCCACAGTAACGCTACCCCAAAAAAGTGATGCCTGCCATCTCTTGAAATTTGCATCACAACTGGAACGCGATAGCCGCTGCCGTAACGAGCTCGTCCAGCGAGTTATTTAAATTAAATATTCTTTAATATTTAGGAAACTTATGTACCGCTTGTATAACAGCAACTATGGATGGATAAAAATAATAAATAGTAAGTTTCTTACAAAACAGCACAACAGTGTCAACATTTTTGAAACAGTCTATAAAGATTCTTATAAGTGTAAGATAAATTACTTATTTTACCTAAATATGGAAATATTTTTGTCCAATTTTATATTAATTTAATGCTTTGACTTCACATATCGTCGGCGAATTGACAATACTTGTTGTATATACTTTTTTAAATACTTTTGTATGGTTTCGGAAGTGTATTTGTACAACAAATTTAGATGAAAGTTACATTTTTATGTTGGTACGCTGGCAAGCATACCTACGGCCTATATGTTGGAAAACGGCCACCGTGTGCAGCGGCGCTGTAATACACAGGACCCTTCAAACCGGAACACAGCAATTCAAAACAATGGTGCTTGGCGGCTGAGGGTAGTGGACTATACGTGTGCACGGAACAACTCGCTCGAGCACTAGCCTTAAAAGTACCGGATAAAGAATGCGCTTCGGCGCGTCCTGATCTGGCGCTATGACCTGACGCAGAAGGTCCCTTGTGCTTGCGCAAGGTTGTCTGACACCTACTTTGTAACCTGACGGTTGGTAGGGGGTGTCAGTATGAACTTTAAAGTCGCGTGTAGTGGGCTGTGGTTGGCGACGACGGGCGACTGCTGCACGGTTGCACTGCGTTCCATATTAAAACACAGGCTGTCAAACGGCTGCTTTTAACATGGGAACGCATGGCAGCAGTCCGACGCCGCCTGTCTAAATTGAAAGCGACCTTAAGCTTAACGGCCTCAAGCCCCATTCAGTAGGATTCTGAGAATCCCAGGCATATAGGCATTTCGCCGTAGATATGCACCCTTAGGCCAGTCGCACTTTGCATACGTTTTCGCACGAATTCGACTCATACAAACACGTACGAAAACGCACGATACATCCTGATCCTCCGACTACTATGGTACCTCGCACGCTAGGTTCGAGCTAGTAGTGCGTGTACGCACGTTCGACGTAGTTCCGACGTCCGAAATCAATCCCGACTTGTTTGGATTATTCATACGTTCAATATCGTCGTATGTTAAAGTATGAGTAAAATTCTTACGAAAACGCATCCAAAGTGCGGCTGGCCTTAAAAATTGTGTTGTGCGTATTTTACCTCAACGACGTCGGTGATGCGCAGCCGGCGGCCGTTCTCGAGCGCCGCGCCGTCGGGCGTGACCTCGATGAGCACCGGCTCGTTGCCGGGCCGGCCGCCGCTGCCGATGCTGCCGCCCGCCTTCTTCTTACGCCGCCGCGGCTGCGCGTCCGCCGGCCGCCGCCGCACGTGGAACATGATGGAGCCTGGCAAACAGAGAGAGCGGTCAGTGATAAGACAATTTAAAAATTTTAAACAAAGGCCAGCTCAAGAGTACATTCAACCGGCGAGTATGAAGAAATTAATGTGAGTAGATGCAGCGAAAGAAGTATATAAGAATCGCAGCAAGTGACAAGAAGTGATCTCTGGGAGTCAGCGTGACTTTCTATACAAACTTAACGCAACAGTCATTAACTACTTTTCAGTACACTTTACAACATTGCTATTATTTTACATGTCAACTAACAACAACAAACCAGCTGTTCAATCAGCTGATGTCACATCCACAATACCATTTATAAATATATACATCTATATACATATAATGACTTGTCCTGACTGATTCATCACCGCAGAGCCTAAACTGCTGATGCTAATTAGATGAAGTTTGGACTGTATGTTAATTGAGTGACGTAACCAGCCACTAAGGATTTTACAAAAATCACAGTCAAGTCAAATAGGGGGTAAGAATATGTATTGAAAGTCCGTCAGTTTAGAAGTAAAATACATGAAAACTGGTATTTGGCTTCTTGAAAAGAAATAAAGAATGAAATGTCTCAGGAATTTTGTTTATTTTCTTTTAAAGGAGTAAAAAAGGGAAGATTTTTTCTTTTTAAAGTAATAAATAACTATCAAAATGAATAATTTAATCGATCTACATATAGATTTATCAATAAAAATTACGTGTTTTAGCATTCTAGAGAGGTGAAATAAGGGTGGAAAGTTGTATGGAAATCTGTAATTCCTTAAATTTCGGTATTTGGCCTGGTAAGAAATTGTTTTGAATTGTAAAGAAAGTGTTTCAGGATTTGGAAGTGTTTTTGGATTGGAAAATGATCTCTTAAGTCTATGACAATTTGTACAGGAGGTTTCAATACTGACCAAAATTACTTATCTTTATTACGTTGTTTTGTGTTAGACACTTTTTACTTATACCCTTATGATATTTACCTTTAATAAGTTTGACTTTTATAATGAAAAACACAAGTCGTGTAACCCACGTGAGCAAAGCCGCGAACAAAAGCTAGTATTCCATATAAATGCATTATTTTACAACAATACAACGACCTCTACACGTCCTTAATATGTTACACATTCATGGATAAAGTGATACTTTTAATCGACGTGATTCGCAACGTTAAGCATAATTTTCGTCGCGGCAATCGTGTATGCCGACCGGTTGTCATTTCTTAAATGACCACTGCCATACAATGTCAACAGCTTACGGTCAACAATAACGAATCTGCCGCGCCGATCTATCAGCTAAAGTCACTTCAAGTACCATTCCACTTAAAAATGCACTTAATTGAAGTCTCTAAGCGACTGCAGCACTTAGTAAACCTAATGGGCTTTCAAAATCTGATACAGTTTCTCAAATTCTATGCTCTTGAATGTCTATTTCAAATTGTCGGCCGCATATCTGAAGTATGTAACAGTGCAAGCATGCATTACAAAATACTGTATAAAATTACGCAAGAGCATTCTTCTTGTGTATATTCATGTATTTAAAGGTAATTTTGACTATACCCAAAACCTAGAAATCGCTGGTTCGTTTAGATAATCTCATAAAATTTTACGTTTCAATCAAATTGCAATGTTGACATCATCAATATAGAAATTACGAATCAACTTTTGAATTTGTTCACGAAAAATGAAGAAGTCATTTTCAAGTTTTGTGTACCTATACTAAAAATAATGTTGTATTGTATTCTGTATTCTCCGTGTACACATTACATGCGTTTTACGCTACTATATGAATTTTTAATCTCAAAATGGAAAATACAATTGTAAATTAAATTGCCTAACATGATTTAGGAACATTTCAGGAGCTCCATATTCGGCGAAGTGTGGGGTTAAGTGCAGTGGAGGGTCTGTGCGGGAGAGGGCGGGCGGCCGTGGGGAGGGGCGTCGTCGGTCGTAGCGTCGCTCGTAGCGCGGGGCAGCGAGCGCGCTTCTAGTGTCAACATCATTAGCGTGTACATTGTCGCCCGCCCGACTGAAACTATGAGAGCCGCCGCTACGAGCTACAACTTTCGTAGATGACTGCACAAAGCAGTTCAGGTTCAGACGCTAATTTTCCTCTAAAATTTCCGGTGAGTTGTCAAGGCTCGATAATCTGGGTAAACATGAATTAACATCAGACGGTGACTTTAATTCTTTAGATAAAACAAACTGATTCTTGTTGACTATTCATATATTCATGAACGTAATGTTCAAACAAACAATCCAGCAGTGAACAGTAGCATTATCAAGGTTATAATCGACTAAACAATCGATTTAGAGGTGAGATGTTTTAATATCCATCAATTTTAATTTATCAGATTCCCATTAATCATCTTTGGCTATTAAGGTCATGAAATATACAGGCTGCTTTAAATAAAAATAATACTTCAGAAGTGAAACTAGGGCATAAATAAATAATGCATTTTTTAAAGCCCGTTAAATGACGGTTATATATGCAAATCACACCACTTTAGATGAGTTTTCTCTAGCTTTTCCGATTTCACCCATATAACAGTCATAATAACGCAACCGTTAAAAATGTTAACTACACACAAGAGCTTTGATATCGGTAGCTACCGTACTATTTCTAGTATTAACAATTTCAAACAAGTTGGTATTTTAAGTGCTTACATATTGGAGTAGGCTGCGCTATAAACACCGAAGGCGTCTGTGACTCATTGTATAAACCCATACATAAGCATGTCTGAGGCAGTGCATCACATCACACGCTATACCAAGCAATATAAAATCAATAGGTACCTATAGGCACAATGGAATGCAACATACATTACTGCCCACATTACACAAACGAACCGCTGGATTAACTCAATAAAAGCTGACGCGTACAGACAGACGTGAATCGACGTAGTTTGTCGATGAATAGTTTAGTATACACTTAAAACTCGATGGCATCTGGTGTGAAACGTCGCGTGTTACAACCGAAAAGCAAACACCCACGCACCCCCAAGCTTTATGGGACCGTTATGTGTTGGAAACATAAATTTTATATGTCTTTTATGTTTATGGTTTTTATGTCTCTAGTAATGCCAAAACGTAGAAAATAAAGATTCGCGCGAATTTAACAGGCCAGTTTTATGTGGGTCAAAACATTGATGCTTAGTACGAAACGAATAAGTGTAAAACGTCAAATCTACAAAAGCGTACAAGAACAAGCGTGGTGGAGTAATTTAATTTACCTAGCACAACTTCTTTGTTTTCATTTCTGAGGCGGGAACTAAACGATCTGTGGAACAGCATATTCGAGGGCGAGGGTCTGGCGTGGCAGATCCATCGCCTGGTGGTAGAGCCGGTGGTGGCGGGGACGTAGACTCAATGCGGCGGCGGTTTAATTGACACTGACAGCTCACCCCGCACGCTGGACACCGCCGGTGACGACTGCCATCCACTTATAGCCATAGCCAATTAACTATACAATTAAGGGCAAGTATCGTTGCCTGCGAATCATGAGCTGACATGAAGTTAACATGTCCAGTCAGTCACTAATATTATTTGACTCTCCTTGGTCGAGTGGTTAAACCATTGTCTTCAACCCCAAGGTCCTGGGTTCAATTATCAGCACAGAGGTTCGTGTTTGGAGGTAGGACTGGTTCTAGGTCCGTCATAACAGTATTATTTTGTTCCAACACTTAGAGATAAAAAAATATCTGAGTCAGGTGAAATTAAATGAAACAAGCGATTTCCCCTTTAGTTAGCTAGAGCTATAACTATAAGTACATGCATAGAATCAATGAACATTATAATTATGTTCGATCGTGAAAAAATTATATGTTGCAAGTAAAATGACTCATATCACGCGAATTTCCTATAATTCCTTTTACTTTTTAAACTTATCATGGTCACTAACTAGTAGTTGAAATGAAATACTTTTTACGAATCTACTCGTGTTTTTTTAACGTTTTTTAGTATTTTTTCCCATTGTTTCAAGCTTTTTCAGACTTTTACAGGGTTCTTGGTCCAACAACACACTGCAGAACCAAAATATCCAGTAATCTTTTTTTTATTAAACGGAGAGCACCCGATAAAATTAGAAACAATTAAAAATAATTATTTACCAAACCAACAATCTCACACCTACCAATTGTACAAGAAACAGTTTTCAATTTCTAATTTCAATTTCATAAAAATAACTATCAGAAAAAACTGATACAATACAGATTGTTAAGTTAATGGAAAAAATATTACATTTTGTCATTAATAACAAAAAACACCATTAAGTGGCTAAAAAAGACATTGTGGAGACGTGGACTGCCTCAACTTTTTTTGATGAGTTAATGAATACACCCACATAAAGAACCTTCTGAGTTTCTGACTTGACATGACATGAAATGAAGAATCTTTCATTGTTCTGAGTATCAAATTTAAATATTATGAGTGAAGAAAGTATAATATGTGGCAATCAGTCATTTATAGCAAAAATATCATTGCTTCTTCGATCAAATATGTACGTACTAGATAAAGGATCCGAAACAAAAACGCGTCTCGAAAGTGGTCCTGCTTGCTCATACCTATTACATTTAAATTTCGAATAACAAAATCTGAAAAAACATTAGATAGCATCAACAACTTGAACCTTAAAACTTAAAATAAGGTTGTAAAATGTTTGTACTGAATATTTACTGTCATCGCCACAAACGTCATTGTGGCGCCCACCGTGGCCCCAAAGTCGCCTACCATATTCAAGCGCCTAACGGCATCTGGAAATAATTGATCGAAGCATAGCTTGTTGCTTTTGATGTATACCTACATACATACTTTTCACGTACGTTTTTGTTTCTTTTTGATACGTACATGATTTAAAATTTTAAATAGATTGAAAACGGTCCCATACCAATTTTATATGCACTACAACAACACCCAAACAAGGTTTCAAAGCTTTCGAGTTAATTGCACTGTTTGTACAGCTATGACGTAAACTCTCAATGAGCATCCACCATACAGTTTCAAGTCCGTAAAGTCGAAGGACAGCTAATTAGGGTGCGCTGTACAGTCACCAACAAATTGATCGATACAACATAAGTAGTAAAAAATATATATTGGCATTTAAGAAAAACAAACCTTACCTTTATAACATTACGGTATATTTTTGATTAACACTGTCTACATTTATCATTTAAGGGGAAATAGACTTAATGATACGCTTTTAACCTTATTTTACTTAAACGTGTACATGTTTTTGCATATAATGTTTCGACCAATGTAATGCTAACTGTACATACGACGAGCCGTAGCGACCGCGCCCGTCGTCGCGTGCTTGCGGGACGCCGACCACTCTCAACTCCGACCTGTTGCCTATTTAGAAATATCAACATACACTTATCTGATGACACGATCTAACTTAGCTCATACTGATGACGACCACGCATACAACATACGTGTAGGTTACTCTTTTACTTTCCTTTGTCGCCGAGCGTGGAGTAGTTAACAGTTCCAACTGTTCCGAGTTTTATTTGCGACTCGATAACTTTAAAGAAAACGTGATTTTGTATGACAAAATTCTAACTCTCAAAGTTGCCAGGAGGCGCTGCTTCAATGCCATACAGTTTACGAGTTTTATTTGCGACTCGATAACTTTAAAGAAAACGTGATTTTGTATGACAAAATTCTAACTCTCAAAGTTGCCAGGAGGCGCTGCTTCAATGCCATACAACATATTACAGTCGTAATGTAGTATGGCAAATAAAACTTGCACTAATCAATCTCAATTCAGATAGGAGTTCGAACCTGGAATGTCATAGGTCGAATCAACATTACGTGAAAGTATCATACCGCAATTATCGAACACTACATGTAATACAATTAGTTTGAATGGTTAAAGTGACTATTAGTGGTCAACGCTTAATTAAAAGCTGCGGAGCTTTTAGTAAAATTTTAGGTCAACTGAGAATCATAATATTAAGTAAGTCAGTTAATAATCTACTTTTGGGAGAAACGAGTTGCCTACCGTGGATCGCGCTCTCAGAATTTGTAGATAAATAAATAGTTTATACGAGTAATAGTGTGTACTGGTGTGTAATAAACAGTGTAGTAGACTGTTTGATCCATTTTTAGATTGTTTTTACTTTATAAACGGAAGTTCGTGTCCAAACTGAACGTTTCTAGTTTCTGTCTTAATGGAAAATTCAGTCGTTTCCATTTGTGACCCGAAACTAAGTTTACACGTTCTAAAAAAAGATTATATTCCGTAATATATGAAAGTAAACTTACAAATTAACTTAACTATTTTGAACACCTGCGACTTCGAGAAACAAAGATTTTTGGAAAGCTTTATAATAGGTACCATATTCAAATGAAATAAAAGAAACTCTTGCTCGTCGCTTTCATTACTTAATCATTATTTTATAAACGAACCAATAATACTTATTACTTACTTACTGTGTCCAAGGTTCGGCGACAGCCCGGTCGTCGGTTAATGTATTCGTTTTAATATTAATAAGTTCCTTATCTGCAGTCGAGAACACCGAACACGTATAAACAGTTATTGTATTCCTCGGGTAACCTATTTTCGATATCATTTGTGAAAGTGGCGCTATGCAGATGCCGCATTGGCACAGTAAACCACAAAATTGAGACAATTTCAGCTCTGCAGTCAGAAAACAAATAAATAATAGGAATAGGGGTTGAGGTTTGAATGGAACTGGCTTTAAAAGCGAAACCACGTCAAATCTTATTAAGTAACGCTATACACACGAACGGAAGTTCACAAATCTCGTAGCATAAACTCGTACAGGATCTCGACTAGATGAAACGTCACTCCATATCAGGCTACAGGCCACTTGATTCGGAATCGGTCACTTAAATGTAAATCCGGAAAGCCGGAATGCTCCACCGATCCCTTTTGAATGAGAAACCATGACGGTCCCACATCCCAAGAATCGATTCAACGAGCAATACTTTTTCATTCAGCTAATAACGTTACATGAAAATGGAATGTCTTATTATATTCGAGTTTCTAATTTGGGGGTGAATATGTATAAAGAAAATTTTACAATTCATTACACACCTGTAAGCCTTTCATTCCATATTTTCCGTCGCTACATCTTATCCTATTCAGCTAGCGACATAATGGCCTATCTCTTAGAAATCTTGGAATAACATAGCAATGCCTACTTACATAGCATATACTCATAGGTGTTGTTTGTTTTTGTAAATGCACTCAGTGGTGTTCTGTCGTCGAGGGCCACTCAGTGATTTGGAGCGGGCTTTGTGCCGAGTGAAATGCAGCGAGAGATAGCACTCGAGAGCCGGGCCGCCTATCTAGGCAAACAATGCAGGCTTTGTCGATCACCCGGCTCGCTCGTAATCGGTAGCCCAGGTGTTCAACCAGATCCATTGTGAAGTGCATTGATAGAGAAAACTTTCATGCTCACGATTGATCATTCCAGAAAGGTGTATTGCGTTGTTACCCATCTCTAATAAGGTATTTGTATTGATTTACTATTACGAAATAGGTTTCATTTAGATTGCTAATGTTTTTTTAAAAACAAATATGTTACACAATATATGTGGCTTTGTGTGTGTAACATACTACCTATACTATCTTATTTCTATCGAAAGGAAAAGTTTGCGAAAAGGTCAGCCGACTTTTAAAGGTTTTCCAATAAGGGCGGGTCGATGTTGACAGGCTGTGGCGGCCTTGTTGTTTTGGCGGCATCTGTCAAATCTATTGTTTATCATTCAGTCACTGATACCAAATTACCATGGCAAGTTACACGATTGAGCAGCACTTCCAAATGATAAAACTTTATTGTCAAAACGAGTGTTCGTAAGCGCAAACGTTGCGCGCGTGGCGGTCATTTTACGGCAGTCGTGGTGGCCAACACCCGTACGTCGAAAGAACGCCCGATCAGCCGAAAACATCGCCGCTGTCCGTAAAAGTGTGCACGAGAACCCGAGGCAGTCAATTCCTAGACGTTTACTAGCCTTTCTGCGACTTTAACTTGGCGAATTTTGTGCCGAGACTTGGGCTTGCACCCGTACAAGACCCAACTGACCTAGGAGCATAAATTTAATGACCATAGACAACGCCGTCGAAAACGACGGTCGGTGAGGCAATCACTGTCAACGGCGAGCGCTACAGATAAATGACAACCATTTCTTTTGGCCCGAATTGATCAATATGGACGTGGATGACATGTGGTTTCAGCAGGACTGCGCTACGTGCCACACAGCGAACGCCACAAAGGACATTCTGTATGAACGATATGAGGGCATGGTTATCTCTCTGAATCTTGGTGGCCAAGATCGTGCGATTTGACCCCGCTACACTTTTTCTTGTGAGGTTTTCTGAAGTCGCAGGTCTATGCCAATAAGCCGCAATCAACCGATTCCCTAAAAGTCAACATAACTCAGGCCATCGCTCAAATTCAGCCGGATCTTTGCGGCAGAGAGTAATAGAAAATTGGACCTCTCGGATCCGTGCCACCGCACCGTGAGAAGCCGCGACGCACATTTATTGCGACGCACGATATTGTATTCCATACATAATGGCATACATGGGCCTTTCAAATAAAAAATTATTTAGTTAATACTTCACACACAGCTTGTTTTATTACATTTCAACATCGATCCGCCCTTATTGGAAAACCCTTTACATTACGTAGGTAGGTATACTCGTATAAAGTATCTATAGAACAAAACGGGAGAGCGGGAAAACTTCAAACAGTGCCAAAAGAAAAATGAAGAGCGCATAGGTCAAAGGTAAGTACTTGGGAAGTTACAAAATGATAGGCTCCTACCTCCGTCTAGTTAATCGGGACAATGGGACGGGCGGTGTGTGCGTGTGGTTACTATTGAAATTGTGGGTGCAGCCGGCTTCGGCCGCCTTAGGCACGCAACGCCGATGTGTGGTCGTGTGCGTGGCGGAGGTACTCGCCAAACACAATGGCTAAGCCTAAGTAGCCGTGATCATGATGTTATTATTTCCTTACGACATTGCTTGTACGAAAATATTATCACAGGTAGTAACATAATGCGTACACATACACAGCTTTTTCACGTATGTAAAAGAAGAAATAAAATTAGGATATGTATACTAGATTGTTATGATTAATTGAATTGATGGCCTACCACCAGCGACAGAAAAAACGAGTACAAAGGAAGAAAGGCGGCGCAGCCTTAGCCCTGCCTTGAGATAAAATGGGTTAATATAATAAAAATAAATAGTAAAGAAGGTACAGACGCCTGTACATCAACCTATCCAAAACTGTCAAATTTCCTGATTAGACTTTGAACTTTATGTATATGTTGAAATGAAACAACTTTTACGGATCTACTCGCGTTTATTTTAAACATTAGTTTTAATTAATGTTTATCCTGACGTTTCATGTATATGGTTTTATGTATATGGTTTTATGTATATGGTTAATGGTTGAACGTTTTTTTAACGCAGGCGGTGTTCAACGATACAACATGGAGTCAGGTACTAAAAAAACCATACATTTTTAAGCTACTAGTGCACTTTAGGGATTAAGGTCAAGGAAAAGAGAATAGTAGTACTCAAATCCGTTAAAAACAAACCCAAATTAAAAACCCGTTAAAAAGTTACGAGAAGGCGAAAAAGGAATGCAGGCCACTGAGAAACTGGCTATCTTACTTCAATTGGCGGAACACAACAAGTGTTAACATTATTTTTATTGCGACAACCTTAGATTAGACGATGGTAGCTAGTCAGCCAGATCCAGAATAGTTTTAGAACTAATAACTACACAACACACAATGTACACCCGCTAGAAAATAAGTCCTGGACCTTTGGGTCAGATACCGATGGTTTTACCAATAGAACACAGAGGCGGTTAACACGTTCAGATCAATTAACACGCCAAGTAGAAATAATACATTAAACGCTCTATATAACATAAACGGAACAAATATAATGACCCAAAAAACGTAAAATAACGTAACTTGAGCTAGGTATACAATGCTGGTGTTTCAGGAATGACGAGTATCGATCAGACAAACAAAGGATCGTTTACACGGTAAAATCTATCGGCCAAAAAGAAAGCCTCATTTCCCGAAGGTAACATTCAAATAACGTACGCAACATAATACTATAAGGCTTTTCACCATCAGCAGCCCGACCTATCCAACGAACGTTGAGACGTGCTCTGCCTTTATAAGATTTCGCGATATATATCGAGATCAAAAAGAAATGTAAATGTTTACTTGTAAATACATTTTCTCTAGAATATGTGCGTGTACCAAGATAAAGACAATACACATTACTTTATGTATCACAGTGTTCCGCCGTATTTTTTGCTAAGTGGGTGCCTGGTAGTCGCAATAATTTATTCAGGACTGTTCATTTGTTACGGCTCGTTCGTTTGAACAGGAAATGTTTCATGTCGATAGAGCTCTCAATTAATAAAACAGTCGGGTTAAATTAATTTCGTTCAATGAAAAGGGGACGGTCCCACAATCACAATTCGTATACAAAAATGGCGCAATTGTATGTGGGCTTAGGTATGTGCCTGCACTCACTAATAATTGCAGTTTTACAATATTTTTTATACAACACTAGCGGCCCGTCCCGGCTTCGCACGGGTGGACTTTTTTTTAATATAGCCTATGTTACTCAGCGCTAATGTAGCATTCTAATGGTGAAAGAATTGAGGGAACTCGTTATATTATTTTCATTAATGACGCGCAACCTCTAATTAACTTATTATTTTCTTGTGAAATGGCTTCCGTAGGGTTTTTCCAACACCAATAATTTCGCCAATGTCGAGTGATTAAACGAGACACGTTATAATTTGGAAAAGAAGGCATACCAATATTAATCCTTACGCGCCTTTGTTTTGTTTTGATTAACGTCAAATGTTTGACAACTGGGGACAGAGTGGTTTATATGGGAAAAGAAAATTGTTGTTTTTACTATTTTCCTCGTATTTTTTACGTTTTTTCTCTCCTTAAGAACCTTCCTCAGACTTCATCAAACACAACAAAAGAGAAATCAGCCAAATCGGTTCAGCTGTTTTTGGGTTTTGCGATTAGCAACACATTTAGCGATTCATTTTTATTTATATAGATTAACAGGAAATTTGTCAGCTTGCTAGTGCAAATTGGTGGACTGGCGATATATAGCTTGCGTAAAGTCGTGCGCACAAGAAGCTGCTAATGGAAGTTTTTTTTTTTTTTTTGGAGAGAGATTGCTGATTGCCGCTGCAGCATTTTCAGCTTCACCGGGCTTTTTGGGGGCGGCGAGGAACGTAAAGGGTCCCTCAAGCCGTGTGAAACGAATCACCTTCAGAGGTTATCTAGAGGGAACGGCATCGCGCACAAGTGCGCGTCCCCGTGCCCTACTAGATTCTCCGAAGGGTTCGGATCGGATCGGGGAGCGGAGCAACCCGAGGGCGCCTCTAAAGGCACGGACCTCGGCTCGGGTTGACCGGGCCGTGGAGGAGGAGAGAACCGACCAGGTACATGTCTGTACCTGGTGTAGAGCGAGTGTGAACCGGTTCTTCGTACCCTTGTTCTACGAGTACGGTGTCTTGGGCCTAAACTGGTGTGCATGTTTAGTGTATTCTGTAAATGTGTGCTGTCATTTAGAGGATCGGGCGGGGGCTAATGGAAGTAGATATAGTTAGCAAAAAGACGGAAAAAGTTAAGTTTTTCTAATTATTCTTCATTGGTAATAATGACTAACTTCCTAATTTTGGTTCAACAACCTCTAAAAACATTTCGATGAATTATTATCAAGGTATAATCATTTTTATTAATCTTTGGATCAGCTGAAGTGTAATTTTGTTTACCTTTATACTAGCAGTCGAGATTACAATGGTAACTTGGTCACAAAGCAGATCAAAGTGCCCATTCCATTTTATTGCTTTTAGATGGGTTACATTACAACTTTGTCGTATGACGGCAGAAATTTAATGTGGAGAGAGAGACCTTCCGATCCGCACAATTCTGGAATACGTGACAAACACGTTAGTATAATATAAAATTAACTTATTTTATATATGAATCCTAAAAAAATACATATTATTTCCAACTTCATTTAAAAAAAGAAATATTAAATCGAAATGACTTCGCCATCATTCTTTTGTGGATAATATATTTTTTAAGAGAGACACAAAGTAGGCTTATCTCTGCTCAAGCTATCTTCGCGTACCGGATACATATCCAATATCCATTGGCCGATTTCATTTTGAATTGGATGAAGAGTTTCAATTTCTGTGGTTTGAAAAATACCGCGCACCTTTTTGTGAGATTTTAATTGGTGTTGTGTGATTCGAGTTTCAATTCCATTGATGATATCTGAATTTGTGAATTTGTTTACGCTTACGGTTTCTTTAAACACATATCGTGAATTGCAATAAACGTACATACGCCAGACAGACACCTTCTATGTACACAGGATCATTTGAACAATACTTACCACCAGGCGCTGTTCAGACCGTGACACTAAACATTATTTCCCAAGAAACATTGGTTAAAATAAAAAATATATAGAATCACAAATGTTGATAAAATTTCCACGAGCAGGATTTGAACCTGCACCCGTCTGACATGCCGGGTCAGGTGCTCTCCCAATTGAGCTATCGTGGTTCTAACCAGCCCGTCGAAATTATTCAACACTATTTACTTTTTTACCTTGAAAGCCAAAGGCGCCCAATCAATGTCAACAACTACCGTCGTTAACATCCGATTTTGTAATTTGTTTCGCAACAAAATTTGCGTTAAAATTATACAAACAAAACCATTTTAAATATAGTATAACACACTTCTAGGTTCCACACAAAACCGTGCAGTACGAAGATTATTAGGAGCTTAATACGTATTTTATAAGTACGGCCTAAACACAATCCTAAGATATTGTTAGGATTTTGAAATTACTTTGAGAATATGATAGACCTAATGATAACCTGGACTCGACTATAGTCGTAGATGTTAATTTAACCTAACCGACGACCCCGTATATTGATTGACCACCATGCCCCCTCATAAAAGCTTACATAAGTTGTTTTTAGCGGTAGCTAACATAACATCGATGCTAGTGAACACTTTCGTTGGTTTATTTATTAAAACAGCTGACGTTCGTGTTCTACTATCGACCGATGGAAGAAGTGTAAAATCATTATAACCGACCGAACAATGTTAAATTGTTCGATGTCTTTGATCAAAGTTTGGTGTTTAGTCCACCAAAGATGGAAACTTTTATTTCAAAGCTATTTTCTTTCTGTCCTATAATATCGTCTCCAATAAAGTTGGAAATTGTTTCCTAACTCCATTACTTTCGGGATATAGAGATTGCTACGATGCTAACTCCCGATAACATTGTAGAAAGAAACCCACGACAAAAAAAAAACAATCTTTACAACGTCTCAAATTAACCTAAAGTAACTGAAAGAGAGTTTATACGTGTCACGGTGTCCTATACAAACTTTAATATCTTTTAAATAAATACGCCGATTCTATTGACTCTTTCCACACTCTAATAAAATACAAAGCTCTAGTGACTTATCAACATTTATTTTTTATTAATTAATTCATGTAAATTTTAAAATTGCATAATTAACCGTATATATGACATGTGTGATGGATGACGTACATATACACGAGGAGTTACTTGTCCAGCACGTGACACAGAATATGGATATAAAGGGAAGGTGTTACCACCTAGACACATGACAAAAACTATAATTATGTACGGCAGTGTTGTGTGACGTGAGAAAGTTTAAGTGAATGAATACTTTGGAAATAGTTGCACGAGTGTTTAGCGCAAAAAACTATTATGACATAATGTTAACAGTAGCCGACCATGATAGTTTAAAAAGTTACCCTTACTAGTTTTTTTTTACCAAGTAAAAGGAATTGCTTGAGCCATTTTGGAGAAAAATTACATAAACAAAGCCAACCTAAAACAAAGATGAAATCCACCAATAATACTTTTCGTACAATTCCTATTTGGGAGACTGATCCAATTTCCGAAGGTTGCTATCTTATAAAAACCTTTTCAAGTAAAGGTAGGGCAATGAGGTGAAATTGGCTGCTTAGCCTCCTTTAGCCTCAAACGTAGTTGGCTAGTAGGTTGGTATTACAAGGTGTGTGCAAACAGCTTAGGCAGGACGCCTATTAAGGGAATATATTCGTGGGCTGCGGTCATCCGTCTCTCCCGCGTCTCTATTAGGTTATTGGGGCAGGTGCGACACGACCACCTTACCGCCGTTTACATTATAATGTACACTGACAATATTGCTTGTCTATTTGTAAGACACTTAATTAACAGGTCGCCTCGGTGGCCGAGTGGCGGAGCGCTCGACCCAATATCCGACGGTCTTGGGTTAAATTCTCAAGTCGGGTAAGTGATGTGTTTCAGACTTAACAGTGAGTCGCCCGGGTTTGTGATCGGTCACTAACCCTCATTTGGAAGAGGTGTGATCAAGCCAATTCCATGATTTCAATAATGGTAGCCTTTGCTCAGCAGTGGAACTAATAAGCATAGTTTATTAAATATCAACATATCGACGATGATAATATCACAAGATAGATTAAAAAGAATAGCTTTACTACAACGTAAATTTCATCTCTGCAGTCGAATTTGACTAAAGATATTTGTCCGTGTGGATTTAATTAAGCTATCTAGTCACTTTCTCCATGTTAGCTTAGGATGACCGTACGAAACTTTGTACTCTATATTGTCACCTTTTAGTGAACCAGGGAGATTCAGCCATTAACCCGCGCTGACCTAAATAATAACGGGATCGTGGTTGTCAACGACTAGATTAGTTACCGTTCTCATGACAGCACTATCAACATAATTTTAATACTGCTAACTTGCAATGAAATAAAAAAGAATAAATGTATACGATTAAATTACAATCCTGCAATCGTTTCATTTCGAAAAGACTTCAACATATTGTCTTACAAAGGATAAACACAAACTTGAAACACGTTTTACCGCTAATGTCGATCTTGCTTTGTAGAAAATACTTTAAAAAATTTAAGCATTCAAAAATTTGTAATAACTTTTAATCTTTGTACCAAAAGTAAACAATCCCAAGGCTCTTAATCCTCCTTATCCCTTTTAACGAGTGGATAAATGCCTCTTCAAGCTAGCGTTTTCTTTCAATACGTTTAGCTACTGGGTAGGTAATTCGCGTCAGACAGAGAAAAAAATATAATGCTAAAAGCCGTATGAGCCGCAGAAACATCACTTTATAACCAGACATAAAAAAATAATAACATAACATTTCTACGCGAAATGAACCGGTTACAGAGCGATACGAGAAATGTTTTAAACTTTCAACCGCTGTTCATAGTGGTTGTCTACATTGGGCCGTTTAGAAAGTTTCAAAGTTTCGCGTCGGCTTAAGAATGGAATTGCTGGCAAACGTCTAAACAAGTTTGTAACTTACAAACGAATCAGTTCATCGATGAGCATATCCAGCAATTTTTAACGGAACAATGTACACTTTAACTTTTGCAAAATTTGGACTTTCAAGGACGTTATTATACATATTGATTCGGCGTACCGACGGACATCGAACCGCGAAACGAGTTAAAAATACCGGCCGGTCGACCGGCATCTGCGGGCACACCGGGCGGACTACTCCTCGGAGCCACATGCGTTTGTTTACTATCGGGTTCGATCGCGCAGCGGCACCGCTGGCGGCGGAGGTGGTCTATGTCGACGGCCATGTCGCGACCATCAGCGGAGGAGAGGTGCGCGTGCCAACTTACGGCGAATGCCCCAATCCATGTCGGAGGCGGGCGCGGAGCGTGCGGCGCGCGGCGCGGCGTCTGCGAGGCGACTGCCGCGCCATGCGATGCGCCCGCACGCTCCCGCTCCTCCGTTCCCATTGTGGCCCGACAATCCACAACGACCATTGTCCACGCCAGGATCCTTCTCGCGGAATGCTTGCATGACATTGACTTGCTTGCCGATAAACCCAGCAGCTACGTCATCGATAAACGACTGCAAACTCAAATGATGCTTGTATTCATGTAACTAAACTACTCTTACACATTGTGTCTTAGTTACTGGGCATTGCACGCAAAGAAACTTCAAAACTATGAAATGAGGTCCACTTCCAAGAGACCTATGTATCTTTGCAAGTACCTATCTATTCCTTAAGCATTAAAAAGATCTATTCCAATGTTGCTTTGCAATTCAGACAATGTAGTTTTAAGTACGCCTCTTAATTCAGGCCCACAACACAGATTAGGTAGCTCAACAAAGTTAGTTGAGGGATACGATGCGGGCGACCTTCACGAATAGAGACATTTACTTAACGATCCCTTCGGAGGTTTTGTTGGATGACGGGGAGCGTTATCGTTAAGCGTGTTCCTCAACGGCATGCGAGCGAGTACGCCTCATTTCCGATTTACGAAATTAGACGCCACAATTGTTGGAAAATGTAAATGTCACTTAAAGTGGTATGCGTTATTATTTTTTCTACAAAACTATACTCAATGTCAACAAAAGTAAATTTAAGCATTACGGTTAACTTCTTCAAGTTTTTTATGAATTTCTTTAATATATATTTTTTTATATATCAATTTTGAACATAAATCAAATGAAAGGAAATATGACTAGCACGGGTGGATTTTATTATAATTATCGATTTATGTTATTAATAAATCCATAGATATAAAATAGAAGACTGACGATAACACAATGAACTAAGCAATGCTTGTCTAGATGAAGCTTGGAATCATGTGCAGGATATTTTCCATTCAACTCGTCAAATTCAAAACAATTTCAAATAATCATCTTAATCACAACAGTCCTAATATTTATTTGCTTTAAATAGGGTATCATGAAATAGACACAGTACTTCACAATCCCAAATTTTCACAGATCCAGTTCTTCACGATCGCAGTTCTTAACAGTCCCAATTCTTCACAATGGCAATTTTTCAAAAACCCATTTATTCACAATCCTAGTTCTTTACATTCCAATTTTTTAACTGTCCCAATTACAGCATGCAAACATTAAAAATGCATTAATTTTTTTTTATACGAGCTTTTCAAATGTTAAAATTCCACGTAGTTTTAGAAAGAGTGTGTTAAATAACAATGTCCGCTTTCAAATTTTTTATGTTGCGTGCAACAAGATTACTTCAGAGTATTTTAATGTTTAGTTACAATCAATAAACATTTTGTATGCCATCTGATTATAATATTGCGATTTATGAATTAACCTCCACAACGGCATATGGTAACTTAGCACGACATTTAAATTAGTTTGAGTATTACGACATACGACAAACGTGGCAGTAAAACCGTGAACGTGATCCTAGTAATAAATCGAATTACTCACCTAATTATGCTTTATAGCTCAAAATTTTATTAAAAATACGATTCAGGCCGCGTATTAAAAAGCGGTTGCTTTTGCATAAATAAATCCATGTAAAAAGCTTATTTACATGAAAAGCGCGTTTCGCAAACAACATAAAAGTTGAATTCGCTGCTGCTGAATTGGGATTGAGCCTGAGGGGTTATTTGTCAAGTCAGCCGTGCATACTGTACGATATTACACTCGTACACGGTGATCGATTCGCCTGTCAGAAAATGAGTAATTAGAACCTCAGACATTGGTAATTAGGAGTGACATAGCAGCATACAGAAATGGCAAACATGTGAAGATTAGTTTAGCGCTGTATTAACGAGTGTGTAATTTCGTGCTAGTAAATTTTGTAACGTATATACAGGTCGTTTGGTAATAGGTGTATAATCCCAAAACATAGCCATGTTACCAAGTATAAAGAACACCAAGATAATATGCAAAATCATGTTTACGAAGATTTACTTTTCCATACAAAAACTTAAATTTATTTTATTACTTACATTATTTTTGATTAACCCTGGCATGTTTTAGTTTCTTTTTCATTTGGACCATGGTTGACCAGGTTGACGACCAAGAACTAACTAACTAGTTATAACTTTGCAAAGTAACGAAGAACCTGAACATCTCGGCCATATGGTGTCTTTCAGGCATGTTTATAATTTTTCGGGGTTCTATTCACTGTACCCTATCTGCCATACTCAGGATTATTCAAGAATTACCAAACATTCTGTATTTATTTCTATTACTGTTTGGGTCGGTCGTGTGTGCTCAATACTCGATTCGTCAGGGGACCATCTCGATGTTCAGAATTGGTGAATTTTCTTTGGCTTCAAAGATGACTCGTACTTTACGTCAATAGAACCTAATTACCAATTTAATTGAGTATAGTAAATAAAATTACAATATGACCTTATGATTTCCATTTAAATAATTTCTACTATTCGGGGGTTATTTATGTTTATATAGGTATGTATTTAAAAATGCATATTTATGTAATAAACAGTGACAATAAACCAGGAATCCTCAGTAAATAAACCCTATTTTCCCATTTTTCAAATTAACAACTTACACGTCACGACCGTATTTGGGTCACATAACTATATCCACGTGCCAGAAGTCTATCCATCAAGTAGTTCCTCCGGGAAAATGGTCTGTAACGGACAAACGGAGTGACGGAGATCTTTTAAGGGATTTGTTTATTTTCATCGCAAGTACGAAACTGCTTTAACTGATGTACTAGTAAATAAATTACATCATTTAGGTGATTATTTACACACAGCAGTAAGTTAAGATAAGATAAGATATGATAATTTATTTTTTTATAAAAACTTAACCTTAAAAAAAACTAAATCTATGTAATTAATGTTATGTAAGTATACAGGGCGGTCCCTGTTTCCTGTCTGAGTAACTTCTGAAGTCCGTAACAGAAAAAATGGCCTATAACTGTCACTGTTTTATGTTATTATGAAAGATTAAGGTCCTGCCAAGTTTTTAAAATTAATTAGAAAGTATGAAATCATTTATTACTATTTTTCATTTAATGTTGAAAATTCAAGTCCGACTCCGAGAATTTTTTTAAGTTTCGATTAAAATTATTGTATCTTCCGTGAATGTTAGGAAGCTAATTATTTTATGCATAATAGGGCAAGTCATAAGGATCATGCTACAAACAAATAAACTTGGAAAAAAATATCACAATTTAATTTTTTTTAATGTTAAATTGTGTGTGTTAAAATGTGAAATTTTTCAAAAAAAGGATAAAAAAGGATAAAAAAATTCATAACTCGAAAACTACAAAAATCGCGGAACATACATGGGGTATTTTCGGATAACTCTAGGTGTAAGGAATCTAAAAACAATTTTATAACGTCACTGTTTGGACCACCCTGTATAATAAAATAATAATAAAAATAGTAATACCTAAGCTAAGCGAAGCTAAGCAAAAAAGATTGCCTGTGTCCATCCATCAATGACTGTAAGCTGTAAGTAAATGTGACTGTATTGTTTTATAACAATATTTTTTAGGATGTGATAATTTTATTTTTTAGTTATTAACAGTGTCAGTGCAACTACAGACCGTGCAAACTGCAAAGGGTTCGAAACGTCAGAAAACAATTAAATGTAAAAACAACGAAAGTACCATAAAAAGTGTTTCATTTCAATGTGAAGTGTTCAATAAAACTTTAGAAAACAATAATTAATTTAACAGTTTTTGTGTGTGCCTAAAAAAGATAAAATTAGAATTTTATACAGTTGTATCTTATCATTTATTATTTGAGATAACTGACAGTAGTAGCTAATACTAAATAGGAAAACAACCCCACACAAAGCCCCTTCTGAATTAGCGCTAGCCAGTTTCGTGAATAAAATATTAGAGGAAATTGTAGCACGGAAACCGCGATCAGACCCATTATTGAATTATAAACACAGCTGCATGAAGTCAGCCAAGCGTTTGCCATTGGGATTTAGGATAGTGTTTATGCTGCTGTGTGATCTTTCAATGGGAGGAAAAAACTAATCCAACTGACAAATATGTACCAGTAACATAAGAAAAAACGGTAACAAAATCGGCCCCTAACTAAATAAATAAATACAAGGTAGGTATATAAGCGTTATAAGATTTAAAGGTCTATATAGAAAAATTAACTGTTTTCTAAAGTTTACGAAGAAATTGAACTGAAACACTTAATTCGTATATGTACGCCCGTTTGTTTTACATAAATTACTTTATCACTCCATGCGACTTCCCGTTTTAAAGTAACTTTTTTTAAATATCTTCTTTAGTCTAAACAATACCCGCCACTATAGATGGAGCCTATTACAGAAACATGTTATAATAGTAGACACAATACATCAAATTGCTCGATAATCCGATCTTATACTAACATTATTACTCGTAATCATGAGCAAATTGAACAACTAAGTGGTAATTTTGTACGGCATAGAGATACTTGTACATTATGTGCCAATGGTAATAATCACGAAGCAAATTTGCCTCGCAAGTTTGCTTCAGGAACTCACGCACGGACAATACATTACTATGACATTTATTAACCTAATAATGCCCTTCCCTAACATAGTGCCGGCTTATAATAGTAGATTGTACACCAAGGGGATAAAGCACTGTATTATGTCACGGGCGCGATATTGAATCCTGAGCGTAACGAAGGACTCCAGATTGAACTCCCGAGCGTAGCGAGGGGGTTTTGAGTTGATTCCCGAGCGAAGCGAGGGAATTAAAATGGAGTCCTGAGAGCAGTGAAGGATTTAAGCGCGCCCAAGGCAAAATCAGTTTTATCCCTGAGGAGTATACTCTACTTTTCTCACCTTTTGCGAGACAATAAAAACCAAGGCTACTAGAAAAGTATTTTATTTATTAAAATACTATTTTCATTACTAATTATATATAATTGGCACAGTAAATAACAATAAAAAGTAAATTAAAAATTAAAATTTCAAGTATTTTTCTTTCGACTTCTCTGGTAGTAGGTTATTAACAATACCTAAGGCGTCTAATTTAATGGATTCCGGAGTTAAATCACTTTCGTCACTCGACATTTTCTTAATGTTTTATTCTATCTTCTTTTGCAGTTTTGTCTGATACTGATTGAACCGTATTTAAATACTCGCGGCTTTTGTTTTAAGTATTGATTTTTTTTCGTTCGGCTTGCCGTGGCGTGGCCAGCTCGATTTTCGAATAAGTTCGATTTTGACGAAATTAGACTTTAAATGCATAACAATAAGAACTAAGAGAAGTGAGAATCACATTACTGCCCGGCGGGTTATAATGAAATTCAGTACAACATTACACCCCGGCAAAAGACAAGGGCTATAATGATTTACTTTGAGTAAGGTTTGCATGATATATAATGAGGCATTGTCGAGCAGGTCGTGTGAAAAGAAAATTAATAACTATTTACCGACAATTAGGTACTAATAATAATAATGATAATTGGGAGACGCTTATATCCAGCAGTGGACTGACGTGGACTGATGTAGGCTGATGATGATGATGAGATACTGTCATGTGTTTTCGTTGGAAATGGAAAAATTTCTGGGGAAACGTCTCGGTGGACATCACACATTTTACTTTTTTACTACTGATTGTACTGTTTCAAAGTTAGCAATGATAAACTTTTTTGTCAACCCTCAGTTTCAGCTGTGTTGAACAAGGCGTAAAGCCTAAACAACATTGATGTGATGAAACAACGCCGGCTAATAGCGTATTAAACAAGAAATTGAAAACTTTGACAGGAAAACCGATGTCTCGGCAAATCGAGAGAACGGCGACGGTTCAAGTCCTGCTAGCCTGAGGCAAGTCGATCTTTTAGCGTTATTTTCAGATTCTATAATTATAAATATAGCATTGTGAATGCAAAATAATAACTTAATAAAAATATTCCAGCGGTCTAAGCTTTTATTAATACTGGCCTTTTATCACATACCTACATGCACCCCTATTTTTTCATTACCACAATAATTTTAAGGATAGTCACAAGCTTATGATTTTACAACCCGTTTACTATGGGACCAACTATGAAATCTTATAATTTTTTTTATTGTTAAAACACTGTACCTAATTTCTAACTCGATTAAAATTTATGGAACAGCAAATTTTTTTTTACGTATTTAGAGTTGGTCCCAAAATAAAAGTTTTGCAAAATGATGAGCAGTCTGTCCTTAAAGTTTTTGTAGTAATTAAAATTGGGTATATATGGTGTACGTATTTGTATATCTATGCACGTTACTACTATAATATACAGCGTGTGTATTCCATACGATCCTATATTATAAGGGCAGTTAGATAAGACCCTAATTAACGTAAATTGGTACATTAAGTTAACAAAAGAAAACATTTTTTTTCATACAAATTAATTCGGCACGCAATGTATTCAAATAACCAAGTCGTCTACGTAAGCAGTTTAATAAAAGTGTCAAAATTGTCAACTCAATATTTGCATTACATTGCTGGCCGGGAAAACTTAAAACAAAAACATTACGCTTAATTATTGAAAGTATTTGTTAAAATTTATTACTGAACCTTTTAATACTGCTTAAATCTATCGTATGTTTAAATTTAGGATCGTATGTAATACACACGCTGTATACGTGGTCGGGTACTTTTCCCCTTCAGTGACGAGGTTAACCCGGTTTACGTAGTTATTAAAGACCCTCGAGTTCTCCGATCTCAATATTTTTGCCTCGAAGGCCTCGAATAATCTTGTAAGGTATGGTGAATTCGAGACCCTTGTGGGAGTAATACTCACCCCACAAGAAACTAAGCTTGTTCGACTAGATATAGATAGGCTTGTTTGGCAACATATACTTGTTCGCAAGATTCTTGCTCTCTAAATAATATAAAGGCAATTGTGCGGCCGATTTACGCTTACTCCAAAAAATAACTAATTAAATTTATTTACTTATTTTAAGCAGATGAATTATGGCACGTAACGTTAACACTAAACATATTTAAACATTTTGATATGTGTTCGACACACAACTAATGTGGCACACAAATATTATATGGCACATAAATATACGTTAAATCTTTATATTATACTAGCTGCCCCCGGCGGACTTCGTACCGCTTTGACAGTTTCCATGACAACACTACAAACAAATCATTTTGTATTGGAAAAATTTCAAAAATCAAAAAAAATTTAGGGGTGGACCACCTTTAACATTTAGGGGGATGAAAAATAGATGTTGGCCGATTCTCATAGATACCGGATAAGCACAAAAAATTTCATCAAAATCGGTCAAGCCGTTTCGGAGGAGTATGGCAACGAAAACTGTGACACGAGAATTTTATATATTAGATATATAAATCTTCTGTGCATTTATATGTTATTGAACTCCTAAACGGCTGGACCGATTTGGATGAAATTTTCTGTGTGTTCAAGTGGATTTCAGAATAGTTTAAATTTACAATTGGACCCGGTAGGTGGCGCTACTATAGGGGTCCATCATGGGATACGGGTGTTCTTAAGCGGACGAATGATTTGTTTGTTTTGTTGTCATGGAAACTGTAAAAGCGGTACGAATACCGCCGGCCAGCTAGTATACTATAAAATACTTAAAAACAAACCTTTTTTTTCTAGTAAGTATTGAAGAGAACAAGATATTACAAAATAAGAATGTGTTTGTGTGCATGCGTGTATAAGTGTGTATTTAGTGTTATTGTATGGTGGGTATGTGCACTTATTATTAATACATACACTACTTATTTTTGTTTAGTTTTAATTTAGTTTTATATTTATTTATCAATCAATTTGACATAATTATGAAATTTTATCCATAAAAATCCAATCATCCAATTAAATAAGTGCGCATCGGAAAAAACACTTGCAATTGTTTCCTAGAGGTTTCGCCGCCGTCAAACACACTACGTATATTCTTCGCACCTAGTAGTTTCAAGTTGGGTTCATTCATAACAAAAAAAAACTACTCACTGTGGTGGTGATGCGTCATCACGATGGCGAGGGGGCACTCGTCGTCGTCCAGTATGTACTCCGAGTTGTCTGTCGTGTCCACCTTTAAACAATAAGCTTCATTCATCACACATTGTCATTCATTTAACATGCATGTACGCACATACAATAATAAAAAATAATTGCAAGGACGCTGCTTAGTTCTGGAATTTCGTCCAGTAGGCTTGCAAAAGAAGAGTACACACAATGGTAGACCTAATGTGCATTTTACAATAGAATATTGGATAAAATTATTTAGTTCCTGGTTTCTAACAATTTATTCACTAAACGATTTAATACATAACGACATAGCTGCTATCGAATCACAATGTAACATAATTTATGAGAATTGACATAGGACACAGAATAACTAATCTTAGGATAGAAATGAATGGAAAAGGCTATACCGACAAGAGCACGGCTTTTAAAAATGAATGGAAAAGGCTACAAATGTAGTAATTGAAATTTGACCCCCTTCCTGTGGACGGATTGAGCTGAAATTTTGCATGCATGTGTAAATCGGATGACAATGCAAAATTATTGACATGGAGCTGATCTGATGATGGAACCGGAAGGTGGCCATAGGAACTCTGTAGTTAAAAGACACAACCCCCTCGAGTTAGGGACTCGTTTGATCCGTCTTGACGAGTACTTTGTTGCTAGATGGTAACCAGGGTCTGATGATGGAGCTGGAAGATGGCCATAGGAATTCTAAACGACTCAACCCCATCCGAGTTTGGACTCGTATGATTCGTCTTGACGAGTACTTTGGTGCTAGATGGTAACCAGGGTCTGATGATGGAGCTGGAAGATGGCCATAGGAATTCTAAACGACACAACCCCATCCGAGTTTGGGCTCGTATGATTCGTCTTGACGAGTACTTTGGTGCTAGATGGTAACCAGGGTCTGATGATAGAGCTGGAAGATGGCCATAGGAACTCGATCGGGAAAATAACTTCGTTCGTTCGTTCGTTCCGTTTGTTATGAATGTGGATTCTATCTTTGCATAGATGGATTAGATGGATGACCCAATGCCAAGGTGAGCACGTGCCGAGGGCTGAATGGTATGAGGGTGTGTAAACATGTCACACATCACTACTTCCTCAATATGGGTGTAGCGTATCTACATATTAAATATTATAAATGTATAGATATAATAATATAAATATCACTTATAATATTTAATATGTAGATACGCTACATGGGTATCAAATGAAAGGGCTTGATTTGTAGAATAGTTCTTTTTGAAAAAAAATGAAAAATTTTAAACTAAATACTTGAAAATTAAAAATGGCTTAATTATTTTTTTAAGTTAAACGGTTTTATTGAAAATAAAGATTAAAAACAATGTAAAGATAAAAAAATTAATGGAAAACAAATGTTTTAAAAACAAATTATTGCAATTTCCAAGTCGAGCTTCATAGCTCCTTGGTGATTTGTGTTTTGTGAGAGAATTGGACTCGTAGTATTCTGTGACAATTTCCAAGTCAAGCGTTAATAGTTCCTTGTTCTTTTGTTTAGCTTTATTTCTATACCGTGTATTTGAAGAGTACTTAAACAATATTTTTTCTTTTGGTGTAATTGGTTTTATTTCAAATTCCGATTTATTAAGACGCGCGTGATGTGACGCATAGATGCGTGCGTGTGTGTATGTCTTCGTAAGACCCACGGAATTAAGGTAATTTACTTCTCATTCTACATTAACACACAATGTACACAATTATGTACACAAACAATAATGAGTACTTAATTAACATTTTACTAACAACATTTTTAAAACAGCGTTTACGAAAAACATAACCTAAAAAAATGCTGTAAGTATCAAAAGTATTTAAAAATAACCCCAGTAGGCAAATGAAAACTAATAACTGGTTTTAATTAAAGATCTTCCCAGCTACTATATTCAATTAAAATCACTAGGGCACAAAAATATTTATATATTTTATATGTATTTCAGGTCCGTGGTGTAATAGTGGGGGATAACGCATGCCTTTTCCGTACGCTTTCTTATTTGTTGTACGGCACACAAGAACGCTCAATACATATTCGTAAAGAAACTGTGTGTCATGTGACAAACAATTGGGATAAATACATAAAAAAATAAAAATAGCCTTATTTCCCAATTACATTTTACATGGTATTGAGACACCCCAGTAAGTAACGTAATACTCGTATTGAGGAGTAATTTGCTGTTATGTCTCATTCATGATGACCGTCATGGCAACAATCATGTTGGGACAAAAGAAGTGTATACATTAGAAGTAACGGAAAATACTAAAAGTGACAGTTTAATTTTCCAATACAAAATGATTTGTTTGTTTTGATGTCATGAAAACTGTCGAAGCGGTACGAAGTCCGCTGGGTCAGATAGTAAATAAATAAAAAATAAATAAACATAATATTATAAATATTTTATATGATAATAATCAATCCAAAACATTCATGAACCGTATATAAATGGTTAGCAATTGATGTTTACTATTGCCCGTCTTTGTGTATTATCTGGTACGGCACAATCGAAATACGTCATGCTATAACAGAATTCGCTGCACAATACGGGCAGGACACACTGCGCGTTTCCCACGGCCCCGGAAGCTCACCTGTGCGATTAACGAATAACACGCGATTTAACCGCCTCTATGTTTAGTTTGTAAACCACTGGTCACAGAGTCTAAGCCTTAGACTTACGCCTTAGACTTAGACCTTAGACTCTAAGGTCACAGGTTCGAAGATCGCAGTTGGTACAATAAACATAGGAAATAGTTAAATATTTTCAGTACCATGTTATACTAATAGCTTTACTAGAAGTAGTTTTTTTGGAATGAAGTTGATGTTTGCCCAGCGTAGCCGGACTTTTAAGGTACCGGCGGCAAACTAAAGGTTTCTCAAACCATAGTGATCGAAACGTCCTAAAAGGGTTTGTAGATAGGGGATGGCATCACGCAAGGTATCCGTCCCCTACTAGATTCTCCGAGGCGTTCGGATCAGAATCGGGGAATAGAAGTTGCCTAAAGCATGTAAGATTAATTTAACAGCAGCAAAACTCGGTGAACAAATAAAACTTTAAAGCGTTTAGCGAGTTGCTGCTGACTCAACTGTGCGGCGGGCGGTGAGCGAGACGGTGAAGCTCGGTTTTTACTAGCTTATCGTCGCAATATCTCTTAACCTTATTTAGGACACCCAGTTATTTGGTCGCCGAAATTTAGATTAGAAGTCAACTTCATGCCGGGGAGCTCAAAGTTGTCGGTAATCGGTACAGTCATACCTCGGAAAGTAGATGTCAGGTTAAAAGAAGTATACGCCTGCGTTTTGGTGGCGTTAAATCGGACTAAAATATTGTCACCCCATTCGGAGGCAAGACTTAAAGTCAAGTTCGTCCTCTCTTACATAATTCTCTCAAGAAACATAATTCATCCATGCTGACTCTTGCGCTGGACAAATACCTTTCTGTGACCGTGCTCTCGTCTGCATACCCAATAATTCTGGGCATGAGCAGATCATTAATTTGCAATAAAAAGAGGGTCGCAGAAAGGACGGATCCCTGAGGAACCCCGGCATCGATAGCCATGAGGTCAGAAGAGCAGCCATCAATGACCACTTTAATTGACCGTGACTCAGGAAGTTTAATATCCAAGCACAAAAATTTACAGAAATGCCGTACGCTGGAAGTTTGTTAAGCAAGCTAGCGTGCTAGACCCGGTCAAAGGCTTTCGAGATGTCAAGTAATACGGCAAGCGCTTCACCATGCTTCTCGATTGCCTCGCCCCAGAATGTGTGACGTAAATTAGAAATAAACTTGGCCTCGGCGAAAGCCATATTGACAGTCGCTAAGGAGGTCATGGGACTTTAGGTACGACAGCAGCTTGTTATTCAGATCCCTTTCCATAACTTTATAGAGTATGGAGGGGATGGCGATTGGTCTGTAGTTGGCAGGGTCGGCACGATCGCCCTTCTTGGGCACATGTTGCACATTCACAAATTTCCAGGACTTACGGACCGTTCCAATCTGAAGAAAGGCGGTATAGACGCGTTAAAACAGAAGCCAATTCGGGCGCACAGAGTTTAAGCACTCTAGCTGGAATTCCGTCCGGGTCGCCGCTGGCCTTATTCACGTCAAAATTTTGCAAATATTTTCGTACCTCTCCGTTGCGAATAGTGATACTTGACATGGAAGCACCCCAATGAGGTGGATTTGCGTGGTTTGATGAAAGACGTGAATTGCTCGCGAACAGACGCAAATAACAACGGTCCATCAGGTCGCAGCATTGGAGGTAAAGTAAATTTGACTCGACCGACTTGGACAGGGACCAGAACTGCTTGCTACCGAGTGTTACAATCATCCGGGGATTCCGGATGAAGTGCGCTTCTACCTTCGGCTATATCTTCACTTAACATCAGGTGAGATGAAGGCCAAGTAGTTACCCGCAAGGAATATATAAAAAAGGTTAGTTTACCTGCACGATGCAGTAGTGGTGCGGCTCGTGGCGCGAGAGCCCGTACTTGTCGAGCATCTCGCGCACCACGCCGGCCGCCGTGTCGCCTACGGACAGCAGCAGCGTCTTGTACGGCACGTCGGGGCACAGCGACGAACCGTATATCTTCAACGTGCCGCCTGTCAACAACACACAGGGAACGTTGGTTAGAATACCTCCTCTCGTTGTTGTAAACAAAATAAAAATCCCTTTTTATCATTTTACTACATGATACTAGCGATAAAATGACAGATGCCAACAGTTGTTGAACTCTTGTATGAGTCAGATATGTGCATTAAAGTCGTTAACCGTTATCTCGTGAAGGTCGCGAACAGCACGGGACCGGTCGTTGTGAACATACTTGGAGGAGCCCTTTGTCTAGCAGTGGACGTTTATCGAGTGATATGTGTCAGCTCATAAAGTAGGTGTCAGACAATGTTGCGCAAGCACAAGAGACCGTCTACGTCAGGTCATAACGCCAGATCAGGATGCGCCGAAGCGCATTCTTCATCCGGAACTCAGACTAGTGTCTCGAGCGAGTTGCCCCGTGGACACGTATAGTCCACTACCTAATATCCAGATAGGTTACCGGAGCTATAAGCTCGCTCGCTGCTCGTTGCACTAAGAGTACAACTTGCAACTTCCACTGCTAGGGTCGTCAACTCTTAAGTCTACTACCAAATGTCCTCTTTGGTGTTCTACGCGGCTGGCTTAGCCGGAGACATTGCATCTAGCGGGCGCCTCTACTAAATATCCAGACTAGTGCCGGAGATGTTGGAAGCCTACTCAATGAAAACCACCGAGCTGAACAACCAACTATGGACAATTCACGTGCACCGCAAATCTTTTTGCTTCGGGCCCCACCGAGACCGCTTCTTGGACCCGCTCGCTGCGCATGAGATGGAAGCCTGGCTAGACCTCAACCAGACAAACGATTATTCCCACCTCTACAGCTAACCACATAGCCACCACGAGTCCATACCATGTCCGGGCCCTGCCAGAGACTCCCGCGAAGGCATAACCAGCAGGGGGTTTAGGATCCGAACTGTATAGTATCCATGAGCTCACCCGTGTCAGGGCCGCCGTCCTTGCTGCGGAACTGCTGCAGCTTGCGCTCGAGCTTCTGCTGGCGCCGCCGCCGCATCACCGCCTCCGGGTTGCTGATGCTGCGAGTGAACGACGTTTCCGGCAACTCTGCGAGGATAGTATAACAAATTATTAGTACACAAAGTGGAAGCGTCTTCAGTCAGTCAGTCTTCTTTTTCCCTTAGTTCATGGCTTGGTGAGGTTTGCATATTTAATCAGTGTCAAAGCTATGAACATATTCTACAACAATATATTTTTGTTTAATCGTATATTACTATGAGTGATGATAAAAATATTTAATTATATTCCCCCAAACACCTATAGTATCAGTAGACGCATGTCAGCAGCGATGCCAAACATATATAGGTTATAAGTACCTTTGTAGTACTTATATTACAAATAGATAAATAAGTTAAGGGAAATTCTATTACCTGTATAAAGTTTCTCAGCGACAGGCCGCGTCTCATCGTTGGTGTCGGACTTTAGCCTCGATAGCTTTTCTTTCTTCTTCAGTTCTTTCTTTTCGCGTTTTGACAGTTTTCGTCTGAAATTCTGATCTGCTTTTTCGTTGACGGCCGACAATGGAACCTGACAAAATAAATGCTATAATAATTTACGAAAGTCATATCATAAATACTTGTCAAAATAACTTAAAGAACTTAATTGTAAGCCATTTTTTAAGATAACCGTTTTATTTAATAAATAGGGCGATTAACACTTCACTACTGTAATTATGACTTGCTTAACTATCAACAACAATATTTATGGCAGGCTAAATGGACCCTAATGGCTCTTTACTAATGTACATTTTGAGATAACTACTCAACATTAAATACGACAATACGGTATTTAGAGCAATTAAACCCTACGAGAGTAGGTTGCGTTTCAGCTTGCGGCCTTACACAAGAGATACAACCGATACCCAGTATCTGGCCTATCCGGTAAATTTAATGAAATGGACTGAAATGGACTCATTAGTCCGGCGCCGGATAGTTTTAACGGGTTCACTGTCCAAAACTTATAACAATGGTTAAATCAATTGTTACGGACCATATGTAGTCTGCGGGACAGTGAACCTGTTAAACTATCCGGCTTAAAATAATAAATAGGTTATTAGAATTAGTTTTCTTGATTTACCAATATGACAAAAAATCTGTACTGAATACATTAATCGACAAAGGGTAAATTATGATGGATGGACACAATTTTTTCCCGCGCCAAATCTCACTTAGACTTGTTTTAAAACGATCGCGGCCGTGCGCTTGATTTGGTGCCAACTATTCGGCGGATATTAGAATAGTCGGTCTATGCTTAGGACGAATATCCGGCTAGTCAGTCTATACTTAGGCCTAATATCCGGCTAGTCAATCTATACTTACACCAAATACCCGGTATATGGCCAAACCACTATCCGTTGTAACCCCATTTGTAGGTACCTCGTTAGTCAGCCTCGTTAGTTATTAGCGGTGATCGGAATAGGTAAAATATATTTAGGTACATAACATGGAGCTGTCAATACCACCGAATTTGATTCCGGCATATCGTGTACTGGTAATTATTCAGTAATTTTGGAATCTTTGATTGTCGAATTTAAATATCTTAATATTACAATAGTAGAATTAGAAAATTTTCAGAATTTCTCGGAAATACTAGTTTTGAACTCGGTGGTATTAACAGCTCTATGTTGTGTCCAGTAGTGAGTTTCGGAAAATATAAGTCTACCTATTTTGATCACTGCTAATTATATTAAGGAAGCACCGTCAAACGGGGTTACTTCTAAATGTGTGCGATATAGTGATCTGATTCAGTCATATTCTGGATGGTATAGACAGGATAGCCGGATATTCAGCCAAATTAGGTATGTAATCCACTAACAGCGCCGGCGTGTGGAGCGGTCGGTTTAGGCACCCGATGGCAAAGAGCGCCAAAAACAAATAGCAAAAAAATTTTTCGAGCAAAACATTAAATTTTGTTAACGCCTATTGTGACGAATTAGTGATAGTGTTTTATTTATAGTTGCATATAGTTTACCTCGCCGGTGGTGAGGCACTTGAGCAGGAACCGCCCCTCGCGGTCCTCGGTGTGCCAGTTGAGCTGCACGAGCAGCGGTTTCTCGTGCGGCTCTAGCCGGCGCTCGTCGTCGGGCCCGTGCGTCTCCCACAGCGAGTACGAGCCGAGCGACAGCATGCGCATGTCCGGGCGGAACTTCTCGATCAGCGTCTCTGTATTACAAATGCAAGTTATTCGATTAGAGTGCTCTTGGCTGAGCAATACTTTTTATGTTTATTTCATTCCTAACGAAGTGTCCTGGCTCGACCCTGGCATTGGTTTAGGCGTAAGACAGTATATAATTTAATCAAAAATTACGGCGGGCAACTAGCGAACCACCTGATGAGAAGTGGTTATCACTGGATGCTAATGGACATCTCAGGAAACACTTCTGAAGCGTGTGTCCATGTCACATTCGCATGTTATTGCCCGCGACTTCGTTCGCGAAGATTACAGTATATAATAAAAAATAAAAAAAAATATCCTATATGCTGGTCTGGGTTATGGTCTGTATATGAGGAAAGTTTCATTAAAATCCATTCAGTACTTTTTACGTGAAAGAGTAACAAACATCCATCCATACTTACAAACTATCGCGTTTATAATATTAGTAGGATTTTGTTGAGCGAGTGTTTACTCACTAACAAATATTACATGGATAAGTGTTTACTCATCCATGCCTAACAGGCATCCATTTGTTATTTTTTAATTAATATTAGGTATTATTATTTGGACTTTGAAATCGTTAAAAAGATGGATAAACTCATAAAAATTGGTATTAATTAACATGTTTGATACTGTAATCAAATAGAACAATATATAATGTACTGTGACCTTTTTGATTCAATTTATAAACATTAACAACGTCGTCACTATAAAGTCCTAATTTCAATTTCTCGAAGATAAAGTGTGTTCTGATAACCCTTCTCTTGAACAACTGTAGATATTGTATGAATATAGGTTAATTAAGCGACATAAAACGATTTAATGTATCAAACTCGTTGCCTTGCCATTTCTATTATTTTCATGTGAAATTATCACAATGGAAATTGGGAAGGTTTCTATGGGTCTATATTTGTATTAGGAGTCATACAAATATATCCTTGTTGCGCCGTATACAAAAATAGGGATGTGTTGCGCCGTCTATCTTAAACGCAAACCGGTAACATTGGACATTCCTTAAAGTTATCGTCAAAGATATAGTAAAGTGTAAAGACAGTGTAACCCATCCTTAATAAGAAAACAACCGTTAAATCATCTTTTACCTATAACATCGCTGACAGTGGCATCCGATGCTACGCGTATACATTTCGTAGCTATCTTCTGTCCTGAATCTTGGAAATAGAAGCGCATCACACCATGGAACTCCAAATTCTGGAAAGACCAAAAAAAAACAAATTCAATGACACCGTAAACTGAACAAAAAAGTTCCTTTGCCTAAGAAAAACAAAAGGGTTATCTGAAAGATAACAATTTGTTGCCAAAGGTTTATCCATGCAAATAGCCTTATCAATGCGCTTTCCGTGCGTGAGTCATTCTAAACTAAACAAAGGCACACAATTTGCTAATTTCTAAAACCTTAAGATCGTCACAACATTCATAGCTTATGTCGTCATCTCATCACGTTTACAAAGAACTTAGTAGTAGAAAGTTTAATTGCTAAATTACAACCATGCTTAAATATGTGAAACTAAATAAGATCTAGTTTTTGCTACGCGCAAGCTATAACAAGTTATGAAATCTACTGCAGTCGCCGATTATGTAGATTATTATAATTTAAATTCTTGCTGATACTGCGACCCGCAACGTTAGAAGAGCAACCACGTCGTAAGAAAAATATGCAGAAACATTTGAACCTTAAGTAACGAAGGAAGCCCAAAACTCTTCGACTCATAACGATCTCATTTTTTCAGTGCGAAGATAAGTTACGTAATAGGCGTCTTAATTTTCTATTCACGTAAGGACAAAAGCGATATCTGATGGAATAAGACGGCAAGAGTTTTTTTAAATGCTTGCTGTATAGTAAGTCTTCATCTTCTGCCTAGCGTTATCCCGGCATCTCCCTGAATCTCATCCACTTTGCCCGGTCTGTCTTCGACATCCTCTTTGGTGAGATTGTTCTCTGTCATGTCTACTCTCACGACATCTAGCCATCGTTCTTTGGGCCAACGTCGCGAAAGGGCCTTCGATATTGAGGTATCTATTTTGAACATCGGATGCAGAGAACAGTATGAAATTGTTCCGGAAGTCCAGCCCCCCACACTTTAGGCGTCTAGACGTCAGCGAGGGTATCCTGTTGTTTTATTAGGTAGACCCCCATAACATAAGGGTGGGTGTCACATAAACGCCGCGTTTCTCCGGACTCGGCCAGTATTTGTAATAAATTTTACCGAGCAAAAAAGACTATTTCCAACATAGTCTAAGGGACTGTATGAGAAGTAATAAATAATAACTACTTACTATTATTCGTCTACTATTGAGAACTCATTACAAAACTGAAAGTCGTCATAGGTTTTGCTTATTTTTCAGTTCATGCACCTCATTTGCCATTCTTACCATATCAATATAAATGATTTATCATATAAGCAATATAAGCGTAAAAAATATTTATAATATCACGACGACTTTTAGCTAGCGAAACATAGACTTCCAAGGTTTAATACATATTTAATAGTTAACTTAGTTGTTAATCAACCCCGTGTATGTGCTACTGATTGTACAGTGGCGGGCGTAATGGCGTTCATGTGCCCACGAACAGGTTTCAAATAAATCTTCTGCACACCTTTTCATTTGCAACATTAGCCTTGACATTAGTACGGAGAACCGTTCAGTATTTAACGAAGTAGGTAGTAGGTACCTACCTACCTACCTAGTTGGCGAAGTGGTTTCATCTTGAGGTTGTACACAAGACTAAACAGCCTGCGAGTTGAATTCCTACCGGCACCGACACAAATGTACTATCGTTAATGAAACTTTTATCGAGCCTGGAAGTTATGGTTATGTTATTACTATCGATTTTCACAGTACAATCGACATCAAAAACACAAACAAAGTACAGTTAGCTCTTGATGCCGCCCTCATCCCGTATTACGTAATAGAGGCAGTATTTGCAATGTAACCGTTACACATGATGTGATGTCGACTGTGCATTTTTCTCAATTTGTGTACTAAACTATCTTTAGAGTGGCTTTATAGAGCGTCGTCTTACCTCGTTTGGCTCGCTCAGCTCGAACAGATCGAGCCGGTTGGCGTTCCACTGCTGGATCATGGTGCGAAGCGCCTCGCGGTCCAGCATGCGCTTGTCCGCCGCGTCCATCCTGTCACCGCATCAAGTCTACCTGGAAACACGACAAGACCGCCATCAGTATCACGTACAACTGACAACTGACACCTCATTTATACAGAGGAGCTGAGCAGAGCGGAGCTGGGTGCAAATTAACCAATAGAGTTCCTTTAGTGTAACATCTTTTCTTCAGTAAGGAATCCAACAAAGAGAAGAGACGCGGTGATGAGAGATGTGTCGAAATCAACCAATAACAGAGGAGACGGCTATAAAAATATTAGTTATTTACGACACATCTCCATTTATCACTTTTTCGCCTGCCTCTGCTTTGGTAGTTACCGACTCTTAGTGTTGAATGTACAGATACGGGAAAATACTACGACTAAGTGCGTCATAGGAAAAGATTATGAGTAAGAAACTCAATAGGCGCTAGGCGGTTCGAACCATATCGTACACGGTTTAACATATAATGTATCATAGCATCAGCAATAAAAGTTAGTCACTCAAACAATAGACGAGAATTTAAATTGCTTCCTCTCAAAATAAATCATCTTAAATGGCCACTTAGTAACTAGACTGTTGACTACCTCAGTTTTGATTAGCAATAAAATTATAGCGTTCCTATAAAACTAATGATTGTTACAGGCGCACCCATACGGGCAACAAGTCAACAATCTCATTATCAGCGGACACACATTCGATAAGTTTGCGATAAAGTAATAAACATTAATAAGACTATGATCACTGACACAGTAATATAGGTACCTACCTTAAAAC
The DNA here is from genome assembly GCA_949315975.1 of Eudonia truncicolella. NCBI lineage: Eukaryota > Metazoa > Arthropoda > Insecta > Lepidoptera > Crambidae > Eudonia > Eudonia truncicolella. Next base: position 14,610,664 of record OX438830.1, on the reverse strand, counting down.
ATGAATTCATTAACGTAACCCGACTTTGATTCAAGGTTTGCTAATAGATCCCTGTCATTAAAATACCTCTGTGAAGGTACCGTTCATTTCATAAAGGTAATGTGAACGATGATACGAAGAATTATTTCTCGATAGTAGGTTATAGGTTCATACGTGAATCGTCTAAGTAGGTATAGGTGCTATATAGACCTTACGAAACAAGTGAAACATCGACAAACTGTTGAATCAAACAGCGGCTATGGTAACCGTTGTTCGTTGATGCTAATCAAAAAAGGAGGTCACGCAGAGATTTTCAATTACGGGCGAACGAAAAATTTAATTTGGTTACCTACAAAGTTTGTCGAGGTGATTAAGAAACAAAAGAAAACTTTACAAAAGGAGTAGTTAAAACTATTGACAGTACGGTTATATCAGAATATTGCAGCACTTGACTTTTAGCTGATGGTGACAATATAGCCGAAAGAACTAATAATCTCAGAGGCTTTGATAAGATGGTGGTAGCAGGCGGACTTAGCACTAGCTATACCACCAACCACAACGAGCACAATATGGACTACTCGGGAAAATCGTACCTGGGAACTGTAGGTCTGAGTTTGGCGATCTAACCATAACATTAATACTAGCACTTTATTAAACGCTGCATGATTTACTGAGTTAGTTCTAATAATAAATAACATAGGTAAAAATATGAAAAAAAAAAACTTTTGTGTTTTTATAATTAACAATTTATAAAAAAATAATGAGAAGTGGGCGGTTCTGGCACACATCATGCGCCGACGTACCTAAACATGCGCCCGTATTTATACCGTATAAACATATGGCCCGCTCTGGAAACGCCAACACCGGCACCGGTGCGCGCCATAAATACTACATTCAATGTGGCCCGGCAATATTGGTCACTTTATGAGCGATCAATCGATGTGACTAAATTTAACTCGCCATCTATAATTTACCAAGTAAAGCATCGGGCAACGCCGCCGCCGCCGGTTTCAGTTTAATGTTCAACATACTAACGATACCTATGTCGGCACATAACTATCCTACTAATATTATAAGTTTGTAAGAATGGATGGATATTTGTTACTCTTTCACGTAAAAACTTCTGAATGGATTTTAATCAAACTTTCCTCATATACAGACCATGACCCAGACCAGCATATAGGATACTTTTTTTTTTACTGTAGTCTTCGCGAACGAAGTCGCGGGCAACAACTAGTAAATAATATTGAACTAAAAGTGTCGTATATGACACTCATTAATTTTATTATAAAAAAGACTATAAAATTTCCTCTTTAGTATCTAAAACCTTGATTTAGGATATTCCAGACACTATTCATCGGTCTACAGTTTTTCATTACATAACAACGTATCCTACATATTCGTATAACAACCTATAGGTCAGCGTCTCCACCAAAGCAGCCAGCAGCACCCGCCGCGCTGCATTCCACACGTACCCATACAGCGAGTACACAGAGCGTACGTTTCGCGTTACTCGGAAACATGTTCCTATTTCAATTTTCATCCGAAACCAGTTTATTAGTGTTAGCCGTCAGAGACCGAAACAGCCGCCAGCGTTGTTATGGTTCGGCTCGCTTCCGCTATAGTTGGCTGGAACTCATGAGCCACATACACTTAGGCATGGAACGAGGAACCGCGAACCGTTCAAAACACGGATCGTTGACTCGTAAAAATAAACATGCAGTGCGCTGTAATCGTATAGGTACACGATATTTTCGTTCACTGCAACGAGACTTTGATGTAAGCTCGTAGCCCTAAGCAGTACTATTCCAACCAATTGTGTACCTAATAACAGCAAGCTTAGAATTCACTATGACCAATGATAATATTAGATGCTAAAACAAACGTAGAGGATTTGTCAATGGTGCCGGAACTTCACGGTTGGACGCCGACCTTGCCCCTTCCTGCAATCCAAACGGTCTCGCAGACCATGCCAGGCTAGATTGGCTCGGCGTAATATCTGCTTGTATTACAGTACAAACACGGTATATAAGATTGAATCTTTAGCTTTTGAATAGAACAATCAATAACACAGTAATATCCTTCCACACACTTCTTACTACCACATGATAACATACCTAGTACAGTCGCGAGCACAGTAATGTTTAAACACTTTTTACAGTTTGTAACTCTAAGACTATGAGATAAGAGTCATAACGGTAAAAACGGTGTTTACATAACTTGCTATGGTCCTGACAACGAAATGCAAATAAAAGTTTTGAATGAATATAATAAATATAAGATAGGGTAAGTAAATTGTATTCATAAAAATATTATGTAAGAAAATTTCAAAGAAGCGAAGTTATTACTTAATAAACAGAAAACATGAATAGCCATCTATCTTTTTATAGCATTCTACAAAAACAGATAAGTATCTAATCTACCTCTTCATATTATGTCTTATTATTTGCGTCGAACAATAATTAAAAGTGTGTGGTTTAATTGTAATAATATTCATAACATACAAATCTGCATAAACTGAAGCACACACTAATTTACACATATTAAAATGTGTGAATCATCATTACGATACATGGTGTTGCACAATTATCAATTAATTAACCCTTTCAATTGTGTACCCAAAATTGTCACAGAAAAACCTAGTTACCACCACAGGTTGATTCCGCTTAAGCGCACCGTGGGAAAGTTACTTGTTTCAATAGTATGGGTGCAAAAACTGTGAGTTCGAGCGGCGACCCTAACAGCAAGTGCATAAGGGCGTGACAAGTGGACCTATCCGCGACCCCGCACTCTGCGCCCTTCGCTGCAGAGTGCTCCACTCAATAGCATATTGACATTCCAACGCTCGCACGTAAAGTTAGCCGATTACGCAACACACGGCCGATGCACTTGAAAGGGCCATTTCGTTATTTCTTTTCTATCATTCTTATTTAGAGAAACTGAATGTAAAGAATAAAACCGGTGATGCATTCCCTATTATGATGACTTGATATATATATATATGTCATGAACAGTTTAATAACGGCAATTAATTGATTAAGCCGTTTTTAAGATTACGCAAATAACGTAGTGATATAACTCACTCTTTTGCTTTTGGCAGTTTAAAAAAAATAGATCTAAACTTTGGTCCTAGAGTTTCTTACATATAAACAAACAGATTATACTTATCTATGAAGTAAACGGTTAAAACTGAAGAGACAGTAGTAGTTAAAATTCTACTAACATAATCATCATTCCAGCTAATGAAGCAAGCGGCTGACAACGAAAGCATACTATATAATTTTAACAGAACTAAAATTGTCTATGGCATCGATGTTATATCTTGAACTTCCTATATTCACCTTGAAAAATCACAACATTAATAAAATTGAGTCTCTCTCAATTGATTATAATCACACGCTCACATTCACATCACGTTATAACATGCGTAAAGTCGTCACTGCCTCACAAAAAAACCGTACATTTCTGAATTCAAACGTCATTTTTGTAACGGGACGCAAGTAAAGTGGCGGGCACGCAAGGTGCACACAAGACGCGGATGTGACATCCACATAATCGCGTGTTGAGCCAACTCCAGTTACCGAAGTCGTGTAACCCGACGTGCGCGATTCCGTTGATAATGGCGAGCATTCGCGATCGCGACCCACGGACCTAACCCAGCCTGAGAACACGCTATCACAAAATAAGGAAGGAGGAACCCAGAAGGCAAGCTTAATACATACCGCGCTCGAGCAACGCACCCTAGATCCCTTGCACGGACACGGATCTCGGAACAGCTCGGAACGTCGTCGTCGGAGCGCAGCAGCAGTGTTGCGAGATTCCGTGCCCGTGAGAGGCTGTCTGTGTGCGTTGTTCGACCGTTTGTATGAAGCTTGACTTCTGCAGTCTCCTTATATTGTGATGCCGTTGTATGGAGGCTCTCATGTCTGTTATGCAATGCATCTGTACTGTTATAGTCTGTCACGCAATACTAATTGACGGCGTAAACTCATCTTCGCAGCGGCGCGGCGCGGCGGCGGCACCCACTGTCCTTATCTTAGACGGCTAACATTTAAAACGGGTTTTGTATCAACGGTGCCCTCGTTTGTACACGGACGAGTTTTAGATCACCTTTATCAATGTGGGGAGGGTAACACCGGCGGGAGCCGCGCTGCTGGTGTCAGTCGACCATTGCTCTTTTACTAATATTGCATTCATTCACATTAAAAATAAATGCCAAACTTGAAGAAAATATAATGATAGTACATGTTTGCATTACAATTACGGTTCATTTTTAGTTCACCTGTGGAATGTCCCACCTACACAAATTCTTCGGCTTAATACGTACTTACATAATTATGTAGATTTTCTTGCCGATTAAATTATTATCATAAGTAAAACTTAAAATTATTGTAATAATAAAATCAACTGCTTAAAACAATATTTACACCTAGTTAAAACCGAACACTGACAAGAAACTTTAAAACACAACAACGAGACTGTATTTTATATTCTCACTACCAAAATGAACTAGCGAAGTACAATTAATATTGTGTTCACAAACACAATATCAAGGTTTAATTTCATAAAGTATTGAATAATACAATTACAACTGAACGCATTGAATAAGGCATAGACGCATAGCAAACAGTACGCAACGCAACGCATCGGGCGGTATTAATAAGTGGAATGCGAAGGAACACCAAGCTAAAGCCGTAATATGACTCACATTGAAGGCACGCGAGACTCCGCGTCGTCGGCCACCGGGCTCCACCCTCAACCTTTAGTACTCACAGGGCCACAGGCACCTTAAGCAACGGTTATTCATCTTAACGGGACTTGAACAAATATCACAATTAGCATCATAGTGTTACTATTACTACAAGTTAAATTTGTGTGCTTACATTACAAGTTAGCTAAACAGCAAAAATCGATAATTGCATTCGCAAAGTAGATCCCATAATTCCCAAACGAATTGACGCTTGAATTTATTGAGCCGTTGAATGTTTAGGATTATTCTAGGATACCTATTTCAACCGTCAAACAATGGTCGCTTAAATCATTCGTATGAATCTGTTTCGTTACATCATCTTTAAAAATGTATAAAACATGTAATTCATATTATTATAATGTGGTAGCTAATATACCTACCTGTAATATAATGAGTAACCATTCGCAACAAATAATACTTTGAAAAAGAAACAACACTGCTAAAAGGTAACAGATGCACCTGCTCGAGACCAGCAAACATTCCATTGAAACCAGACGTGACATTATTCAAGAATCAAATTACAATGTTTAACTCCATTCTAACATGTCAGGCGCATTTCATCTCAGCTGTTTAGTTGGCAAAAATATAGGATCAAATTTAAGAAACCCGAAACAAAACTGTCATCGGATGTATTAAATAGCAAAAGATTTTAGAGAGCTAGTAGTTGGCGAAGTGATAGTAGGGCAATGTTAGTAGTCGGGTTTCGTTCCGGTGCGTCAGAGAGAGGACGAAACATTGGCACTCAGCCGATCGCACAACGGCGAACGGCACGTCTTCGAACATCGGCTGCTCGATGCGATGAAGAGAAAAGTGTGACGCATGGCCTCTCTAGACATTTGTGCTCGGACAAATGACCGTGACCGGACGCCGCGTTCACTCTCAACGAGAACGGGACCGAAGCACGCAACTCCATCGCTGATCGATGTTCATGAAACAACGAGTCATTCCTCAATAACAAAGGGCTAAACGGGTACGGAGCCTGACATAGTATATCGACCAGCGGCACGTACGGGGGTGAGCCGGAGCCTGGCACGGAGTGGGCCAACCGCCATGCAATGGGAACCGTTTCACCTCACGCAGCTCCTTCAATGATAAACCTGACACGGAAAATGTCATTTGGCCCGATTTTTTTCCTCCTCCTGCCAAAACTATCTACCCAATATAAAGATCTATTTAACATGAATTGAAAAAAATATAATTGTGTAATCATTTGAAATTGGTAGACGAAATATCTTAAGTGAAAAAAGATAATGGCAAACAATACTGCTCTTGCGCCACTTGTGAGCAGACAAAGCGTAATGCCATTACAAGCCATTGTTTTTACTGCATTAGTATTGCAGTCGGATAAGTGTTAAATAATACGTAATTTTGTTATTTCCATATGCCGAATCACCTCTTTGTAACAGTAATGAAATACAAGCACATGCCAGCATTGTTTTATCTCAAGAATACCTTACGTAAAGTTCTTTACATCAATCAAACGTACAGTTCAATAGTTTCATTATTGTAACAGATTTTTTTCTTTCTGCAATAGCAAGGTATAAGTGTTTCAGAATATAATATTCGAAAGGTAACATTCTATGAAGGTAAGTAAGTGGGTTATGGCATTACTAGAAAATCAATAAGTAAAAATGGAACTTTAAATGAAAACAAATACAATTTTCTTTAACGAAGTTTCCTATTCTTGACCGTTTACAACTGATTCTCGATGCTTCCCTATACAAATATCAGTTTTATGTAATATGTTTAGAGACTGTAAGCCGCCGCCGGTGCGTGGCTGCGAACGGCGTTCCACTTGCAACCTAATTGAATTAGAAGCAATCGCCTCCAATGACGCTGTGCGCTACGTCAATGCTCCCTGCTCCAATCGCCCTACGGTCACTGCTCACCCCACGGGCATCTTTAATAATTAACTTAGGAATCGCCACTGCAGCTTGTAATGCTGCCTTATTAGACTTATCTATTACTAACTTAACTTAACTAACATTCTCTCGAACATTCACGTTGTTTATTATTTAAGGTAGCGTAAATTTACGAGTCGTATTATTTGCAAAAAAAGATTTGTTGCCTGTGTGCCTATTATACCAGCGAAAATATAGCACTGAGGTTCTGTAATCTGTCATCCGGTGTGACGGTCACCCTTGCGGTAAGGCAATATGATCCACATCCTAAGAAACAAATGAAAGCACCAGCGTGCGTGCCGAGCAAAAACTGGTTGTAGTAAAATGCCATTTTACTGTCGGACGGAATCGTGAAAGTTAGACGAGTCGGACTTGAGACAACTGGTTACTGCATTTCTGATCGATTAATTATGGAGGTGATAAGAGATTTCTACGTGCGCGATAACTGTTTGCTCCTAGCCACTTATGTCGGAACTCCATGTGAACATGTTCAAATGGAAATGGAAGTATCTGTGTATGTGTAGTACAATAAAAATGTTATACTCTCCATTCTCATAATTAACTTTGCTAAAGATAATATCGTAAATTTAATATATACATGATACGTTTATTGAGCATTATACAAAATGCACAAATTTTTGCCGCTTTTAATTTTACCAATATCTAAAAAAAAAACGTTTTAAAGCGATAAGTCCGCCAAATTGTAACTTATCATTATTTTCGTAACTTATTTTTATTGGTATGCAATATAAATATATAAGGTTACTTTACCTATTACTGAAATTTCTGTATTTTCTTCTTTTTGTTGCTATTAAACCAAGATTTTATGTAGTAATTCACAACCTACGATTGCGATACCTAGACGATGACGAGCAACGGTCCCTTAATAAGACGCTCAATATTAAAGATGTGGACGTGCCTCACAGGTTTGAAATCTTAGCAGGCGACTGCCCCCGGGGCTACGTTGATATAAAGCGGCCTCTTGTGTTCTTATGGCGAAACCAACGCGCCGCCGCCGCGCCGCCGCCGGTGAGAAAGTAAAAAGACGCAATCAGCGAGAGAAAAGCGCGCGGAAAACGAGGTGGAGCCATAGCCATTGCCTTAATAGACTCTTAAATATTCAGGACACCGACGAGCACATGTATGACCTACTAACGACAGATATTTGGTGTTTTGATACTATATCCATTAAAACTTTCAATAATACCATAACCCTGTCATTTCAATACGTAGACTTCAGTCATCCTGTTTTAAAACGAATGACTTAGGTATCAACTCATGGTATCAACGTTATATGATAGGGTCATGACCCTATCTTCTGAAACATAACGGTTAAAGTTTATGATACTTTTTGTAAAATCGGCAAATACCTATTCTTTATTAGCTATTTATAGACATGTTGAATCCTCTGACGCAGTGAATACTAAAAGACGACAGGGGTCAGCAATTTAATTTAGCATCGCAAAAAGGGTCTTCACATTGAATTATTCGCTAAGTTCAGTGTTTTTTTCAAGCAAGATCGAGGGCGTTTGAAACAACTAAAGAAAATCAGGTAGGTGGTGGCAGGTAGGTGGTATTCTTTATGAAAAAATCTACTATGTCAAATAATATTTTCAAAAAAACGAAATCAAAAGTAAAGTGATTTCCAATTAACTCTATCGCCTTACGGTAAAGCTTAACCTATATTTTAAAAGTTAATTGATGTTTCATGTAGAAAAGGATTAAAATTGACAAAACGTACGTAGTTTTGTACTTACTTCAAAGTCGATTGAGTCAAATAGTTTTCTCAGGAGGGGTGCAGCAAATCTACGCCATATTAATATCTGAAACAAACAATTTACAGAAATATAGACATAATATAGATGAGTTCAATCACCTCTAAATTTTGCATAGTAGTAATAGCTTCATTTGTTTTACGCTTTGATTATAATCTCACAACGTTCTACGTGACATTATTGAGCCAGACGGTGAGACGAGAACACAAACGCTCGTGCTTTTGATCTCGTTTTGTCAGCGATTCATCGCGATGGCGATTTCGATTCTAGCAGGTGACGGATTTCACAAATTGCGGTGTCAAAAACTCGTTTAAGAATCTCAATTCTCGCAAAACAAGCGATGTTCTATCACTCGTTTGCTACTCATCTGGAGTAGCATAGTAATAATCCAGCCAATCACTCAGTACAACCCTCTTTATTTGCTGTTTAAGGTATTATGTGCTCGCCTCGCCAAACCCACTAACAACAGGCAGGTTATACGAGAAATCAAAATCATCTGTACAATATGATTTCTAGGTAGGAAGATGTATCGATAATTTTGTACCTGAAGCTGTGGCAATGACATTAGGTACCATTGATTCAACTCACGGCGGCGTGCAATCTGTGACTCACTGAGGCAACGACCGGGTGGTAGGTCTCTCTATACCTCTGACTGGTATTTGATACCCTTTTTGACAATGTAGCGAACATTTTATATCTGTAAAATTACATTACACATCTTAGAAAATGTTCCCAACATTGCTTGTTGTAGCGCACTTTATGATATTTGAAATAAGCTCAAAATTCCGTCATGCTAACTTCCGTATGCTTTACGTGAAGAAATTGATTAATGAATGTACTACAAACACATTACATTCTACACACACGCTTGACATTCATGTGAAGGATCAAATTGTATTCATTATAGAAAAGGGAATTATACCCACTACGTACCTACTACATAGATAGGTATGTGCTGTTGAACATAAAATCATAAACGACGAACACGAATCTTATTAATATGTGCGACTCGTACGCATTCAATACAGTACTGGTGAACCTGCTATATATAATAAATAAGTGTACCTATTTTAACAAGTTGTCTTTTTTTTAAATAGATATCTAAAAACTAAATTATATAAGGAATACCGCTCATATTATATTGTTAATAAAGTAAATTTCACAAAGCAGATAATCTAATAGCAAGGTAAATTGATGACGCGTTTTTTTATCGGTATATACTGACTGACCGCTATAAGTATTCCATTCTGACGTGAATTGAAGGGGAGGTGAAACTATAAATCGAGTCGGCTTGGACGGCGACAGTTCACAGGAACAACCTTTACAGCTAAATTATCAAATTCGTAATAATTTCCGTCGTAATTGATGGATCACACACAACAAAGCGAAATACCTAGTTAAGAACATTAATGTAAGACGAAACAGCGGCAATGACGAAGTTATAAATAGACGGCTGAACAGGGTGATGGTGAACTAGAATACCTAATGTAATGCAACCTACTGCAATCTGCGCCGATTCCAATATTTAGACTTAACTATTTAAACTATCATGGTCACTTACATTAGATTAATTATAAACGGATTCAATATCGAATACTAACATATAATAATAAACATGGTAACAATCCCGTTAATAATATTATCCTAATGTAGACTTAAGTTTGAAGCGTGTCGGGCTTTCGGCGGTGGGTTGCCGAACATATCGAGATATTGTGGTTCATTCCCTATAACTACCTACTCGGAGATACACTACTGCAGTGAACACATTCCTAAAATATATAGCATATCAGCTTTCTGGGCGGTTTAATAATACTATTGTATTAATATGTTTTATTATTAGACATGCCAACAGTGTACATATTATTTTATAATTGACATAATAGGTATGCACAAGATTTGCCATTAACACTTCTAACACAGAAGATTAATAATAATATTATTGAAAATTAAGTTATTAAGTTATATCTAATTTGAAGTTAATGATCTTTCTGTCTGATTTTATTTAAAATAATGAGACAGCATCAATTTTAAACCAGGCTTATATTTTCACGTTTTTTAATAAAAAGGACACCAATGTTTTGAGGCCAGGATGATGCAAATGTTATTTTCCTAGTCTTGTTTTCTTCCTATCCTATTATAGTTTCGTCGTATCTCCCCTTAAGGTTTAGGAAATCAAGTTATAATGCAATTGTATGGGTTTAGTAACTTTCGGAATGTCGGTTGATTCACCCATCACACAGATCTACTATTTACATATTTGGTTGATTTAGGCTCAAACTCTTAATGTGCAGTGAAACGTTTTCATGGTTCCGATTATTGTTGTTCTATGTGAATTGGGTGACTAAACCACAATTCAAAAATTCTTTTTGACAAAAGAGACAAAGTGCCAGGAATTTTAATACCATCTAAATATGTAGGAAATCTAAATAACAGAAAGTTTAAGCTGCAATTGGAAGAAAGTATATCAACATGTTGAGAAGTTCAAGCTGGAGTACCCCAAGGCTCACTGCTGGGGCCGGTTCTGTAATTTCTGTATCCTGGCTGCATGATATACTTGCGAAGCAATCATCAAACTGAATGGCGAGTCATTAACCCAATACCGTTTAGTATGTGTAGTTAGGTAAAGTAGGTACATATAAATTTGTGTTTGACACATTTGTTGTTTTCGTTTATTGTATTTGTGATTGATCTATGTTTTTAAATTTTTTTACCTGCTATATACTATTTTAAAGTTTATATTGAAAAACCTGCTAACAAAAACCTGATAATTGCTTGCCTTTTTTACAAACAATATTAATTCTACAAATTTTTACTTATAATTTAATTGACACCATCGTCTGTTTGCCTTTCGGCATAGGCCTCCCACAAAACCCTCCGCCTATCTCTATTTCTAGCAGTATGTATCCATGAGACACCAGCCATTGCTTTAAAGTCATTGTATGCCAGATTATGAACAAATAAATAAAACATGCCTTTAAAACCTAACTGATGCCCTGTTAATCAGAATGAATCTCTTTATGCAATGTATTAGGACCAAATCAAAGAAATAAGATGAAAATTCAGGTACACATAAAGTGCACTTATGACCGTCAAGTAGAGATAATGGTATAGATTTTTAATATAAGTAGAAAACAAAGCATTATGCTTTTCAAGATTAACTTAACTTAAAGAAAATTTTATAACTACTGACTTATAATAATGCCAGATAGTTATGAATCGTTCTGTTATTCCAGTAATAATATTTACATTTTAATCAATACTACCTTGCAGCGGAGCTAATAATTGTATTTATAGTAGTCGTAATTAGTAAGATAGAAATGTTGTTAGCCAATCTATGATAGTACACCCACATGTAGTGATGTCAAATGATGCACAAGGCCCTGCATTGTGACATTCAGAGGGGTGGGGACCCCACTTAATTACAGAGGAAGAAGGTGGAGGAGGCTAGACGCCAGAGGTAGTTTCGTAATCAAATCCTAATTTAAGTTTTATAGATACTACAACTATTTTCGATTTTAGATTTAAGTGTAGCTTTACTAACTGTTAAGTAAAAAATTTTCTGTTGAAACTGAATGATGTAAGCCACCTTCAGTTAGGTAAAAATGGATCAGGTCCGCATGGACTGATCCTCGTGGGCCCTCTCCGTGGCCTCCTTATAAAAATCACCAATTCGCAAGGGAGTGAGCTTCAACTCCTGTTTAATAGGAGATAAAAGACCAGTCTTAACAGGTCTTTTTAACTGGTCCTTAATAGGTCTGCCTTAACAGGTCATTTTAGGAAAGGAGTTAGTTCTTGACTATTTATGGCTTTTACATGTAACAAAGTTTTTTTAACAAGGCACAGTGACTGATTAAACTTGAAAGATTTTAAGTAGGCAACATTACCCATAATATCACCCTTGTTTTACAAATTTTTAATAGTGATAATAAGTCATACATAACAGTAGCAGAAAAGTCAATGTTCCTTCTAAAGGCTTGGATCCTGGCTTTGGTTTACCATGTCATAGAGAAGTCAATTGCAACATTCTTTTTCACCATGCAGGGGTGTATAAAAAGTCTCGGATCATGGACTTCGCACAATGTTTGTATGACATCAAAATCAGAACAAGTAGATGGATCCATATAAAATATTTCGATTCAATGTTTAATAGCCTACATAGTCGAGTGGCTTGCATGCCAGTTTCTGAGGAAACAATATTTTCACAGGCCTGGGTGGTTGCGGTACCGTTGTTGTTTCTGATTTCCATAACTCAAGTGCTTTTCTACTGTCTTTGGAGTCAGAGCAATGTTGTGTTCACATAACTTTAGAAAATAATATTAAGATACTTTGATATAGCATCATGAGAATTTAAGAAACTCAACAAATAATTTTTTTTGGTTAATATTCTTTTGCCTAATTTCACAAATGCTACATATTGTTTAATTCTTACGCTTAACCTCTTTGAGCAAATTATTGAAGGAAAACCATTATCTAACATGGCTGGTGGGCTACTTAAATTTAGTAGATATTGGGTTATTAACTACAGAGTTATTAACTATTATTTAACAAAAGCAGTAGAGAGCCAAGAACAAATGATAAAAGATATAAATTGTAAATTAAGTTGCCAAAGATGATAGAATGCAGTGCTTAGGCACTGTAGATTCATTTAACAAATTCTTCAATGTTTACAATTGAATTTAATTACATTGTATCTCTTCAAACAACATAAAGCAATTAAATATATTTCCATGTTGTTGGTATACATTTTATAACTTCAATCATGTGTGTTGGAATGAAAGGTCATTTTGGTATCTAGTTACGTTACCAGTAACCTTCCGCATTACTATTTATCAGAGAGCTTACCTAGTATTAGTATTGTTTAAACCTTGTTGACAATCACTAAAACATGATCCGCACATTATACTCGTAATCTAAACAAAAAACAACTTCACAAGTAGTAAACTTTTGATATGTCAAAAACTTGAAGGCACTACCGTTATCACCAGATTAATAGATTAAGGCAAGTTAAAAACACTAAACACGTAAATAATAATTTCAAACACTTCATCCAAAATTTCACAGTTTATATATCGGATAACATCTTTAAGTACATACAAAGCTGTAAAACAAAATTTTTCAGCGAAAACGATCACACGCACGAATGACGCAGACAAAATACTGACTTACTTGAGTTGACTGTTCTGAATCTGATTTCTGTGTGTGACTAGCTTCATGCTAGTGCCACTACCATTGAATTAGGGATGTATGTATGTCTAAAACGAAAAATTTTTACGTTAATAGATAGATTTTGTAAAAATAAGATTTTGTATTTGATTTTGTATAATGGCTTTGTATTCAAAACTTTAATTAAGTACAATCTAATTGAAATCTACTATTTTACATTACGCAAAGCGTAGCTAGTATTTTATCAAAGTTCTTGTAAAAACACTGCGGAAACAACCGACATTATCCCTAAAGTATTTCATTAATCATAAAATACCTAAAAATTGTTCATAAGTTGTTGATTAACTAAAATGCTAGCATTATTTTGTAAGTATCACTATTTTTCTTAAAGACCGATGACAAGAGATCGATTATAGAAAATCGATATTTTATACATAACAAGCTACTCCAAACCTGAAAGAGCTCCTCGGATAATATTGCTCGTACGAAAACGTATGAATCGAACGCACAGATTGATTGCGTTTTTCTCATGCTAGATAGACTGTGACGTTTGACCGGTGACATCAATTTTTCTATAGCCACGACGTTTAGGTATTCATACGAACGCATAAAAAGACCAAACAAGTTGGTATTGATTTCGGCCGTCAGACGGAATTACACGCGCGTACACGCACGACTAGCTTGCACGAACCTGCAGCAATGCCACATTAGTTGAGGGATCGGGATGCAATGTAATTTTTAATCGCCTCTGTGGTCTAGTGGTTAAGACCAACGATTTAGACCCAAAGATCCCGGGTTCGATTCTCAGCGGGGGGTATATGTTTGTGTACCCGGTTTATCTAAATATATCGCCATAACATTAATGTTTGTATCATTGTTGTGTTCCGGCAGCTAGAAATAAGATAGCCAATGCCTCAGTAGTTGAGGATCTGGGTGAAGTGCACTTCTACCATTGGCCTTATGATCACTTAACATCAGGAAACTGGTGCTGATGAACGTGTTATTGTGTTGAATGGTTCAATGGCTAACATTTAATGATTCACGGGTTAAAAAAAGGTCTTAATTTTTATAAGTCGATTAAAAGTGTGACAATCGAGGATGCTATCTGAAAATTGGTAAGCCGTTCGATGGATATCAAGATATTTCACAATTGAATCGATTAGAATCTAATAATCGGTTGTAATCAGCTCAGTAAGCAATACTATTCAATCGAACTTAATTGAACCTTTCACTGCGATCGCATCTACTGATTATTTTTAGATGATCGATAATATGATTGCATTTCCTGCTATTCAAATCGATTTATCGAGGACTAGGGATAGATACTATTAATATATAAAACGATTTATGGACTACTTGGACCACACTTAATGGAAAAATTGATCATCTGATCCGGTAAGGCAACACTAACTAATGCATTGGACTTCTTGGCGGAAAAGTGAAGAGTTATGTCAGCGGTTTTGTTTTATTTTCGAAAATTTGTGATATGTCGAATATTAATGTGAAACAATGGTGGATTATTATCCGTTAATTATTCGTGAGTGTGCATGAGTGTTGGCAAATGAAACAAAGCTGTGCAACGTAACTTTTCAAATTCTTTCAACAAGTCCGCGTGAGGCTTGAGGACTTAGTAAAGGCCCACATATGTACTGAAATACTCGAGGGAGGGGTTGTGGGTATATCATTTCTCACTTTCCATTTTTATTAACATTCATCATCATCATACAGGAAGGAAATATTGTTAATTTATGTATTACTTGAATAATACTTTGACATTGGCTAAATGTGCTAGTCGCACGAAGCCATCAACTAAAGGAAAAAAAATCAGAACATAAGACTACTTGGCGGGAAAGTGAAGAGTCATGTCTGCGGCAAAGAGTAGAGTTATATAATATAATATCATTTTTATTTGATATTTTTTTATGTATATTCAAAATATTTCGGGCGGTCACTTGCGCCCGGGCGTCATTGTACACACGGCGTAAATCAACCTACCCAAACCTGTTAAATTTCTCCAATGAATATTGATCCTTATAACCCAATATTAATGTTCAAAATTGATTGTAGATATTTGACATATAGGGTAAGGGCCGCCGTGTGTACATATAGGGTAAAGAGTGCCCTCTTGCCACCAATCATGCCAACCTGTTTGATAGCGCCATCTATTGTTTGTTGCCCAAACTAAGGATTTAGGTTTTTAATACCTACTGTACTGTACTGTCTGTACTACTATTCATTTTATGGTAGGTATTGTTATGTTGTCTTATTTCACTTAAGTAATATTCCCAAAATTAGGTTTTAAATTAGCTATTTTTTTTCAACTGTGACAATATTACTACGGAAAAAAGACAACTTAACTTAGCTTCTCGTAAAGGGAAATATCAAAAGAAAGTCACAAGTTTAAATCAATTTTTATTTTTATTATATTTTTTTATATGATATATACTACTCAAAACAAAATAAGGGCCACGAGGTATTTTTTCATTTTGGTGTAAATTATTAAACATTTACATATTGAAAGTAGTAAAATATTGAGTATACAAACTCTTTGATACCTAAACTTTTTAATATTGTAGTATTCATCTAATGCTGGCAACAATTTTAAATAAAATTTGATTTAAAATTATTTTTGAAAATTTTGATTCCATTTTCTTTGACGTTTTGCTGTCCTTAGCTTCTTGGTTTATTAGAAATTATCAGAGTTCATTGATATCTCGAGTCAGAAACATCTTTTGCAATATGCCACAAGCACGCAGGCGTCATATGGACTCGCTGACAGCAACCAGAGCCGTTACAATGATTGAAGAAGGTCATTCGCAGCGATCTGTGGGTTTGCAATTGGGATTTTCTCGAAGAGCTATTCAAAATCTATGGAATCGTTTCCAAGAGACCGGCAGTGTTAGAAGAAGACCTGGTTCGGGCAGAGTTCGCATTACAACAGCTCAAGAGGATCGTTACATTCGATTAAGTGCGCGCCGAGATCGCACAACGACGGCCCGCAAGCTGCAAAATCGTTTACGGCTCACAACGGGTACTCGTGTCAGTGACCAAACTATTCGTAATCGATTGCATGAAGACCAGCAGGCATCAAGAAGGCGAGTTGTCCGTATTCCATTAACCAGAAATCATCGTGCAAATCGTTTAAGATTTTCCCGTCAACATTTGGACTGGGACATAAACCAATGGGGCATGGTGCTCTTCACAGACGAATGCAAAGTTAAATTTTTTAACGACGATCGGCGTATTAGAGTATGGAGAAGACGCAGCGAGAGATTTTCAGAAGCCTGCATCCATGAAGTCGATCGTTTTGGTGGTCCAAATGTAATGATTTGGGGCGGGATAAGCTTACACGGCAAAACTGAGCTCGCTATTTTAAATGAGGGTACTGTTCCTGCTCAGCGGTATATTGAGGAAGTCGTCAGACCACATGTGATCCCATTTGCCCAGCGAGCGGGTCCTGGATTCATCTTGATGCAAGACAATGCTCGTGCACACACGGCTCAAGCGACTCGGTTTGTACTGGAAGCGTCTCAAATTCAAGTCTTGCCGTGGCCGGCGAACAGTCCGGACTTAAATCCAAAAGAGCATATGTGGGATCAGTTGAAACGAAGAGTTAGAGACGGTGATCAGGAAATCCACAACCAACAGCAACTCATCAACGCTGTTAAAAGGGCCTGGGAAGAGATTCCAATGGAAAATGTCAGGCATTTGATTGAGAGCATGCACTCTAGGCTTCAGGAGTGCGTAACGAAACGAGGGGGGCATACCCGTTACTAAAAGATGAGCATGGAGTATTTTCTTTTGTTTTCAGTAACTTTACATTGTTTTTATTTTTAACCTTAAATGTGTTTTTTCTTTCAAAAGCAAATAAACTTTTTAATCATTATTATTGGAATAAATTTATTGGTCTACACGGTAAAAACAACATAGTTTTCGTTATGGAGACAAAAAAAATAATATTGGTTTTATTATTTTCATGGTACAGACAAAATACCTCGTGGCCCTTATTTTGTTTTGAGTAGTGTATATTGAGTTTTATTATAAATAGGGTTAATCATTTGTCCATTAACTTGAATTGCGTGGCATCACTTTTTTCCGCATCTCAAAAATTATGCTTTTGAGTCATCCACCAACTCTGTTGTGGCGCCAAAATCGGTGCTTTAGTGTTACATTGCAAAGTTTTACTTTAGGTACTAAATACATAAATAAATGAAGCGTGTAAACTTAATTTACTAAATACTTCAATCAATTTATGCATTTAAAAGAAATATAGCACAGATAATAGATGGCACCATTACATTATTACGATGTCTGATAATTATGACGGAGGTTTTTTTTTTAAATTTCATTTACAAACAGATTTTATATTATATGATTTGTAACGCACGTTAAGTAAGCTATTGATCCAGAGGTCTATTTACAATTAGCCCCCTAACTGCATCTGCAGATGTTAGTACAAATTATTTCTTATTGGACTCGCATGGTGGATCATGGAAAGGCTCATGCCTGGCCTGGCTGATGTGATGATGAAGAAAATAACATTATATGTGGATTGCCATTAATAATTCCTTTAATCTATAGATAATAAGTAAGTTATTTTTTACTAATATTTGTTTTTATTTTTTTATGGTTTATAGGCAGGCATTTGACCACACTTCACCTGATGTTAAGTGACGGTGCGGTCAAAGATGGAACATGCCTGCCTAGAAAAAATAGCCTATTCACTCTGGCCTTGCAGAGGTCCAGATTATACCATTTTTTAACACACTCGCAGGCAGCGCGTTCCATTCCCTAGCTGTACGCACTAAAAAAGTTGAACTGAATCCGCTCGTGC
Organism: Eudonia truncicolella; assembly: GCA_949315975.1. Classification (NCBI taxonomy): domain Eukaryota; kingdom Metazoa; phylum Arthropoda; class Insecta; order Lepidoptera; family Crambidae; genus Eudonia; species Eudonia truncicolella. The sequence goes on along the minus strand of OX438830.1, from coordinate 14,592,262 downwards.
GACAAAGTGGCATATCTACAACATAGGGATGGAAGTCGCGCCTCGCGCTCCGATAGCGGAAATTGGATGGTGGGATTAGGTTGTGCAACTCCTTCGCGCACTACCTGAAATTAATCCTATAGAAGACCTACAGACGAGCCACCCTACGCCGTTGTTCTAGACTAAGCAGCTTGGCATCTATCAGGGCAGGGTCACCAATGAGTCTCTTAGCTCGTTTTTCAATCGAGTAATAAAAATCAATTGACGAACGTATGTAAGCGTACCTAGTTCAGAATTGTTTTACTCATTCTTTTTTGCTATGTTTGTAAAATTAGTGTGAAAGGTTTTTTTTGGAAATTTGGTACGGGATACAGGGTCGTCATGCGGTCGAGGTAGGGTTATCAACATTTTTAGACCAAATATAGTATTTTTAGATTCAGTACCCATAAAATAATAGTAGATAGGGAATAAATTAAAAAAATAAAGTATATTTTTTATATATCTATACTTATAAATAAAAATGAATCGCTAAATGTGTTGCTAATCGCAAAACGAGAACGGCTGAACCGATTTGGCTGATTTCTTTTTTGTTGTGTTTGATGAAGTTTGAGGAAGGAAGGTTCTTAAGGAGAGAAAAAACGTAAAAAAATACGAGGAAAATAGTAAAAACAACATTTTTATTTTCCCATACAAACCACTCTCTACTTAACCGATTTAAAAAATATTTCACCATTAGAATGCTACATTAGCGCTGGCGCAAAACATTTTACTTTAATCCTTAATTTGTTATCTTTCTGGTAAGTGCTGATTGATTCTGCATTTTGTCCCCAAAATATGGAACTAGGAAATTTTACCTGTTTCAACTGAAACGGGGCAGCGATTAACTCTGGAATGATGTATCAACTAAGAGCGCTTTCAATTTAGACGTTTCGTGTCGGACCGCTCGCTGCATGCTGCCATGGTGGGTGGTTTTCGTGTTAAACGCCAGCCGCACGCTCAAAGAGTAAAGTAATATATAGGTTTTAATATGGAACGCAGTGCAAACGCACGACAGCGGTCCGACACAAAACGCCTAATTTGAAAGAGGCTAATTCTCTAAACAATCAGAGCTTCGCCACGGGTACATTAAACTATTCCGATTATCAATATATCTAAATTTTAAAAATTAATATAATTTTTTATCGTGATGAATAGTCTTGGAGCTAGGAGGTCAAAATACGCGCAGTATGGTTACCTATTTTGCGTTCTTGTCTATTTAGTAAGAGAATAGTGAACAATTTTAATTATTTTAAAACATGCACACTCGCTTAGGAAACCCAAGACACTGTACTCGTAGAACAACGTTCGACGACCCGGTTCACATGTGCTCTATACCGGGTACAGACATGTACCTGGGCGCTTCTTGCCATCCACACGACCCGAGGTCCGACCTTTGCACTAGTGCGTGCGTGATGCCATTCCCCCTAAAAAACCTTTAACGGTGTTTCGTTTCACATGACTTGAGGAACCCTAGTTTGACGTGACGCTAAAAATGCCCAGAGGCAATTAGTAAGTAATAGCTCTCAAAAAAAACTTAGCCATCAAAAACAAACTTTAAAAAAAACATGTCTTGCAACTCAGTTCTTTTACCGTAAAAAGTTGTGAGATCCATGTTAATATCAAGTCGGCCAATTTATCCAGTCCCTACATAAGGGACCTTCTGTCGTAAGTTATTAGTTATTACGTAATTAGCTAACCTAACAACATCAATATTAAAAATCTTTTATGTTTTAAATAAATAGATTTACTTGGCCAAGTCAAAATTAGTCGCCAAGTAACAGAATTGGGTGCCAAGTGCGACTTTCATTCGCCATTCGATCACGTTAACGAAAACGAGAATTTGTATGGCAAATTTTCAACTCTTCTCGTATGTCGCCAGGCTTCAATGTCATACTAATTTTCGTTTTCGTAAACGTAATCGAATGAATACAGATAGTAAACAAAACTCACACCCTTGTTGCATAGCGAATTAGTCGATACATCATACAAAAATTCAGATCGCAATATTCTTTACTTTTCTAGATATAGGCATTATTTTAATACAAAGGGTACAGTCGCGGTCTAAAGTGTAAATGAAATAAACGAATTTGGTCTTTACTTTGAAATAAAGAACAGGTAACAATTATGAGTTATCTAGGTATAGGTACCTATTTGTAAGTCAATTATGAACAAGTTGAACAGTCTTCAGTTTTTAATGTTTAGCTCTGTTATTCTAACTAAATAACGACGTTATGGTCTGGCTGGATACATCAATACTGGTAGTTATTTAATATCAACAATATACCTATACAAAACTTTGTTATTTCAAGTCGTCAGTTGTCGTTTTTTAGTTCGGATGGGCTCAGCCTTACGACCATGTGACACAAAAAACATTTAATAACTTTTAAATGCGAGACAGACTACGGCCGCGCAATTATGCTTTTAAATAATTTTATTCTCAGGTTAGGAAACACTGTCTATGCTATCAGATCCTCACTACGTAGTGTTCCCGTCTCTCTCTCTTGAGGTCACAAGAAACCCCCTGTAACTTTTAAGCACGAGACAACCAAATTAGTTAAATAACGACTAAATACTGGCAGTCAGTCTGCCTCTTGAACAGAGGCAATAGCAAAATATTAATAAGATTTTTAATAGAAAAACAAGAATAAGTACTAAACCTAGTGGATTAAATGCAATAAGGATGGAAGTAACACACGAAAGTTCAGATTTATTTATATTTTTCTAAAATTGTACATTCACGCACATACACACAGTAAATGTCATTAAAAACAATATTCTTTTCGGTCTGCTCCAATACAAATAAGAATGGCACTACCACCATACTACTACATGATATTTGTTTGGGGTACAGCTATATGAAACTGAATTTTTCAAAAAAATACAATATTGATTTTAATTTGTCTTTTACCAAATTGTACATTTTTTATCTTACGTAAACAGCAAGGGAAAATAATATGATTATTCAAAATGAAAATATTTATTAATGAAAAATAATACTTGACCTATGTCAAATTTGTAAATCTAAAAATGTATGAATTTCTTAGTATAAATCAAGAGATTACAAGGTACCTATAGAATAATTCTACATAAAGGAATCTTACAAATTATACCTTATAGTTGTACGTGTCTAAGGAGAGTCAAGTCAGACCAACATTTATTCATGCAAGATGTTTTTGTAACAAAATAGAAACAAATGTCATCAAATCACACTGATACATTTATTCTTACATAACTAAGTTTGTATGCATTAAAGTTTTAAATCTCAAGTTCTTACATGATTAAAGTTTGGATAGACAATCTTGTTTGAGAATTTTGTACTGTCAAGATAACCCCACATGTCATAATCAGTATTTTAATTGCTCTATGCCAATTTTTACAATAACGTAAACATCTACAATAAAGTGAATATACTGGTGGCAATGAAAACGACAAGAGTTATCATGACAAACAAATTACACTAAAGTGTGTGTGTAATGTGTCAGAAAAAAACACATTTTACTGGTCAGACCCCTCCTCTTCATCATCATCTTCTTGTTCCTCTTCAGTTGATGCAGCATCCTTCTTTGGAGGAGGTGCGTCCTTGCGTGGTCTGCCACGACCCCGTCCCTCAACAGGTGCACTCTGAAACATTAAAATTTAAATTAATAATTAAAAGTCGATATAAAGGTTTTCCCATATAATATCTGATTGTATTATTTATACCTTTCCCTTGGCAGCAGCTTTTTTCTTAGAGCCTTTAGGCCGGCCTCGCCCTCGTTTTGCTACCGGTGCCTGTTCATCATCAGAGGACTTTGTAGATTCTTTTGCTTTAGCAGGCACTGCTGGTCTTCCTCTCTTCTTGGTATCTCCTTTTGCCTCCTGCAAATAAAATAATACATTAGGACGTAAAATCAACTACAGTTAAAAAAAATATATTTTTGAAATAAAAAAATACTGACCGATTGTGTTCCATTAGATTTCGGCCTACCGCGTCCTTTCTTCTCCACAGTTGTTGCTCCGTCATCAGACATTGCAGGCAAATTATATTTTATCTAATTAGGAAAAATCTGAAAAATAAATAAAATTGGTTATAAAATGATGGCTAAAGATTTAAAGGTTGCTTTACGATCAGTCTTACAGACAAGTAAAGCCACCATTACTATTGAACTACTAGCTGGCAAACAAGTTTATTGATTAAAATCAAAGTGCTTTATTATGTACCCAGGAGAAGAATTAAAACATATTTTAACGTTTAGTTCATCCATCTAATCAATAAACTGTTCTCCACTCAACACATCAGTTTAGTACAAAGAAGTATGAAGGAAATGTCAACAACCGCGTAAAGACGCCAAGCGAACTAATTAAAATATATCAAACGTAGGTAACTATCATTCACAACATCACATTTATATTATAATGGTAAATTCATTATCAGCTATTGAAATAAACTAAATAAATTTTAATGAACTACACAAGTTTTGGCTTTAGTTAGATGCAAGTAATTTACGAGGAACCAACCAAGCTAAATAATGGAGTCTGCCGAAGACTTGGGTAAATATTGAAATAGACATACACACGAAATGAGTAGATACTTGATGTTGCGTACAATTGTTTATCACGTAAAAACCAACGAAAAATCAGAAATTTTATATTAAAATAGAAATTACTTACAAATTGTTTACAGCAAACGTTATCGCTATGCCCAGAGAGAATTATTATGGCGGGCGGGCGGCAAAAACGACGGCGACGGACAACCGGCGTTTGATTGGCGTCTTTGTAGAGGGCGCTAACGTCCTGTGCAAACTAAATAGCTTACATATATCGTTATTTTATTTTATTTATTTAGAAAAAATAATATGAAATCAAATCTTTCTTTATCTATAGATTTACAAATAAACTTCTTAAATTAAATAAAATAAGTTGTTATGGTGCTATTGCTACGAATAAGATTATTAAAATGCACTTTCAAAATTCCCCGCGCAAGTTAGTGTTACCATATAAATAATTATGTTTTGGTTAGCCATTGCCAGCCCGCTGTAAATTACAAAACTTAAATAGTTCAATTTAGTTCAATTGAAAAGTATACAATTGATAATTGTAAGAAGCAAATCAGTAAAAATTTAGATATAGTGTCCGTTAAGCTGGCGTCCACATGGTCTAATTCACGTTTGTTGTTATGCCCTCTTTTAGTGCGTAATTACTGCAAATATAAAATAATTAAACAATTTTTACGGATCTACTCGCGTTTATTTTACACATTACTTTTAATTAATGTTTATCCTGACGTTTCGAACCCTATGCAGGGTCCGTGATCACAGGGAGACTGAGGCGACTGAGGTGTTGGTCGGCTCATTAGTTGGTAGCTTGTATACCCGGTGCGTCCCGTTTTACGCAGAAAGAGCTTACAGTATCTTTTGGTCTTGGTGTAGTGTTCGCGTAAACTTTAGAAAACAATAAGAAAACATTTCGTTAAATATTTCTACTTTTATCAAAAATATTTCTGGTATTACTGTCAAAACAATAAAGTTAAGTGAGCCCCGATCAAACTGCGGAATAACTAGCAAGCAAGATCAATTTGGTCTCCAAAAATTTTATAAACATTTTTACTGTAAGCCCTTTGTTTGTGTTTAAAATATAGGTAGGTATTGCTTTATTTATAAATTTATTTATAAAGCAATACCTACTATATATACTACTCAAAACAAAATAAGGGCCACGAGGTATTTTTTCATTTTGGTGTAAATTATTAAACATTTACATATTGAAAGTAGTAAAATATTGAGTATACAAACTCTTTGATACCTAAACTTTTTAATATTGTAGTATTCATCTAATGCTGGCAACAATTTTAAATAAAATTTGATTTAAAATTATTTTTGAAAGGGACTTCTTGGCGGGAAAGTGAAGAGTCATGTCTGCGGTTTTGTTTTATTTTCTAAAATTTGTGTTATGTCGAATATTAATGTGAAATAATGGTGGATTATTAACCGTTAAGTGTTTGTGAGTGTGCATGAGTGTTGGCAAATGAAACAAAACAGTGCAATGTTACTTTTCAAATTCTTACAAGAAGTCTGCGTGAGGTTTTAGTAAAGCCCCACATCTTTACTGAGATACTCGAGGGGTCGGGGGGTAATATCATTTCTCACTTCCCATTTCTATTATTATTCATCATCATCAATATTGTTTATTTATGTATTACAATGAAATTAAGAAACTAATGACATGGCAGCATGGTCTATGACCTTAGCCGGTTCCTTAAGGAACAAACTAAACATAAAAAAAAAAATTATTTTTGAAAATTTTGATTCCATTTTCTTTGACGTTTTGCTTTCCTTAGCTTCTTGGTTTATTAGAAATTATCAGAGTTCATTGATATCTCGAGTCAGAAACATCTTTTGCAATATGCCACAAGCACGCAGGCGTCATATGGACTCGCTGACAGCAACCAGAGCCGTTACAATGATTGAAGAAGGTCATTCGCAGCGATCTGTGGGTTTGCAATTGGGATTTTCTCGAAGAGCTATTCAAAATCTATGGAATCGTTTCCAAGAGACCGGCAGTGTTAGAAGAAGACCTGGTTCGGGCAGAGTTCGCATTACAACAGCTCAAGAGGATCGTTACATTCGATTAAGTGCGCGCCGAGATCGCACAACGACGGCCCGCAAGCTGCAAAATCGTTTACGGCTCACAACGGGTACTCGTGTCAGTGACCAAACTATTCGTAATCGATTGCATGAAGACCAGCAGGCATCAAGAAGGCGAGTTGTCCGTATTCCATTAACCAGAAATCATCGTGCAAATCGTTTAAGATTTTCCCGTCAACATTTGGACTGGGACATAAACCAATGGGGCATGGTGCTCTTCACAGACGAATGCAAAGTTAAATTTTTTAACGACGATCGGCGTATTAGAGTATGGAGAAGACGCGGCGAGAGATTTTCAGAAGCCTGCATCCATGAAGTCGATCGTTTTGGTGGTCCAAATGTAATGATTTGGGGCGGGATAAGCTTACACGGCAAAACTGAGCTCGCTATTTTAAATGAGGGTACTGTTACTGCTCAGCGGTATATTGAGGAAGTCGTCAGACCACATCGCACCCCCAATAATGTATAGGCACAACTACAAAAACCAAGATGTTGGGAAAAGCCGTAAAACAGAAGAGAGATGATATTGCTTGTTACATAATTGGTCTTAATTTCTTGATTATCTGTACCATAGCAATGAAATTTGGCATACTATATCTACGGTGACTGTGCTTTAATATCTCCCTACAATTATTAAAAAACAAGCATCCGAAGTATATTAAAATACGAATAAATAATTATAACAGAAAGTTATGCCCTTGTTACACACTTAATCAATTGCATTTTTTGAGTACTACTAGATTTGTGCCCGTCTTATATTTACACTTGTTTATTTTACACGAGTATCTCTTTATACTGCTATGTTCTAATAAAATTAGTACTATATTTAATTAGAATATTTATTTGTGCCCATATAACATGAATTGTATTATTATATTACTTTAGAGATAAATTAAAGGAAATGAAAAAGCTGTTTAATAATCATTTTCTTGATTGAGAAATGAATAAAAGAAATCAAAATTCAAACAAAACATAATCTTCATTGTACAGACGTCAAACTTTATCTATAAAAGCTTGTTTTATGCTCGTTGCTGAATTTAGTTAAGAAAATATTTTCTATCAGCTTCCTTTGTTGCGGTTAAAACTTATTAGACGGTACAGCAGTGCTTTGGAAACATAAAAATAAAAACTTTCTAAAATCCTAAGTAATAGTAATTCTTCTGAAACTTAATCATATAATTAAATGTTTAAACAAATATGGTAACAATGTCTACAATCTCTCTTAAAACTAAAATATATTTAACAAAACAAAAATTCTTCCTATGTCATCAATTTGTACTTATCAAAAATCACATTTCTTTGTTACTTTTACTAAATGTAGTTAAAGTATGACTCACTTTTAGAGATCAATAATGTATCATTGAAATCAAATGATATCTATATTATTTAAAATTAAAAAAATATGAATAATTGTCAAAATCAGTACGAAACTTAGTTTAACATAGTAGTAAAATAAGAAGCATTGTAAGAGTCGATTAATTCCTTGGAAATTAATTCTTTGAGATCCTTTTTTTTGTTCATGCTTAATTCGAAAGGCTTATCGTAAGCCTTTTGGATCGATATATCTGTATATTCTGTCATTCTCTTTCTTTTGTTTCTCACATTAATTTCTTTAAACTCTTCTTTATACGATGTTTTATAATAGAAAGAGAACGGTTTTTCCTTTCTGAACATCATGACTTTTATATCATTCCATATAACATTTTCTTTGAGTACATTTATGTTAAAATTGTAACCCCATTCACTCTGTAAATCTTTCAGGTCGAAAAAAAAATCGTAAGTCAAACTATGTACTTTAAAAGGCTCTCCTGTTTTTCTGGCTCTTTGAATTGCTGCCATATATTGAAGTGGAGTGTATATTGGGCCTGATTTCAAATCTTTTGATATTTGTTTTTGTATTAAGCTGTGAACGTTGTCAGCTTCGTTCTGTGTATGACCTTTGATAAGATAATTATGAGTAATGCTTTTTATATTTTTTATATTGGAAACGGCATACATAAATAGCGCAACAATATACTTGTTCTTATTTTGGCCACAGCAGTTATCTGATATAAATGTAATATTTAGGTCTTTATTACCTGCTTTTTCAGCAACCTTTTTTAAATAGTCCAAAACGCAGCTACCAATTTCCACAGCACCTCTTTTGCCCTGGGTCTTGTCCCAAAAATAACAATGAACATCCCCATAACTTTTATAGTCTTCCCTAGATTCCTCACCTTCTTTCAATCTATTTAACTCTGTCATAGTAAAATTATAACTGTTAAGCTTGGATTTGTAGTAAAATGACGAGATTTCCCCATTTGGACTTTGCATGATTGCCTGTACATCAAAACAGATGCATAGATTACACTCATCAACACTTTTACGAGCTTCTTTTTTTTCATAGCGGCTTAGAATTTTTTCTTCAATATGAATATCGTATTTTTCCTGAAGGGCGTGCTTTTGGGCAATTGTAGAGTTATGAAATTGTAAGCGTAGATCGCACTGATCCTTCTTCGGTTGAAAGAAACCAATATTAAATTTGTTTGTAAATATATCATAAAAAGTGTGGAAATGGCCAGCATCTCGATTTTTAGTTATTTGTATGTCTTTAAAATCTCTAAATAACTCTGCAATACTTTTTCCGCCACTTATATACTCCCGAGATGTCGATGCTCTCAAGTAATGGGACTCAATTCGAGGTATTAAATTAATAAAATCTATGATATCCGTTTTCAATTCTTCACTCACTGTTTTATGATTTTTGTGCTTTCCTCTTTTGTCTTCACCTAAATAGTTACCAACTTTAACTTTAGCTCTTACAGTACGTATCATTTTTTGAGTAATATTTAATGTGTTCATAAAAAAAGTTTTGCAAACCCTTATTTTTTCGTCGCCATGCATGAAATGGTAAGCATTGTTAGGATCTTGAGGCCTTTCGGCACTTGTATACTTATATTTTGGATTAACAGTAGACATACTTGATAGTATAAACATTCTTTGCATTTGCAGATCTCCCATTGCCCAAAATGATTTAAAATGTTCTCTCATACCGTGGTTGATTTTCTCACTACATTTAATTCTACATTTTTCAGTACAAGGTGGTTTAATTTCCCTTGCACTGACCATTTTTTTAGAACTCGAAGAAAAATACGGTTGGCCCAAATTTCGCCTCAGTTTTCGTTTGTTTTGCCGCCATTGAGTCGAATCGCCTTTACGTTTCCGTGTTGTATTTACAGCTGTCTCGGTCGTATCATCAGTAGCAGCTACAGTTAATGTAGTATTAGCAGAAGTAACAGCATTATTTGTTGATGTGCTCGATGAGGTACTTACTGAACGTTGTCTTCTTCGGTGTTCTATGTCAAAAGTTGGATCGTGGTCACTTAGATCGACATCACTTTCTCCTGAATTAATCGGCGAAATTTCATAATTTACGATAGAGACTCGTGGCAAAATGAATTCAACGTTTGGAAGTGTTGTCAATAAGGGAGGTGAAGTAGATTGTCCCGGCTCAACTGTCTGTTTGAGCTGTTGTGAGATATTAGGTTGTGGCGATATGGCTGGTGAACATCTACGGGATTCATCGTTTTGAAGCATTGTCAATAGGGAAGGTGAAGTAGATTGTGCCGGCTCAACTGTCTGTTCGAGCTGTTGTGAGATATTAGGTTGTGACGATATGGCTGGAGAACATCTACGGGACGAACAGCTGCTGCTACTTGAAGACGAACTAGTTGAACTACTGCTACTTGAATTTGAAGAACAACTGGAACTACTGGAACTACTGGATGATGACCTCGATCTGGATGTTGTTACAGTGGTCAAATTAGTATCAATCGTGGAAACAGTGGATAAAGGTGGATAAAGACTATTGCTCATTTGGTAATTCCCTTCTGGGATATTTTCCTTTCCCTCATAATATTTATCACCATCCTAAAACAAAAATTCATCTTATTGTATTACTTATAAAATTACTTATAAACTGTTTCATAAAAAAAAAACCTTACCGTATTATTTTCACACCATTCCGAGTTATTATTTTTCGATCCATCTTCAGAATCTGAGCGATTAACCAGCATCAATATTTTTTTTGAGCGTGATGTCATCGTCTATATATAAAATAATATGTAAATATAAAATTAATGATATATTTTAACACCTGTCTCTAAATAATTTCAATGAAATAAAAATAATAGCATGTAAAACTTATTTATTTCCTTTATTATTGTAAGAACCCAAATAATACTAAATAATAAAGATTAGTTACCATTTTAGTTACAAATATTCATACAAGGAAGGCCTAACTCAACTTAGCGTAAACAAAATTAGCTTTATTAAAGTTTTAAGGGACTAACTTAACATAAGGACTTCTTGGCGGGAAAGTGAAGAGTCATGTCTGCGGTTTTGTTTTATTTTCTAAAATTTGTGTTATGTCGAATATTAATGTGAAATAATGGTGGATTATTAACCGTTAATTGTTCGTGAGTGTGCATGAGTGTTGGCAAATGAAATAAAACAGTGCAACGTCACTTTTCAAATTCTCTCAAGAAGTCTGCGTGAGGACTTAGTAAAGCCCCACATCTTTACTGAGATACTCGAGGGGTTGGGGGTATATCATTTCTCACTTCATTTCATTCATCATCATCATATTGTATATTTATGTATTACTTGTAAGAAAAATTACTTTGACACTGGCTAAATGTGCTAATCGCACGAAGCCATCAACTAAAAGAAAGAAAGAACTTAACATAATAATTAAAAATATGAAACATATTTGAAATGTAAAGAATTAAGTGGACTTAAAACCACAATATCTAATAATTCTCAGTAAAAGAAGGGCTTAAATCTTATATGTCCTATATTATACTAATTATAGTTCAAAACTTACCTCGAAATTTGTAACACAAAGGCACAACTCCAACTCGGACGACGTTTGCGCGGTTCGGCTTTGTCTAATGTTGGCACGACACTGACTCGGCCCGTCTAGCGGGATGAAGCAGGGGCGGTGGAAGAAAGTGTGAAAGGGACACAAAATACACAGCGCATGGGTGAAGAGAAAAAAACGTTAATTATGGAATTAACGTTTTTTTCTCTTTCTGTGAAAGCTATCTTGTAGAACTGTCGATAAAGAGCCCCTATATCATAAAAAGTGAAATACCTAAAATTATGAATTGTGCATTTACATTATTGGAGGTGCGACATGTGATCCCATTTGCCCAGCGAGCGGGTCCTGGATTCATCTTGATGCAAGACAATGCTCGTGCACACACGGCTCAAGCGACTCGGTTTGTACTGGAAGCGTCTCAAATTCAAGTCTTGCCGTGGCCGGCGAACAGTCCGGACTTAAATCCAATAGAGCATATGTGGGATCAGTTGAAACGAAGAGTTAGAGACGGTGATCAGGAAATCCACAACCAACAGCAACTCATCAACGCTGTTAAAAGGGCCTGGGAAGAGATTCCAATGGAAAATGTCAGGCATTTGATTGAGAGCATGCACTCCAGGCTTCAGGAGTGCGTAACGAAACGAGGGGGGCATACCCGTTACTAAAAGATGAGCATGGAGTATTTTCTTTTGTTTTCAGTAACTTTACATTGTTTTTATTTTTAACCTTAAATGTGTTTTTTCTTTCAAAAGCAAATAAACTTTTTAATCATTACTATTGGAATAAATTTATTGATCTACACGGTAAAAACAACATTAGTTTTCGTTATGGAGACAAAAAAATTAATATTGGTTTTATTATTTTCATGGTACAGACAAAATACCTCGTGGCCCTTATTTTGTTTTGAGTAGTATATTATTTGTAAAACTTTTATTCTTAGGCCCGATATTTCAATCTTCAGATTTTATCCAACGTGTTACATTGTCATTATCATAATGACATATTTGTAAAATCATTTTCATTTCATTTATATTTAGCTATACATTTCCGTTTATTTATTTGACAGTACAAGTAAATTATAATAGTATTCACAATAATATAATAACCTAAAGTAACTAAAACTATTACGAAACTAAAATATAGAAAAAAAATAATTTAAATTTAAATTTATAAAAAGATTCTGTTATTAAGGGAAGATACTGCCTGCTACTTGTAGTCAATCAAAATATAGTCCTACTCAACAACATGTGCAAAGACTCACACACACATACCTATAAACTGTAAATCAAGCGAGCGAGACAGAGCGATAAGTTTCTACGTCAGCGCGAGGGAGACAGCGAGTAGCGCGTTGACGTCTCGTACCGGTCGCTTCCGACGATTCCGACGGACGCCTCTGCGGAGTAGCGTCAGCAAAAGATTGTGAAAATAAAACAATTTTTATAATATATATTTTTAAATCAACACATTGTGCAATCATATAATTATCTATTATACTATGTACAGTCAACAGCAAGAAGAAATAAACACTTAAGAAGCTTTTTAAAGTAGCTGATTTATATGAAAACGACTCAACAAAGTTTTTGGTAATGCTGCTTGTTATGGAAATGTTCACCGTAGAGTATGTTCAATACATTTTAAACCAGGAGATTTATATAAGATTTTGTTAATCTTCATCTTTAGTTAATCTGGGGACAAATAATTATTTAAATACAAAATTAAAATAATAATTTTTGTTTCTGTTTTGCTGACCGTACCACCGAAGCGAACGAAGTGGGTAAAACGAACAACGATACATGTACCGTTGTTCGTTGTGACATGTCACTCGCGCGTGTTTTCGTGTAGTTCTTTTTCACAAAATTATGGCTGGAAAATATTTAAACAAATTGATTTTAATAAAATTTTATAATTATTCGAGTACTAACGTATGAAAGGTAATTCCAGTTGACTTTTTTGTTTCCCTGAATGATTCAGGCACTTGTCAAATGAACAAGAAGGCATTTTAATATAATTAAAAGGTATTAAATCGCAGTATGACAGCACGCGCTCACGTCACGACACAACGATCCACTACCAAGTGCGTCAGCTAGACGCAGTTTTATTGTCTCATTCGCTGTTACTAGGTAGACCTTGTCTAAGCTGAAATGACGCGCCCCACTACCGCATATACGCACACAAGCAAATTTAAAATATGGACGCAATACATATACAAATGCCATTATAATAATTGGTCATTCAGTTGTCGGTTAAACTTTAACGTAGGAGCACGCGTCGTTCGATCGCAAAAGTACCGTCAGCATGTCGACCAAAAAGCATCTTCGAAGTCAGGTAAGTAAGATATTAAAAAAAATGAAATTAAATATTGCTTAAAAACTATTTTAATTACAATTTTTTTTTATGATGGCTTACATGCATTTATATTACCTACTTATGATTTTTTTACAGGCCAAAGAAATTATCGCGAAAGTGTACCAGCGAATGAAGTATGAAGCAGAAAATGGAGAGGAAAAACTGAATGATGCTGGATGGCGAACTGCCCAAGCCGTTGGTGTTAGTGAATCCACGATTACACGAATTTTGAAAGAAGAGAAACAAGCTAGTACATCAAATAATACGTCACAGAAACTTTTTAGATCGCCCTCAAAACCAAAAAGGGTGTGTACCAAGTCTAATCTGGACGATTTTGATTTGGGTGTACTTCGAAGAACGATAGCAACATTTCATACTGAATTCAATGAATTACCAACATTAAGAAAGCTTAAACAAGTATTGATAGAAAGAATTGGTTATAACAGTTGTATAGAAACTGCGTACCATTTTGAAGGACTCGGGCTACGAGTGGTCGAAAATAGATGACAACAGAAAAGCACGATATACAAATGTTGCGCTTTCAATATTTAAGACAATTAAAAAAATACCGTGACGAAGACCGCTATATCGTATTCACAGATGAAAGTTACGTTCACACAACGCATCTTCAAAACATGTGCTGGAAACCAATCAAAGGAGTATCAGCAGTACAAAAAAAAGTTATCAAAAGGTACTCGGGTCATAATTATACACGCTGGTGGATGTGAAGGATTTGTTCCAAATGCTAATTTAGTGTATAAAGCAAACTCCACCAGTGGAGATTACCACGACGACATGAATCTTGATAATTACAAAAAGTGGCTCACCACACAATTACTGCCCAATCTCCCGAAAAACGCTGTCATCGTTGTAGATAACGCTTCTTACCACAACGCTTTATCAGAAAAAGCTCGTACTATGTGGGCAAATACAGTCGGCATGTTGAAGACACAGAAAAAGAGTATTTTGACATGGACTCTAAATTTATTATTTATGTTATGTTATGTTATGTTATTTATGTACTCTGATTCAGATGAAAGTGAATCTATTGATTGATTAGTTATTAGATTTAGATTAGATTGATTGAATAGTTTTACTTTACATAGTTTTAGAATTTTTAACTGTATTATAATAGTAATAATATTAATTTGTAACTAATAAAAATCTTTCAAAATATTATAATTTATTTAATTAATCTAAATGAGCGTGAAGTAAAGCGTTGACGAAAGTGGAAGAAGCGAGAGAAGTTTGCTAGGATCGTAACAAGTGATCCTGTGGTCTCTGCCACAGAATAAATACTTTTCTGCCTACCCCTGCGGGAAAAGGACATGATTATAATTGGTAAATGTATGTATTGAAAACCTACTAAACCATTAATAAATAAATAGAAATAATTGAACTTCAGTTTCTTTGTAGACCGTACTTGACTCATTATTGCTATTTATATATTTCGAATATGTCGATTTTAATATCTTATATTTAAGATCTTTTCGATAAAAAAAAAAACAAATATAAAAAACATAAACAATATCAAAAAGTATGTACCATCTGGTATATGTAGGTTGAATTTTTTGAAGACATTATACTTGAATTAGTATTTATTAGAGCACCATAGTACCATATATGCACATTTTGCTTTTCATGAAATAAAAAATTCATTGGCACTGCTACATTTTTTATGGGTTCCATAAACTCAAAACTATAACATATTTTTTCTTGCAATGATATAAAATTCCATGCAGTAAGGGGTTAAGCGGAAGAGATTAGAATAAAATGAACATCAGGATATAATGACACTGGCTAAATGTGCTAATCGCACAAAGCCATGAACTAAAGAAAAAAAACAGGATATGTCTTCTTGGCGGGTAAGTGAAGAGTCATGTCTGCAGTTTTGTTTTGTTTTCTAAAATCTGTGTTAAGTCGAATATTGAATGTGAAATAATAGTGGATTATTAACCGTTTAGTGTTCGTGAGTGTGCATGAGTGTTGGCAAATGAAACAAAACTGTGCAACGTCATTTTTCAAATTCTCTTAAGAAGTTTCCGTGATGACAGTAAAGCCCCACACCTTTACTGAGATACTCGAGGGCTTATCATTTCTTACTTTCCATTTCTATTATCATTAATCATCGTCATACAGGAAGGAAATATTGTTTATTTATGTATTACTTGTAAGAAATATTACTTTGACTTTGACTAGATGTGCGATTAGCACATTGCACATTGCACGAAGCCATCAACTAAAACAAAAAAAACAGGATATAACCAAATCAATACAACCTAGACTTCTTGGCGGGAAAGTGAAGAGTCATGTCTGCGGTTTAGTATAATTTTCTAAAATTTGTGTTTTATCGAATATTAATGTGAAATAACGGTAGATTATTAACCGTTCAGTGTTCGTTAGTGCGCATGAGTGTTGACAAATGTAACAAAACAGTGCAACTTCACTTTTCAAATTCTCTCAAGAAGTCCGGCCGAGGAATTAGTAAAGCCCCACATATTTACTAAGATACTCGAAGGGTTGGGGGTTATATCATTTCTCACTTCTCATTTCTTTTATCATTCATCATCATCATACTGGAAGGCAATATTGTATATTTATGTATTACTTATAAGAAAAATTTCTTTGACACTGGCTAAATGTGCTAATCGCTTGAAGCCATAAGCTAAAGAAAAAAACAACCTATTTTTTTAGACTTTCTTATTTTTTGTCTAAGTTTGTTAATTATTAATTGAGGTTTTTTGGTAAAGTTTGGTTATCTGATTATATCGAAAGTTTAAATATGAAGCAACCAGTCGAACCAAGTCAGGAAGATTGTTGTCACAGTGACTGTAATCCATGTATATTTGATGTTTATCAAAAACAATTAATTTTGTATAAAAAATACTTAGATGGTATTGAAGTAGCTACTCCAGTTCAAAATGCCATGTCCCAGCTGGAATACGGCGAGTTTTTAGTGATAAAGAGTGCTGAAGTCTGCATCGATCACAAGCATTTAGTTTTTGAGCGAACAACCCTAAATAGAAATCATGGTAAAGTTCAGTGGAATCCAGGTGATCACTTTCTTGTTAAATACACTAATGAAAATAAATCTTGCAGTCGTGCATATACTCCTTTGAAACCTGGAATATGTAGTGATAATGATGAGCTCTCAGAAAGTGATTTCTCAATAATAGTTAAGAAATATTCCAAAGGCACTGTCTCTAAATATTTGTATAATTCACAGCCAGGGCAGATTACTTTATGGCGAGGGCCTTATGGTTCATACGAACTGAAGTTTAATACTTTTAAACACATAGTTATGATTGCGCAGGGTACTGGTGTACTGCCTTTTATATCAATAATTCATAATTTTTTAAACAATGAAGAGGACATGACAAGAATAATTCTTTTCTATTGCTGTAATAATATTAATGATATTTTATTTAGAGATAAGCTATATGCATATAGATGTTACTGGAACTTTACATATAAAATATTTTTGGGTCTTTCAAGTCCAAATGCAATATTTAAATACTTAGAACCAATAATGAATCATAAACTGTCTGATCAAGATTTGTCTAATTTATTGCCAATGACAACCGGTGATCAATATTTAATATGTGGCTCTACTAAATTTATGGAGCATTATAACAATGAAATACTAAGACTTGTACCAGATGTAGAGAATATTAAAATGTTTTAAACATATATCTGAATGATGATCATAATATTATTTATATAAATTTTAGTTTTGACGCTGAGAAGTTTATGTTTTCTAATAGAAAACCATTGTTATTATTTATATATCCATAAGTATTAAATTATTAATTAGTTAATATTTTTCTTTGTGTAATTCAATCCCTTTTTAGCATGATTTTACATTCTGTTTTCCATTGAGGTGGAATTATTGATTTGATTGATTAATATTAAAATGTTATCAAAATTAATTGGTTCTAAACCAGATTTGAGCCCATGACAATATCCGAATTGTGGTAAGAATAATCTGCATGTCAATGTCCCCAAGTTGCCACTTGATATCATTGATCTGCATACGATATGTTGTACGGAACAAAACAGTGCCCTGAGGCACTAATATCAAATCTGATGGCTTTTGACTGATATTAGATTGTTTACATGTCATGCTTGTGACTGCGTACATATAACTCACTTGAATGTTATGTATAGACTAACTACAAGCGAAGCTGCACTGCCGCGTTTTGTATTTATTATATCCCAGTAACAAGTAGGTATTAAAAGTTTGTAACTTGTACACATATCATCTACCTATCCCTGCTCTGCAAATCTCAGTTTAGTTACCTATTATTCTGAGCTACAAATATACTTAGAGCATCAAACCCACAGACGTATAATAAGCAGACGTAACATTACAACAAAAAAGTGCCAATTATACCTACAGACAAATTTCATTCACACATTTACAATGAAAGGGGCTAAACTCAGGCATGCAAGGGACTAAACTCGGGCACGCAAGGGACCTCAAGTATGTACCTACTACATCTATAGAAATGTTATAAAGAGGATAATATTATAAAGAGATTTGAACTCATTCGATTTTAAAAAAAACTTACCAGTAGAATGCTACGTTATCTACCATTGAGTGTAAAATAGTAGATGAGTTTGGTAAACTAAAAAAAGGGCAGATCTCTAAGCCTGCAGAACAATATCAACATGCTCGGTATGACGATTCGCTGCGATCTGAATCAAAAGGACTACATCGAAGTCGTAATCAAAGCAGCCTCACGAAAACTGTTTCCTGAACAGAGAGCGCCGATTCTCTACGCCTCACTAGTTGTGTCTTTTGTACAAGACACAGGTACGGTCTTGCGTAGAGTATTGCTTGCACATCTGGGACGGTTCCGCAAAGTATCTTCTCGATGCCTTGAGACAGATTGCAGCGTCGCGCTGTACGCATTATCGGCAACGCAGGCGGTCTCTAATAGTCTCGAACCCCTGCAATTGCGTAGAGATATAGCGTCACTCAGCGTCTTCTATCGCTTATACCACGGAGAGTGCTCTGAAGAACTCTTTGACCTTATCCCACCTTCTCCCTTCCTCCATAGGAGTACACGTGCTTCTCTCCGGAGTCATCGCTTCACTGTCACACATATCCCATCGCGCATAAAGAAATTTGGGAACTCGTTTCTTTGTCGCACCTACAAAAGATGGAATAGTCTACCAGCACACGTTTTCCCTCTTTCCTGATTATGGGGTCCTTCAAACAAGGCGTGAAGATGCACCTTGAGGGCCGGCAGAGTGAAGTTGACTGATGCTGCGTTGTTTTCACGCTGCACCAGTTGTCTTCGCGTCTGGACTCGCATTTCCACTTAACATCAGGTGGTGTAAAGTCATTTGCCGTGCTAATTTAAAAAAAAAAGATTAATAATAATCACACAGTGACTAAAAACCCAATAAGAGTAGATTTTATTTTAGTACTTTTGGCTCAAAAACTTTATTAAATCGCAAAAATAAGCGAAAAGCAATCTCCGGTACGCCGCTTGATGACAAGTTTAGGATGTCATAAAACCTCGTGAGTACTGAAACATCAGTACTCAGAGCAAAACACACAAATATTTTAACAGAACTACAATGGCGCGTAAACATAATCTATGGCGCGTCACATGCTGGCCAACATGACCCAGACCGTATAATGCGACTAAATAAGCGTATTGTGGCTGGTACAATAAGACCGAACGTTTTATTAACTTTATTCATTGGTAGCATTATTTCGTAATCTAATGTTGGCACCAAGTACGTTCAAGATTCCATACAATATTTTTTGTATTGAAGAGTCGACCCCTGGGTCACAATGACAATGTTATTCGTTAAATAAAACTTATCTGAGTATTTAAAAATCGGGCCTAAACAATTATACATTATTGTAAATGCGAAATTGCTCTTGTCTTTAGTTTCTTGCACTTCTCTATGCTTATATATGTTAGATGGCAATCTTAGATTATATACAGATGGCAGGCAACATTGAGTAAAGCGATATGGATTTTTTCGCGCCGGCGCGAAACGTGTTCGTCCGCTGCAGTCCGCTGATTTCCTGTAATTTTTGCTTTGCTTGCTGAACCGACTAATAATTTATTAAGTTTAAATATGATTAGTATTTATTACACAAAACAATTTTCTACAAAGTTCTTAGCTAATTAAGAAATGATTATAAATTTATTGAGGTTAAAATTAAATTAAATTTTGACTAACAAGTGAGCTGATATGAAATACTGAAACTGTGAATTTAGTGCGAAACGATTAATTGAACGTTTGCTTAAAACTGACAATATGGGATCTATAGTTCTAAAGAGTTTATCGATCCTTTTAGGAGTTTTTTTCATTTTTGTGGGTATAACGAAGCTGACTCCGTTTGTATCAAAGGAATTACATAAAGACTTGGTGAGTGAATACCGCATAATAAAATTTCCCGACTTTTTAATTATGGTAAATGGAAGGTCGGATAGATGTATGCAACGAAATTTTTGTTGCGGAGCGATAATGCTTGCTATTTTCGTACTTGGCTTGCCGCCTAATGCCGCCACAAACGCGGAGTCGTCTCTCACAGCGAGTTGCGACAGTGTAGCTGCGGCTGCGTTGTCAATCTCTATATCCCGAACGCTACGATCGCCAAAAGTATCGAATCTCTCTCCCATCCATGCCTACAATTAATCACAAGTAATTGATTATACATTATTATTACGCATACACTGTTTCGAGATGGTGTATTGGATGGGTACTTTAGAAATATTAATGATCCTTCCACACGCTTATCAACACATATACATTGCATGAGTCATACATAATAATGCGAAGGTGTAAGTACCTACTGAAAATAAATAGAATACGTACACCCGACCCGACCCGATTTAATTTACCTAAATAGTTGAATTATTAAATCTGCGCATACCTATATTATGCTATTTAACTAAATAAGACCTAGGGCCTCTAATAATAATGGATTTAAAAGTAATTTCCTTAACATTTCAATATGAATATTGCTCATTTATTTAAAAAAGGCTTACATAGGGTTTGAATATTTTTTTGTCTTTTTAGATCATATTTACTTACTATACCTAGGTACTGTTACTATACTGATTGGGAGTCTTATCTATTTTAATGTTACGCACTAATTACTGAGGCATTTCAACGAGCGCTTTTTACAATTAAAATTTTAATGTAATTTTCTTTTCCAACCCACTTTTTTTTAGAAAAATCATCAAAACTACATAAGCTAACTACATAAGCTTCGTAAGGTGTACCACAGACTTACATGTACACTGTTTTCAAATCACCCCTATATATGTATTTAAAAAATATAATGTAGGTACCGCGTCGTCATTCATGGTCGTCATTAACTATCACAGTAAACTCTATCAGACGATAAAATACCTTCCAAATACATCGCCCCGTAACACAAAAAAACGAGCTAATCATAATATAATAAAGTAGATTAACAATTTTTTTTGTATTTCAGAGAAAAGAATATGTGAGATACGCGAAGGTATTTCCGTTAACGGAGATGCTAGACTTCAAATTGCCATCGAAATGGTACCGGAGGACAGTCGGCGGATTGGAAATCCTTTTTGGATTAGTCCTAGCCCTAATACCTAGTCGTAAGTAAACAATCTAGGCTTTAAATGCTGCCATCCAGTTGGATGCTGCAGATGTCCATAGACGGCGATAACCACTTACGGTGCCTAGTGCGAGCAGTGGTCTCTAACGTCAAAGTGCGAAATCGGTAGAGTTGCCGTCCTAAAATCGGTATATGAAAAAAAAGCAATATAGAATCAAATTATTAATTTTTCGGAAATCGTGGAAAAATCGTTTCATTTCGGTAGAACAAAGCTCAGTCGGTAGAAATACCGAAAAATCGGTAGGTTTGAGACCACTGAGTGTGAGTTTCATTCGCCATTCGTTAACGTTAACGAAAACGAGAATTTGTATGGCAACATTTCAACTCTTTTTGTATGTCGCCAGGAGGCGCTGCTTCAATGCCATACCTACTAATTTTCGTTTTCGTTAACGTAATCGAATGAATACGGATAGTAAACAAAACTTACACTAGGAAGTAGTCCCATAGGCGGATGGATTTTGTTTGCCGCCTTTCTAGAATAAAAAATGATTAAATGTTTACATATCGTAACACTAATTTGAAGTAAAAAATTATAGGACTTGTTAAGGCCCCTTTATCTATTAAAGCAGAGATGGCCAGAGTGAAAACTTTTGACGTGCTTAGCTTCAGTGGACAAAGCTCCAGAGAGGAGAAAATAGATCTGTTATATTTGTGTGCCGCGATCAGCGAGCGTTAAAAGTGAGGTTGCGATTGAGACGAGAAAAGAGATTGAGCGAGCGAGACATATATCCATCAACCATCTCATCACTGAGGTGATCGAATAGTGAATGAAAGTCACAGGCACTCCGGCTAGAAAACTCTTATAAAAGTGTATGATTTGAAGCACATTTTCTTAATAAGATTTTTGGATTAGTTTTAAGTCTCTCACAGGCAATTAACTATAAATATATTCCAGTGCTTCGGAAGGCACGTAAAGCCGTAGGTCCCGGCTGCATCAGCAGTCGTTAACAACCACCAATCCGCACTGGTGCTGCGTGGTGGTTTATGGCCCGCTCTCCCTATCCATCCATAGGGAAGGGCTCGTGCCCCAGCAGTGGGGACATAAAATGAGCCGGTGATGATATTCCAGATAAGCTGAAAAATATAGCCAATGTGGGCTTGGTGTTGCTGATGATTCTGGCGGCGTACTCCCACATAATGGTGGGGGATCCTTTCGACCGCTGCGCCCCAGCCTTGGTTTTCTTCTTCATGCTGAGCGGAAGACTCGTTGTATGGTAAATATAGTTTGCACATCATATTTTAAATATAAACATTAACAAACAAAAATCTCGCGCTTCGTATATTATAAAATTTTTATTTATTATATTCTTGTCTTGCGGGCCGTGGACAATCGTGGGAAGGTTTGACGTCATTGCTGCTCTGTATCCGTTGGCCTGCTTCATGTTTACGTTAGGCATGCCTCGGTGCATTGTTTAAATATTACATTTATTTCAAGTTTTATTGCTTTCTATATTTTTAATGATTAAAATTGTTCAATTTTATGTGAAGATTTTTGCAATGAGTAAACGCTATTAAAATATGTAACGCTATTAAAATATGTTTTAGTTTCGATAATATAATTTTAACGCAAATTTTGATGCGAAACAAATTACAAAAACACAAATGTTGAAAAAATTTCCATGAGCAGGATTTGAACCTGCACCCTTCTGACATATGTTCAAATCCTGCTCGTGCTTTTTTTTTTCAATATTTGTGTTTTTGCTTTTAAAATAATAAAATAAAATCTTTTAGTATTTACATTATTTTTTTAAATTTAGTAATGGAATTGGGTGGGGGCTTGCCACGCATGTCAAAGCGTGATCGTAAATTTTCAGGCCGGGCCTGATGTGGGAGTAGGTTGTATTGACAAAAATACTTATTTCCAGTTAGTTATTTTCAATTTATTTGATATAGGTACTTCTTGTATCATCGATTTTGTAAAATAGTTAATCTTACATAATTAAAAAAAAAATTGTTGGTACCGGAAAACGCAGTGTGAGCAGGCCTCCAACAAGGTGGACCGTGGAGGTAAAGGTCGCGGGAAGCCGCTGGATGCGAGCACCACAGAACCGATCGTTCATTCGTGGAGATCCTTGGGGGAGGCCTTTGTCCAGCAGTGGACGTATTTATCTGAGATGATGGTGATGATGTTGGTACACAATCAAGATCAAAAATTTATTATATGTTTGGTAGTAGGTGTGTCGTCCCGAAACACCCAAGTCAAATCAACCAGTATCAGGAAGCTCGAGTGGGAAACGAACCCATGACCTTTGGATAACCGGTCCAATGCTCTGATCGCTGAGCTGGGTCTCAAAAATGTAAAATTTAAAATCACCATAAAAGCAAAGCTCTATAAAAAAGCTTTTTATAAAGTGTCTGATTCTGATTACATTGAAGACAAAACATCAGCATGAGTTTTAAATGCTCCAATCACACCAACAGGTATTTCTAATTTAAAATATTTTTAAGTTATTTTAAACTTCTATACCTAACTTGGTAACGGCATATAATTTTGTAAGTGTCGTTACTTATATTAAAGCTGTGGAGTTTCTTGCGTCCCTCATAGCTTTAGTTATTATTCTGAGTCTGCGTCCTTTCCTACACGGTCATTTAGATTAATTAAATAAATGATATTATTTTGAAAGATTTTTATTAGTTACAAATTAATATTATTACTATTATAATACTAAAACTATGTAAAGTAAAACTATTCAATCATCTCAATAGATTCACTTTTTGCGGCTTTGGCCGGACTTTTTGCGGCTAACTCCCGAATCGATGACTGCAATGCACAGCCACCTACAATTCCTCACTGTGGCCACACAATGCCTGATATTAAAATCAGGCAGTGTCATGTACGTGCGTAGCTGTAGTCAATCGATGTTCGGAAAGCTAATGGCCCTGATGGCATCCCAGCAATAGTTTTAAAAATGTGTGCAGCAGAGTTGTCCCCCGTGTTAACTCGTCTTTACCGTCTCTCGCTCATTTCGGGTTGTGTGCCGGAATCTTGGAGAGATGCTAATGTGCAACCGGTTCCGAAAAAAGGAGATCAGATCCGACTAATTACCGCCCATTAGCCGTTACTTCAGTTTTGTGTAAAGTCATGGAGCGGATTCTAAACAAACAGCTTATCCGCTACCTAGAAGAGCACCCCTTAATTCACGATCGCCAATACGGGTTTCGGCCGAAACGGTAACGAACGGTGTGGCTTTGACATAGCCAAGGCTTTTGATCGGGTCTGGCAGAAAGCCCTTCTCTCCAAGCTCCCGGCATACGGTCTGCCTGCTCAGTTCTGCAACTGGGTCGCTGGCTTCCTACATGAGCGTAGGATCCGAGTACTCACAGACGGATGTGCTTCACGGTTCATGTCAGTGAACGCCGGTGTCCCGGTGTCCGTTCTGTCCCCCACGCTGTTCCTTCTGCATATCAATGATATGCTTCCACTTGGAAGTATTCATTGCTATGCAGATGATAGCACGGTGCATGGGGGATATAACGGTCACCCAGCGGTCGGGCGGGTCGAAACCGAAGTGAATCTTGTCATTGAGCTCAATTGGGTATTGGACCTCATATTTAATTGGGGCTCCAATAATCTGGTCGAGTTCAATGGCAAGAAAACACAGGTATGCGCGTTCACGGCAAAAAATTCGCCATTCCTACCCCTTTCCTCCCTTTAAGGCACATCACTCGCCTGCAGAGCAGTATTATTATGCTCGGTATGGAGATTCGCTGCGTTCTGAACCAGAGGTACTATATCGAAGCCGTGATAAAAACAGCGTCACGTAAACTCGGTGTCCTGAACAGGGTGCGGCGATTCTTTGCATTGAGTATTGCTCGCACCTTTGGGACGGTTCCGCAAAGTACCTTCTCGATGCCTTAGACGGATTGCAGCGGCGCGCTATACGCATTATTGGCAATGCAGAGGTCACTAATGCTCTCGAGCCCCTGCAATTGCGGAGAGATATAGCGTCACTCAGCGTCTACTACCGCTTATACTACGGCGAGTGCTCTGAAGAACTCTTTGACCTTATCCCACCTTCTCCCTTCCTCCATAGGAGTACGCATGCTGCTCTCCGGAGTCACCCCTGTACTGTCTCGAACATTCCATCGCGCACAAAGAAATTTGGTGACTCGTTTTTTATCGCACTTCCAAAATATGGAAGTCTACCAGCACAAGTTTTCCCTCCTTCCTATGACATGGGGTCTTTCAAACGAAGCGTAAGAGGCACCTTGTGGGCCGGCAGGGTGAGGGTGATTGATGCTGCGTTGTTTTCACGCTGCACCAGTTGTCCTTGTGTCTGGACTCCATTTCCACTTAACATCAGGTGGAGTGGAGTCATGTGTCGAGCTACGTATAAAAAAAACTTTTATCTGAATCAGTCATTAACATAAATAATAAATTTAGAGTCCATGTCAAAATATTTAAATTACTCTTTTTCAATACGATCAATCATTTTGAGTCGTTCATTTATCAGTGCCATAATGGATGTTAAATTTTGTGAAACATTTTTATTAGCCACGTAGTTTTTAAATATCCCCATATCTTTTCAATTGGATTTAGTCCGGATGGTAAGGGGGTAATCGTAGAATTTCAAACCCTTTTGATCGAATAAGTTTGTCAATAACGAACCTTTTGAATCTATCTTTATTTTTAAAATCAGATCGTACAATTAAATTTTTTTCATTGTTCTTCAAATTGAATATATTTTTCAGCAAGCCACGTTTGCATAGCTTGCTTATTTGAGTTGGAGTTAGGAGCTTTTTCTGATAAAGCGTTGTGGTAAGAAGCGTTTTCTACAACGATGACAGCGTTTTTCGGGAGATTGGGCAGTAATTGTGTGGTGAGCCACTTTTTGTAATTATCAAGATTCATGTCGTCGTGATAATCTCTACTGGTGGAGTTTGCTTTATACACTAAATTAGCATTTGGAACAAATCCTTCACATCCACCAGCGTGTACAATTATGACCCGAATACCTTTTGATAACTTTTTTTGTACTGCTGATACTCCTTTGATTGGTTTCCAGCACATGTTTTGAAGATGCGTTGTGTGAACGTAACTTTCATCTGTGAATACGATATAGCGGTCCTCGTCACGGTATTTTTTTAATTGCCTCAAATATTGAAAGCGCTACATTTGTATATCGTGCTTTTCTGTTAAAGCTTTACGGTTGTCATCTATTTTTGACCACTCGTAGCCCGAGTCCTTCAAAATGGTACGCAGAGTTTCTATACAACCGTTAAAACCAATTCTTAATGTCAATACTTGTTTAAGCTTTCTTAATGTTGGTAATTCATTGAATTCAGTATGAAATGTCGCTATCGTTCTTCGAAGTACACCCAAATCAAAATCGTCCAGATTAGACTTGGTACACACCCTTTTTGGTTTTGAGGGCGATCTAAAAAGTTTCTGTAACGTATTATTTGATGTACTAGCTTGTTTCTCTTCTTTCAAAATTCGCGTAATCGTGGATTCACTAACACCAATGGCTTGGGCAGTTCACCATTTACCATCATTTAGTTTTTCCACTCCATTTTCTGCTTCATACTTCATTCGGTGGTACACTTTCGCGATAAAAAAAAATCATAAGTAGGTAATATAAATGCATGTAAGCCATCACAAAAAAAACAATTTGTGATTAAAATAGTTTTTAAGCAATATTTAATTTCATTTTAAGGAATATCTTACTTACCTGACTCCCAAGATGCTTTTTGGTCGACATGCTGACGGTACTTTTGTCGGTAAAGTATAACCGACAACTGAATGACCAATTACAATGGCATTTGGATATGTATTGCGTCCATATTTTAAATTTGCTTGTGTGCGTATATGCGGTAGTGGGGCGCGTCATTTCAGCTTAGACATGCTCTACCTACATTACCTACCAACCCATACTTTCAAATTAAAAACGAAATAGATGTACCTATACTTGTATGACTTGTTTGTATTAGGTACATATATCAAATAAATACGAAAAATTCCTAAGTACCTACTTCAGTTTGATTTGTATTAATCCAGACTATGTATATTGATCCAGGTTTTTACCGTAGATCGTTTAGGTAGGAACAATAACTAGTAATAAATTGTATGCAGTTCTTAAATATTTCCAATGGTTATAATGTCATAAAGATGCATTGCATGATAATCGAGAGTGTGCCTTGACCAATTTCCCTGCATGTAAACAGTGGTTACGATTTTCGACGTAACATTAGTGCTAATGTATGAACACGCGGTTGGCGGCGCGCCAATATGATCCGCGATGACTCCTCGATGAACTGTTTGTTTGTTGCAACTATTATAGGGTTCCAGTTGATTTGAAACCGAAAAATCTGTGATTACCTGTTGCTTAGAGCATAAATTAACTGAAACTTCCACAATAAGTCGACTAAAAATCGACTAAAATCAATATGACAAATCAAAGCCGAAAATAATATTTAAAAAAATGTGTTACTTAGTGCTTCCTAAGTCTTATCCTTGTGTATCTCCTATCGGAGGTCTGCTATCATTATGGCCACTTCATACACCAAAGCCGTTCGATTTCTTGAACTTTTCACACAGTCGCAGAACAAATGATTTGGTAAAATTGTATAGGAATCAGAAGCTTGTTTATTCTTTGACGAAATGCGTAAATATCTATTTCGATATTTACTTATTTCTTTGATCTGACTTTTTGTTTTTTGTCAGGTACCAGACAACTCGTCGGGAAGAAACGGAGAAGGCCGCAACCACGCAAAACGGGAATGGCCTGAAAAGGGATTAAACTACTTAGTTCATTATAGTATATGATTACAGTAACATTTCTTTAATTTGTGTTAAAGATTGTCAGGTCCCCATTATGTTGAGTCGTACCAACAAGCTCGATAGGCCCTAACACCTCGAAATCGCCATGTACATAATATATTGAACAGGGTGGTTAAATAAGGACTTTGTACATTTATAACGTTAATCTAACAATCGATCACTGAGCTGTGATTTTCCTAGTCAGCATGTAGTATCACATTCTTAAATGTTGAATAAAACTAATCGGTACTTTCATCTATCCATGAAACGCGATTGAGCACCGAACGCCTGGTTTATCTATTATTAGATTATTTACACACTACAAATACCATTATGATAATATCATCTTTATGTGAGCTCGTTTCGAGAAAATGTGCTAAGTAAGTACTAATTTGTACCCAAAAGTGATATTAATTTAAGAATCTTGTGCTAGGTTCATTCTGTATGTGAGCGTGGATTGCAAATATTGTTAGGGTCATGACGAGACGAACTGCCATGCATGCCCATAGGTAGCTTTAAATAACATTGTTATTTGCACTAAATAGATTTAATCGTATCTAAGCACTTCCTAGTTATGTTAAATAGGTATGATTTGCTCAATAAAATAAAATGTAAACAATGTCGCAATAGCTTTTTGATGTTTATAACGTTTTAATGATTGTCTAGTCAAGAGTATAAGTTCTAGCATAATAGGCGAATACGAATAGTTGCCTCCCTTAGAATTTTATAATATTCACTGCGGCAAAAAAAATATTAGGAAATCACCGTTACGAAATATGACAGCACTTAATAGTCTGCAAAATGGATAATGAGCGTTTATCGAAATTGTGACCATTTTGGTGTTTTATACATTTGATAGATATACAAATATCTAAATCAATTTTATAATTTTAAGTGATCTGTAACTTATTATAACGTTCTTTAATAAAAGCAGAGATCGTGTAGCGTAATAATTTATTTATGTCATGTGTATGTGGTGTGTGGATCGTAATGTGTTTGAGTTGAGTGTCTTTGAATAAACGGGACGTACACTTATAGATTTGTTTCATTAATGACCCTTAACAATCAAAAACTGGCCAAGTGCGTGTCGGGCCACGCGCAGTGTAGGGTTCCGTAGCCCATCTCAATAGTGCGGACTCTGAGAAGAGGGATTTTATGAACATTTATTTAATGTAGATACTACTACACTCCTGAAAAAGTTATTTAAGTAGTTCCCAATGAGGAATTGTACTGCGCCAAGTACATTTTATAAGTTGGTCGACTGTTACTCGTAAATTTGTAAAGCCTTCTTAGCTGTGATAGTTTTCCTTTTAACTTCTTCATATACTCAACTACCGTGATTTTTTTCATTTATCCAAAAACAACCATTTCTCTGGACACACTTGACTCTAACAAAATTTTGCACTCAATCAAAAAACTGTTTCCACCAACCAGCTATATTTTTGAAATTACTATCCAACGAAACCCCACACTATGGGGTAGACAAGAAAAAAAATTTACATCCCCACTTCACGTGTAGGGGAGGTAACCTAAAAAACAAAATATTTTTAAAATTTTACTTCACCACTTTGTCGGCGTGATTAATATGTATATTCATGCCAAATTACAGCTTTCTAGTACTAAGAGTCTATGAGCTAGACTGGGGACAGACAGACGAACGTGGCGAAACTATTAGGGTTCCTTGTTGACTACGGAACCCTAAAAACGTGCCCTCAGATAAAATCAATAATGATTAATGAATTAAGTTATTCCTACTAATATTATAATACGAAGCTATGGGATGTTTGTTTGATCTTCTGATACGCAGAAACAACTAAATGAGCTTGTATGAAATATCTGCAAACAGGGAATACTTATGGAATGGTAAATTAATTCAAAAATTATAAATAATATAATAATATTATAAATTTTATGGATTAATTCAAATTACTTAAAATATAGATAGAGATTTGAAAATGGCATTGGTTGACTCAAATAGTCTAGTTATAGAGTTATATTGATATTTAACTGTAAATCTTCCAACAAGCAAATTAAATAAATAAAAAATAAGTATATGAAAATCGAACGTCATAACGAAATAAACAAAACAGTTCCTAAGGAATTTCACTAGGAGTTTCATTATGGTATCAAAATAAAAACAATTCTTTAAAATTAATCGTTTATTTCAAACAATACCAAATAAACTTATAAAAAGGAATAATATAATTTTTAAAACTATAATACATAAGTACTGATTATCAACGCTAACCAGCATTACATTATATTTCCGATTTTGTTAATTTATACACATGTATATAACTATGTATCTACTTTAAATCTAAAATTTAATTTAATGGCCGTCAAACCGCGAAAATACATTATTGTTGGATCCCACTGGAAGAAGATAACTTTCTGATTGAAACAGGCCTAGGGCACTGTGACCAGCTGTGTTTAGCGCTAGGTTAAAACACACATTGCTGCACATAATTTTCATTACTTTCATTCTTATTTCAAGTGCATAAGGTTCAATATTTGGTGGCAGTATAGTTGCCATTGCCTTTCAAAAGGTTCAAAACGACTGATTATTTATTATAACACTGCAAATATTTTTGTGTAGACCCAGTGTACGCCATGTGTACTTGATAAAATAGTTACTAAAGTCAGTGAAATAATGTTATTAATGCAGAATTAGCATATAGTAATTACTTTATTTATAAGTTTATTTATTACTTGTTTTTACGTGAAATATACACAATATCAAAATTAAATATACTGTACATAAGTATTCAGGTGATTCAAGTTGATTATAACAGTGCGTCAATTAAGCAGGATCACGCCCAGTCTGCAGCAGCTCCAACGCATTCCTCAAATTGTTGATAGCAGTTTTGACGTCATCATAGTTGAGAGCGCTGCTCGCCCACTTGCAGTACTTCTGAGCTTTCGAAATCTGGTCGGGAGTGAGTCGAGCTATGGTGGAAGAGCTGTCGCCGTACAACGGGGAAGGGATTGGCTGCGGTTGCTGTGAAGGGTCGTAAGGCACGAAACCTCCCGGGTTCGGGTCAGGCGTATACGGCACCGGTGGTAGTTGGGAGGCAGCCTTTATTGCCGCGTTAGGGTCGGGAAGGGTGTTGCTAAAGCTGGTGGGGATAGGCGGTGTCGAGGGAGTCACCGCTGTGAAACCGGGCACTTGCGGCAACACTTCTGGGTCCTGTTCATTATTACTGGTGGTGCCGTCTTCATTTTGTTCACCTTCTATAGGCATGGGACCTGCAAGAAAACAAAACTAATATTAACATAACTTTTTGCTTTCATTTTATTGATGAAGGTTTACCAACTGGACATTACAGCTTATAGACTTGTAAAATAAATATATATAGTTGGCTCTATGATCGAAGTGGTCATACAATTCTTTTAATGAGTTTATAGTCTGATCCAACTATTTCAAGTTCTCCAATATTATTGTACTCACCGACTGTAATCTGTTATGTGCTATAATAATAAATATGTAGCAAATAACAATAAAACAATGACAATAATACCTGGCACAGGTGTCTCTCCATTTTTAAGACAATTGTGAATGTAAGCTGCTTTCCATTTAGCATATTTCCGGTTTTGGGCTGCTTCATCAGTTAGTTCCCCGAATGTGCAGAGAACATCATATATCATACCAGCAGTGTAAAATGCCTTGACAACATTCCTGAAATAATAAGTACAGGTTTGAGCTTTTATAAAACAGTAAGAAGATAAGTAAATAAAGAAAAAGGTATCCTACAGGCACGGCAAATTTCAAATGGAAAGAGCAACCGGGTCTGAAACACTTAAATCCTTCCTAGGTGAAATGCCTTAGGACAGAGTGAGTTCATATGCAGAGGCAGTAGAAGGCAGGCCTGACTAACCATCAGTGTCTTGACAGGGCCCTATGCCACAAAGCAAACGCTTCACAGACTGCATTTATCAGCGAATACCTTGTGTAGAGCATGTGGAGAAGAACGGAGTCAATGCAGAACCTGAGGATTTCAGGCAATTTACTCTTAAAGATGTTGCCAAACTTATGGCATCTATCTGTGCAAAGGAAGAAGAGTAAAAGGATGGGGTTGCACAAAAGATCCCGAAGGGTCAGTGCTACTGCAAGAGGGAAACCTCAGCTGGCTCCAATAAGATAAAGATAAGATGAGGAAAAACATAAAATATTTTTAATCAACCACAAGGTATTGTTGTGACACAAACCAACCTTTGGTTTATTAATGTGTTATGATCTCCCAACACGCTACAGTTTATGAGGAGGAAGATGGTATTAAATAAAACAAATAAAAATAGTTGTTATTTTATGATTATACAAAGAAAATAAATTAAAAAAAAACTTTACTGTTTGTTTGTTGTCCTACAGTCATAGGCCTCTTATGTAGACTTCTATTTCTCACGATCTTTGCCACTTTTTTGTCATTTGAGCGGCAATTGAAGGGAGATAGGAAAATGAATTGCCACAAGGAAGTATTCATTACACATGGTCGTAGTTTTACACTAAGAAACTTACTTTCCAAAGTTTTGTTCCCTGTCTTGTTTATCAGCATACAAAAAGAGCTTTAATGCATAGTTTTCAAGATGGGCTTGGGCTGCCACTTCATTACCAACAGCTTCGTTATCCTTATGAATTGTTTTTGCTTCCTCTAACCAGTCCATTATAGCTGTAAAATATACAAAACTTTGGTAAAGAAGATACACAATGATAATTACTTATTAGTTTAAATTCTTGATGCAAAAGAAAATATACATTAATACATTTTTTTTTTTTTGGTACAGACATAATAACAATTAATTGACAGTTGTTTTGCATTATAAAAGGATTTACATAATAGGTTTTGCCAATCAATCAATCAATCAAAAAAATTATGCACAACATTAGAAAGTTAAATGTCAACAACATTAAATGGCACACAAAACAGCAGAAACATTAGGTTTTCATGAGAATAATGCTCATAATTATTGACAACATCTAAGTTTCAGGTAGCCATAAAACTTTTTGTTTTTGTTGAAACATAGTAATATTAAAGTTAATGTTTTTTTTTATTCTATAAAGTTCTAAAATAAAGTTCTTACCATAATAACAACATAACATATTGTTACCAATATGAAATATTATATTGTACTAAATGTAAAAAATGTAACAGAAGTGTGCCAATAAATTACTATTTCATTTTAATTTTAATTTTATTTTATTTTATTTATTTCATTTTATTTTCATTTTCATTATTATTGAGTACATTTTGTGCAATATTAGTATAACCATTTTCATAATAAATTTTTCTCACAATAGTTAATATATCTATGAAGAAAATACAATACCCATCAGAACTTTTGTTTCTTCAGGTGTTTTTTTAGTGGTGATTTTTAATCCAACTTGTAAGGCGTGCAATCTGCACCAATAGGCCACAACTGGATCTCTTGCATCATGTTCAGCAGCAGTCTTTAGATAGTGTTGGATCGATTTAAGACTTGGAGGACAGTCCGGAATGTTAGCAGACATTTCAAGGTTTAGGAATAATAATAAATGTGAGTCAGTCAGGAATATCAAAGTATCACTTCAACATAAGCAGAGTACCACTACACTTCCATACAAGTTATATTATTTTTACATGTGTGGGCAATGAAAAATCTATTAAAACAATGAATTAGGTACAGCATTTAATTTTTCGGAAATTTTATAAATAAACATAGGCTGAAGCCCAATTATTATTGAAAGAAGAAAACGTCACAAAGTTTTTTTTTTTTATGTCTTTGCTCAAGCATTTAGCCAATGAAAAAGTAATTTTTCTTACAAGTAATACATAAATAATCAATATTTCCTTCCTATGATGATGATGAATGATAATAGAAATGCGAAGTAAGAATTGATATACCCCCCAACCCCAACCCCTCGAATATCTCAGTAAAGATTTACTAAATCCTCACGCAGACTTCTTGCGAGAATTTGAAAAGTGACAATCGAGTGAAAAAATTGTAAACTCGAGATCACTCGGACTCGCAACAAACAGCGCACACTTCTTGACTCGTCATCGTTACGTACGCGTGCGCGTTGTCCTTATCGGCGGTGTTTATAGACGTACTACTTTAATAAAATAGAAACACGTAGTCTTGTTGTTGTCTAAAATGAACGACAATCAAAACTCTGTGGTGAAAAAATCGTTGGTGTGGAACTGTTTCGAAAGAAATGAAACTGAAAAAAAAGTGATATGTAAGTTAATTAATGCCTTAACTGTATTATATACGAATGAAGTATTTGTGTATACCGGCTACATCAGTTCCAGCAGAGCGGGTATTTTCTAAAGCTGCCTTATTTTGTAACCAAATAAGAAACAGACTGAATGCTAGAAAATTGGATAAATTATTTTCCTCAGTTGCTGTGATTTTTAATTATTTAGTTTCGTAAATGTACGTAGCTTTGTATGTAGTAGTTTCGTGTGTATGTAGTTTTAAATTGTTTTGGGAGTACTGACACCTATTGTTAATTTATCGTAAAATATTAATTTGTTTAAAACTATAATTATCTTTAAAAATAAGACTGATTTTAAAATTATTTTCGTAATAACTTTAATTGTTTGAAAGTTTAAAAAAAAATTAAGATGAAAAGTTTTATCTTATGTTGCATATTAATAAGTAGATTTTTTTGAAATATGTTAAAATTACAACTTTTGTGTGGTTGTAAATTATTTTCGGCTGGATATAAATAAAAAGAACAGGTGGAGCAACTTTTTAATTTT
This sequence comes from Eudonia truncicolella, assembly GCA_949315975.1. Taxonomy (NCBI): domain Eukaryota; kingdom Metazoa; phylum Arthropoda; class Insecta; order Lepidoptera; family Crambidae; genus Eudonia; species Eudonia truncicolella. The sequence continues at coordinate 14,557,287 of OX438830.1, read as the reverse complement.
AAATTTGTTTGATATGTGCATTCTTCAATAAGTTTTATATCATGATAATTTCTTTCCTTATTATAATAAAGGGTTTTTCAATAGAGACTCTCGTACTTTGCGATTATGAAGCGATTGATGTCAAATTTGACATGCATATATATTCAGTGGTGGCAATTCACCATGGAACGCCACACGCTTCAACAACGCGTAGAAATTGTTAAAATGTATTATCAAAATCAATGCTCTATTCGCCTAACGTTCCGTGCGTTGCGTCCAATTTATGGCGTTAAATATTAAATTTATTGAATGAGCAGTTCGAGGGTTTCATCAGCTCGCGTCGTGGCGACATCAACTGGCCACGGAGATCGTGTGACTTAATTCCGCTCGACTACATTCTGTGAGGCTACGTAAAATCTCTGGTTTATGCAGACCAACCACAGTCAATTGCCGCCCTGAAAGCAAACATAACTCACGTCCTTCGTGAAATTGTGCCACATATATGCGAAGATGTCATTCAAAATTGGTCCGCCAGGATACACCACCTAGGGCGGAGTCTCGGCGGCTGAAATTATATTCCATACATAATGTCATCGAATATCATTCTTTAAAATAAAATAAAAGTTGTAGCAATATCACTTAAACAGGTTTTTTTATTTCATTTCAAAGTTCGAGCGGTCTTAATGAAAAACCCTTTATAAATAATACAACATTATTTGAGTTTGTACCTCATTCCTGATAGAATATTCTATTTATTTCCAATATTAATAATTATTAATAATGTTGATTTCGAAAAATTAACAAGGTTTGCAATACTTGCAATAAACTTTTGATTTATTATACTTGCAGTTTTTTTTGCTTACCTAAAACATGACAGATTCCAGGTGACTCGATGAATGAGACGAGTATTCAAATTACTCGAGAACCACTCGATCGACTCGACCACTCGAGTGGTTTATAATTCAATTTGATTCGTGACTCAAATGAATCAAGTGGCGAATTTGATTCGAGTCGCATCACTACTCACAAAGTTTGACATTTTGTTTTATTTTTATTAGTTGATGGCTTCGTGTGATTAGCACATTAGCCATTTTTCCTACAAGTACATTTACAAACAATATTTCCTTCTTGTATGATAATGATGAACTTCACTGAAAATCACTTTCCCGCAAAGAAGTCGACATTCGGTTTTGTAAAGCTTCTTTATTTTTTGTTCTGAGAGCTTCTTATTGTGCAAGTAATCAGATCTAGTCAGCAGCCTAGTCTCATATTCGTAAAAGTAACAAAACCAAAATATCTCGTAACATTTATTTTTTAGTACAATTACCGTTTTACTGTAGAAATATCTACATGTAAAATCAGTTTATTGTTTTGAGCTGCATGCTATGGAAAGTTAGTAGAAGGGCATAACAACAAACGTGAAATTGACCATGTGTACGCTAAAGCCGCATTGTTGGATTATCTTACCGTTCATTCATATATGGGAGAAGAATAAAAAAAAAGCATGCATGCATGTCATGTCATTCAAATGTCAAAGTGAATAAACTTACCATGAATTGTTGCACGATCGCAAATAATTTTGAAATAACATTTTGAAAATTCCTCTTTAATAATCATTAATCTGCTACTATAGTTTAAAAATGCCATCAAAACAGAGGAAAATTGCCATGATGGGTTACAGATCAGTAGGTAATAAATAACTTCCAATGTTTTCTACGTCTTATTTTCATTGTTGATGCGAGTTTAAAGTATTTTGTGTTCTAATAAATATTTTTTTTAGGAAAATCATCTCTAATTATACAATTTGTAGAGGGTCAGTTTGTGGATTCTTATGATCCTACAATAGAAAACAGTGAGTTTGTCATATTTTTGTAGTTTATGCATTTTGTGTTTTTTTTCTTTAACCCACTTGTTTTTGGATTAAAACTTCAATGTGTAAAGGTGACATTAAGACAATTAGTCATGTACTATGCTATGTTTAATGTTCTATTTAATAATTTGTATAAAAATATTTTATTTAGTTCAATTTGGATTTCAGCATTTACAAAGTTTATTCGTCTGAATTCAACTGAGTATGAAGTGAAGTTAGTAGATACAGCTGGCCAAGACGAATACAGCATATTTCCGTTACAATACAGTATGGATTTCCATGGATATGTGTTAGTTTACTCCATCACATCAAGCAAAAGTTTCCAAATAGTACAAATTATTTATGACAAGCTATTAGACATGGTTGGAAAGATACAGTTAGTAGTTTTAAATTGTTCTTTAACTGTTTAAATATTCACATTTATATTTGTTGGCAACCCACATCATTCTTATTAATTTTGTTTTTTACAGTGTACCAATAGTTTTAGTTGGAAACAAAACTGATCTCCATTTAGAGAGGAAAATTAGTACAGAGGAAGGAAAGAGACTTGCTGAAAAATGGAAGGCAGCTTTTGTAGAAACTAGTGCGAAGCGTAATGAGGTAATTTATTATTCAATTAACAATATACAGCCACAGGTTTATCATGAACAGAGAGCAGTTGAGACAACTCGTTTAGTCTTTATTGCTTATTCCCATACAAAGTTTTTACCCTGATATTGTAAAAAGAGTATTTGTCAAGCTGACTCAATAGTAAAAAAAAGGGTATCAATATACCCCTTTTTTTATTTACCATTAACCAATACTCTTTTTAGCAATACAACTGTACACACTGTCAGCCTGCTGTAAAATGTATTTGTAATAAAATAACTAATAACTATAAAAAATATTCACTAGCACAAACTTATTATAATCTCTATAATATCCCTCTGCTAGGCTCAACCTAATATCTCATGAAGCTATTTTGCCCACCACACTCATACTGTACGGGTTAGAGAGTGATAGCTACTGCCCCTGAATGAGAACAAACAGTACTAAGGCATAGCCTTCAAATCAGGAAGAAAACAATACAGGCATAAAAATGCATTTTTCAGCATTTTTCAAAAATTTTTCAGCATTTATTATGTGAATTTTTGACTCTGTTTCCTCTCCACATGAGTCGATACAGGCCTTCAGGCTCTTCGCTCATTAAGGTGTTGCCAAAGTTATGGCATCTATCTTTACAGAGGAAGAATAGTGAAAGGATGGGGTTTCACAAAAGATCCCGATGGGTTGAAGTGTTACTGCAAGAGGGAAACCTCTACAGACCCTAATAAGATAAGATAAGATGTGAATTTATTTGCAATATTTTCTGTCCTATAATTAGTGTTACAAGTCCTTATGTGTGTTTTTTTTGTTTCAGTCTGTAACTGATATGTTTCATGCAATATTGTCTGAAATAGAAAGGTCTGACGGGCATATACAAGAGAAAAATGGATGTGTGGTTTCTTAATGAAACATGTCATCAGTTTGATTGAACATTGTGCTTTTACTTAATTGAAGTGATACAGTTGCTAATGTTTGATGTACAAGGCTGTTATAGTAACAGTAATGATTTCTGCATAATTGAGAAAGTGCAAATGTGAATTAGTAGGCTTCCCATCACATTTTATACTGTTATAAGTGATTGTCATGTAAAAAAATACCAGTACACAAAAATAATTCTTCTGGTATTTTGAAATTATAGTTAGGTAATGCTATAACATGTGCTGGAATGCTTTTGGTGTTAAATTAATTTTTATAGAAATTTTAGAAATATTAGTACCTAATTTAGGTACACAATTTGGGCGTCATAAAACACATCTTATATCATTATTATGAGCAAGGGGCAATTTATTTTTAGTTATTAAGTCATGTTACAAAGTTAATTGCATTTTAGTAGTAAATAAACTTGCTTAATCATTTATTAAAATGCCATTAACTCTTTACTGTACAAAATCAGAAACATTTAAATTATTTAAAAGAAAACTTGAAAGCTGTTGACAAATCAATGCTAAGTGAAATTTAGTCTTCTTGTTATTAGTTATGTAATCAGCTGCAAGGTTAACACATTGTCTCGAGTTATTATTGGGCCTCTGATAATATTTTTTACAACTCCAATTTTCTGAAGGTCATTGTTAATTCACAAGACATTGTATTCATAAAGAAATCAAATGTCTATAATTAGCTGTTAATGAGCTTCCTTTTCTTATTGAATAAAAAGAGAGAAAAAACTTATTAAGTATCTGATAAAGTTATGATAGATGTTTGACTTTTTTTTATAAAAACTATACATTGCATTACGATTTCATACTACTAAAAAACAAGAAATAAACTTAAAGGTTCGAATTTTATTTGCTATTCGATCACGTTAACAAGAACGAGAATATGTATAGCAAAACTATAACTCCTCGTTGGTTAGGAGCTACTTCAACGTCATACAAATTCTTGTTTTCGTTATAATTATCGAATGGCAAATAAAACTCGCATGAGCTCATGAAATGTTGACTGTAACTTATATCTCAATAACTTTTTTTACTTCTACTTTTTTATTCATAGAAATGTGTAATTATTTGTAAATGATGTATAATATTGTATATTTTTAGTGTAAACTTATTTAATATACATAAACTGCCATTGCAAACTAGAAGACATAGGTAAACTAGTCTTGTGTAATGATTTGAATAATTTTTGTCAGTTTTGTGATTTAAGGCGATTTCAATTTCGATGGTTGGGGTCGGTTGGACAGCGACCGCTCTAGCCTCGACCATCGCTATTTTGTAACAATTAATATCTGATGTGCCTAGTGGGAGTTTCATTCATCATTCGAATAGATTACGTTACGATTCGATTACGTTAACGAATACGAATTTTCTTGGCATATTTTTATCTCACTTCATGTCACCCTCCTGGTGACGCTGCTTCAAAGCCATATAGAAATAAGCCGACTTGCTATGGTGATGTGATAATTTATGGATTAAATAACACGAATTACGTTTTCGATAGAAGTTCTTGCTAAACCCACAGATGTTTCTGAAAAATTATTATTTCTCACATGACCTACTTATTTGACAGTAAAAGGGTTGTAGATATAGATAGTACATGATAATTGATTTATAAATATATTTATATTAAATGTTATTATAAAAAAAAACGAGCTAGCCTTATAGTTAGTCGCATTATGATGTGTAAAATTTTACATCTCACCTTAGTAATAATAAGCAATTTTAACATTATATTCTGAAAAAAATGGGTCAGGCATTACATCATATTATAACTATAAAATGCAGTAAATACTCATATAGAAGACATTCGACATATCAAAATGACCTTTGATAGTCAAATGACACAATATTAACTTAAAATAATAATATGTCATGTTCATAACACCGATTCTAAACTTACAAAATGGCGCGCGCTTGCGCGCTTCCCCGACGTCCTGTTACATTGTTACACATACTTCCGTCCCATTTCACGAAATCACTCCCACAAATTGCTTATATAGAAAGCGAGCGGAAATATGTTACACATCAAAAAACTTCAAATATGATGAAATAAAGATTGTAATCTGTTATTTACAATTTAGGAAAGCCGAAATATGCACAGACGCCGCACGTCAGACTATTGCAACTGTCAAATTTCCCCATTTCACCTTGAACTTTATGTCTATGCCATATGGTTGAATATTAATTAAAGAAATTTGGCAATTTTGGATAGATCTGCATGCGTCTGTACATTAACGAAGACATGCAGGGCACCACGAATTTAGTGGTTGATATTTTTCTGGTTAATTGAAAACTTCCCAATGGAAAGAAAATATGAAATGTATAATCACTTATTTTATTACATGTCGCTGGCGTGCCGCTGTACTATAATTATATGACATCATTATGTGGTACTGTCATCTGGTGAGCTATAAATGTATTCAGTCAGCAATGATTCTTATAGACAGTCCTTAATCCTTACCAATCCAGGTTTCGTACGGAGTACTAATCCACAGCATTAGCGAATGTTACAGATGTACGGTAATGGTTAAGTTGTTTAGATGTGTGTTGCACACAGGTGTAGGGCGAGTCCCAATGGCAGTCACTATGTAGTGTTCACTAGCTTTGCATTTAAGAATTTTAATTCTCTAAGTAAATGAGTTCTTCTTACTTCTTGTAGTCACAGTTGAGTCTTAAAAAAAAATATCTTGATTTGATGTATCCTAACAGTTGTCTATTGTCTACTCTAGCGTGTTGTTCACTCCTATTCATCAATATTTTTAATGTTATTAATTTTTGTTTTATCAAACGTGATGCAATCGACCCACTTTGCAAATTTTCAATTACAAGGCGTCTTAATTTTTTAGCCAAAATAATATATCAAATTGCTTAACTTGCTTGCCAATATACTTAACTTAAAACAGTACGTTACAAAATTCGCTAAAAGCGTTTAGAGCAGGCAAAGTGAAAAATGCATTTTTACATAACTTTGATATCAACGTCACAGCACCTTAGAACAATTTCCGATTCTCTTATAGTTTCGGACTTTCTTAGAGTGCGTGCCTATTATGAGTTTTATTCGGTTAACGAAAACGAGAATTTGTATAGCAAAATTTGAAGTCGTTTCGTTTGTCACCAGGAGGCGCTGTTTCAATGCCACATATTATCGTTTTCATTGACGTTGTCGAATAGCAAATAAAACTTGCACTAGGCACCCCGATGTATGTGGGTGTATTGCTCTAACCAAAAATATACAGGGTGTGGCTCTACTTTTGAGAATCCAGTCGGGAGATATTGTAACACTGCAATAATTTAAACCAAATTAATTCAAAAAAGAATTATGTATAGTAAGTTAAATCTTACCATTAACCTTAAATTAAATTAAGTAAATAATTTTGTAAGCGCGGGGCCTACTTATGGGGAAAATTATTTTATGAATTAGATGTACAATTGTTTCAAAGGTTTTTTTTAACTGTTGCATATTTTATTTTATGTAGAAATAAGCTTAAAGTAAAAGTTATACCTACCAGTTTTTGGGAACATGCTGTAGCTGTAGTTATATATTTAAAGAATATGCATATATTTACCAAAATTTAACAGAAATATCTTGTATATTTAATTTCTCCTTGAATTACAAAACACAAATGTTGAAAAAATTTCCATGAGCAGGATTTGAACCTGCACCCTTCTGACATACCGGGTCAGGTGCTCTTCCAATTGAGCTATCGTGGTTCTAACCAGCCCGCCGAAATTATTCAACACTATTTATTTTTTACTTTGAAAGCCAAAGGCGCCAATTCAATGTTAACAACTACCGTCATTAACATCTGATCATAATATTTTTACAAATACTAAAGATCAGTTAAGAAATAGGCAAGGTATTTATAAAATGTTTTTGTTTTGTTTATATAATTTTTACGCAAATTTTGTTGCGAAACAAATTACAAAACACAAATGTTGAAAAAATTTCCACGAGCAGTATTTGAACCTGCACCCTTCTGACATACCGGGTCAGGTGCTCTTCCAATAATCCTCTTCTAATAATAATCTCCTTGAATATTTAGGATTATTTATTGGATATTCGAATAAGTATACACGCCTGCACATCAACCTACCAAAAACTGTCACAGACTTTGAACTTTATGACTATGTGATATGGTTGAAAATGTATTGAAGAAATTTGACAGTTTTGGATAGGTTGATGTGCAAGCGTCTGTACCATGGTAAATGTTATTGACTAGATACGAGTATAATTGCGATCTAATACCCAGTGTATTGGTTCTGATTGACTTTCATTGATTCCCTTTCAAATGTTGGAATGTTAACCCTTAACACCAATCGCACTCAATAAAAAAATGAGTGCGGTGGTATTAAGGGTTAAGAAAGCGATGCGTTTTAAGGTCTGGGGTTTTAATATATTGGATCGTAATAAGAAGAAAATAATAAAAATCAGTCGGTAGATAATAAAAATAATTTTCTTGTTTAGTCGCGTAGAGTCGTAAAGCTATTTAAATTCAGAAATCCTAGCTATTACACACCTATCTGAAAACTTGTTTTAGTTTTAACGTTAAAATAAGAAATCACACTCTGTACATAAGTATGTATATAGATTTATTTATAGTTTAGGTTATTTGAAAAGCAGCCTAATTCTTACTATTCTTGTTATACGTAGTAACATTTTTGTCCCGAATCACTCTTTGCCCTACCTACGCAATCTAGTTTAAAAAATTTTGGACGTCTGATTTCACTATTGTCACTGTCAGTGCTAACAATCCTACAAGGCTAATCACTAATGTGTACCTATAGGCGTAAAATGAACAAATAGAAATGTTTTCTCTATATGAAATCACTGAATATTTGTGCTGTGTTATTTTTTATGGGATTCTATGTTTAAGTACCTTCCTATTTTAATGTGAAAATAAAAAACTATACTTACTTACACATATGATTGCGTTCGTTAAGCTTTACATACCTAAGTAAATAAATACTTCCCGCTAATTACAGCTATTAAGGTTATTTATTATAGAGGACATGCAATGATATTATTTAATATAATATCATTGAGGACACGCCTTTCAATACGATTCATAATTAATTATTGTTTTTTTTTAACATACTTAACTAAAATTACCCTGTCCATCTACTGTGACCCATGACCTCATTAAAAACAGTAAAGGTTAGGTCTTGGCCATAAAGTATATGCTGTATGCTTTTTATGTGTATTATAAAATTAGTGGGGTAATTAAAACAATTAGCGATTGTAAACAAAATAAACTAGTTGTATATTTTTAGTTTAAAACCATATTGATGTTGATTCTACCTACTTTTGTAAATATAGGCACCTACTCTAATTAATTTATCTATGACAGTTTTTAATAAACTGCTTCTCACCTAAATGTGTTTCTTTTATTAAGATCTAAGCCTCTACTCTCAATCACATCATTAAGCAAGCATTCTTTATTGTAGGTACTATGGGGGTCTCGAAGGTTTGAAAACCGGTTTGAAATACAAATCGCGTGCACGCGCATCGCGCCGCCGCCCGCCGTTTTGGCTTATATTAAAAGCGAGCGACCCGGTGCAAAGGATTTTCGCCTTTAAGACTGGTAAAGCGTATGTGGCCGCCATAGTACCTACTGGATCAGTTAGCTGCAAAAGTAATTAGATAAATGAAATACTTTCCAATTAGAAAAGGTTATGAATTAGTGTACTGTGCCTTACAATACATATAAACAAAGAATAAGCAACGAATAGTTATTCCGTGTTTTATTCCTGTCATGTAAACGTCATTTCAAATTAGAGTAAAAAAAATAAAATACGGAATAACTATCTGAAGCTCATTCTTTGTTTATTTGTAAGGCACTTATAGAAATAGTCATAGATAGACCATTATCATTTTTTAGGCTAGCGATGGATAAACCCTCAGAACAATAACTAAGGCTTTTTTTTAAAGTTATTGTTCCGAGGGGTAAACGCTCGTAATCCATAGTAAACTAAACGACACTTAATTCACCTTTAAACTCTTGTTTACAATAATAACAAAACGATTTGCGTTTCGTTCTGAGGTTTCATTTGCATTACAAAAACCAATTTGTCTTGTCAAAGTGACATTTCGTGTCAACAACTTTTATTGTGAAAATGGCGACTACCGGAGTAGGATTTCGATGGTTAGATTTATTAGAAAAAGAGTTTGATAAAGCATGTGTCGAACTAGACACGTCTCTCAGTAAGTTTCCTTGTATAAGTAACTTGTATGACTTTTTTAAAATTTACATAGCTTGTAAAAATGCACATTGTTTTGGAGTTGCACTATGCCCGACTATTTTCTTTTGAAACAGCCTTTTGTTCCAATTGAACACAATGCATTTGTCGTAATTATTATAAATAAACCAAGTTTTAAGTATAAAAGCCATAGAAATGTACGTACCCTGTGATATAAGTAAAAAGCAATGTACTTATTCCAAATCATTGTAATAGGAAGACTACTGATTGAAATCATCCGATTTGTTTTTTATATTTGTCTAGGAGTCTCTGTGGCTGTAACTTAATTTACTTACTATTTATTTACTTTAACTCTAAACAGTAAGGCTGTATTAACTACATAATGGTGGTTGCAGTTCATAAGATTTGATGACTGTATTTAATTTATTTTGTAAAAGTAAACATTTAGAAATTAAATTTGTATTACAGCAGAGCTAGAAACTGAGGAGCCAGAGGTGGTGTTCACAGCTCGCCAGAAAATTGCTACTTTGAGCTCTTGCTTTGCTCAGCTTACGCACAAGGCCCTCACTATATTTCAAAGCAGTGCTAAACTAGAGGTATGTAATTTTTATGTTTCCTGAACTTTTAAGTGTCCTCTATTTATTACTAAATATTGTATAGCTACATAACTGCTGTAGAAGTCTGCTATTAAAGTGTGAATAATGTATAATTTTTAGGGTTACATGAGTTATGTAAAGGGACATGATATTATTGGAAGTGTAGGAAATGAACTGTACCACAGAACAAAAAACCAGTAGAAATCGCAGGTCAATTTATATGCATGAAAACCAGTGTCACCAAACTCACACATGCAAAGAGGATATAACCACTACATTTTCACACATCAAAAACAAAACAAAAACTAATTGGTTGAAAAACTAACTTTAAAAAAAGTCTTATAATGTGATTTTTATCACTTTAAATTCAATGTTATTACAATTGCAACACGGTTTCTAAACAATCGATCCCTCAACCAACATACTGCACACACTAGTTGTACTACAGCCAGCATAAGATTTCTAAGTAGTACTGCTACTTCAAGCAAGATGGCGTTATACTCAATGACTTTAAATAATGTAACTACGGTTGATGACTATAAGGTAGTTATTTATTTGTCATTGAACACATCACCGCTACTAAGACTTGATTAGAGTAATAGATTTGACAATCTAAGTAAGTAGGTAAAGTGCTGAAAAACAAGTGAAAATCACTGATAGAGTATGTGATATTAGTTAAGGATTCCTAACTTCATTACTTGTTTTACAATAGCTGCAATTATCTGCACCGGATTTTTTTTACAATGCCGATAAATTTAAGAGGTAACTTATTACATGATTAATAATATAAATCAATGAAAAAATGCACACTGCTTTTTGTTTATTAAGATTTATTGACCTTCAAAGAGAACATATTTATTAAAAAGTTGTTGTTTTATAAGTTTTACTTTGATTTTCAATAAATGACGTATTCATACATTAATATGGCATGATTGCTAACCAACTCGTATCAGTCCACTGCTGGACATAGGCCTCTCCCAATGCATGCCACTGAGCTTATTATCATTTAATATTAATTATAGGCTCTACACTGTTGGAACTGGACTTTCCTTTTTCAAAGTAAGTAATTGGTAGTTCAGGTCTTCAAATAGGTAGGTACTTACTCAAAATTATAACAAATTAATACATGAATTACTTATTTAATCTTCATAAAAGAAATTATCCAGAAATTGAGCCGGAGCACTCACATTGTTGAAGCGTCCCCAACTCAGATACCACAACACAGTCATAGTGTAAGCGCAACACCCTGCTGTACGGTTTCCCACTAGACAGTTACAATAATAAGCAATGATACTGTCTACCCTATTTTCGTCTTTACTTATCAATACATAAAAGTAATAAGTTTTATTTGTTTTTTACCGTTTACATCGCCATCTTCTAATTATGTTAATAATAAAAAATATATATCTTGTGAACCTGGGTGAATAAATTAAAAATGTTTTCTAATTATGAATATAACGTGTTTTTTCTACAATATAGAACAACAATCATCAGGGCACAACAACTTTTTAAAAGGACCCATGTTTGGCCATTTTCCTTTGCAATTTCCTTTTTATTAATAAAAATACACTGAATTTTTATTTACCGATGGTATGATATGCCACCTTTCGACAAATTATTTTACCGCTATCGTTTTTACACAATAAAACACCACAATAAGGCATTTTTAAAATTTTTCACTTTGATATTTTTCGTGAGAGCAACGACAGGCGACTGAAGTGCGCGGAGATCGACCTCTGGTTCAGATCGCAGCGAATCTCCACACCGAGCATGTTAATACTGCTCTGCAGGCCGAGTGATGTGCCTTGAAGAGAGGGAAGGTGTAGGAATGGCGACTTTTTTGCCGTGAACGCGCATACCTCTGTTTTCTTGGAATTGAACTCAACAAGATTATTGGAGCCCTATTTAGATATGAGGTCTAATACCCGATTGAGCTCAATGACAAGATTTACTCAACTCTCTTCAGTCTTGACCTGCCCAGCCGCTGGGTGATCGTTGTACCCACTGTGCACTGTACTATCATCTGCATAGCAATGAATATTTCCAAGTGGAAGCATATCATTGAAAAGCAGAAGGAACAGCGTGGGGGATAGAACATGTTTATTTAATGCTGCTTGAATAACAACATTTTCAAATCTACTTTGAAATATGACATCATATTGTAAGCTTAAAACTAAGTAGACCTTGTACTGGGTCTAACTTTAATAGACTTACTACATAAAGTCACATAGTTATGTGGGAGAGCTAACCCTTAAAACTTAAAACAATAAAAAAGACGCATAAAAAGCAATAATTATATTTCTTAAACACACAATTAATAGAAAGTTTTAATGAAATATGGCAGTAATTAGTTCCTCCAGCTAGGACCTCTATCATATGGGTGTTTGTGAAGATGTCTTCGGTGCATTGGCCGCTCAGTGGGCCCTTCTGTGAGCTGGTTACTCTTATCGAACTTGTTAAGTAACTGCTTGTCTTCATCCATTATGTCACCACCGCCACCATCATCATAATAGATTTTTTCTTCAGGGTCATCTTCTTCCCAATCAAATTCTTCGTCAGACTCATCTTCACCTCTGTAATAAAAAGGAATTTTCATCTTGATCACAGTAGTAAAATAATTGGTTAAACACTTAATAGCTGGGAGTAAAAGTTGAAGGCAAAATATATTAATCAATATAAGCCTACGCAGGTATCTATTGACGTCAAAACAATAACAATCCAAGGTATAACAAAAACATAAAAACAAAAACTAAACAACTGAATCTACAACTATCTCGGATTTTGGGAGAACCTTCAACCGAGAAAGAAATTCAGTAGGCTTATTGACGTGACAACGTCTTATAAATTGGTTTGCCGGGTGACACTTCAAGAAACTGCGTTACGCTCCGCTCACGTTATGCGCTCACAATGAGAGCGAGTAAGAGGCACGCGTCCCTTCCACTCGGGCATGGTTAGCCCGCCTAAGAGCGAGAGAGATAGACATAAAAAGTGAAAGGTAAATACGTATGTATGTGTAAAGGTAAAAATAAAATTTTGTTAATATGAAATTCAGTGCGAGATTCTTTGTATAAATTAATGTTTTAAATATAATTCTTTGTATAAATAAATGTTTTAATTTGTTACTATTATTTCATCCTTCTTCCTACTATACGAATGAATATTCACATTAAAATTATTTTACCACTCAAAGTCGTTGTCACGTAAAACTTTCGCCCGTATATCGACTTTACAGGCAACCAATTTTTTTTCTTTTCTCCAACTTATCAACCAAATTACAATGATGTAATACATATATAATACACAAAAGTAACTTAATAAATATGCTATTTGTTTGTCAACTCGGTCGAAAAAAACTATAAAACTGTATCTAATAGTAATCAAAATAATAAAGCATCTGGCTTATTTCTATTTATCTATGTAATTATATTTATTTGACTTTTAACAACACATGCGCAAAAAATGCGCAAAACCTTTTTTATTAGTTTGATTTATTAATCTATGACATATAGGCCTCATCCAAATTTCTCCACTGCTTTCTGCCATTCGCTAAACACACACACAGTATAATCACAGATCACGTTTTGGTGATGATTGGTTATCATCAAAACAAATTAATTAATTTTGATATTGAAAACTGAAAATCACAAGACCAGCTAAAAGCAAACAAAACAATTAAAAATATTCCATATTTACGAGTATATAATACTGTATCTAATAGAATGTGTTGAGCGTTCAACAAGATGTTTATTCAGAAAAGGTATCTGACAAACACTCTCGTATGCTGGCTTTTAATGAAATCAAGTTAACTATGATAATAAGTCCATTTCATTTAGCACATATTTTTTGACATTTTGCCCTTTATGTTAAGATAAAAGAAGTCTATGTACATTGATCGTACCTTCTATGCTTATTAATCTTATTATTGTATGAGTTGAGAACTCATCATATTCGAACTAAGTAATTAAATCAATAAATGAGATAACAATGAGCTGTATAAAATAAAACAGTTTAAAAAACTCGTCATGTTCCTTAATACTTCACTTGGTTGTATCAAAACTTTGTAGTTAGCTATATTTTATTTAATACTAGTTGTCGCCCGCGACTTCGTTCGCGAAGACTACACTATCCCACAGGAACCTGTTATCCGGATAAAAAGTCATGGTCTGTCTATGTGCAAAGTTTCATCCAAATCCGTTCAGCCGTTCTCGAGTTTTGCGCTTAGCAACATTCATTTTTATTTATATACTTAGATTCAAATAAATTCACAGTGTCTGGTTTAAATGCGTTTTCACTGACTGTACTTTGTAAGTAAGTACGTGTGGCCGAGATGACGACGAGTCGGGCGATTTCTTTTCGGCCGAGTTGCTCTTTCAATTTAGCTGTTTGGTGTCGGACTGGTGCCGCGCGTTTCCATATTAAACGCAGCACTATAGCATTAGTTATTCTGTGACTATAGCAGCCGTCAGCGGCAGTACGTCTGTGTTTTAATATGGAACGCAGTGCAGCAGTCATTCGACAAGAAACGTCTAAATTGAAATGGTGTCCAGTAAATTTCATATGTGGATAGGTCTTATTGCATATGGCAAAATTTCGATTTACTAAAAATAGTACTTGCGTTTATTTTATACATTACTTTTAATTAATGTTTATCCTGACTTTTCGAACCCTTTGCAAGTAATGTATGAAATAAACGCGAGTAGATCCGTAAAAGTTGTTGCATGTGTTCTCGTAAACTTAAGAAAACAATAAAAAATCTCTCTTTTTTGATAATTGGCCTTTTTAACATTTTACAAATTATAATATTTTCTTATGATTTTTCTAATACTCACAGATACTTGTTTAGTCAAATGAATACTTTACTTTTATTTGTGCCCAGACCATAGAGGAAGTTTTTGTAAAGTTTCATTTCAGAAATTTGGGACTTCGCTCTTTGATAGCTCCGAAAACCGTACTATTTTTACTAAATCGTAATTTTGCTATATATTAGAGAGCAATCAGACCTATCCTACATATGAAAGTTTATCCATTATTTACTACACACCCTGTATCTACGAAAAATAAAACTAAATTGATTTCACTGACTTGATGCCGCTTAGTTTGAGTAATAGCTTGTCGGCAGCAGCGGTGATGTTAGACGCCGGCTCTTCGTCCTTGAGCCTCATCTCCAGCCGCTGCAGGGCGGCGTCCGCGCGGTTCGTCAAGTCCACAAGTTTCTCTGTCAGCTGATGCAACTCGTTCTCTTTAAAGGACGGGTGTGTGGTGTTCCGGATTACGTTCTCGAGTCGCCGGCATGTTGAATCGCTCTGGAAAAGAATTTTATGAATTCTGTCGTGACGGCTCGCTTTCCCGCCAGCAGGGTTTTGGGTCCTATATTGCATGCTATGAGCTTTACTAGGTTCTAAGAAATATGTTCTATTAAAAGAATGCCGCGCAACTTTCCTAGTATCAATAGACAAAAGACGTCTTGAAATCTATAAATACAGGAATATTTTTTTTACCAGTGCACAAATTTTCTGGAGCGACGCAGAATCGGTAAGTAAAAACTTTCTCATAGTAACATGGGTCGAAATAAAACTAAAATTTTTGAACTTCCCATATTTTAGCAAAAACTTGTTTAGCCTGATTTGTATGAAGACTCTCAAAATTTTTACATATTTCAACCCATGTTTCTATGAGAAAGTTGATTCTGAGTCGCTTCAGAAAATTTGTGCATTGTTTAAAAAAAATCCTGTATGTGGTTAGGAAAAGCATATAATTATGCTCATCATCATCTGAGCCAAAAGACGTCCACTGCTGGACAAAGGCCTCCCCCAAGGATCTCCACACCGACCGGTTTTGTGCTGCTTGCATCCAGCGGCTTTCCGCGACCTTCAGCAGATCGTCAGTCCAACTTGTTGGAGGCCTGCTAACACTGCGCTTTCCGGTACGCGGTCGCCACTCAAGAACTGTTCCGCCCTAGCGGCCATTACAGTACTAATATTTATTCTGTACTCATATTTTTTTTTTGAGAGAGATTGCTGATTACCTCAGACGGCATTTTCAGCTTCACCGGGTTTGTTTGGGGGCGGCGAGGAACGTAAAGGGTCCCCCAAGCCGTGTGAAACGAATCACCTTCGGAGGTTTTCTAGAGGGAACGGCATCGCGCACTAGTGCGCGTCCCCGTGCCCTAGATTCTCCGAAGGGTTCGGATCGGATCGGGATACTCATAGTGCTCAGATTTTTATTGCTTGTGGGCGGGCATATATATTTTTTTTTTAGTATTTTTTACTTTTTTACTTAGCATTATTTCTTTTGAATATTATGAGTCCGATGTCTACTTCTCTAGTCAGTGTGAGAAATAATATATTTTGTTAACGAAATGATTTTTGTTGATCAAAATATATACCTGAACATTGCGACCGGTGCTAAGTAGCTTTTGTACCTTCGTATCATGGTTTCGTATGGTAACTTGAATGTTTTGAAGTTCATGGAATGTTGACGCAGTCCTGCAATAAAATTAAGAAGTTTGGTTAGAAAACCGGTATACAAACCTATCAATATCAATATTAACTTTCGATGTTACGATATAACCGTGTTTGTGGTGTCATGACGACAGATCTCAGACCAAGAGGTCCCGGGTTCAATTTCCGGCGGAGATTCATACTATGCTCGGTTTCCTAAGTAGTGAAGCCTGTTCTTATTCCGCATGGCTAATTACCAACTTATTATTATCTAAATCAAAGTCAAATCACTACCGCCATAACAATAATTTAAAACACTATAGCCTTCCACATAAGTAAGACGCTGTACGATTGTGTACAAAATTTATATTTAGACAATAAAATAGATACTTATAGTTTGTGCCTTATATGCTTCTTATTTCATTTAATAAAGACTTTTTGGAATATAGACAATAGACTGAGAGTAAGCTCCCCGAACCTTATTAAAACTTGCAATTTCGCTATAAAGCTTTCGGAAGTAACACATGTAAATTTAATATCTTTTTTTTTATTTGTTCAACAGAATTTACATTTATTTTCTTAAACCTATAACATCCATCCTTAGCAAAACCCCGTGGATTTGTATGCCTTGGAGAGTTCGATTACACTTGACATTATTTAAAAAAATTAAATTAAAAACACGCACTCACGTCTGACGGAGCCCTCGCACCAACATCGGCGGCAGCTGAGATTAGTATTTGCTTATATTATTTTAATTATACAAGCCGCACGATGATAATAGTACCAATGTTAGTGCGAACGCTCCCCACACTAAGTAGCACTAATTACTCACAGACATTATAACATGAAATTCGGTTCGTTTGCATCTATATAATATTTCTTTAGTGATTTTTTAAAGTTCGGATTATTTAAGAAAATATTTTGCATATCTTGTGGTTCATATTCAAGATTTTAGGTAATATACATTTATAGTTTCTCGCGCCATACGAGTTATTATACTTATTCCTTTTAAATTGGTAATTATTACATATCTTTCTTAATCTTTTATCTCGTGTATAAAAATACATGTTTTTGTATTATAGTGTTCCTCTTTTAGAATAGCTAATTTCACTTTATTTTGTACTGACAATATTTTACAATATTTAAACAGCTCGGAATAATCATTACTCAATCGGTCTTTAACATTTTTTGGGACAATAGTTTTTAGTTTATAAATTTTTATAAATACATACTTATTGATAATTGTGTCGATAAGTTTTCCCAGTACATCCGCTACTTGATTGGGGTCGTCTAGCTGTACTCGTTGACATGAATCGATGAAACGCCTTTGTACATCCACTAATTCTTTCATCTGAAAAAAAAATTGATTATAATGTCGAATGTGTCGATTTTAGTCTCCCAAACAAACCCGGTCAACCCGAGCCGTGGTCCCAGCCATTATTGCGCCCTCGGGTTGTTCCGCTCTAGAATCTTTAAAAGACGGGGTCCGCTTTCGTGATGCCTCTCCCCTCTAAACCCTCTAGGGATAGTCGATGCCACGGCTTGAGGAACTCTTAACTTTCTCGCCGCCTTTCGCTGTCAATGCCATAGGCGGCCAATAGCAAGCTCTTTTTCTCGCACCTTTAGATCAATTTTGTAAGTGTTGTCGTTGAGCCGCCTCATGAAGGTCGCCTCCAGGTCTGCGGAGCTGAGGCGCGCGTCCCGCTGTCGCCGCGCCAGCGTCCGCAGCCCGTCGGCCAGCTCCCGTCGTGTCACGTTCACTAGGGACAGACCGTCGCGCATCAGCGACTCCAGCACCAGTCCCCGGTGCCAGGTGTCCGCGTATGCGCCGTTCACCTGGAATACCAAACGGTGGTTCATATACTCAGAACTATGGGTCAGCTGCTGTAGGCACTGCTTTGACGCCATATAAGTAATCGAATGGCAAAAAAAAACGCGCAGAAATGTTTTTACCAGGTGCAATTTCTCGGCTATCTAGTTGTTATTTTTCTATCTATCTATCTATCTATCTAATATCTACACAACTTTGACAGGTTCAATTTCAATTTCAAAATCTATAGATTTAGTACTTTCTAAGAATTATCTTTTTTAATTGCTCAAACTATAATAGAATTTGTCATTCCAATCAAAGGTGATACTTTTTACTTTGTTGGTATGTTGTGTCCTCTGACACAACTACAAAAAAATAAATCAAGCTGTACCTTGTCCAGCAAGCGTTTGTGTAACACAATTTGGTTTGTTAAATTCTGCGCCAACTCGACTATTTTCGCTTGAGTGCGTTCCAACTTGTCGCTGCTCTCTTTGATCGATGTCTGAAAACAAACGTACGGGTAATTAACTTTCTATCTTTATTTACGATGGATATCTGTTGAAATCGACGGTCTCACCTGCACACTCGTTTGAAGCATGTGCAATCGATGTTCCAGCCTTTCTGCGGCCAGCTGAGCTCGTTCCAGTCTCAGAGATAAGGCTGTTTCTACACGATCTAAAAATAATTAAAGCATTTCCTATTTAATCTCAATTAAAAGTAGTAGTGTATGCTTATTTATTCATACAAGAGATCCGTTGCAAGCGGATCCTTTTAACCAATTGATTGAACGTTGCTCTTGTTTGGTCAATTGCTGTGTTGAATGTTGCGGACGCTAGTTATGTTTACTATGTTAAATGGGTTATATCGCAGTAACACTATAGTTTTCGTCAACAATTAGATGAGTTTAATTTTTAGTTTTAATTTTGCATATTTTGCAGTTGTTGCAGTGATTTATATTTATAAAATATTAGGAGGTGCATAGGATCTTTCTGCAAGAGCAGACCAATTTTGTTATACTTTTTTGTTTGCTTTTGTTTGAAAACTTTGAAAAACCGTAATAAATAACTAAATAATCCGGTACTTATGCCTCAACCACGATTTATGTTTGAATGACAGATGCATTAGACTAACAGCATGTCAGCCATTCATCAAGAGACAATAAAACTGGCAATAGAACTTTTAAAATAATCTTCGAAATTATTGTCGCTGGCTTGGTTAAAGTGGATGTTTGTATTTGTACACGTTATGTTGGAGGCGAAGTGTCGCTTGAGAAGACTACACCAGTACAAATATTTGTCTGTTAGTGAAACAGGTGGTAGTGGTGTTATTTTATTTGGCTTAGATCTTTTGTTTCAGAAAGTGGTTTTTTTTGCAGTCAGCATAGTTTTTTTTTGTGAAATTGTCAGTCACAATTTGTAATAATTCTTTTCTTGACCCTAGAATCAGCTTGCATGTTAAATCTAGCAGTAGTGTTAAAATAATAAAATAATTTGATGACGTATCTACCAAGTTTATCCTGTATGACGTCAAGCCGGCGCGCCTGTTTCGCCTGTACTGCGCTGACGGTGTCCAGCACTCGCAGCCTCTCCTCGATGTTGGCCAGGATTCCAGTTAAATCCTGAAATGTATCGTATCCGTTATTAAAAAGGGAAACGCGTGAGATTTCGTTAAGTAAATTCTGACCAGTTTAATTATAAGGTAAAAAACTTAACTAAGTCACCTGTTGTATGTGTGAGTAATGTGTGCGAATAGACTGTAAATGTGTGAGTAATCTATTTTTCAAATTTGAAAAATATGGTATGGTTTGCAAACTCATTATTTGCATAACTTTCAAGTTTGATTATTCCTATCCACTTATGATTACATTGTCACGATAAGATATAAATAGTTGTCAATGTCAAGTAATTGTCTTCGTATTTTTGCATCGTTCATGAATAAACAATACAGTTTACCACAGGAGCAAATTGTAAAACCTCGATTTTGAATTCAGCTTGGCAAATTAATATGGCACCATTTCCTGAAATTGGTAGAGGACAACCACTGTATGTTCAAACGAAAAGAGTTTTGTGTAATATGTACAAACATTTTAAGGAGGTTTGCGATAAAGACTTAAGTTGTTTATCAACACCAAAACAATTGGTCGTTGAAATATCTGGTGTACCGAAAAAACTGGTTCTCAACACATTAAAAGAATTTGAAAGTATGCATTTAAATCAAAAATTTAAAAGACCCATAAAGAAATCAAACCGAAAATCACGCATTGCTGTTGACGAATTCGATCAAGAAGTGATAAGGAGAACAATTCATAATTTTCATATCACCAATAAAGAGACACCCACGTTAAAACTGGTCCTTGAAAAATTAAAAAATGATATTGATTATCGAGGTAGCATCACTACATTAAGGAAACACCTGTCTTTATTGGGGTTCAAATGGCAGAAAACTGAAGACAACAGAAGACTCCTGATGATGAAACATGAAATTCGCTATTTACGTATCAATTTTCTATGCAAAATTAACGAATACCGTGCACAAGGGCGGCCGATCGTATTCACTGATGAGACATACATTGACACATCACACTCCACACAAAAATCATGGTCTGATGGAAGTACTAACGGTATGAAGCAGCCAGTTTCAAAGGGTAAACGTCTCATAATAGTCCATGCAGGCGGAATGGAGGGATTCATTCCAAACGCATTATTAATATATGAAGCCCATAAAAAAACCGGTGACTATCATGATAACATGAATTTCGACAATTATTCCAAATGGATTGAAACTCAATTAATACCAAATCTAAAACCAAACAGTGTTGTCGTTTTGGATAATGCATGTTACCATAATTCGCTTCAAAATCCGGCACCGAATTCGAACTCGCGAAAGCAAGTCATGATAGATTGGCTCACTCACCGAAATATTGACCATTCCCCTACTATGTATAAGACACAACTATACGATCTTGTACTCAAAAATAAGCAAAGATTCCTGGAATACAAAATTGATACAATTTTAAGTCAACACGGACATACGGCACTTCGCTTATCACCATATCATCCCCAATTCAATCCGATTGAAAACATTTGGGGAATAGTCAAAGGATTTGTTGCCAAAAAAAACGTTTCAATGAATATGGAGTCTATTAAAAATTTAGCAAAGGAAAAAATTAGTAGAATAACTCAGGAAGAATGGAAAAATGTATGCTTACATACAATGAAGGAAGAGCAAAAGTATCAATGTCAAGAATCACAAATGGATGCAATTTCGGAGAGTTTCATTATAAGAGTTTCCTCAGAAGATAATGACAGTGACATTGCTTCTGTACAGTCCACTGATGAAAATGAGGATGACGAAATGGAGAGTGTTTGAGGTAAAAAATGTACAGTATGTTATTAATAATAATAATAATAAAGTTTATTGCTTTAAATAGTACATGTAAACGTTATTAAGTTATCTCGCAGTATCCCAAACTGAGTCAAGCTCGTATTTAATATTAAATTATATATTATATATTCTTTATTCATTTTCTTTCTTAGCCTAGGTTTGTATATTATTATTATATTTATTATTATTTAGCTTGTATTAAATATTTATATAATTTATTATGCTTATGCGTTTTTTTGCAAACTGTACACAACTACATACAACAGGTGACTTAGTTAAGTTTTTTACCTTATAGCAACCGTAACTCAATAATTGCCAGGTATTTGGTAGTACTCGAAATTTCACAAAATGACATCGACTGGCAGATTTGTATGCCTTCCCTTGTTTGTTTTCAGCTCATAATGTTGACTTTTAAAACGAGTCGCATGTTTAGTTCGGATACAGAGTTTGGATTTTATATTTCTCCTGGGAGTGGTATTACTACATTAGGAAATTCATATGGCGATTTTTGCGATCGTCTTTTGTTTTGTAATTTACGGTATTTACATTCTCCTGAAGTACGAGCAGAGTGAACGAGAGTGTGACAACATCAGTGCCGTGCCGTGACCTTGAATCGTACCGAGCTGTACCTACCGGCTAAGCCACATAGTTAATTTATTATTGTGTGAATTTGGGTGTCTTTTATATTATAAATGAAACACATAATTTAGGTGTACACTAATACTTGTATCATTACTAGCGACCCGCCCCGGCTTCGCACGGGTGCAATGCTGATACACGCAACCGCTATGTCCCTGCATTTTAAATCTGTAATATCTTCGAAAATATTCATTTAAATTACATGTTGTAAAGGGCCATATTGATATTTATTAAATGCGCAATATATTTAAGGTACTTAATTGGATAAGGATTAATGCTGTGTTGCTTAAAATCGCTTCGTAAATAAGCCATTATTTCTTGTAAAAAGTAAAAGATAAAAAATTATTATTGTGGGTTATCCCTAAGAGATAGACATAATATACTATTACTACTACTATAATATACATTATTTTGACTTATCTCGTATGGTTCAGCGTGGTTCAGCCAGCGTTTGAAATGTAAGCGCAAAAAAATGTGAAACCTCTAAAATTACCAGTGTTTCTATATTATATTATGCATGTATTTATACATATAATCCTTCCTTTTGAATAACTCTTATCTATTAAAAAAAACCGCATCAAAATCCGTTGCGAAGTTTTAAAGATCTAAGCATAGAGTATCTTGAGCATGTCATGCTCTCTTTATTTGTCTCTGCGGTGGTGGCGTGTGCGTCGGGTCGTTACGTTCCCTAAAATATGGTTGAGCGAAGCGATGGCTGATTCATATGTCATACTCGTGAACGGGTGCTGCCTGTGGAGGCTGGTCTGCTCTTGCATACTTTTAATATATTTAATATATATTTATAATATTATTTACTGTAGTTTGACTTTGTTTTTCTTAACCAATTTTTTTAGAGTATGTATATGACATTGTGGAAATTGAAACTTTTGCCTGATGTAAATTTGTTAACTTAGTTTTTTTTTACATGTTGTGGTTGTCTTCTATAATTTTGTGTTTATTTGTAATGGAAAGTGTCCTGCATAGGGCATTTTCCACTATTAAAGCTGTAAGGGAGAAAAGAGCTGGACACTTGCTGAGTTTCTTGCCGGTTCTTCTTAGTACAAGATCTCCCGCCCAGAGTAGACTTACGAACCGACGGCATAGTGACATTCACAAGAGCTACTTGTAGCCTAAACTGAGTAAATGATTTTGAATTTTGAATTTTGACTTTGTTTTATACTATGTAGTGATAACGTACAATCGTAATCAAGTATTCATTTACAAATTGTACACAGCAAAATATTTACGCCTCACTCGGCCGCGTTATTAAATTTAATAACGTAATATATCCGCATGCGAATGTATACTTTTTTTAAATATATTATTGGGAATCATGTACATACATGGATGTACATTAAATATTTCTAATACTCAGATTGTATCAAAAATTCCGTTAAGTCCTCGGAACAATTATCAAGATCAGGCGGATATATTAAATTGGCAAAGATTTTTTTTTGTATATTTATATATTTCTATGACGTGGATTAAAAGGAAACGCAGTACTAACTAATTAAAACCAATCTTAATGCGAGAGAGAAAAATCTTTACAGATCAGCGCTCAGTGACGTACTTGTTATTCTCCGTTACTACAGCATACGCTGCCCGATCCGCGTTTGCGGGGACAGCCCTCGTCGTCGCGTACACCTTTCGCGTGCTTTTTTATGTGTGCTAATGTAGGTGAACTACGAGCATGTGTGCGTGCGTTTCGGAGCGCTTGTATGAAGTTGCCGCACTCTCGTTCACTCTGGTACGAGCTGATGCTATAAAATGCAGGCGACCCACTCCTTGTGCTGACATGCAGCCCCATATCATCACAGACCCAGGGAACTTCACTTTTCTCTTAATGCAGTCTTTATGAAATGCTTCATCTTTATTTCGGATAACTTTTTCCGCACGTCCCCGAAAGTTACCTCAAATTTGGATTCGTCAGTCCATATAATTTGACGCCACTGGTTAGCACTGGTCAGCAGCCCAGTTTAAGTGATCGCGGGCGAATTTCAGTCTTTTCTTTTTCTGAAGTGAGGTGAGAAAAGGTTTCTCTTTAGCCGTTTAAAAATCGTAAGTAACCCATTCTCTTCAGAACTCGTTTGCAGGTATCCACCGATACATTTTTCTGAATCATATCACGCCATTGTACGGTAAGTTCTCCAGCACGGGCACGTCGGTTTTTCTTTAAAATTTTCTTTAAATCACGATTTTCAGCTTCGCTAGTAAGGCGAGGGCGGCCTAGTCTCTTCAAACACGAAACTGTGGCTTTTTTTGTAATGCTGGATGATTGACTGGATCGTAGATCTTGGCAGTGATACATTTTTGGCGATTTGGTATGTAGATTTCCCACTTTCACTGTTTGCAATTATAATTTTTCGAACTTTTTCCGTGATATGTTTTCTGCGACCCATATTGTACGAAATCCTTAATGAAAATAATAGAAAAATCCGATCCGATCCGAACCCTTCGGATAATCTAGTAGGGCACGGGGACGCCTACTAGTGCGCGATGCCGTTCCCTCTGGATAACCTCCGAAGGTGATTCGTTTCACACGGCTTGAGGGACCCTTTACGTTCCTCGCCGCCCCCAAAAAAGCCCGGTGAAGCTGAAAATGCCGCAGCGGCAATCAGC
Source organism: Eudonia truncicolella (assembly GCA_949315975.1). Classification (NCBI taxonomy): domain Eukaryota; kingdom Metazoa; phylum Arthropoda; class Insecta; order Lepidoptera; family Crambidae; genus Eudonia; species Eudonia truncicolella. The sequence continues at coordinate 14,532,232 of OX438830.1, read as the reverse complement.
AATCTCTCTCAAAAAAAAAAAGTAAAAAATAGAAAAATACATTGAACATGCCTTTTCAATAACCGTGGACATCTTATATGACAATTCATTTCTATTTTTTGAATGTAATTTTATTTATTTTTCTACATATAAACATAAAAAAGACTTAACCGCGAGGCATAGATGAACTGTTTTGCATCAATTAAGAACTAGACGAATTGATTTGCGCGATTATTCGTAAAGTAATACTTCCTGGATTCATAATACCTATAGGCAAATTATTATTTCTTTAAATGTGCAAAATTAATGTCAATTTCATAGAGTATTAAAATGTATAAATTGTTTACTGCTAGTGCCTTTCTCAAAATGAATCAAGTTGAAAAGAAAAATATGTTCAGCACAATGTATGACTAGACGAACTCTTTTGCATGTGGGCTCGTAGAGTTTCTCTAAGGCTGGTATGGTCTTCTTCTTAATCTTGGGATTCTGCGTAAGGTTGTTGGTCGCTTACCTTCTGGTTGACGTTGTTCTGCTGCGTGTACAGTCGCAGGTTGTGGGACTCGGCAGGCGAGGTGCGCGCCAAGCAGAGGCACGCCAGCGCCGTCACGGTCGCCCTTAACATCGCCCCGCCTGGAAACATTAAATAAATAATAAAATAAATAAAATTTATACACCAATTATCTAGCCCAAGAGAAGCTTCGTTATGAAACTCGTTAAATGGTTACTAGACAACGGATAAACATACTTGAAATACTTAAATACATACTTGTTATACATAGAAAACACCCAGACCCGAGACAATTTAGAAAAACAATAGTTTCTAAATTGACCCGACCGGGGATCGAACCCTCAGAGATGGCGGCACCATGAAAACCGGTGTACAAACCACTCGACCAAGGAGGTCGTCAGACAGGAGGTAGTCAGACATTACATTTAGCTTAAATTTTACTTCCCACATTTTATATTTTAAGCTGCCCTTAAGCTGCAAGTCATCTCTTAGGTTTAACGTATGCTGAGACGCAGGCGACGCAGCCCCGCGCAGCGCAGAGCAGAGCAGATTTTGTAATGCATGGTCGTGCGAGAGCTGCGTACGCTGCGGCGGCGCAGGCACGTGCGATGCAGACATTTTTGTCTGCCCTGCCCTGCGCCTCTTTGTAGTGCCGGCACAGATTTGTGCGCGACGCGTGCGTGTCGACACATGTTTTTTTTTCCATTTTGTTATATTTTTTTAATAATGATAGAACAATTAACAGAACTCTCTCGATAGTACAAATTATCCATTAGTAGAACGTTTTTTCAGATAGTAACTTTAGTTTTTCTATGCTTGGAAAGCTACAACTCGCATTATCAGACTCTGACATTGACATTGACAAATCATGTGTCCGTGCTGTGTCACTTACATGGGGCTCTATTTTTGATTCCTTCGCCTCGAGTCGAGCGCTTGTCTTCTACTGATTTTCGTTCGACATTTGACTTTCCATATTTTTAAATCGTTCGACCGCAACAAGTGCCTTCACCCACTCGTTCCAGTCAAGCGACACAAAGCGATTGATAGAATAACCATCAAAATCAATGCGTTGTGTCAATGTCACGTCACTTTTTTTTTTGTTTATTGTTTTACGGCTCCGGATGAAATCAATCAAGCCTATTCATTCGTTCTTCATATTATTATGTAATACATAAATAAACAATATTGATGATGATGAATGACAATAGAAATGGGAAGTGATAAATGATATTACCCCCCAAACCCTCGAGTATCTCAGTAAAGATGTGGGGCTTTATTAAGTCCTCACGCAGAGTTCTTGAGAGAATTTGAAAAGTGACGTTGCACTGTTTTGTTTCATTTGCCAATACTCATGCACACACACAAACACTTAACAGTTAATAATCCACCCTTATTTCACATTAATATTCGACATAACACAAATTTTAGAAAATAAAACAAAAGCGCAGACATGACTCTTCACTTTCCCGCCAAGAAGTCTCCTGTCATGTCACTCGTTTGTTAGTGTCATTGATAGTCTTTTCTATTAAAAAGCAAAGGTTTTTTTTTTAACAGCCAATAGAAACATGGATATTACGTTCCGTTTTCATTGAACATCCATCATTTCGTATTATGTTGGCAGCACCGGAAACGAACGATTTAAAAATACGGAAAATCGGCGTCATGCGACTTGGCAGACGAGTGTGCCTTAAGTCGCATGCGACAACACAATGTCATACGTGCGATTCCTAAATAGATCCCCTGTGTCACAGCATGCGTTCGCGGCCTATGTCTGCCCCCAACTGCCCTGCCCCGCAAAATCTGCACTGTGCTGTGCCGCGTCACCTGCGTCTAGCCACGCACGAGATAGAGATATGGTAGTTTTAAATATTATTTTATTGAGATATATTTGCTGATCTGTCGGTTGCAGTTGCCATTTACAGCGTAACCGTATTTACGAAAGACTACAATCTAGAAATTATTTGCGTATATTGTCTTATACACATATTGTTAGGGGCAGGCAGAGGCCTCAGTTGACCTCTTGGTGAACAGGTAATACAGGTTAATATAAAAATCTCAATAATGATAGAAATATGTTTGATGAATTATTAATGGAACTGCATCGTCGATTTCGTATTTAAATGATAATAAGTAATAATAGTAGAAACGTGTTTACCTATAACTCTTAAAAATTATGCGCCAATCGTTCCGTGACGAAATTTTAACAAAAGTGATACCTATCCTGAGTGGTTACAGCTAATGAATGGGCACTCGTTTGAATGCTCGACGACTACGCCTCCATCTCATCTCGATTATGAATATAGCTCGATTCCATGTTGTTACAGCTTTCCTTTGTCCTTGTGCAAGTTCTTGGCTAAACAAACAGCGGGATGTCTCGCGTGCCGGGGTCATTGGTATCAGCGAGGCGGTTGTATGCCCTAATCGATTGTACTCGTGTGGAAATGTAGAGGACCTTGTCTGTAGGATTAATTTAAGAAGTAATTGAAGCTTCATGAAAGCAAGGTGGCAAAGGCAAGCTTTAAGTCTAGAATTTTAACGTTTTGTGATATTCTTGCTTTATTTTTACTAAACAAGCATTGAATGACTGGTTTTATGTTGAAAATGTGTGTGTGTGTGTGTGTGTATACACATAACACACTTATGTGTATATTACGTAGCATTTGTCTTAAGTTCATTTATGCTTACTTTTTCGTCATCATTTCCTGATAGGTATAAAATCCAAGACGATTTTCTTTACTCGTATGAGTCTAGGTTTTAAGATATAAATTACCTGACTAAAACCACAGACATTTCCTAGACAACAGTACCTACTATTATCATAAGGCTATCGTACGTTGGCCACTTTTTATTCAAACGTACACATCCTAGCTGCGGGCCGACCACAAACCATGAACTCTACGCAGGTGAGCTACTTTATCTTGCGAGGAGTCCTTAGAATTTCGAAGTCGAAGTCCTGCGAATACGCTCACGTCCATCGCGTGCGCATTCCGGTGGTGCATAAATCATCTTGAGTTTATGTCCTATCAGGGTTGTTTCAGTATGCATAGTAGGTGTGTTCGCATAGACACCCAAAGAATTGTCAGATTTGTGTTTAAGATTTTTGTGATAAACCAGCAATCTTGAGCATTCTTGTGTGTCACAGGCAGTTTACACTCAGACTGTCAGTGAAATAAAAAGGGCCCTTATAGAATTTCACAGTTTTTAACTCCTTATATGTAGCTGTTTTCAGAATGCCTACTTTACGTAGCAGCAACAGACGGCCGTTAACCTCTTTAAGAACGCAAAATAGTTTGCTTTAAACATCAACGAGATCTGTTGATTTATTTCATGAAATTCATCGCTTATCTTTGGCATGGAACCCGTTAATGAAATAAATGAACGTCTCGTGACAACTTTATGGTAAAGCAACACGCACCTTCGGCACATATCAGTCTTTTTCCATTAGCCATGGACATTAAACATGCAGCGGTTGCGCCTGTTTTTAATTGCATTAAATCTTAAATTATTTATACTCCAATTGAGATATGAGTCAGTAGCTGATGCTTTCAAAAATCACCTCTTCTATCATAGGTCAAGTTTACGCAGATAGCTTTTAAGCATTTTTAAAACCGGAAGTTAGTACTTGATTTACTCGTTGCAAAACACATTGCGTTCTAAGAAAAATAAAAAGAACTCCGGAAGTACACGCGAGTTTGACGAGATTTTCCACTTGACTGCTTTTGAACTCTTGAAAACTAATGTGAATCGTGTTTTTAGTTTTCAAAACGATGACACGCCTATCAATTAAGTACATACGAATTAAGAATACCAACTTCGCATAGTCTTTTATAAAAAAGACTTAATAATAACAATAAAATTATAATAAAAGACATAAGGATATTTACAGCTGCAAATATAAATTCGCAGCTGTAAATGTTAGAACTTCCTGATCATTTAGGATCACCAAGAAATGGATAGGGTCACTAATTTATACTCCCGCTAGAGCATGCATATCAAGCTTGAGACCTGCTGCTCATAATAATACGCCCGCGGCCTAGTCTAGTCTTATGTATAACACAGTAATGCAGTTTTGAATTTAATTTCAGCAGGTAAAATTATATAGACTTTAAAGTGCCATTAAAAAAAAATCGAAGCCAATTTTGGATTTATGGATGTAGTGGCCATTTGACAGAGTCGCAGAGTATAGCGCAGTTTGCGCATGCTGCCGATCGACAAGCCGCTCGATGACACACATTGTTTATATCACCGATCAGCGGCAGGTGTACCGTCTCGTCCTGTTTATGTGCATCTATTTATTTGCATTCCGGTGCAGTTCGTGGACCCCGGATTATCGTTGTCTACCGGACGCCCACGCCCGAGGTCGACCTTCCATCAGCCCTCTGACGTTTGCTTGCGATTACGTAACCCTGTCACGATGCTATTATAATAATGTCTGAGGGATGTCAGTCTTACCACGAGGGAGCAACTTATAATTCATCTCTATTTGATATCGTTGTACGAAGCTGTCAGCGTATAAATAGCTGGGAGTTAAAAATAGGTGTATTTTGTGGGAAGTGAGTTTGTTTATAGATATTAATTGTAGAATGTTGGGCCAGTTATAATTATGGTGTGCCTTCAAAAATGTCAAATTAACATGATGAGAGTAGCTACTTAGAACTAAAAGGCATTCCAATTTAAACAAAATATCCGGCATAATTAATGTAGAGATGCAATCATCATGGAATAGGAAAAGCTTATTAGAAATAGTATCGCTAGTAGGTCATTCTATTAAGAGACGGTTATTAGCCGTGATCAGACGATGTAATGGTGTATTCACGGTGTCGGTAGCCGGCAGACAGTGGTCGCGTCACGTTGCGCTCCTTTCGGCTACCGGGAGCATTCGTCACGGCCCGGCCGCTAGATGTGTATCACTATTAATTGACGTTCGACAACACGGCCCTAATCTATCGTCCTTATTTAACACCCAGAGTGGTGGACGTGATCACTGACAGCTAAATAATCATGATCAATGAATGATAGTGCTTTAATGAGACTGTGAAAGGGCGCTACAAAAAGCTCGCCTTCAATTCAGGACGCCTTACTTTACTTTGTCTCTATCAATGTGATGGGACTGCTTGTAAAGAAATATCGTAAAGTGCAATTCAATTGATGTTACCTCTCATTATGTCTTTTTGTTCTTATTGCTTCACCGAAGGCAGTTGAACATGCAGAAAGGGTAAATAATCAATCCGTTTGGAGGTGGACGACATCGTCACACGTAATTCAATGCGGGTGCTGCAGAAAACGTTTCATGTCCAGTAATTTCGTTTCCACAGTGTAACGAGTTTTTTTTGTCAAATATTCATTCCTACACGCCTTGTTTTATGCCGTTTTCTGATTTTAACAACCGAGATATTTAATAAGCGGATTTCAGCAATGTATTCAACACGTAATATACTACTAATTCAAAATTCTTCGAGAAAACTTTTCTGTTAATCAAGAAGTAATTTTAACTATTCGATGGGTACTTTGCAACAACAAATAAGATGTCTTACAAGAGTATCAAATAACTCAAAATATAATGACAGATATGGTAATAAAGCTAATAAATAAAATTTTGTAACCGAGTCTTTATTGCTTGATTATTTATAACCATAATGGCACTTTCCTCAACCAGTGGTATAAAATTTCTAAAGATCTTTGGAGAAAAAGATATTTTTTTATTAGTTAGTAGTAGTGAGTGACAATTTAAACATTAAAAACCGGCCAAGTGCGTGACGGGCCACGCGCAGTGTAGGGTTCCGTAGCCCATCTCAATAATGAGCACTGAGAAGAGGGCTTTAATGAACATTTATTTAACGATGGCTCATATACTTAAATGTAGATAGTACCGGTTTCTCACACCTGACAACGTTATTTAAGTAGTTCCCAATGAGGAATTTGTACTGCGCCAAGTACATTTTATAAGTTGGTCTACTGTTACTCGTAAACTTATAAAGCCTACTTAGCTGTGATAGTTTTCCTTTTAACTTCGTCATATATACAACTACCGTGAATTCACGTATCTAAAAACAACCATATGGCTGGCAGGGGGACGAAGACATTTGACTCGAACAAAATTTTGCACTTTAAAGCTTAATAGTTCACAAACGGATGCCTCAATCAAAAAACTGTATTCACAAACCCGCAATATTTGAAATTGCTATCCAACGACGACAATCCACACTATGGGGTAGACAAGAAAAAAAATTACATCCCCACTTCACGTGTAGGGGAGGTAACCTAGAAAAAAATTTTTTCATAATTTTACTTCACCACTTTGGCGGTGTCATTAATATGTATATCCATATTAAATTACAGCTTTCTAGTACTAAGAGTATGAGCTAGGCTGGGGACAGACAGACGGACATGGCGGAACTATAAGGGTTCCTTGTTGACTACGGAACCCTAAAAAGCAGGTGGCTCTTACGAAAATTTAAGTATTATTTTGATAGATTTCTACATCGTGAAACATGCGTCTTCAGAAATATAACTTGTTATCTTTCGGATTATATACAGCCCCGATTAACGTTACTATATCGGTAAAAAATGATTGTATAGATATTTAAAAAAAATAAGTAACTCTCTTTTGTTACCTATCTACAGTACCTATTCAGGGTACTCCGCGTTCGTAACATCTGTAATTAAGCCTAATACTCGTCTCCAGCTATTGCCTTAAATTGTCCAAGATACATTGTGTCAAAATGTCTGTTCTGCCTTCGTTTCGGCGCGTTGCGATTTACCGTCAAGTTTGTCAAAGTTCAGTAGAGCTGGAGCTGCGCCAAAGCGGCTACGCGTGCACTTCCAGGTGCTAGAACACGTTACGCTTTCATTGCCTTTATTTGTGCAGACTGTCTAATGAAACTTAATTAACGTCTGTACGTGAAGGAAATAATTTTACGTCTATTTATCGCTTTAATCTCTAGCCTCCGGTTGACATTTTCCGAATATCTATATTTTCATAAGTGTGGCTGTTCCAAATATCCACTGCATCACATTTGGATCTTGCCTTGAAACTAATAGAATTATACAAGTTGATATGATTTGACATCTCGGCTCTCTTTGTTAAGCGCGTCACAATTCTGTTAACTTCCCACTTTATAATTCATACATTTGACACATTGTGTCAAATGTAATGTAACGCAGTTGAACTGCGTCCTTTCCTTTGTTTGGAACTTTATACAAATTGTTATTCTCCGCGACCATTTTAAAGCAATTCATTTCAACGGAATTCGGCCTCGTCCGTGCCAGCAGTGCACTGCAGTGTAACGGTGAAAATTAATCAGATCTTTTTTTCTGCTGACTCATGCGGCTTCCGCTGTTAAATTAATATGTAGGGAAGAAAGATGTCCTATTATTTTTTTGTATTACACTGTGTATGCAAGTGCGCTAAAAAACGAAAACAAAATGACTACCCGAGATCGCTGACCGTCTTAGGTTTATTTATAAATGAAATTTCAACTAGATGGGTAGGTATATTTTCTGATTTAATGCACCGCTTGCTGCTAGTGTGGAAGTGACTTTTTGTTTTTGTTTGTATTTGCATAAATAACGTAAACATGATAAAGATGTTCTTACACTATAACACCTAGTAAAAAAAGTTAATTACTCACTCCAATGAAATTTCCAAATATTACTCAAATGTCGTAGATCTTATAATAATTAAGAAAGGAATCCACATTTCTTTAGGCTTGCGCATCCTAATATATTTTGTACAATATCGGTATCACTTTCAAGTCTTCGGAAGCAGGTCAGTGAAACATCTTGCATTGATCGAATGAAAGTGGAATCGATAAATAACCTTTTCCGTGTCAACCCATTTAGGCTATGGGTTTTACATGGCTGATTCTTGAGGTGTTAACAGTTTTAGTATTCGGTGGATTGTCTGTGGTATTTAGATCTCTGTTGTGAGTGTTGATGTAAGACACAAGCTGGCTGGGCGCGGGAGCTTGTCGCGTTAAACTTTACCTGTCTGCGACTACGCGGGCTTCTTGGAATGTCGTCGGGTAGCTGATTATAAATTTGCTTTTATGTTGCAATTTCATGAGTCATGAGTTACCACTTTTAAAATTACCTCTGTGTACTTTCGATGCAAATAAAAGAATAATGCTGTTAACTGATCTGTCCCGACTCAGATAATATATGTTATAGGTATTTAGAATTTTAATTCGACTTACAACGACTGCTATTTGTCTGGGATGATATTTTCATTCACTTTAAAAAACTTTACTTTTCGAAAAATATTATAATTATACTTATCAGTTAAGTTGTCCCTTGATATAGGTACGACTAAAAAAACAAATCCATTTGCATGGTTATGCTATCCTGTTCAATAAAATATATTCTACGAAGTACTTGTATAAAGAACTAGCTGTCCCGGCGGACTTCGTACCGCTTTGATAGTTTCTATGACAACAAAACAAACAAATTGCCAATATCAAATCCAAGACCTAAGTAGTAAATTGTGGAACCAAATATAGAGAAAAGGTATGAGTTTCATTACCGTGGGAATATCGGGATAAAAACTATGTTAATACAGGTTATAAACTATCTGTATGCCGTATACCTGTATGTATACGTTGCAGCGTGAAGAAGCAACAAATATATACACATACACACAAACTTTCGCATTAGTGTGATAAATTTAGGAAAAATTAAGAAATTGGCAGTATCAAAAAATTTACGGTTTCTGAAATATGAGGTTAAATAAAGATCGTTTCTTTACTCAAGTGTCATCACAACTAGCTCAAGCCTACCTTGGTAATATGAAGTGTTGGCTTGTGCCTGCCGTTATCACACCCACAATGAAGAATATGGAGTTGGTTAATCCACTCGATGACAGGCGCGTATTTACGCTAAAGACTTTTGGTGACTGCTTGTTAGCAAACTGCCTTTAGTCTTTAAGTGTATGGCTAGTAGTGACACATCGACGTATTTGTATTCTCGGAACACTTAAAAGTGAAATCTCTTTACTTACTTTTTACGCACCTATATGCCTGAAACAACTATATACGGTACGTAAGATATAACCAGATGCTAGAAGCGACAGCTTAGATATTCTTGGAGCACGTTATCAGTTATTATATAGGTTTAAATTAGGGCGAGTCATAGGTACATAGTGTGTTCATAAGGTAAACCAAGTAAACATTGCTTTGGTTTTCGTTTAAGATTCGCAAGATAAGCGTGTCAAAATCATAGCCTACGTATTTCTAACTGACAATGACAAGTTTAAATTTTTCAATTATAGCAGTAATTCTTATTTACCACAATTTAAAAAGAAACTTGTTTTCACTCACACATTAGGCAAACGGTCGAGGATTTATTACATTCAGGAAATACAGAAGGTAAAATCTTAAAAGATTTATTCTGTTAAGCTTTAAAGAGAGGAATATACTTCAATCTTCGTCAATCTTCAATCAGTTTCAAAAATATTTTATTATCGTTAAAGTTTAAATATAGGGGGGGTTAAAGCCCGGTGAAGCTGAAAATGCCGCAGCGGCAATCAGCAATCTCTCTCAAAAAAAAAAAAATATAGGGATTTTGCGGTCACTTATTCTTGAATAAGGGTCTTGACCAGTCTAGAAGGGAAGTAAGTTTGCAGTAGCAAAAAGTGTAAAATGAATGGTTGAAACCTTCTACCGTAGTCGCTTCTGCAATTCGCAAGTGGGTTAGCGGCCGGCGACGGTGCTGGCGCAGACGGCGCGGCGGCCGCCCGCTCTGTCCGACTTGGTATCACACCGATTACATTTAACCTATCCGGAATTTTCGTTGCGTGCCAACCAACTTTTGTAATGCTCAAATGAAAACAACATTAAACTTTTAGCCTCTCACTTATTATTTTCAAGGAAAATGGCGTCATTTCGTAAGTTATGTGCCTGTCTACATAGACAAAGTTACTTTGTTACATAGCATCCTTAAAGCAAAGTATTGCGTTTGCTTTAGAAGAAACAAAGTGCTTTTGCAATCAGTTAGTCACCATTGGAGACTATATAATGCCAAAACTCATGATTTTTTTCCAATTAACTAATCTTTCTGCAATATTCGATTATGTGTGGCCGAAATAGTCCATAATAATCTCATAAGTTGTGTAATTGATGCTGCGTGACTGCACTGGTTTGTTGGGCGTAGTTATACAATATTTTTATTCTTTTCCAATATCGTTTTTATTGGCTGTAGCGTTGGGATCTACAATAAAGGAAAGCTGTCTTTTTAATGGATCCCAAAAATGTCAGAATATTGCGTGAGCTCGCCGTAGGCAGCAAGTAAAATATTACTTAATAATATATTCTTGCTTATGAGGTAGGAAACTATTTATTTTGTTAGTTTTCAAATAGTATACCAAGAAATCTTTAAGTATATTTTAATAGGCTTTAACACGCACCCGTGGATTTAGTAGAACTTCTGAATTAAGAATTATTTTGATTCTGATATGAGTTCCGTTTACGTAAACTACCTTGACTACTGTTGCTTTAAACACTGACCTGACTTAATGCTCACACGTTCTATGTTGAAACGGTCAAAGACTCGATGTTCAACCACTTGGTTTTTGTTAGTTAGAGTCGAGGTGGTTTGCCTACGCTGCTGGCTGCCGTCTTCGCCTCTGTATTATTTTAGCTATCTATGACTGTCCCTCGTTTACTTCATTCTACCTTATTTTAACAGTAAGTGGGTAACTATATTCATATTCATGTAATAACTGAAAAAAATTGCCAACTTGCTGTGATACATAATTTTTGAGAAAAAATAATTAAATTGATTCAGTTCCTGAAAATAGAAATATATATATATATATATATAATTTCCATATTAATCATATTATTTTATTTCTGACTAGCTTTTTTTTTCTCGTGTACATAATACCGCGTTATGTACACGAGAAAAAAAAACCGAAAATTATAATCATATCTTCTCTACGGAATGCTTTAGTTAGAAGGTTCAGATTTCGTGCAATAATGTGCAATATGAAGCTTTGTGTATATGTCTAGTCAGAAATAAAATAATATGATTAATAAGGGAATTATATATATTTTTCTATATTCCGGAACTAAAATAAGGTCAATTTAAAAAATATATATCTCAAAAACTATGTATCGCAGCAATTTGGCAATTTTTTTCAGTTATTAAAATGGCATACATGTCACTAAATCGGGGTTCTTAAAACACTGTGTTATGTTAGTAGAGAAGGCACATTAAAAAAAATAATTTAAAAAGTTTTTGGATCCGCGCATGTTTATGCTTAGACCCAATATTGGACTATACAACATTCAGGCCTGTCCTTCACAACCATCAGGATGCCATTGGCACATGGTACATCTACAGACAATGATGGCCATAACACCAATGTATATAGCATTGTTGTGTTCCGGCAGCTAAAGATAAGAAAGCCAGTGCCTCAGTAATTGAAGATTCAGGTTAAAGTGCGCTTCCGCCTTCGACCTTATTATCACTTGACATCAGGTGAAATGAAGGCCAAGTGCTTACCCGCAAGATTTAAAAAAAAAACATACGTTTCATTGTAATGTTAGTAGTATCTTTATTTTGTACTTTAAGTACAAATAGTAAACAACGAATTCTCTAACTTATTGTGAACGGTGGATTAGCAAGTGTCCCCGTGGGTGTTCGAACATGCACCCGATTGTGCAATGCCGGGACTGCATATCTCAGCCGCTCTAATCTGGCGAGCGCCAACGCTGCCTCGACTCGAGCGCAGCACGCGTGCGGCCACTCCCCATTATGATTCTTATCAAATTTATCATTCCGAGACAATTACCATTGCTTAATTACTATAAATATGAAGACGTCAACGCCTCGATTTAGGAAACAAATCTCACTTAATAGCTCGACTGTCTAAATGGGCGAAGGGGATCTACAATGTCAGTACAACCCGTGGTACAACTACGAAATAACATGAAGGTACTGTTCCAAATTTTGATTGTAAACATTACCGTTTTGGACATTTATATAGGCATTCTGTCATAAAATGTATGATATCACTGCTTGCTTTATTACTAACAGGCAACGTTTAGAAAGGAGACTGATTCATGGTTGTGGTATACCGGAGTCGCGACTAAGGCATGTCAAGGGGGTCAACGCGGCCAGGTTCAATGTCTTCACGTTAATGCATTGTGTCGCTACAACACTTTTAAACAATACAACGTAAATGGTAGGAAAACAGATAATGCGCTACCGACTTAAGTGCCACCGACGACGGGGTAGGAATGCAACGGCTACGTTGAAAAAAAAGGATGCCTAACCGAGCCAAAGAGTTTTAAAGTAAATTCCGTAATTTTCTGAATACATATCTATTTGTTTAATATATTCTAAATCTTGGTCTCGTTCACCTTTGCTGTCAGTTAGGTCGTTATTTAGTGTGTTGCGAACCGGCTTCCAAATTACAATATTAGCATGCTTATGATATGGTTTGAATTTAGAGTAGTCATGAGGATCTTAACACTGTTATTACCACGACTCGCGACGACACAATTCAATATTTGATTTTATTTAAACATTGGATCAGATTAACCCTTACTCATGTTCTCTACTTCATTGTTTTCCTTAGCTTTAAATAAGTTACCAGAAGTCTAAGAAAATAGGTAATTTTCGGGATAAATGACGTTCTACGGTGGCCTTCAATTTAAAATGTGATTGTAGTTTAGAAAAATAAATTACTAGGTAATTTGTTGAAATTAACACTTCTTTGTCTAAAAATACATAATCAAAAGGAGATTGACCAATGAAGTATGGACTTTGGTTTCACATTGTACGATTATGTACCCCTATGAAACCTACCAGCATCTTGTAGAGTTTTATCTTAACATTAAGTTAAAAAAAAACCTGAATTCTCTAGTTCGCCGCAATCACGAGAAATTGACTTATGAAGTTCATCAAATAATAGTTATTTTTCACATCAAAAACAACGTTTTTCGATTTTACTTATCTGCTTTTGCAATTCCAGTGTCAAAACATTACATATTAGAAGGAGTTTCGTGGAAATGAAGTTAAATTATAATAGTTAAACGAGGCAACGTCGTCGTACGACGTTATGTCTATGGGCACAAAATATGTGGTACTTATTGCTTGTTAATAAATAAAAAAAACATTCATTAAATGTACAACAATATAATAATAATAACACAAGCTACACGTTTCACTAATGGCTTCGTCAATTAATTTATTGATTAGTAGATGATCAATCACTATAGGGTTTTAAATATAGGCAACATTGAAAGATAGTGTCAAAGATGGTTGATTCTGGGATGGAAAGAAATGATAAAACCACTTACATAACTATTATTATTAATATTTTTTTTCCGTCCAAGTTAAGACTTAATTCTAAAAAGGATCAAGTACGAAAAAAATATACTAATTTTCTATTTTTATTTGATTTTGATACAAAGCGATTTCATAAACGGTCAATCTCCTTTTATTTGTTCTTTTTAAAGTACGCTTCAATTAATTTATTTTAATTTGAGAATTATCTGCAAGGACAACTACCTTACCCATTAAAGATACAGGAAAACGGTCTTGGAACACTTCGTGAATTTTGAAGATTATTAAGATGCGAAGTCGAAAAAAAAACCAATCTTAAGTACCATTGATAGGATCATGCATCAGTATGCCATATTATTATGTTTCAACCTCTTTGGTTATCCTAAATATCACCATCATCATCATCATCATTATTATCATCAGTCTATACTAGTCCACTGCTGGACATAGGCCTCTCTAAGTGCACGCCACCGAGCACGATCAGCGACTACTCTCATCCAGCTCTTGCCAGCAACCTTGCGAAGATCGTCGTTCCACCTAGTCTGAGGGCGTCCTACACTACGTTTGCCGATGCGCGGTCTCCACTATATATAATGATTATCATTACCGTAATACTTAAAAAATAACATCATCGGTCTACGATTATAATAATTATGTCAACCACGTAATTTGTCAAACTACTTGATTTCGAATTTTGTGACAACCCTTGCATATCGGCGAAGGACCTCGTGGATACATACGCAGGCGGCGGCTTCGCCCCACATCAAAGGCGATGCCCTACTGTATGAAATAGAAATACTGTGCCTCTGTTGACAGTTTAGCAATTTTGATCCTTTCATTAAAGATGATGATGACCGACCGTAATTCATCAACAACACCAAACAGCCTAAAGAAAGTTTTCCTAGCCCGTATACCCGGTTACTATGCAAATACAATATGGGACCACATGTTGATAATTTTATTTAAAAAAATTAAATTATTATTTTTTATTATTTTTATTATTTACTAGAAAAAATCAACCATTCTCAGGAAGCTCGTGTGGGAAATTTATCTTGTAAATTGATAATTGAAATAATAATTTTAATATTGATGTGCTGTGATGATATGTGATGATTAAGATCTGTAGCTATAGCGGTTCAGGTAGTTGTCCTGGCTGTCCCGTCTCATGTGTGTAACCTAAATATTAAAACTGGAAATTTTGAAGCAAGTGTTTTTACGAAAACTAAATGTTTGCTTGCTAGCTTTTCTGGATATTTTTAAAAGTATTATTATTAAGTATTCTTCTTGAACTGAAAACATTATTTTAATAAATATAAATAATATCTATTTTAACGCAGTGTACCGCTGTATTAGTAGATATGGACATGGTCAAGAAGTAATTTTATGATAATGAGACCCCAGCTAGATCATAATATGCACAACAGTTATTTTGTTTGATATATTGATTGATTAATGGACTGATCGTTGGGCTACAAATTACAAGTCTTCGTCATAAGGTGCTCGCGTTTCTCGAACCAGTTTGTGAAACGTTGATCATAAGGTATCAGTTGAACGTTTGATTGAGCTACAAATGATCCGTCAACATTTTGCCTCAGCTTTTCAAGTTGAAATTGATGTGTAAGTGTGTTATTAATATATGATATCGACGACTCGTCGGTAAACAATTCTAAGAAAACAATTCTTGCATTTCGATTTTCTTGCACGTTTCAAAAGTTACGAAATGTATAAGCCGGTACTTTCTCTCGTCTCGCAACTGATACGCGCTCTTAGTATGGAGGTTAAGAAAACAGAGTTACATCTTCATGCAGATATAGGATGTGTTAAGCCCTATAATAATTTCGTAATCTATATATTATCCCTCACAAGGTTCACAGTTTAATCGGATGCCAGTCTCGACTAGTTTTGCAACGTTTTGGTCCGATATTTAAATTTTAGATAGATGCGTACATTTAAAAATGCACGCTTTATTTCTTAATAATAAGCGTGTCGCGCGACTGTTTTAATATGGAACGCACTGCAAACGTGCGTTAGCCGTCCGACAACAAACGTCTAAATTGAAAGAGCCCTTAGTGTCCTATTTGCGTTTGTGTTAAACGAAGAAGACGTTATAATATACAATAAGGAGTTTGCCATAATCCTTATAAACTTTTGTTATCGCGAAAGTTTCCAAGTGTGTATTATATGATGACGTTGATTCCATGAAAACAAACATTGACACTTTATACGGGTCCCGTTTATTTTCATGCTGTGTTTTCATGTTATTTTAGCCTGACGTATGGAGCTGTTTGGCTAAGGCTCATGTTGCGTAACGCCATTTTAATATTCGCGTAACGTACAAAATAAATGTCTTGGTAATACGTTTTACGAAGACATATCTTTTTGAATACCACATCAAACGTCGTTGTTTAAAAGCATATGCGGCACCACGTTTTTCATCGGTATTCGACCTTGTGTCACATTAAACATTATCCTAGAATGCGAGCCATTATCTGTGTCGCGCATGGCATCCCACCCGACGGGAGTGGTGTTTCTGTTTATGCAGCGCATACAACGCACTTGTCGCCCGGGAGCACCGCCACCTCTCTGTTGACTTACGTTGACATGCATACCTTCCGATTTTATAGAACTCCCCGTGCGTGCCCACAACCACAAAATAAGGACACCCAAAAGGTAAGCTTAACACACGCCTGCACATCAGGCTACCACAAACTGTCAAATTTCCTCAATAGATTTTGAACTTTGCGAGTATGGCACACGGTTGAACATTTATTGAAGAAATTTGACAGTATTGGATAGGTTGAAGTGCAGGCGTCTGTACACACCGCGCTCGAGCACCTTACACATATCCCTGCACGGACTCGGGTCTCGGAATCTCGTGGATTCCCTAAATCGCAATTCGTCTGATTATCTAAATTACCAGTTTCTCACTTCGTACACATCGCAAATCGTCTTAGTCGCAAAATGTCTAAATTTTAAAATAAGTATAGACCGGGTCGGGTCGGGCGTGGATTACCCAAAACCTAATTTTCTGCATTATATTTGATTCATATTTCGACTTTTTCCAGTAAAATTATGAAACCTCTTTTAAAAATCAAAGTATTTTATGGGTAAGAATAGAATTATTAGTGCCACATAAAACTACTCTGATTTCGTTTTTATAAATATTGAGAAAAGAGGCAAAATTAAAGGATATTAAAGTGAACAATCGTTTTTTTGATTTGCTATCTGTACGAAGTGAGAAACTGGTAATTTAGATAATCAGACGAATTGCGATTTAGAGAACCCACGCCCGACTCGTCTGTGTGCGTTGCTCGAGCGCGTTTGTATGAAGCTTACCTTCTGCAGTCTCCTTATTTAGTGCCTCTTATTTAGTATCCACCACATAAAACATTAGGAAAGGTTATGATCGTTGTTTGCGTACGCTACTAAAGCTTTTATCATCAAACACTTAACACAGTGCAATTAAACGGTAATCAATTTCATTTTCCGGGTCTCCGTCTCATCACGTGACATTGGTGGAATGATTTAGTACCGAACACAATACAAGCCACAAAAAATACACTACTCCTTTACGACCTTTTTTACTCAAGCTGGCTAATTAAATACTGAGCATTTATTTGCTCGCACCAGAATTTACGGTCGAATGTCCAGCCCGGTGGTGGTTGAACCAGACGCTGACATGTTCCGCGTATGAACGTAATTTATGGCCCTTAATTATAATCGCACGCTGGATATTGAATTTGCTTTACAAACTGAACATGCCTTTGCTTTTATGGAAGAACGCTGGCGAATTTTATTACGATACAACTTAAGAGGATGCCATCGATTAAGGGTCCTATTCATAGTTTTAAGGTCATCGAGCGATTCTATTGAATTGAAATCTGTAATAATTGATTATTGATTTTTATAAGTAGGTAATGTCCTATTCACATTTCAACTCTTATTGCTGTAACTAATAGGCTAGCAGTGAGCCTCAATCACCCAAAATGCTCAAGGCGAATCTTGAATGGTGTCGCGCGTGCGCTTACGGCATACCTCTTGAGTTATTATTATTAATAACACTACGTAATAACTATTTTATTACCAACAGGCAATTTTATTACGTAGTTTTAATTAATTATAGAAAAAATGTTATGCTATAGGTACTCGGTTTTCCGCAGATCGTTTCCTTGACCGGTATGAAATCATCGTCGAGCTAATGAATGTTTGCTCTCATATTGCCCTTCACCGGCCGCTCTTCCCACGTAGTTATGCAACGATAGAGCCTCGCGGCTTCGAGTAGCTTTCAGGAGCCAGTGGCGATGCCCACTGATAATTAGCGTTGGTTCGGCGGGCCAATGATTATGATATCCAGCGCGGACCGCGCGCCTCGCCTGGTTAACTAATAACGGCCCACTTACGCCTTGATTTTTGCTCCGGCCACTATTCGTTCATATCGTTCGTTCGTTCACACTTCGTTCACATTCATAGAGTGCTCTAATAACCGTAGACTCGTGAGGACGTTTAATGCTAATGTCACATTAACTAGTTAATGGGTTATGGTGATGCGCTCGAGGGAGTCAAATTGCCCATCAAGTATAAACTCTGTTAATAACAGCTTGCGTTATAGGACTTGGTCTCGGAGGTGCAAATTGAAGTGTTTAAGTGGGAATTGGCAGCTTTATTTTTAAAGTACAGTAGTAAACTTACTAATCTACGTGTAAACATTGATTGTAATGTATTAGTGTTATGTTTAAACAGTTTTTACAACAAACGCAGTCATTTGCACAGAAAACTAAATGAAGGTGTAAAACTGATAAGATGATTGCAGGTGTCGCATCGCAGCTGGAAAACAAAATGTCTGCCACTTCTCTTATAAAAGAATATTAAATAAATCAAACCTTAATCACAGGTGTGTTAATAGTTTATCTATTTAACATTTATGTTAAGCCATGGTCTAAATAACAATCGGTTTTAATTGTATTAGCATTATCAAGTCACGAAACGTAGTTTTATGATCACATTAGGAAAATGAAATTTAATTAAAGCTCGGCAGTAAAAATGTCTGCACGTGAGCAAATAAATGTCAATCGGATTCGGTGCTTACTGCGATGGCAAGGTAGCGGTACTGCGTTAATTTAATACATTCACTTGTAGGTTTTATTCGACTTTAGTACTTGAGTAGGTAAATATTTAAAAAATAATGCAAGCAGTCCGAAGAATTGCCATACTTAAGTGACGTGACCGATTATAAACTGGAGAAGCATGATTTGTAGGCGTCTAACAAGATGACACCGAAGACCGCGAAAAACTGCAAAGACTACCACTATCTTATCTAAATATGTCGCCATAACATCAATGTTTGTAGCATTGTTGTGTTCCGGCAGCTAGAGATAAGATAGCCAGTGCCTCACTAGTTGAGGATCCCGGGTGAAGTGCGTTTCCATCATTGGCCTTATCATACTTAACATCAGGTGAGATCAAGGCACTCTGTGCTTACCAATTAAATAAAATAAAATAAAAAGTCCCCACCGATTAGACCACCACCGACCTCAGATCCAGAATTCCCCGCTCTCCCGGTTCGGTTTCCAGCGAGGAGATATTATTGTACTAGACTTGGTTGGTGATAGTTTGGGCTGTTTTAAATCCGCTCGACACGGACATGTTCGTAAACTTGGTCAGAAGGCGGAGTTGGTACTATTTGATTAGGTAACCTACTTTTTTCGTCGTCAACTCGACCGACATTGAAATCTGTCTGACCACCATCTTACCTTAGTCGCCATAACAAAGTAATAAATAGCATTGTTGTGTACCGTATTTCAGGGAAAAGATAGCTAGTTCCTTATAATTCTGGGTAAAGTGTGCTTCTACCATCGATCGGCCTGATCATCACCATATTAAAATTATCAAGTCTCACGTTGTTGTACAAAAGTTGCATAAAACTGTTTAAGGTAAGGTAAGGTCTGAATTAAGTCTACGATTGGTCGACTATTAGCTACCTAATATGACAATGTTAACATGCCAAATTAAAAATAAGTTTAGATAATGTAATAGTAGAGCTATGCTCAACACGCCGCTATAGGTAACTATGCGGTAATAAAAAAAATATATTTCGGTTTATAAAAATTAAAATAAGTTTCATTAAATAGGTATTATGTGTTTCTACAAAGGTAACTAAGCTCAAATATCACATTTCTGATATCCAAAGAGGATAATATTATTTTCCTGTAAGGAAATGGATACGAGTATTGGTTTTCACAATTTTATTATCGAAATACCTACCTACCTACAAGAATATCAGCGGGTTAGCTTTAGGTGTCAGAATTTACTGAAGTAACCTTACTTGCACAACAGCTACCTACCTATGGTAGATTAATTTAATAATACAAAAAACATTATAAAATATACGCATGTCATTGTATAAAAGAAATTGCTAAACATTTTTCTAGTTGTTAAGGGGGTGCCACGCGGAATTACGAAAATTTACATGTTTTTAATTTTAAGCCACTGGTGCTAGGCGCTGAATAGGTCATATACATTAAAAGGACTAGTGTAGGTTAGCGTGATCCTATCACAAGGCCATGGTTGTCTTGGAATTTGAAACAAATACCCAGAAGCTGCATGAGCAATACGTAAAATTAATGATATCTAAAAACTTATTTCTTCAGAAACTTTGTAAACAGCTCATGAAACAATGCGACCTCAAAATGTTTGTATTGATATTCCGCAGGCCACTGTTGTCTAATTTTTCATTAAAAAAATATGAATATGAAAATATTACGACTTTTATTATTTTTTACCCAAACTTCTATGATTTTACGAAAGTAAACATTGCTCCAATTAAATCACCATCCTACTTTGTACAGTTATATAAGTGTGCGTGCTTATTCATGTTCAATTCATCATCAAACAATCAATCAAATTCATCCACGCGCCAATCGCTAGCTATATGCCTAAACTCGCAGTTTTGCGTCCGCGCGGCACCCTTTTAATAATGTACCTATGAACAACGGAAAACCAAGCCAAACTACGGAAAAGTGCAAGTCGGATTCGTAAACTAATTACTAAAACCTATTTTATCATCTTCAGCTCATTTTATGTCCCCACTGCTGGGGCACGGGCCTTCCCTATGGATAGATAGGGAGGACGGGCCATAAACCACCACGCGGGCCCAGTGCGGGTTGGTAAAATCTAATTGACTTTGGAAGGTAATCTCTGGAACTACTGGTACAACTCCAAATTTTTTTAGCTGATAGAATGCTACATTTCTTTCGGGTAACTTAAGCTATATTTTTTTTGAGTAATAAAAGGTTCTATGTTGTAATGTTTTATTTATTTATTTGGGAATCAAAGTATTGAATTGTATTGCTAGTTATTTATATTTAGAGGATAGGTTATTTTTAGTACTATTAAGGTAGATTTCTTGTTTTTTTTACGAAATCTAAAATATCTTTATAAAGCTTCGTTAAAAAAAATCTGTACAATATACAAAGCACGCTATTGGTTAAAATGATTTTATAATTTTAATATTAGCATAGTCATAGTTGTAGGACCCGAGAGAGCGATAGCATTATTTTATAAGTTTTTTTTTTCGTACCATTAACAATTGAAAACTAATTATACTATTAATAATACTTCGAGGGGAAAAAGTATTATTAGTTTCAGTTGTTAATCGTTAGAAAAAAAAGGATAAAATAATGTAAAATAATTAATGCGAGTAATTTGTGACCGCTTCAATTTTGCGGCGGTTGAAAAGCATAAACTCAAGAAGTGCATACTAATAAAGTCAATGTTTATTAATTAATAAGATATTGAAACTTTAAATTTTTAAAAATGATTAAGGAGCCAACTTATGAGCAAGTAGGTAGGTAGGTTAGGTACACAGTTAAATCAAAACTTTTAATAACTTGTCAAGTTAAAATAATGTTATTATCATACTTATAGCCTAGAGGTGCGATCGTGAAGAACATAATACATTCTAATGAAGTTGTTACACATGATGTTTAAAATTATTATTAAAATTAATGCACAAGGTCAAGAGCACTTTTTGTTTGTAGATATAAAAAAATATATTTGCATTTGCGTTGATTTAAATAAAAATCTTTTAAATATACTTTTAGATAGGGATATTGAAAAAGGTCTATTTTGCTGTAAATTTAATTAGAGAGCTTTTGAGTTTGTGGGTTGCGATTATTGATGAGGTTGGCATGCGTCCTCCTTGCAGACACCGATCGGGTAAGTTTATTGCCGCCCTCGTACGTTTTATTGCCCTGTTCTATTCCTAATTACCTAGCTGCCAGTCTAGATTGATGCAATTTCTGTAACAGCCGTCATAAAACTTATTTGAAAGCATAAAGTAGGTACCGTACAATCGATAAACCTAGTTTTGATTTTATAATTTTAAAGATCGGTTCCCTTGATTATATTGCTAATGTGATCATTATCCAAAATATTTATTTCTTTTCTAACTAATGTTAGTTGGTCTTCTACAAACAATACCAGTTATTCTAAATAGATAACGCTATACTATCTTGCAGTAAATTATTACAATTAACTAACAAAGGGGACAGTTCGAAATGCGTTGATATTCGCGAGAAAGATATTGCGCTCACAATCAAAACATGCGACAGTGTGATAAGCAGATAAAACATTGCACAGATTACCACCTACCGCGTAGGGATGGTCCAACGATGCGTAAACGCTAATCACCTAGGATCTTATTAATTACCACCGTCACAAAATTTTCACTAATGATCTTATAATTTCACACTGGGTTCAGAAGATGAACTTGTATCGCGCGTGCCGCGTGCGCTATTGCCGGAAGATAGTGCGTAGGACAGGTGCGTCTGCCGCAGCATCCGCAGCGGCTCTGCCTGCGACCTGCGTGCGAGTGCGGCGCGGCTCCCGCGCGTCGTCGCGGCGGCCACGCCCCGTGCGTACGCGCTTGCCCCCGCGCGCACTACCTTCAGAGGCCTTCTGAAGCCTTTTCATATTTTCAGCAATTTTCCACGCTTACATTTCTTTAAAGTACTTTCGTTTTCACTATTCACACTTTGTTATTTGAGCTTGGCGTACACGCTGTTACTTTTGTTTAAGCAATAAAGGGGACAATATAACCAATCAACTGTTCATGTTCACTGGCTTTCGCTAAGTAGTTGTAATGATGGATGATTCACTACTGTGAATAGGTATCTATCACTTTCTTAAATGGTTCTACAAATCTAAAGCAACATGTGCTGAATCTCCGGATGGTGCGTGAGAAAGTTGTCCGTCTCAAGCTCGTAAATCGTGTGTTGGATGTAACTAAATGAATCCCTTGATTAGATGCTAATTAAGAAAGAAGAAATTCTTTGTGGTGAACGTAATTTTACAGTGAAATAATGTCACATTGCATATGCACGCTGTGCCGTGTAATCGTCAGAGGCACTTGTCCGACGCGCTTGCTTGCATCACGTCGTAAATTTAAAGTTCCCAATGATCGTCGGTCATGGTGCCTAATCAATATTGGTTCTGTCTGTTGCTACTTTCAGTTACATAAATATACTTTTACTTTACTCTCGCCTCTTGTCGTCAGCATTTATTTGTCTTTTAATTGAACAGTAGGTACGTGCTTAGACAAAGTATGCGATTTTTACATGTTTTTAAAATACCTAAGTATATACTTATTTCACATTGAGGTATATAGTTATATTGAGGAAATCCTAAGTTAGGATAATTTTATGACATTACGGTACCTATATTTTTAAATGTCTTAAGTATATCTTAGCATGTTGGGTGTTTTACTGTTGATGCGCACTTACTTTACAACTTACTAGTTTTTTTTACATTAAAACCGTTATGTATGCAATTCAAAATGTACTTACTCCTTGCTAGATTTCTTTAAGTCTGTTTCCTTTGATAAATAACCTAAGTGTTACATAATATCATCAGATTTTTTTAAACTTTAATATTAAGCGTCAAGAAAAAAAATATTGCTTTTTTATAGTAGTTCAGTTGAGGATTCTCAGTAAAGTGCACTTACACCTTCGTCCGTCACTTATCATTTTCCGAAATTATGACAGTTCCAATTACCAATTTGACCAGTACTGGTTCTGAGTAAATAAAAAAAGCTCTTAAATTGGTATGTCTCTGATTACGGAGTTGTGGTTTAATTAGCAAATTACAATTTTCAATTATCCCGGGAGGAGCGTGACCGCCGGCGCCGGAGTAGCCTGACAGGTTTTGTAGGTTTACCTCGGGTACTAAAGGGACACTCGCGGGTGGCCAAATGCCTTTTATAACCCATAACTGCAGTATCAGTCACCGTTAATAATACCTTAATAAACCGTTAACAACTCCTGAACGAAAGGACATCATTATTAAACTATGAAATATTGCAATAACTCTATGGTCTACCAAAAGTGCATTGCACTGCGGGCACGTCACGTCTAATCCCGTGACTCGTAAATCTCAATAAACCAGTCCAACACTATAATTAGCATTGCCATTTGTTATGTAAGGTAGTATTGTAGTATACCCACACTTCCACATTTCAGCAATATTTTGTTGGTTTGCTCGTTCGTGGCTTTTATGTGGGATTGGGGCGGGCGCACCAACGCCGCGTGCAGCCAATTTAATTTGAACAACGAGACAGTGGGACGCTGTTGTGGTGATACAATAATTTATGGGCCTGTCACAAACTCATCTCTTGTCAAATGTTTGCATAGAGCACGACCGATAGTAAATCAATTAACATTGAAGCCTCTTCGTTAACAAGCGGTCATCGCCTCACACTTGTTCCCCTTGGTGTGGCGTATATCGTGTATCGCGATTTTCTTCAATGGCACAAACATTACGTAGATTTATAAGTCACGCTCTAGAAAGCTCGTGCCGATGCCGTAAGCTCCACTATCGTGAGTAAACTTCGATAGCAATCAGTTTTGCGCCTGCATGATGAATGAATGGACTATCTATTGCAACCTTATTTGTCTGTATGTTATTATTATTATTATGTTATCAACCTTAACATATTCGCTTAATTTTAATAAATCATTGAAATTAGTTCTATAGAAGCAGCATACTCGTTCGTAATCGCTGTCCATACGTAATAAAATATTTAATCGATTTCTATTTAGGTATGTAAAATGTAGGTTTACGCATGAATATTTATAGCTAGATGGTATTGCGATGCACTCAGTGACGTATTGCGATAACTTTACATAGCTTGTGAGACACTTTACGACCCATTTCAATAGAATTGCGAGCACTACGCCTATTAGGTATACGGATAGTTAACTTCTGTTTAATTGGATATTTATTTTATTCCTGGTACTTGAATTGTAATTATTTTTTTTTATTCCAACCACATTTCTACAGTTGTATGAAAAAACACCAACTACACCTATGAATTTTTGGTTGTATAAATTATTATATTAAAGAAAGTTAATCGTCACCAATTTTTTTAAATATTTTTTTTAGGTAGAGACTGAATAATCATTCACGTGTTTGTTGACATCTCTAAGTGCGGCAGTGAGTAGATTAACTAGTGCAAAAGCTCTTTTACTGCAGTGCTGTTAACATTAATGCTTTGGTAGGTAGGTACGTGTGGAGCATGTTTAAATGACGACCTCCGTGGCCGAGTGGCTTGCACGCCGGACTTTGGGCGGCGCTAACTCTGAGGTCCCGGGTTCGATTCCCGGTCGGGTCAATGTCGAAAACGAACTTTTCGATTTTGTGTCGGGTCTTGGTGGTTGTGGTACCGTCGTTGTTTCTGATTTCCATGAAACGAGTGCTTTAGCTACTTACCTTGGGATTAGAACAATGTATGTGATGTTGTCTCATATTTATTTATTTATTTATTTATTTATTTATGTTACCTAAATGTTACCTAAATGTATTACTTACCTACACCTTTATTTAAAGTATCCATTGGCAGTGCGGCGATAACTATTTAGCGTTAACATCATGAAATGCCCTTTACACGTGTTCAAATTAATACAAATCCATTTATTTATTCGCAGTATTAAGTACTAAAAAACAACCGAATATAGCTTTATTGTCTAGTTCTCTACACTTCCTTAAGACTCAGGCAGGTACCTTATTATCACTTAAATAATAATAATATCTACTTTTTTTTCAAACCGTTTTGTCAATGTTTTTCTGTATATTTTTTATATATCTTACGGGTTAGCACTTGGCCTGCTTTTTTTTAAATTTAATTAATTGTATTTCATCGATATTAGCAGAAAAAAACAGGCAGTTGAATGAGCTATTTTGAGATATATCGCAGGTCGCAGACGCTTATAATAATAATAATAAATAAGTAAGGAATATGTAACAACGATGCTTAGCAATAATTAATTTTAATGTTGTACAAGTTGGAACTGCTAGCAATGCTAGTGGTGTTGGCGAATCAATCTATATAAATACCATTTAAATAGATTGATGTTATCAATAAGTGATTTTGCGTAAATGTGCAAGTTTGCATGACACTAAGTTAATTCTGTGACTAGATTATGGTAATGGTCGACTTGAGCATACAGTCTATCAGTCCATTATAATTTAACCTTCTTGTGCTCTATCAATAGATCAACACTTAATCATAATTAAATCTCATAGAATAATCCTACTTTAATACTTAAGTATTAAACGACTTTAACGTCTAAATTTAATCCTTATTCGAAGACATTTGTAAATCTCCGATCTGAGAATATTTCATATTTTAAATTATATTATTACATTATCTTTGAAAGATACTACAGTTTTCTCAATCCATAAATTAATGATAACATTGTACGATAATTTACTTGGTAGGTACTTACTTTTGTCTTATTTTGCATGTTTGGCCCTTTCTTTTGATAAACAGTCGTGTTTTATAGTCTCTATAAACTCTGACTAGTTTCTTGATTGATATTGATTGCACTTCGATTTATTAGTTTGGCGCGGCAGTCGATGTAATATTTCATAGCTTCCTCACGGGTGCGGGTGTAAAAACTTATCATCTCCGCTGGAACGTGATGTACTGCATATTGATATACACGGAATGAATGATGCAATCAGGAGATGTACCTATAAATGCAAGTTTAGCATTATGTCTACAATTATATTCTTGCGACTTCGTGTGACTATATCGGCTTGAGTATTTTAAATGTTCTGTTGCTGTTCGTTTTTTCGAGGAGATTATCAATTCGACTGAATGTTACTATTTTTTTGTATGCTTGTTACGCGATGTCTCCACTTTTTTATTGTAAAAGCCCCACCCGACTTCAATAGACATTATTTAAAACTGATATGCGTATCTAGGTCATATCTAGGTAATTAATAATATTATTTCAATATTATTTCTTGCTTTTTAGAGCTGTTTTTTGTATACTTATTTAATAATTTCTGATTAACTAAATCAAAATTAATTACTTCGTACTAAGTAAATTTATTTGTCAACTTTTTTTATTTTCCTTTTTGAAGTCGGTTTTCTTTTTTTTGTTTAAATTTCTTCTCCGTTGCTTTTTTTTACTTATATATATATGTATATACACTACTTATATATATACTATATCATGCTGTTAATTCCAAGCTTGGTTTGATTTTGTGAAGTAAGTTCTGAGTTCTGTTACAATTAAGTGAGCTTTTAACCGCCCCCTCTGTGATCTGGACTGTCTGGACTGTTGGACTACCACCGCACCGGTCGCCGACCCAAATGACCCGGTTTCGATTCCCCATGCTCGGTATGGTTTGTGATAACTGGTAGGCTTTGTTCCAAGTCTGCCTGGCTAGCTTAGCTACTACAATATTGTTGGGGCCTGTCCCGATAAAAATAAAGTAAGCATCGTTGTTGTTTCCAACAGTTGTGAGATAAAGTTCCTCAGAAGTTTCGAAATCTGGGTGTAGTATTTTCGGTTTCCATCTTCGATTTTTTTTTAAATATAAAATAGATTATTCATTTATTATGTAAGTATTATTTATTGTTTCAAAGCACATCAACATGATAAACATCATAGCAACTTATCGTCTTTTGTCATCAGATTATACGAAAGGTAGGCGCTTCCCTGTTAATACCTATATTCTAAAACCAAGTTGATGCCAGTACATTTTATACACTTTTTGTTACATTGCAGTTTCAATTTATTTGTGCTGCCTATGAGCTAAAGTGGGGTTACATAGTACTACAAAATAACAATATTAATCTTTTATGTCTTTGAAGACGGCAAATATAAGTGTGTAAGGTGGCCAAGGTTGCTAGTATAAGCATTAATGCCACAGTTCAGACACGACCCGCCCGTGACACGCCCGTTTGCGATCCTCGCTGTATTTGATAAGCGACAAGCTTGCCTGTCGTCTGTCTGTGGGAATCTGTAACCGCAGGATAAACAGCCTGATGCGCTTACTAATTTGCTACGAAAAGAAAAGTGTACTTTTTGCAGACTAAAGCCAGTTTATAGTTCCTGTCGATTTCATACAATATAAATATGAAAGAGATAAAGCATCAATCTTTGTCTTTAAGCTTAACTGAACGCATACTAGACAATCTTTTGTAAGAGTATTTTTTTATTTACCATTTCTTTCAAGTGAAAACTTTTAAAAGTATTATACTCGTTTTAAGAGTGACTCTTTTTTTTACTATTACTTTATATCTTTTTTGTAGTTGGATAAAATGGACAAAAAACAGCGTCGGCGAGCGTGCGAGAGCGCGTAAGAGCAGTTTGTATCTGCCTTTACACAACGATAAAAAAGTGATGTCTTGGCCATTCAAATATTTATTATTTTCCTATAAAATAAGTCCAAAGAACTAGGAGACAAGTTCAGTCGGAAAAATATATTTAAATGGCCATGATATTCACTTTTTTAAAAATAAATACACTTTTTTTGGTGAGAGTTTGCTTATTGCCTCATGTGCGGCATTTTCACCGCCACTGGACTTAAAATTGTTTTACGCGGTCGGTCTCGCACGCCCACCGAGTTATTGACGGTAGGTAACTTATGTCTTCGGGATGCCTAGTTTTCTTAACCGTGATCGAATGGCGAATGAAACCCGCACTAGGCACCCTGTATAGTAACAAGAAGTTTATCCCCGATCCGATCCGTACCCCTCGGGGAATCTAGTAGGGCACGGGGACACGCACTAGTGCGTGATGCTGTTGCCTCCAGAAAACCGCCGAAGGTTACTCGTTTCACACGGCTTGAGGAACCCATTAATTTCTAATTACGCTCGACCTAACAATGTTCGCTAATTTTTAGACCCATTTCACCACTATTTCATTTGTGCTAAAGACTTATTCATGTCCATTATCTTTGTAACATAATTGTCAGCAAAATCAACCCTCGGCTGGTAGAACTTTATGATATATAATATTAGAAAACAGTTTCTGAAAGATTTACAGTCTATAAACGTCGGGTTGGTACTTAAAAGGTTTTGTCAAGGATGCTTATACTAAGCAGTTGGCTATAAACCCCGTTAAACATTTTATTGATTTACAGTAATTTTCAATTAATCTTTCCCTTTCACACTTTCTCTCGCATATTGATCAAACGAACATTCCTATTTCGCCCTGTTTTAGATTTTATGATTCTGCAAAAGCTCCTAATTGCATGATTCGGAGTAAAAGCTCCACCTAAGTCATTACTTGAAACAGGTTGCTGTAATGAGAGATCTTTTGCAGTGTTGGATTCATCATAGACATATGGGGGTAATGACCAGGTACGGTCGGGGTAAGACGTCGTCTACCACCTTAAGATTGACATTCGGTTGCATGCACGTCACATCAATAATATCTGTTTTAGCTTGAAACAGCTTACTTATATTTGTTGGTATTTACGTTTAAGTAACAGAAAAAAAAATTAATACAATTAATCAGACAAAAATAATATTTGAAAATGTTTCGTGTGCAAACAACGGTAATTGAAGAAAAATAATTCATAATTTTGTCTCCCGGGGAGGGACGCCATAATCGTTATTTTTAAAATTAGTTCTCACATAGAAGTGGTTGTTTGCGATTGATAAACGTGCAGCTGTCTGAAATCACTAACATGGACTAGACGCTAAAGAGATAGAACTCTTCACCTGTAGTAAGCTACAGAATTAGCTATTTTATGTTGCGGATGTACCTAAGTACAAGTACTTACATCCCGCAAGGTCCGCAACATAAAATTTTCTTTAATATAATTTTGCGTATAAAACCCCTCTTACCTAGTACCAACTTCGCCATTAACTAAGCTAAGTCAAACCTTTAAGTAATCTGCTTTTGTAATCGACTGCTAACCGGTCTTACATTTCGAGGTCTTAAGGTTATATTATTCCCAGCGGTGATATATATTGCTCTGTATGGTTGATGTCTTAGTGGTACTTATTTGGTAGGTCTGGCTTGTTCTAAGTCCGCCTGGCTAACTATCACCATCATTAATGTTCTGTTTCATAAGTTAGCTAGCTAGTTCCTCAGTAGTTTGAAATGCGCTTCAATCGGCCTAATCGTAACTTATCAACATTACCACCAGTTTCTCAAAAACGTTTCTCAAAAATATCATACTAATATTATAAAAAGGAAAGCTTTGTATTTTTGTATTTTTGTTTGAAACGAATAAACTCAAAAACTACTGGGCCGATTTAAAAAAATCTTTCACCATTAGAATGCTACATTAGCGCTGAGTAACATAGGCTATATTAAAAAAATGTCCACCCGTGTTAAATAATTTTATTTGCGTTACGAAATGTGAACGTCTTAAGTGATATACCTAGCCAAGCTACGTATTTGTTTTTGTTATCTGAATCACAAGTTGCAAGGCCAGTGTCGTCTTTAGATAATATTATTGTTATGTTATGGTTAAGTCCAAGTACATCAATTAGGAAATCTAAAAAGCCAATATTGTTTTGTACTTAACTTCGGTTTTCACTATTTAAAAACATTTGATAGTTAAGGTGTTGTATTGAACGTTATGTAACATAGGTCAATAGATTTGGACCAAGTTGAAAATAACCTAGAAAAGTTTAGGTTACTTCTTAGTATTCAATTGTAAACTTTATAGATGGATTCGTAGAGAAACGCGTTGTCATTTAATAGGCACAAAGTTGCTGGCTGATTCCTGTTAGTGTTGCACTCGCAAACAGTAGCGAAACAATTGTCTGAGATCATTAGAATGGAATGTAATCCTAGTGTTCGCAAATTGTATGGGTCGAACCGGGATTTAGTGTAACGTACGTGACTGCTCAATAGACGAAGAGTCATCTATCGACATGTGCACGCGCAGCAGCTTTGTCCCTCGGCTCTTATCTCGAACCGGAGCGTCATGGTGACTATTATGTTTCCCCCATTCGGTTCGTTATTCGATACGCGTTGCGGCGCTAACGATTCCGTGTTTTGAGGTTTAGTGGAGGGCGTCTCGTGGAAGCAGGTCGCGGCGCCCTGCGGCCCGCTTTGTGGTCCGCTCGAGCGTGCCACCATCATCGGGCGTCGTGACCGCAAACATCGTCTCCGACGTGCAAACCTGTTCCTTGAACTGACGCTGTGGTCGCCGTCTCGGGCTCACTCAGCATTGCTCTCATGGCGTATTGCGATCGCGACTGCCGACGAATCGTTAATATAGGTACCTATACGATTCAAAGAAATTGTTCCATTGAGACTTCTTAATAAATGTCGATGTACTGATAATGATAACACACGATTTATGTTGCGAACAAAGCTCGGAGCTATAGGAATTAGTATAAAATCCCGTTTGGTCTCAGCTTTGCCCCCATTCGAGTCGTGCAACAGCCGGGGCGCTGCCGATGATTCATTTGCTCAACTTCGGCGCTCTAATCTCGATGCCAAATTTACTGCTGGGTTAGGACGTGCATACACTCGCTATGCGTTTATTGCTCTATATAATGAAAGTACCTACCTATTTATAGCATGTACACAGCTACCAATATTGCAAAACTGAATACCCATTTGTTTTCCTGATTTAATGGTGAAGCCACGGACTTTTTTGTCGAAAGCAAAATCTTGAATTGGTATGTGGTTAGTTCAGTTACTTACCTACTTTATGTGATTCAATTAAGAACATATATTTATTATTAATCGCCATGAGTGCAGAGGCTAGACAATTATAAAGTCATTAAGTGTTATGATATGATGTATTGTATTCAACCATTTAGCATATTAACTCATGTTTGTGTATCCTATTATAGGTAAGGTATATCTAGTTCGTTCACAGTTTAAAACATTACTCATAGGCGGTTCTGAATCATATCTGAAGACTATCTTAGACTTCCCTAAACTAATAGAACAAAGCGATCAATCCTGCCGGTTTACACAGTTAAGTTTCAACATTGCTACGTCAGCATGATTTACGAATATAATAACGAGATGACGGCCTTCGTGTAATGTGCACTTGAACCTCATCAGGTAATTTAACACCGATCGTTAATATGGCACATACCATCGGCGTATCGTCATTCACGGTGCAGTTCATCCGCTGCATCGCCGTTCTCGGAATCGTGTGGCGAAATGTCGTAGACGACACGACGCGGCTGCGTCCGCGGGCTGCCAGGTGCGATCACGATCCCAACATCACACGCATGCACTTTAGCATACATAATACACGCGCTGTGCAAACATAAACGCTCTCCAGACATAAATATTTGTTTCACTGATAATGTTGTTACGATAAACCTTCGCTAAGGGCGTACTGCACTGAGTGCAAAAAACTATGATGACTTTTTAAATCATTCTCAAACAATTGCTGAAAAATATAAGCGAATTATGTCAGTTTAGAATTTGTATTATTCTGTGTTTAGTAAGTGGATTATAATGGTTTAATTTCTGCTAAAATATTTTTATAAGCAAACAAAAGAAATGCAATGCAATATCTAAGCAAGCTCCACTTCTTAATCACTTTCATTTTGATATCGGAATGCCAGTGTACGATATTAAATACATTATATATATCTCCGATTGTACCAGTATTCAAATAAATCTTTCTATCAAAACAATGGTATCTCGATAGTACCATTAGCCCAGAAAATAACAGTGTTAAATGCTAGATAAAGTCAAATAATGATTATCGGACCAGCTGGAAAGCGTCCAAGTAGCGCCATCGCCACTAGCCTGTTGTGATCCACCCTTTGATTACAAAGCGATCATCTATTATTCTGACACGTTAGAAGCTTTAATGGGTGATATCTGAACCAAGTGAGAATTAGCTTACTTGTTAAATAACACTGCATTAGCAGCAAGAGGCAGT
The DNA here is from genome assembly GCA_949315975.1 of Eudonia truncicolella. Classification (NCBI taxonomy): domain Eukaryota; kingdom Metazoa; phylum Arthropoda; class Insecta; order Lepidoptera; family Crambidae; genus Eudonia; species Eudonia truncicolella. The sequence goes on along the minus strand of OX438830.1, from coordinate 14,499,288 downwards.
CATATTACTCGGATAATTGGATTCCCTATCGACGACACTTACAGGCAGCAACGTTAGTTATTTTGGAGGAAATTATTTGTATACTGAGCTTTATTGTTATTGCGAATTTCAAATAAACATCACTGACATTTATGTAATACAGTAAAATATGTAGAGCAAGGCTACTTACAAAGTTTTGTAGAGAATTGAAATTATTATCATAAAATTTCATGAGTGAAGTTCTAACTTGAGTACCTACTTGGCCTCTTTAGATTTCATTGTACAAGTTTCATTCATATTTTACAACAAAAGAAATGTACCTACATACATTAACATTTGTTTATTACTTTTTGATAATCGAGGTTTTGAGATTGGAGTTCCCTGCGGAGCTCCAAAGCCCGTAACTGTCAGGACGATAAGGCTGTTACAAGTTGTTGACGCTCGATCAATTCGAAGCTCTCACCATTGTTCAAGTTCATTGGGTCATCTCTGCTCATTCATAAAACTTTCTTATGCACGTTAGATCCGTTGAAAATAAATTTAATGATAATGCATCTGTTGCAGCAACACAAACGCCCATTAGAATATTCGAATGCAAGTTTCGGGATCGCGGTCGGTTGTTGCTCAAGCGTCAAGTGTCGTGGGCGTGGGTGGTTTCACTAATAATATACCAGCTGTGTTATCATCAGTGATCAGCTGATTGAATGACTCGAATTCTAGATTGCAACTTCTTAAATTACTCCTTGACCTTATCTGGAAAGTAGACGTTGCGAAAATTGTGGACACCTTTAAATAATTTTATGCCGCCCTATACTCAACGATAGCATCTGGAAAACAATTGACCTTAACCGTCCTTTATGTCGTCGCCGAACAGCCAGTACGAGCTAAGCATTTGCATATTGACTGGCAATGAGTGAAAAGGCTGGGGACGGCCGTGTCCTGTAATGAGACTGTACCGCACTCGAGACGCATGTAAATGAACGTTTGCTATCCGAGAACACATAACCATTGAAACATCTAGGGCGTTAAACTTACAACAACACAACCGTTTCAATACTCATAATGAATGGCGATGGGACTACTCGTGTCCATATTTCTTAACCTGCTCCTGGTAGGTATTTATCTATTTAACAACATTGTCAACTTGTGTGGTCATTACCAATGTTGCCGATTGCCTTAAGATAACTGGCCTCCTGCTTATGCTACTATAATAAAATTCGATACTGCTATTACTCAAACGGGGATTAAAATTTCATTTAAACTTTCGTTGAATTTAGGTGTTGTCACGTAAAAGAGATTTATATGTGTGATTATTCGATTTGAATAAATAAATTCAAAGATATTTACGTGGTAGACGGCGCGTGCGCACGTCGATGGAATCATGTATGCGTTAAAGATGCGTGCAATGATACACAGCCGCTGTGAATCAATCTGACGAGAACGTTATCTCTGATCGGCGCCCACTTCTCGAGGAAAGAGCTTTCTTTAACTCTCCGCGTACGTCGATCGCATATCATAAACATTCGTACGTTTATTCGAACACCGCTCACATTGCTGAATCCGCATATCGATCTCGTCTTGACCGCTTGTCACATCGACTACTTAATTATAGATGAGATAAGGAACCTGACAAGTGGTCATAGAATTTCGTATCGTATCATTCAACCTACGGCCATTCCGAACAATACATGTTACTCGCATTTTATTGAGGCCCTAATGAACCGCATTCATTGTCTCGCAATAGGGATAACTGTTCATCTGGTTGTTGTTTTATATTGCATATTATTGGAATGGTATTCGCTTTCTTTACTTTGTTATAATATTCACAATCGCTCGTTAAATGCGACTCCCACTCGGCATTCAGGCGATAATGATCTCGGATGAAGTATGCGTAGGTCGTGTTTATTGGTTATTGATGTTACCGTGAGCTTCGTCGCAACTAGCAGACAATGTTAAGTACGAATCGTGGAGTACCTAGTGTTTGTGACCTCGCTTGTCCGTAAACTTTGTAGACGAGATTAAGTCTTTGCAGCGTAATGCGTTATGCGCGTGCCAAGGATAACGGCGCAGGGTGTGGTGCTGAAAGTGAAATCCTAACTGGCTAACGAACCAACATGACGATGCACGGAGTTGATACGACGGATGATTTACGTTTGCTGTGTTCATTTACTATTATTTCATATAGAGTACTTATCATTTGCAACACGTAGAAACTGTTGGTAGGTAATATAATAATTCTCAATAAAACTTTTCAATCAATTTGTAAAATGTTAGAAAGACCTATTAAAATATTTGAATAAGAAAAGACCACCAACAATGTGCCTGTGCATTTGCTGCCGCTCTTAGCAATCTTGAATAGGGCCGGCCGTCGTTAACAACAATACCAAATTATTTTAAATTTGTACGCTGTCCTAGGAATTTATTACTCTTACAAAACCGCATCTACATAACTTGTAATGAAATATAGTTAACTTTGAAACAGCGTTCGGTAATGTTTCAAATGATGCAATTAATTTTGCAATAATTTTAAAGACCCTACATGTTTGTGCAGAAAAAGTGAGTGACATTCGAACCCACTCCTTCGGACATTCTAAGCCTATTTGGCTATCGTGGTTGTATCCGACTCGTGCAAATGTAGTAAACACTGTCCACTTACTTTGTAACCAAAGCGTGCCATATTCAATGTCAAATATCAGCGCCATTCGATCTTAACATTACTATAAATATCAAGGATCAATTAGGATTAGGCATGCTTTATTTATAAATATATGTACAAATGCGTAATTTTAAAAGTGCTTGTAAAGCTTTAATACAAAAAAACGGGACTGGTAACGGTAAAGGTACTGTATATTGCCGTATCATAAAATTTCGAAGGACTACCGTATTGATATTTTTAATTGTATACAGTACTTATGTTTGACATTGTATCGATTTTTATTAGCGCGGTGGACTACTTGGTTGGAAAAGTTATTCCACAATCATATTTAAAGTGTAGGGCTCTTACCTAAACAAGCAATCTAAAATCTTTACAATCCGATAGGCGTGTCAAAATAAAAAGAAAAGTAGAATATACAGTAATTCTACATTTACCGCCTTACTAAGGCAAATAATATTTTTGGTTATGGCAATTGAAACATGGGCCGTGCTACAGTCTCTCCAGCGGTGCCAAATTGACTACCGGTACATCGAAGTGTTGAAGTGTTTGTATGAAAGCGCCACTATGTCAGCCCGTCTTCAGGACCAGAGCTCGAAACGTATCCAGTAGCAGCAAGGAGTAACGTATCTAAATATGAAGATAGGCAGCCCTACTCGCAGCAGCCACTTGAGAGAGGCGCACTCTGCATGCCGCACGCCGGCGCGCACGATATCATTACGCTTCCGTGTATTACAGTCGCTGATGTTGCATAAACAGCGACTGAACGGCTAGACGAGCCCGCTAGACGGCCACACAGATTGTCAAGAGACATCTCTACGTAATACTAGTTATAGGTACCAAAGTTTAAACACTATTCCTTTGTCTGTTTGTCCTGTGTTTTACTATGTCTTTGTTCAACAGTATAAATGAGTGATGCTTTTTTGTTTTTCACTGTTCATTGAAAAATTACTTTCTATCAGGAGTCAGGATCAGGATAAACAAAGTTGAAAACAAAACATATTTTAATTATTAATACAGGTGTAGACATGTAGATGTATATGGAGATATTTATTAGTCAAGTTCATAATGAGGCAAGGCATTTGTAACATATTTTAATTCTAAGCGTATAATAGCTTAAGTATAATATTCGTCCAAATATTGTATATCCGTTTTGATTTATTGTAAATTATTTTACTACCCTCACCCTGAAAAGTTAAATCACCATTAACTTAATAGCGATGTCAATAGAGAGATGAATTATGATGAGTCAACGAGAAGGGTCAGGGGGGTAAGCACGAGCTCTTATAGCAGTATTATTGCAGTTGTGGAATAGAGACGCGAGTATATTCGCCGCTACACGCGTCTCGTTTTCACAACTGCAATAATACTGCTATAAGAGCTCGTGATTACCCCCCAGGACAGTTGCATGACTGTTTTTAAATACAAACCTATGAAAAGCCGTACGATCTCTATTTATAATTTGTGCTTATGTTGATAATGGTATATTATTTTTGAGGTGGGTAATAATTTGTCGAAAAACTCAAGTAATTTCAGTAGAAAAGCACAAGGCTGCACATAGCAGTTCTCGGAAAAAAATTGCGTGGCTCTAGGAGTACGATAAAGCAAATAATACAAAGAGGTCAGGACTAGTGTTTCATCGCAGTTTCCTTCCTGTGTACTATTAATTGCTGCTGTGCTTTCCACGAATTAAAAAGATTTTATATGTTAAATAAACGTATAATTCATTTCCAAGTAGCACATATTACTTGAATTACTTATTACGTATGTAACGATAAATGATTAAAGTCCGTTACCGCAGAGGTAACCTAAAATCAAAAAATATTATGGTAAACGTGAAAGGAGATGGCTTGTACCTACACTTATAAATGCATTGCCAGAGAACTTAATCAAAAATTCTACCTCCAGAAACAGTCTAAAAATAAGACTTAAAAAACATTACCTCTCCCTTTGTCCATGATGTTTATTACCCTATCATTTTTATCTGTATGTTGAAATTAAATTGTACCTAGATGAGTACCTATCTTATTCTTTTAATGGGTGAGACATGAATTTCGACTTCTAGGTAATATTAATAAAAAATTGTTAATATAAATAAGTATTATTATGTATTAAAAAGAAAAAAACTCATAGCTGCTACATATAAGTACCTATAAATAAGACAATAGCTAACATGCAAGTGTTAATTACTACGTTCTAATTATAAGCTAAAGTAAACTAAAGTAATCTAAGGTAATCTAAGGTAAACTAGGTATAACATTGTTATCCAACGAGAACTGCTGCCGATAAACTGCATGCGCCGTTTGGCAGACTTTTATTATGTTATAGTATAAGTTTTTCTGAAATAATAAAAAAAAAAAAAAAGGTAATGTGTAATTGCAGAACTGATTCGTCATTTCATAGCAAAAGGCAGTTAAAAGTTCATAATGTTCTATATGACGAGCCAATATGGCTAAAGTGAGTGTGACGTAGGGTGCTGAAGTCAAACGATTTATGCTCGCGCATCTGCCCTCACTAATTCGGATTTACGCTCAGCATGTGCCGGTCTAACCCCAGCCCGGATTAGCTCCGATGTCCCAATGATTTGGTGAAATCTGATGACAATTGTTATTGTTGATATATGACACCGCCATATTGTTTGCGCCGCCGCCGCCGGCGACGCTGTTTTTATCTGATTAGGCAATCTAAATTTGGCTCGTTGTTCTTCTGCCCTCCACTCACCTTACCTAAATCTTGATTCTTTATTGTCATCTGAAATAACGGCTGTTGCTAAATACTCTTTCGTTGATGCTTCAATCGCGAAAGCTTTAGCTTTATAAAAAGCGACTAATAATATTCAATAAGTTAAGCTAAATAAGCCTTCTGAGTTTCTTGCCAGCTCTTCTCGGTCGAAGGCTCTCCCAAAATTCGATCTGGTGGTAGTTCAGTAGTTTAGTCTAAACAAGATTTTTATTATTATTTGGATTTTGTAGTTTTGACAATAAGTGCATGTGAGCCTTATATTGAGGAGCTCGATGGCGCAGTGGTTAACGCACCTGGTCTGCGAGTGCTGAGGTTAAGCAACTTTCGCAAAGGCTGGGCATCGGATGGGTGACCAAAAATTTATCATCTCGAGCACCTCCGTGCTTCGGAAGGCACGTTAAGCCGTTGGTCCCGGCTGCATTAGCAGTCGTTAACAACCACCAATCCGCACTGGGCCCGCGCGCGTGGTGGTTTATGGCCCGTTCTCCCTATCTATTTATAGAGAAGGCTCGTGCTCCAGCAGTGGGGACATAAATAAGCTGATGATGATGATGATGAGCCTTATATTGAATATATTATTTGACTTTGAATTTAAGAAGCCACATAGGTATATTATCTTTTATAGGTATATTAAATAGTTATTTTCTGTGCTGTATCTAAAGGAACGGTCCGAAGAAACGTCTCTAGTTCAGACTGTTGTCGCAAAAAACATTTGTAAGCAACCTGCATTCAGACAGCGTATTATTTAAATGATCGATCTCTATAGACTCTTGTCATGTTAAAGACACTGGGTGACCGTATATAACTTTTAATTTCTATCCAAAGTTGTTTCAAGATTAGAATATAGTTCATTTGAACCAGGCCAACGTTGGACAAACTCCTTATTGGATCGGTAAATAGAGGCTCCATAAACTGCACTATTTCAGACTGATTATATTTTCTTAGGATTTGTTTTATGGATGACTTACAACTTTACCCAAATACAATATTATAATAATATCGAATGTAAATGTGTCTTGCGCACTGATTTGTATGGAGGGCTGAAATATTTTTAATATGTTTTACATGGTTTTGAGAAAGCAGTTGAGTATTATGATGCATACTCAGAACTCGGAACAGAACCTTACTCTTCTGTGACCTTACCAAGAAATTCCCTAATAAAATAGGTCCTTCCAATTTTATGCATTTCTTATAGATGATTGGTTTTTTTTCTCTTTCAGGCGGAACTGGTGGATATGCGAGCGGAGCTGGTGCAGGCTAGAGCCGCGTCTATCGGTAAGCACTACTCAATAGTTTTTGTTTTCAATAGCTATTTAGATTTTTTAGGAGAGACTTCGTTGATTGCCTATAAAGGTCTTTTTTCAGCGTCACCCGTCTTTTTGGGGGGCAGAGAGAAACTTAAAGGGTTCCTTAAGCCGAGGGATCGAACACCATCAGAGGGTTTCTAAAGGGAATGGCAGCATACAAGCGCGTCACCTTATCCTCCTAGATTCTCCAAGGGGTTTAGATCTGATCGGGAATGTTATGATTCTATTTAAACTTAACCTTAGCTTAGAATGGAGACCGAATTTAAGACAGTAAAATAATTATGCTTACGTAACATTAGGTAGGGTCTAGGGAGACCCTAAAAAAGACCCTAAAGAGTTCTTTACCTTACCAGAAAGTAATTACTTTTTTTGCCTTGATAACACACCGTTTTATATTCGTCTGTCAAATAGTATACTATTAGTATACTATTTTAGTATACTATATAAGTATAATCTTTGACGCTGGAGACAAATGAGACAATAATATAGCTTTAATGTTGAGTAAACAGGATTGTTAATAACCATAACTTCTGTGGTTCCGTCTAGTAACGGTACTTCCACATCGAAATATGCCAATTTTCTTATTTATAAATAATAAATTTTATTTAATTACACCGTGTTTATAGGTGAATTTTATGAACCAGCAGTTATAGTCACCATAAAATGTATTAGGAATGCTAGGCATGCCTCCTAGGAAATTACGTAACTGCCACTCGATTGTGTTCGAAAGCTTAGTTGTTTATTTAATAGCTTTGCCGTCTATTGATGTATTAATGAATTAATTATTTTTTATTTTTGTTCCATGTTACTTTTCGAGATTACTTTAATTATAATTATTTTTTAATGTTTTTTTATACGTTATGAATTTTTGTTACTATGCTGTTACTATCTTTCATGAGTCTGACATAATCACAGAGTCTTAAAAAAGTCATTATCTTCAGCCTACAACGAAAGTTCTTACACCTACATCCTAATCACTAACGAATCGAACGAAACAACGAAGACTACAATTGATATTTAATACACCTATTTTCGTAATATAACTCTGTGTTTCGACTTAACAAATATAGTATCATCAAACAGGTGGGTGTCAAGACGGCGGAGACGGCGCGGGCAACGTACCCGAGGCGGCGCGCGCACGCTCCGAGGCGGCGCAGCTGGCGCGTGAGAACGCCGCGCTGCGCGAGACTGTTCTGGCGCTGCACTCCGAACTCTTTGGCGCTAGGTAAACATATGAGGATAAGGGTGATACTGCATTGAAGCTAAGCTGAGCTGAGCCGAGCTGTAAGAAATTAACTAATAGTGTCCCTTTATTTAAACTGCTCATATCAGCTCCGTTGCAGTGGACAGTGGGTAGCGGAACAGACATGAGCGGCATCGTATTTCTAAGGAAAACCGTCACGTCGGTTGAACTGCGTGTAGCTGGGCAGAGCCGATTGGCGCGGGGCAGAGCGGGACAGTGCGGAGCCGAGCGGGGCTGTACGGAGCCAAGCGGGGCTGAGCTGGGCTGTGCTGAGCTGAGCGGGGCTGTGCGTAGATGTGCGGAGCTGTGCAGAACTGTGCGGGGCTATGCGGAGCAGGGCAGTGCTAGTTTAGGTGCGGTTAAAGCCACTCCCCCCAGCTTACCCCAGCTCAGCTCAGCTTCTATGGAGTGTCACACTAAAAGAGGTTGCATTATACAAGCTATATTCGTGTTAAGACGGCAGCGAGAGAGAACAGACCGTGCAGGCGCTGATACCTAAACATCAAAGATCAAAAAGATTCAGACTTCTGCTTAGTGGCGGATGTCAAGTCAGCGGCTCGCTATAATGCTTGCCCCGCAAGAGATTATTCTGGCTCTGCGTTCATCCTTGGTAGATAAAAAATAAAATTCTCTGAAGACATTAAAAGAATATCGTTAAATTATCCATAACTAAAGGTGGTAGTAAAACATAATTAGATTAATAAATTTAAAGCAAATAAAAATTACTGTTTACAGGTTAGCTACAAAGTACTTGGATAAAGAACTGGCGGGCAGGATACAGCAGTTGCAGCTGTTGGGCCGGGACATGCGCGCTGAAGTCAGAGACTCGCTGTGGGCTCAAGTGAGTACACTTACTTACTGACAGTACTTTGTTTAGCGGAACAGACGACTCTTTAGTTCTTAAATAGTTTTTGTTGCCACAAAATACTAGGGATCGTTGCAATAATCATTCGATTTAAAGTAAAGATAATTCTGCCTCAGAATTTGTATATTGCTCTATTAGGTAGAAGCAGAGATCCTATTGCAGCGGCACAAGACCCTCGTGCGGGTGTGCCGCGGCGCGTCCCCGCGGCCCGCCGCGCCGCCCGCGCCCCGCGCCGCGCGCCGCGCCCGCCCCCGCACCGTGCGCGTGCGCCGCTCGCCGCATCTAGGCCTCGGCATCTCTGTTACGGTATGAGCCTATCTTACTGTAGCAGTTCATGGGCTTTATTTGGCCTTCGGTAACATTAAGAAACCTAAGCAGTGGCTTAGTATTGCACGTAATTAAGTTGTCAACCCATTTTGTTGTTGTCGCCCAACAACAACAACTAATAACAAGAGATGAGGCACTTTTGTTTCCATATTTACTCGCTTCCCTAGACGGTCTTAGAAAATACATGCTTGTGGTACCTAACCTAACCTAACCATCGGCATCTTCGCTTCGACAAGCCAACGACTGTCAATCTGATCAGAACTGTGTAGTAAAAATAATAAAAATAAAAATAAACCTAAATTTGCACGCATCATTTTGTAGGACTAAGATAATTATTTTGATGAATTAGATTTATATTTTTCACAGTAACTGAGTTCATTGTGTCAATTCTGTAGGGCGGAAGAGAACACGGGGTGCCTATTCTAATTTCCGAGTTATTATATATTATTATATATTAGATTTATATTTTTCACAGTAACTGAGTTCATTGTGTCAATTCTGTAGGGCGGAAGAGAACACGGGGTGCCTATTCTAATTTCCGAGTTGGAAGCGGGCGGGCCGGCCGCTCTCACTGGAGAGCTTTACGTCGGCGATGCTATACTCGCTATCAACGACGTCGATCTCACACAGGTAAGTTTTAAAAATTAAAAATTTAAGCCTAAATCTCTTACACAACAGCCTTTGTTTTACAAACGTTCATTTGAAAGTGTACTTTATTTAGCGCATCATAAATAACAAAATGGGTTTATTGTGTTGTGGAGTGGGTGTAAATGGGGTCAACTTCAAATCCATGTTTGTAAATGCTGAAAAAACTTATTTACTTTTACAGGCCTGCCATAAAGAAGCGGTACAAGCGTTGCAAAGTGTAAAGGGTGACTGCGCTCTCTGCGTGCAATTCATTGCGACAGACGATGACGATCGACTTTCAGAAGATAATTATAGGTACTACACTCTCCAAAGTGTTAAAATTTGACAATTTGCTTGACTCGGTTAGAACAATGACTCTATAAAAATTCATGGTATATAACCAAATATAATTGCTTAATATTGTTAATTTTGCATATCTTTGTACACAATATGACAATGTTATTTTTTGTATTAAAAAAACTGAAGCTTCCTGAAGCTTCAGCTTCATCGCCGTCCATGGTATTCGTTTTCCATTATGCGGGCCGTATTATCGTTTGCCGGCTTAGGGCTGATTTTTCAATTGTCAGTTAAAGTTTATTCATTGAATAATTTAGACATACTGACAGATTCTCTTTAGAAAATATGTCACAATGACAATGTTATTCGTTGGATAAAACTTATCTGATGATTGAAAAATCGGGCTTTAGTAATATAAAAAATGTTAACCATTGGTGGGCAAATGCATTCATTATTAAAATTAAGTCAACGCTACAACTGATTGATGGGTGTTGGCCTAAATCACCACGCTTGCCAAATGTGGGTTGGCGCTTTGCTTTGGTGGGCTAACCGTGTTTCAGCTTTGACCGACCTGGGAATCGAACCCAGGACTTCTCGTTACCGAACCGAGCGCTTAGTCAGCCAAACAACGAGGCCTTAAAAAAACTGATTTCTTTTTTTATACCCACAAACTTTTTAATGATTTTTGTAATACTTAACTGTAAATTGAGTCGATAGTTGGTGTTGTAATAGATATTTGTTTTGAATCCTGGCAGGTTCCCCCTGTACCCCGAGGACGGGCCGGTGTTCTGCGCGGAGCACGACGGCTCGGGCGCCACGCCCACCGCCCCGCGCACGCCCGACTACCACAGGCAACGGCATATACTTACTTTATACGTATACATGCGGCGAGAAACTTAAAGGGTTCCTCTAGCCGTGTGAAACGAAACATGTCAGAGGTTTCAGAGGTTTTCTAGGCATCACGGCGTGATGATCACGCACTAGTGTACGTGCACAGGCATTTCATTAGATACAGGCACGCACTATCGTGTCCCCGATCACTACTAAATTCTCCGAAGGGTTTGAATCAGATGAGAGCGAAACAACCCGAGTGCGCCTCAGGCTAAGACCTGGGTCGTGGTGGTGGGTAGAAATATCCAAGTACATGTCTGTAATTGGTATAGAACGCGTGTGTGCCTGCCCTTCCCTCATCGTACCCTCGTTCTACGAGTACGGTGTCTTGGGCCTAAGCGAGTGTGCATGTTTAGTGTATCATGAGAGTGTGTTGATGTGTCCTTTAGTAGTGAAGGAGATTATCCTACATTAACACGTATGAAGTACTACTTAATTGAAACGAGAAAAATCCCTACTTTTTGAACATAATATATATCCGATAGAACCAACATTTCGGAATTTGTATGCAATGCAACAGATGCAATTTTTTATTTTCATCATCATCATCATCTCAGCCAAAAGACGTCCACTGCTGGACAAAGGCCTCCCCCAAGGATCTTCACAACGATCGGTTTTGTGCAGCCCGCATCCAGCGGCTTCCCGGGACCTTCACCAGATTTTTTATTTTACTTACGGGGCATTCCATAGTGTCTGGTGGGACAGTTTACTCTAGAATCCCTAATGTTTAGACCTGTAACTTTGTATTTTGATCTAATATAATGATCAAATAGATATTTTACAATAGATTATGAACCGACTTATAAAACTTTTACCGAAAAAAATAACTCATAAATATTTTGGTGATATTTTAGTGGTTAAAGAAGTGTGACTGGTGTGACACCCCACACACGACTTTAAAGTTCATACTGACACCCCCCACCAACCTTACGGTTACTGGATTACGGTTACTTATGGAAGTCTGACACCTAACTTTGGTGTCAGACTTCCATACGCAAGCACATGGGACCATCTACGTCAGGTCATAACGCCGGATCAGGACGCGCCGAAGCGCATTCTTCATCCGGTACTTTTAAGACTAGTGTCTCGAGCGAGTTGCTCCGTGGACACGTATAGTCCACTACCTAATATCCAGATAGGTTACCGGAGCTGTAAGCTCGCTCACTTCTCATTGCACCAAAAGCACAACTTGCAGTTCCACTGCTCGGTTCTTCAACTCTAAAGCTGACTACCAAATGTCCTCTTTGGTGGCGGAGTTGTAAGCCCACTCACTTCTCAGTACCCATCCAGGCAACTCATCAGTTCCAAAATCCTACGCAGCTGATTCAACCGGAGACATTGCATCTAGCGGGCGCCTCCACTAGTTATCCAGACTAGTGCCGGAGAAGTTGGAAGCCTACTCAATGAAAACCAAACTCAACTTGGTTTTCACATGGTGGGACAGTCAAAAATACCTCACCTCCGCCTTCTGCACTATCAATCGAGATTTTAGCCAAAATACTATACATAGCCAGATGTCTTTTACTATGCTATGAAATGATTAAATAGACTACAACAGAATCTAAAAATTAGCACCAACTTTAGTTTCTACAAGAAAATATAGAAAGTAGAAATTGTGACTGGTGGGGACAAGAAGTACGAAATATGCCAAAAAATTTACTCGTTTTTAGAATTCAGAATTGTTTATTAATTATTGAACCAATATTATAACGAATTAACAATTATTATTAAAATCTTTGAGAAAATTAACATAGTACTTTCTCATACTAAATCAATGTAATAGTTTTTTCTCTAGATTTCCTTTTTCGCTAAGCAGCATTCATCTTAAAAACAGAAAAAACAATTACACTCACAAAAAAGCATAGAAACAGGCTAGAAATGTTTAGAAAAGTCCATAACATGTTTTACAAAAATGCCCCACCAGTCACTGTGACCGGTGTGACAAAAATTAAAACCACCTCTTTTCCACCCTTTGACATATTGCACCAGAAAAATATGCTAAACAGTTAAACAATTAGCCAAGTCTTACTTTCCAAAAAGCTCTCTTTTAGTACAACGCATTTTGAGGTAACAAATACAACTTTTGTATGTTTTCGTGTGACTGGTGGGACATGCTACGTGCTTTTTGTATTTATGGGTTTTAGATTAAAATTCTTACCATTTCCTCTGTATTTTTAGCCCAAATTAAAATTCAAGAAATTCGTATTAGGTACTCCGACGCTGCTTGGTTGAAAATGTTATTCAAAATAGCCGGAAACAGTATCGCCAATATGGCGTACAAATCGTACGATTCGTTCACAAAAACAACAACTTGTCATAGTGAAAAAAATATTTAACCCTACAACCACAACAACAGGGTCGTGGGTGACCCCACGTCTTGATTTTTCTATTTATTTTTGCGAGAGATATACATAAAAACTTGTGCATGTTGTCTTAGTACCTACCGTTTTTAGCTATCAGTAGCACGTGCCACTTTGCTAAGTGCGCACGTTCTATAGTTCTTGAGTAATCACTTCAAGTGCTCGTTGCTTTTTATGTCCTAGGTCTAAAGACAGAAAGGGCAGAGAGCGATGTGTGAAGTGTTCGAGAAATCTATGTGCACAGCATAGGTTACTGATTTCTTCCCAGTGTGTTTAGTAAGGGTTTTTTTTTTCATAATTTTTGTTTCTAAAAGTTCCTTAAATATCCAAGGACATGTATTTTGTTTGTTAAAGGCAATTAAAGTTTATAGTGTTCTATAAAAAGGTATTTTTATTTGGGGTCACCGGCAACCCATTTTTTTTTTTTTAAACAAAATATCATGTTGTGGTTCTAGGGTTCATCTTGTTTTTTTTCTAATTATTTTTTATAGATCATATAAATTTAACTAATATACATTGCGTTAAGAATAAATTGGTTATAATCATATCAATTTAAGAAAATAACTCATTTTCCCATTTCCCGTGGAATGCCCCTTACCCTTTTTAGGATTCCATAGGCATCCGTTTAGAGTCAAGTTCGAACCTGCACCCATGACATGCCGGGTCAGGTGCACTGCCAACTATGCTATCGTGGCTCAATCCAACTCGCCGAAATTAATCAACACTATCTACTTTGACTTTATAAGCCAAAGGAGCTCTGGGCATTCAATGTCGACACCTAGTTTTTCATATTACAACATATTTGTTGTATGTAACAGGGCGCCGTCCGAAGCTGGTTCGCTGAGCTCGGGCGGGTCGGCGCACCGCTACCCCGACTACGTGGTCGGGAACAGTTTGGGCCACCTCGGCAACCTCAGCAACCTCAGCAACCTCGCCATACTAGACATGGACGACGACAACATCAAGGTCGACGCGCGCATACAGGTCGGCGACACGATTAAGGCTAAGCTTGTGTTAACACGCAGGTGACGTTGCACGGCACAGTGCAGGTTTTGCAGGAAAGGCCAGTTGGGGCAGACATAGGCCGCGGACGCACGCTGCGACGCAGCCAAGTGACACGGCACAGACACTTCATTCACGTCCTAGCTAGTAGAATTAACGTTTTAGAGTTGATGAACAAAATGAGTTCACGAGTCTGATAATGAAATTAATGAGTTGTTGCTACTTATAGTTTGGCAAAGTGATTATCTGAAAAAACGTTCTACTAACGGAGAATTTGTACTATTGAGAGAGTTCTATTATTGTTCTGTCATTGTAACAAAATTCTAATAAAATGGTAAAAAACCACGCGTCGACACGCACGCAGCTCTCAGCACGTCCATGCATTACAAAATCTGCTCTGCGCGGAACTGCGTCACCTGTGTTTCAGCATACGCTTAGCCTAATTGTTGTACTTTTATAATACAGGTTGGGGGAGACAACTCATTTTATTTTTGAAGTTTTAATTTCTACAGAAAAAAAAATATCTAACAAGACAGTTATTTTCTGAATACCTAAAGTTCTATCATCATAATATAGCATTGAAATGAAACAACTTTTACGGATCTACTCGTGTTTATTGTATATATTAGATTTAAATAATGTTTACAAAACAATATAATATAGCATTATTTCTTTTTGGCCGGCACTTTCATATTTGGACCAAAAATGTATGAAAACAAATAAATGTCCTTTTGTTGCGAGCTTAGTTTAACCGCCTCTGCGGTCTAGTGGTTAAGACCACTGGTAACAGACCCAGAGGTCCCGAGTTCGATTCCCAGTGGAGGGCACATGTTTGTGTAGTCAGTTTGGTTGGTGGTTGGGCTTGATTGTCCGTCTGGCTAGCTACCACCATCTTATCTAAATATGTCGCCATAACATCAACGTATGTAGCACTGTTGTGTTCCGGCAGCTAGAGATAAGATAGCCAGTGCCTCAGTAGTTGAGGATTCCGGGTGAACTGATCATCAGGTAAGAGGAAGGCCAAGTACCCGTCAAAAAAAATGAAATAACTTCGAATAAACGTGCTTTCTTTTGTTCCAGCCTACCTTAAGCGTGGGCGTGGGCGTGGGCACGCGCGGTGGCGTGGCGGCGTCGTCGGAGGAGTCCGCGTCCACGCCGGTGCACGCGCGCCGCCCCAACGCCAAGAAGAAGCGGAAGCCGCAGGTAACGCTCTGTTCACGAGAGGACATAAAAGTCAATCAAAATGTACCTTGCGGAAAAACTCTGAGCGGAAAGAAGTGTACAGGAATAAAACAAAATGCTGCATAGGGCCGCAGGAAGTTTTGTGCAATGGAATAAACTAAGATGGCACTAAATTATGATGATGATATTATTAATGACAGTTAAATGTTATCGTAATTTCAAGTACATGTTTTTAGTAGTCAATTTACTTTTTATCTTATTTATTTAAAATTTACAAATTTCTGGTTGGGGTAATATTTTTATTTTAAAATGATAATCTAAATAGAACTGAATATCGATACCTTATAACACCTATACAGATTGGACAGGGTTTTACGTGATATATGTTATGAAATGTTAGTGAATATGTTAGTGTTAGTTTGAAGTGAGTGATTCAGTGAAGAGCTCGATGGCGCAGTGGTTAACGCGCCCGGTCTGCGATTACTAAGGTTAAGCAACTATCACAAAAGCCGGTCATCGGTTGGATGACCAAAAACTTATCAGCTCGAGCTCCGTGTTTCTGAAGGCACATAAAGCTGTTGTCCCGGCTGCATTTGTAGTCGTTAACAACCACCGATCCGCACTGGGCCCGCGCGGTGGCATATGTCCCGTTCTCCTTATCCATCCATAGGGAAGGCTGGTGCCCCAACAGTGATGACATAAAATGCGCAGGCGACGATGAATGCATATTCGCTGGTACAGTTATGTTTCGAGTTGGTCCCTGAGTTGAGCGGTTCCCGCAGGACTGGCGCGCGAAGGGTGCGTACCGCGCCGTGGCGCGCGAGCCCTCCGACGGCGAGCCGCCCGCCGAGCCCGCCGAGCCCGCTGTAGGTACGGCCACACCCTACTGTTATTTTTATTATAGACAACATCACATACGTCGTTCTGACCCTAAGTTAAGTAGCTAAGGACCACTTGCG
This sequence comes from Eudonia truncicolella, assembly GCA_949315975.1. Taxonomy (NCBI): domain Eukaryota; kingdom Metazoa; phylum Arthropoda; class Insecta; order Lepidoptera; family Crambidae; genus Eudonia; species Eudonia truncicolella. Next base: position 14,482,854 of record OX438830.1, on the reverse strand, counting down.
CATTCTAGAGTTATAATATTTAACTCAAGGTTAGGTGCTAGTCCAAGGTAAATTAAATATTTTTCTTGCACTGGTAAGAGTTAACAGTAAACCCCAGGTTAAAACGATAAATATTTAACCCGCCCAAATCGGACGGTTAAGGTCCTCAAGTCTGTGTTTATTTATGAAAATTTGTGAGGTTTTTATTTATTTTAATTACTTATATTATAGTAAATTAATTTATTTACTATAATATCACAAAGTAAAGAACTATCGCTACTTGAAATATTTGGTTCACGTAAACGACATTTTTTCGTATCCATTGTAAAGACATTTATTAATTCAGTTATTATCACAAATTAATACACAAGGCGAGAAAAAGCAACAACCAAACCAAACATCGATGACAATAAACACAAACACGACAAAAAACGGCATGATCATTTGAAATCCGACCAAACAGAGATGTATATTTAATTCATTCATTATTAGCTCTATTTTATTTGGCCGCATGTTAATAGAATGAATGAATGAATGAATGAATGAATGAATGAATGTGAGAATAACTGTCAAATGAGCCAACATTCAAAACCGAATTTCTGGGTTTATTTTCATGGATGCAATGCAAGGTCCTCCGAGTTAAAAATTTTATAAATTAACCGTGAGTTAGTAAACTCGGAGTTATTTGTTTATCTCGACATTATCGTGCAAGAGGCTTAACATTGAAATACTATTAGTGGCGATAAGGCGGAAATAAAAACTCTCATTACCCAGTTTTCTTCTACACAGAGGATTAGCTTTTATTTAAACTGGCAAACGAGCATACAACCTTTCTGTTCAGCTGTCCAATTTGATTCTGGACCTACGCCCAGGTCTTCAAGTTTCATCAAAACTAAAATATGGCCTCTACGTTTCCTTCTTGATATCTTATTTAAATTTAGACCGATAAGGTGCAAATCGCTAGATGCTTAAATATCAAACAAATAAGTAAACTTTAAATCTGTAGGAAATGGATGAAACTAGACGGCGCAGTGGCTAGGACGTTCGAGTAGCGTTCTTAAAGTAAGAACCTTTCGCAATGCCGGGGCACCGGATTTCAGTTCCTCCATGCGTCAGCAGATGGCACGTTAAACCAATGATCTTTAAAATCTAACCCGTATTGTTAATGCGAAAAGACTGGCACGTTTGTCGGACGATGCTAGATTGGTGATGATATGATTGGGTGTGTGCAGTGCATTAGCGGAGTCTGACGCGTTGCCGGGTGAGGTGCACAACCTGGTATATGGTCCTAAAAGTTGGCCAAAAATATTTGTTACCCTACAATGTTTTATTTCAGTTTTAGCTTGGAATAGGTAAAAAAAAAGGCATACGTAATATACAAGTATTTATTCGTCATTTTCGTCATCATCTTCAAAACTTACATTTAAAATGTCACTTTCTAGTAACAAATTTAGAACATCAGCCGAAAGTGGGGGTGTTGGATGGCGGTCGCTAGCGCTTTGTGTTTTTTGTTATTGTTTGGAGCGGTTATACTAGTTTTTTGGAAACAGTGGCTTAGAAGGAGTAGAACTAATTTAAAAAAATATATTTTGGCCAATTTTAAGGATCAGTCTGTGCGGTGGTACGATTTTCTCACGTGTTATTTTCCTATAGGCTAGATAGGCTTGCAGTGGAACGTTTCTTGTGTGGTGATGATATGAGTTTGTGTATGTGTGTGTGAACAGCGGAGTTGCCGGCACGCGGTGGTACTATTTCCCCATGTGGGATTGTTCATATGAGGAAAATAGCCATTGCATGCAGTGCATCGGTGATTTGAAAATTTATAATTACGTGAACTCCATATTATAGTTTCTTTATTTAGGTATTTACCGTTCGAGATTTGAATCTCAAAATAGGCACTCGTACTTACGAGATTACTTAATTACTACTTGATATCAAAGTGTAAGAATTATTGTTACCCGGTTAAAAAATGGCTTCCCAAGAACGTTTCTTATCTGGTGATGATATAGCAATGTGTGTGCAGTAGCGGGGTCCGCCCCGCCGCCGTCGGCCGCGACGCCGAAACCCGCCACCAACGGCGACGCGCGCCCGCGCAGGGAGGGGAAAGGATTCAGGTAATACTCGCACGCAGGTTACACACATTTGACGAGTGTCAAAGTAAGTGAGACGCTGCGAAATACTTACTATACATACTGCAAATAATTGATACTCCTTTTTAATTAATAATTTCCTTGAGCGATAATTTAAATGTTTTAATATCCCCTTAGGTATTTACTGAGATCTCACGCGGAATTCTTGCTAACTCGGTCAATAAAACCAGTACTATTTCACATTAATCTTCGAAGAAACAATTTTTTTTAAATAATAATTTAAAAATGAATATATTTACTGGTAATACTATTTAATATGTAAGAACGTATATTGTACGCAGTTATACAATCAAAATGTATATTTCTTATAACATGACTCCACTTTCCCACCAAGAAGTTTCCTTTAAATATTATATTTATTTTATTACAATACACGTTAGTCTGAAACCTACATATTTTTGTGTTAGTTATAAATCTGTTACTTACTTGTTTTTTATTGTGTTATTGTTATGTTGTTGTGCAGGTCAACCCTTTAACAGGCAATTAATTGAGATAGGATTGAAAACCAATGTAATATTCAAACATGTTATGCCCGTTTAAGGGTTCAATGTATTCTATCTTTGTTTACAATACTACGTTATGCCCCAACAGGATAGGGTCCGCGCGGCGCGTAACAGGCGTAACGAGCGTGACTAACGCGCCTCTAGTGAACGGCGACGCCGAGCGCGGCAAATTCCCGCGCCTGCTGGCCGGCGACGGAGACCCGGACTTCGGCACCCCCGTCTGAGGCCTCCGCCACTCGGGGCTGGGTTGCGACGTGGTTAGCGAGTTTCTAACACATTGCAAGTTGTCAGTGATCGGAGTAGGCAGACTATAGAAATCTATACTATAGAAGATTATTTTGGTGCACGGCTTGAGAAAAAGTTTCTCTGCCGCCCACAAAAAGTCCGGTTAAGGCCATAGGTGGCCAACAGCAATTATTTAAAAAAAAGACATACTATATTTGGACACAACATAGGGCTGTTGTTACCACCAGTTACTAGTATTTCCGAAAACTTCTTTTACTGAACGTTTACTGAACTACTGAACGTTTCCTGAACTACTGCACGTTTACTACTGAACGCTTAGATTACTTTAAAAAAAATAAGGAGGCAAACTCAGAACGGAGTATGGCTGAGAAGAAGAAAGAAGAATAAATAAATATTTATAAAATACAGTGAAAAAATTAAAGGAATTGGACCTGGGTCTTCCGCAATCCGGGCGACTGCACTGACCATTATGCTCCTGGCTGGGTCGGGTAGGCATTTAATTTTTTCCCTATATTTTATAAATATTTAATTCAGCTGCAATGCAGCAATTAGCACTTAAAATATAAAAAGTAAGAAGAAGAAATACCTACTCATGGGGTGTGGATTCAAATCCCGCTCGTGGAATTATTTAAACACTTTGTCTTCTTTCAAATTGTAATTTGTTCACAATGTAATGCAATGTAATGCAGCAATTAGCACTTAAAATATAAAAAGTAAGAAGAAGAAATACCTACTCATGGGGTGTGGATTCAACCGCGCGTGGAATTATTTAAACACTTTGTCTTTTTCCAAATTGTAATTTGTTCGCAAAATTATATGTAAATAATCACAATCCTCAAGTTGTTAAAAATTTCGAAGTACCGGTGCCAAATTCAATGATATTAACAGCTCCATGTTGTGTCCCGTCGTGAAATCCAGGCAAATATAGTCTACCTATTCCCATCAGTGTACTTTATAATACGGAAGCCTGTCGAAGGTAACAAACGACGCAATGAACGGAAAATCGCGCGCCATATCGCAAACCGCTTGAGTTCGTGACGGATCCCGGCGGCCGGCTGCAGACACTAAAGCGTTCTAATACTCTGGCATGAGTAGCGTCGTTGTCCAACTAATCCAACTAATCTGCTATGCGATGATGATTAAGCGTATACTTTAACATTTATATATTTTCTTTTAAACCGGCAAACGACCGTACGGACTTATCACAAAAATGCTGCCTGACGGCAAAAATAGGTACACACGCCTACACATCACTACCACAAATAGACATATATCCTCAATAGATTTATTATAACTATTTTACGTGAGAAACACCGTTCTTTGAGACTTATTATAACCATTTTACGTGAGAAAAACCTTTCCTTGATTGGCGGTGCTATCTGTAAATCCGGATACTGATCTTTATATCTATGACATATGGTTGAACATTTATTGAAGAAATTTGACAGTTTTGGAGTGATGTGCAGGCGTCTGGGTGCCTAGTGCGAGTTCCATTCGCCATTAGATGACGTTAACGAAAACAAGAATTTGTATGGCATATTTCGCCAGGAGGCGCTGCTTCAATACCATACTAATTTTCGTTTTCGTAAACGGAACGCATGAAAACGGATAGTAAACAAAACTCAAACTGGGCACCCTGTACGCCGTCGGCGGCGTGTAGGGTGGACACAATTCAATTGTATTCTAGGCGGATTACTATCTAGCAGGCAACCGCTAGATAGTAATCTACCTAAAAAATGTCTTGCAAACGTTTTCAAGTAGACCGGTTTGTCGTAGAGTGCTTACAATTTATTTATATGAGAGTTTGGTTAGTGTATTATTAGTAAAAATTTACAATATATAGCATCTCTTTGTAGCAGCTTTTGATTGGACAACGACGATAGCTTCTTTTAGATTTTGTTATTTTTTTTATGGCTACACATCTACATCCACAGCACAGCTGCATCACACCACATACATGTTTACTGTTTAGTTTAAATTGTCATCATTTGTTGTTGTTCTACCTTTCGATATCCAATCCTTTTACTGTCATTTGAGAGGAATTACCGCCTTATTTTATTAAAAGAATGAATGAATGACGTGAACTGAACACGGAATATCTATTCCAAGCTTATACTTTGTTAATTAGTAAGGCCCTATTATGTAACTAACTCGATTGAATAGTGGAGCTCACCTATGATAAAGGGGTGATTAGGTCAAAGATGGAAGTGCTATACGCGAAATAGTTTATGCAGCGCTATTTCGACCACTCGAACATTGGCCCATTAGCGTTGTTATTATTTTTTTAATTTTTTTGAGATAACTACTTTTTGCTCATTCTTTTTCATCTAATAAATATACAATAAACATGTATAATAAATTAGATACATATTATAAGAAAAAGCAAATCATTCGTGGTGATGAAAAAACTATGTAGAAAAGTTTTTTTAATAGATCGAACTCTAATATTTATGATGGATAAAGGTTTTATTGAGTATAGTTACGAAAATGTGTAAAAGTAACTCGATGAGTCAATAGAGAGAATGTTCAGTGACTGGTCCATTAAATGGAATTTGATTGCCCGTTGATCGTCGAGTTAGCGCGTACATATGACACTCATACGTTCATGCCTATCTTCGGCCTACCAATATGCCCAAATTTAAGTGGTCACTCAGTAAGGAATTATTATTATGTTTAAAAAATTTTGGCCGTGCATCTGCCTACTTGCCAGATATGCTGTGTCTGTGGCATGCGTCTTTACTATAGTCTATGATATTACTGACAGTTACGCGAGTTTCTGATTTGGTGTATTTTTTTCTACTTGGGTGCTTTATTATTAATTGACGTCTATGTTAACGAATGAGGCATAGTGTAGTGCAATACTTTTATTTTGCTATCACGCATCGGACTGATCTAAGTCTAGCGGTATCTCTAATGTTCTCTAGATAGTAATCGGAATGTTTTGTGTGTACAGATCACATATCAGGCATGACTGCTCCAGTCTCCAGTATAAGCTGTGCTCGTTCATCTATTTAGTTGCCTACTTTGCAGAGCTACGTTTAAACTGGTAATGTTACGTTTGATGTGTGGTTGGCTCTAGGTACAATACTGGGATTATTATTTTTAAATTAATTCAAGAATCTTGAAATGTGAAATTAAACAAAGTGATGTCACACGTAACTTTAATAACAAATGACGACAGGGTCATGCCGCACAAACTGTTTGTATCTTATGAATATTATCAAACGTTTATTTGTTTTTTTATTTATAAAAATGACAGCGTGACTACATTTCAATAACGTTATCTTTACCTCATGGAACCTATATATTTTGTTATTATTTTTTAAAGGTTTTTTTTTTTACTACATTACTTATTTTTGTATCATATTACGCAATGTATTTCTATATTTTTTTACTATTTTGAAATAATTTAACAAATATTTGCCTACAAATACATTCCTCTACAACTATGTCATCAGTATTCTACGACATTGCAGTATTATACGACACAGTACCAACTTTCTATTACATTAATTCGCCGGATCTGTGTTTTATTTTTAGAAGTTGCTACACGGTTTTATGTAAGTAATAGGGTCTGCACAAATACAACAGTTACTTCAATATAAACTTATCTTTGTCCTAAATTCTTTTTTATATTATTATTATCTCAAAATGTAATTACAAAGTGAAAGTTTCGGTATAATTAAATATTTATATGAAAATATATTAATTGTTATTTGTTGCACATAAACGTATTTATTTATCTGTCAGCTTGTATGTATGTATGAATATACTAGATAAATAAATATCATAGAATTATGATCCCTCAAGATGAGGTTACAGCTAAATAGTTGCCGAGTCGTTAATTGAATCTAATTTCGTAATAAATACGTAATAATCACGAGCTTGCAGACATCCGACAACGAGTGACAACCGCCCCGTTCGTCGGTCTGGCCGCATGCCAACCGTATTTCCGAACATTGTCAACATCAACACGCGATTATACGCGTAATTGTACTCCGTACATGAAGTTAGGATTGTTTTACGCGGTATGCCTTATTTTCTTCTATCTTACTCTACAAATATCATTGCTCGTAGCGTAGTAGGTAGCTGTAAATATAATATCAGTGCGTTTTATAAAATTGTATGTTTTATTTTATCAGGGGAATGTATTCATCAAACAAAAAATATTTTTGTAACCATTAGATGTTAATTAATATTATAGTTAATCATAATATATTTTAACAAACATATAATTGATTTTACATTAATCTCATATAAATGTAATAAAAAATTATAGTCAAAACTATTAGATCTTAACGAAGCATGTGATTGTAATTATAACTACTTATTGTGAATGAGCGAATGTTATTATAAAATTAACAACTACAAAATAAAGTCTGATCTAAGAAAGTATTGAAAAGTGCTTTAGCAAAATGTGTAGATAGTGTCTGTTCGAATTTGTAGATGGAATTATTGTATCGCTAAATACATACTGGATTTTGTTCGATCAAAGCATTCGTTTGTGTTAAGACTGTAATACATTCCACGCGCGATGCATTGCCATAATTTGCCGCGATAGGGCACTATGTTTTTCATATTTACGGGACAATACGCCTATGTAATATAATTTGTATGTAATATAATAAATTTGTACTTATAAAACTTGTTTTTATTTTATTGCTGGCAAGTTTTATTTCAGACTAGGTGGAACGACAATCTTCGTAAGGTGGCTGGCAAAATCTGCATAAGAGTAGCCGCGGATCGTGCTCAGTGGCGTGCACTTGGAGAGGTATATGTCCAGCAGTGGACGTGTGAAGGCTGATGTTATGATAATGAAGATTTATTTCTGTAAATAATTAAAGTAATATTAAAGCATTACTTAGAATATTATATAAAGTTTAAATAAGTTATATTTAGTTAAATTTAATTAAAGTTGGTAGAAAGGAAAAACTGCTAAACCGCCAAATATCCAATTGGTGGGAAATTAATTTGAAACTTTAAATCAACGACATTATTTTTATTACAGTTGTTTACTTTTATTTTATTTAGGCCCGATTTTTCAATCCTCATAACTTTAATCATTGAATAATTTTGAGCTAATGACAGATTCTCTTTAGAAAATATGTCACAATGACAATGTTATTCGTTGGATAAAACTTAACTGAGGATTGAAAAATCGGGCCTAAGCCAGGTAAATTTTATAAATCCTAAAGTTAAATTGGTGATCAAGATAATGGAGGCCTAATTTAAAGAAAATTGAAAATTCTGGCTTTGGGTTATGGTTCTGGTATCGAACCCAGCCACTACCACATATTTCAGAGTTTTTAGTTGCGTCAGACCTACGACGTGTTTGTTTATGTAACTTGTTAAAGTTCCTCTGCACCACGACACGACACTGTTGACCCGATATTCTCCCCTTCGAGGCTCCCCTGGGTTACTTGTGAGTGTGTCAATGATGCTTACTGCAATAAGTATTATCGACTTTTGCTTGGCAAAGGTAGTGTTAATGTTAGGTAGTAGGTTAGGTAGTTGATAATTGAATAGACTGATAACATTTAATATCTATAATGCTCATATTATTCATTATTTTACTTAACTACAAAAGAAAATAGTTTTGTTTCCTATCAATAATAGGATAGGGTTTATCTTACTTGACAACGTAAAACGAAACGCAGTGAATGTTACCAATGGAAATTCTTGGTAGTTAACTATCAAAGCGTAAAAAAACAGCCTAATAAAATAAGTATAATAAATAGCTGATTGAAAGTTTTTCTAACATGACTGTGTATAAAGGAAATATGGGATTGAACGATAAGACGCACATGCTCATGCATGGTACGGAAAATCCTTCAAATTATTTTTTTAACCGTGCCTGTGTTTGATGCTTTTTCTCGTTTGACGTTTCTACAACATTAAAAAAGAACAAAAAGCACTGTTGACCCGTTCCGCGCTTTTTCAGTAAAGATAGAATTAGGTGCTTTTACGCCGCACCGCACCGCCCCCCCCCCCATGAAGCTGTTACAGCTTCATGGCATCGCCCGACGACGCGGATGATGGCTTGTGCAGTGTAATAACTAGTTATTAAAATAGAATCCATCCAGTGCGTAAAGAGTTAGTTAGCTATTTACTAAAACCACTTTGTCTCAATATTTTTTTTTTATTATGGTAGCTATTTAAAATTATGTGTAGTAACACTGAAATGGAATGTCATCGAACTACTAATTATTATTAAAAAAAACAGATTGACTAATGGCCAAGCCTATTTTTTTATTTTAATTTTCTACGAGTTTATTCGTTGATAAAGTAATTTGAGAAAGTGAATTTACAAATATGGTTGTCAAAATATACATTAGTGGTATTTCAGGAAACAAGGAGGTAAGTTTAATATTAGAAAATTTCCTGGGTTGGCCGGGCGATTATCACGTCTTTAAAAGGCTGATTCATTAATTAGCGTATTTGATTACGTGATTATCAATTATTGCAGGTGAAAAAGAGGCAACAACGTGTATTAATGATATTAGATTCTAAAAACATAAAATATGATATCATTGACATAACGGAACCTGGAAGAGAAGATGACAAAGAATTCATGCAAAACAATGCTAAATCGAACGGTGGCACCGTCAGTGACCCCAACCCGCGTTCGCCTTTGCCTCCGCAAATCTTTAACGATGACGAGTATTGTGGGGTAAGTTAAAGCTAAATAACAATTTACAATAAGTACCTACCTATGTTATTTTCCCTTGGATTAGTTGTAATTTGGACACTACACATTTGCAGGATTATGATCAGTTCGACCTAGCTAATGAAGTAGATACCTTGGAACAATATCTTAAGTTAGAAGTACCTCCTGAAGAGACACCTCAAGCTGAAACAGAAAAAGTAAGTCTAAATATTTTTTATAAGATTGAAGAAGAATTTACATAGGCTACTTTACCAATACATAATAAAACTCAACATTTAACATTTTAGTTATTCCAACAAACTTTGATAAGACATTGGTAGTTATTGTAGCCAGGCATGCTTTTTTCTCATGCCATCCCCATCATAAATATACATGTATTGTATGTCTAACCTTATATTTAAAATTTGTGCCACAAAAGCCTGTGCATCTGCAATGCTTCTTAGGATATGCTAATATCCAGACTGTTGACTTTCAGTTTTGCAATGACTAGGTACTAGGCAGTCTGAAAACCAATAGGTTGTTTAAAAACTTGTTTTCAGTCAGCCTAGCCCTGTTAGGTACCATCCAAACAGAGCACAATATGTAAGCCACTTGGAATTAAATCCAGTTGCTCTGGGTCTGAGTATATGTGACTACTGTTATAATTGTTACTTGGCCTTCTTAAAATGTTAAATATTGTTAATATTTATCTAATTATTTCAGGAAAATGTTGTTAATGGTGATGTAGAAAAGCAAAAGGAGGAAGATAAATCAAAAGAAACTTCACCGGCAAGGGAGAGTGATGCCGAAAATAAAGCAGATGTTACTGAGGAGGGTGGTGATGGTGACAAAGCTGAAGAAACTAAGGATACTGATGTTGCTGAAAATGCTGAAGAAACTAATGAAGGTGAAAATGTTGAACAGACTAAAGATGAACCTACCACTGACAAAAAGTCTTCTAGAGAAACATCACCCACCGATAAAGTAAGTTCCAAAGAACCTTCTCCTGCTAAAGATGAGAAACAATCTGAAGCTGACGAATCTGAAAAAGAGGCATCTCCTGAAAGACAGTCTGTAGAAAAGGAAGAACCTAAAGTAGAAAAAGAAAAATCTCCAGCTGCTGAGTCAGAACCTAAGCAGTCGAAGGAAACCACACCCGAGAAAGACGATGTGTCAGCAAACGAGAATGGTACTGTCAGCTCCCGTGAGCAGTCCGAAGAAAAAGATAGTGCCCCAGAAAGTAAAAAAGATAACCCATCAGAAGCTCTAATCGAGAGTGAGCAGGCGACTGCTGCCAAATAATGGACTGACACCCTTTAGCTTCTCAGCTCAAATTTTGCCCTACTTGCACTAAGTGAGCAATATCCATTAATTTTGTTTGTTATTTATAATGCATCTCACTTTTTTGCATAAGTCATTGTATATAACGCTAAGAAGAGCTTTTTAAGAACTTATGTTAGGTGCAACGTGGAGTAACTAGTTTTCTATAAAGTGGCCTATTGTCATTAAATGTCATTTTATTATTAGATTATTAATCAATTTTATATGAAGTTCCAGAGTAAGATTTCTATTTAACAATTTTATCCTTTATTAAGGCTTGTATTAATTTAAAGTATTAATATTTTCTTTTACAAATTAATCAATTATTTGTCATTATTAATTAATATAAATTTTCTTGTAAGTCTTTAAAGAGTATCAATTTATTAAAATTAAGTATGAAGCTGTATAATGCTCTTAAATTTAAAAAAGTTTTTCATGATCATGAAATTATTTGTATAAACATATTTTAGAGTTTTATTATTAGCTAGACTATAGGTGCTATAAATATTTAATACAAATTTACTATGTATTTTTAAAAGCATTATTAAATTTTCTGAGTCACATGCCATAATTTATTGATAATATAGGTTTTTTCATGACAAATACATCAGTTTTATGTTAAAAACCGTTTTTATTTGACTAATTTTCATACGAATTATATAAAATATTATAAAAGTTACGTAGTTTTATTTATTTGAAACCTCTTAAAACTAAATATTATTATTATACCCTTTATTTTTTTTTCTTAAATCTAGATTTTTACAATATTTTAGTATAAAAACAATAAAACATTATAAAAACCTAATTCTAGAATACCGCCAGCAGCGGGGCAGGGCCCAAGCTACCGGTGGTCAGGGCTGCAGAGTGAGGAACCTCCTGACAATACGTGCCGTGTCAAGGAGTACTGCTTTCTAAATCTGACCCTTGATCCAACCATCAAGCGAGCGCCTCTTAAGATGTTGGTCGAGGCTCTTCGCTATCGGACCGTTCGCTGAAACGACTATCGGGACAATGATCGTCGAATCAACATTCCACATGGCGGTCACCTCGTGAGCTAAGTCAAGGTGCTGAGTTTGTCCTTCTCAGCTTTTACGAGGTTCTCGTCATGCGGGATGGTGATATCAACGAGCACCGCCCGACGTTTTTTTTTCTTTTTTTTTTTGAGAGAGATTGCTGATTGTCTCAGGCATTTTCAGCTATACCGGGCTTGTTTGGGGGCGGCGAGGAACGTAAAGGGTCCCTCAAGCCGTGTGAAACGAATTACCTTCGGAGGTTTTCTACAGGGAACGGCATCGCGCACTAGTGCGCGTTCCCGTGTCCTACTAGATTCTCCGAAGGGATTGGATCGGATCGGAGAGCGGAACAACCCGAGGGCGCTTCTAAAGACTCGGACCTCGGCTCGGGTTGACCGGGCCGTGGAGGAGGAGAGAAGCACCCAGGTACATGTATGTACCTGGTGTAGAGCGCGTGTTAACCGGTTCTTCGTACCCTTGTTCTACGAGTACGGTGTCTTGGGCCTAAACTAGTGTGCATGTTTAGTGTATTCTGTAAATGTGTAGTGGCATTTAGAGGATTGGGCGGGAGAGACCGGCCTATCACCACAATATCAGGCTTATGCCGTCTGAGGCAATCTGCAATCTCCCTCAAAAACAAAAATAAATTTTCAAGAACGGGCGTCGCCGCCGCGCCGCGCGCCGCTGCGTTCTTGTAGTACGGCACTTCAGACTCAACAAGGCTATATTGAAGAGCAAGTTGCTGGTGAATGAACCTGGCTACTAGGTTGTGTCTGTGCAAATACTCGCCGTTAGCCGTTAGTTATTGTTATTACATCAGCCATAGCTGTCCCACTCCTGAGCAAAGGCCTCCTCCCGGTCCCCTACAACATCACGCCATTCCTTCATGAACCCATCAAGGTCGTCCCGCCATTGCCATCTTCATCAAAAACAAAATTGGCACCTTTAAAATAAAATGAAATTGAATTTATTTATTTATTTTGTCACCCAGTTCCGAGAACGCCCAAGTAACACAGACGTGCTGAATAAAGATTGAGCATAAGCAATATTCATAGAAATTGTGAAAAGAAGAAATAAATTTGGTTTAATAATTTAATGTCGATACAATAATTTGACATGACGTGAACTTTAAGTTATTCGGTAAGTAAATTTTAATTTACAAGTTAGGTCCGCTACATGATAATTATTAGTGCGCAAGTAATTTTGTCGTGAATAGTACCTATGTGGTTTTTTTTTTCCTTTTTATGACGCGCCTCTTGAATAATCAAGATAATTAATTGTAAATAGTATTTTCATACATACATATTAAGTCTGACAAAAGTACTTCTATCTAATTCTAGCAATTTTATCCAACAAAATAACATGACTCGAGTTGAAAATGTTATAGTTGTAAGATTAATAAGCATTTTGATGATCTCGTAAATTCCTTGTAAGCATAAGTTACAAAGATTTTTAATGGCGATCGATGTTTTGTTGTTTAAAGCTGAATAAAAGTGCACAATGTTTTGTTACTAAACTGTAACTTGAAAAAGCTTGTAAAAGTGTAGTCTTTTTACACTAATTTCTGAATAAGATTTAGGTAGTTGACCACTTATTTTTAGTTCTCTAATCGAACGAACAAAAACTTTTATACAAGCTTTTATTTAGTTTCACCTGTCCCGATGTTTGTTTGTCCGTTTGTCTGTAATCAAATCTTACAAGTTAAATTTGATCCACGTCCCGGTTACCGATTGAGCTGAAATTATGCATGCATATGGAAATCGGATGACAATGCAAAAATCATTATGACATGGAGCTGATCTGATGATGGAACCGGAAGGTGGCCATAGGAACTCGGTAGTTAAACGACACAAGCCCATCGAGTTTGCGCTCGTACGATTCGTATTGACGAGTACTTTGGTGCTAGATGGTAACCAGGGTATAAGACCCTGGTTACCATCTAGCACCTGGAGCTGGAAGATGGCCATAAGAACTGGGTAATTAAACGACACAACCCCATCGAGTTTAGGCTCATATGATTCGTCTTGACGAGTACTTTGTTGCTAGTTACATGTCGTTAACGTTGCGCCTCAGGGTAACAGGGCGAACCCTGTTGTACTGAAGCCCTTATCCCCCTACAAAAATACTAAAAATGTAAAAATATAATGTTTTTGATTTGTTTATATAATATTAACGCAAATTTTGTTGCGAAAGAAATTACAAAAACACAAATGTTGAAAAAATTTCCACAAGCAGGATTTGAACATGCACCCTTCTGACATACCGGGTCAGGTGCTCTCCCAATTGAGCTATCATGGTTTCTAACCAGCCCGCCTAAATTATTCAACACTTTTTAAGGTCGGACCGCACTTAAGCGGTGCTACGTGGCGCGTCGCAGCATAGTTGCCTTCGAGATAATATTTTAACGCGCAGCACCCTGACGCGCCGCGCAGCGACGACGCTCAGTGTGATCAAGCGGCGCGTCTCGTCAGTCTGCGCACTGCGCTAAGTGAGGATACAGATGTACCGCATTGATAATGGAGCTCGAGGAAGAAAATAATTAACAATTAATAATATAATTAACCCATACTTTAATATAAAAGAAAGCGTTGGGTGCTTTTGATATCAATTGAAAAAAAATAATAATAAATTTTACTTTTTTATTTTCAAGTGCTAATTACTGCACTGAAGCTAAATTAAATATTTTTACAATTTATAAAATACAGTGAAAAAAATTAAACGCCCACCCGACCAGCCAGGATGCGAACCTGGGTCTTTCGCAATCCACCGCTATGTTACCGGGAAAGCTAACGTAAGCGCTGAGTTTTGACACTGCTTTTTAATTTTTGAGTGCTAATAGCGGCACAGTGCCATCTATCCAACGGTCGTTGCAACCGATGGCCATGCAGATTCACCTTTGCAGATGAAATACCACAAATTTGATAACACAACGCTATAGTAAATTTTACTTTTTTATTTTCAAGTGCTAATTGCTTGCACTTAAGCTAAATTTAATATTTATAAAACTTATAAAATACAGTGAAAAGGTAAACGCCCACCCGACCCAGCCAGGAATCAAACCTGGGTCTTCCCCAATCCGGGCGGCTATGCTACCGGGAAGGCTGACGTAAGCGCTTAAAAATAGTGGTAAAATTCAGACCATGTCGATCTATCATCACCGACAGGACTATTGTAGCCAATAAGCCTGACCTTGTGGTGATAGATCGGTTAGCGCGCCGCACGATGATTGTCGATATCACCATTCCCCATGACGAGAACCTCGTGAAAGCTGAGAAAGAGAAACAAATCAAATATCTCGACTTAGCACACGAGGTTGTCAACATGTGGAATGTGGATTCGTCTGTCGTCGTACCGATTGTTGTTACGGCCAACGGCCTGATGGCCAAGAGCCTCGACCAACATCTAATGAGGCTCTCGTTAGGCGGCTGAATCAAGGGCCTTATTCAGAAGGCAGTTCTCGATACGGCACGCTTTGTGAGGAGGTTCCTGTCTCTGGCGCCCAAACCACCGGTAGCTTTGACCCTGGTCCCGATGCCGGCAGACCCCTATTTTTTATATTTTAAAATGTTTTATTTATTTTGTTTAATATTTAAAAATAAATATTTTATAATTATAAAATTTCGTCTTAGACATTCTGAAGTAAGTATGAAATCGTGCAGTCATTAAGTAGACGAGAAAACAAATAATGGTATCCTCCTTCTTTATAAGTAACTATCAAATCCTCTAGTCGTAGTCTCCCATCTTTTGACGTTGTTGCTCTCAGGCGAATAGGCAAAGGAATGACGCGAGCTGTCGCTATCTGCATTATAGTGCGATAGGCGTTGTTGTGCCACGCAGCGCAGTGCCGGCCATCGTGTGACATTTGTGACGTACTACCCGCGATAATATGTAATAATGGGGATGAAACTAAATTAGTGACATGACTGTCATTATTAACTTTCATTATTTCTAATTTCTCCAACACACACAACCGGAAGCTTTTATTACAAACATGTTTCATGTTCAAATGTAATCAGATTAACACTAGGTACGTATTATTTAAATTACATTTTTTTGTACCATAGATTTCCGCAAAATAACGCCCGATTCCATTAATTATAATAGTTGTCTCAGGTAGGTAGCGGACATAGCAGCTTTGTAGCAGGGCAGGGTTAAATGGAGAGGTAGAAGTTTTTCACGAGCTCCTTAAATGTGTGAATGGATTTCGCACTCCTGATCGCAACTGGAAGCGAATTCCAGAGACGAACAGCTTGGACGGTAAAAGAATAATCATAAAAGGTGGTGCTGTGTGGTGGGGGGGGGGTTTAAAGCTTAAGTTTTCTGATGACCTTAATTAATGAGCGACCTAAACAATTAAAAAAACTAAAACGTTCCTTAAGATAAGATGGATAGGTGGTCTTAAACAATATGTTATAAAGAAGGGTGAGTATTCCGGCAAAGACGAATAGGAAGGGAAGCCACATGAGTTTTAAGCGGTACTCAGAAACATGGTCATATTTGCGCAAGCCAAATATGAACCGAATACAAAAATTTAATTTATTAATTTAATTATTTGTATATTCGTGCAATAAAGATTAAATAAATAAAAAGTTGCCAGAATGTAACTGTTGCCTCACCGCTTTTAACTAAAGGATCAATAAAATAAGGTGTATGCGAACTTCTTCGTATCTGATTATATTTGAGCAAATAAATCTTCTTAATAATTTGTTAATATTTAACTTACTTAATAAAATAAATAATTATGGAATAACACGATATAAAATCTATAATGGAAATGTAAAACATCAGGTATCTAATTTCATTGTATAAATACAACTACAATGATTAATTTCATTAAATAGGCTCTAATCTATAAAATATAGCATCTTCATATACTTTTCTTCAAAGAAGGCGATGGGGGATTACTGAAGTCCTTGAGTAGGGCTTCCCCGGCTTTGCTCCGATGCCGAATGTCGTTTTCTATCTGTTCATCTCGCGTGCCGGCCTGAATATTTTTGTCCAGGGTGAGTAGCCTTTGACTGGTGTTTTTGTATTCTTCGACTAAGCTGAGGTTTTTCTTGATGCCGTCGACGAGTTTTACAACGGAGTACTCCCGGCCCATGGCAGCGCCCTCCTGCAGCTTGGAGCCGGCCACCTTGGCCACGGAGGACTCGCGCACGTCCACGACCAGCTGCGCGCACCACTGCTTGAGGTTGGTCACGATGGTGACGGGCCCCTCGTACTCGTTTGGCACTATGCCGTCCACTTCAGACTCGAAGAATGATAGCAGCGGGAACCATATCCTTGTTCTGAAACATTAATAATTTGTTTTTGTATCTACATTTTTTTTTCCTTATTATCTATTTGCATTTAGAGTAAATTCCCCAAGCGGAACCTCGGAAACCTCTCAATAGGTAGGTTCACAATGTAGAGACCTGAAGAGGTCTTACTACCATGAGCTGCAGTTTTTTTGCAGTAAGTTGTTGCAGTTGTGAAAACGAGACACTCATACGCCGGCGCCGTTACTTGCGCCTCGTATTCATAACCACAACAATACTGTATTAAGCTCATGGTAAAGCCTCAGGTGAGATGAAAGCCAAGTGCTTATCCGTAATGAATTTATTAAAAAACAATTCATATCATTAATTGCACTTCTGCATTGCAATGCCCTAACTACGGGCATTGCAATGTACCTATTAAAATAGGCAAGTATTTAAACTTTAAAAAAAGTAAGTAGGTAAATTACTATAACAACAATAGAGAAAATAAACTAACAGGAGGTGGATCGTCATAGTAATAGCACAAATCAAGTAATACTTGCAGTCGTTCATTCCAAGGGTTGGTAGGTACCTACTTCCTAACCATTCACTGACGGAGTATAACACTTTTCAACTGTATAAAAAAACTATAAAACGAAAGAGAGGGTTACCTCGAAGAGTCGTTGTGCATGAGCGCTTGGTTGTTGGAGAGCGTGTGGTAGTACAGGAACAGCCTGGAGGTGATATAGAACGCGATGAACACGTCGATGGAATAGTGCTCGTGCGCCGCCAGGATGAAGAAGATGCCGAACATGTTCATCACCCACGTCAGGATGTGAAGCAGGTACAGGTTGCGGGGCGTGTCTGCGAACGTCATTTTATTAGATATAGTATAGATAAACACTCCCAGTCTGTAGCCGGTGAAATAAAACGTATGGAATTCTATATTGCAAAGTTCCTCAGAAAATCGGTGATGGGCGGAAGCCGTATCGCTTACACTACTCGTATATACAGAAAACAAATAACAGAAAATTTAAATATAAAAGTAGGCAAAGGCGGTCTTTCATTAGATATTAATTTATTTACAAAACCCTACAAAACAGATAACAACAAAAAAAAGTAAAATTAAACAATTTTAAAGATTGTAAACTGAAATTTATTAGCCATAGTATTTTGTATTTGTATTTGTATAGTTATCATAAATTTTATATTTTAATTATATTTTTTAAATTATAAGATAATAAAAAATAAAATAATAAAGTTATACAAAGGTATAAAATTATACAAAGAGATTTAATATAGTAAGTAGTTAAATGTCTTTAAAATTATATTATAGTTCATATATAAATGACTAGCTTTTTGTTCGCGGCTTTGCTCACGTGGGCTACATGAGTTGTGTTTGTTCATAATTAAAGCCAAACTTATTAAAGGTAAATATCATAATTGTATAATTAATAAGGGTTAGACAACTAAACATGCCACGTCGTTTCAACATTAAGTTTTTCATTTTGTATCATTAAAAAGCCCATCTATGCGAGCTAGAATTAGTAAAAAGTGTAACACAAAACCGCGTAATAATCTCTATTACACTATTATTATTATATATTAACGGACCAAAATTAGTTGTACAGAGTGATCTCACTCTGTACAACTAATTTTGGTCCGTTCTGAAACCTCCTGTACAAATTGTCATCCCCTACTTAAGGGATCGTTTTCCAAAAATCCTGAAACTCTTCGTAATTTCTAACCAGGCCAAATACCGAAATTTAACGAATGACAGATTTCCATTCAAACTTTCCACCCTATTTCTCCTATCTAGGAGAGGTTTTTCGAAAAATGCTAAATGACGTCATTCTTTATTTTTGTTGAAAATCTAAAGATCGATTAAAATATTCATTTTGATAGTTATTACTTTAAAAATAACGATTTCCTCAAAAAAATCTTTTTCCTTTTTTATTCATTTAAAGAAAAATAAACAAAATTCCTGACACAAGTCATTCTTTAATACCAATTTTTATGTATTTAACTTCAAAACTGACCGACTTTCATACAAACTTTCACCCCCTATTTGACCCTCTTAGGGTGTGATTTTCGTAAAATCCTTTCTTAGTGGCTGGTTACGTCACTCAATTCAGCTTCAGCGGTTTAGGCTCGGCGATGATGAGTCAGTCAGTCAGAACAAGTCGTTATATAATAGAATTTAAACGGGGATTAACGCAAACTAATTAGTAAAAAGGTATCATACCTTGTTTATTCCCGACGTTTCTACCGGCGACGTGGTCACGGGCTGGTGGTGTCAGCCCGTGTGTATGATATCAGCAGAAGGTTTGCTACCTTTTTACTAATTAGTATGTGTTAATCTCCGTTTAAATTCTTTTGTTTAACTATAGAACGCGAAAGTTTAAAAGTGTATATGTCATTATAATAATAAATAATTAATATAATATGGAATGGAATAAAAATTACGCTGTAATTCTCATTGATAATACTCGTAATGTATATTATGATAAATATAGGGCAGAGCAATTATTTTAGATATTTATAGATCTGATATTTATTATATAAAAATCAATTGATATTCGTTTGTATCGCTAAAACTCGAGAATGGCTGGACCGATTTGCCTAATTTTGATTTTGAAATATTTATTGGTGAAAGTTCAGGGAAGGTTTAAGCGGTGAGAAACATAAATAATAAATAACGGAAAATATTAAAAATGACAATTTTTTCCAATACAAAACGATTAGTTTGTTTTGTTGTCATGGAAACTGTCAAAGCGGTACGAAGTCCGCCGGGTCAGCTAGTATGAAATATATAATATTAAAGATTATAGTTTATATCTTACTATCTGAACCGGTGCTGCGCCGGCGCCGACAACAAAACAAACAAATAATTTTGTATTGGAAAATTAAATTGTCCTTTTTAGTTTTTTCCGGGTGAAGTGCGCTTCCATCATTGGCCTTATCATCACTTAACATCAGGCTATATCAAAGCACTGTGCTTACCCGTTAAATATATATTTAACTGTCAAATTTCCTCAGACTTTGAAATGTGTGTGCCCCGACCGATCCTCTAAATGCCACTACACATTTATAGAATACACTAAACATGCACACTAGTTTAGGTCTAAGACACCGTACTCGTAGAACAAGGGTACGACGAACCGGTTCACACGCGCTCTATACCAGGTACAGACATGTGTACCTGGCGCTTCTCTCTACTGCCACGACCCGGTCAACCCGAGACATCCGAGCATCTCAGGTTGTTCCGCTCCCCGATCCCATCCGAACTCTTCAGAGAATCTAGTAGGGCACGGGGACACGCCTTAGTGCGTGACGCCGTTCCCTCTAGAAAACCTCCGAAGGTGATTCGCTTCACACGCCTTGAGGAACCCTTTTAAGTTTCTCGCCGCCCCCAAACAAGCCCGGTGAAGCTGAAAATGCCGTCTGAGGCAATCAGCAAACTCCAAAAAAAAAAATTTTTGCAATGTACCTATACATTTGTCATAATTATGGTTGAACATTTATCGAATAAATTTGTCAGTTTTGTATAGGTTGATGTGCAGGCGTCTGTACCCTATCTAATGCTAGCATATCATAACTGCATCTGCCTACTCATGGTGTCATTTTCCCACGTTTCTACGGTCTGCTTTCGGACACCGCTTCTTTGTTACGGTGGAATACTGTCAGTTAAACAGAAGTTGTAGGTACGTATGTTTAGCGAGATAGGCAAGTCGCTTAGCCTTCAAGACAAAGGCGATACAACGTGGGTTACTCCGGGTGAAGTGGCTAAACGCTCACCTAAAAACAAACAGTAGCGACGACGCAGATAGAGCACGTGTCATGTTGCGGTTCACTCACGACTAGGCCTAAACAACCGAGCTCACAATGTATGTGACCGCTTGATCTGATGCCAGCGCTATACACGTGTTATTAAAATTTGTCACAACTTCAAACAATAGATTATGCCATTTTGGATGACCAATACTTGCGGATATAAAGTTTAAAATGGATACTTAGTTTATTATTATAGTTTATTTTATAGTTTATTATTGAATTTCGATGTGAGTCCTTATCATCAATTAGTAATTTTAATTTTAACACATCCTTAATAAATTTACCAGTAAAGATATGTAATGGGTTTTTTTTAGTCATTACCATACTGTAGTTTAATTATACTAGTTGCAAAGCTGTAAGCTTCCTGAAATAAATTAAATCAAAATAAAATACTCATTACTTTTTGCGCTAACTATCAAAATCAAATATCTGTCTGCTCTCTAAGAGTATGAATTGTACGGTCACAAAATATAATAAAAGTCTCGTTATATTGCGGTACGTATGGCATTTTATTGGCACTAAAGTGCGATGAACGATTGATTTGAGTTGAACAACCGGCCCAATTGACTCTAAATGACAAGATACTCAGAAAGCCGGATACATTTCATAAATGAGTTGCGCGTGTCTGTCTGTGTGGTAAATGAGCTGAAGGGGGCTAAGAATAGTTTCAACCTAGATGAAACACTGTATAGTTTTGTCTACTCGCGTTTATTTTACAACATTTTCGTGGTCACGGAAATGCAATAAATTACGTAAAATAACGCAAGTGTTGGCGTTAACTTAAGAAAAAATATTTTTACTTTTAATTAAAATGAAATTAAAATAAAACTTTATAATCGGACACATATTTTATTATTATTGATTTTAAAAAGCTACACTAGCTGTCCTCGTTTCTGGACCCTGCTTCTGCTTCACATCAGGCAGAGCAGACATTAGCCCAACTTTTATTAAAAAAAATTAAAGTTAATCCCAGCAGTAAAACATTTATTAAACCAGAGCATAGTTCCTGTAAAATGTTTTTGCAAGCGAGCCGTCTGAAAACAATTTCTAACTTAACATGTGTTTATTCAAATAAAAACCAAAACAACCTGTTTATGTTATATGTATGCGTGCAGAGTTATCAATCACTACGCATG
Organism: Eudonia truncicolella; assembly: GCA_949315975.1. Lineage (NCBI taxonomy): Eukaryota > Metazoa > Arthropoda > Insecta > Lepidoptera > Crambidae > Eudonia > Eudonia truncicolella. Next base: position 14,460,790 of record OX438830.1, on the reverse strand, counting down.
TTTATATAAAACGTAGTTTGATAAATACAAGTAATAGGGCCGAGATAAAAACATATTAAGTAAACATTAAATGCGCCATTGGAGAATTTTCTTGTTTTGGTATTAGCATTCCGGGCTATCAGTGCGTTAGTTAGAACTTTAGTAATAACTATTAATTAATCTGCATTAATCGCGGGTAGGTCATTACGATAACATGACTATTGCTATGCGTAACATGTCAAAGGGACGATTGTGTTGCAGCTAGCGTGTTTAGGTTGCAATCGTTTAATTATTTATTTTCATAGGACACAAACATAGCAGATATTACATATTGACATATCTTACAACTTAACAACACGCAAAAAAGACGTATTCAGAGGGGCCATAATAAAAGCGCCAAGACTCTCCATAACCGTGAGGTGTGCAGTCTTGGGGATTACTTCCTTAACAATGAGTGTGGGATGCACCGCGACGCTGTAGCAGTAGATAGGAGCTTCACGCCGCTCTCCTTGGCAAACGAGAACTGGCGTAGACCAACGGTGCTGAGCACTGGAGACCGCAGGAACGTATGGAAGAGTAAAGAGCTCCACGGGCGGTACTACCGGGCCTTAACAGACAGGGCCCGATGTGGATCTGCTCGCGTCGGTAAACTGGCTACGATTTGGAGACCTCTTTGGGGAAACCGAGGGGTTTGTCAGTGCAATTGCAGACGAAGTCATGATGACGAATAATTATCGGAAATATATCCTGAGGGACGGTACCGTCGACATATGTCGGGCATGCCGCCGTCAAGGTGAGTCACTCAGGCATATTATCTCCGGTTGATCTCAGCTGGCTAACGGTGAGTAATTGCACAGACATAACCTTGTAGCCAGGATTATCCATCAGCAACTTGCTCTTCGAAAGTGTGTTGGAGAATCTGAGGTGCCATACTATAAGTATAAGCCGGTGCCAGTTCTCGAAAATGGTTATGCCAAGCTGTACTGGGATCGATCTGTTATCTATCACGGACAGGACTATAATTGCCAATAAGCCTGATATCGTGTTGACAGATCGATTGACGCGCCAGGCAATGCTCATCGATATCACCATCCCGCATGACGAGAACCTTGTGAAAGCCGAGAAGGACAAACTTACTAAGTACCTTGACTTGGTAATTCATTGAATTCAGTATGAAATGTCGCTATCGTTCTTCGAAGTACACCCAAATCAAAATCGTCCAGATTAGACTTGGTACACCAAAAAGGGTTTGATTTTGAGGGCGATCTAAATAGTTTCTGTGACGTATTACTTGATGTACTAGCTTGTTTCTCTTTTTTCAAAATTCGCGTAATAGTGGATTCACTAACACTTCACAACTTGGGCAGTTCGCCATCTAGCATCATTTAGTTTTTCCACTCTTGCATTTTCTGCTTCATACTTAATTCGGTGGTAAACTTTCGCGATAATTTCTTAGGCCTGTAAAAAATTCATAAGTAGGTAATATAAATGCATGTAAGCCATCATAAAAAACAATTTGTGATTAAAATAGATTTTAAGCAATATTTAATTTCATTTTAAGCAATATCTTACTTACCTGACTCCAAAGATGCTTTTTGGTCGACATGCTGACGGTACTTTGTGCTCCTACGTTAAAGTCTAACCGACAACTGAATGACCAATTACAATGGCATTTGGATTTTTTTTTGAGAGAGATTGCTGATTGCGTCTACGGCATTTTCAGCTTCACCGGGCTTTAAGCATTTGGATATGTATTGCGTCCATATTTTAAATTTGCTTGTGTGCGTATATGCGGTAGTGGGGCGCGTCATTTCAGCTTAGACAAGCTCTACTCTTATATTATAGCGTGAGAATAAGTCACTTGTTCAATAACATGAACAAAAAATATAAATCATTTACAAAGTTACAATTTGGCGGTCTTATCGCTTTAAAGCGATTTCTTCCAAACAACCAGTCGGATGGAGATTGCTAATAAACTGTAAGATCAGAGGTGAAACTACTAAAACATACTAGAATAGTGTGTATTTTATAGATGAAGCAAGAATAGTAATAATGATAAATATACCATAAGTATATACATATAAATACTATACTATAATTAAGTAGACACGGTTAAAAAACTAACCGATTTTTTGCGGAAGCCACATGCACTGTACCTATTTTATTAATTCGAGAACCACAGTCAGTAACGTGACGTCATATAAGCCGCAGCGTAACCTTAGGTTCAAATGTTCTGAGTAGAGACCGTGACACTGCAAACCTAATGTAAGACGGCGCGGCAGGAGAGACAATAGATATTACGCAAAGTGGCTGTCAGCAGTCTGTTTGATGATACTTTCGAAAGAACGAGCTCATGGCATGTATTAGGACAGGCCTTTGTCTAGCAGTAGCAGCAATACCTCATGGCTGATTTCCGGATGAGTAACAAGATCTCTTTGAAACGGGAGATTTTTTCCGTTTAGCGAAACTACATTAAATTCGTTGTCTCAGTGTAATCTTAATGTAACCAATAAATGTTTTTCCTAGGTAATTATATTTTAGTGTTATTTTAATTTATTCATTTAATAAGTTGTATGTAGTAGTAGTAGGTATATTTTTATTAAATAGACAGTTTTCAAAATCCCGAAAAGATGCCGACAACAAAATGACATTCGGTCACAAATTAGATTTCACAAATAATCGATTGCAATCGATTATGGATTACCGAAGACAACAATGCCACGTGAACTGATTAATTATGTAAACATGTTACAGTGACACCGGTTGTAGTCGTAAACATAAACAAAGGTTTCATTACAGCCGCGTGTGCGTTCATTCAATGGCTTTGTTTCGCGTATCTTGAACTTACCGTCTTTGTGTCTTTGTCAAACTAATATCTACTTTATCATTTATCAGGTTTACTGTCCAAAACGTATAAGTTATAATAACAATGGTTAAATCAATTGTTACGTACCATAATATGGCGTTTGGACAGACTAGGAATAAACTATACTATTGTGATATTAAAACAACAAGTTATGGCAAATAGGCACAGTCCTAGAAACTGCACATTGCACCTTTTTTGAAGTGGGCTGGTTCTTTGTACAGTGCTTTAGTAGGTACAGTGGCGGAAGTTCACGGTAGTACACTTTGCACTCAAAACGCTTTGAACGTGCCTCAGCGAGTGACGTCACGCGCCCCGCCCCTTCACTGATAGACATCCAATAAGAGCAAACGGCACGTGCTGTTTGTTTATGTTTACTTGCATTATCAGTTGCAATTTGCATTTCGTGAAGTGTCAACGCGTTCGTTCCCGATTTTCGTTTTATCTCTCATTACGACAGTGTTTTGTTCCTGGACTCTGAATATCTCGCCATAACGTTGACCATTGCTTGTTTTACTGGACTGTTGATTGCTCCATTGTTGATCTGTGCTGTGCCTTACGGACTCTAAAGATACCCCGCAATTTATTACCGGAAGAAAGAAACCAAATTCTGCTTCTCTACTCTGAGAGTTGAATGTTACGGTAAGAATAAATTTTCTTTTATGCTTAAATTTATAAACTGCGTAAATATAGTATTGTATTTAAATATACTGAACTGAAATATCGTAAAAAAATACTATTCTGTAATGTAACTTACTGATGGGAGGTTTATAATTTATTTACACACATTTTTTAATTTATTTAACTATAAACTCACAAAACTATACTTTCTTGGGAATAAAAAAAACGCAGTAAAAATGCAATATTCTATTACACCTATAAAGTAAAACGCAAATATGTTAATTAAAGTTTATTATTTTAAATTCAGGCACGGCGGCAGGGGTGCCACGGTCTTTATAAATCCTGTCGCTGCATTATTAAATTATGCACTTTATCTCTTAAGAAATATTTTTTTATAGTCTTATTAATTGTTTTAAAATTGTATTTATTTATTTATTTTAAAATACTGTATACTTTAAAATACTTATTGTTTACTTAGGTATTGAAAGTGAACTATGGAAAACAAAATTAACAATAAAATTATAATTAGAATTATTAATAAACGGAAAATAAAACAATCGACAGTGGACTTAAAACCGTATAAATTTAGTTTTACATCCTTTTTTTATTAATGTTTTCTAATCATTTTAATGTATATTATTAGTTTCATTAAAACTGGCTTGCAACTTTGCAAATGGCTCTTAAATTAAATGAAAGCCTTGTGAATGTTTGCTTAAGCAAAACATTATTATTTATTTATTATGGCTTAAAATTAGAGATTAAACTCTTTTGCTACTTAAAGTAAGCGTTTACAAAAAAAAACTCATTTTTCTTATTATAAGAGATGACAAAGCTTACTATGTGTGATAAGGCGCAGGAGCAGGACATTTAGGCCATATTACGAGACGTTGCCAGCCCGCTGACACACTGCGTCGCCGCGCGATAATCGCGATGCGGTGTTGATTGCAGCGCGGACTGGCAACGTAGCGTAGAGAGCGCGGCGCGCCGTGACGAGCGAGCGGCGCGCCGTGACGAGCGAGCGGCGCGCGTTGTTCGGGCTGGCAGCGACTTGATTCACAATAATTCGTTCTTTCATTTTCATTTTTATACAACAAAACAATTTAAGACCAAAAGTGGGCAATCTTCTTTGAAATAAGGATACAGAAGCAAAACTAATAGTAATTAATAACAAACCAAATATATTTGATTTATAAGGTCCCCGTAAACGTTATTAAAATAATCAAAAGTTTGTTCTTATTTTAAAATAACTTTAATATTGTCAACTGAAATGACCATGATGCGCTCCCACCAGTGATACAGTTTAAAAAGCGAATTAAGCTGTTGATTGTTGTTACTGTTAAATAATGTTTGCGTTTTTTTTTGGGGCAGAGAGCCACCGTGAGGCGATGGGTTCAGTGCGACGGTGACGAGGGATCGATCGCCGACCGTCCACGAACTCAACCTGCAAGAATCTTAACGGAAGACGGAGTTCATTACATGAAGAGTGTATACGAGCGTGAACCATTCACGAAAACTTCAAGGTTCGCAATTGAATTTGATTGCTCGATGAGGGCGATCAGAAATGCCCTACATCGCGTCGGGATACACCATAGGCGTCTGGCCAAAAAAAATATATTAACAGAGACTGAACAACTATTTACGAAGAACCCTGTATAAAATTAGTGATTTTTGGTAATATTATTGATTTTTGGTGCAAAAATAAAAGTAGCAATAGCATGAAATCCGTTTTTTTTTTATTTAGTTATAATCTAGGTAGTATGTATTTATACGATTGTAATTGACAATGTAGAACACAACCTATACAGCAAGTAGTAAATTTGTATTTTTTACTTCACTTAATTAACGCACGTTTTTTGCAACAGTGCGAAATACAAAAAATAATTTAGCTTTTATTAAATAAAATAGAATATTTGAGTAAACAGTCTGCACCAATATTATATCTATATAGCTCGCACGGTCGCGCCCATCACTGCAGCGAAAACACAAAACAAATATTTCCTACGAAAGAAAGGGGGCGCCTTTGGGGTGTGAAAATGTTATTGTTTTTATGAATGAAACGAGAGCTACCGTGTGTACGCGCGGTGGGCGGAGCCCACTCGAACTGCCGGAATCGAGCGCAAGCGACTATCGCCTAAATGTGGTCGACCGGGAACTTCTTCGACTGTACCTACAGAGACGTCTCCCTCCACATCAACCTATCCAAAACTGTCCGATTTCTTTTTTCGTTGAATATTTATTGATTCTTAAATAAATCACCTATATTTTTTTAGACATACAGTTCAAAGTCAATTGAGGAGATTTGACATTTTGTGGTAGTCACGCACCGGCAATTTTCCAAAAAACAATGGAAACATTGCTTTCTGGTATAGATTGAATAAGTATATGGCTTGATAACATCTGTAGTGTACATACACTAAATTGTTATAAATTGAATTTAATGGATGGCCTACCCCCAGCATGTGTACCTACATTGCATATTATTGTTTGGTTGATGTGTGTGTCTACAGCTTCCTCATAAGAGAAATTCTAAGCATGCCATATTTTAGAGCATAATTGGAGCAATCAAAGGTTTCAGTCATACATTTGGAGCCACCACAACTTCGTTACTATGAATTGTTTTTTGTGTGTAAGCTGGAGAAACGTGTCTCCAGCTGGCACATGCCGTTTAGGCAAGCCAGTGAGGCTAGAGTTTTAGACTATAGTCAGAAATTTAAAGCATAGTTGCAGCAATGAGAGTCAAAAAACTAACCATCACACTCAAATACTTGAAACTACGATCATAAAACTATGTGCGAGCTGCAGTACCGTGTCTCTGGCTTGCACATCTGTATCTTCGTAAGCTAACTCAATTACATTGACACCTTTTCATCACTTAAAATCAGGTGCAATGTTTAACCGTAAGATATATAAAAAAAGGTTAAATAAAGTTAAAGCTGGTTTATAACTTGTCTCGTTTAACAATAAATACAGTCAGTGACCACGTCACATTTAAATCAGGTTTAACTTTGGTCCTATGGTGGTGTAAGTACGTAAGTATGATTGATCGTTGATATTATCATAATAAGATATTTCATATCCTTTGACAGCAGCGGCTCCGCCTCTTTGTTTAAACTTTGTTATCAAACAAAGCAAAACATAAACTTTGTCCAGGTCAAGTGGTCCTACTATCATCATACAATCCATTTTAAGGTCAATTTCAGATACGGAAACAATAATTTAGTTTTTTTATGTTTATCTTTTGTAGTTAGTTTGCAGACTTTTGTAGTGGTTAAAAATTTAGATATTACCGCTTTTTTTTTACCTGATTTTTATGCATTACACACACAAGTAACAAGTACTGTGTGCTTGTGCATGACACAAGTGCCATGTGCTTGTGCATGACAAAAGTGTTTTAACTACTTTGCACGGGATTGAAAAGATGTGACAGAAAAAATTGCACAGATTAGCTAAGTAACTGTAGTAATTAGTACTCACATTCTGTGATGAAGAAGTTGAGCAGCGTCAACGCAACCGTATGCCCAGAGAACATATAGTCGCCGCAGGTTCGCACGCCGCGCACGGACATGCCCGCGCCGCTCCAGATGTCGTAGGCCTGCCGCAGCCGGCGGCCCCACACGGTGAGGTCGTCGGCGGGCGGGTACGAGCGCGGCTCGCATTTCAGGTGAGAGCCCGGCACCGACAGCGACGTGATCAGCATCGTGAAGCAGCGGAGTAGGAACACCGTGCCAGCTAATGCGAAGAATCGCCTCAGGATTATGAACCTGCGGGTGGATGAATGTCAAAGCTAATCTTTTTCTTTTAATTACTCCGACAAGAAAGCGCTTGGCATATAACCCACGATGATAAGTGACGAATAGGGCCGAAGGCACACCCGGAATCCACCAACCTACTACTGAGGAATGGCTATCTTACCTCTAACTGTAACAATAACTATGCTACCTACTAACGTTTTTATCATGGTGACATACTCAGGGCCTTACTAATAAACAGAGTATATATGAATAGATATGCTGTTTTTTCCCATTATGTAAAATTATTTTTAAATGAAAGTCAGAAACAAAATATAAAATAACTATTCGAAGCTTATACACTGTGTTTATTAGTAGGTACCGGGGTTAGATAAGATGGTGGTAGCTAGCCGAGTTGACTTAACACAAGCCCTATCAACCAAACCAGAGTTCAAATTGTACCCCCTGTTGGGAATCGATTATTTTCTTTTAAGATCTTAATGCTAGACGGTGCAGCGGCTAGAGCGCTATATCGTAAGCTAAGCTATTTTCGCTATGGCAGTCAGATGATGAAATATCTCGAGTTCTTCAGGGCCAATGCCGGGTCAGCGCATGGGTGACCAAAACTAAAATATTTCGCACTCTTCCTGGTTACGGAAAGCAAGTTGTAAGTCCTGGTTGTTTTAGGTAGTTAGATTTCAGTCGTTAAAATCCTGCATGCAGTAGTCATCAGAAACGATAAGTTTGATGAGGTCAATAAAGTCATTTTGTTTATCATTGTTTTGACATACTTTTTGTAAGAAACTCGGTACAACAAAGTGTACATTTAAAGTTCAAATGTTCAATAATCAATGAGTGAATTCTAAATGTGACAGTGACTTCAATTTACAGTCATTATTATCACTCTCGTCATGTCTGTCTATAATGATATTCATTAATTTGCTTTGAATCAAATTAAAACATGACTTGTATAAAGGTATTAAAATGTTGTAATAATTGCATCAGTAGTGTTTTAATAACAACTATTTATACCATGTTGTGTATAATAATGTTCTTGTTATTAATTAATTGACATGTAAACAATATTCAATGCAAATAATATAACTACATTGTGCAACAGTACAGTGTGATAATTAGCATGTTTACAAAACATTACCTATGTTTGTGGAAGAACAAGACGACTAGCCAAATCGCCATTAGGAGGGAGCCCGTAATTTCACACATGTCAAATGCCCACGGTATGTGCGGAACATTGTCCAAAAACAGGTCAGGAAGTGGCGGGTACTTCTTCATGTCCGGCACTTTGTCATGCACAATCACCATCACAACAGCTGTTACCCAGGTCACTAGGAAAACATAGCCTGAAAACAAATGACTCATCACAGTTTTGTTTTGGCAACAAACTATTAAACCCTGTCAGAGTATTCGAATTTTATTCCTATTTTAGGAAAAGAAGATGTTTAATTTAAACTGGATACATAAGCTGTTTTTTTTTTGTATATAAAACAAAGATTGCAATAGATTATGCTTTGTCATGGTAAAGAAGCTTTCTCCTTATGTATTATTAGCTAGCCAACATAATATTTATCCAAATTAATAGTATTTTAGTATTAATAGTATAAAGGTTAGAACATCAACCTCACAACTTGAGAGCCCAAGCTCGAATCCAAGCGGGTTTGCGTTCAGGTTTTACATTTACTAAGGGGTGAACATCTTTTGACTGAGATGATGATGACTATGTTGAGGGGTAGTCTATCTGCCCAGCTATCATCATCTTATTTAAGTCTGTCACCATAACAACAATGTTAGTAGCATTGAATTGTTTCAACAGTTAAGAGATAAGATAAACGGTTCCTCAGTAGTTAAAGATTCTAAGCAAAGTGCACTTTCGTCTTTAGCTTCAATATCACTTACCATCAGCAGAAAAGAGGGTCAAGCATACATCATGAATTAAATAAAAATATATATTATGTATTTTGCTCACCTATGAATGATGATACAAATAATTAAAGATTTATTTAAGTACATGCATTTATTTGTTGAGACAATGGTCTTCAATGTTTTCTTAAGTTATTTTGTTTTGATGCCAATATTATAATAATTACCTAATGCTATTGCTGTTTTCCACACCTCAGGTTTCAATTTGGAAGCTTTCACATCAGGTGTAAATGTCGAAATAAACTCTGTATTTCGCCCATAGGAAAAATCTTCTGGAATTTTATTGTGTAGATTATAACTTAAATGTGACAAATTAGTCCCAAGAAAATTAATGTTTGTTGATGCATTTGCAAGCAGCTGATCATCACATAAACCAAGTTCACACATAGCACTACGGTTATTTCTCTGTAACTTTTTCACAAGCAAAATAAATCTTTTCCTGTCACCTAATTTTAGCTGATCAAATGGAAATTCATAGAAATCTCGATCAATAAAAGACAGCAGGCATTGTCCATCTATGTCGTGAGCTTTACATATTTCGATTATACGGATAGATATCTTGTCTTTGTGCAATAAATCTATAACTTCTTTGTTGGTCCAGTTTATGATATTTGATTCCATTGTTACTTAATGAAGAGTTAATTAACAAAGGAACATTTACAAATTCAACTGAACGGCAACGAAAGGACTATTTAACGGTTCCACCATTAAAAGCGATCACATTCACACTGAAGTTTATAATGAAAGCGCACATTTATAAATAAAAATTTAGAAATCCATCACTGATCGAACAAACATAACAGTGTAGCTGACAATGACAATTGACACTTTGTTTTTTTTTTTGTGTTTCGTTTTACGACTCCGGATGAAATCAATCAAGCCTATTCGTTCGTTCTATCTTCTTAGGTAATACATAAATAAACAATATTGATGATGATGAATGATAATAGAAATGGGAAGTGAGAAATGATATTACCCCCCCCACCTCTCGAGTATCTCAGTAAAGATGTGGGGCTTTACTAAGTCCTCACGCAGACTTCTTGAGAGAATTTGAAAGTGACGTTGTACTGTTTTGTTTCATTTGCCAACACTCATGCACACTAACGAACACTTAACGGTTAATAATCCACCATTATTTCACATTAATATTCAACATAACAAAAATTTTAGAAAATAAAACATAACCGCAAACATGACTCTTCACTTTCCCGCCAAGAAGTCCTCATTGACACTTTGTGCGTGTGACATTGACAGATAATGAAATGTTTTTTTTTTTGTTTATTGTTTTACGGCTTCGGATGAAACCATAAAGCCTATTAATTCGTTCTATCTTCATATTATTATGTAATACATAAATAATCAGTGTGCCTCATTTTGGTACGGCCACCATCACCAACCCGAAATCTGAGTTTACAGATAATTAGTGGATAATTAGTGGGAATTAGTGGATAAATCTTACAATTAGTGGGGCCATGGTTTAAAAGTTACAGCAACTTCTTTTTTACATACAAAAATAACATGTGCAGTCGCGCTCATAAGCATTTAGTTATTACTTGAATTAATTAAATTGTGAATGAACGACGAAACTTTGATATGTGTGTACGTATGTTTGATTCTGAATCGAAAAAAATGGCGCCATTAAATGCTTAAAAAATGTATTAACAGATTTTTCGATTTCTGAATCCCCAGATAACATTTATTAGCCTGATAGATTATACAAGCCATTTTAAAAGTGTGTTGTTATCCCGTTGTCTCTTGTGTTATAAGCAAAATTTGCAGCATGTTAACGTTGTATATAAAGACATTCTGTAGTATACCTATTTAGTATCAGCATTGCACCCGTGCGAAGCCGGGGCGGGTCGCTAGCTAGCAATGAACTTAACCTTCTTTCTAATATGTAGGGTGGAACAGCACTCTAGACTTTAGCTCATACAAGTAGTTACAAAAATAGGTACCTATTGCTAATTACTATTTTAAGCACCAATGTCGACTATTGCAAAGTTCTTAGTAGTAGTTTCTTTAAAACATCTTCTCTAAGAATTACAACTAGGTATATTTTGTTGACAAATAACACATAAAACACTTACTTGCTCTTTAATTGAGTATCGCGCACTATTACCACTGATAAAACTATAAAACAAGTAGAAAAACTACATAATTATACACCTGCGAACTACTTTGGAGTTCTATTGGTACCAACCTATCCCGGTCCGTGCAAAACAATAACAAATATCGCCGTTGTCAAATTTTATTGTCATACAACATTGATCATTCAGTTGTAGACTATAAAGGTTATTTTGGCAATGAAATTAATGGATTCAGCGCCATCTGTTACGTCTTTGAAAAAGTAGAAGTGCAGCGAAGTGCATTGTTGTGATTGCTTTATCTGTGTATGAGGTATTGTGAACCTTGTGCTGTACGAAATAAAGTCGTTCACACTTGTGTAAACATGTAGTTTTTTTTGTTAAGTTGTGGTACAGTACAGTACAGTGGTGGTAAAGTACTTTGTTTTAAAAGATGAATAGAGACTACTCAGTAAATAAATATCTTAGTTCGTACAAAAGTTTGTCTAGGTGTAATTTTATTATGTATGCGGACACTATCCTAAATTTTGTGTGAATTTGAATGAATATGTAGGTACAACAAGGTGTTGCCAGGTCACTTTTGCCACCTCTGAATAATAATAGTAGTTGCCACATATTAAATAATAAAAAAAAATATCTGAACTTAATTAAATAAATAGATAGTACTTAATATAAGTAAGTACTAAATATAACTTAACGTTGCACTGTTTTGTTTCGAAGAAGCGTTTTTCCATGTGTGTGGAAGTGTTGCAACAGTAAAAAGAAACGAGATAGTCTTATTAATTTGTAGTTGCGAGATACAGAAGTAGAAATATTATTTTTTTCATCTATGTAGTTGTGAATTAATAATGTTTGGTCTGCTTCTTATTATATGTCTGTGCACCTACATCAAATAAAGTAGGTACTTAGAAGCTATTATAAATTAGAAAATACGAATAAATTAAACGAAACTACGAAAAAATACGATTTATTCATTAATCAAAATGCATAATTACTAACAAAGCAGTAAGTAATAATAGTATCAATGATCCAGTTTCAAATAATAATAGATAAAACGAATAGTTACTGGCAAAGTATAACAATCACAAATAACATAAAACAAAAGAGATGCCTGTTCTCTTTATTTAGGCGTTAACATTTATCACAATCATAAATGCGACATCCTTAATAATTAAAGTGCAAAACTTAAAAGCATAATTAATTATGTAATCACATGTTAGTATTTAAAATTAAACTTGGTTTGAAGAAGATACTTCACGTTCACCTGCGCTACGTCATAAACGATGAATCTGAAATTGCGTGCTAAGGAAATTGTATTAGTTAACAATTCATGTGAAAATGTAAATTGACGTTATTAGCCATGGGGCTGATGGAGCATATATTATGGTCGTATGTAGAGATGCCACGGATAGTATTTTGGCCGAAGCGCTGAATATTAGGCAAAATGTATGAAATGATTCTCCATGTTGTCACATTAAAACACTTAGGAAAAGACCTTTATTGAGAATGGTTGCCACTTTCCTTGACCTTTAATAATATGGAGAACAGAGCTATTGTAAATAAGATAGATTTTTATTTAAACAAGGTGGCAACCTTTCAAGTGGTAGTCAGCAATATCCAAACAGTATCCTATCCATGCCTGACATCATGATTTATATCGTCTTTTCAGTAGCCGGTATTAAAAATTTGTTTTTATTCATCACAACTTACCACCATTGTGTTTTTTTTCATGATTTGGTAGGCATTCGGTATTCAGCCGATTAGTACGCAGTATTCAGTCGAATACTAAATATTAAAAAAAGTTGCCGAACAGGCAGAATATTCGGGGCATCATAAGTCTTAACAGAACTGGATTTAAAAAAACTATAAGGAAAAGTTATATAGCGTTTAGATTAATACTTGTGTTTGTGTATCTTGGTGCACTTTTACGTTTTGCCCTGGAAATATTAACTCAGTTGTTTACTTTTCATTTTACTACAGCCTACGTCATAGTGTATTATGGTTGGAGAAGTTCTAATTGTAAGCCTAGTATAATATTTACTTTAATACTTGTGTATATTAAATTATTATATGTACTTTCAAATATTTTTCTAAAAGAAATTACTCATTTGTTTATTTTTCGCTTCACCACATTGTACGTAGTTGTGTCATATGGTTTGAGAGGCTCTGGCGTTCTGGAATATTCCTATTCTATTGTTCCGTCCCAGTTGCGGCGGGCGCTCAGTGCGCACAGGCACAGTCGTAGTCGTGCCACCGCCCGCCGCCCGCTATACACGATGTCGCTTTTAACTAAGATATATCTCCTATATTACTCGTATCGCGCGTTGTTTTCTATGATTTTGCTTGCTTTTGTGTGTGCTTGGTGTTTGTATCGTAAAATTAGTAATATCCGAAATTATAGTTCTCGTCATAGCTTTAAATTAAATTCGTATAGTAACATAAGAAATTGGAGTGGTCTAGCAAATGTTATGCCATTCTCAATATTATTATTCGCTTACTGGCAATCACAACGTACTATCAGCTTACTAAAGAATAATACAAGACTATGCTTGCGCCCCTACAGCCTTCTATTAAAAATAAATCATGTTACGTATTATACAAGCATACATTATTTTTTGCTATGCACTAGGTACCACTATAAATTAAATTTAATAACCTTAATTTACCAATGGCGGGATTAACGATTTTTTATCAAAATGTTAGGGGGTTGCGCACGAAAGTTATTTCATTCTATAGAAACATTCTTTGTAACTCGTTTGATATCATAGCTTTAACTGAGACTTGGCTAACTGATGGTATCCTGGATAGTGAGCTTTTTGACGACCGTTATTTGGTATGGAGGCGTGATAGAAATTACATTAGTACTGGTCAGTGTCTGGGCGGCGGAGTGCTGGTGGCTATCAGGCGTGAGCTGGTTGTGTATGAACAAAGCGAATGGTGTTCGTCTGCTGAGGACTTGTGGATCACTATTACCCTGCGTGGATCGCAAAAGTTACATATAGGTTGTGTTTACATATGTGCACAAGGCAAAGGCAATTCTTTAGCAAAACAACTTATAAACTTTTCCGATAAATGTACTGAAATCGTAGCCAACAACGCTGACGATAAGTTTATAATCCTTGGTGACTTTAATTTGCCAAATATTAACTGGCTACCCTCCACTGATGAACAACATCTCTTACCAACTAATATTATAGGCACACATCAAGTTGAGTTTTTTGATAACATTAATACTTGCAATTTATTACAGTTTAACGACATTCGTAATACACACAGCAGGTTACTTGACTTAGTATACAGTAACACTAACATACAAGTATCAAAAAGCGGATGCTCTCTAGTAACGCCCGATGACTATCACCCAGCTATTTGTGTTAATGTTCAGATCGAAAAGGAGAAAACATTAGCTAAGCCTACACGTATATTATATTTATATAACGAGGGTGATTATGAGTCAATATGTAAAAAGTTAGATAACATTAACTGGTCACATTATTTTCTAGGGTTGTCATTGGAGGATAGCATCAATAAGTTTTATAACTTATTATATTCTCTTCGTGATGAATTTATCCCTCAAAAGCAAAGGTCTCCAGGTCACAAGTATCCACAATGGTATAGCAGTGCCTTAATTAAAATGCTAAAAGAAAAACACAAATTTCATAAAAAATATTTAAAGTATAAAAATTACTCAGACTACCTGTCATTTTCGATTATCAGAAATCGGGCTAAGGCTTTGGAAGAGACATGTTACAAAAATTATATTGCAAAAATGGAAAATAACATTAAACACAACCCTAAAGCATTTTGGACTTATGTAAAAGGCAAGCGAGCCTCTCATTCATATCCGTCAACATTGACTTACGGGGACATATCTTCCAGCTCGGGTGGTGAGATCTGTAACCTTTTCGCTGACTATTTCTACTCCACTTTTCAAACGGATACTTCCTGTACTCCGCTTCCACTTTCTGAAAACCATAACTCAATGGCCAATATACACTCAATCGAAATTAACGAAGATAGCTTACTCAAGTTACTTAAAAAAATTGACGAAAATAAAACCGCTGGTCCTGATAATGTTGCCCCCACATTTATTGTCCGCTGTGCAGGTAGTCTGGTGTTCCCTCTCACTTACCTATATACCTACTCTTTAAACTCCGGCGTCGTCCCTGCTATCTGGAAATCGACTCTTGTAACCCCGGTGCACAAAAAAGGACAAAAAAATATGGTTGAAAATTACAGACCTATTTCTAAACTATGTATCTTTGCAAAAATACTAGAAAAAATAGTGTATGAACAGGTCTATTCTTCTCTGCGTCATGTCCTCAATGAATCTCAACATGGTTTTTTACATGGCAGATCCACAACTACTAACCTGCTGTTATGTCAAGACTTTATTACAGAACATATGTCACGTACACAGACTCAGGTAGATATAGTCTATACTGATTTCAGTAAGTGTTTTGACCGTATAGACCACAGGCTTCTTTTGAATAAGCTGCAACTGGTAGGTATCCGGGGCAACCTTTTTAGATGGTTCAGCTCATATGTAGAAAACCGCAGCCAAACAATAGCACTACATGGCTACACCTCCCGCAAGCTGCCCATACCCTCAGGTGTACCACAAGGCTCACTCTTGGGCCCATTATTATTTACAATCTACATAAATGACATTAGTTCTTCTTTTATACATAGTAAAGTCTTATTGTACGCTGATGACCTTAAAATTCTTTGCCCAATCACCAAGTTGTCTGATTGTTTAAAGTTGCAAGAAGACATTACACGGTTTGAAATCTACTGTGCCAACAATAAATTAGATTTAAATATTTCTAAATGCTTTATTTGTACATTTAGCAGAAAACCTAAAACTTATTCATTTGACTATTATATAAATCATCAAGCGTTAACACGGGTTACCTCTATGAAAGATCTAGGAGTCACATTCGACTCGAAATTACTTTTTGATATCCATATAGATTCAATTATAACAAAAGCAAGAAAGGCTCTTGGATTCGTGATGCGTATGTCATCCGAGTTTCAAAGTATCAAAGTAGTAAAAATTTTGTATTGTGCTTTCGTGCGCAGCCACCTGGAATACGCGTCCCAGGTTTGGAATCCCCAATACAACATTTACATCTCGCGGATAGAGGCAGTGCAGAAAAGATTTCTACGATATTTGCAATATAAATGTCATAGTTTCTTCCAAAATTACACACAACGGTGCAAGCATTTTCATTTCTTACCACTACATAAAAGAAGGGAAATGTCAGATATAGCACTACTTCTTAAAACATTCCAAGGTAATATTGACTCTGCCGGTCTACTCAGTAAAATTTATATTAATACACCAAGGAAAACAACGCGACACACAAATTTACTGCATGTACCTTTGTCAGGGACTAATTATCGATCTAATGCGTTCATCAATAGGGCGCCTGAGCTTTTCAATTCAATGTGTCGAAATATGGACTTAGACTTATTCAACACTAACGTATCTAGGTTCAAAAAATTATACAATAATAACTTCTTTATGTATGTTAGCTCATGAAAGGTATTTATCCATTATGTGTCACGCACGGCTCTTAAAAATAAAGTACTTAATATTAACAACGATTTGCCAAATGTATCTACATACTTTGTTTATAGGTGAAAACTTGTAATTGGCCTTACTGTATTTATACATTAATTTATTTTTAAAATATAGCTGTAAGTTTTCCAAAAATTGTAAAATAAAATAAATAAATAAAATAAATAAAATTATGAAGATTATTGATAGATTAATTTATCTTATGAAGATTATTGATAAGATTAGATTTGTCTTATGAAGATTATTGATAGATTAGATTTTTTATTACTACGCGGCACATTTATGAATTTAACTATTTATTTAACAAACAAACATATCGACGTCTAGTAAGTAATTTTTTTATTTAATTATAAAAATTTACGTAACTTCTTCGAATTCGTCGCGAGCGGGCCGCTAGTCTAATAAAATTAACAATCAAGTAAGTAAATGCATATAATATAATTATATGAAGTTCTAACTGTAAAGGATACTCGTTGTAGAGCAGCGAGGTGGCGACGTCGCTATTGGTGGGCGTGCCGAGTGGCACGAGCACGCCGTCGGGGGTGGTGGTCGTCACGCTCGGGTCGGGCTGCGTGCGGCCCACGCCCCACACCGAGTGCATGCCTTTGGGAGGCTTCACGAAGTTCTCGGCGCGCGTACATTCCTTCCTATAGATACAAAAGGAAATAATGGAATCAGGAAATGCGGAAATCCATGGCATACGAAAATGCAATCACAGTAGTAATACTGTTGTGTCAAGCTAAAATACTGTAATTTGAGCCAGGGCTTGATACTGTTACCAAATTCCCACTATATGTACCGATAAGTAACGTTATTTCTATAAAGGTAATTTGGTACCGGTAATGCAGGTTACGTTATTTAGAAAAGTATCGCTACTTTTTTCATTAAGTTTCCGTGTGGAGCGGTTTGTTAATTTACCGGTAAAAATGTCATCTAGGTATCTTCGTTTGACAGAAGTATGAAGAAGCTGACATAGAAAACATTTTCATTTTACAGAAAATAGCAGTAAGGTCTAAATATAACCTAGGAGCACGTGTGTCTCTTTTAAGGAGATTAATATTCTAACGGGTGCGTCACAGTTTATTTATAACTGTATTCTATATGTGCGCCAAAACATTTCGTTTTACAGAAAAAATTGCGATATACACAATCTTAATACTAGAAATAAAAATAAACTTGCGATACCTAAACTTCGACTGCAGAAAGTTTATGGATCATTCATGGGACAAGGTGTCACTTATATATTATAATAAAATCCCGAATGATGTATTAACTTTGCCCTTTGCAAAAACAAATTACAAAAACACAATGTTAATGACGGTAGTTGTTGACATTGAATGCATTGCCTTTGGCTTTCAAAGTAAAAAGTAAATAGTGTTGAATAATTTCGGCGGGCTGGTTAAAACCACGATAGCTCAATTGGAAGAGCACCTGACCCGGTATGTTAAAAGGGTGCAGGTTCAAATCCTGCTTGTGGAAATTTTTTCAACATTGTGTTTTTGTAATTTGTTTCGCAACAAAAATTTGCGTTAAAATTATATAAACAAATCAAAAACATTATTTCATCAAGCTAATAATGCAGTATTTAATAAGCGGAATTAACACAACTTACATATCATTTTAAATAAGTACATTTTGTAGAAAAAGGCTTTACCAAAAGCATATTTTCAACAGACTTGTTTACTTGAAGACGCTTGGACCGATATGGAAAATTCTCTTTTTGTTTAAAAGGGTATACCTCCCAGGTGTCCCATTTTTTACAGTTTTATTAATACATTATCCAAAGCTAATAGATAAAATAAAAATATTACGGTCAGCATCAAATATATAGACCATATTTGAAATCTTGCTGGAAGCGAAACAGTGTTTGTCAAAAACATACTCTACTAAACTCTTAAGTATAAGTTTTTTTATACTTGAATGCTTAATTAATTACGAATGGTGTTATATTAGTGCAACGGTAACTGTAATTACATGTTTATAAAGGCGTGTCGCGAATATGCCCACAGACTCGGCTCTCAACATCTTAGTAAACTCACGAACTTTACTTACATTTATTGTTTCTATTGTGTGCAAGAAATATTTAGAACATGCCCGGAAAATTCCGTGCAATAGTATACCGTAAGTAATAGCAACAAGGACGATAGTTACATGTTCCCGAGCGCGACGTCGCAGAGCAGCAGCAGGCCGACATTGTTCTTGGGGTTGGTGCAGCAGTAGTTGGCCGACTTGGAGACCATGTCCGCGAAGTAGATGCCCTTGCCGAACATGTAACCTGTCACCGGCGCCTCGGGCGGCGCGATGCGGAGCCCTGCGATATGGAATTCATAACAGACTATCCAAAACTATCATAATTTCTTCAATAAATATTGAACATGTTTGTACTTTTTGCTCTTTTTTTTTATTTAGTCCCTTATGTTTTGAGCAAACAAAGTAGCTTAAATTTGAATAAAACGTGTGCCTGCGGCGTTACCTTGCGAGATAATGCCCGCGAAGTTGGTGGTGCGCGAACCGTGCCACAGCAGCCGCCGGTTGTGCAGCTTCTTGAACGGCTTGTACCGCTTGTCCTCGCCCTCGCGAACCACTTTGAACACCTACGATAAAAGGTTTAGATTACAGGCATTGAAAAGCAACTATGATACTGCGGTATAAACGTTCAGGTTCCGTTTGAAATTAAGGAACAAAACGAAAACGATCAGAAAAATTACAAAAATTACAGTATTCCGGTAGCTAGAGGTAAAATAGCCAGTGCCTCAGTAGTTGAGAATTTTGGGTAAAATGTGCTTCCACCTTCGGCCTTATCATAACTTAACATGAAAGAATTATAATTTAAAAATAAACTTAGAATTTGTTTATTTAGGTCACGTGACCTAATTCATATATTTTAGAATATATTCGAATACGTATTCGAAGTTACCAATTTCGAATACAAGTGAGTGTTAGCACCCGTAACTAATTTCATAGTTTGAGAAACTGTTCGAAAAATCACGCTCACACAGTGTAACACAGCAATAAGGTAACACGCAAAATAATGAAAAGACATCATTCAAAATGAAAACGGGCCTTACCTCCTGTATCTCAAGGCTGTAATTGGAGTGCGTGGCCGCGTGAGTGTTGCGTAGGTACATGGAGATGATATCAAACTCCTCTGAGCAGTGGTCCAGCGGGGCGATCTCCGCATTCAGCTTCTTGTAGTGGGCGGTGATAGGGCTGTCGTTGCCGTCATCTATCAGGAAATCTTTAATTTATCTTTATCTTTTACATTAGCACAGGCCCAGGGCCAGGGCCAGGGCAAGTCTGTTAATGCAATAAAGTCTTAAGTGTCGGTAGCCTGATGTTAATATTTGGACTTCGGAGAAAATGACAGAATCCAGCCACTGATACACGATTGTGGACGTTATAAATTAGCAGAATTAAAACCCTGTACTGGAGTTATAACAACTGAATGTTAACATCAATATTTGCATGCATTTTTTATCGCCATAACATCATTGTTTTTATTCTTTTCTTCTAACAACTTGTATGTGCTTATGCTGGAAAAGCTTATTTATTTTATTTATTTACCTAGTCGACTTTTGAAGTCTTAGCCAACCCTGCAAATAGTGCTTTTAAAAGGAAACAGGGAGTCTGCTTTACTTGTCCACAGGGACAAGAACAAATCTCCAGTCTTAAGAAGCCTCTGATGGAGGATGTGTCAGTTCTTATTTACCTGTCGGTTTGATTTGACGAGAGCACAATATTACAAAACCTGAGTATAAATACCTGTTTGCATCAAGCTGTACGCAATCTCGATTTCTAGTAAGTTATCCAACATTTCACACTTTGATTTAATAAGCTCAGCATCTAACAAGGGTGGATTGTTGACCCCGAAGTTGTGAGGAATCAATGTAAAGAATCTGAAAAAAGGATTTAATAAATTCATTGTCTTAGAAAAAAAAATAACACCATAGGATGTCATATCTAAGTTACCTATTTGTTGCATCCACTATTTTGCTTTGGTTGGTTTTTCCCGCTTCAATTTCCTTCAGTAACTTTGACAATACTTCATATCCGGACTTGATTTGTTTCTTGGAAAGTTTTCCCAGCGGCATTTTTTCGGTGTCAAGCTAAGTGTTAAATTGAAATGAAAATATGAAAAAAGACTAGGATTAAAAGAAATAGTTTATGCAACATGCTAGTAGCATCTCTTTGAATGTATGTATATTAATTTTTTAAATTAGAATTACAATAGAAATAAAATTCCGACTCTCAAGAGAGACAAAGTTAGAATAAACGATGATGATTTTTTTTTATATATAATTAAGAATGAAAATAATTATTTTGAAATTACTGTAATTCATTGATTGAAATTATAAATTATTATATACATATAATTTTACGCAAATATTGTTGCGAACAAATTACAATTTGAAAAAAGACAAAGTGTTGAAAAAACTTCAAAAGCGAGATTCGAATCCGCACCCCACCCGACATACCGGGTCAGGTGCACTGCCAACTATGTTATCGTGGCTTAATCCAACTCTCCGAAATTAATCAACACTATCTACGTTTTTTCACATTGTAATTTGTTCGCAACAATATTTGCGTAATCATCACCATCACCATCATCATCATCGTCATCATCATCATCATCATCATCATCATCATCATCATCATCATCATCATCATCATCATCATCATCATCATCATGTGCATTTTATGGAGAATACAGCTCCAGCTAACTTTCGAATTGCTTTTTCTCATAAATGGTAAATCTTAGAGAAAAAAGTATAAGAACAATTTTAGTAGATAATTACCTGTTCTACAATTTTAGTCTGAGCTATTTTTTGTCATAAAACTAACAGTTTAGCCAAAAAATCAAAAAACCCATTTTTGCGACTTGAAAAAATCTTGAATATTTTTTTTTGCACACACGGGATCAATGGGGACTTTTCAGGATTTCATTAGAGTAGTATCTCTTACGTGCCTGTAAATTTTCAGCTTGTGAATTAATGCAAAGGTACCCCTATTTTTTGGGCTAATTTGACCGGGCTAGTAGTTTTATTTGGCAATAGTTGCAGGGCGTCACTTGCACCATGTTATATTTATATTGTAACATCTTTTCAACTTGTGACTAGCAATAAATTAATCTGTAATCTGAAATTTAATATCTCTATGACTTGATATCTGACTGTATATCATGCCATTCAAATCAGAACACTGCAATGTACTGAACCTGCTGCTTCGCAGCAGAAGTAAATGGGGCCCTCCAGATGTCTTCTAAGCACACACTCCCACACTGACAAGAGGTTTTCATTTGTTTGAACACTTACCTCAAATTCAAGCAGGACCTTCTTCATACTCTCCACATCAAATATCTTTCTGATTAAGTTTTGCACGGACAAATGGAGACTGCAGGCTTTGTCCTCTTTAACCATTACTTTCGCTTTTTCATCACCACCATCACCATAGTCAACGTCGATGGGGTAGTAACAATTTGGAACCTACAATATTTATATTTCTATTACTTACATGCATATTGGTGAAGAGCAGAAAAATAGATAATATTTTATATTTTTATCATTTATTATCTAACTAGTCTGGCCATAAATACTTGTCTTGTTTTCAACTTTTTAATTATTTTGAATTTGGAACGCGTTTATTATTTTAAAAACTTCTTTCGAGTTCGCGCCATTTCACATATTTTTTCGTGTTCATTATCAAATTACAATATGGAACGTATTAAAGAATATGTGTTAAAGAAAATAGGATAGCAGTAATCGCCTTGCACAAAGTGGGTATGGAGCCGTTGGTCATATTCCAGACACTTCAAAAGCTTGGTATCAGCCGTATGTTCGTATATCGTACTATCAACAGATACAACAACACTTCCTCTGTCGAAGACCATAAAAGATCTGGGCGGCCGCGTGCTGTACTACAAAGGCTGTTAATGCTGTTAAAGCCAGAATTCGTCGAAATCCCATTAGGAAGCAAAAAAACTTATCGCGAGATATGAAGATTCCCGCTAGGACTCTGTCGCGTATAATAAAACAAGACCTGAAGCTCTATGTTTATCGTCGATACACAGGACATGCCTTAAATCAATCTTTACAATTAAAGAGAGTGGATCGATCAAAACGCCTTCTGTCGCGATAAGCAGGTGAAGGGCACAGATATATCCTCTTTATCGATGAAAAAATTTTCACGATTGAAGAGCACTATAATAAGCAAAATAATAAAGTGTACGCTCACAGTTCTAAAGAAGCTGCTCAAGTGGTCGGAAAGGTACAACGTGGTCATCATCCTGCGTCAGTGATGGTTTGGTGGGGCGTGTCTTATCAAGGCGTCACAAAGCTACATTTTTGTAAAAAAGGAGTGAAAACTTCAGCCAAAGTGTATCAAGAGACAGTCTTGGATCGTGTTGTGAAACCTCTCAGCAATACACTTTTAAAAATATACCGTAGACTTTCTAGCAGGTTCTGCACCTGGTCACAAGGCACGAACTACCCAAGCCTAGCTTGAAACCAACGTTCCGAACTTTATAAGAGACTGGCCCTCATTTAGCACCTTAACCCTTTAGACTACAAATTATGGTCAGTTTTAGAGGACATGGCTTGCTCTAAACGACACGGCGACATTAAGTCTTAAAAATCTCTGGAGCAAGCAGTGGCGAAATTTCTCATGGAAACAGTGCGTAAATCCATAGATTCGTGGCCAGACAGATTAAAGGCCTGTATAAAAAAGCCCTTTGGCTTTTTTGAATTTGGCCAATTTGAATAGAATAATATTTTTATTTTTTGCTGAGACTTTAATAAATATGTACATATAAGTTTTAGCAATATTACATTACACAAAAAAATGCATATTCATTTGTAACAGAAGTTATGGCCGGACTAAGGTACATATATAAAAATAAGATTAGGTATATATATAAAAATCAATTGCTGTTCGTTTGTCTCGCTAAAACTCGAGAATGGCTAATTTTGATTTTGAAATATTTGTGGAAGTTCAGGGAAGGTTTAAGCGGTGAGAAACATAAATAATAAATAAGTAACGGAAATACTAAAAACGACAATTTAATTTTCTAATACAAAATGATTTGTTTGTTTTGTTGTCATGGAAACTGTCAAAGCGGTACTAAGTCCGCCGAGTCAACTAGATATATTATCTTTTATTCATTTGATCACGTAGCTCGCCTCTCGCTAGCCTAATGCGGGTTGTAAATGATAATGAACAACCATGACCAAAGGTATTAATGTAGCTTTCAAAGCAAAAAGTCACAAATAAAAACAGTCTTCATATTTCTATATAATGCTAGTACATTGTTTGAATAATATTATAATATGTTAATTGCTTTTGTTATTTGGTAAGTTAAAGGTAAAGGTATGCTGAGCACTTTTGTAATTGGGCACGGATATACCTTATTAACTGTACATAAATGTATTTTAGTATGTTTCCTATCTGTTGTCTGTAATTGTGCCTTAAATAAAAAATAAAAAAATAAAATACAGGTTGTGGCTTTGAACAGTTGCCAAATTTAAGGAGGCGATTATGTTAATGTAACTGATAATAAATCCATTAAAAAAAATACGTAAAAAAAAATACGAAAAAGATTTTGTTTCTGTTGCATGTCATTCTTTTGAATATACTACGCTGTGCTACTACTTTGGCTCTGCGCTAGGTGCGCAAAACAAATGCCTACAAATGCCGCCGCTTGCGCCGGCTTTTGTCGGCTAGCCGCCACCCGCTCAAAGCGAGAACCGACGACGATTCAATGGTCGCCGCTCGCTCAGTCTCCCGCTAACAGCGAGCGCGCGCACACGTTTGACAAAAAAAATCCGGGCCGTTTTCAAACGTAGGTACGATGTCGCGTTATTCTAATCACGACTACGTTGAAATGGTGCGGATGTATGCCCTCGCCGGTAACAGCTTGAGGGGTGCAGTGCAGATGTTCGCGGAGAGGTGGCCAGACCGACCAACACCGTCCCGAACGACGATGCTGGCTGCTACACAACGCCTACTGGATTACGGGCAGTTCAGTATCCCAGCGCACGCCAGTGGTCGAGGCAATGTGGGCCTGCCCGTCGACTTACAGGAGCAGATCTTGCAGTTCTTAGACGACGAGCCACGCGCCAGTACACGTGATGCTGGGCGGCACTTTGGCCTTGATCACACCATCGTTTGGCGCTTGTTGAAGAAGAACCAGCAGCACCCATTCCATTTTCGACGAGTTCAGGATTTGCTTCCCACTGACCAGTCCAGCCGAGTCGAGTTTTGTACGTGGCTCCTCGAACATCAGCACGTTAATATTCTGTGGACTGACGAGGCGCAGTTCACAAGGGTCGGCGTCTACAACGTGCATAATGAGCATTGGTGGGCACACAGAGAACAGAACCCTCATGTCACAAAAAAAGACTCCTTCCAAAGACGTTTCAGCCTAAATGTTTGGGCTGGTATTATTGGCCCTTATTTACTGGGGCCTTATTTCATTGAAGGTCATCTCAACAGCCTTACCTACTTAGATCTGCTGCACCACGTTGTAGATGAGCTGTTGATGGACATTCCACTGGCATTCCACAGAGACCTCTTCTACCAGCAGGATGGTGCTCCACCACATTATGGACAAGTAGTGCGCAGCTACCTAAACGATACATTTGGATCGCAGTGGGTGGGACGTGGCGGTCCAGTGTCTTGGTCTCCTCGCTCCCCGGACCTAACACCGCTAGATTTTTATTTGTGGGGTGATGTAAAAAGGCTAGTGTATTCTGAGGAGGTTACAAGTGTAGTGCAATTGCGTACGCGAGTGGTGTCCGCTTTTGAAACGGTGAGAGAAAACATTTACGTTCTCAACCAATTAAAAGAAAATTCTCGGCTTCGTGCTGCTTTGTGTATCGCTCGTAATGGGGCACATTTTGAACACTTGTTACGAGTAACATAGGTAAGTCAAAGTTTTGCTTAAGCACATTTTCATTTCATTTCATTTCCATACCTACATAATATAGCATAGGTACGTAGTTTATTTTTTTCTTTTAATAGGAAGTGGCTAAGTAACATTCATACCTAGACTAAATAACGTAGGTACCTATTTAGTTTCTAGGATGTAGTAGTGTTAAATAGCCACGACAGCAATGTTTGTTTAAGTTAACGGTCGTTGACCTCGGAGTAGTACATGTGAATTTCGAATAGAAACGTGAGATGTTACGAAAGATATAGGACACCAACCAATAGGTAATATTTTTTTTAAATATTTTTATTTAAATTATAAGTATTTGTTCTACACTTGTGTACAATATGGCGACTGTTCAAAACCACAACCTGTATCTCGATATAAGGTGAAACAACACATCAACATTTATGCGACTTTTACGATAAATATGCGATAAACCAAATTAGCTGTTCCATTCATTTGACCAGAATCAGATTTAGTTTTTAACAAGACACAACACAACAACAACACAAGGTGATCTTTATTTTAATTTGATTAAAATTTTGTCTTTCGAACACCCTGTAATACGTTGGACCAAGAACTTACTTTCATAAAACTGTCCCTGCACTCCCACGGGTTCTCAGTTTTCTCCATGTATTGGAATGTAAACTTGTTGATGGCGTCATCCAGCGTCTTGCAATCTTCCACCTTGCTACCGCCAATGGTGGTGCCAATGCGGCCCCACGAACGGAAGAACCAATACCTTTTAAAGATGATTAAAGGAATTCTATCAATAAAACATTTTACTCAGTGTACACATATTTTAGTAGAGCTTGTCTAAGCTGAAATGACGCGACCCACTACTTAATTAGTTGATTTAAATGTGTGAGTGCAAATATTAACAATGACACTTCATCTGTGTGGGAGCGTCGACTGTTCCGTGAACTAGGATCTGTATGCCTACACGGTCGACTAGTCACGTGATAAATCCGACAACGCTCTCTCTATGGAGCAGCACTGGCGCATTGTATGACAACAACACGACCGCACTCTCGCGCGTTCGGACAATTGTGACTAGTTGGACAACAAATCAAAGAATAACCGCTTCTTAGCAAGTACGGTCTACAAAGAAACTGAAATTCAATTATTTAATTATTGTATTTCTATTTATTTATTAATGGTTTAGTAGGTTTTCAAATTATACATTTACCTATTATAATCATGCCTTTTTCCCGCAGGGGTAGGCAGAAAAGTATTTATTCTGTGGCAGAGACCACAGATCACTTGTTACGATCCTAGCAAACTTCTCTCGCTTCTTCCACTTTCGTTAACGCTTTCCTACACGCTCATTTAGATTAATTAAATAAATTATATTATTTTAAAAGATTTTTATCAGTCACAAATTAATATTATTACTATTATATTATAATACAGTTAAAAATTCTAAAACTATGTAAAGTAAAACTATTCAATCGTCTCAATAGATTCACTTTCATCTGAATCAGAGTCATTAACATAAATAATAAATTTAGAGTCCATGTCAAAATATTTAAAGTAGGTACTCTTTTTCTATGTCTTCAACAGGCCGAAATGTATTTGCCCACATAGTACGATCAATCATTTCGAGTCGTTCATTTATCAGTGCCATAATGGATGTTAAATTTTGTGAAACATTTTTATTAGCCACGTAGTTTTTTAATATCCCCCATATCTTTTCAATTGGATTTAGTTCCGGATGGTAGGGGGGTAATCGTAGAATTTCAAACCCTTTTGATCGAATCAGTTCGTCAATAACGAACCTTTTGAATCTACCTTTATTTTTTAAAATCAGATCGTACAATTAAATTTTTTTCATTGTTTCTTCAAATTGAATATTTTTTTCTGCAAGCCACGTTTGCATAGCTTGCTTATTTGAGTTGGAGTTGAGCTTTTTCTGATAAAGCGTTGTGGTAAGAAGCGTTATCTACAACGATGACCGCGTTTTTCGGGAGATTGGGCAGTAATTTTGTGGTGAGCCACTTTTTATAATTATCAAGATTCATGTTGTCGTGATAATCTCCACTGGTGGAGTTTGCTTTATACACTAAATTAGCATTTGGAACAAATCCTTGACATCTACCAGCGTGTACAATTATGACCCGAGTACCTTTTGATAACTTTTTTTGTACTGCTGATACTCCTTTGACTGGTTTCCAGCACATGTTTTGAAGATGCGTTGTGTGAACGTAACTTTCATCTGTGAATACGATATAGCGGTCCTCGTCACGGTATTTTTTGAATTGCCTCAAATATTGAAAGCGCAACATTTGTATATCGTGCTTTTCTCTTAAAGCTTTACGGTTGTCATCTATTTTCGACCACTCATAGCCCGAGTCCTTCAAAATGGTACGCAGAGTTTCTATACAACCGTTAAAACCAATTATTTCTGTCTTGTTTAAGCTGTCTTAATGTTGGTAATTCATTGAATTCAGTATGAAATGTCGCTATCGCTCTTCGAGTACACCCAAATCAAAAACGTCTAGATTAGACTTGGTACATACCTTTTTTGGTTTTGAGGGCGATCTAAAAAGTTTGACGTATTATTGACGTATTATTTGACGTACTAGCTTGTTTCTCTTCTTTCAAAATTTGTGTGATCGTGTATTCACCAACACCAATGGCTTGGGCAGTTCGCCATCTAGCATCATTTAGTTTTTCCACTCCATTTTCTGCTTCATACTTCATTCGGTGTTACACTTTCGCGATAATTTCTTTACCTGTAAAAAATTCATAAGCAGGTAATATAAATGCATGTAAGCCATCATACAAAAACAATTTGTGATTAAAATAGTTTTTAAGCAATATTTAATTTCATTTTAAGGAATATCTACTTACCTGACTCCGAAGATGCTTTTTGGTCGACATGCTGACGGTACTTTTGCGATCGAACGACGCGTGCTCCTACGTTAAAGTCTAACCGACAACTGAATGACCAATTACAATGGCATTTGGATATGTATTGCGTCCATATTTTAAATTTGCTTGTGTGCTTATATGCGGTAGTGGGGCGCATCATTTCAGCTTAGACAAGCTCTAATATGTCTAGTTGAATATTTTCCTCTCTCTCGTCAACATTGATATGCCTGACAAAGTGCACGCGATTGAAGTCTTGTGTTAACCTATTCAATAGTGGTGGAAATATAGATGCCACCATAATTTGTACCTTATGGAATTGCAATAAAACTAATAAAAAATACAAAACGGTGTAGGTTATGAATTTAAGGATTTTGTCTAGAAACTTTTTGGAACAAAAGAAGAAATAGAAAAGATTTAGTCGTACTTTTTCTTGTCCTCACGTTCCAAAACTTGCAACTTGTAATAGGAGTTCTTCTGCGCTACAACGTCGGTCTTGCTGAGCACCACAGTGTATTTGGTGCCGTCGTAGTCTTGGTACACGTGGGCTATATCGTCCAGCCCTGAGTCGGGGTCTACCGCAGTACCGCCTGGTAATTTATTTATATATAAGGCACGACGATAACAGAACGCACACCACATTTTATACATGGACACATTAAAAAAATAACAGTAAACTTTTCACTCCGAATGTAGTACACACACACACACAGCGGGCACAGCGCTTGCATATTCTATCATGCATACATTAAAATATAGAGATCTCTGCTAAACTTCTGTTTGATTTACTTATTTTTTTTACTGATGTTTCATAGGTTTATAATATAACTAAAAGCCAATAAAGAATTTTCGTTTTACACATGTACATTTTACACATTAAGCCGTTGCTCCCGGTTGTCGTTAAAACCCACCAACCTGTATTGGCCAGGATGCCCGATACCGTGGCGGCTGTAACAGATTCGCTAGTCGTTGGTTTTAAACCCTTGTGTTTAGTGGGTATTCTGTTAGCCTTTTTTTTGCCTTCTGGATACTACTTATATAATAACTTGGGTCCCCTTCAGGGGCTTTCCTATCCCAGTAAGGAGGATTTATAAGGTAAAAAGGGTAAACATGTTAAAAAACGTTACAGCACATTCTTCAGATGTGATTTATGTGGGAGGGTTTTAACCCAGCAACGGGATGTTCCACTGTAAAACATACCTTTGAGTTTGAGCTTGATTGCTGATTTAGAGGACTTCACGTACATGCTACCGGATTTGGGTATTGATTTGCCATCGACCACGTCTTGAGGTATCCGCGTCATAGGCTGAATATTTTTTGGATAAAAAAAAATAAAAAGTAAAAAAATGTAGCTAAATCACAATAGTCAATCATGAAAAATAAAACAATAATACTATATGTGCCATTTATTATTAACAGACAACTAAGCGGTTGTCCAATTTCTTTTTAATTATCCTAAAACGCTATTCTATCAATTGAAAACATTTATTGATAATCATTCAATTTACAGAGAATGTTCCCAGGGGCTTTTATAGTATTTCTGGGCTTTTCATAAGAGCAGTACTATAACGAGTGACAGAATAGTATCTTATGAGCACTTACGTCGGATCCCCACTCGGCAATGTTGTTCTGCTTGATAAGCTGCAGCGAATTGGTAACTGTTCCTGTGACCGGGTCGATAAGGTCGAAGAAGGATTCTTCCACCACCTATCGATTGTAAAGAGAATTCATTATTTTGACATGATTACAGAATAAAGGAATGTCAATTTATTGGAGTTCATTAGACGCCATCACAATACCAAGTCATTATACAAACGTTCGTGTTTAGTGCCACATGTATGCTAAAACGCGTCCAACAATACAATAAAAGTTACTTTGGGTCGCTTGGTGTGCGATAAGCTCCCAACCCACTGAACGCCACTACACAGTCAGACACACTTCACATGCACGTACACTAGCCTAGGTTCAAGACACCATATTTGGTAGTACAAAAGTCTCCAGTGATTGTTTATAACGGTCCCGGGTCCCGGATCATTCTGGCGGCACGGAGGGGGGTGCGGAAGTTTTTAGTGGGTATCTGTATCTGTATCTTTCCCTCTTTAGAGGGTCGGGGGCAGAGTTCCACATAACTATTTCGTCTTCCCGGACGTAGTTGTACGCGTAATCGTTTTCTCCCGCATTAAAGTATGTAGACACGCGCGCAATTACTGAGCACTTTTTCCATCCCTTACAAAACGGTCAACCCGAGCCGAGGTCCTGCGACGCGACGTTGTGATTTCAATGAAGGAGGCCCTTGCTTAGCAATGAGACATTATATTCATTTATTTCTATAGGTACACAAACAGATTACAATCAATGCCTACAATAACATAATATTTGGCTAATCTTATATTAGCTAAACGGTAATCCAAAACGAGTGTACACAGCACGATATAGGCTATTTACTTCACGATGTCTAGTAAGCATTCCTTGTATTGTCGCTCGAAAGTGTACAGCCGCCCGGTGTAACATTAAGTTTTTCTCCGACGCATTCGCCTATAATCGACAAGACATAGCGTGCCCTATACGTCGAAGATAACAATGATCGACGTCACTTCACTTATTGTTTACAAAGCACAAAATAAAGTTACTCCTATTCACCCAAATCCCAAGTTTTTAACCATCTTGTTTTTTCGCAAGTTTTTACTCTGAATTTAAAGCTTAGGGCTCTTTCAATTCAGACTGCTGCCGCGCGGTTTCATATAAAGCCCAGCCGCAAAAACAGCCGCACGACTATTTTAATATGGAACGCAGTGCAAACGTGCGGCAGCCGTCCGACAACAAGTCTAAATAAGGAAGTTGACAACAATAATTAATTCCAGAACATTAAACAAATTTATTTGACCTTTGCAAGAATTTCTGTAACCTAAAACGTGTTTATTAAACACTCAATTGTCGGAACACACTTTTCAAAGACCTTGCAAAAAAGCTTGCTTTTTTTGCGGCCAATTTTAAAACATAGAATTTCGATTGGGATATAATTAATTGAATAAAACTTGTTATGGGTACTTTGCCCTAAACTCAGTCTGAACTGAGATAAGAAGCCTAAACCTAAAAAAATGCATTTTGCTGGTAACCTACTTATTTTGTATTTGGTAACAAATTTTTTATATTATTTTTTCATATATGTTTATTGTAACTTAAATAAGTGTATATTACTAAAATTATGAATGTGTTTATACAATAAATAATTATTTAAAAAAGTATTTAAAATAAAAATGTACACTTTGACTATTTTGTGATCGTTCATTTGATTTGACTAATGAGCGCGCGGTGGTAGTTGGCCGTCGGATGGTAGCAACCAATCGGGAAAGCGCGCGACATTTGATTTGACGAATGAGCGCGCTGTACTGCATTACTCTTAGTGTCAATTAAATAAAATACAATTTTTATTTAATTGACACTAATTATTTATTAAAGAATTATTTTGTTATGAAAAATCATTTCAAATAATACCTGACTCATTTTTTCAGAATATAATGTAAAAATTGCCTATTACTAAGGTGAGATGAAGATGAAGAGATGAGATGTAATTTATATGACCAACAAGTAGTATTAGAGTACGTAAAAAAGTCCTAAACACATTGCAGTTTTTAAAAGTTTAGGCCTCTGTATCGGTACAGACTGAGTTTAGAAGAATGTGTGCATAACAATTTTTACAAGATATAATAAATCCTAATCGAAATTCAGCAACTTATTACTGGCCGCGAGAAAAAAAAACGCAAGCTACACATAATGGTCATTGTCTTTTATTAAAAGATAATCGTTTTGACAGTTGACACACAGACAAAAGTTTCTCTATTGACTAAAACAAATCACGGCACTCACTTCGAAATCTTTCTCCTTGATCTCGCTCATCTTGTCGGGCATCCGCTCAACGTCTTTGGCGGTGGAGACGACAGCCGCCAGCGTGTCGGTGAGCTTGCTGACTACGAGCCCTCCTAGCTTCAGGATGCGATTCTTCATCTGCTCCTTGGGCGTCTTCAGCTTGCCATAGATAAAGAATTGAAGGTTCTTCAGCGGTGGTATGGGAATGTCCTTCTTGACCCTGGGAAATGAAAGTTTGTATTAGAAGCCACAAAAAGTTGAAATTTGAATGAGTTATGCAAATTGCTAAAGTTAAGTGCAGACTCTTGCACATCAACCTACCCAAAACTGACAAATTTCTTAAATCATGGTTCAACCATATGCCATATGCATAAAGTCTATTGAGGAAAGGAGAATGCCCATTGTATCTTACAATTGATTTAGTATCGCTACAAATGATATTTATTATACAATGATGATTTTTATATCAAAAATCAAGTTTTTTATTTTCATAAAACCCTGTTAAATAATTTGCTTTAACTTCTCCGACGAGAAATCCCCATATTATTTAGTAATTAAATACACTTCCATTTTATTTGATTTTTTTTGACATGTTGAGTTGTCATTGTCTCCTCGGAGTTGCCATTTTGTAACAAAACAATCAAATCGATTTTTTTTTAGAAAATATAATCGATTCACTTGTAGTTATTTCATTAAAATAACGAGTTGGCTTATGTTTGTGTCAATAGTTCAATATGATATGGAAAATATATTAAATCACATTACAATATATAAAAAAAAGTAGTCGGATCTATATGGAACTATAAATGTTACATAAGGACTCGAAAGTCTACAATACAAGTTTATACCTCTTGTTACCCGTTTTTTTACCTGATACCGGGCCGGTATCATACGGCTGTCTTTACTATCGTGAGGTTTAGAAAAAGATCGCGATTTTTAGGTAACTTATTTTTAAAATCGTCCTGAATCGTTTTTAAAGTTTATAAATTTTAACAAACATTGAGATTCATTATTTTTTAAATAGTGCGACGATATTAGATCGGCCCAGAATTGATTTTGAGTCTGCAAGTCATACTATTAACGTATTTCGGAAAAAAAATCAAGCATGTATCTCAATAATTAATGACGCTGCGACCAATAATGTCTTGTAGGTCAAGATATGACAAAAAATCATAACTCTGAAACAACAAAAAAATCGCGGAACATACATGGGGATGTTTCGGATACCCCTAGGGGTGTTCTATCTCTGGACTTCCACTTGACACTATTTTTTGGGACGCCTTATAGAGGTAAACATACAACAATGACAAGATACCTAAGTAGATAGTAGTCCTTTACGAGCTCCTTAAACAATGTTATGGTAGCAGTGTCTCGTAATTTTTACTTACACTTTGAGAAGCTCGATGGAGCTGTGGTAAACGCGCTTGGTCTGCGATTGCTGAAGTTACGAAACTTTTGCTTTAGGCTGGTCACGGATGGGTGACCAAAAATTGTTCATCTTAAGCTCCTGAGTATTTCAAAAGGCACGTAAAACCGTTTGTCTTGGTTACAATAGCAGTAATTAAAAGTATATAACTTACATTGTACCCGGGTCTTGTTTAAGGTTTAGGAGGACTGGCGGCGGGGGCGCGGCGTGGAACACTCTAACGTCGACTTTGGGCTTGTACTTATTGAACACGGAGCATTGTTTAAATGCGCTTGGAACCTTCATTGGCTTCCTCTTAGGATTTTGAGTTACATAACAGCATTTGGTCCAATCGGTGATGTTACCTGGAGCAACAGATTATTATTGTGCTAAAAATTAAAAAAAAATCAGTAAAACTTTGTAAATAATTATTATACAACTTACAATAAAAGTACTGAGCTATCAAGACAATGGGTTTTCTGCCAAATGGTAGAGGTGAATTCTAGTTCACATTGTATAAATATAGATGGGAATAAGTAGTTGTTCATGTAGGTACCCTTAAAAAATTGGCAAATCGTGGATACGCCCAGAAAGTGATTTATTTCAGGGTATATAAAGGGTCGCCTAATTTTTTGTACTTCTAAGGCTTTAAGGGGAACCCCCCCCCCCCCCTCCTCCCCCCGAACAAGAGCTATAAAAAATATATTTTTGTATGGAGTTAGATTTCTGTAGTCTAATAAAAAAAAAACCTCTAAATTCAAGACTTAAATTTAAGTCTTCAATTTCTAACCTATCACGTGACCTACAGGAGTAGGGCAGCTAGTATTTTTGAACAATAATAATAATAATTGTGTTAAATTTTATATATTTTTAAATAAGATATGCTAAAATTCGAGCTTTTATATATTAAGCGAAATCGTCGTAAACCCAAAATAACGTTATGCCAATATATTTTAGGGTATTTCACATTATAGATCCTAAAATTAGGGCTTTCAATTCTTAGACCAAATTATAATGGTGGCGAAACAATAATTGATCGTTTTAAGTTTAGGCCAATACGGTTTGACCATGTAATATTAGGACTAAAATTTTTAGGCGAACTGAAGGGCACCCTTTATTTCATTGTGCTATATACTCTGGATCAAGCCGTTTCTAGAAGGTAGTTAAACGTTTTTTAAATTACCTGTACATTTGTAGCCGAACATGTCTAACACAAGCTGTCCTTGCTTACACTCTGGACAGGGTTCAAGAATTCCAAATGCCATGCAGTCGGCTAAACGGTCCAAGCACTATAACAAAATAAATAACAATATAAATTAGAGTCTGCGAGTTGCTACTAAACTAACGGCAAGACAAGCTTCTGCAAGTGAGGGATGGCGACTGGTGGTGAAACACGCGTGACCACAACTACTCTGGCAAGAATACAACTGAGAAGATTAGGGTCTAATAAAAATGAGAAAGGAAATGAAATCAAAATAAAACGTTAAATGAAAGTTATTGTTTCAGCTTTAAGATATTATTTACTTGCTGTTTAAACTTAACAATAATTAAGTTATACAATATACATACTTCATCGCGACCAGCGGGCACCTCTTGCAAGTTCTCTTCGAGTAACTCATGCAAATCACTTTTGCTCATCTCACTCAGTGCATTCCTGTGTTTGAAGTATAATTTGTTTTGTTTATCCATCTTCTTCTCTTTCTCTTGTTCTTCTTTTAATTCCGATGCGTCTTTCGGTTCCTCTTTCAACTTCTTAACAGGTACTTCATCTGTCTTAAATGGTCTGAAATTATAAAGAAAAAAGTAATAATATGTCATAAACAAATTACTTTAAAAACTCATTTACCATGTATTCATACTTGATTGTATCTATAACCATTTGCTGGTCTTCTTTAGACAAATCTTTGATGCCAGGAAGGCTTGATCCGCCGGCAAAAAACAACAGCTGATTCCGTGCTTCAGCAAAACAATTGACGTGATGCCAAAGTGGCTGCCCGCCGTACTTGCTTCCTATTTCTGTGTCATACACGGTCTTAGAAATACGAACTTCACCCTGAAATACAAAACATTTTACTAACCATTTGGGAAACACTATAGAATTATTGTGAAAGTTTTTAAAGAATGAAAGTATGTTTGGTAAGTGAAGCATTTATTTTAAATTATTTAACTACATTAAATTTTACCTTGCAAATTTTAATTTCACAGTGGCAGCAAGTGGCTCTGCTAGATTTGGAATATTCCACAGCAAAATCTCTAAGCGCGCCAGCGGCTACGGCAGCACCGTCGTCTGCAGCTCTCTTGGTAGCTTTCCCTTTGCCCTTTTTGCCCTTAGTGCCACTTGCCTCGGGCATTACAATTCCAGTCATTTCTTCTATAATATTCATTATTAATTTTAAATTAGTAACAATAGTAAGTACCTAGTTGGTCAAAGTTACGATCTGCTGTGACATTATAAGTTGCCATTAACTTCCACCTGGTCATGTCCAGCGCAGCACAACTTATCTTTTCCATTGTCTAGGATCTATCCTAGAGCTAACTATGTATGTACGAATCCTCATCTGGAGTCCAGGGATGTTTATATGATAATAAAGTAATAGCGGGATAAAGTAAATTCCAAACCTATTTTAGCCTTGATATTTTTCTGATCTTGGGATTTAAGTTTGTTGAAATCTCCAATATCAGTGTGAGTAGTTGGCCGCTGCTTTTGGAAGAAGCAATCTTCATGGAACCAGTTGGGCTGCTTTCCATCATGAAAAGCCGACTGTAATAAATATTTCCATATAAAAATTGTTAACAAGAAGATTTCTATTTTATTTTATTTTTTATTTTGAATTTTGTAAATTTTATTTTTTCTAATTAACTTTTTAAAGTTATTTATTTAATTAATGCATCTTATTAAATTAATGTAATGCTGATTAATGTCTAAATTGTTATTTTATTTTAATTGTGTGATTGTAGCATATTATGGGTTCCTTCTTGGTACCTGAAATAAATTTGATTTGATTTTATTTATTTATTAACTTTTCAAGCACTAGGTGGGGTATGACACACCCCAGCTTATGAAAAATCGTATTTAATGTTTAAACTATTTATTTATTTATTTAATCTTTATTGCACAATTCAATAAAATAAAGTTAAAAAGGCGGACTTAATGCCAAATGGCATTCTCTACCAGTTGACTTAAGGCCTAGGCAGAAAAATTGGATATATATATATATATATAATATGTATGTATATACATATTAAGTTCATTAAATTAAGTGATAATAATATAATATACATACCATAAAAAAAACTTAAATAAAAATAGATTACAAAACACAAATGTTGAAAAAGCTTCCACAAGCAGGATTTGAACCTGCACCCTTCTGACATCGGTATGTCAGAAGGGTGCAGGTTCAAATCCTGAAACCTGAAACCCGGTGGTCAGGGGCTCTTCCAATTGAGCTATCGTGGTTCTAACCAGCTCGCCGAAGTTATTCAACACTGTTTACTTTGTAATTTGTTTCGCAACAAAATTTGCGTTAAAATTATATAAAACACAACAAAAACATTTTACATGAACATACTTAAACAACAGAAGAAAAGATGATGGGAAGCTCTCACATGGGTATTGATTCCTGTAGAAACAGTTAATTCACCACTGTGTTAAAGACCATTTTACTTGGAGCTTGTCTGACTTTTTCGGGGAGAGTGTTCCATAATTGAATGGCCTGAACCGTGAAGGAATTTGCAACGAATCCTGAATGATGCAAAGGAGCGAGAAGGTGATTATTTGATGAGCGAAGTTGGCTAGTAGAGTAGAGTAGAGCTAAGGAAACTGAAACTACATTTTATGTAAGAAGGAGAATTAGGATCATTTAGAATAGAAAATAGAGTTGTTAGAATTCTGGACCTACGACGTTGCGGGATGGTCAGCTATTTAAGCTGAAGACGATAGGAAGATATGGTTGTATTTGTGTAAACCAAAAATAAAGCGTATTGAGTTATTGTTGTGAAGACAATCCAATTTATTAAGAAGGTCCTTATTTAAATCGGGATAGCAAACATCAGCATAATTAATAAATGGGAGAATAAAGTCGTGCGACATCGTTTTCTTAGTAGCAAAGTAAAGGCGACGTTGCAGTCCTGATTGGTGTAGTTAATTCGGTTGAGAGTTTGTCTCCAAGCGAGTTACACGTGTATAAAGTGCACTTGGGTATTACA
The DNA here is from genome assembly GCA_949315975.1 of Eudonia truncicolella. Taxonomy (NCBI): domain Eukaryota; kingdom Metazoa; phylum Arthropoda; class Insecta; order Lepidoptera; family Crambidae; genus Eudonia; species Eudonia truncicolella. The sequence continues at coordinate 14,422,718 of OX438830.1, read as the reverse complement.
CACCCCACCTTGTACGGCGCGTGGCCCAAAAGGTATGTTATATTTTTGTCTTTTTTTGTATTTTATATTAATTTATTTTAGTATCTAATGTTTTAAATATTTATTTTCAGATAATAACTTCATTAAAACATGTCTCTGCTAGCGGAAACTGACATTTTAAAAATGTTTTAAGAAGAAAATTATGAGTTTGACGCTGACTATACAGATCTAGCCTTAGGTGTCTGATAATGATTCCGATTCTGAGAGTGCAAAGCGCCAACCAAAGACAGTGCGGAATTAATTGAGCTAGCCACGGAGGCCGCTTGGTTGATGATGTCCCCGTCTGCGACAACTATCAATGTTCAATGTATTTATAAATACTCAATTATTATAGATTTTATTATTTAAGTACAGGTATCAGACAAGGAAATATTTCACGTTGCATTAAACATTGCTCAAATGGAATTCTGGGATTGTGAACTTGTTTCTTTTCAGTTTTTTCTCTTGCATTATATGTTAGTCCGGTCTTTACGAGTATATAATTGGCTGTTAGTGTTAAGTATATTATTATTAAAGTATAAAAAATACAGCTTATGGTTATTTGGAGAGACCTATGTCCGGCTGCAGACAAAGTTTAGGCTGATGATAATGATAATGATAGTTATTTAGATATTTGAGATATTAAACAAGGCCTAATTAACCTGTAGTTTATTTAAAAAAATAGTTGACATAAAATGTATTTTGATAGAAAAGGTTATGTGCAGTGGTTTTGACTTTTGATTTGGAATTAGTTTAATTTTAACAATAATATATAATAATATATTTACAGATTAATATCACATCTAAATAATGTCGAACAAGGCTATGTGGTAACACACAACAAACAATTTTATCTACTTATTTTATTTATAAATTTTTAATTTGGTGAACAGACAATTAGGTACCGCTTACAAAAAATAGTATTAGAAATTAAATAAATAAAGACAATTAATAATAGAATTATGTAATTGAAAGTTACATGGCTGTATGGACTATAGTCCCATCCTATACAATTGTATCCCTTCCTATATTATTGTATATTTCATATTTACTTAATTACTACAGCTTTAGCACCAAAGTATTTTATTGAAGACAAAGTGTAGTCTTAACTCTGATCGCCAGTCTCAGTATAATGTGGTAGGGTAGGAGTTCAGGAACTCAGTGCAAATTTTGTTAGAGAAACAAAACAATCTGTTGTGCAGTTATCTTTGCGCGCTGTGAGTAACTAAAATTAAGCTGGCATTGAATTTATTTATTGTAGTTTATGTCAGTTACCGTTTGACTGTTGCCGGTACAATCAAATGACGAGTTAAATTAAAAGCAAGTCTATCTACATACCTGCACCATACGGGCGATACGCAATGCGCCTTGTTCAATCTTTTGTTTGCAATTTTTACAACCCGCACGCCCCGATTTGGCATATTCTGCTTGATAAGGTAGCTCAGCCATAGCCGCTACACTTTTATATTGCCACTAACTTCTTTCAGTTGCAATGCAAGAAAGCAAATATAGTCAACGGATCCTGTAACAAAATATGAGTGAACAGATGAATGAATGCAAGGAAAGGAAGGAACGAAATATTCAAGTTTAATTTTCAATTCAAGTTTCAGGTTTAATTTTGACATAAAGACATTTACTTTTTTTTTTTAAGTTTATTTTGTTCCTTAAGGAACCGGCTAAGGTCATAGACCATGCTGCCATGTCATTAGTTTCTTAATTTCATTGTAATACATAAATAAACAATATTGATGATGAATCATCATTGATGATGAATGATAATAGAAATGGGAAGTGAGAAATGATATTACCCCCCGACCCCTCGAGTATCTCAGTAAAGATGTGGGGCTTTACTAAGTCCTCGCGCAGACTTCTTGTAAGAATTTGAAAAGTAACATTGCACTGTTTTGTTTCATTTGCCAACACTCATGCACACTCACGAATACTTAACGGTTAATAATCCACCATTATTTCACATTAATATTCGACATAGCACAAATTTTAGAAAATAAAACAAAACCGCAGACATGACTCTTCACTTTCCCGCCAAGAAGACAAAATAGACATTTACTTTGTTATCAGAGTCAGACAATTTAAAAGCAAAGAAATCGAACTCATACAAATCAGTCTAAATATTAAGTATTTTTCTGTGATATCACAGAATATTAATGTTCATAAAATATGATCTTTGATTGTGGCCTTAAATAAACCACAATGCGTGCCCAGTGCGGATTTATGGTTGTTAAGTTAACGAATGCTAATGCACCCGTGACCTTCACGTGCGTGAGCTCGATATAATACATTTTTAGTCACCCATCCGATGACTGGCTTTTGCAAAAGTTGTTTAACATTAGCCTCCTCATTCTCGAACCCTCCTCCTTCCTTCAGATGATTATATTATTAATTGATGAATGATTAAAAAATATGAATACTCCATTCGAATTTTAATACTTTCAATAAAATAAAATTCTTTATAATATTTGTTAAAGCTTTGGTTGCTAAAGCTATGGCGGACTTGATGCCTCAGTGAGCAGGCATTAACGTTAGGCAATAACACATCTCCATGAGGAACTTCTGGCCAAAGGGTATGGTCTTGGAGCATTTAACCATCCATATATTGCTCTAAGGTCTTGGTGTACCGGCGGGCGATTCCGCGGTAGACTGCCTGTGCCTGCTAACACCACCGAACCAGCACAAGGTGTGTTTAAATACTAACACAGCTATAAGTTTTATTTACTAACAATAATTGTTTATATTGGTGTGTATATGTTCGCTTGTAAGGTATATACGAGTATGTATGGACTTTTTTGTAAAAACTTTTTTGCCTGAAAATAAATAAAATTATTATTATTCTCTTTATTAAATAAATATCTTAAGAATTTTTTTTACAATATTTTATATAAAAAAATTGGTTGCCTGTAAAGTCGATATACGGGCGAAAGTTTTACGTGACAACGACTTTGAGTGGTAAAATAATTTTAATGTGAATATTCATTCGTATAGTAGGAAGAAGGATGAAATAATAGTAACAAATTAAAACATTTATTTATACAAAGAATTATATTTAAAACATTAATTTATACAAAGAATCTCGCACTGAATTTCATATTAACAAAATTTTATTTTTACCTTTACACATACATACGTATTTACCTTTCACTTTTTATGTCTGTCTCTCTCGCTCTTAGGCGGGCTAACCATGCCCGAGTGGAAGGGACGCGTGCCTCTCACTCGCTCTCATTGTGAGCGCATAACGTGAGCGGAGCGTAACGCAGTTTCTTGAAGTGTCACCCGGCAAACCAATTTATAAGACGTTGTCACGTCAAAACATATTTACAATATAAAATATTATAATAAACTTAACCTAGGTTGCCACCGACAGCGGGGATAGACCCAAGCTATCGTTGATTAGGGCTGCAGAGTGAGGAACCTCCTAACAATACGTGTCGTGTCAAGGAGTACTGCCTTTTTGTAGTGTTTTAATGCAATAAAACAACCGTCGCGTGTGATAGCTAGTTTATTACTGTTCTGACATCGAACATCGGAATGAAGGTACAGATACCTTCAATATCATTCCTCCAACGCTAATTAGAAACCCTGGGAACAACAAAAACAATAATTTAATGTTTACACTAGAATCAAGTAGGTACCTAACAGCTACTATAATAAGGCTATGATAAATTTCATTTAATTTTAATTATTTTAATTTTTCTAAAAATATTGATCTACTTTTTTACGTATTCTTTTCGAATAGCGCTCGAGAGACCTATCTTCGGCATTTAAAGTTACTTCGCGATTATTCTCTGATAAATTATCAAGCTGCTCGAGCGCGATACATTCTGATTTTTCCTTATTATCTAAAATTCTCTCCTCCCCATCACCATCACCATCATTCGCCGTTGTAGTGGAACAAACATTATCGGTTGGTGCGGCGTCACTTGTTGCGACAGATGGCGACACACTCGCGTCTTCGACTATGCCCTCCGGCGGAGGCAGCGTCGGCACCGGCGCCGGTTCACTAACATAATGACGTGAGGGTGTTGTTGAAGGCGGGGAACCCAAGAGACACTGTCATCGGTCGTATCTAATGGCCTTAATGAACTATCACTATTACATTTTTCTTTATATTTCTTTATATTTCTTTACATGGCGGTTTTGAACGACGCCGGCGCCGACGTGATAATTCTCAAAATGAACTTTAAACGTGCGGCTACCCAATATATCAACAATCTTGCCTACTTTCCATACTGCCCTTCTAGCGATGAACCATTTTGCCCAGACAACTTCCCCTTTACAAAACAGCGAGATTTTTTTATTGTTTTTGGAATTATTGTTGCTTGGCATCGTAATTAAAATGTTTTTGTTTTGTTTATATAATTTTAACGCAAATTTTTGTTGCAAAACAAATTACAAAATCACAATGTTGAAAAAATTTCCACGAGCAGGATTTGAACCTGGGCTGGTTAGAACCACGATGGCTCAATTGGAAGAGCACCTGGCCCGGTATGTCAGAAGGGTGCAGGTTCAAATCCTGCTCGTGGAAATTTTTTCAACATTGTGTTTTTGTAAATCGTAATTAAATCTAATTCAGACCTTAAATTCTGACCTAATATTAATTTTGCAGGGGTGTCTCCTGTCGAACAATGAACAGTATTGCGATATTCTAAAAGAAATCCCAATAACTTTTCATTTAAAAGAGACTGTGACAAGGTTCCATTATCAATTATGCATTTTATCATTTTTTACATGTTTTTACTGAGTTTTCGGCCTGGCCGTTGCTAGAAGGGTGACATACAGGTGATGTTAAATATTTTATGCCATTATTATTACAAAACGAATGAAATTCTATTGAGGCTATTTTGACATCATTGTCAGATACTATTAAGTGTAGAATTCCATATCTCGAAAACAAATATTTTAGTTTTGCAATAAGCGCCTTTGTAGAGGTGCCACCATTCATATAAATACATTCAAGCCACTTACTATACGCATCTGTTACAATTAAGTACACATTGCCTGATATTGTCATGTAATCGATGTGAATCCTTTGCCACGGCGCGCGCGCATGCGCGCGGCGGGTCGCTGCGCGCCCTGGCGCAAGTGTCACAAGCACCTATCCACCGTTCAATATCGTTGTCGATGCCGGGCCACCACATTTTACTACGAGCTGCACTTTCCGTTTTGACGATTCCGAAATGTGCTGAATGCAGTACAAGAACTGCACATACATACATTCTCGAAATACTTGTGGAATTATAACCCTGTGACCCCGGAACAGACAACCATCATTCTCTTTTAGATCCGATGTACAGTAAAAGTACGTCAATATATTTTTACATTTCAGCTTACGTGGCCAACTGAGAGTCATATACTTCAACTTCAACTTCAACTTTTGTTTATGGCAACCGGGTCACTTTTAGGATAGCGACCATTACTGCCAATGACTCCTGAAAACAGCACAGTTGTTAATATCCTATCTTTACGAATCGCTTCGCTTATGTCAGTGAGCGTAACCGGTATTAGGCAGGGGTGCGCGAGAAAAATAATCTGCTACTAAGTTACTGTTACTGTTAATGTATTGCACTGTATAATTATATGCGGATAGAAAAAGCGCGTATCGTTGTAATCGAGAAGCTGACGTGACGTCAGCTTCTGTCTATCTATATGATGGATATGCCATTTTTCTTTCCGAATATTGACAACAGCGGTCTATGATCTGTATACAAATCAACTTAAATTTTTACTTTTTATATTCAAGTGCTAATTGCTGCACTGAAGCTAAATTAAATATTTATAAAATTTATAAAATACAGTGAAAAAATTAAACGTCCACCCGACCTAGCCAGGAATCGAACCTAGGTGTTCCGCAACCCGGGCGGCTGCACTGACCGCTATGCTACCTGTAAAACTGACGTAAGCGCTGAATGTAGCGGTCGGAGGGCGTTAAATTTTTTCACTGTATTTTATAAATTTTATAAATATTTAATTTAGCTTCAGTAAATATTTAATTTAGCTTCAGTACAGCAATTAGCACTTGAAAATAAAAAGTAAAAAATTAAGTTGATTTGTTTTTTTTTTCGTAAAACTGTTTAAATGTCTGTTCTTAAGCAAATAAAATTTCACTTAGATTACGTTATTGGTTTGAAATAATTAAAACTTTAGAGTACGTATGAGATACCAAAATATAGAATTACTCTGAACATTAATTGTTTAACTCGCACTCATGCACGTATACGAATGTTTTACACGTTCATTCATATTCATTCTACTCAATTCAACAATATTGGAATTAAAAACTTTATAGACTTTAGCGCAAGAGTAAAATTACAATATAGCAGACTTGAGAGTAGTATTCAAAAGAAGGTTGAGAACTGCTAATCAACTAAACCAATAAAATTACTTTATAAAAAGTTACGATATCTTTCTGTGTAATATGATATGTCACTAATAATATTAGTTTTGTGTGCGACTGTATGACCACACATTTGTTCCTATGACTTCACATATATTTTTTTATATTTTTCATATAAACTATGTCTATTGACATAGTCAGAATTTCACGCACTAATAATACATATAACAGTTATAAAAAGAGAAGTTCGCTTTCGGTAAGCACTAATATGGGTACGCTGTATAGACGCCAACTCGAAATGTCATTCACAAGTCTTGTTCAATATCTCCGTTCCTTTAAGAGCAATCCTTATAAAATTTTGTATAGTGGGGGCACTATTAAGGCACTAAATGTGTGTGTAAATTTCGTTGCTATTATGTAGTTTTCAAGAACGATCACGTGTATGCTAGCTTGATCGCGATGCCAGCGTACACACTAAAAAGGTCTTTATTTTTGAAATTAAAGAGGCACTAATTATTTATATTTATGTTTGTAGTAATTACACACTAATTACGCACTAAAAGATGGAATAACAACAAACGTGAATTAGACCATGTGTGTGAACGGACACGATTAATTTACTGGTTAATGATGAGATGAATCAATTAATCCATGTTGGTCACACTTTGCTTTTTTTCTATCGGCCATCCCTATTTTAATGTTGATAAAGTCAAAGAGAATTTAACCAAAGAGGAAAGAATTTAACGCTACGATATAGATATATAGTCTGTAAATGTTCTGTTAAAGAAAAAATCATAAAAATGTCGGACTTCTTGGCGGGAAAGTGAAGAGTCATGTCTGCGGTTTTGTTTTATTTTCTAAAATTTGTGCTATGTCGAATATTAATGTGAAATAATGGTGGATTATTAACCGTTAAGTGTTCGTGAGTGTGCATGAGTGTTGGCAAATGAAAGAAAACAGTGCAATGTTACTTTTCAAATTCTCACAAGAAGTCTGTGTGAGGACTTAGTAAAGCCCCACATCTTTACTGAGATATTCGAGGGGTTGGGGGGTAATATCATTTCTCACTTCCCATTTCTATTATCATTCATCATCATCAATATTGTTTATTTATGTAGGTATTACAATGAAATTAAGAAACTAATGACATGGCAGCATGGTCTATGACCTTAGCCGGTTCCTTAAGGAACGAACTAAATTAAAAAAAAAAAAAAAAAAAAAAATCATAAAAATGTCATAAATGAAACTAGTCAAATTCAACTAATTAAAGTTGGGAATATCGTGTGGGGAGGGTTGTTGTGTTTCATGGTGTATTCGTTTCTAAAATATTTGCTGCCTGTGCTTCTAAAGTGTTATTTCTATCAGTTACATTGTGGTAACTATTATGGGTAGCAGAAAGGAACACATTAAGAAGACCTTAGGCATAACCGAATATCCTTGGAGTTCAGGTAGCAAATCATTTTTATTGAAGATATCTATATACTCCTAGGAAATACCATAAACTTTGTTATTTATTTATTTATACATACATATATCTACATATAATCACGCCTCTTTCCCGTAGGGGTATGCAGAGACCACTTCTTTCCACTTGCTACGATCCTTACATACTTGTTTCGCTTCGTCCACTTTCATTATTCCCTTCATACATGCTCTTCGGTTTAGGGTACTCTTGACCTGGCCTTTGGGTTGGATTTAGAAATAAGCTCCCTCGTCCTGGGGAAACTGACACTGTGGGGGGGCTCAGGGGGTCTTACTGAGACCCCTGATATCGATTTTGGTTGCCGGAGAGGTACTTACGTCATTTTTTAATTTTTTTCAATAGCTTAATTTTTGAGTGAAACGAAACGAAAAACAACACGGAATAGTAAAGAATAACGTGAAATGAAACGTTTTCTGTCAAAAATGACGTGTGATGTGATTAGAGAAACGTCATTTACGTAGTAAAATTAAACTTTTATCTAATCTGTGGTCACGCCGTCCGCTATAAGAGTTTATTAGGTTAGGTTAGGTTAGTATGGTGACCAACAACGCGCGAGCCGAGCGAGCGGAGCGAGCGTGCCGCGGCAGCGGCCGGCGAAGCGCCAGAAACGACGTTTTTGTACGTGCGACGTTTTTTTACATACTCTTTCCCTTTTCCCCACCTCTTTTTAGCCTCCCTCCTGTTAAATTACCAAATTTCATGCTTTTTATTTTTTATAACAATTAGTGACAGAACCGAAGGGGGCGGGGAAGCGGGGGGATGGGGGGGGCGCAGCCCCTCGCAAGGGGGGCTCGGGGGGCGAAGCCCCCCGCCATAAAGTTTTAAAGAGTTCATTAGGTTAGGTTAGGTTAGTATGGTGACCAACAACGCGCGAGCCGAGCGAGCGGAGCGAGCGTGCCGCGGCAGCGGCCGGCGAAGCGCCAGAAACGACGTTTTTGTACGTACGACGTTTTTTTAAATACTCTTTCCCTTTTCTCCACCTCTTTTTAGCCTCCCTCCTGTTAAATTTCCATATTTTTGGTTTGAGGTTATGTTTACAAAAAAATTAATTTCTCGAAAAGTACGCATCTCCGGCAGATGGGGGTTGCAGGGGGGGTTGTACCCCTCCCCCCCTCCATCCCCCTACCCCCAAAAAACCCCTATCGAGGGAGCTTATTTCAAATTTTTTACCTGGCCTTTTTTCAAGACGTCCCTGATTTGATCTCGAAATGTCCGCCTAGGTCTACCCATACCAATACTTTCATTCACACTCGCCTTATACACTTTTTTCGTCAATCGTTCTTCATCCATTCTCTTGACATGGCCAAACCATCTCAGCATACTTTTCTCAATTTTGTCACTACATCTTCTTTCAGACCACAATGTTTCCTTATCTCACTATTTCTTACCCTGTCACTCAGTTTAACTACTATCATACTTCTTAAGACTCTCATCTCTACTGCATTTATTCTGCTTTCATGTTTCTTCTGCCATACCCAACTTTCACTTCCGTACATGAGTGTCGGAACCAATTCTGGGTCGCCCGGTCCCAGGGCAGTGTGGCACGCTAACAACTAGGCTTGCCCTTAGCCATGCATCCATCCGCGCGGCAGACGTTGGATTGGCGGAGGGTAGGAATAGGGAAAGGGAAGAATAGGTGATGTGAAAAGGAAGATTGGTAAGTTAAGAGTGGGAAATAGCAAATGTAGGATATTACCGCCCAGGAGGTCAAGGGATAAGACAGTAATAGCTAGGGAAGCCGGGGTCGCATACCCGTATATATTTATGAATTTATGAAATTTTATCATCATTAACTAAATAATTAAATTTAGTAAATGCTGTTAATGTTTCCAAAACCATTTCAGGAGACAAAAAAAACTTTATTAGTTTTTTGTTAATGTATTTCTTTAACTGAAAGTTTGCATGTGTCTGTGAAAGTACTTCTGTGATAATGTGAAATGCTATTTTGTTTTGTAATTATTTAAAAACTGGCAATATTGCACTTACTTCTATTTGGCTCGACAGTTTTAGGCAAACCGTATCTAATTTTTTCTCAGAAAATGCTTTTATCGGATGGACGTATAACACAAAACTTTTATAAGCAATGAAATATTTAATAAAACACCTGAACTTAGTATAAGTATTGTGAAATGTCAATAATAAATATTTTTTATATAATTAAATGCAGTATTTCTACCATTTTAAAAGATTACACGTCCATCTTGCTTGTCAAAAATATATAAAATTCGTTTTGTTCTAAGACAGACGTAAAGAATATTTAGGGTTTAATTTCCGATACACAATTCGTCATTTGTGGTTACGGCCGCAACTTTCTGGTTGAAAATAATATAGTTATACGCCTAAAAGTATTTTATTAATATCTTCTAAAGTAATTTACTACACACCTCCACATCTACATACCTAATATCCAAGGACTTGATGATGCTACCCAGGTTTACAGTGCATTTTGTAAACTTTTTTTTTATCATTTACATAACACATTCAATTTATAATTTTGTCCACATGTAATATAGTTCTAAATTACTTTTAATTTTAATTCTAATTGTGAAGATTTATTATTAGCCTTCTGCTACCTATATGTCAAATTGTACTGTTTTATGTGCTGTTGGTTTTCCATTTAGAATTAAATTAAATTAAGTAAATAAATAAACAAAGATACTCACAAAAGAGTATTGAAAAGAATGAGTTATAGGTTTTACACTGCTAAAGAGAAACCATTGCTAACAGCATTACAAAATAAAAGGAAGCTGAAGCTCGCTTGTGGACACCAGAATTGGGCTTCGGATCAGTGGGGTTGTATAATATGGAGTGACGAGTCTAAATTTGAAGTAACAGTCAGCGACCAAAGAAGAAAAGTGTATCAGACCAAAATTTCTGACTATCTCAAACAAAAAGTTAAGTTTCCAGCCACTCTTATGAAATGGGGCTGCATGTCAGCATAAGGTGTTGGTGGAATGCAATTTGTAGATGGTTCTATCGATGCTGCGGAATACCAAAACATTTTACAAGATAGTTTACTGCCTTCTTTTCTGGCACTAAAACATCAAGATTTCTTCATATTTCAACAAGATAGTGCTTCATGCCATAGTGTAAGGACAACAAAGATATGGCTACTTTCAAAGAGCATCCCTACAATTCTTATCTTAACCTATTTGCACCCAAGACTTAGGCGCTTTTCAGACGGGGCGGGGCGGGGCAGCCTTTTTGACCGCGAAGTAATAAAGATCGCGTCTGGCCGTGGATGCCCGCGGCTGCCCTCGCCGCGAACACAAAGCACACGACGGACGGAGGCAGTTAGTTCCATAGATAAGAATAGGTTTGACTGAGCTAGCCGCCCGCGCTGCCCCGTCTGCGTTACTGCATACAAACTGGTTTGTGTGATCCATGGCGGGCAGCCTCGGACATGCCGCACCGCCTTTTTGCCCTCTGTAGTACAGGATTCCCTTTGCGCTATCGTTCGCGTTCAAATTGACCGGCCCGGCCCGGCCCGCCGTCTGCAAAGCGCCAAAAGTTACAATAAAAATTTGGAAACATAGAATATAATTATTTATTAACCATATAACTCGGAACGTTATCCAACAAGGCAAGTCCATGATATATCATTTTACAATACAATAATACATTAAGTATTAAAAAAAAACATTAAAATTAATTTAAAAATAATACTTTAAAATAAATTAATAAAATTATTAAAATTAGTAGGTAACAATTGTCAAATTTTAATCTATCATAAACCAAAATTAATTATTGATTGGTAATAAAATATAATTTATTTATACAATACAATATTATAATAATACATTAAAAAAAAATTGGTGGTTTTCATTGCAATTTAAAAAATAAATAAAGTAAAATAATAATTATGTAAATCTATACTAACTTTCCTGATATAAGAACGAGGATTCATGAAGATGCATAATTGATGATAATTGAATAAAAAGTGTATAAAAAAAATGTAGCTCATATCTCAAAACAACAAGAATCACCCTCAGACTTATTACAGGTGCATTCATCACAGCTGGCTTCTGTTAACAGTGCAAATAGTTTTTTCGTTAATGTTGGAAAAAATCTAGCTGAAAAAGTTCCGTATATATTACCGTCATCTTCAAGCCAGCCTCAATCAACCTGTAGCAATAATCTAAAATCATTTGTGCTATTAGCTGATGAAGCTGAGGTAGAAATGATCATCCAGAGCCTTTAAGATGACTCGGCGGTCAGGTGGGATAACATATCAAATGAAATATTAAAACAATTTAAGGACATCCTGGTTTCACCGCTTTCTTACATTTTTCAGGCACGGAATCAAGAGGCCTTTTTGTAGTCAACCCAAGCGGCCGAGAGGGCCCCCTTGCCCCGACGGACCATTTGCCAAACGGCCATGTCTATGAGGAGGAGCTCTTTAGTACCACGTGACCCAACCCTACACCCATTTTGAGCAGGGGTCAAGATATTGTTCGCAGTAATGTGCGCGTTAATTTTTGCTCTCAAAATGGATGTAAGGACCTTGTAGATAGTGGGCAAGCACGTGATGGGTCGTTCTTTGGTTCTTTGGTTCTTTGGTACTACCGGACTTATAGAGCAGGAAGGTTACACCAGTTGTTAAGGAATGCAGTAGGGAACCATCTTCGAGGGCTTTATGAAATTGCACCGCCAACCGTTCGTATGAACACCACCACTTCCACCAAAAGTTGTGCAATCTGTCCGGTCCCGGACTTTTCCAGTTCGGCGCCCTACGGATGGCACAACTGATGTCGTCGGGGCTGATGATGGTGATGGCCCCCATTGGCTCGATGGATTCACTTTTATTATTATTATTTTCTTTATTTATTTTTTCTCATATAAATTTTATATTTTTAAATATTAAACACAGAAATAAAACATTTAAAAATATAAAAAAATAGGTGTCCGCCGGCAACGGGACCAGGGTCCAAGCTACCGGTGGTTAGGGCTCCAGAGACAGGAACCTCCTCACCATGCGTGCCGTATCGAGGAGAACTAATAATAATAATAAATAAATAATAAAATTTTATTGCACAGTAGTAACATTTTTGAAACATACAAACATACATTATAAACAAAAAGTAACAGTGCAGTCACAAAATGCAGTAATATTATGCCTAACTGCCTTCTGAATCAGGCCCTTTATCCAGCCGCCTAACGAGAGCCTCATTAGATGTTGATCGAGGCTCTTGACCATCAGGCTGTTGGTCGTAACAACAATCGGTACGATGACAGCTGAATCTACATTCCATGTGTCGACAACCTCGTGTGCTAAGTCGAGATATTTGATTTGTTTCTCTTTCTCAGCTTTCACGAGGTTCTCATCATGGGGAATCTATCACCACAATGTCAGGCTTATTGGCTACAATAGTTCTGTCGGTGATGATAGATTGATCCCAGTACAACATGACATGGTCATTTTCGAGAACTGGGTCGGGTACATAATTGTAGTACGGTACCTCAGAATCCACAAGTTTGTATTTCAAAGCAAGTTGCTGGTGGATAATCCTGGCCACTTGGTTATGCCTATGCAACTACTCGCCGTTAGCCAGACGAAAACAGCCAGAAATAATATGTATAATAGACTCACCCGGACGGTGGTATGCCCGACATATGTCAACCGTCCCGTCCTTCATAATATATTTCCGGTAATTATTCGTCAGCATAATATTAATATTATCCCTTATGTGCCCATGGACTCTAACCTAAATAACTACCTCGTGCTGCAGAAAACTTAATTTTTCATCTACTTTTATTGTAATTATAATCTTAACAATATACTTCGAAAGATTAGGTAAAAAATATTTTCACATTCAATAATACTTACACCAAGTATTTTATTGATGTGTAACATCTTTCCGCTCGGTTTCTATATAAGCATTTTGTGGGAGTGATTTCGTGAAATGGGACGGAAGTATGTGTAACAGGAAGTCGGGGAAGCGCGCGCCATTTTGTAAATTTAAAATCGATATTATGAACATGTCATATTATTATTCATCATCATCATCATCATCAGCTCATTTTATGTCCCCATGGCTGGGACACGAGCCTTCCCTATGAATGAATAGAGAGGATAGGCCATAAACCACCACGCGGGCCCAGTGCGGATTGGTGGTTGTTAACGACTGCTAATGCAGCCGGGACCAACGGCTTTACGTGCCTTCCGAAGCACGGAGAAGCTCGTGATGATACATTTTTGGTCACCCATCAGATGACCGGCCTATGCGAAAGTTGCTTAACATTAGCAATCGCAGACCGGGCGCGTTAACCACTGCGCCATCGAGCTCTCAGAGATATTATATTATTATATGTGACATATTGTGTCATTTGACTATCAAAGGTCATTTTGATATGTCAAATTTCTTCTAATGGGTATTTACTGCATTTATTTTATAGTTATATACCTAACCCATTTTTTTCAGAATATAATGTTAAAATTGCTTATTATTTTATTTGTGAGATGTCAAATGTCACAAATCATATGCAACTACTGTAAGGCTCGCTTTTTATCGAATATAATCTTTATGGAAGTCGAGGTTTACTATTTACCATTAAAATTATATGCTTAGCACTTGCTAATTGTGATTATAAAAAAAAGTTAAGGGTACTTTTATAGGCATCCTTGTTTGGGCACGGCAGGCGCATATGGTTAAAGTACGGACCCACACATTTGTAAAAACTACTTGTAGTCAATAATAAAGATATTTTGTTTTGATTTAGTGCGGCTTGCTGAGTCGCAGTACCTAGCACTTCGAACCATCGGGATCTTTTGTGCAACCCCATCCTTTCACTCTTCTTCCTCTGCAAAGATCGATGCCTTAAGTTTGGCAACGTCTTTAAGGGCGAAGAGCCCGAAGTCCTTTGGTTTCGGATAAGCCTACAATTGCATGGCCATCTAACAGCCCAGATATGTCGCCGATCGAGACCCTATGGTGGAGAATGAAAAAAGTTCTCCGTAAGAATCCATCAAGATCGAAGAGTTACTTGAAGGCTAAACTGGTGGCTGTGTGGGAATCAATCATGCCTGAAGAGTGTGAAGAGTTAGTTGCAACCATGCCACTTCGCGTTAAGGCTGTAATTGAAATTAAAGGAGACACAACCAAGTGGTAGACAAACATTTTTGCGTAATGTTTTTCAGAATATTTGTTTATTTTTTTATATAAGGCCATGGGAGAAATTGAAATTTGTCGAAATAAACTTTAAAGTTATGTCGAAACTGTGGTTTATTTTTTTATACAAACTTATTTAATTTGCGCAAATAGATAAGAAAATAACGTGTGCCTTACTTTTTCTAATAGACCCACTAATTTGCGTAGGGGCTCATATACAATGATGATCTACTAAACTTTATCTGTACTGTGTATTCAATAGTGTGCAGAGTTAATTTCCCATTTTATGACTAAAATCTTTATGTCCTAGACGATGATGACCAGCCCATGCCTGATGTGCATTTGTTACGGAGACAGGCTGCTGAGCCTCGCCCCAGTGTAGCGGATATGCCTGGTACAAGTGGTAATTACAAATATTCTTTGGTGTATTTAATAGTTTATATTGTACCTTAACTAAAAATCTCTTCAGTCTATTGCCATTCACTACTGAACGTAAGCCTCCCCTAAAAAGCGCCAACCATCCCGGTCCCGCGCAGTCCGCATTCATCCACCACCCTCCCATCTTTTTTAAGTCGTCTGTCCACCGCAGCAAGGCGTCTTAAACACGTGACACTGTGTTTGTCTAAACGCGGTCTCCAATCTAGGACATGTCTGCTCCAACGATCATCGGTCCTTCTGCAGACATGGCCGGCTCACTTGCACTTCAAGGTGCTGATTCTGCAGGCTATGTCGGTGACTGTCGTATGTCGTTACAGTAGTCCACGGTACTGAAGGCCGGTGGAAGTGTTTTTTTGGGAGTATAAGTCTCCAAATTCGACTTAACCGAGTATCTCTAGCTTTGAGGTAACGGTAGTGCCTTCAGATGTTTTGAGCTTTATCAGGTGACAACTGGAATGGTGAGGCTTGGCGAATACCTTCGAGCCCTTGTTTTTTGGGATTGCATACCCAACGGTGCGGGAACGTCGGGTATCCCGCCTAATTAGCCTCTTCACCTCTCTGTTCAGTGCTTGACGCTCAAATAGTGTGGCGGATGCCCGTTCTTGTCGTTTCCTCATCAGGTCCAAGGTCTCGTTTAAGAGCTTTGTCTTGTGTCTATCGCTCTTCCGTCGAAAATGCTTGTTGTCTACCTCGCGAAAAGTCCGCAACAGACTATTAGTGGCGTCATCAATGTCTGCCGTAGTTTACAACAGGGCAAATCGGTTTTGTAGCTCGAGCTGGAAGCTTTCGGAACCGGCTTCGACCTGGAGCATTGTGGGTCTGAGATTCGACTTCATTCTATTCGCTCGTTCTATTTTGACATTAATATTCAGAGTGCCTCCCCAACAAACACATTAGTGAATATTGCAGCTTAATTTGTTTATTAAAGCTTCTATATTATTGGAACATGCAGCATCTTGTTGCTCATTGTACCAGTGGAA
This sequence comes from Eudonia truncicolella, assembly GCA_949315975.1. Classification (NCBI taxonomy): domain Eukaryota; kingdom Metazoa; phylum Arthropoda; class Insecta; order Lepidoptera; family Crambidae; genus Eudonia; species Eudonia truncicolella. Next base: position 14,406,341 of record OX438830.1, on the reverse strand, counting down.
AATATGGGTGCAACTTATAAAAACCACTTTAAGTGGCATATTTTTGATAATGTCACTTATAGTTACAAAGTAGTTAATTTTAAATCTCACAATGCTATAAGAGTGTCATAATTCACTAACAGTGATAAGATTGATCTAATAATACCTTTTGTAGATCTGACAAGCGCAAAACAGTAGCAAGTATGGTTGCTGTACAACCATTTCATTAGGAAGTAATTTTCACTTTTAGACCACTTAAGTGTTTATACAAGACCCAGAAAGATGTCATATGACACTACAAGTTACAAACAAGTTCCAATTTTCCCCTAATTAAACTTGTGGCGCAGAGAGGTATCAAACATCCATTTTTTCATTATGGCGTTTGATAAAGCCGACGGTTTATTTACATAATTGTGCAACTGTGCAATAGTTAGCGACTGATAAAATACATTTACAATTTATCCAGCAAATTATGAACAATACGAGATGATACACCACTTCTTTTTTTGAAAATTTAGTTAATATTAATATAGATTTTGTCAAAACATTAATCTATTTACAAACATATTAATGGAAATTGTCATAAAATCAATGGCGCGCAAAAATATTGAAAGAAAACAACATATACATATTTGACGGTAAAATGATGTTCCCACTTCTCTAAGATGAACATAATGCTAAATATTTGAAATGAAACATTAATTAAAATAATTGATGACACTTTCATAAAATGCATTAAGCCACAGAGTTCAACGTCACATTCACATAAAAATTAATATCAAATCCCAATACCATATCTGAACTGATCGAAGTGAATGCATAATAACAACTACGAATTCGTTCACTCAGTCATTAATTGTTCAGGTGGCAAAAAAGCTGCAATTTTCATCTTGAGGCACAATCGAATATGCTATAGATAGACCGATGCGATGCGATATTATGCGAGGTGTCCACTTAGCGCCATATCTGCTGCTTTAGGGTTCTATAGCGCGCTATAGACCTTGCCTTTAACCACCACAGTTTCAATTTTATACGCTATGGACCCTGTATGCCACACGTTTGTGTTAGTTGGTTACCACTCGGTGATCGCTACCGGTATTAACCCGTTGATCACAGCGACATCTCCGAATGTTTGGCGCTTGGCTGTCATAATAATAAAATCTATCTCATTCCTGGTTTTCCTTGAGACTTCTTTCTGAAAGACGAGTTCATCAGGAAAAGTCCCTATCCTTTCAAGAAGTTGACCAGCATTTGCCCTCTGTGATTTCCTGCCCGTAGCCGAATGTTCCTATTCTCGATTGCCACAACTAAAAATAAAAGAAGATTTATATAATATAAAGTTGATTTATTATTATAGAATAAGATTAATTTTTAAGCAACATGTTGGTAATCTATTGCCTCTGCCTACATCAATGAGGTTATGTTGCACAAAGTATGTTTATTATGTGTGTGATAACAATTTATTGTATATATTGCAGGGCAACCAGCTCCATCATCTCCCATTCTCTCACCAACCAAGAGAAATCAAGGAAGTCAAGCCGAATTGTTTTGGTCTATAATGCAGCCTAACAAGTCCACTTCAATTGGAGCTTCTCGGTAAGCGATGGAAATTTGTCAAGGCAACCTTATAAACGTAGAATAAAAATGTAGAATTAAAAAATAAAACCTATTTGTACAAATTATTGCTCAGTGGTAAAAGAGCTTGGTTAACTATTGCTAAAGTTAAGCAACTTTCACAGAGGCCGGACAATAGATCCGTGGGCAAAAATTTATCATCTAGAGCTACTCCGTGCTTCGAAACAGTCGTTAACAACCACCGTACCACACCTGGCCTGCATGGCCGTGGCCGCGTTCATGGCCCGTTCTCTTTGTGGCGTTTCCATCGATAGGGAAGGCGCGTGCCCAAGCAGTGGAGACATAAAATGAGGAGACATAAAACGTTGTAGGTCGCGAGCAATAGACTCGACGCGTCCATCGGTACACACGCCCGCGGCGGAGCTGCGCGAGCGGCCCGAGCGGGCGAGCGCCGCCGCCGACATCCAGCGGATACTCGCCTTCAAGAAGCTCACGCGCAGCCTGGGCAGCTTGCGCTCTAACAGGACCAATGCCACTCTCTACTCAATGTCGTCGCGAGGTTTGTACCCTTTACCCAAATGATGTTGGAATGGACATGACATGACAGTATAGGCAGATGCAAACTTCTTGGTGGCTTTGAAGTTTAATCGGCTCTGTGGTCTAGTGGTTAAGACCACCGGTCTCAGACCCAGAGGTCAGGAGACGGGGGTACATGTTTGTGTAATCGGTTTAGTTGGTAGTAGGGCTTGTTTGTCCGCCTGGCTATTTACCCATCTTATCTAAATATGTCGCCAGTTTGTAGCATTGTTGTGTTCCGGTAGCTAGAGATAAGAAAGCCAGTGCCTCAGTAGGTTTCCGGGTGAAGTGTTGTTCCACCATTGGCCTTATCATCACTTAACATTAGATGAGGTTAAGGCTCACCCAGGCAGTGTGAAGATTGCGGTCACATCAACCTTTTGTTACTCCAAAGTAAATTGAGCCCCACTTCACCACCACCGAGAAGTTTGCATTGCACCATACCATTGAACGGAGTTATTTTTAATAAAGTATTTTAAAAATTTCACAGCTATAAATTCTTAAGTAGATTCGCATTATTTGTTTGTGAACCTGAAAATGGCTATCGTAGCTATTCAAATGTTCATTCCTGTAACTGTTCCCGCTGTTGGTTTTCCAAAAAAATTATATTGAATAAACAAATACGTTGGTATATATGGTAACATTCACTTGGTATATGGTAACATTTAGACAACATCACATACATTGTTCTGATCCCAAGGTAAGTAGCTAAAGCACTCGTTTCATGGAAATCAAAAACAACGACGGTACCACAACCACCCAGATCCGACACAATATCGAAAAGGTCGTTTTCGACATTGACCCGACCGGGAATCGAGCCTGGGACCTCAGAGTTAGTGCCGCCGGCGTGCAAGCCACTCGGCTACGGAGGTCGCCAGCAGGTTGGAAGCATCTCTAGTGTGTACTTAAAGAATAAAGAGCTTAAGATACTTAAGGTGTATGGTCCAGTCGACCACCAGCTCTATTATAATTGAGCAATATTTCTTTGTTATAAAAGCAGAGTAATAATACTATATTTGAGTAGTCTTGTTTAATATGACAGGTTTGACTGGCACATCAAGGAATGCAATATTTACCCCCGCAATGTCTGCAGAAGTGGCAGCCAGTCTCAAGTCCAGTAGAGTGCACAGCGCTTTGAAGAGACTACAGGCTAGCCGGAACCCCTTGGCCACCTGTACTAGCAACAGAATATGTGGTATGAATTATTTGAGTTTTTTTGTTATAATAATCTTTACTTCTTTAGATATTTTATTTTTGTATGCATTATTTCCGCTCCTGTGTAGCGATTTTGGAACCAGTGACTGTGAACCCTTAGTGCCTTACAAATAAACAAAGAATAAGCTTCGAATAGTCATTCCGTGTTTTGTCTCTTTTACTCTTATTTCAAATTACGTCTACATGACTTTTCGGAGTAACTTTTCGGAGCTTATTCTTTGTTTATTATTAAGGCACTTAGAGTTCACCGTAAAAAGGTTGCCGTGGTGATATATATATATTATTTTACAGCAAACCTCTCGGCATCAGACTGCAGGAATTACGATCTGTTGGCGCCGTCCACCGCCTACACCGCGCCCGCGTTGCGCAACGAGCCGGTTAATCTCGACGAGCCAATCTATATAACTACTAATGACAGTATGTGCACCAAAATTACTACATAATATATACATGACTAACTAACAAACAACAAACATGACTGAATGAAATTAATAATAAGTAATAATAATAATAAGCCTGATATCGTGGTGGTTGACCGATCCCAGCGCCGGGCAATACTGGTTGATATCACCATGATGAGAACCTCGTGAAAGCCGAGAAGGACAAGCTCAGTAAGTACCTTGACTTAGCTCACGAGGTGACCGCCATGTGGGATGTTGATTCAACCATTATTGTCCCGATAATCGTTTCAGCGAACGGTCTGATAGCGAAGAGCCTCGACCAACATCTTAAGAGGCTCTCGCTTGATGGTTGGATCAACGGTCAGATTCAGAAAGCAGTGCTCCTTGACACGGCACGTATTGTCAGGAGGTTACTCACTCTGCAGCCCTGACCACCGGTAGCTTGGGCCCTGCCCCGCTGCTGGTGGTACTCTAGAGTTAGGTCTTTATAATATTTTATTGTTTTTATATTAAAATATTGTAAAAATCCAGTTTTAAGAAAGAAAATAAATAAAGAGAGTAATGATAACAGATTTAATGCGATTTAAAGCTTTCCATTCTGAACATGTACCTACATTTTTTATATTTAACGATTTATATTAATTGTCAATGTCTGTGTCAATTTTTATGTCCCGGACAATCTTTCCCTGGTTCCTGGGTGCCCAAGACTAAAACAACTCACTAAAAACTTCATAAATTTATTAAAAATACACCAAATACCAACTCGCTACAACATCTTATTTGATCGTCTTCTGACTTTTTTTATAATCATAGACAGTAATAATAAAAAGGTTTGAACATATTGTTCTGTTATGCACATATTGGGCTATTAAGCATAGAAAGTATCATTAGAATCGGCTTGTTAGTTTGAAAGATATAGAGCTTTAAAATTGGTATGAAATATCGAAATGTGCAATGGCTCATATGGTGCATCCACAATGAGGTTATATAAAGTTGAGCTATGTTATTCAAAGGTGTTATTTTCTGTTAAAATACCCACTTACAGTTTACTACTATGATAATATTAAGTAGGATACTTTATATTTTTAGATGAGTTTATGTAATATGTAATTTAAAATATTACTCGTAATTTATTGTTTCTGTCACCTTTTAAATTTTCTCAGTATTTATTTAAATTCAACAATTAAATTTAGCTTGTTGCAACAGTATTATGTAAAATTGCGAGCATGCGACTAAAAGCTATTTCGTTGGAACACTTTTGTTGATATTATTAGAATATTTCACTAAGTTACATATGTTAAGCTCAGGAACTTACCATATGTCAATAAATATATATAATAGAATACCGAAAGAAATCCAGGTTTTACTAAAAGAAACAGAGCTTAATAAAAAAATAAAGGAGTATTTGATAGAGCAATGTTTTTATTCAATAAAGGAATTTTTAGGATAAGTAATTGTTAATGTTCATATCTATTGTTGTTTATTAACCCATTCCCTGTCCCATGAATCACATATGATACATAACAATTGAAAACCAATTGTTATAATTCTTGGACAGGGAACCTGTTAATTTGTTGTTTTTGCCTTTAACTTAGCAATATCCTAGAATTTTGTTATATAAAAAAATATAAAAAAAACCCAAACTGTTGCAATACCCTTACAGGGTCATGTTAGGGGATTATTTATAATATTGTAAAATCTGTAACATACCAACATGATGCAATAAATAATTATGAGTATGACTATGACTACAACTACTTTGAGTACAACTTTATTAATTGTTTGTTTTTTTTACAGGGATAAGTTCTACTAATGATAATACACCAGTGGTGCCAGCGAGGGAAGAGAACATCGTTACAATTGAAGGAACCATTGTAGGTAATGAATGAGAGGGGATTTTTTAATGTATGTTAAAAACCGACATACAAGCGTTTTCTATTGGGAAGAGTTGGCTGATTGTCTTAAACCTTTTTAGCGTCACCGGACTTCATTTATGATGTCTCTGTGCTATATAATTTCACTAGATCCAGTGTCTAGTCGAGTCCAGTACCCTTAAAACTAGAACACAGCTATGCAAAACAGTGCTGCATGCATGCAATAGCACTAGCAACCCGTCCCTGCTTCGCACGGGTGGATTTTTTTTTTGATATAGCCTATGTTACTCAGTGCTAATGTAGCATTCTAATTGTGAAAGATTTATTTAAATCGGTCCAGTAGAGAATGGTTTGTATGGAAAAAAAAATTGATGTTTTTACTACGTTCCTCGTATTTTTTACGTTTTGTCTCTCCATAAAAACCTTCCTCAGACTTCATGAAACACAACAAAAAAGATATCAGCCAAATCGGTTCAGCCGGTCTCGAGTTTTGCGATTAGCAACACATTTAGCGATTCAATTCAATTCAACAAACACATCTCAATGTCGCCATTTTTTAATTTAATTTAATTGATCAAACGCCATAAGCGTTTGATAAAGCCAACGGTTTATTTACGTAATTGTGCAACTGTGCAATAGTTAGCGACTGATAGAATACATTTACAATTTATCCAGCAAATTTGAACAATACGAGATGATACACCAATTCTTTTTTTGAAAATTTTATTAATATTAATATAAAGTCAAAAGATTATTTACACACATATTAATGGAAATTGTCATTAAATCAATGGCGCGCAAAAATATTGAAAGAAAACATATACATTTTTGACGGTAAAATGATGTTCCCACTTCTCTAAGATGAACATAATGCTAAATATTTGAAATGAAACATTAATTAAAATAATTGATGACACTTTCATAAAATGCATGTCACAGAGTTCAACGTCACATTCACATAAAAATTAACAAATCCCAATACCATATCTGAAGTGATCCAATTTAATGCATAATAACGACGAATTCGTTCACTCAGTCATTGGCAGGTGGCAAAAAAGCTGCAATTATCATCTTGAGGCACAATCGAATATGCTATAGATAGACCGATGCAATGCGATATTATGCGATGTGCCCACTTAGCGCCATATCTGCTGCTTTAGAGTTCTATAGCGCGCTATAGACCTTGCCTTTAGCCACCACAGTTACAATTTTATACGCTATGGACCCTGTATGCCACAAGTTTGTGTTAGTTGGATATATACATAGGTCACACTCTCGCCTCTGTGCCTCCGTGAAGTGTGGACGCGTGCTCAAATTTTTAAACATAAGTGCTATAATTGCATAACAACTGGACGAAAACGACGCCCCCCACCTGCACATTATCAAGGTATTTGCATGCTGTCTCTTTTTGTCACCGCTGCTCGCGTTCGCAGACGGCACCAACGACGCGGGAAAGAGAGGTCGCTGGGCTGGTTAGAACCACGATGGCTCAATTGGGAGAGCACCTGACCCGGTATGTAAGGGTGCAGGTTCAAATCCTGCTTGTTGAAAATTTTTTCAACATTTGTGTTTTTGTAATTTGTTTCGCAACAAAATTTGCGTTAAAAATTATATAAACAAAACAAAAACATTTTATATATTATATATTCCATCCAGTATAAACAAACTGGATCACATCAAAAAGTGGACTGGACTTAGTTAACGCCAGTTAAAACCAGCTAGGTATATGGGATCGCAGAAAAACTTTGTATACTGATCGCCTAACTTCAGTATGAAGATTGCAGTAAATGATGATCACCAATGAACGTGTAGCAATTTTCCAGTGGACACCACCCACAACACGTCTGGCGGCATGTCGCTGGAGGAAGAGATCGTCGAGATCGACGCGCACGACGAGACGGACGGCACGGCCGCGAGCACCGACAACGCCGCCGAGAGCCCCATCGTCAACGCCGTCATCGACCTAAATCAGGTACACACGCCTGCACATCAACCTACCACAAACTGTCAAATTTCCTCAATAGACTTTGAACTTTATGACTAAGACATATGGTTAAAAATGTATTGAAGAAAATTTACAGTTTTGGATAGGTTGATGTGCTGGCCAGTGATTACATACCAACCAGTGATTTCGCCGAGACAGCAGCCAAATTAGTTGTCTTTCTAGAAAACCTGTATGGGAAGAAAATATTACGTAACCAGCCAAACAGATTTTGTAAATTTTATACCGTGGATTTTCTTAATTTTTTTTTGTAGATTTTTTGGCTTTATCAGATACAAGTACACCAATCATTGTGTAAATAACGGGCTCAATGAGGTACAACAATCATCGTGTAGATACCAGGGTTGAGTTGATTTATATGACCTCAATAACCAGTGGTTTCGCCGAGATAGCAACTAATTAAGCAGTTATTAGTTGTCTCTCTAAGAAACCTGGATAGGAAGAAAATGTTACGTAACCAGCCAAACAGATTTTGTCAATTTTAAGTCGACGATTTTCGTAATTATACATTGTTGATTTTTTTGTTTGAATGTGATTGATTTTGATAATTTTAGATGAACTGCAATGTTGATTCTTTTATACAACTTGTTGATTTGCATTCACGCCATATTCATAGCAGCAGTCATATTGCATATACTTATCACAAATAACTTATAATAAATAATAATCATATTTTAAAAATCTGTAAATAAGAATCGCACGTCTCCGTAGCACTAAAAAATAAACGCTTGTTCGCGTACGTCCGCCCACCCGACCACGCGAAGGTCGAGACAAGCGCGAAACTCGCTGCGCGCCCGCAGCTTTATCGGCGCGGCGGCGGCGGCCGGCGTGCGCATCAAGGCCAGTGTACGCAATTAGTGGGAAAAGTCTACGTCGAACCGTGGTCATGTTCGTGGAAATGTTTCCAAACAGACCAACTCCATCGCGCGAGGTAATGCTTGCTGCCACGCAACGACTGAGGGATCATGGCCAGTTCAACGTTCCTCTACATGCGCAGGGTCGCGGCAGTGTGGGCCTTTCAGTCGATTTGCAAGAGCAAATCCTCGAACACTTTGAGAGGGAACCACGTGCCAGTACTCGTGGTACTGGTCGCCAATCAATGTCCACCACACAACAGTCTGGCGGCTTCTTAAGTCGGAGCAACAACACCCGTTCCACATCAGAAAAGTTCAAGAATTGAACGAGCAAGACCATGCCGCCGGGGTCTCTTTTTGTCACTGACACCGAGAAGCCAGCATTCTATGGACGCACGAGTGTATGTTTACGCGGATCGGTGTTTACAATGTCCACAGTGAACATTGGTGGGCTCACCGCGAACAGAACCCGCATAAGACCAAAAAAGATTCGTTCCAGCATAGGTTTAGCATCAATGTATGTTGGTGGACATTTACTCGGGCCCTATTTCATCGAGGGTTATCTCAACAGCAACTCGTATTTGCAACTTTTGCAGCACGTAGTTGACGTAATGCTTAACGACGTGCCACTTGCTCTTCACCGGAATCTCTTTTACCATCAGGACGGGGCTCCGCATTATGGACGCCAAGTGCGCGATTATTTGGACGAAGTGTTCGGTGGATTGATCGAGGTAGGCCAGTACCCTGGCCTCCGAGGTCGCCAGACTTGACTCCGTGTGACTTTTCTTTGTAGGTAGACATAAAAAGAATGGTTTATTAAGACGAAATCACGAGTGTTGTGCAGTTAAAACAAAATATTTTAATAGTTTTTGAGAGTGTAAGGTCAAATCGTAGTGTGCTGCAAATGTTAGCTAGAAACTTAAGGCTATGTGCTCATTTGTGCATAGAACGTGAAGGTGCCCACTTTGAGCAGTACCTGCGAGTATCTTAAACTTTAACATAATAGTACAAGTTTACGTAAATTCATCGATTTAACGTCCGCCCGCTGCGCTCTAATCTACCTACTACGGTCCGCACCCCTATTCTCGTCAGTTGACGGTCGCTATTTTGATTTACACTGGAATAGTTTTATTAATCAATCGGTTCCTTATTACTTGCCCCGTGTTAAAAGGATTTTTGTAGTCATTAAGTGTACCAATTACGATCAGCTGTAAATTTATGGCGGGAATGCAAATCTGCAACCTGTATAAAAATAAACAATATTGTTTTTTTTTAACAGTAACTGACTTTCGAATTTAAAAAATTAGAATATCTAAATAAATCAAAACTATCTGATTTTACTGAAATAAATCCGTTTTTTTAAGTCATGATTTTATCAACCCTGCTAAATACTTCTTCCTACCCCTTGTCTGGAACAGCGAAACATAGTGGTTTTCAATTCTATTGCAAATACATACGGTACGGTTCAAATTACGGTAATATCTATTTTTCACCAATAACTGGTGGTGTCAAAGCTTTGGTAAAAGAAAATGAAGGAACTTAAATTTGAAGAAGTCCTTTTGCGCAACATTAATATATTAAAACATGTAATACCTAGTTTCTGGCTTAATAAAGCGTATTTTCCCCTTTCCAAAGGCGTTAGTCAATGGCGCCGTCATATTTATTTTTTATTTTTTTATTTTCCTTTCTTCTCTCTTCCTTCTTTAGTACGTGTTCGCCGTTCAACCATATTGTGTAGATATAATATTTTGGGGTCCAGGGTTTACCACAAACCCTATATACCACCAGACCACATGATAAAAGCGTATCAAAAATTAAAATGTTTATTTCTTTAGCATTAACCATTTCAACATCTCATTAGATGAGGACTGTCTAGTAAGTTTTACAAAATACCTGCAACAGGCAGCCTCATTCTTTCTTGGTGATTTTATAGATTTCACTTTGCCACCTCGTATCTTTGCCGCTCGCGCGGCATATATTGAAAAGATGGCGCTCAAAAACAGTTTTTTGAGAATAACTCCGTTCCGACTGATTTTACGATAAAATATTTATGAAACTAGAAAAAAAATAGTTTCCGCTTAGTACCTCCATACCATACGTACACACGCCTGCGCATCAACCTACCACAAACTGTCAAATTTCCTCAATAGACTTTGAATTTTATTACTAAGGTATACGGTTGAAAATTTATTGAAGAAATTTGACAGTTTTGGATAGGTTGATGTGCAGGCGTCTGTAACTTCATAAAAAATGATTTATCCTTTGAAAAATAACCCAAAACTGTATCCTTCACTTCTTCATCGGTAGAAATTTTTTTCCCTCAAAGCTCTTTTTTCAGATTTTGAAACAGATAATAGTCGCTGGGAGCCAAGTATGGACTATAGGGTGGGTGATCAATGATATCGAAGCCCACCTTATGCAAAGCAGCCAACGCAACTTGTTTCTTGTGGACAGGAGCTTTGTCATACAAGGGCAGGACACTAATTTTCCTCTTCTATTCACGTACTCTGAAACTATTGATTTTACAAAAAAAAAGGTTACTACATAAATTGTAGGAAATTTTCTCTAGTTTAATTTATTACATAACTATTTCTTATCGTAAAATGAGTCGGAACGGAGTTATTTTCAAAAAAGTTTTTGAGCGCCATTTTTCCAATATGGCGTCAAAATCTATAGAATCACCAATTTTCAAAACTTCCGGAAAACTTTCCAGGTAACCCACTTTTTGAGCACCAAATGACTTTACTATTACAAACTAGTTAAATAAAGAAATAAACTAAAAAATTACCAACTTATGAAATTAATGTTGATTTACTTTATATTTTGCATTACAGACAAACTTTATACTTTGCACTATGCCAACAAGAACTAGTTTTGTTATGATTATATTAAAGTGAGACATGGTATCTCTATTATGTTAAATGTTTTAATCTAGTTATTACTTAAGATACATTCTTAATATGTTTTAAGATATATATTTATAAAAACACAAATGTTGAAAAAATTTCCACGAGCAGGATTTGAACCTGCACCCTTCTGACATACCGGGTCAGGTGCTCTTCCAATTGAGCTATCGTGGGTCTAACCAGCCCGCCGAAATTATTCAACACTAATTACTTTTTTACTTTGAAAGCCAAAGGCACCCATTCAATGTCAACAACTACCGTCATTAACACCGTGTTAATGACGGTATGTCAGAAGGGTGCAGGTTCAAATCCTGCTCGTGGAAATTTTTTCAACATTTGTGTTTTTGTAATTTGTTTCGCAACAAAATTTGCGTTAAAATTATATAAACAAAACAAAAACATTTTATATATTTATAGTTTCGTTAATTTTACTATATTTATATACGTAGGTATGTAAAATTAGACGTGACTAAAATTCGCGAAAAGTGTTTCAGTTTGATATAGGTAATATTTATTCACAGATTGCTACGCTGGATGCAAGCGCGGAAGCCAAACGTCAGCGCCAAGAAAAAAAGAAGAAAGATGGTAACTTGTGTTTCTATGACAATTATGACAATCTATCACGTGACCGTGATATTTTTCTGGCACTTACAAAACGTTATATACTCTACTATCTCCACTGCAACCGATGACCAGCCTTCTGTTATAGCATATAACGTCGTATTTACAACGCTTCGCCCAGTCATGGAAAGTATCGGTGTGATAACAGTCTTGAATCTAGTGCGTGATTGTATGAAAGAACATGAATAAAAATGTACTTTACACATACCTTTGATTTACAGAAGCTACACCTGTTACTGTGAAGGAATTTAATCAAGTAAGTTTTTCTCTCTTGATAATACGATTCAATGTTAACATAAGCTTGCTACAAGTGAATCGATTATATTTTGATAAATCGATTTGCTTGTTACAAAATGGCAACACCGAGGAGACATCGACAACTCGACATGTCAAAAAATCAAATTAAATGGAAGTGAATTTAATGACTAAATAATATGGGGATTTCTCGTCGGAGAAGTTAGGGCAAATTATTTAACAGGGTTTTATGAAAATAAAAAACTTGATTTTTCATATAAATTAGGTGGAGGTACAATTCGAACAAGGACGATACCAAGAATGGGCATTCTCCTTTGAAACCTTTTTTAAAAGTTTTTTTAAGAACCCTTACATATACCAACTGTATGCAACTTTGAAAACATTACTAGTGAACATAGTACTAAATCAGATTTTATTATGAGCGACATAGTAATTTCATCTTAAACTGTAGAAAGAAAACTGAAAAACCTCTTCTATTAGTTAACACAGCTAACACAATATATATTCCCATCCACCTCTTAGTAATCAAATGTTTACAAGACGGTACATTCCCAAGTGTATGGAAATCAGCTCGCATAGTACCAGTTTTTTTAATTCCTGTCTTGTATACTGATACAAGATGATTGATGACTGATTTAAAAAACCATTGAAAACTACCACCCTATTTCCATATTACCTACACTACATCTAAACTGTTTGAAAGATTAGTACTGTGGTGGACTGTATGGATTGATGATAAAATCTTTTCGATATATTTAAGTATTTCTTCTTTATTACTCGGAATTTTTAGAACTTGAAAATTAAACCAAATAACAACACTTAACATGCTCTGCATACAAACTTTGTCGCTTAAGTACTATTTTGACATATCGCAACTAGCGGCGTGATAAACCAGTTAATTGTGCGAGTGAGCGAGACAACAATATGTTATATCTTACTCTAACTTATTCCTACCGTTTTACACGTATTTCTATATTGATTTTACAAAAAAAATAATCAAATAATCTTATTCTATGTGTATTAAACTACCTAACTCGGCGTTCTCAACAAGTACATAAAACTATTTACCCAAGTTTACATAAAATAATTATTCCCCAACAACATGATTTTGTTCAAAAGCGATCTACTTTAACTAATATTTTGGTATATTCATCAAATCTGTTTGAAAGCTTAGATAACAATAAACAAACGGACAGTATTTATACTGATTTCCAAAATCCCTTGGATCGGGTGGATCATTTGAAGCTACTTGAAAAGTTAGCATGTAACGGTATACGCGGAAATCTCTGGCGATGGTTCAAATAATACATCACCAATCGAGCCTAGAAAGTTGTAAATGACGGGTATGACTCTGAAACCGCCCACTCGATATTAGGCCCACTCATATTTGTTTTGTATATTAATGATATTGATTGAATGAAATATAGTATATTCCTTCTTTATGCTGACGATTTGAAAATATATCTAAATGTAGAATGTATAGAGGATCATTTACGTCTTCAAGAAGACCTGAATCGATTTACTTCGTAATGGAATGACAACAAATTGTCACTTAGTCTGAACAAATGTAAAGCTATAACTTTACCAGGAAAAAAAATACAAGTAACTTGGTAAAAATATTAACACTATTAGGGACTTAGGAATTTTGTTAGATCATAAGCTAAATCTTGATAGACATGTAGATAACATAATTAATAAGGCATTTAAATTGTATGGTTTTGTGATGCGCGCTAGTAATAAATAAATCCACTTATCTACAATTGTATAAATCACTTATCCGTTCGCAATTGGAATACGCAGTTTGTGTATGGAATCCATTTTATAATAAATATGTAAAGAGCCTTGAAAATGTACAAATCAAATTCGTAGTATGCACTATAAATGCCGAAAAATGTATTTGTCAGTATGTTATACATTTTTGCCAATAGCAGACATGATTGCATTGATCTAACTCGTCAACTTAGTTACAGAGTACCAGTTAATGCTCATCGATGTAATACAAGAATTCACCAACTGTTTGCTACTAAAAAATGTACTAATGCACGCACGTGTTCCCGCTTGTATAGAATGGTACAATCGTATAACAATACTTACCATAAAATTGATATCTTTGCCATAAAACCAATTGCCTGCATAATTTTAACTGTAATTTTTGAAAAAGAGTTGAATGAATTTTCCACGGGCGGGATTTAATCCGCACTTTCTGACATACCCGAGTCGATTTCATTTATAAATAATAAAGATGCTATAACTGGAATTGTGGGTACCTATGCATAGTTTTGCGCGGGTCTTGTTGCGTATATATGTGTGCGCGCGCGAGGGTGTGAGGGTGTTTGTGTGTTTTCGTGTATGTGTGTATAGAAAGAAAGAAAACACATTTATTGGAACACACTAAGCACAACAATAATTATATATGTGGATTTTACTTTGTTCGTAACATGATTTGCGTGGAAATGTGTATGCCCGCAACTGTAGATTGTAAATTATTAAATATAAGTTCTGTAACGTTTGCTGCTAGTGCTTACTGTTTTGCAACTAATACACTTAAAAAAATTATACCTATGTGTGTTCACCTCAACTTTTTCTAGCAATTTGATTATTACTGTTTTGTTAACAATGTTGGTATCGCAATAGGTATAATAACTTTTTAGATAATAAGAATAACATAATATTATATTGTGATATTGTTAATTGACAAAATAAATAAAAAATAATAATAATAATGTACTGAGATACCCAGTCATCCCAGGAATGAAAACGGCTCATTTACATAAAATTGCCGACAAGAAGAGTAGTTTAAACCACCAACATTTTGTCAATTTATTTTTAAAATAGTCTTAGGTAGTTCAAAATTTGAACTTTTGCATTCACAATGCACAGTAACAAGATACTCTATTCCCACTGGAGCTTCCTGAGACTGGTTTATTATTTCTAGTAAAATTTTATCATGTTTTTTAATTTGCGGACGTTGCAATTGCCACGAAATACAACGATACGAGTAACATGTGTACGAAGAAGTAAAACTATTTCACACACTAATTGCAATAACAGTTACTAAATGACAAATTACGGAAAATTTACAATAAAAATGTAAACAGTATTCAGGGCCATCAATGTTATGATCTGCGTAGAAAAATAAAATTGTATTTCTGACTCAAAATCTACCCTCGTAGAACCTGCTGCGCCTGCTAGAGTGCCCGGTGTGTCTGGAGTGGATGGAGCCGCCGATGTCTCAGTGCCGCCGCGGGCACCTGGTGTGCGGCCGCTGCCGCGCGCGGCTGGCGTCCTGCCCCGTCTGCAGGACCACCTTCTCTTCAGTGAGGAACCGCGCTATGGAGGGGGTGAGTGCTTTAGAATTACTGCTTATAGTATTGTTAGACCAGCATGTTAGTTTTCTAGGATCTCTTTCTATTCAGTGAGGATGGAGAGTGAGATCAAACGCTGAAAATATACTGCTGCGCTGCACGGAATTTCAGTTTCATTTTAATGTTTCTGGTTCATTCATTGTTTATGAGATAACAGAATAAAAAAAGTTTGCTGTTGACCTCAGAATGTCTTTAGAGCCTCATCGGAGTTTTTGGGGGCAGCGAGAAACTTGAGGGGTTTCTCAAGCCGTGTGATCGAAATACCGTCACACGGTTTCTATAAGGAATAGCATCACATAAACTTGTCTCCGTTCCCTATTAGATCCTTCGAGTGGTTTGGATCGGATCGGTTAATATATCTGAACTTTTGTGCCCAAGAATTAAAGCTTCAGGGCAGGCACGCTCGTGGCCGCTTTCCATCAGGCGGGCCGTATGCTTGTTGGCCGACTCGGTAAATAAATAATTAACTAATATAATTATTATTAGTGTCTAAACTTAATTATTAGGTTGGGGAAAAAGTCTTTTCGCCTATGTGCGTATGAACTTGTAATAAAATCTCTTTGGCTATACTATTTGTATCGGGCTGGTTTTGGTATCATTAAAAATTTTAAATTTTAAAGAGGATAATTCCAAATTAAAATTAGGAAAATGTGTGATTTACATTTGTTTTTCTTACTGTCAAGATGAGTGAATCTAATGAAGAAATTCGAAACATTTTAAAATATTACTACAAAATAAAACCCAAGCCGCAAAAAAAATTCGCGATGTTTGTGGGTCTAGTGCAGTGTCTGTGAAAGTAGCACAAATTTGGTTTAAGCGTTTTCAATCCGGAAATTTTGATGTCAGAGATGCGCGTCGCTCTGGTCGCCCAATTACGGATAAAATGGATGCCATTTTTGAAAAAGTGGAGCAAGGTCGGCATATCAGTAGTCACGACGTAGCTGAAGACGTAGCTGGGAATTTACCACAAAACAGTTTTGGCGCATTTGAAAAAAACTGGGTACACAAAAAAGCTTGATATTTGGGTACCTTACGAGCTCACTGAAAGAAACGTAATCAATCGCTGTACTCATTTGTGATTCTTTATTACGACGTAATGAAACCGACCAATTTTTGAAGAAGCTGATAACTGGTGATGAAAAGTGGTTCACGTACGACAAGAACGTGCGAAAAAGGTCGTGGTCAAAGGCCGGTCAGGCTTTACAGACTGTGGCGAAACCCGGGTTAACTCGTAACAAGATGATGCTGTGTGTGTGATGGGAGTGGAAGGGCATTATTCATTATGAGCTGTTACCACCAGGCAGGACCATCGATTCTGAACTCTACTGCAAACAACTGATGAGATTAAAGCAAGAAGTTGAGAGAAAGCGGCCGGAATTAATCAATAGAAGGGGTGTGGTTTTTCATCATGACAACACTAGACCTCACACATCTTTAGCCACTCAGCAAAAATTAAGAGAGTTTGGCTGGGAGGTGTTTATGCATCCGCCGTATAGTCCTTGCCCTTCAGATTTCCACCTGTTTCGGTCTCTTCAGAATTCTTTAGGCAGTGTCAGGTTAACATCACGAGAGGACTGCCAAAACCACTTGTCGCGGTATTTTGATCAGAAGCCCCAAAATTACTATAACAATGGGATCATGTCCCTACCTACAAGTTGGCAAAAAGTTATCGAACAAAATGGCACCTTCATACTTTAGTTAAATGTAAATAAACTATATTAATTTTTTTTTGATTTTTTTTAAAAAAATGCGAAGAAACTTTTTCCCCAACCTATCATTTAATCTAAGCTTTTTCAATACCTATGTGTACGCTTCAAAGTGAGAACTAAATTAAAAAAAATGTTAAATAATAATGTACACCTTCGCAGGTGGCCGAGATGGTCCGCTACCCGTGCCGGCACAGCTGCGGGCGCGAGGTGCGGCTGCGGCGGCGCGGCGCGCACGAGGCCAGCTGCAGCGCGCGCCGGTACGCGTGCCCCGCGCCCGCCTGCGCCGAGCGCCCGCCGCTGCTGCGCGACCACCTCGCCGCACACTTCCAGGTACTACTAGTAGTAGTCATTCACTAATAACTGCCCCACTGCTGGGCAAAGGCTTCAAATTAATGTACCGTCTTGTGTCTTTAATAATTGAAATTGTTGCGAGATAAAATTTTAGTAAAATCAACCAGTTCCAAGAAGCTCGAGTTCCCACTCGAGCTTCTTGGAACTGGTTGATTTGATCGAACCTGTCCGATCCATCACTCAAATTGATGTGTATTGGCTTAGTGAACCCGCTTGCCGGATGTTGGTAATCACAATCCCTGACTTCGCATCGCATCAATTTAACCCGGGATCACTTATTTCGTAAGTCGTAAGGTATGTAATAAAAACGTAAATATCATATCGAAGGAAGGAAGGAAGGTGAAGCAACCAAATTTTTTCGCTACTCTAGATGCAAGCGCATAAGCTAAACGCACCAACGTGTTATATATTATATAACTTTTTGTTTCTCTTATTGTACAGACGAAGCACGCGTCGATACTGAAGATGGGCCGCTCGCACAAGTTCTCGCTGAAGGTGAACTGCGAGCAGCACGACACGTGGGTGGTGGGCGCGCTGCACGAGTACTTCTCGCTGCGCGTGGACGTGGACATCCGCACGTGGGGCGTGCTCGTGCTCGTCGCCTATTTCGGGCCCAAGTGCAACGCCAGCAAATACACCTACCAGGTCAGTGGTAGGGTTTTGAATACCGTTAAACAATTGGTATCGATACGCTGTCAAACGAAAATACCGCTAAAAAGTATCGATAAGCGTGACATCGTTACCTGGGTGCAGGGCTTGAAATACCGGTATTTTTAATATTCATATTCATATTCATATAATAACCGGTACCTTTGACTTTAATAAAGCACCGGCAACGATTTGATGCCGATATTAATAATACAGGTTAACCGGTAAGTAATACCGGTATTTTACACCATTACACTAATTCTGGTACTAATACCGATACCAGGTAACCAAATTTATTCGTGCAAGCGAGAGAAACTGAGTAGATAAATAAGTGGCGCTTAGAACGACTGCATGCGTTGCGCTCTCGTCTTGTGAGTTTGCCTGTTTATGTTCATTTTGCGCGGCCGCAGTGCACTGCATATCACGTGACAAACAGACTGGCAACGTCGCAGGTAAGTATCGGTATTTTTGAGGTACAATACCGGTACTCGTTGAAGAATCGGTATTCAGGAACCGAAATGGCAAAATACAGGTACTTAACGATATAATACCTGTATTTTTGGCACCGGTTACAAGCCCTGCCTGGGTAGCATTTTTACCGGTAAGCTAACTAACCGCTCTTCGCGGATTGGCTAAAGCGCAATATTTTACACAAAAAACTTTTCTAAATAACGTTAACTGCATTACCGGTACGAGTAGGGTAGCTAGTGTTTCTGTTGTCTAATAATAAAAAAAAGCTCGAAATTCAAGGCAATCGCTACGCTGTGCTTCGCGATTTTCTTAAATTTCTAACCTATCACGTGACCTACAGGATTAGGGCAAAAGTAAAATGTTGCGAAATGATTATTTGACCAAGTAAATTATCAACATTTGACGATTCAGAAGGCAATAGCACCACCTGGAAGGCATGTGGCCATCGAATATTGAACTTTGTGCACTTGAAACAATATTGAAAATCAATGAAAAAACTGTATTGCTCGTGAAAAGGTTAATCCATGTCCCGCCCCTAGGTACTGCATATTTCGGGGCCCCGTATCTTCCGTACGCTTAGCAGTAGTAGTAAAAAAACCATTTTGTTTCTCTGACTCAGGGGCCCCTAAACGACGCTGGGCCCATAGACACGTGCCTTTTTTGCCTATTGGTTAGTCCGGTAATGCGCAAGCCCAGTGCGGATGGGTGGTTCATGGTCCCGAGAGTTACGACTGCTAATGCAGCCGGAACTGCGTTAGCGCGTTTATCACTTCCTCGTCGAGCTTTTCAGTCTCTTATTAGTAATAAAAGAAATGTTCACTAATGTCCGAAAATGTTTCCGGCAGGTTACCGTAGTGGGCCAACACAACTCGCGAAAACTGGTTTACGCGAGGGCAACGCACAGCGACTTGGAGAGCGCCTCCCTCAACGTCAGCCGCCAAGACTGTTTCCACCTGACTCTAGACCAGGCGCTCAACTTCCTACGCGTCAAAAACCGCCACTGCGAACCGGACAAGTTCCTGGACTTCAACGTTGAGATCAGCAAGAGCGACGCGGAGGGAGACGACTCGGACTCCTGATCGGCGGTTAAATCGAAACTGGTCCGCCGCCGCCTGGCCAAGGCGGTGCGGATGGCTCGACTTTCGAAGTTCAAACGTAGCGTGGTCATTCAGGAAGTGTTGCAGTGATGTGTCAGTGAAACCTCTGTTTACAATGTACTATTATCAAGTGTGAGAATGAGGCTCGCGAGAAATCGGACTCTTGATTCGCATTTATAAAGAAACTGATCTGACGCCGCCTTGCTACAGCGGTGTGAATGACTCGACGTTCGATGTTTAAACGTCGGTGGAGCGCTCTCATTCAGAAAGTGTTGCAATGATGTGTCAGTGAAGAAACCTCTGTATACAATCTTCATTAAAACTTTTATCAAGTGTGAGACTGAGTGAACCGGACTCTTGTTCCGTGTTTATAGAGAAACTGGGCCGACGCCACCTTTCTAAAGCGGTGCCGATGACTCGACTTTCGATGTTCAAACGTCTCTAGAACGCGCTCATTCAGAATGTGTTGCAGTGATATGTCAGTGAAACCTCTGTATACAATCTTCATCAAAATTTTAACAAGCTCTTGATTCGCGTTTATAAAGAAACTGCGCCGACGCCGCTTTGTTACAGCGCAGCGGTGCGGATGGCTCATCGTTCGATGTTCAAACGGCGGTGGAGTGCGCACATTCAGGAGGTGTTGCAGTGATGTGCCAGTGAAACCTCTGTATACAATCTTCATTAAAACTTTTATCAAGTGTGAGAATGAGACTCGCGAGAAATCGGACTGTTGATTCTCGTTTATAAAAAACTGGTCGACGTCCAAGTTCAAACGTGGGTGCAGCTAGCCCATTGAGGTGTTGCCGTGATGTGTTTAACTAGATAGTTAGACACAGTGAGTAACTGTAAGCAAACTTGATTTTAAGTATCAGCAAGTGCGAGGATGAGATTAATACTCTGTCATCAATTTAAGCAATAATGTCTTGATTTCAAAGATGGCCTTTGCCCAACAGTGGGACAGTTTATAGGCTATTAAGAGTATTAGTATATACTATGTCGTCTGGTTTTCATCTCTTGTAATATTAGAATAGAATGTTGAGTCCCATCATTTTTGAATTAATGTTGTATTGGTGAGTAGGAATATATTGCATTTAGGTAATAGTTCACTATTAGTATAAACGTTCTTACTAAGTTACTTTATTTTATTAGGGGCCAAATACCCTTAATTTTTGTATTTTTTTTTTGTCAATAACAATAACTATTTACAAATTATGTGTGGAATCTCAACAGTTGATAATATAGTGTGGTTATGTTATGCATTATAAGTAGTAAAATTTTAACTTATTTATCTCAAAAAAACTAAGTTAAATAAAACCAATAAATTTAATTTCAAATTCAAACTTTAACACGTTGACTGCTGAAAACACATTAAACGAGTTACATGATATTACTTTTTTTCGGTCCATATAGCTCCTATAGCTCCTATAGCTCCTTACTCATATTTGAACATTCTATTTATATTGTACTATATCCAGATGCTTCAATGCTCATAAAGGGCATCGTAAGACCCGTGTTTAGGTGGGCATAAAAAAAGCATTAAGAACTAAATATGTAACCAATATTAGAAGTTTATGTTTTCAATCTAGCCTAAGATCCTTCAAACTACAGGTGCTAGCCGGCTTAACTAATCTTCGAAACTACTCGTGTTTCCAAAGAATTGCCAAAACGAGGCTCATAAAAAACAATATGTTTAAATATGTCCGTTCGTTTGAAAGGGTCGATGACACAGAAAGAAACATACACTGTTAAGTTGGACCTTCACACATACTTACAAGAACACTGCCATAACCCACCGCACTTGCATAAATCAGTTTCGTTTTGGTATTATGAATGAGCTATGCGTACGGTCCGGATGAACTGTCGTCTGTCCGCGCGAACCTCCGGAGCGAGAACGTTCGAAACACGCGTCATGCGTGAAGTTCGTACAAGCCGGCTGCGCCCCGTTTTACTAAACGCTAGTTTTATAGCGGGCGGAGAGTCCGTACGCATTGCTCTGAACCAACCCGACAAATGACAACAGTCTGATACAAAATGTTCTGTCTTATATAGTTAATCATGTACGAGTATTTGTGTATAAGTAACACAATTATAATATTTAGTCATAAAAATTAAATGTTTTAGATCATCCATGTTCGTCTTCTTTAGATAAGCTAGATTATATACTATGTAAATATTCTAACAGTGGCTGCAGAGACAGAAAAGCATTACAATCATATGATCTCATTGGTGTGACATAATTGTATCATTTATGTTTGCCACATTAGGTTCAATAGTACCGATTAGATATGAGCGCCGCGCCGGTGCGTCGTCGTCGCCGTGAGTTTGTGTCGGCGCGCCGCCGCTTTTCGAGTTCGAAACCTATCCAGTTGCAGCGAGAAGTGAGACAGGGAGACGCGATATCTCCGAAACTTTTCACTGCTGTACCGAAGATGTCTTTCAGCTTATGGAGTGAAAAGAGGTCGGCATCAACGTCAACGGCGTATATCTATATCACACAACGTCGATTTACTAACGATATAGTGGTCATGGCAGAGACAGAGGCAGAGACCCTACAAGACCTCGGCACAGTGCTCGGTGACCTAAACAGTCTCTCAACAAGTGGGCCTCAAAATATACATGGAGAAGACGAAAGTTATGTCGAACTAACGTGTCGTACGTACCCACTCCTTTGAAGGTTGGAGACTGTCAATAAAGTTGTGGCTGATAATGTTTAGCTGCGACAAACTGTTCAGTTAGGTAGGTCCAACTTCAAAAAAGAGACCAATTTATTTATTTATTTTGGGTGAACAAGTACTTTGTGCAGTTTGCCTACGAATTGCAAAAAATGAAGACGAGGATGTCTTGTTTTCGAATTAAGTTACTTTTGGTAGGTAGAGTTTGTCTGGAAATATACTACTCAAAACAAAATAAGGGCCACGAGGTATTTTTTCATTTTGGTGTAAATTATTAAACATTTACATATTGAAAGTAGTAAAATATTGAGTATACAAACTCTTTGATACCTAAACTTTTTAATATTGTAGTATTCATCTAATGCTGGCAACAATTTTAAATAAAATTTGATTAAAATTATTTTTGATAATTTTGATTCCATTTTCTTTGACGTTTTGCTTTCCTTAGCTTCTTGGTTTATTAGAAATTATCAGAGTTCATTGATATCTCGAGTCAGAAACATCCTTTGCAATATGCCACAAGCACGCAGGCGTCATATGGACTCGCTGACAGCAACCAGAGCCGTTACAATGATTGAAGAAGGTCATTCGCAGCGATCTGTGGGTTTGCAATTGGGATTTTCTCGAAGAGCTATTCAAAATCTATGGAATCGTTTCCAAGAGACCGGCAGTGTTAGAAGAAGACCTGGTTCGGGCAGAGTTCGCATTACAACAGCTCAAGAGGATCGTTACATTCGATTAAGTGCGCGCCGAGATCGCACAACGACGGCCCGCAAGCTGCAAAATCGTTTACGGCTCACAACGGGTACTCGTGTCAGTGACCAAACTATTCGTAATCGATTGCATGAAGATGAGCAGGCATCAAGAAGGCGAGTTGTCCGTATTCCATTAACCAGAAATCATCGTGCAAATCGTTTAAGATTTTCCCGTCAACATT
This sequence comes from Eudonia truncicolella, assembly GCA_949315975.1. Lineage (NCBI taxonomy): Eukaryota > Metazoa > Arthropoda > Insecta > Lepidoptera > Crambidae > Eudonia > Eudonia truncicolella. Next base: position 14,382,833 of record OX438830.1, on the reverse strand, counting down.
TGGACTGGGACATAAACCAATGGGGCATGGTGCTCTTCACAGACGAATGCAAAGTGAAATTTTTTAACGACAATCGGCGTATTAGAGTATGGAGAAGACGCGGCGAGAGATTTTCAGAAGCCTGCATCCATGAAGTCGATCGTTTTGGTGGTCCGAATGTAATGATTTGGGGCGGGATAAGCTTACACGGCAAAACTGAGCTCGCTATTTTAAATGAGGGTACTGTTACTGCTCAGCGGTATATTGAGGAAGTCGTCAGACCACATGTGATCCCATTTGCCCAGCGAGCGGGTCCTGGATTCATCTTGATGCAAGACAATGCTCGTGCACACACGGCTCAAGCGACTCGGTTTGTACTGGAAGCGTCTCAAATTCAAGTCTTGCCGTGGCCGGCGAACAGTCCGTACTTAAATCCAATAGAGCACATGTGGGATCAGTTGAAACGAAGAGTTAGAGACGGTGATCAGGAAATCCACAACCAACAGCAACTCATCAACGCTGTTAAAAGGGCCTGGGAAGAGATTCCAATGGAAAATGTCAGGCATTTGATTGAGAGCATGCACTCCAGGCTTCAGGAGTGCGTAACGAAACGAGGGGGGCATACCCGTTACTAAAAGATGAGCATGGAGTATTTTCTTTTGTTTTCAGTAACTTTACATTGTTTTTATTTTTAACCTTAAATGTGTTTTTTCTTTCAAAAGCAAATAAACTTTTTAATCATTATTATTGGAATAAATTTATTGGTCTACACGGTAAAAACAACATTAGTTTTCGTTATGGAGACAAAAAAATTAATATTGGTTTTATTATTTTCATGGTACAGACAAAATACCTCGTGGCCCTTATTTTGTTTTGAGTAGTATATATTACTTTAACAAATACATTAGTATTTATCATCATTATCAAACCTTCATTGAAAACCTAATACTCATGACCACGCCGCCGCCGTGCAATTGGCCATCGGCGCTCATATCTAGTACCGATGAAACGAATACAATTTTTGCGAATATTAAATCTATTAATTGTCGGATATGTACACCTAGCTTCCGACGATCCTATTAGCTTAACTTAATTATTTGTCATAAAAAAATGTGTACCCATTTAAAAGGAATTCAATAATCTAAAATCATATTCTTCGTTCTGTATTTATCTCGCAGTTGAAAGTAGCTTTTCTGCTGCTACAATTTTCTCAAAGTTAGGAATTATCCATATTTGTAATGTTCATATAACTTATTTACAGCTAATATTTTTTACGAAACTTTACTTTCTATGGCATTTAAATTAATCATGCACAGTATCTGCAAAAACAATAAAAAAATTGCCTTGATGCTTTTACTACAAATACCTTTTTATACCAATATGAAATGTTTTTGTTTGAGAGTATTCGTTGCATCACTATGCAATAGCATAATTAGTATATTATAATATATCTTTCCCACGCCACCTTGTTTTACAAACTATTTTTATTAAATGTATAGAAACATAATTTATCTGCTTACTCAGTGTTTTTCTCAAATAAAAGGGATAAATATAAAGTCATGGTTTTATTTTAAATAAAGTATTTCTAAAATATCTTAAATTTAAATATTTACATATAAGCGTTGCATATTCAACTATATACACTATTTCATATAGAAATAACTGACTGGTTCCACGAAGGACTGATATTAGACGATATTTATTTGATTTAGAAAGTAATTAGAAATGTATTGATCAAAATGGGGTTACTAAAACAGATATTGCAACTACAGAACTAATGTGAAACATATGGAAAATAGAATTGAGTTCCTTGCTTTGGATCCGAGACTAAGTCTTGATCTGCAGACGTTGCAAAATAGTCGTTATTACTAGGATACTAAAATATATGTATGTACAAGCTTTGAGCTTAAGTCACTAGTTGCTTGGAAGCCAGCGTTTGCCTCGCGTATTCGGTTCCTATCAGACCTCTGCAGGCTAACGAAAACTCTTGGACAGTCTCTAATAATCTCCTTTTACTACTCTTCTCTCTGAAACGAAACAAAATTCTTATAAACGTTTACGAAATAAAGAACATTTCAAGAGATGCGCAGATGTACAAAATAGTTTATATTAGCACGGCCATAGTATCTATGGCCATCATAGTATCTATGGTATGCGTATCTGATATGTGTACATTAATAAGTACCAAGATGCGGGAAAAACGGGAATTCTATTATAAATACTTGTGGTCTTTACTTATCTTTTGTCAAATACAAACTACATATGTACATACTTCGAGCCATTCTACGTCCATGCTTCGAGTAGAGTACAGGTACTTGGACATCACTATAATTAATTCATTCAAGTGCGATCCTTTGCAATGTAGTGTGACCACGAGTAAAATAAATTCCCATTAGTCGCACCAGTGTGACAATCTGGTACGAGTACGTCGTGTTAAATTCAGAAGCTAAGCGGAAATTTAATTGAAAGCCGGACGCCGAGGGCGTTTACAACTCTGCCACCGAGGCGTTCCCGTGTGTGTAAGTTAAAAAAGTGTCGTACTTGATGACTGCGGCGATGAACTTTCGCTTGTGCGCGTCGGTAGCGTGGTGCGTGGGAAAGCCGGCGAGCGCCAACGACTGCTTCAGCCAGTCGCTGAGGCCGGCGCCGCCCGCCCACTGCGCGCGGTTCAGCGCGAGCAGAAGCTCGGCTAGAGGTTCTATGTGGTTGCGGGGTGTAGCGCCACCTGGTTGCAGAGAATTGACCCCCTTATTCATAAAAACTATTTAAGCATTTAGTTAATCATTGTTTTGTCTCTTTTTCTCAAATACAAAATGACGTTTGTATGACGTTGACAAAACAATATTTAACTAAAAAATGCTTAAATAGTTTGGGGGTTAATGTTTTTTATACCATTCTCACACGTCATCTAAAAAAAACTACGAAATGTTCTCTTTGGTGGTTGAGTTGTAAGCCCACTCACTTCTCAGTACCCATCTAGGTACCTCGCCAGATCCGCAATCCTACGCGGCTGCCTTAGCCGGAGACTTTTTTTTTTTATACTTGGCACGGCAAATGACTCCACACCACCTGATCCACATTGCATCTAGCGGGCTCCAGACTAGTGCTGGAGATGTTGGAAGCCTGCTCAATACAAACCATTGAGCAGAACAACAAATTTATGCAACAGTATTTATGGCCAGACTAGTTATAGGACGAGGTTCAGGGACCTATGCTTCAAGTGTTTTCAAAATTACATACACTCTGTAGAAAAAAGCTTGAGTTCTAATGTAAAGCATTTTTGGACCTACATATTCAACCGTAAGGGTAAAGAAGGCATCCCGTCACAAATGTCTCTTTATACAGTGAAGTCTAATGATCCTGAAACAATATGCAACATGTTTTCGGATTGATTCGAGACCACCACAATCTACTACTTCATACTAAACTGCTGTTCAACAGTTATTGTGATTTTAGTGCACGCAACCTATCCCGCTACTGGTAGGTAATACCTAAAAACACATTTGTATTTTTTAAGATACTCACGTACCTTACCTACACACAAAAAAACTATGTACTGACCGATGCACCGCAGCGCGGCGTGCGTGAGGGCGGCGGCGCGCGGCTGCAGCGCGGCGGGCGCGGCGGCGGCCAGCGCCGACAGCCAGCCGCACGCCGCGCGCGCCGCGCCCGCCTCCCACAGGCGCACGCACTCGCTACCTGCACCACACAGGTATGGACTGTAGAGATTACATTTTTTTTTACATATATCGTAATTTAAATGTATTGGCGGTGCTATTTAAAAAAAACACTATATTAATTTATAATTATTTTATCTTATCGTTTCGAAAGATATCATAGGATGCTGTAAGCTGAATTTACGCAAAACGGAACGAACCCGATTAAAAAATAAACAATAAGTTAGTTGCAATTAAATTATGGGACGACCGACACCTCAATCTCCCCGTAACCTGTTGTCCTGAAAAGGGTTAGAAACGTCGCGTTTTTATGTTATATGTTGTATATTGCTTACTATACCGTCATAGTACTCACCCAGCTCCACCAGCTCCGGCATGAGGTCCTCGATCCAGTCCATGTGCTGCGGCCGCTTCTTGGTGAGCGCGAGCAGCGTGGCGAACAGCGCCTCGGCCAGGTCGGGCGCCGCCGCGGGCTCGGGCGCCACGCCGCGCGCCGCCCGCCCCACGCACGCCGCCACCAGCCACCCGCACTCCGACCACTCGCTGCCCACGATCAGCACTATCTGCAGGGACCGGTCCAACGGTTTAATCACAAAAGCCTTTGAAAGGCTTACCTACAGACTTAGGTAAACCTTAGAGGACATTGGGCAGATCGGGGAAACTTATTGCTTAATTGTACACTAACGAAAATATGACCGAAAATCCTTATTTAAATAAAGGCGGTTTGATAATTGTACAAACTTAAAAGAAAACGTTTTGACTCAAGCGAGAAAAAAGGATACAGGCACCCCCGATAAAGTGTTCCGAAACACAGAGTCAATTTCCTAATATTCGTCTACTAATGTTATCAGTAACTTATTCTAAAATCTTACTCTCAAATAGTTTCAATTATATTTAATAAAAAACACTTATGTATTTTAGTTATTAAGAAAATGAAATTAAAATGAAAAATATTTAAATAAACATGCTTTTGTAAATCCAATAATACGATTCGGAACTGTCATAAAACATGATTTGTCAACTATCAATGTCAGCCAGACGTTTGTTTTCGCGCGGACGTTTTTTTTGCATTTTCGAGTTGTGATGTTTTGAGTTGTGCTATGTTTTGTACCTTGTAGTAATTATGTATAAAACTGCAAGTTCGACGATATCCGTATCGTTTCCAGTTCGGCAGTAAAGTGCTGCTCGTCTGTATGACGCCTGTAGGTAAATATAATATTTTATATAGATATTGTCTATTAACATACACATAATAACGTATAGTTTAACTGCATAAATACCAAGAGCTCAGTGCATTTCAATCCAGTAGATAAATTCTTATACAAAGAGCATAAAGATCATATTATGTTTCTTATTCAAAGTCGGGTTTTCTCAGCTCAGACTCGGATTTTATTGAAATAAAAAATCCCTTAAAGCGCGTTAAATTAGCAATATTTTCATGCTTATTTGTCGATTTACAAAAATTCTGAGCTCGTCCCCGAGCGCCATACAAAAATGCGCAATCTCCTTTGTGTAACCCTTTTAACGGGTAACCCCTTCAACTTGATAACCTTTTCAGAAGGGTAACCAAAGGGTAACCCAAGGGTATAATCTCTCTCACTTCTTTATCACTTGCCAAGTTAATTTGGAACGTATGTTCATAACATTAAGCAACATAACACTGTTAAACTGCCCGGTGGGTTCGCGACAATTCGGAAAAAACTTGCTTGAACACGCAGTGCACCGCCGCCGCAGAACTTATGCTCGGAGCATAAATATCATATTTGCACTGAAGCTGCATTAAGCCTTTGATAGGGTAACCAAAGGGTTACTCGTTCAATTGCTATTTTATTTTATTGCATTTTATTTAAAGGAAGGTTTACAGCCAATATTGGTAATTGTACAACTAAAAAGCATCTACAAGCTAATAACAAACCTTCACATATAGACAAAAATACATCCTTATTATAACGATTCAACCTGTTGAATTACTCGACTTTCCGAATGTGCTCGAATAGTTCTTTTGCCAATGCCCGCTTCAGCGAAATACAACTATTACAAAATAAGTCAACGTCAGGGTCACCAATAGAATGAAACAAACGACAAGAAGAACGAATCAGGTAGCTGTTTTGACGATAATTAAAAACCCCTGAATGGGTTACAAGACCTGTCCCTGACTGCCCGTGTACGCACATACATTCAAAAGTCATCTACGTCACATCCTAGGGTCTTACCACGAGCAGTATTACTACAATGTTGTAGCACTTGAGACGCGATGTATACACGCCGCTACACTCGTCTCATTTTCACAACAGTACTGCAACAATACCGCTTAATAGCTAATTGTTCCCATCTGATTTGTCTATCCAAAAATATGCATAGAATTCAATATTTGGTGGCAACATATCTGCCAATGCCCTTCAAAAGTTTAAAGTGCGGGGAAGCGCTTAGCTAATAAACCTCTAAAAAAAAACATGTTATCTATATCTATACTCTATCTATACTATTATTAAAGAGGTAAAGTTTGTGAATATGTTTCCTTGATTGTTTGTTTGCGGAGGGTAATCGCTAAAACTACCTACTGGTTCAGTTCAAAAATAAACTATTTTTTTTACCAGTTTAACGACATCCAGGCCGGCGGGGCAGGGCTTGTGGTCGAACCCTGTGATGGTCAGCTGCGCTATGTCTCCGATCAAGGGCTTGCAATCTTCCATCAAAGTTGAAATTGTTTGCTTTAGAATCTGGAACATTGGCTGCAAGGGAATAAAGGTCTAACTTGAAAACCACTATTTAATTCTATTAAATGAGAAATGTTCCAGAAGGCACATTAAGTCCCGATTTAAGACGTAACATAGCAGTCGTTCAAATCCGATCCAACCAACATTGGGCCTTATCTTCATGTGCTATTGTTTAAACAGGAAGTTCAAATTCAAATTCAAATTCAAAATCAAATTCCGCCTGGCCTAATCGGCTTGGTGCTTCCGGCTCCGTGCTTTGGAAGGCACGTAAAGCCGGGACCAATCCCGGCTGCATTAGCACTCTTTAACAACCAACAATCAGCACTGGGCCCGCGAGGTGTTTTATGGCCCGTTCTCCCTATCCTAGGGTAGGGAAGGGATCCTATAGGGAAGGCTCATGCCCTAGCAGTGGGGGCATAAAATGAGCTGATGATGATGATGATGATGGCACGTCCACCGAGACCATCGCATAAGATTAGCTTTATTCATTAATTTATGTTTTCATAATTTGCTTTTGTGTACCAAATAATTAAACAAACTCACTTCAACAAGCGTGGGCTGCACCGCAAGCGCCGGCAGCACAGGTAGGATGGTGCGGAACAGTTCGACCGCGAGTTGAGGTCGCAGGTTCAATGCCGCTAGCAATGCGACGGCGCACTCCCCCGCGCCCGTCGACCGCTGCGGCTCTAACGACTGCACCACAAACACAAATAACGTTAGTAGAAGTTACAAGTAGAAAAAATAAACCGGCCAAGTGCGAGTCGGACTCGCGCACGAAGGGTTCAGTACCACTATCTATAAAAACGGCAAAAAAAAAACATGTCTGTTGTATGGGAGCATATAACTCAATTTCAAGCGTCTGCCTGTTGTCGTTATCAATATCGAGCAAAAACGAGCAAAAAAAATCACGGTTGTTGTATGGAAGCCCCCTTAAATATTTATTTTATTCTGTTTTTTAGTATTTGTTGTTATTGCGGCAACAGAAATACATCATTTATGAAAATTTCTACTGTCTAACTAAAGGCCGCAACACATAAAAACGATACGACGTCAAACCGCAAAAAAAAAAAAATTGCCTTTAGAGGCGCCGTCGTGCCTTTAGAGGCGCTTTCGGGTTGTTCCGCTCCCTGATCCGATCCGAACCCTTCGGTAAATCTAGTAGGGCACGGGGACGCGCACTAGTGCGCGATGCCGTTCCCTCTAGAAAACCTCCGAAGGTGATTCGTTTCACACGGCTTGAGGGACCCTTTACGTTCCTCGCCGCCCCTAAACAAGCCCGGTGAAGCTGAAAACGCCGTCTGAAAACCGCAAAAATAATCGTTGCGCCAGGTTAGTAAAAACCTTATTGCCTGTCAAATACTAGACAGCCTCTGCCTCGTGGTACGACGCGACGTCGTCGTGTCGTGTTTTTGTGTGTGTGTGTGTGTGTGTTTTTGTTAGGGTAAATTGTTTGTTCCCAATTATGCTTAACACCCGCTATGTTTTTACACAATTTTATGGCAATAAAGTTTATCTTATCTTATCTTATCTTATCTTATCTGTGTGGGAACCCTATCACGGTCTATGAGATACAGCCTGGTGACAGACACGGATGGACAGCGGAGTCTTAGTAATAGGGGGACCCTATTACTAAGACCCTTTGGGTACGGAACCCTAAACATAAAAATCGAAAGATAATATGTACTTGTTGAATAAATAATTATTGACTAATACCACAGTATAAGGAATATTATATTTTCATAAAAAACGTCCAAAATGACGCACGTCAAAATGTCGCGAGTGCGCTGTAGTGCCATGCGGAAGTGAGTACGTCAGTGAGTTCAGACAATTGGTAGTCGGCTTTAGAGTTAAAGATCCCAGCAGTGGAAACTGCGAGCTGTACTCTTAGTGCAACGAGAAATGAGCTAGCTTACAGCTCCTGTAATCTATCTGGATATTAGGTAGTGGACTATACGTGTCCACGGAGCAACTCGCTTGAGACACTAGTCTTAAGAGTTCCGGATGAAGAATGCTCATCGGCGCGTCCTGATCTGGCGTTATGACCTGACGCAGATGGTCCTCTGTGCTTGCAAGGATGTCTGTCACCTACTTTATGACCTGACAGTTGGTAGGGGGTGTCAGTATAAACTTAAAAGTCGTGTGTAGCAAGGTTGTCTGCCACATAATCACGCCTTAACCACTGAACTAATTTTGTTGAATTTTGGTATAGATAGGCCCTTGGGAATGGGCGTGGGCATATTTTACATATATTGTTGTTTTGTTTATTAAATTTTATATGGAGAACCCATCAATTCAATTCTCAAGTTAGCGATAGTATCTTTGAAATCGGGGTTTTGTTCACGAAAATTATCTTGGAGGTCCAAAATAGAGGGCAGTTGTGATTTATTAAAATTTTTTGGCTTAGTCTTTATTACAAAAACACAATGTTGAAAAAATTTCCACGAGCAGGATTTGAACCTGCACCCTTCTGACATACCGGGTCAGGTGCTCTTCCAATTGAGCTATCGTGGTTCTATCCAGCCCGCCGAAATTATTTAACACTATTTACTTTTTTACTTTGAAAGCCAAAGGTGCCAATTCAATGTCAACAACTACCGTCATTAACATCTGATCATAATATTTTTACAAATACTAAAGATCAGTTAAGAAGTAGGCTAGCTATTTATAAAATGTTTTTAATTTGTTTATATAATTTTAATTTAATTTTAACGCAAATTTTGTTGCGAAACAAATTACAAAAACACAATGTTGAAAAAATTTCCACGAGCAGGATTTGAACCTGCACCCTTCTGACGAGCTGCCCCAGCAGCGCGGCGGCGGGCGCGGGCTCGGCCGCCGCCAGCCACCCGTCGCTGTGACGTCACATCGTGTGTACCTGTGCGTGCAGCGCGCGGTGCGTGGCGGCGGCGAGCTGCCCCAGCAGCGCGGCGGCGGGCGCGGGCTCGGCCGCCGCCAGCGCCGCCAGCGCCGCGCCCGCCGCGCCCACCAGCTGGCGCACCACCCACACGTCGCCCTTGCCAGACTCGTTCTGGGAACAATGACAGAATTTTTAACGATAGGAGCGTCATTAATAAACATAATCACGTGAGTATATGATGAATACAAAAACATCAATAGTCATTAGATTTTTTAATGTTCGTCCTTACTGGACATTAAAAATTCCTTATATGCAAAGTTCATTTCTCGTAAGGTTTTCATCGTAGGACTACATTTTGACGTGTAAAACCACTTTTTACAAAGTAAATTTTACATATTTTTTATATACACAAAACATCAACTAAAAAACTAAAAGTAAACTAATTTGAAAGCACTGACCTCGAGCTGCGCCTGCGCGATGTGCACGATGTCCGCGGCGACGGCGGCGGCGGGCACCGCGCAGTCGGCGCACAGCTTGCGCAGCGCGAGCGCGGCCGGCGCGGGCGCCCGCTGCAGCGCCGCGCCGGCCGCGCGCACGCACTCGCCGCCGAGCGCCGCGCCGCGCCCGCCCAGCGACGACAGCCACGACGCGTAGCTGCCTGGCCATGGGACACGACACCTTTACAACACCTCATTATAGCAACGGGAACGGATCACTTTGTTAAGTTTTCCCACAGAAACGATGTTTTTTAAAACAATGTTTCTAACAAAATACAGAAAATTATAAATAAAACTAAAGATTTCTTAATAAAAAGACGCAACTTATCGCAGATGCAACCTCTTGCGTCTTTTCCAACTTACATTCTTATTTTCACGAAATATTTTTATTAGCATAATGCAAGAAAAAAAACGAGCGAGCCTTACAGTAGTCGCATATGATGTGTAACATTTGACATCTCACCTTAGTAATAAGCAAATTTAACATTATATTCTGAAATAATAATAAAAAAAAAAAACATAATAAAAAATCGTTGAAGAAAAGAGTAGTCGAATTAGTTACACAATTTTACACTATCAAAAGCCAAATAAGTATTTTGTCTTAATTGCACAACACACACCCGGCGCAATAGAGTTGGCCTATTTGGAAACATTTCCACGAACATGGCCACGGCTTGTCGTTAACTCTAACCAATTGCGTATAACCGCACCATCTACACAAGTTCTACGTTGGAATAATTTTCCGTCATTTTGTACGATAAACACACACGTACGTTTCGTTTCGTTCGGAAAGCGCGTAGAGAACGCGCGCGTGTCACTTGTTTGAAGTGCCGCGACACACTGGCTTTGACAAAGCCGACGAACCACTTTGTATTGTGTGCCGCCGCGCCGGCCTGGGTAGCTGCGGGCGCGCAGCCGAAGTACGTTCGGGAGCGTCGTACGAACTTATCTTATTTGCAGATTTTAAAATACGATTATTATTTTTCATATTTTTTATTTGTAATAAGTGCCTGCTAAGCGTGGCGATTATGGCAAATTCCCCTCAAAATAATTTATCCTTGAGGGAGGCCTTTGTCCAGCAGTGGACGTTATTTTGGCTGAGATGAATAAGTATAAACAATATGATTGCTGCTATGAATATGGCGAGGATACAAATCAACAACCTGTATAGAAAGCGAGCGGAAAGATGTTATAAATGAAGGCATGACACATCAAAAAGGTGCTATAAATGAAGTCTAAGTGAAGGTGCTATAAGTGAACAGAAAAAGCAATTTTTTTCTGTTCCATGGGTGTACGAGTACGTGAGGCGAGTAGTCTATAAGTGCAAGGCGAATATAGTTTACGAGTGTGAGACGAGCAGGATCCACAAGTGTATGGGACGAATATGGTTTTATTGAAGGGTGGCACCTCACTCACCGAGGCCGTTGAGTGGGACGAGCAGTCTACAAGCGTGTTAGGTGGGGAAAAGAAGGGAAAACGCGTTAGGATGGCGCCACACTCACCGAGGCAGTCGAGCGCGGTGTGCAGCGTGCGCGCGGCGCGGGCGGCGTGGCTGAGCGCCACGGCGTGCTGCAGCAGCGGCAGCAGGCCGGGCGGCGCGCGCTGCTCGGGCGCGGCGTCGGCCAGCGACACGAACACGTGCAGCGCGGCCTCGCGACGCGCCTCGTTGTCGCACGCGGTGAACGCGCTCTCCACGCGCGTCCAACACCACTCGCCGAGTACGCCGAAGCAGTACATCTATGACAAACGAGGAAGGCCATAGTGTTTGCCTTATTTATTTATAATTACGATTAATTATACACAGGTAAAGAACATACAAGAACACAGAACATGGTAAAGAAAACAAGCATTTATGTTCATAATTTATTATTTATGTTATTAGCATAAATACAGTTTTGTATGCTCTGCTATTCTGATCACTGCATATCTCTTAAGTAAAATGGCTGTTAACACTGTATCTGTAAATTACAAAGATGGTGGTAGAAGTCTACTCAGCATTGGACTGATTGGTATTCTTTGCTCATTTTTGCCTCCGAGCAGTATTTCCATCAAAGCTGTTCCGGTTAGATGGGTACGAGATTCAATGAAATAACAGGGCATAGAGCTGAAGCAAAAGAACTGAAGAAGCTTTGAGACACAACAACTTTTTGACAACACGCGCGATGATACCCTTGGTGGTACAATCGTCTGTGAGCTACGGCAGCGGCTTTCTAACGTGCGGGTTATGAGCTCATTTACTAAGTAAATGATGATATTCTGGTACATATAGGTATGGTTGTACATGCTTTGCATTAAGGCGGCCTTGTTGCTGTTTTTTGTTCATCATGAATTGCTCGCTACTTGCTGAATGACATGCTGCTTCCCATTTGCACACAGAAACACCTTCAGTATTGTGAAACGTTTAAATCCTTTAATATTCAATCAATTTATCATTTATTTATTTTTTTTTTATTTTTTAATTACTGCTGCCGTCACTGTCAGTCAGTTTTGCGCAGACTAAAATACTTAATACGCTATCTATGGTTTTGCGCTGCAGCGTTTTGTTATTTATGTTTGTTTGTGTCATAGTGTCTTCGTTTTTGTTCTTAATGTTATTTTATGTTAGTGTTTTTTTTTTATATTTTATTTGTCTTTTTTCCTGTTTCGTGCCATGATGTCACTACTGTGTACAGCAAAATACCAGTGCAGCAGGCCCCGCTTGCTGCGTATACTGAGCTGTGCACAGTGTTGGCATCGCATAACAGGGCACAATGTCAAATGTTATTATTTTTATTCTTTTTGTTACATGTTGTATGTTTAATTGTGTTTTGTTATGTGATTCCAACAAAGTCTTTTATTCTATTCTTTAAGTAAGTATCATAAAAAAACTCACCACAGTATCAGCAATATCTTGTCGGTAACATCGTAATAGCTCCAGGTCGTCTCTCGACATCGCCTGGTCGCTGGTCGCCTCCGATTTGCATACTAACGCGTCCAGCAGTTGCGTGAAAACTTCCCGCCAAATCGGGTTCATTTTGTCCTTGCTCTCCATTATGTTAAGAATTTCATCCTGAATGTGGGTACGAAAATCAAATTATTTGGACATCCGCTCTTTGAATGAATGTTGTTTAACGCAAAAATCTCAGAGACTAGGGAAATGATTTCGATACAGCAACTATTTAGAGGAATGTTAATACAAGTATTAAGGCGCTAAAAAGAGCTCGTGACCATTTAATATTTTTAGCGCCATACGAACATACGATGAGATTCTGAAATATAAAAAATAAAAATCACTAGCTAATTTTATGTCTCTACTGCTGGGGAACGAGCCTTCTCTATAATAAGAAACATAGGGATACGGGACTTTAAACTACCACGCAGGCCTAGTTTGAATACTAGCCTGCAACGTGTACCAGAAGCCTCGTGCACTGGGTAGAAGCCAGGCGCGGACAGCAGCAGCTGGATCAGCTGGTCCTGGTGACCTTCGGCATTACCCTTCATGAGGTTAATATCCTCCACGGGTTGGAGACTGTGGAACTAGCGCGTAACACTAACCTGCAAAGTGTACCAGAAGCCAAAGACAAGGTTTGACCGTGTCTCGTGAAGCGGGTAGAAGCCGGGAGCGGCTTGCGCGGCTAGCAGCAGTTCGATCAGCTGGCGCGCACCCTCAGAGTTCGCCTCCATACCGTCGATACCTTCCGCAGCTTGGACCAGCGCGTGCGCATGGCACTCGCCTAGCGCCACGCAGCACGTTATTAGCGCTGATAGCAATTCCTGTTGAATTAAATCGAGTGTTATTTTCATTAGTATTATTATCAGACACCGACTGACACGCCCTATATTTTGAAAACGATCTATGCGCACGCGCAATATCCTTCAATCGGTTATTATTACTCCTTTAGCTGCTCAACTGTTAATAACGTATACCAATGGTTAAATCAATTGTTCGTACCATAATATGGCGTTTCGACAGACTAGGAGTTGGTAGAATGTCCAGAAACTCCTATTTAGTGTTTACTTTCTATTATCATCATTATCATCATCCTCTTAGTCAAAAGACATCCACTGCTGGACAAAGGCCTTCCCCAATGATCTCCACAACGACCGGTTTTGCGCTTCTCGCATCCAGGGGCTTCCCACGACTTTACTGTGTATACAAACATATTTGTGGCAGTGCAGTTGTGTGCCGTGCGGGTGGTGCACGGTCTCGCACTCCACTCGTCGCGTCTGCAGGTCGTGCGGTAGTGAGTCACCTCGTTGATGGAGTTGGGCGCGTTGTCCCGCCGCATGAGGGGCGCGGTGAGTGCGGCTAGCTCGGCCACCAGCTGCAGCGCGGCGTGCGGGTGGCGCGCGGCCTCGTGCCCGCCGCCCGCCGCTCGCACCGCCGCTAGGCACGCTTCGCAAGCGTCGAGAGCGGTGTCGCTCACGCACTCGTTGCATCTATACAAGGTGAGAAAGATAACAACACCATTAAAATGAACATTGAATACAAAATAATAAAAAAAATAAAGAGGAACTCGATGATGCAGTGGTAAACACGCTCTAACTGCGATTTTTTGAAGACAAGTCAAGCAACTTCCGCAAAGTAAGCAAATAAATCGTAATCTGATTGTATATAGTAAAAATATAATGTAAAGTTAAGTATAGTAGTAATTCATAAATCAGAAAGTCATGATTAAGAAATGTATTGTTTGTTTTTTTATGAGGAAGAAATGTTCGCATACTAATATTTAAACAAAATATTATCTCGAGCTACCGTGCTTCGGAAGACACTTAAAACCTTTCCGGTTATCGTTAGTCAGGCAGTCGTTAATAATTGCCAATTCGCACTGGGCCAGCGTGGTGGATTATGATCCGTTCTCCTTCTTTTTTTTTTTGACAGTGGAAAATTCGTCAGTTGATTACCACTGCGCCCGGGGAGGCGCGGATGGTTATGTGGGGTTTCCCCCTCCAGCTCCCGCCTCCCTGCCCAAACCCGAGGGTCTCGACAGGGATCCGGGAGGAGGGGCCTACCCACTAAAAGCAACTGTACATCCCCTTCACGTGCCGCTAGGATGACTGGGATCATGGCCCATTCTCCCTGTGGTGTTTCCATTTATAAGGAATGCTCGTGTCCTAGCAATGGGGACTTTGAATAAGCTGGTGATATTGTAAAAGTAGCAAAATATTGTCAAAAGATTTAAAAGGGATAGCGTAAATATTAATTACTAAAGCAATAAGAATAAAGAAAGCTAGTGTTTGTTGTTTGACATTTTTTTAACAAAAACTTAATCAAGAATCAAATGGGATTATGCAACTGGAACTCAGTCCAAAAGGAGACAGTTACCTCCAATTGCTTGGAACGTCTTCGGGCACTAGTAACGTTCCTAACCTTTTTCACTTACTTATATAATATCAATGGTGATATGGTGGCAGTAAAAAAAAATCAAAATTCAAAATCATTTATTCACTTTAGGCTACAAGTAGCTCTTGTGAATGTCACTATGCCATCGGTTCGTAAGTCTACTCTGAGCGGGAGATCTTGTACTGAGAAGAACCGGCAAGAAACTCAACAAGTGTCCAGCTTTTTTCTCCCTTACAATGTCAAAAATATTGGAAAATGCCCTATCATAGCAGGACAAATTCTATCACAAATAAACTCAAAAAAATATAGAAAATAACTACATGTAAAAAAACAAAATAAAAAATCTAAGTTGACAAATTTACCTCAGGTAAAAGTTTAAATTTCCACAATGTCATACAGTACTCTAATAAAAGTAAAAAATTGTTTAAGAAAAACAAAGTCAAACTATTACTAAAAATAAGATAAGTATGCAAGAGCAGACCAGCCTCCACAGGCGGCACCCATTCACGAGTATGACATATGAATCAGCCATCGCTTTAGTTATGTTATATTAGTTATATTAGTTTATGTTCCAACCAGGGACGAATGGAAACGAGGGCCACCGTCTCCGGAGAAAGACAGCCTAATCTGGTATACTGACCGATCAAAAATGAAGACGGGCACAGGGGCAGGAAAAAATTATATAAATTAATTTTCTTCAATTCAAATAGAGTATGATGTGTTTTTTATTATAACCAGGCTGTTTTATCATTGAAATATTCTTTGAATGTACAATAATCTTATACAATACAAAAGTGTAACTACTTAAAATGTGAAATAACATGTGCAGGCGAGCAGACTAAGATGACCACACATTCTTATCATTAAAATAATCATCAATTTTATAGTAGCATTTTTTCATTAGTTTATTTCCTTACCTTGTTTTATTTCTTATTGTTTTATATCTTAAACTTGTGTAGTGGCAATTCCGTTAGAGTGAAAGGCACTTTATTGTATATTTTATACATTTCCCAACAAATGAATTACCGACCTTATTGAGTCTAAGTTTTGGAACGGCAAGTTTGTTGATATTTCTTGATATGAGAACCCCATTGTAATTTGTGATCCAAGGTATTGTTTATATTTCTTGATATGAGAACCCCATTGTAATTTGTAATCCAAGGTAATACTCAGGAAAACTGTCGAGTTAACTATTTCAACTATTTCATCGTTCATAGTGATACTGGTATTAACCTGCTTCACATTGGGCATCGTGAATTTCACACATTTAGTTTTTTTTTGCATTAAGCAGCAGATTATTAGTGGTAAACCAATGTAATATTTGAGAGAGCGTATTACTTACGTCGTCAAATATTGCTCTATGTCTATCAATTTTAAAAATCAATGAGGTGTCATCAGCAAATAATACTATCTCACAAAGATCTTCGGTGTAGTAAGGTAGATCATTTACATAAATGAGAAATAAAAGAGGTCCTAATATTGAACCCTGGGGCACCCCCATAAGTAACGGAGCGCCAGAAGAATTGGTACCGTTAATATTAACTTTTTGAACTCTGCCAGTGAGGTATGATTTCAATATGGTAAGTGAGTTTTCTGAGACACCATAATGTTCCATTTTTAACAATAAAGTCTCGTGATCGACACAGTCGAAAGCTTTCGATAAATCACAAAAGATACCTATCACATCCTGTTTCTGCTCCCATGCATCGAAAATATGCTTAATAAGTGCAACTCTCGCGTCGGTTGTATTTCTACCTTTAGTAAAACCGAATTGTTTGTTATGAAGTAACTGGTTCTGTAAAATGAGACAGCAATTGATTAAAAAAAAAATTTAATTTTTTTTTTACTAAGAACCGGTAGTACGGATATAGGCCGTAAATTAGATGGGTCACTTCTATCGCCTGTTTTAAATAACGTTATAATTTTACTGTGCTTCATTAAGTCAATTAATTTTTCTTCATTAATTTGTGACAATTAGTTTATATATATAGTATTTAAGTGAGCTTATGTATTGTTGTACACAAATGTTGGCAAACCTAAATAAATAAATAAATAAATAAATAAATAAATAAATAAATAAGTCTGGAAATACACCTTCATCAACGCATTTATTTAATATTATTGCTAAATTAGACGCGATAGAAGATATTACAGATTTTAATAGATACCCCAAAGATCCTCAGTCTTTTTTAAATTGAGTTCTCTAAAAGCTTTTATTATTATATCAGAATCAATATAGTGAAACTTGAATGGAATATTACATATTTTTACACTTGACACAAGAAGAGACTGGGCAAGATGTCAGCAAGAATTAAATTTATTTGATGTAATGAGTGGAATTTTTGAGAAAAATGTTTCGAACGCGCCTGCCACTTCCGTATCACCATTGTAATCATTATCGACTTTGAGTTCAAATTTACGATCACGAGACCTTACTTTACATGTTTCTTCATTAATGACGTTCCGTGGCTTTTGTTTTATTTTTTGAATTCACAATCTTTGCCAGAATGTAGTTAGCCTTTGCTATGGAACAAACTTTTTTGAACACTTTTGAATATTTTTTAACATATTCAATTACACTTGGATCCTTAAAATTTGCCTTTTTCTACTCCTATAGATGCCAGGTGTGGGCCCCATCACTGAATTTAGTTTTAGACTTATCTACTTTGATTAATTTTGAGTAAAGTTGTTATTAAACTCTTTTTCATTAACATTCTTTTTAAATCTGTCTAATTGATTAGTGGTCACTGGCCTGTACAAAATATTCTTTGAAGGACGATCATATTGGTGCTCAAATCTAACTATCTGACCATTGTGATCAGAATTTATAAAATTTATTATTGATTTCTCAATAACATTACAATTAGAAAAAATTGTATCTAAACAGGTAGCTGATGTGGCTGTAACTTTTGTTACTTACGTTAGTAACTATGTGTACAGCAGGTGCACAACGGTGAGCAGGTTATCCCTGTAGTGTTTGCATCCAGGCTCGTGTCGTGCCTCAGCAGTGGGGACATAAAATGAGCCGCTGTGGAGTCAATAGTGAGGTACTCACGTGTACAGTAGGTGCACGACGGTGAGTAGGGCGCGGCAGAGCGGCATCCTGTCGGCGAGCGTGCCCGCGCCGCTGTCCGCGTCCTCGCCGCCTAGCGTGAGCCAGCTACAGGCGCAAGTAGCCGCGTTTAGCCACGACTGCACGCTTTGCTCGGACGGGGGCGAGACGCTGTAGTCACTGGACAGGTGGAAGGTCGGATATTAAAGAACGCGCCACCAATCCGCATAAACATTTGGAACCGTGTGGTGGTTTATGGTCAGTTCTCCCTATCCATCCGTAGAGAAGGCTCGTGCCCCAGCAGTGGGGACATAAAATGAGCTGCTAATGATGATGATTATATTTCATAAAAGTGACTTACTTATAGACTGTCTGTAGATAACGCAGCATGTCATCTAAGACTGCTGGGCACGCTTGCTGCAGAGATGCTCGATTCTTGGAACGGAGCACTGACCCCATTGTCATGCTGTTGAACTGAAAGAAAGCTTACTTGAACTTGATATTTCTCAAAATGAAGGGGTACTATCACCGAATATAATAATATTCTGTAATAAAAATATCTTTTATAATTTATTTTTTACATATACTTTACGAAATATAACTAAAAGTTTCTATATTTCATTGCTGAATTGAAAAATAAAAAAATTAAAATTAGTTTTAACAGGGAAACATACTTATATGACAGGTTTACAATAATAGCTGCTTTTAGTGTAAACTGTGTTAATTGCCACCTCCGGCAAATGGATGTGTTCCTAAAAAGTGACATTAATCTTAAAGAAGCTGCTGCAGAATTGCTTAAGAATAGGATTGTTGTTCTTACTTCTTCAGGTATCACAGTCAATACTTCAAGTAACAGAGACATGTTTTCAGCTGCAGATAGGGGCCTCAATATGGCTGCCAGATCAGTTGTGCCTTGCTGAAGAATAAATGCTGCTAACTGAAACAAAATATTAGAGGGAAGTTATATAAAAAAGGAAATTGGAGTATTGTTTTGGTTAATAAATATTTTCCATGTTTATATAGTATTATTTGTAGTTGACCACAAGATTTAATGTTATTATAAGTAAAGAAAATCATTTATTAAAAATTTCATTAACAAACTTACATACTTACACTAATACATAATCTGTTGGTAACAATTTTGGGGCCTTTAGAATATGTGAACACAGCCTGTAATATCTTTTCTTTTAATTCCTCATGGCTTTCAGGAGGTACTTCATTCCAGCATCTCAATATCTTAGTGTGAAGAGTTGTTGCACCATAGAATTGAATCTCTGTGCCCTGAAATTAATAATTTTGTATTGATGGTAAACTTCCAAAGCGTCGAAAATATTTTATATAGGAATATCATCATATGGCAAGGCTTGGTACGTGTCCCTTTGCGCAAGTTTGTGCGCTATGGGTCAGCAGTACCTACCTTGGAAGGTTGCAGCAGTTCCCAGACGAAATTCCATGCTTCGGGGACCCTCTGCGCGGCTGTCAGCCATGCATGGGCTCTGGCTCGATCCACCTGTTCTCCATTATAAAACACAGACACCGCAAATTCCAAATTTTGCGCCGTATACTCCATCACAGGTTCTATAGTTAGGTACTACCTACAGCTGTTAAATAACTGTATTAATTATAACATAATCACTGCCACATTAAGAACTACTTTATAAAGCAGCTTTAAGGTCCTCAAAGGTTTAATAAAAAAAGAACTGCTTAAATTATTATACAATTTTAGAATCTAAATTCCATAACAGTTGGTTGCTACGAAAAAGTGTTTTACTGCAGATATTAACCCAGCCATAATTATGAACTAAGTTGTTATTTCAGAGAGGAATACGAGACGAGCTAATGTAAAACACACGTAAAAGACAAAGATAGAATACGTTTTTCGCATTTTTCGAGTTATCCGAGTTATACAGCTGCTTTTGACATAACCAATGAATGCGTTCAAGAAGAAGTAATTTATATTTTGACGTTTCAGAACCTCAGATTATTACGGATTATTGTACTCTTTATTTATTTTCTTTCTTAGCCTAGGTTTGTTAAAATATTAATATAAAAGTAAAATACAAAAGTACATACAAAACATAAAAATATTATAAAAAACCTAGCCTAGGGTGCCGCCGGCAACGGGGCAGGGGCTCAAGTTGCCGGTGGTTAGGGCTGCAGAGACAGGAACCTTCGGACTATTATTATTATTATTAGCCATCTGTCACACCACCTCCGCACCATCCCGATTTTACCGGATTACAAAACTAAGTGTAAGTAAAACTTTGGACAATACCAAAAGTACCCTGGAATACCTACCCAATATCCCAACACTAATCCTTTGATTCTATTGGTTTGGAATATGTTCATTCAAGTGTCAATTTTTTTTGTCAGTTTCTCACTCTGAGTACTGAAACATAATACTCAGAGGCTTCTCTGCTTTGCTTTTCATTCATTCAGTCATTCATCTGATTGATTTGTAAGATATCGGTGTTCGTTCGTTCTGTGATATCGGTGTTTGTTTGTCAGCCGTGCGTGACACCGTATTTTGTTTCATCTTGAAAATAATAATAATAATAATTGTTATTGTGATAATTCCAACACAATGAAAATAGAGGAAGTAAAAAGCACTGCGAAGACGCAAAGGATATCAGCTCACACTCACATAAAAGGCTTGGGTTTGGATGAAAATGGAGTTCCTATTCAAATGGCAGCCGGTCTCGTGGGCCAAGAATCTGCCAGAGAGGTATGTTGTAACCTAGCTTAATACCGTTGTTTTACTTTTCTGTTTATATAAAAGATTATACTATACAACAATATAATTATTTCATTCCAATGAAAATTTCGGTCAGTGTTTCGTATTGTTAGATCAATGCATTGAGGTTATAATTTTTTGGTTACCATGGAGTGTGTGTGTTTGTGGTACTTTATTGATAATTGTATTGACAAAACAATCAGTGTTGCCGTTTTATAATTGTGAAATATGCTAACTGTGAGCCGGAAAAATGATAAAAAATGCCAAGTACCTTTTTAAAAGTGCTAAATAAAATGCCAGTTCTATCATAAGTTTTTATTGGTATAAAATAACTATTAAAAACACAAAAAAGGAGTTAAACTTAGAGTTTAATCTTCAAGATCGAAAAAAGTCTGTAGATTCTCCAGCCCCCTGGGGGCCTACCGCCTAACTCTATTGATATCGCTCTCCAATCGCTCTCGCTATCGCGCTCTATAGTTTATGGCGTAATCTTGCCACTTCGAAAGCTATATAAAAGCAATATCGAAAGCTATAGGCTATAGCTTTCGATATTACTTTCTTAATGCTTTCATATCGCTTTAGAAATTACAAAATGACGCCATAAACTATAGAGCGCGATAGCGAGAGCGATGTCGATAGAGTTAGGCGGTTGGGGGGCTGACCGCCTAACTATCGCCATCGCTCTCGCTATCGCGCTCTATAGTTTATGGCGTCATCTTGTCATTTCAAAAGAGAAATATTAAAGCAATATGAAAGCAGTATCGAAAGCTATAGCCTAGAGATTTTGATATTGCTTTTATATCACTTTCAAAATGACAAGATGACGCTATAAACTAAAGAGCGCGATAGCGAGATCGATAGCGATAGAGTTAGGCGGTAGGCCCCCAGGTTCACGCCCATGGCCTCGACCTGTTTGTGTTGTGACGTTGATGGGCCACCTTCAGCAATCGCTGCCGTCTCGGGCGATTGCTTGATACTGCCAATATGTTTAAGGATCTCTTCAGGAATATTATAATAATTATAATTATGGCAAAATTTTTTGAGTTCCACCCATTGAACTGTTATTCTACGGACAGCTGGTCATGTAATATGCTAAGTTTGGAATTTACAGGCTAACTAAGGAGAAAATATGCCAATTTTAGCATTAAAAGTGCTAAAACTGCAACACTGAAAACAATGGATTGGGGTGTACCCTAAATGTATATAACGTTAACATGTAGCAGTTTAACAGTAACATACCTAAATTATTCCTAATATTAACATATTCATAGAACTAATAAAAGAAGGATCAACAGTAAAGGATGTAATTACTAAAAAAAAGTTTTTATTATTTTAGTATGTTTTCTTGACTTCCATAGAGCCCCTAAGCGTATACTCTAACTGCTCCTAAGGCCCCCTGACGAAACAATATCACAATTCTCCAATCTCTTTTATAGGTGTATATTAATTTGGATTTATAATACATACTAGTCCAAATATAAAATCATTCATTATTCATTAATGCATGTCTAGTTCCAAAATAAGTTAAAAAATAATAGATAGAGAACACTTACAATAAAATGTTTTTGATTTGTTTATATAATTTTAACGCAAATTTTGTTGCAAAACAAATTACAAAAACACAATGTTGAAAAAATAAGCTAATTTTGTGATAACTCTAGTTTTAAGTTCCTTTTGTACAACTGTTTGAAATTATGCATGCAGCGGCAGAATAAGAATGTCTTGGTTGTTGGAATGCTTTGTTGGATGTCCATAAATAAAAAGCATACACTTATACAAATCTACAACAACTTTACACAGTATTTCTGTAATACTTGAAATTTTCTCATGAGGTTTTTTGGCTATCATTTAAATTGTTAGCAAAATAACGTCATGTTATTTTAATTAAAGTTTGCTTGGCTTTGGATGGACAACCTCATTGTTTGTACATACCGACAGATTTTTTTAACAATTGTAGATTTTTCAAAACAATGCTATGTTAATGATATACAGTGATCATTGTCACTGTATACCAAATGAAATCATCAAAGGAAGTTTGGAATTTATTGTTAATGCTGTTACTAATATATTCAATGACATAATGGAAAAATAAATAATACCAAGACAATGGTTAACATCTACAATTGTACTCCTTCATAAAAAAGGCAATAGAGACAAAATAAACAACTATATACCTATTAGTTTAACAGCTAATCTGTATAAAGTTTTCTCAAAGGTGATACTTAACCGCATCAACCTAAAGAGCAGGCAGGTTTTCGCAGAGACTATTCCACCCTGGATCATATAATACAATCAAACAAATTATAGAGAAGAATAACGAATATTGCAAAACATACTACTTAGCATTCTTTGACTACAACAAAGAAAGAAAGAAAAAAAGAAAAAAACATTTATTGACTCTTAACATAATATGATACCAGACACAAAGACATGAAATGCAAAGACAATAAATAACTAATATAAATAAAAAGAACACAACAGTGCGACAAGCCAATCAGGACCCTACCTCAGCATATGTCGCTACAGTGTGAGAAAGTAACAAAAAAAAGCAAAGCATTTGATTCCATTAAACATACATATATGGCAAGCCTTGAAATCATTATTTACCAGTTATTAAGAGCTGTACACATGGCACGAAATATTAATTACAGTTTAAACTATATTTATTAAACTAATTTCACATAATGAATGTATTTTTAGTTAGCCTATTTTTCATCAAAATAAATTCTCAAACAATTCAATGTTCGTTCTTAATTATTTGCTCAGCTTTGTTTGTAAAAAAATTTGTTACTGTTCAGAAAAAAGGTATTTTTGTAAAAAAAAAAAAACTATTATAATTTTACACATTTTATTCCTAATTCCTTTCGTTTTGGTCATGTGAATATTTCATAATAAAATAAAATAATTTCAGAAAGAAACACTATAAAATTTTACATGATTCTTTCTGTTTTAGAAATCGTTCTTAATTATATGACCACTACTGTAGCTAACCAAAAAAATAAATTTACTGTCTAAATTATTTGAACAGCAATTATATTTTGCTTAACAAATGTTGTTTTTTGATAATAATATCAATACTTTTAGGCTGCTGGCATAGTGGTTGACATGATAAGAAGTAAGAAAATGGCAGGGCGAGCTCTGCTATTAGCAGGACCACCCGGCACTGGCAAAACAGCTATTGCCTTAGCAATAGCTCAGGAGCTTGGTAACAAGGTAACTATCAATCTTAATTTATTATAGTGTAATCCTTTTTTGTAATAATTTCACAAAAAAAGTCAATTTGTCCAGTATTCTATACATATCAAAACTATTTATTATTTATGAACTGAATTCTTATAAGATCGGATTCTTCAGAATCTTATTTAGAGTATAAAAAAGTTTTTTTTTTATATTGTATTAATCTATATTAATAAATAAATTCTCGTGTCACATGTTACTTGCCATACTCCTTCGAAACGGCTTGATCGATTTTTATGATGTATGTATATTCGGTAGGTCTGACAATCGGTCGTAATCTATTTTTCATACCCCTAACTAAGTAATAAGGGTAGTCCACCTTTTTAAACCAATAAACTATTAAATAGGAACAAACAAAGTAATCGCATGAGCGAGGCAGAAACTGGTTATATAGTTTCATTGTATTCACCTATATCAATTATCTTCAAATGAATCTTGTTAATATTATCACACCTTACCGCCCGGCCAAGACCACTGACGGCTTGCGATGAGGCGAGCGATTTCTAGTTCATTGTGTTAATTCTATAACCGTTGACTATGACTGCCATTGTATATCGCGCAATGAACTAGAAATTCGTTCGCCGCGTCGCAACTCGCTCGTGTTCGTGGCAAAGGCCCTACGTACCTCTCGCCCCGCGTACCTACCGCAGGCGAGGACTCAGTTAAGCGGTCTAGTTATAATAGGTACAAAGTAATCTCTTAGCAGATGGTGATAAAACCGAGTTCCAATAATATCCTTGTTCTTTCTTGTTTTTTACAGGTGCCATTCTGCCCAATGGTAGGCAGTGAAGTTTACAGTACGGAAATTAAGAAAACAGAAGTATTGATGGAGAACTTCCGTCGTGCCATAGGCTTGCGTATCCGCGAAACTAAAGAAGTTTATGAGGGAGAGGTCACCGAGTTCACTCCTGTGGAGACTGAGAACCCAGCTGGAGGTAGATAATACCTTAATTTTTTAATTTATACTAACGTTACGTTGACGCAGCATGCACTGTACAAACAAAAGAATTGACTGCTTTTTAGCTTCCAAAAAATACTTGAATGTAATATGATATTGATAAGCCAAATTACTTATCATTGCAAAGTTTTCTCCAAACTTAAGTTATTAGTGAAGCCATTTCCTGATTGGTCATATATTTAATTCTTGGCTTTTTCTAAGTCTGCCAAGCTAGCTACCAACATATCTTCTAAGTTGGTTGTCATAATAAAAATGTAGAAGGATTATTCTGTATTTAGAGGAGCTGATTTCGTAATATTCTAGGATTCTAGTTAAAATTTTGAAATAATTAAAAACCTGAAATTTTTTAGGGTATGGGAAAACAGTATCACACGTCATCATCGGTCTCAAAACAGCAAAAGGAACTAAACAGTTGAAGCTGGATCCAACAATTTATGAATCTCTTCAGAAAGAGAAGGTGGAAGTGGGTGATGTCATCTACATAGAGGCCAACTCAGGTGCTGTCAAGCGTCAGGGGAGAAGCGACACTTTTGCCACAGAGTTCGATTTAGAGGTGAGTCTAAAACTGCAATAATGTATCTAAAAACCCTCTCAGATTAACAAATCCAAGTTTACTTCAGCAACAGTTATAGTAAGTATTCCAATCTTCCCATATGGATAAAGATATGTAGATAGATTAGTCACTTGGTAATCAACTTAAAGCAACTCACAAAATGTACAAAGTAACACAAAACGAAATAGCACATACTTACATACTTTTACAAACACAAAACAAATGGACTAATGTTTGTTAAAAATATTATTATACATAATGATATCGAGACCTCTTATTAAAAAAAAACCGCCTGCCGAGTTTCTTGAGGCTTTTTTACTACGACGAATCCATGACTTATTGACAATTAAAATATACATAACGTTAGTGAAAAGGGAGAACTGATAAAGCGTCAAAAATCAATTATTGGGAAATGAATTTTAATGTTTAAACTTTTAGTGCCTTAAAAATAAACAAAGAATAAGGTCCGAATAGTTATTCCGTGTTTTTTTCTCTTTTACCCTAATTTGAAATGACGTTTTCATGACAGGAACAAAACACGGAATAACTATTCTATTCTATATTATGTTCATTTCCCACCAATTGTGTTTTGGCCTTTTAGCAGTTTTCTCTTTCCACTGACGATAAGATAATTTTTAATTAAATTTTTAATTGAGTACATTTGCTCAAACGTCCTTTTGAAAGCGCCCTTACAAGGTGCCTAGTGTGAGATTCATTTGACATTCGATCACGTTAACAAAAACGAAAAATTTGAATGGCATTGAAGCAGCGCCTCCTGGCAACATACGAGAATAGTTAAAATGTTGCCATATTTTACGTTTTTGTATTCGTAATCGAATGCATACGGATAGTAAACAATACTCATTCAAGGCACTCAGTTGGCATATTATACCTTCCCAGGCAGAAGAGTATGTGCCCTTACCTAAAGGCGACGTGCACAAGAAGAAGGAAGTGGTGCAGGATGTGACGCTGCACGACCTGGACTGCGCCAACGCGCGTCCACAGGGTGGTCACGATATCATGTCCATGATGGGACAGCTCATGAAACCCAAGAAGACCGAAATCACAGGTCTTTTGTTTTATCTACTAGCTGTTTCTCGACCCACCGCGTCGCGTCGTGTTGCCTGACTGCGCTAGAACTTTGTGATCGCTTACGCGTCGCTTTGCCCGACTGCGCTAGAACTTTGTAATCGTTTAGCGTTTTCTCTGACTTTTTTTAAGGCTCATAGCGTGATGTTAAATAGCTTATGGCCTGCGGTCGCCACATAAATTCTTAATCTCACGTATGGTTAAAGAGTTTGTAAACGCATTCCTGATCGCGTGTAGATCTGAGAAAGCTAAGACTCGGCATCCTCCCTCCAACATCTACATAGTTTATATTGTATAAATAGTCTTGTAATAATTTAATAAGTTAGTCACAATTAGTCACTGTAAAGTGAAAGTTTCTGGTTGTTTTCAATAATGTGTCGATACAAAACTTGTGGCCCTAAATACAATTAATAAATATATTATAAAAACACATAAAGAACTAAGAAAGACACTGCCCAAACTCTGATGTATAGAACATTGATTAATTGTTTGATTTGTGTCTAAATAACATTCTTGTTACAGATAAACTTAGGAAAGAAATAAACAAAGTAGTCAACAAATATATTGATCAGGGAATAGCCGAATTGGTACCAGGTGTATTATTCATTGATGAGGTAAGTTTTTTGTTGTTGCATTAATTTGTCCCATAAAGACTTTTTATGATAAGTTGGCGCCAAGCATTTGAAAAACAAAACAATTTCTGTCTTTGGTACTTTTCATTAGTAAAACGTGTTTATCTATACTGATTTTATAAGTAACATATCCTGTGTATAATATCATTGACTTTGATTGACTTTCTATACACAATAAAATTTGTATAATGAAAACTTTATTTTAATATTTTTGTGTTCCCAGGTCCATATGCTGGATATAGAAACATTCACATATTTACATCGAGCATTAGAATCTGCTATTGCGCCTATAGTTATTTTCGCTACAAACCGAGGAAAATGTCAAATAAGGTATATTAATTCAATAATTCAAATAATTAAGAAAGTTTTTATTTAACCATATGGTCCTTCAAGCCGGACTAAATGTGTTATCCTTACCTAAAAATCGCAGTTGTGTTTTAACATTCGTGATTGTTTTTTTTTTCAGAGGAACGGAAGACATATTATCTCCACACGGTATTCCTTTAGATCTTCTAGATAGGTTGCTAATTATTCGCACGCTACCTTATAACAAAGCGGAGCTTTTACAGGTACATACAATAGTAACGTTTTTGTTTTATTACATTTAAGTTTAAACTCGTACACGCACGACTAGCGTACGAGATACCACTATGGTATCGAGATGTATTATATACCCGAGGTACAAGATGTTTTTTTTTTACAGATATTGAAACTGCGAGCCTCCACTGAAGGTATAGCGATAGAGGAGGACGCTCTCGCCGCCTTAGCCGAAATCGGCGCCAACAGTACCTTAAGGTATGTGTTGATAACAGCCACAATTCATTCAAAAACATCAAATTTCCTATTAATTGTAGTTTTGATTGGACTTTTTTTTGTGCTAAATTGTGTGTGATCGGTCCCAAAACCATGAGCAAATTTGTTAAGGAATTTTAGCGTTAAAAGGTTGCTCCCAAGTAGGAGATCTCCTCCATCTTTCAGAATCGCCTCTCCAAGCCCTGTATATCATGGTGCTTAAGGCGTTTGTGGTAAGTTAGTTGATTGGACTTGAACAAGAAAATGTAGCGTCGGGTCAATAATACTGAGTTTACTCAAAATTGGCGATTTCGTTGCTCTGTCTACCCCTTTTTGGGAGAAAGACGTGAGAGTATTTATATATGTATGTATGGTTGTAAGTTCATAAATTTGTTAAACCAATCGGCATTGGGCTAGTGTTTCCATCCGTAGGGAAGGCTCGTGTCCTAACATTGGGGGCATAAAATGAGCTGCCGATGATGAAATTTGTAAAATAGAGAGCTTTTACCTATTATTTTGTTGAACCATGTCATGAATATTAGTATTGATGGTGCAATAACGCCAGGTACGCGGCGCAACTGCTGACGCCGGCGGCGCTGACGGGGCGCGCGGACGGCGCCACCCGCATCACGCCCGCGCACATCGCCGCCGTGCACACGCTCTTCCTCGACGCCAAGTCCTCTGCGCGCATCCTCACGCAGCACTCCGACAAGTACATGAAGTAAACCAAACCTTACTGCACCGCGATAAGAGTTCAATGGAGGTGGCAAATAGTGAGTGCTCAGAAAATTGGTAAATTTATTTTTTTCCTGTCCCGTGCTCGTGACGGCTTAGTGCACGCATTCTTCCTTTATATAAAGTCCTCCGCGCTCATCCTCACGCAGCACTCCAACAAGTACATGAAGTAAACGCGACCTTACTGCACCGGCGTAAGGTGGCTAATAGTGAGTGCTCCGAAATATTTGTTTTACGTAATTTCTTGCGTACACCGTGTCATTTGTCATGCATCATAGCATGCTTGGTTTGGTCAAAGTTCGGCAAAGTACACGAAGTGAACGCTACCTTAATGTTAAGCAATAGAGTCTTGTATGAGCTACAAACTGATATTGAATGGTTCGAAAATGGAGAATTGACTTTTCTAGCTTTATTTTACGTCTTATGTCGTGAGTATATTGCACGCATTTTTCCTTGATATCAAGTCCTCTCTCACTCCGACAAGTAAACCTTATGTGGTACATACCATACACCATGAAGTACTAAGGTATAGTATTTATTTTAACGCAGTAGTCTCCTATAAGCGACAGAAAATTTTAAACGTGTGTGGTCACTATACGTAAAAGCCACGAATTTAAAAGATAAAAAGTTTCACACTCACTGGTCCTCCAATTATTGCTGTGCAAAGATATGTGTCTTTTTTTATGTGACAGTGTGTAATTTTTTTTATTATTTGATGTCGATCCGATAATATAAAACGCAAAACAAATATAGGCTGCACGCAGTATATAACATAAGGTAGAAGTACTATACATACATACCTTACTGCTTTCATCCAAATATTCTTGTCTTTTTTTATGCGTATCGTGAAATATAGTGGGTTGCCATTTTCGATCCATTTCGTTCGCTTTTGAACTTTTTCATTTGCATTTGTCGCTGTGATTACTAATTGGACTTTATATTAGAGTTTACAAGATAAGTTAAATAATGCAAACGCATTCCACACAGTCTGTTTCATTATAGAAGTTAGTGTTCGTTTATTTTGTTTTGACTTCGGAAGTCAGTTTCGTTTCATGTTTGTACCACCACAAATGTATTTGTCTGTTTTTGAATTAAAGCGCCATTGTATAATAAATAAGTTTTATTTTATAAAAAAGTCTTTTTCTTACGCTAAGTAACATCTAAATATTTACAACCTTCTTTTTATAACAATAACAATTAGGCATATCTAATATGTAACAAAAGTTTTAAACTGGGTTAATGTTTTAGGAATCCGATATTTCTAATACAATGATATTATACAACAGCAGTCGCGAATAGTAAAGTAAGTATTGTAGTTAGCCTCTTCGCGGCTTTTTACTATTTTGTTTAAGTTTTGTTACTAAGTTTCAAATACTTAATCGAACTTAACATTCCCTTACGATTGAGATTTTACTTTCGACTTAGGGAATAGCACCGGTATGTACCTAGCATCGGAATCTGGTGACGCCGTAGAACTAGGCAGTAACGTGGTAGTAGGCGGAGTGAAGGTAGGCAAGTCAACTCGCACGGCGGGCGCGGCGGTATGCCGGTACAGAGCTTCGAACTGCAGCTCCTCAGGGTACGAATGCGAACGGATCTTGCGTTCGTCTCTAGCGTTGCTCGGGTACACTATAACGATCTTTTCGCTGTCACTTCGCAACGCCACTGGCGGCAACGCTGTAGTAGTCGATGCTGCGGGCCCTGACACCACTTGCAGCATCTCTGTCGGTGCCGGTCGAAGTTTTGCTGTCGTCGTTGTTGCTTCTGTAGTTGTAGATGTCGTCGTCGACATGACTACGGGGATGTCAGGCTCCTCGGGCGACTCCACCTGCCGCCGCTCCCCCGGCGGGCCGACAGACCGCAGAGTCTCGATCTTCATCTCCAGCGTAGGAGTCGGAATCGGAACAGAACTCGTTGCGTTCATATCTTCCGTAGGGATGTACCTGGCTGTCGGTTTGGCCACTTCCCGGGAACCAAATATCGGTAAGCGCGGTGCGTACGCTGACACCAAGGGTAAAAGAGTGTCTCTTGCATATCTTTCCGCTCTCGAAATGAAAGAGGCTAAGCGAGAAGGTAAAAATTGTACTGCGAAGCTGGGTTCATCCTTTTCGGCTCGATCGCCCCAAGCCATGGCGTCGTAAGTGGGTGTTGTGGGGACGTCGTAGTTTTTAGCTTTCCTTGCTGGTTGGGCGGTGGAGCGCGGGGGCTGAGTCGCACGTAGGATCGGTTCAGATATCTCGTGGTCGTTAGCGTCGGTGCGTTGCCGGGGCGTTTTGCGCAGGCGCGGGCGGAGAACGGGCTCAGCGATTTCCATGATGCCACTGGGTGCGGTTTTGACGTTGGTCATCCCGAACGCCCTTCCCGTGTCGCCGCCCGTCCACTCTGAGTTGTCGACCAGCACGAATGGTCGTTGTGGCGCGTCTTCTGGTAACTCGTTGTCTACAGGGTCGACCATCCCGCCTTTAGTTCCATTGTCTTTGTGTAAGTAATCATACTCGGTGGCTGATCCGTTCAGTAGCCCATCGTCCTGTAGAAGCGTAGCAATGTTAATATTGTTATTTATGTAGGTAACTTAAGATCAGGATTAGATTAAAACAGCTTAAAAAATAAAAACAAATTCATCACTTCACTTCAGAGTAAGTAAGTAAACAGCCTATAACTGTCCCACTGCTGGGCAAAGGCCACCATCATTGAAGTCAAGTCATCGCTACAATTTATGGGTAATGGCTTAATGTCACAAACCTGTTGTATTTGACAGTCGCCAGGATACAGTGGCAATTCAATTGATTCTTCCGACTGCAACTGCAAACCTTTTTTACAGAACGATGATCTGTGAAATAAAGAAAACAAGCATATGCCATATATTTGAGTACGCTTATTTTTTTTGGGGGATTACAACCCAAGTAACAAGCAACCCTAACAATACGATTTTTGTGATAAAGCATTTGTAAGTTTTGAATAATGTATCAAATAGGAGGAGCTCGATGGCGCAGTGGTTAATAACGTCTAACTAACGTCTAACGTCTAACGTCTGCGAGTGCTGACGTTAAGCAACTTTCGCAAAGGCCGGTCATCGGATGGGTGACCAAAAATTTATCATCTCGAGCTCCTCCATGCTTCGGAAGGCACGTAGGCCGTTGGTCCCGGCTGCATTAGCAGTCGTTAACAACCGCCAATCCTCACTGGGCCCGCGAGGTGGTTTATGGCCCGTTCTCCCTATCCATCCATAGGGAAGGCTCGTGCCCCAC
Source organism: Eudonia truncicolella (assembly GCA_949315975.1). Classification (NCBI taxonomy): domain Eukaryota; kingdom Metazoa; phylum Arthropoda; class Insecta; order Lepidoptera; family Crambidae; genus Eudonia; species Eudonia truncicolella. The sequence continues at coordinate 14,350,753 of OX438830.1, read as the reverse complement.
CAGTGGGGAATTAAGAATGAGCTGATGATAATGATGATGATGATTTTATTTTTTAAACGAATGGAAAGCTTGTTCATAGTTGTACAGGTACCCAACCAAAATTTATTTACTTGTAAAGAGGTCGCTTAATCGAAATGTTGAAAAATAAGAATGAAGATGACTCACGTTTTGGCGAAGCTATCGGCGATGAGTAGCTTGTCAAGGTGTATGAGCCTTGCGCCCGCGCTGAGCCAGCCCGCGTACGCGGCGTAGGTGAGCGTGGCGCGCAGCGGCACACCCAGCGCCGGGTGCGGCACGATCACGCGGGAGAACCGCGCGCTCTCCACTGACGTGTTCTCGCGTCTGTGGGTAAACTTATTTGGTTAATAAGTTGTCCAAACATTGACGACTGTCTACTAAGAATTTTTTTTCTATATTTGATCATGTTAACGTAAACGAGACAGATTCGCGTTTTCGTTAAGGTGATGTTAAATAAAACTTCCACTAGGCAACTAGAGGCCGAAGTCCCAAAAACTGGTCTAACCAGATATCTAGTGAACTAGAAATACCTATCAGCGACGCATTACACCAAGCGACGAAGCGCAATCGATGGAGGCAGCTAGTTGACCGAGTTATAGAGTCACGATAGTCCGCAGTGAGCCTGCGACTAAGAAGAAGAGAGTCAACTAGGTCTAGACGACGCGCTAATGTTATGTTGTCACTATAAATTCTTCGTTAACCTACAGGTCCTCTATCGAGTGATTGAATGTCAGTGATGTCAGGACTCGGAAGGCAGGAATGGTTAAAAAAGGATTATTTTGGGGTCAATATCTGGTTAGACAGCAGCTTATCTAATATACCAAAAAAACCGATAATGTTGCTGACATCATAAATGGAAGTGACCAATTCTTAAGAAAATTTTAAATCGTTACTAATATGGCTTAGAAAGCCGTAGAAAGGCTTAGAAAGTCATGTAAGCAACGATCTAAAAGTTTATATAAATTTTGATGATTTAACAACATCCTGTACAAATAAATTGAAACGTCTGAATAATTTGATTATGGAGATCATTGTCAAAATTTCAGTTTAGAATTTATGCTAGTTGTTTTTCCAGGAACTGATCTTCAAGTCTGCTAATTTTATAGGTGATTGTGGCCGTTATAGAATAGCAGAATTGTGGCCTTCATTGGTCATCATAACATTACTTGGTCATTGGGAAGGACTCGTTGAGCCCCGTGTCCCCGTGCAAGGTCAGCGTTAGGCGTCCGAAGTTTGGCTTCTCGCCGGCTTCGATGCGCGCCCACACAGACACGTGGTATTGATGGGCTGCAACAGATATTAAAATGAGTTTATAATAACTATTAAAATAGTTAGCTCTTTTGATGCTCTACCACCAGAGCTATCCTTTTTATTATATGAAAATAGCGTAATCCTATTGGTGCATTTTCTTCACGCCCCGCCTAGCTACCTCGCACAGCTCTAGCGAAAAAACAGCCTTAGGGTGCATTCAAATTGCAGCGATGCTTTGAACATCGACTGTGGCGGCGTCACCTACCGCATACGCCGCACATTAATCGACACGAAGCAAAAACACCTCAACAGATGGCGCCACAAAACGCTTACCAACGACGTCGCCATACTACGACGATAAATAGTATGGGAAGCCTGCATCGCGATAGCGAAGTTTCACTATCTCTTTCGCTATATATAGCACCTCCAACTAACATCCATTGGACCTCGGTCCCCGAGCTATACCACCCAGCTCGGAGGAAGATCTTCCCTTTGGCCTTCCTCAATGTGGCGTTCTCCCTACCATTGGCTTCCTACATCGACTTCGTTTGTGTAAACACCCGTATCCTGCGTGATCCCGAAGGAATATCGGAAAATCCCTACCTACTTCATAAGAGACTAGCCTGCGAAATTCGAGCTGTCTAGGTCCAAGGGTCTGCTAAGCGTTGATGAAACAGTCACAGTAAGTGAGTCATGGCTTTTTTTTAAATCTTTTGATGATTGACAACTCGAACCATGCAAGAGCCGCGCGACAGCAGTGCTTCATGCTAATGCTGCTAATTTGTTTGCTTATTCATGTTGCTGTTGGAATATTGATGCCACTATAAACTGAACCTTATGTTATTGTAATAAGGTTCAAAACCAGCCGCAGTTCCACTATACAACAATAAATAGTCGAATTACCGCAAAACGGCTCCTCTTCTCTGGTGAGGAGGTAGAGCTGCCCGCGTCCGAGAGATCTGTCCGCGTAGTATCCCATGTTTCCGCATCGTCTCTGCCCGTCGCACGGGAAACAGTGACCCTAATATTAAATAGGGGGTTAATAATACATATTTATGAAATAAACATAAACAAGCTATATTAGATCGCAGAAAATATAGTATAGTATGAAATAAAATACTTTGTACGGATCTATATATATGTCCCACTGCTGGGCCAAGGCCTCCATCATTGAAATCAAGGCATCGCTACATAGATAAAATTGGAAAATTGGTGATCACAACCCTGGGCAAAGCATCGAAAAATCGGACTATGTCCACAAAACGCACTTGGCCCGACCTGAGTATGAGTATGAGTATGAGCGCTTTGCCACCTGGTCATTTTTATGTCCCCATGGCTGGGGCATGAGCTTTTCCAGTGGATGGAAATACCACAAAGATAACCAAGGGCCATAAACCACCACGCGGGCGCGGTTCCAGTGCGGATTGGTGGTTGTTAACGATTGCTAATGCAGCCGGGACCAACGGCTTTACAAGCCCTCTGAAGTACGAAGAAGCTCGAGATGATACATTTTGGTCACCCATCCGATGGCATTTGCGAAAAATGTTTAACTTCAGCAATCGCGGACCAAGCGAGTTTACTTCTTCGCCATCGAGCTTCTAAGGCTCAACTGCCACTTAAGCTTAACAATTCTTGGGCTATGTTAGCGGTACTTAAATAAATAAATGTAACAGTACCTCAAGGAACGCGTCGTAGTCCGCACAAGGGAACGCCGGGAAGTGGCACTTGGGCGACACGGAGTCTGTGAAGAACTTGTACGCGCGCCGGTGGTTGCACAGCGAGCGGCCCTCCGGCGACGGCGCCGCCCACGGCAGCACCAGGTCCGACACCGCGCCCACGAACCTGAGTAGAACCATGTGCCAATTTAAATAGGGAACATTATCGCACTATTAATACAATACTGACGTCTGAGAATACAGAAGTGCACCTTAAATTCTTGTAATAAGGATGATTTTTGTCAAATATTGAGTTATTTTGGTAAGTTCTGGTATTTTAAATTTTCCACCATAGTCGTAGTTTAGTAGTAACCTGATTGATAAAATAAAAATACAACTTACAAGTTAGAACAACCGTGCTGCACCCGCCCCCCGTTGGGGTAGAAGTCCACATGCCCAAGCGGCTGCGCCGCGCCCAACCCGCCAAAGATTAGCGTCTCCCCATTGGAGTGGATCACATCCACGAATTTAGCGTCGTTGCGGTCCAGCCGCGCGCGCGGGTCTTGGAACTCGAAGAGGGGGCCGGCTGGGTCTAAACCTGAAGTAAGGTGGAAGATCATTTCAATAATCTCTTCTGATTGGGTAGGAGACTGATTAGCCAATAGAGAACTTTTTTACAACTGTCAAAGCGATTTTCTGCAATAGAAATTGTATGGGAATGGTAACTATGACGTCACTATTTTGTTCCGTCAAATTTGTGTTCAATAATAACTTTTGAGGTTACAAAATTCATGCATAGGTCAAATAAAAAAATTATTAATCAAAGAACTGTTACGTGATTTCATTTAGACGTTTAATGTTCTGGAATTAGTCAATAATGTTGTTGTTAACATCTCTATTATACCGCTATGATTGCAGGTGTTTTGGTAGTCACGTAAAATGTAAAGCAGTATGGTTTGGTCCCGGCTGCAACAGCAGTCGTTAATAACCACAAAGTCGAATCCAATTTAGTTACCTGTAATTCTGCTGATGTTCCGCAGTTCAGAACCAGCAAAACCAGCTACATGGGCGCCGAGACTGAACCCAATAAAATGTACATCTTCAAATCTCAAATCTATGTGTTCTGCTAAACCTGAAAATATAACATAGGATCCGATATATATATTTTCATACTTAAGATGGTGGCACCAAAATTAATTTCTTTAAAATTGGTATATGCAATTTGGTACTGTAGAGGTAGTATCTAAGCAGGAGTAGGCACTCCTATAATACCATGGCGTTAACAGCTATGTAGACATTCGTATGACAGGTGCGAGGATATATATCATGATATATACCCATTTTTTTAAGCTTCAGAAAATTAAACTATTTTCTAAGACAAAGGCTGAATGGGATTCATTTGCCTTAAACCTCAGGAAATTGAGGAAATTCATAGTTGATTTTAAATGTATACTGTCCCTGTTACCTTACTAGTTAGGTAAGTATTAAGTGCCTTTCAAATAAACAAAGAATAAGGTCCGAATTGTTATTCCGTGTTTTGTCTTTGTTACTCTTATTTGAAAGGCGGTTAGGGCCTAACAAATAAAGAATACGGTCCGAATAGTTATTCCGTGTTTTGTTCCTGTTATGTAAACGTCATTTCAAAGTAGAATAAAAGAGACAAAACACGGAATAACTATTCGGACCTTATTCTTTGTTTATTTGAAAGGGGGTTAGAGTTGGGGTTAGAGAGAGATAACTTACTAGAGGATAGTATTGAAAAAACAACTGTTTAAGAACTGTAAGAACTGCAATTAGAACTTTTTGGCGGGAAAGTAAAGAGTCATGTCTGCGGTTTTGTTTTATTTTCTAAAATTTTTGTTATGTCGAATATTAATGTGAAATACTAATTGTTAAGTGTTTGTGAGTTTGCATGAGTGTTGACAAATAAAACAAAACAGTGCAACGTCACTTTTAAAATTCTCTCAAGAAGTCCGCGTGAGGACTTGTGAATCCCCACATCTTTACTGGGATACTCGAGGGGTTGGGGGGTATATCATTCTCACTTCTCATTTCTATTATCATTCATCATCATCATACTGGAAGGAAATATTGTTTATTTATGTATTACTTGTAAGAAAAATTACTTTGACACTGGCTAAATGTGCAAATCGCACGAAGCCATTAACTAAAGGAAAATAAAACAGAAACAATGATCTCAGATAATATCATTCATACTAAGAATAGATTTTTTAAATAATAGTTACAACTTTTTATTTCTTTTTAAGTCAAAACATTATTATTAATAGTATGTTGTATTTTTTTAGATTATTGTAAGAGTCATTATTACAAACTTAAGAAAAAAGCCTAATTCAGCCTTTTTTTTATCTTCTGTTTACCAGTTAGGTAAGGAATCATAATTTTATATAGTACTAGCGGCCCGTCAAATTTTTTTTTAAATCGGTCGAGTACTTTTTGAGTTTATTCGTTACAAACACACATACATACATACATACAAAAATACAAAGGTTTAAATATTATGATTTTAATAAATAATTTAGAGTCAATTATATGTTTTTAATATATGCCTTTATTTACGAGCTTACTTACTTACCTTCTTCAACGAAAGAAATGACTAATATATTATGTAATCAATATTAAAATAAAAACTATTATATTGATAAAAGGCTTGTTAAAATTGTTTCTTTCTGCACACTAATTAAAAAATAATAGTTTGGATATAACTGATATATGTATATCCGATATATATGAAAAATCCGATTTTTCGATTTTTATTATAAAAATTGGATTTTTTCGCAATACGCGTATGGAAGTAATAATTTAAATAAAACATTTTTTATAGTTGGTCCTATGAGTTGGATAATATTTAGAACTACGTTAAAATATGGTCATGTGAGCTGGATTACCTTGTAACAGCATTGCAAGCTGTTTCCCCACCAGCCTTGTGTTGGCAGCAGCACGAAGATAATTCGGCATTGTAGCACCGCCTTCCCAGTCTACACAGACGACATTGCATTCTTCCTGCAAATTATAGTTCAAATATATTGCACCTGCCTATAGAATACAAGCGAAGGCTTTTCTATCATGGACTCATGACACAGGATGCAAGGAGAGTGTTAAAGCTGCAAGTGTGATATGAAGTCCCAAAACTTGAGTCCACCTATGTGACCTTTTACGCATAATTACATAAATAACTCGATGATACAAGTGCCCATGAGATGCGGAGGCCGCTTTACATCAGACGAATTGTGCGCTCGTTTCACAATCAGTAAAAGTAAATAGTCTTTATTCTAACTATCCCACTGTTGGGCAAAAGTCCATGATTGAAGTCACGTCTTTCCTTCAATAAATGTGTACCTATTGGCTTGACCACCACGCTTTCCAAAAGTAGGTTAGTGATCACAAACCCGAGTTATGCATCGAGTAATCCGAAACACGCTTTGCTCGGCGTAGGAATTAAAAGCTTGATCCCCAGTTCAAAGTCAAAATTAAAGTAATTGTTTTATTCAGCTAAACTTAAGAAAAATCCTCTTGAATCGTCCAAACATTTTTTTACCTACTACCCATTCAGAACGTCTATTTTTTAGCTGTGGAGAAGAATGGACGCAAGAAACTCAGTAGTATCAGCAGAATCCACCTTTGTGATCTTTACGCAGGAGGAGACACAGACACATCACCCCATGAAGCCCAAGCGTTCATGGGCTGCTTACGCCCGCTTTTTTCCATCAGCTCGTCTGATTTGATTGTATACTCGTTTGACGGTTCAGTAACATTAAAAGGAACTGACCACGGCCATGAGAGCGGAGCGCATCTCGTACACCCACACGTTGTCGCAGTTGGAACCGAAGCCGTGCACGATGACGCGCGTGGGGCGCGCCGCGTCGAACGCGCGCGCCGCCCAGCCCCACGCCGCTGACATGTTGCTCGCGGACACGGCCAGCAGCGGCTGGTCGCCTCTGCAATGATAAAAATTTTATGTGCCTTACAAATAAACAAAGAATAAGGTCCGAATAGTTATTGCGTGTTTTTTTCCCGTCATGTAAACGTCATTTCAAAATAGAGTAAAAGAGACAAAACACGGAACTATTCGGACCTTATTCTTTGTTTATTTGTAAGGCACTATAAGTACTAACATATAGGATTTATGATTATACCGTCAGGGTCTGTGTGCCTGGGCCTCAAGTCTGCTAATACAATAACGTCTCAATAGTGTGTCGGAGCCTGATTTTGAGATAAGGATGGGAGAAATGTCATGTCTAATCAGGTCACTGATTGCATAATGGACTTTTTATAATAGAAGAGTTGAGGCCATCTTTAGTGGTAAAAAACCCAACTCCAGAAGTTTAAGGTCAACATTTACCAGAGGGGAACGGGAAGAGGGGGAGGGGGAGGGGGAGTATGCTAATAACAACATTTAAACGATATTTTACATATAAAGTACACACGCCTGCACATCAACCTACCACAAACTGTCAAATTTCCTCAATAGACTCTGAACTTTATGCCTTGAGCATATGGTTGAAAATGTATTGAAGAAATTTGACAGTTTTGGATAGGTTGATGAGCAGGCGTCTGTACATTACATAGGCTCATTTCATGTGTAATCAATGTCTCGTGCACTATGTATCTTTTTTGTCTTTGCGGTTTACAGCTATGATTGGAGTTGCAGCATGAAAGTGATATTTAAGTTAACCCTATTCTTGGCATAGTGGATTATTTGAGACGCTTAAGTACGCAAAGAAGTAGTAGTGAAAAAAGAACATTTTTTGTACAAAAAATATATAATTCCACAAAAAAAAACTCTGCCAAGTATAGGGTTGTGGGTAATGGCACCAGTGATCGACAGTAACTAGCGATCGACATTTTATTCTTTTAACCATTTAAGATAGGGATTAGCTACTGATTTTACAATGATCACCTCACCAAGATCACCTTCCTAGCTGTAATGCTGGGCAATTTCAATGAAAATCTATGTTACTATTTGGCGACGAAAAGTGTGTCGAACTCTAGGCTTAAAGCGCCGAACAGTAGTGCCCCTACCCTGATTACTTTTGTGCCTTAATATGTACTTATGTATATGCACTTCTATTTATGCACTTCTCCGTAACATTTTAAAGATAGTCCAGCCCCCCGACCGCCTAACTCGATTGCTTTGGCTACGTGTATAGTGTATGACGTCATCTTGTCATCTAGCTAATAGATATAGGCATATGTCGAAAGCTTATAGCCTGTAGCTTTCTATATTGCTTTCATAGGCGGTACGAAATGACAAGATGACGTCATAAACTATAGTACAACTATAGTACGACACGTAGCCGAAGCAATCGGTTAGGCGGTCGGGGGGCGGGCCCCAGGAGTAATCATTACCAAGGCCTTCTGTAGTAAAGTACCTACTGAGTTTATTTCGATCGGTTGTGTAACTCACCTGCTGACAGTGGAGTACATGAGGAAGTGCGTGCCGACCTCCTGCGGCGGGCTGGGCAGCGTCTCCAGGTACGCGAACGGGCCCGCGTCCTCGAAGCAGCCAAACTCGCCGTAGCACACGCTGCCTTGCGACCTTTTGCTCCTGAAACAAGTTTATGCAATCGTCATCATCCAATACAGTTCCATTCCTGGGCTAAGGTATTGTATACAAACCATCACCCACCACGCTAACAAATGTTTTTTATTCTACAACAGAGAAGTATTTGGCGAGAAAAAATCAAGAATTTGTTAAACTAGAAATATTTTAAATCTCCTTAGGCACCTTTTTTACCAGGATGGTAAAGTAGATAACGGTAAAGGGCGCGCTTGGAATGTTCAACTAATAAGGAACTGGTTATCTTATTTCCTATTATAGGTACCTTCTAGCTATAGCTTTAGCTACTATCTATCTTATCTAAATACTCGTATGTGGCAACAAGGGGTTTCATTAACAAAAATAAATAACATCAGTTTTCAAACTGGTTTTAATTTTAGTTTACCTATGTTTTTCTAAAGTTTACGCGAACACTACACATTGAAATGAAACAACTTTTACGGATCCCTTTGCAGTCCCCCTGTGACCACGGACCCTGCAAAGGGTTCGAAACGTCAGGATAAACATTAATTAAAACTAATGTGTAAAATAAACGCGAGTAGATCCGTAAAAGTTGTTTCATATCAATGTTTAGTTTACCTTCTGAAACAATTACAACTGTCAGTAGAGCAAAACCCCCTTTAGTCCGCCTACACTATTTCTTCACCGAGTAACATAGTCAAGCAACCTATCTATCATTGAATTATATAAGCAGGTGCTGCGTTCACAAAAACAATGTAGCTATGAACTACACGTAGCTCGACGATTTGCTGAGTTACATCCAGTTACATCACACGGCCAGTCCACCCGTGACCATGGCTAATGTTACTCAGTCCATACCTCGTACAGTCACGAATATAAATATGTTACCTTATTATGTCCTCAAATGTTTCGCTACAAGTTGTCACATTTATTTTTTTCGTCGCTAGAACACCAAGCCGCTTTTGAGAATCATGTAGCTGAATCGTGTAGACAGAAACTGTTGTAACCTTTTTTGGCACAGATATTATCTTCGATTTGTCTATAATATACATATAGTAATATGGGTATACAGGCTGGAAAAATCGAATGCCACATGGATGGCAACTAACTTAAATATTGGAAATAGCACATTCTGTGTAAACTTTCCTTTATTTTTAAAATCAATGAATTCTGCTTTTATGGATTTTTGAAAAATCGCTTGTCTTAGGTGGGACTCGAACCAGTCAAATGCGACAAAAATAACATGCCGTATTTTATGATACAGATCGAAAGTGTTACTGATAAGGTTAATTTTTCTCTAAATAACAAACACAATCAAAATAACGGAAGGCCATGTAAACTAACAATTACCTTTTAATTTTGTTTTCACCCGTCACGTGAAATGCACCGCAACTACTTTAATTATTCCTGGTTAAGACAGACGATTTTTCAAAAATCCATAATTGCAGTATTTATTATTCTCTAAAATAAAAGTAAGTCTCCATGGCGTAAAATTTGCTATTTCTAATAATTAAAGTAGTTCACCCGTCACGTGAAATGCCCCTCACGTGACGGGTGAAAGCAAAATTGAAAGGTAATTGTTAGATTTCATGGCCTTCCGTTATTTTGATTGTGTTTGTTATTTAGAGAAAAATTAACCTTATCAGTAACCCTTTCGATCTGCATCATAAAATACGGCATGTTATTTTTAATCGCATTTGACTGATTCGACGCCGACAACCGATTTTTCAAATTCCATAAGTGCAGAATTTATTGTTTTTAAAAATAAAGGAGTCTCCTTTACACAGAATGTGCTATTTCCAATATTTAAGGTAGTTGACATCCATGTGGCATTTCGATCTTTCCACCCTGTCTGTACAGTAAATTGTTTACACCCGCCATGCATTTGCGCATGAAGCTCCGTTTATATGATTCAATTATCGTAATATCAAGAAAGTAAGAAACTTTAACCCAATTCGTAGAGTGGGTGGTTGGCCATTTTCTAAGTTCGGCTGGCTACAATATCTTATTTAAGTCTATTGCCATATCTATACATATAAAGCTAAAGAGGGCCGAAAGTCTGTATATAGAAGATATTCGGGAAAAAGTTGGCTTAAGATACTTAGAATCGATAACAGAACACGTTTCAACAGTTTTTAGAATTTTTGTATGTTTGCCTGTTTATCAGTTGGTCTGTTTATTTGACCGCGCATCACGTGAAAATGGCTGAACGGAGTTTTATAAAACTTTGCACATAGACAGAGCATGACCCGGACTAGGACATAGGATACCTTTTATCCCGGTAACAGGTTCCTGTGGGATGTAGTCTTCGCGGACGAAGTCGCGGGCGACAACTATTTAACAATAATAGCAATAACAACATCAGCTACTATAAGCTATAGCTTAGCGTTGTGTCACAGAATAACTAATAGTTTGTTTTTGGAGAGAGATTGCTGATTGCCTTAGACGGCATTTTCAGCTTCATCGAGCTTGTTTGGGCGCGGCAAGGAACGTAAAGGGTCCGTCAAGCTGTGTGAAACGAATCAACCTCGGAGGTTTTCTAAAGGGAACGGCATCGCGCACTAGTGCGCGTCCGCGTGCCCTACTAGATTCTTCGAAGGGTTCGGATCGAATCGGGAAGCGGAGCAACCCGAGGGCGCTTCAAAAGGCTCGAACCTCTGCTCGGGTTGACCGGGCCGTGGAGGAGGAGAGAAGCGCCCAGGTACATGTCTGTATCTGGTGTAGAGCGCGTGTGAACCGGTTCTTCGTACCCTTGTTCTACGAATACGGTGTCTTGGGCCTAAACTAGTGTACATTTATTGTATTCTGTAAATGTGTAGTGGCATTTAGAGGATTGGGCGGGGAACTAATAGTACTACCGTTGTGTTGGTTGAATGTAAGACAGGTAGTTCCACTGTGGCCAAGGGTAACCAGGTGAAGCGTTTTTTCATCTTTGGCATAGTTGTTTTATCCATCAGAACTGGTGAGACGAGGCCGAGAGCTTCCACATTGTGGAATAAATAAAGAAAAAAATCTAATTCATGATTATTCAAACGTTGATGAGTAGGCATACCTTAATTTACATAGTACCTGGTACAGTCAGCGTCAAATATGTATGACTGATAGATAATTGACATACACTGATAGATCATAGAATTACATTCAAACAACACTAGATTGCCTAAAGAGGTTTTCATCTTTGGGAGACAGTTTATTTCTATAACATGCTTGTATATTTTTCTAATGTGTTCCATATTTTTGAACACTTACAATGCTTGGATACCATATTGGCGGGATGACTGTAACCATACTTATGGCGGTTTGACTGAACCGATCTTTATGACATTTTAATTGTGTCGACCTTTTGAGCGACTAGGTATATTGTTAACAACATTAAGGAAACATTGTTTGTACCGATATTATAGACTTTTTGGTTACGTCTATTTATTTGACTACCCTGAGTGTCACTAACTATATGACGCTGACTGTACCGAAGTGCTCGCTTAGTTAATAATTCATATGACTTACATTTATAGCTATCTCGACATTAATTATACAAACTTAGAATAGCCCTACATTTGTAATTGTTGGTGCTTAAAGATCAAACAAATACAAGGATATCAACTTTCAGAGTTTGAAAGTATCAACTTAACTTTATTGTGTATTGTAATGTAAACTTAACTGCTTTAGATATTAAGCTGTCAATTGTGGTGGTAGCACAGAATATTCGTATGTCCATGGCCATGCATTTTAGTAAGTATTAGCAAAACTTTGTTACTAACCGATATGGTTTAGTGGTTAGTAGACCTCTTTCAGACCTATAGGTTTAGTTTCTTTTTAGGATAAGACTACCTGGGGGCCTACCGCCTAACTCTATCGCTATCGTTCTCGCTATCGCGCTCTATAGTTTATGGCGTCATCTTGTCATTTCGAAAGCGGTATAAAAACAATATCGAAAGCTATAGGCTATAGCTTTCGATATTGCTTTCATATTGCTTTCATATCGCTTCTGAAATGACAAGATGACGCCATAAACTATAGAGCGCGATAGCGAGAGCGATGGCGATAGTGTTAGGCGGTCGGGGGGCTGGTTAGCGTAGCTACCACCATATTATATAAGAAGCTAAGCGGCCAGCCAGAATTTTAGTCGTTGCTAAAATACAAATAGGTATACTTTATTTGCCTTTAACCAAATAGATATAAAGTAATATCATCGTAATGGTAATAAATAAATACTAATTACGAAGTTTGCCGCACGTCGCAATGGCCCGATAAATGGAATGGAATTATGAATTTAAAATATTTAATTGTATTAAATGTTATTATCTTTGATTATTAATCAAAGGTATGCATTACTCAGATTTTTATACGTTTAAGCTATCCGATGCTTGTGATGTCATATTGTTACATACGAACAAAGCGATCCAGATTTATTTGTAAAGTTTTGTATAAAAGAAACGTTACAATAATAAGATGAAAACCATTGTTAGTGTTGTAAAGGTATAGGTAATCATGGACCCAGTGGGAATAGAAGAACAATAGAGTCATGGATCTTTAGGAATAAGCCCTACCTATAAGACATTCTTATAAAATTAAATAAATGCTGAAGGCGTCGAAATAATTATAAGAATGAAAACGAGGAAACGGTTACGCTCGGTAAGGAAAGTGCTAAATTCACTTTTATTAGTTTTCCTTAAACGGCTGAGTTAACATGCTGTTACTTAATCCGCTTCTAGTTTAGGTAATACCAACCAACATTCACTTATTTGGATGAACGGCTACTAGATACAATGTGTGAACTATGTTACGTATATAAACTGTATTACCACACAAACAAACACTCGACCACATTTAATTATCATCAATGTGTGTAGCATTGTCTGTTCCGGCAGATAAAGATAAGATAGCCATAGGGCCTCACTAGTTGAGGATCTAGGGTGAAGTGCGCTTCCATCATTGGCCTTATCATCACTTAACATCAGGTGAGATCAAGGCACCTGTGCTTACACGTAAAATATTTTAAAAAACTCACGCGAACATACAGTTAATGGCTTTCCGTAGCTATTTAAATGTTTATTCATATATAATAGCTGTTATTCTTCCTAAAATAAAATAAATAAATAAATAATCGCAGACGGGCTAAAAAGTAATAGCTTTAGATAATAATAAATTAGAAACATATCATGTTATAACATATAGTTTTAATTAACAATATAATACCAAATTCAAAATTTACTTCGTATAATTTGGGATTGAAGAATTCTAGATCCAGTTCTATTACAGCTCATAGAGGCTTGCCTCAAAGCTGCATACAAGTTTTATTTATTATTTAATAACGTTAACGAAAACGAGAATCATTATCATCATCAGACTATAATTAGTCCACTGCGCATGATCCGTGGCGACTCTTATTCAGCTCTTTTAACTCTCTCTCTCTCGTTTTTTTTATTTAATATATCTTACGGGTAAGCACAGTGCTTTCATCTCACCTTATGTTCAGTGATGATAAGGCCAATGGCGGAAGCGCACTATACCACCAAAAGGCGTTGCCTCAATGTCATACTAATGGTGGGTAAAAAATAAGTTAAATCAACCTCGTGCGCGCGCGCCGCATCTCCCAGTCGCGCATGGAGGCCCGCACGGCGGCGAGCATCTCGGCGTCATGGCGCTCGTCTTCCGCCTCCTGCGCCTCTGACGCCGCCCGCCCTGCGCCCCGCCATGACTCTAGTTCGGCATCTGGAAATGTTAATTATTTAAAATTATATTATCATCACCAGCTCATTATATGTCCCCACTAGCCTCCCCTATGGATGGATAGGGAGAACGGACCATAAACCACCACGCGGGCCCAATCCGGTTTGGTGGTTGTTAACGACTGCTAATGCAGCCGGGACCGGCTGGGGGAGTCGAGCTCCTCCGAGCCAAGATTTTTGGTAACCCGTCGATCACACCCGATTGTATTACTTTAAAATAGTGATCTCCTGCGATGCTAGAATTAGAACTTAAAGCAATTAAAATGGAAACCAATGTTTCAATAGGAACAAGGTCGCGCAATTTGCAAAAGATGTGTTTTATAGGACAGTTGTTTATTTCTCAATGTTTTTATGTTAATATTGAACATAAAAACTTAAAATAATGTTAACTATTACTAGAAGAAGGCATCCAACTGCAATTACAATTTACATACTCGTACGTAGTTGCTATGTTAATTTTGAATGAATAATAATTTATGAACTTTTTATTTTTAATTTTACAACTCTTCCTGTGCAACGACCTGATAGCCAGCACCCTCTCCTTATTTTGTGCTAATAGTTTGCTGAAGCATGCCCCGAAAGCCTATCTTTGGCGCACAGAATATTTATTAGTATTTATGAAGGTAATTTGAAAGACAAAAGCAATTTGTGTCGACATAGCCCATACATTTTTCTCAACAATAGAATGTACCTACGAATGTCGTACCAATTGAGGTTAATGTTCATGGATGGTTTGCATCTACGAATTACGATCACGTGTTGTAGGTACCTAAGGAGATATAAAATGGATCTCATAAACATCGAAGTGAGTAGTGAGTAAATGGTTGTAAGGTCAAACTTTATTGACTTTAATAAATATAGCCTCAAGATAATTCATTCACTGTAATACCTATCTTGAGGCTATTTAGTCTAACAATCGACACAAATAAGGTCATATTTATAGTGCTGCTATTTTAATACCGTTTTAGTAACCTATTTATGATTAAATAGGTTGGCTTGTAAAATATTAAGCAATAGCGTTTTATTTATCGCTAGGTATATACCTACCTGTCATTTAAGAAATTTAGAGTTAAAACTTTTTAAATTATAATTAAAAACAAATTATTTACAAAATAAAATGTATAAGGCACACTGCGCCTGAAGGAGAAGCAGATACTCGTACATGGTTATGTGGGAGTTGGGACTCTTTCCCTGACCTCCTTCCCAGAAAGATCGAGGCATGTATATTTCGAGCGCGTACACACGGCAGCAGATCAACCTACCCACACCTGTAAAATTTCTCCAATGAATATTGATCCTTATAAACAAACAATAAAGTTCAAAATTGATTTTTGGGTAGGTTGTCCTGCCGCCGTTTTTACAAAAATGTGCAATAATAGGAGAAAAAAGAAAACAAATACAGCCGTCTATAGATATCTAGTCGATATCTGAATTTTCCATTCTTTTAACAGTGTAGGCCAACAGAAGTCTGGTTTTGAGCGATAAATTCGCTGATTGTACACAATATCTGCTTTTCTTTTTTAAGGTTCGAAAAACTTTGTTTATGCAAGAGAATCTATTTCTCCATATTTATATATTATTTTGTCGAAAAAATATTGTTTTCTAAAGTTTACGCGAACACTATACACATTGAAATGAAACTACTTTTACGGTTCTACTCGCGTTTATACTGTTTTCAAACCGTTTCAAACCCTTTGCAGGGTCCGTGGTCACAGGGAGACTGAGGTGTTGGTCGTCTCATATTTAGTTGGTAGCTTGTATACCCTCATTTTATTTTATTTTATTTTATTTTCTTTTCGGAACAGACATGATTAAAATAAAATGAGGGTATACAAATCCATCGAAATCATTTTTGTATTATTATTAGTTTTAAGTATTAATTAATTGAGGACCGGCATTGTTGCGTTTCAAACTATATTCAAAATGTCATGGTGTGTACACACCTTTTGGATTACCGTCTAGCTAATAAAGTTAACCAAATATGTTACTGTAGGTACTCATGCAATGATTGTAATCTGTTTGTGTTCTAAAGCTTACATTCATGACGTGAGTAAGTGTGTAACCTAAATCTGGCTAGCTGTCTCCGGGTGAATGACTGGCTGAAGCTACTTTTTGCTGGCAAAGGCCTTGCGGCTATTGTAGGGCAGTATGTGGCTCGTGTGGGGCCTACTTGGACGAAAGCAGGCCGCTCCCACCGCGAGAATGGGGGGAAACCTGAGATCTACTTGTCCCATGTACCGGTACTTAACAGTCTTAGCTTTGGATGAAATTAATCACTAAAGAATTGGTGATTAAACGGTAATTACCCACAACCACAACGTACAACTACTTTAGAAGCGCTACCTAACTATCACCAACTAGCAAGTTGTTTCGTTGATTGAGATACTTGTTGTGTTGATAATCAGCAGCGTTTCTTAGTTGAAGATAACTACTACTACAAGAGTAATGGCACCATTGTTTGACACTTTAAGTCCAGTGTTCAACACACCTTTCGTCGGCAAAAAATTAAAAAAATTACAGGATGACAGATAGGAAGCAGGTGGTCTTTATTAAATTGCTGTTATAGACTAAAATCAGTTGTTTATCCATATTTTTAATGATTACTAGCTGACTTCGTGCTGTTTTGACAGTTTCCATGGCAATAAAACAAACAAAACGTTGACAGTTTCCAAGACAACAAAACAAACAAATAGTTCGTCCGCTTATAACACCCGTAGTGGATTATTAACCGTTAGGTTTTCATAAGTGCGTATGAGTATTGGCAAATGTAACAAAACAGTGCAACTTCACTTTTCAAATTCTCTCTAGAAGTCCGCCCGAAGAATTAGTAAAGCCCCACATCTTTACTGAGATACTCGAGGGGTTGGGGGGTATATAATTTCTCACTTCTCATTTCTATTATCATTCATCATCATCATACTGGAAGGAAATATTGTATATTTATGTATTACTTGTAAGAAAAATTACTTTGACACGTAAAATGAAATACATTATAAAATAACCTAAAGTAACTAAAACTATTACGAAACTAAAAAATTGCGTCAAAAAATTCCTCCGCGTCGCTGTCGACTGGTAATGTACCCAAGAGACTGGCGGCATTGCCACGTTGTATGGCAATGCTTAGCCTCTGGCCAAGGTAAAAGCCAGCCCTTGGGTCATGGGTAGTGTCAACCAGCCGTTTGGAGATGTCAGTAAATAAAACATGAGCACTTGGACCCCATGGCCCGAGGGTTTCAACCCCAAACGGCTCGAAAATATAATTGCCGATAAGGTTATTATACTTTCGCCGCTTGAGGTTTTCTGCAGCCGCAGCAGCAGCACCAGCACAGCACGCTGTGCTAGGAAGATGGGATGGTGCAAGAGTATCGACACAAGTTGCATCCCATACTAAAGGCCTACCCACCTTCCATGGAAATAAAGACATGCCGTCCGGTCGCTTGCCATCGTCGCGTGCCAAACCATTGGGTTCTAATACAGCTGGAACGCCGACGGTGACAAGAGCTCGTCGGATGATCTCATTAATGTTCGCGTGCCGGGCTAAGCGGCCCGCACTTCGACTGCAAGACAGGCCATGGTGTCCGAGGACGTTGACAACTTCATACAACTTCAACTTGTATTTCATTTTACTTTTAATTCTATTATTGAACAAAGTAATTAAATAAACGTTTCAATCTTTGACACTATCTAAATGTGCTAATCGCACGAAGCCATAAACTAACGGAAAAAAAGAACACCCGTATCCCATGATGGACCCTTAGACTTCTTGGCGGGAAAGTGAAGAGTCATGTCTGCGGTTTTGTTTTATTTTCTAAAATTTGTGTTGTGTCGAATATTAATGTGAATTATTGGTGGATTATTAACCGTTAAGTGTTCGTGAGTGTGCATAAGTGTTGGTAAATGAAACATAACAGTGCAACGTCACTTTTCAAATTCTCTCAAGACGTCTGCGTGAGGACTTAGTAAAGCTCCACATCTTTACTGAGATACTCGAGGGTTGGGGAGTATATCATTTCTCACTTCTCATTTCTATTATCATTCATCATCATCATTTTGTATATTTATGTATTACTTGAAAGAAAAATTACTTTAACACTGGCTAAATGTGCTAATCGCACGAAGCCATCAACTAAAAGAAAGAAAGATGGACCCTTATAGCAGCGCCACCTACCGGGTTCAATTGTAAATCTAAACCATTCTCGAATCCACTTGAACACACACAGAATCTGATGGAAAGTAATCACCGCCGCCCATGGACACCCGCAAAACCAAAGTAATCGCAGATGCGTTGCCGGCCTTGAGAAAGGAGTTGGATCTTGAGGAGGGAGTAGGAATTATATATATAATATATATAAAGATAGGAATAAAATGTCGATCAGTGGTCACTGTCGAAGATTGGTGCCACAACCCTACTTTATTCTTGCATAAGCATGACTCAAGAAAAACTTTTAACACGTGCGCTTACCTACATAGATTTGCGGATGGGTCAGTACAATGCTCAAGTTGCTTTATGTAATATGTTCTCTGTGAGCATTAGTAGGTCGGGAAAGCCAACAACCATTTTTGTCAACATCAGAGTGTGTACACTGCTAGTTACATAATGTGTGCAGTGCTTGTGCGTGACTCGCTTTAGGTGTCTGCTTATGGGCCACTTAGATTTTGCTTTCAGAACAAATATGTAGGCGTTTCTGTATATCTATCTACAAGAGTAGGGAAATGATCTCATCTAAGCTTTTCTTAGATAGGTATTTCTTTATGTGTTAATGTTCCTTAGTTATTCTGTGATGTTACTAATTTAAAACTGTTTAATTTCCTCTTTTACTTTATGTATTTTAATGATTAAACCACCATTTAATTTAGACTCTTGCAAACTTGTGAAAGAAAAAAGGAAAGCGATTAAGTAGGTACAATATTAACAATGAATTTCATTATAAAATTTATCACTGTCTTAAGCCAGTGAAGACTTCATTATCCTGTTAATAACACACTATTGAGACGTTACTGAATTGAATTGAATAGACTTGAAGCCCAGCCATGCCAGCTTGAGCATGCGAGCATGCTCTCCACACGTCGAGCATTCGTCAGGTGTGCTGAGTGCCAGTGAGTTTCATTCGCCATTCGATCACGTTAACGAAAACGATAATTTGTATGGCAAATTTTAACATTTCTCGTATATCGCCAGGAGGTGCTGCTGCAATGCCATACACATTTTAGTTTTCGTTAACGTAAACATAAGGATGGTAAACAAAATTCACAGTAGACACTCTACTTCACACATGCACTCCGGTCCACGTCACGGTCCACGGTCCACGGTCCACGTCAGTCAGTCCCCGTCTGTCTTCACATTGAGCTAGCCTAGGCTACCTGCTGCCTTATGCGTCTCGGCGTCCACATCAGCCACTGTCTGTATGAATACTCACATCTAGCTAGTGCGAGCGAGGTCACCGCGAGGAGAACGCCGAGCGTTCGCCAGGCGTGCTGCGCCATCCATGCGCTCCGGCATTCACGGCAGTCACCGTCTGTCGACAATAACATATTTGGTCAGTTAAATTTTACAAGCAACGATAAAAACAAAGTATTTTCTTTTAATCTACCCGTCCGTTAACAAATACATTAGGACTACCAATAAGCCATTATAACGCGTTTAGGCCGGAACTCGGGTCTTGGATCCAGCGTGCCCTGAAAACAATGACAAAAATGATTTCGGTAGCCTAGCGTGTAAAATAGCTAAGATTAGCAATGCTTTTTTGTTTCGCCGCAGTGATTAGCGATTAAGTTTTTCTGACACCATTGTTAGTAAGTTTAGGTAAAGTCGAGTAATAATAAGTTTTGTGAAAACTTTTGTAAGAGTTCTTAGTACCTATCAAGTGTTTGAAAAAAAATGTATCTTGTTGCTGCAAAAGTAAATAACGTTATTATGAAAACATCTGATTAACTATACACAACAATGAGATACCATTCTACTTAGATACATTCTACTTGTAGCTAAATCTCTTGGCCAGTGGTTATTTCCGTAAGAAGTTATCCTACAATACAGCATTATAACTAGTAATTAGCCGGCTTATTACGTACGACACTGAATGAATTCTCCATTATTCTATCAACAAGTATTATAAATCAATTGTATTTATAGAGAAGTAAATAACGTGACACCTTTTCAAGTATTATAGTTACTATATACTCGTACAAAGTGATAATAAAACATTAACGAAAAATTTCCTGGATCCTTTAACAGTTGCCTGTGCGTTTTCGCATAGTAATAATGTTACGAAACGTGGTTCGCCCGCCGGGTTTGCTCGATGAATGCTAACGACGAACGGTTGGTAGTTGGTAACGTCGTCGCTCACGTGGCTTGAATAATGAACGCAAAAAAGCGAATTCTCGTAAAAGTTGAGGTTAGTGGGACTAGGATGCACCTGAATTTAAATATGTGTTAGTCACAACACTGAATTGCCATTGTGTGAGGAAATGCGGAAAGTTTCTCACTGGATTGTTCAGCCATTATTGGCTACGACAAAACAGTTGTTGCTAGGTCGAAAGTAAAACGAAAAAACGCATTTCATTAATAATAATAAAAAAAAGTTTTTATTTATATTTTTAAAGAAAATAAATTGTACCGAAAACTTTGTTATTTTTATCCATTTATAGATGTTTTGTGATAAGAATTCATGTCGTTGTAAATTCATAATTTAACTATAATTATCATTATTATTGGCATTACCAGCAGCCAATGTCGGTACCTTGTTGGACGGGCCGTCTCTCACTATAGCGGTCTGCCTCCGTTTAGGCGCCAGGTTAGTCCACCCTCACCGCTGTGTATGTGGGGAGGCTGTTGGCAACCTTGGCCACCATGGCCTCTTAGGCGCTCGTAGTGCTGGTCCTATGTTACGCCACACATCTTTAAACAGCATCATCCGCAGTGCTTTTGCCACCGTTGGTTTACCGGCTGTCTTAGAGCCAGCTGGTATCTCTCGTAGCGATGGTAAGAGACCTGACGGAATGACCGTTGGGCCTTGGAAGCTTGGCAGGCCGTTGGTGTGGGATGCAACCTGTGCTGACACCGTAGCTCCCTCGCATGTTCGCGCCACTTCTCTTCATGTGGGGGCTGCTGCGGTAAGCACTGAAAATCGCAAACGGCACAAATACGCGAACCTGGATTGTAATTATTTATTTGTTCCGTTTGTGGTGGAAACAATGGGTTCATGGGGGCCGGAGGCAAGGCAGCTTGTTAAAGAGCTAAGTGCTCGCCTTATTGAGGCCTCCGGTGACAAGAAGGCTGGCAGCTACCTCTGCCAGCGTATTAGCTTGGCAATCCAGAGGGGCAATGTTGCCAGCATTCTTGGGACCGTTCCCATGAGCCCATTAGATAATAACTTAATTAAAAGAATAAAATACAAGAACTGCCAGTGAGCTCGGCTCTTCTCATCCAACTGCTTAATGCCATAGCCACTTTGCGTATATCATCGTTCCACTTCTCCGGAGAGCGTTCAGGCTCAGTTACTCCAAGGCCACCACTAAGGCTACAAATTACTGACTGAACATACTTTTAGTAGTTTATATTGTTGGGTTTGTGCCATTTTATTTTAAGTACTGATCTTATTTTATGCATGCGTTATAAAAAAACGTCGTTATTTTTTAAGTAGGTAACGCACATTTCTGAATTAGAAGACCGTGTTGTTTATGAGCTCGCGGCTATAAATGCGTGATGCGATGCGACGATGCTCATTTGTTTGAAAGTAGAGTGTGCTGTGCTGCTATACCATTCCCAGATCTTTCGTGATGATTCTCATCTGAATGTAAGTTTTTATGTCACGAGAGGTTTTTACAAACGATCACTTATCGTGGTAGGCGGTGTGGTTAATAATAATGTGGGAATTTTGTACAAGATGCAACGGAGTTTTGTATAAGTATTTTTTTTACAAGAAATGTGATGTGATGTGAAAAATACAAGAAATGTATTAAATGGTCGTACCTATCTACTTAACTTACATATAGCACAGATCTTATAGTGAGTAAGTGAGTACTTATGGCATTACGACAGCAGCATAAGAATGTATTGTATTTCTTTCAGGTTGTCGTTCCAAGTTATTAAGATAAAAAAAAATAATCGGAGTAAATCACATTAATATAGAGTCAAAGATTTAGAAGTCAGATTATGCAGAACAGATTATGCACCAATGCACAGACATTTAGATTATGTCATAAACAAAATTCAGTGCAAAGCCATATCGTTTATGTATCTATGGAAAATCGAGTCTCACATACAAGTTTAAACGGTTTGCCCTCAGGCTCTTCTTCAAGCGACTTATTAACTATCAAGATGGTTTTTGGTAGAGCTTATCCAATGGAGAAAAGAATCGTCCATGCAACATGGTCACAGACCATATATCTGTGAACACGGTTAAAGAATAATATCATAATTTTTTCTGGGACAAATGTACAATGTACTTACAAATAACTTAGTTCATAAAGGTGCTCTCTCACCAGGAGCATTCGCCTGTAACATATGTAACGTTACAAATCCGAGCATTACATAAGTCTTCCCCGATCCGATGCGAACCCTTCGAAGAATCTAGCTTGGCACGGGGACACGCACTAGTGCGTGATGCCGTTGCCTCTAGAAAACCTCCGAAGGTGATTTGTTTCACACGGCTTGAGGAACCCTTTGTGTCTTTTTAATTCAGAAAAAGTGTCTTAGGGCTATGTGTGGTGCTGGACCCATGGATTCTTGTAGGCCGCTATTGAAAAACCTAAATTTATGGACATTGCCGTCTTTATATATTTTTAAAGTAGGTATGTGTGTTTACCAAAAATAACTTACATTTATTTAAGCCATTTATTTTTCCCCGTGTGGTGCCGGGGATAAAGATTTGCACCACCCCATCTCTTCCCGTGGTTCCATCTTTCCCATCTCTTGACTGTGGGACTATTTCAGAGGATGGGCAGCAGCGTCTCTCTGTGATTATTCTTACCTTACTGCGATCGCCAACCCGCCTGCCAAGCGTGGCGATTATGGCAAATTCACCTCAAAATGAAGTTATTGATTTATCCTTGAGGGAGGCCTTTGTCCAGCAGTGGACGTCTTTTTGGCTGAGATGATGATGATTTAAGCCAAAGCATGAGGTGTGTACATTTTCAACTAGGTATCCAAATCGGTTGGTGCTGCCATCGTGCGCTACTATCAATTGTCAAAGAAATTGTTTTGTTATGTCTATTAAATTGTACAATAAGCTACCTAAAGACATGAAAGACATGCCCATCAAGAATTTCAAATCGTCCCTATATGAGTTACTGAGAAAGAAATGTTTTTATAGTATTAATGAATTTGAATACTATTTTTAATTATAACTATTTTAATTATTTTCTTGTTTTTGCTAATTTAGATTTCTTTTAATTTTTATTTGATTATTGTTTTATGTTATTTGTTATTTTACTTTATTTAATTGATTTATTGTGGATTTTTTAATTTGATTATTATTTTATTTAATTGATTGCAATTTTTATTTGTATAACAGCTAGACTTCTCTCTCTGTATTTGCATACCAATTTTTGGTTAAATATGAGATGCTAAATGTATGTAAGAACTTGTTCCTACCATATTTACAGCAATAAAGAGCTATTCTATTCTATTTTATTCTTTAAGTTTCTCGCCGCCCCCAAAAAAGCCCGGTGAAGCTGAAAATGCCAATAGAGGCAATCAGCTAATCTCTCCAAAAAAATATAAAAAAATAAGGGAAGAGAACTGAGCATCACAGTGCGCAACCTGTAAGTTACAGATTTGAGCATTACATTGATAAGATAGGAAAACCGCTTCGTATGACATTGTGAAATCAAATAAATGCTCGTCGGTCAGGGAGGCAGTATTTATACTGTAATATAATACTCAAAATCGAATCTGAAATGATACATTACAGGCGAATGCTCGTCAATTCAGGGAGGCAGTATTGTAATGTAATACTCAAAATCTAATCCGAAATGTTACATTACAGGCGAATACCCCTGGCGAGGGAGCAGCTTTACATGCATTTAAGTTAATATGTTCCTGTTAGATTGTGTGTAACTGTTTTCCTTGCGTGTAAATATTTCTGATTCTCTGTTTATAGTGTTGTCACTATAACAAATCCGCTTATCAACACTGTTATGGGGTATTTTAAGGAAGACAGAGGCAATGCACCTAATACCACACCAGTCTGACCAAGACTTCGGAGGTCTAAAGATATGAACGATATAATTGTCGTCGGATCTCTAAAGCATATTATAAAACTTATGCAGATAAAGATAAGATTTGCTCTGATTAGTTATACGATTATATCATATGGAAGAAGTTCAAATAGCAAATAGAAGAAGTTCAAATACAAATCCAATACAAGTAAAAATCTCGTCATTATCTTAAATGGCAAATAAGACTCACAATAGGCACTCAGTTCAGTACCTAGTGAGTGATAACATCAAAACTGTAATGCAACATTGAAGTCACAAGTGTCTGACCAGTCGCTGCCATAAAACGACAAGATCTACATGGCTTGTTATGTTGCCGAGGGGAGTGGAGAGTTTTATCCATGCATCTAGCTTTCGAAATAGTCGATGATCAGCAGGGTTAAGATTATCAAACCTTTTTGTTTGTTTGGTTATGGTGATTTTTTTTTGGAAACTCATTGATCTTGGCATACAAAGCTCAACCGGACGTTTTGTAAGCGGCGAGAAACTTAAAGAATTCGAAAAACCGTATAATCGTAATACTCTCAGAGGGTTACTAAAAAGGGTGGCATCGCGCAAGCGTGTTCCCGCTCCGATTCTCCGAGGCGCCTGGATTGAACCGAAAACGGAATAACCCGAGGGCGCCTCTAAGGGCTAGGACCTCGGCTCAGATTGGCTGGGACGTGGGGGTGGGAAAAGTGCCCAGGCACATATCTGTACCTGGAATATAGCGAGTATATACAGGAGTCTACGTACTCTTAAAAACCGGCAAAGTGCGTGTCGGGCCACGCGCAGTGTAGGGTTCCGTAGCCGATCTCAATAATAAGTACTCTGAGAAGAGGGCTTTAATCAACATTTATTTAACGATAGCTTATGTACTTAAATGTAGATACTACCGGTTTCACACACCTGACAACGTTATTTAAGTAGTTTCCTCCCAGGAATTTGTACTGCGCCAAGTACATTTTATAAGTTGGTCGACTGTTACTCGTAAACTTACAAAGCCTACTTAGCTGTGATAGTTTTCCTCTTAACTTCGTCATATATACAACTACCGTGAATTTTTTTACGTATCTAAAAATAACCATTTCGCTGGCAGGGGGGGGACCCCCTGCCAGCGAAATGGTTGACTTTTGACTCTAACAAAATTTTACACTTTAAAACTGAATAGTTCACAAACGGATGCCTCAATAAAAAAAACTGTTTTCACAAACCCGAAATATTTTTAAAATTGCTATCCAACGACACCCTACACTATGGGGTAGACAAGAAAAATAAATTACGTCCCCACTTCGTGTTCCCTACACGGTAACCTAGAAAAAAATGTTTTCATAATTTTACTTCACCACTTTGTCGGCGTCATTAATATGTATATCCATGCCAAATTACAGCTTTCTAGTACTAAGAGTCTATGAGCTAGGCTGGGGACAGACAGACAGACAGACGGACATGGCGAAACTATAAGGGTTCCTTGATGACTACGGAACCCTAAAAATGATGTAGGTACCAAATTAACATCAGTCGAAGCCACTCACACTTATTAGTATTCATTTGTATAAAATGTAAATGTAATTGCTAAACTATCGAATTTGTGTGATTCATCTTCAAGCTATTTTTGTTTTTTGTTGCAAACAGTATGTAATAAAAACCTTTTTGTTTGTTTCATAGCGAGACTAAGGATGCATTGCAAATCCAAAATAAACGCGAAAGTTTGTAAGTATGGATGGAAGTTTGTTACTCTTTCACGTAAAAAGTACTGAATGGATTTTAACGAAACTTTCCTCATATACAGACCATGACCCAGACCAGCATATAGGATACTTTTTTTTTCTTTTTTTGTTGCGTTGCGAACGAAGTCGCGGGCAACAACTAGTAAGGGAACACCCGAAAATTCCAAATTATTTTAGAATATGAATATATTATATGAATATATTATATTATATATTTAGAATGAATATTCCAATTTTTAAAAATTCGAATTTCACAATTTCTAAGAGACTAAATTCCGACTGTTCAAAAACACGATTTTTATTTTATCGAAATTCATAAATACGAAATTAATATTTTCCGACTTTCATTAGTACGAAGAATTAAAAATCCGCCTTTGTTGCGGAAAAATTTACATAACCGAAACGCGTAGGTTAGATGTATGTCTGTCGCGTATGTCTAACATGATAGCAACAACGCCAGAACCGAATTGCACGCATCCGACCGCATTACATGGGTGTTGGGTACTTATTAGGTCGAAATAGGTAAGTACAGTAGTTCTAGGTTAGATATAATAACAACAGAACCAGAACCGAATTGCACTTATTTCAGAGATTTTGAGATGAGAGGAACACATTTTTTATGAAAATTTTTGGGTATTGAAACATAATTAATACATAAAAACATTTTTTGATTGAAAAATAACAATTCGCGCTTATATTATTCGGAATTTTGAAATTCGGAAATTTGACATTCGGGATTCGTATTTATGATATTGCGGATTATTATTAATTCGGAACGTACGGAATTTAATTTTGAAGTTTCGGATTTTAAAAATTAGGAATTATGAAACACGGAGTTTTCATTATCAGAATTTTTAACCATTCGGTGTTAAAAAATTCGGAATTTTGAAATTCGTAATTATGACTATCGGAATTAAGTTTTTCGTATTTATGTAGTGTACCCACACTGCAGACATCAATGTGACCACAATATCAGCCAACCTCATTATCATTCATCCCTTTACATTGTTAATACCTGCTAACTGTACGTAAAGGTACTAAACCTACATAACACGTGGAAAGATGCTAAAGAAAAACCATAAAATGAACGCAACACGCGGTGCAAAGAACTTAAAAAGTATATAAAAAAACATATTTTAAATAAATGTACTTGAGTAACAGGACATTACAAAAAAAATATTATGTCTACCATGGAGTCTTTTGTTAAATGTTTTGTCTATGGCATAGACAAATAGAATATTATTTGTCCTACACGTCTTTGTTACTAGAAAATCTTGTAGTTTTGTTTAAAGAGTAGTCAACCTGTCTAAAAAGCTAGCTATTGGAAGACTTTGCCACGAACAACTGCTAGGGGCTCATCGTCCTCAAAGAGTGGACTGAGTGATTACTTCCCACCACCCTCGCGACAATTGATGGGTTAGTAGATAGGTACCTACTGGAGTTTTAAAGGGGTTTTCTTTACTTTTGCCTAATGTTAATGGCTCTAGTAAAGTGGGATGTGTAAGTTGTACATATCCCTCAGACACCAGAGGAAAAGAAAAAAAGAAAACCTTAAAACTCTGCGGGAATGCGTAACGCTTGTTTTCACTATAAAAATCATGTCAATTTGAAAATATAAAATAAGCCATAAGAAACTCCGCGATGGCTATTTAAATTTAACATTATCCAATTTCCGATAACACCCGTTTACACGAAACGCTGCACTCAGGCTAGGTCAAGCAAGACGCTGCTGGTGACTGAGAAAAAGCCACAAGAATCTAAACGATAATTACGTCGCGTCGTCTACAAAATAAATTTTAAGATATATAACGTAATAAACTATGTTTGATTGGATAAAGTTATGCACAAGCGAAAGGTTGCTTTGCGAGGCCAGCTCCACTTAAACGGATTTTAGTTTACTGTTGATGCTATAGGCTATTTTATATAACGCTACTCGACATGCAGAGAGTCTCATGCAAATGGACATATAAAATTATGTACATACATAATAGCCTTTTTCCTTATGAGGATAAGCAGCGGTCACATATAGCCTGCTACTTTTTACTACTGTGATGTGTTTGCATTTAACCATAGTCTGACACTGCTCGTACCATATATGGACGCTCAATAAATAGAGAGCCTCTATAATATAGAGTCTAAAGACAATATGATCAACCTATTTACATAAAAAGTAAAAAGGTTAGCACAGTGTTCGACAAGAACCAGATATCGCCATTTTTCCCTTCAAATATAAAGAGGGGTCTGCGACTGATTTTAGTTATTAGAAACAATTGAATACTTACCGACCACCTGCCAGCTGTCATCCCGTAACATTTTTATTAAAATCTATCCCCCTTTCAAATAAACAAATAATAAGCTCCGAATAGTTATTCCGTGTTTTGTTTCTGTCATGTAAACGTCATTTCAAATTAGAGTAAAAGTGACAAAGCACGGAATAACGATTCGAACCTTATTCTTTGTTTATTATGTTTTGGCGACGAAAACTGTGTCGAACCCTGCGATACACAAAGCATACTTCTACAAGATGTGACAACATGTTCCGGTTAACTTTACACGTATAGAGACTGAGAGATATATTACCTACTGACCGTTCGTTTTCTCCGTTCTCCGTTCCGTTCGCCGTCCAAAAATGAAATCAATTGTTATGTACTCATTTATTATTGTGTTATTATGTACTTAATGTGGTCTGCGGAACAGTACCTAAACCAGTTAAATAGCCGCTGCATGCGTCATCTAGCTCTACTCTAATCACAACTCTAATAATGTAAAAAATGCGGACAAAAAAGTTGCCATAACAAAAAGTTTTTGATTCATAGGCAACCCTAACGACAGCCAGTTAGTGACCTGAAACCATAGACATTATGCCTGAAACCGAGCCCTGACACTGCCCCAATTTAACGGTTCGCCGGCGACACAAACCCAAATTGGAATTGAAATAACATGAACAACTGCAGTGGCAATGTAATTTGAACAAGACGATCGCTTTACTACCACCACTAGTGCATAACATTACTTCGACTTACAGTTAGTTGCGCGTCCATTTGATCGGAATCGGAGCGTACGGATTGGCTGCTTGGCGATGATTCGAATGGAACTGCGAATAGACCTTCGAATAGACCGATAAACTCAGATTCATACGAACTAAAACAAAACAACAAATCCGCTTGATGGAGTGCATGACTCCAAGTACCTACTACTAGGCAGTGGGCTCGCTCCTTTATAACAATTCGCAAAAGCCGGAATTTCGAAATTTTAATTGAAAAATGGTATACCTGGTATAAGAGAAAGCCGATCTCTTGGGTTCTCTTTTCGCATCAAACTCGACCTTGGACGGTGGGGAAAACTTGCCACCAACCATACCGCATTGCGCTAGTTTTATGCCCAACGTTCAGTTCCTGCAAAGGTCAGTTCGTAAGGCTCTTTTTTCCCTTGACATCCATAAGTCGAGTGGGCCTGATGCAATCCCTACCATTGTGTTTCAGACGTGTGCTCCTGAGTTGCCGCCTACACTACTGGCGTTGTCCCGAGTTTTCGGAAGACAGCCCTTGTCCACCCGATTCGCAAAAAAGGCGACCGCTCGGATCCATCCAACTACAGGCCTATAGCCACCACCTCTTTGCTCTCCAAAGTAATGGAGTCCATTACAAACTGCCAGCTCTTGAGGTACCTAGAAGAGAATCAGCAAAGATCTAGCAGAGATCTTTTAGTGTACCTCAGTCACCGAAGTGCGGAGGCAGTCGAGAGGAAAGGGGAAGTGCTGGTGGTTAGCTTGGACATAGCGAAAGCCTTCGACAGGGTATGGCACAGGGCTCTTCTTTCTAAACTTCCATCGTACGGGCTTCCTGAGAAATTGTGTGCGTGGGTTGCCAGCTTTCTTTCTGGGCGTAGCATCAAAGCCGTGGTTGACGGATCATGCTCTGACCTGAAGCTCGTGAATGCTGGAGTCCCGCAAGGGTGTGTGCGGTCGCCTACTCTATTTGTTCTGCATATCAATGATTTGTTGTATAACAACAGCATTAATTGCTATGCGGATGACAGTACTGGGGATACGCTTTACACCGGACGTGCTAATATTTCTCTGGAAAGCGTCATCGAGAACCGGAATAAACTTGTGACTAACATTGACAATTGATTGTCATGTCTCGAAATGGGGCAGACTTAACCCAGTCCAATTTAACCCTTCGAAAACACAAGTTTGCGTGTTTACCGCTAAAAAGCATCCCTACGTCGTATCTCTAAACTTTGAAGGAGCCTCCCTTGATACCAAACCGACCATAGGAATTCTTGGCGTCGATGTTTAGAGTGACGTTTAGTTTCGCGGTCATTTGGAAGGTAAAGCAAAATAGAGCGGGAGAGTATTTCACGCCGACCCATCGCTTACAACTTTACAAAGCCTCATATGGATACTGTTCCCATCTTTGGGCTGGAGCGCCCCAGTACCAACTCCTGCCATTTGACCGCATTCAACGCAGAGCTGCTCGAGTTGTCGACGGTGTGGTAACCCCTGGTCGGCTCGATCCACTGGCCCTTCGGAGAGACGTTGCGTCTCTCTGTATATTTTATCACCTTTATCATGGGGAGTGCTCTGAGGAATTGTTCGGTTTGATCCCTGCCGCTGATTTTCTGCACCGCACTACACGCAATCGACTGTCTTTCCATCCTCACCATCGTGATGGATGGCGGTCTACTACTGTGCGTTTCTCACGTAATTTTTTACCACGAACTACAGTGCTGTGGAACCAGCTCTCGGCGGCAGTATTTCCGGACCATTACGACGTAGGGATCTTCAAGAAACGAGCCTAATCCTTTCTTAAAGCCCGACAACGAATCTGCGATTCCTCTGGTTTTGCGGATGTACATGGGCGACGGTGATTGCTTTCCATCAGGTGACCCGCCTGCTCGTTTGCCTCCTTCTAATATAAAAAAAACCTATTGTCAGTAGCTGTTAGGTTTTCATCCAAATCTTAAATAAAAATAATGCGAAAAAGATCATTGTACTCCGTCAGCTGTTTGAAGTTGATAGTGATAGAGACAAATAATTATGTAAGCTTTAGCTAAATCTTCATTTCGGGTTCTATTGCAAAAGGGTCCTGGTTAATTTAAAGCAGCCTGGTTTATTTAATTTAAAGCTATGACACTAGCTATACTAAATAGTGACTAAGCAGTTGGTCCTGGTTGTAAGAAGGCTCAATACGGGGAAGCCCAATAACCTGGGTCTGTGTGGTAGCTTATTGATGCCCCGATTTTCATCAATAAGCCGTTTATACGACTGATGATGCTGTTGTATCAAACATTAATAAATACAGTAGGAATTATATAAGAGTGTAATAAATGAAGAATATCAAGAACTTATAATAGCATTGACTACGTCTGCAACGGCGTAGGTCTATCGCTAATCTTAATATAACCTTTATGTCGCCATTTTTATAATTATTATTAGCTATTCTGGCATTGACCAATACTACCTTTAAGTACTTGGTACTAATGTAAGCTATTAGGTACGTACATGGTCATATTATCTACCAGGAAGCATGTATTGTGTTATTGTCCGTTATATGGCCCTTTGTGGCTTAGTCATTACATTCATTGCAATATGCAATTTCGTGATGCAACGAATATTACTTTTATGATTATTAATACTGATTATATACTTAAACATATTACTAGCTGACCGGCGGATTTCGTACCGCTTTGACAGTTTCCATGACAACAAAACAAACAAATCATTTGTCCGCATAAGAACACCCGTATACCATGATGGACCCTTAAAACAGCGCCACCTACCGGGTCCAATTGTAAATCGAAACCATTCTCGAATCCACTTGAGCACACACAGCTTTAATAGCTTTAACTGCTTTTTATAAAAGTTTTTCATGTACTAGCATTTTTTTACGTTGACGTTAACGTTACGTAACGTTACGTAATGTGTGAATGACATTAAAACAAAACAACTTTAAAGCTAGGCACTAGGCACCCAGATTATTTGGATAATATTCAGTAAAAACGAATATTCAGTAATTTCTTGATATTCAGCGAAAAAGAATATATTTGTAATCGTTGCAACACTTAATTCCAACATTTTAATTTTAAGCGCATATTGTGTTTTGGCGACGGCATAATACCGACGATTATATAATATCATCATAAGTCAGATGCTCCATAACGCTTTTGAATGTTTAACGATGCAATTACCGTACAATAAATAGCCATTTATTGTGGAGCAGGAACTTTGTGACTAGTCTAAAGTTACGTAATGGACTTAATATTTTCTTTTAATCTTACTTGTATAGTTGCGGTTTTAATAATCTTCGTATTTACACGAGGACCTATCAATGTTGCAGTGTTGTTGTGCTATTGTTACTAGGAAATCGGAAGAATTTATGGTACGAGTAATACATTTTAAACATCTGCTTTACCACTAAACGATGGCTAAGATTAGACAATGCTCAAAACAGACTTTTTAGCTAATATTATTAATTAGACAGAGATTTTTAACAGGTATTTAGCCATTGCTTAACCTAAAACACTGTATCACAAACTAATTACAAACAAAGAAGATTACCGTTGTGTAGTAGTACTACAACGGTAATCTTCATTGTAGAACTGGATCAACAGCTAAGAACTAAACTTACTTTAAAGGCTAAAAAACAAAATCAAAATTAAAACAATATCAATTGGATAAACCCACAAACCTCATTAAGTATGGCGTTTTTCCTATTTTGAACGCCCACAATTTTCACGCAGCTTTGCCGATGTCATAAGAACAAATATTTTACGCCGTGAGCTGAGAGGTTTGCTTGTCGCCAATAATAATTAAATATTCCTAGTCAAATCAAATATGAATCCTTATTTATTTATAATTGTGACGTCTTGTTTATTGACTGACTAAATAGTCGGTCTTCCAATTACATACCAGAGCACAGGTGTTTTAGTTACGTGTCTAACTTTCAAATTAATAGTTATTATAACCATTTATTTGATTTTCAAATGTATCCATGTGTATCGGTTAAATGTGGTAAGAGGTGTATAATTATTGGTTAGGTGAGGTGGAAACTTGGTTAATCGCCAGCCGTTTCCAGTGTGCCTGGCCCCGCGGCCCGCCCAGTGTCGTCACCGCCAGGAAACACGCTGAAATTAGGAAGTGGACGCGTACTCGCCTCATTAAACGGAATTCTATTAATGCGGTGGTTTTATGAAGTGTGGTTAGACTCACGAGCGTGGGACTTAAGTGGCTGGCAGCAGTTGAAAGCGAAAAGCCGAAGATCGGGCCCGTGACATGCAATTTAGAGAGTCTCTGTCCAGCAGTGGTTTTATACGGGCTGATTATGATGATATATGATCCTCACGAGCTTTCTTCTTTCGCACGTCGAAAGAAATTAAAAGTGAATATATAGATCCTTGAGGAGGAGGCCTTTGTCCAGAGGTGGACGTCTTTTGGCTGAGATGATGATGATATCTCAGTCTTCTTTATGACCTTATGATTTCCGTATTTTTTTAGAATTCGTCTTTGTGGATCGTAGATGGAAGTAATCGTCTCAATTTAAAAGTTTCAGACCGTCTTCTTTAATATCCCACAATTTCAGACTTTTTAGTATGATACTTTTAAATATTGATGAAACGTTGGTGTCGAGCGGTGAAGTTAGCGAAAGGTACTAATTATTCGACCAAGTATGCTACCCGTCTTCGTGTTATCTATCACATAACATAACCGTATATGCCACCAAACCTTCTACATATCGGTTAACACTTGAAAATTAAAATCAAATTATACTAATTGTTACTAATATATATTTATATTTTTTTCATTTTGTTTATTTATTTATCATACTACCACCACAGTCTATATAATTCGTGCTACCACTAAGAACTACTACTAAGAATCATATAATTATACAATGTTTATTAGTAAATAAATGTAAGAAAAAATTTGAAAAAAAAACCAGAACTAAACTTCGGTAATACCGAACCAATGTTTTATTTACATTGTTACACAAAGAGTTCCGAAAGAATTAGTTAAGTTTTCCAATGCACAACAGCTGTTCTATGAAGCGGCTAATGAGAGAACGGTGTTAGAGCCATTACGACACGGCGGCGGCGCAGTGTGAAACATTGCCGTGGAATTATGCAGATTCGACGGACTTTCTTTTGTCGGCGATAAGTTTATTCCGTGGTATACTACTTGCTGTTTGCACGGAACACTATACTGCGAGATGCTAAGTGCTGAGGTTTATTCACTACTTGATCACAAAAAAAAGGGAATTTGTATGACACTGAAGCAGCACGGCGCGTCCTGGGATTTTTTAATGTCAGAGGTGTAAGAATTAAAAGTACCTAATAATATATTAATATTTAATTATTAACAATTCAATTTAAAATTTAAGTTCGAAAATTTTCAGTTTTAAAATTAGTTTCTAGTGAATTTGAATTAGAGTGAAAAGAGGCACTCGTAATTAATATCATGGCGTGAGAATTAGTCACTGGTTCAATAATCGAAGCCTTAGGTGCTAGTTTTTTTTGCCATTCGATCACGTAAACGAGAACTTCTATGACAAAATTATAACTTTCCTCATTTATCACCATGAGGTGTAGCTTTTAATGCCATACAAGTTCTCGTTTTCGTTTACGTGATCGAATGGCAAATAATACTCGAGATAGGCACCGTGAGTGAGGAGAAGCATGAGTTGTGTTTAATCTCTTTATTATAAACACCTGTTACGGAGCAAATACTTCTTTTTAAGTTTCATACTTTTTTTTCCCTTTTGATTGTCACCGTGGTTGCCGACTTGGTATGTTTCATTTTATTATTTCTTATTCTATTCATTATAATTGTAGGTTTTCCACCTATTCCCTTTCGCCTCCTTCCGTCCGATGGTTACGATTGATGTACATCAACAACACATCAACCTACCCAAAACTGTCAAATTTCTTCAATACATTTTCAACCATACAACTTAGTAATAAAGTTCAAAGTCTATTGAGGAAATTTGACAGTTTGTGGCATTTGACAGTTTTGGGACAGTTTGTGGTATTTGACAGTTTTGGGTAGGTTGATGTGCAGGCGTGTGTACATACGCCTGCACATCAACCTACCCAAAACTGTCAAATTCCTTCAATACATTGTCAATCTTAAGCCTTAAACATAAAGTCAAAGTCTATTGAGGAAATTTGACAGTTTGTGGTAGGTTGATGTGCAGGTGTCCGTACATTAAAACATAGTAGTGAACTAATTTGCAGCTTGAATATATACAAGTGTCAGCATTGAATGCCTATATTGATATTAGTTATTATTATGTCCTTGCTTTATGTTGATACCTATATAAATAAATCTCGAAACACGTTTTTATTGCAAACAAGGCTTTCAACAATAATGTAACCTCGTACAGCCAGTTGCATTCAGGCGATAATATAAGTATCTGATTTAAAAAAAAAACTTTGAACGTTGTGGCACCCTATAAAAACTTCAATAATTTTGAAAATAATTATTTAATTGTAATTAAACTTTCCAACTGTATGGAAAATACAGGGATCTAGAGAGTTATATTGATAATATTTAAAATAAAAGTTTATCGCATAAATGTTGTTGAATTAATCTTTTTTTGTAGCATTTAATAGACATAACTGGTTCGATCACTGTATTTTTCTTATAAAAAACGAAAAACGTATAAGCTTCGAATAGTTTAATACCGTATTTTGTCTCTTTTACTCTAATTTGAAATGAAGTTTACATGATGGGAGCAAAACACGGTATATCTATTCCAATCTTGTATTCTGTTTATTAGTAGTGTCTGTTAGTTTTATAAGAATGGGATTATTGGTTTGAAAGATTTTGAATAACTATTGAAAATTGTACGCAAAGCAAAATGTAATAAAGCATCTTAAAAGTATATATATATTTTTTTAATTTATTTAACGCATAACAAACAACTACATTTGCATAATAAACACAACATTTTAAAATTAACGTGATCATAAGTAGTGCATTAATTGAGTATGAAACAAATTAACGAGCAATTTCTCCAACTTAAGAACAAATTACAGAAACAACCAACTTAATCAAATTAAAAGTTAAATAAGTAGGTTAGTGTAGTTGCACAGAACCAGTGATCGTCATTTTTCCTTAATTCATTACTAGTGGCCCGTCCCGGCTTCACACGGGTGGACATTTCTTTTATTCCGACCGGCGGACTTCGTGCCGCTTTGACAGTTTCCATGACAACAAAACAAACAAATCATTCGGCCGCTTAATAACACCCGTATCCCATGATGGACCCCTATAGCAGCGCCACCTACCGGGTCCAATTGTAAACCTAAACCATTCTCGAATCCACCTGAACACACACAGAAAATTTCATCCAAATCGGTCCAGCCGTTTAGAAGGAGTTCAATAACATACACACGCACAGAAGATTTTTATATATAAAGACTAGCTGACCGGCGGACTTTGTACCGCTTTGACAGTTTCCATGACAACAAAACAAACAAATCATTCGGCCGTTTAAGAACACCCGTATCCCATGATGGACCCCTATAGCAGCGCCACCTACCGGGTCCAATTGTAAACCTAAACCATTCTCGAATCCACCTGAACACACACAGAAAATTTCATCCAAATCGGTCCAGCCGTTTAGAAGGAGTTCAATAACATACACACGCACAGAAGATTTATATATATAAAGACTAGCTGACCGGCGGACTTTGTACCGCTTTGACAGTTTCCATGACAACAAAACAAACAAATCATTCGGCCGTTTAAGAACACCCGTATCCCATGATGGACCCCTATAGCAGCGCCACCTACCGGGTCCTATTGTAAATCTAAACCATTCTCGAATCCACTTGAACACACACAAAAAAATTCATCCAAATCGGTCCAGCCGTTTAGAAGGAGTTCAATAACATACACACGCACAGAAGATTTATATATAAAGATAAAGTTGTTACTCAGCGTATGTATTCTGTGCTCAGCGCTAATGCAGCATTCTAATAGTGTTTTTTTTTTAAATCGGTCCAGTAGTTTTTGAGTTTATTCGTTGCAAACATACAAAAATACAAAGCTTTCGTCTTTATCATATTAGTATAGAAAAGTAGGGGTCAGCAACTGATTTTATATTTAAGAAGAACACGGAAAACTTCGTAGCAAATTATAATGTAGAACCAAAGAAGAAAGAATATTGTAGGACGGAGGACAATAGACAATTTCTGTCACAAAGCAAGCTTTAATGTGGCCGTAATTGCTTCACCACTATTTGTGGGAAGCTTGTGGCCCTAATGGCTTTCTTAGCGATTTCTTAAAAAGCATCTTAAAATAATTATGGTTTGATGCACGTGAAAAACATAATAGTTAAATAAAAT
This sequence comes from Eudonia truncicolella, assembly GCA_949315975.1. Lineage (NCBI taxonomy): Eukaryota > Metazoa > Arthropoda > Insecta > Lepidoptera > Crambidae > Eudonia > Eudonia truncicolella. The sequence goes on along the minus strand of OX438830.1, from coordinate 14,313,282 downwards.
AAACGAGATAAATGTTCAAGAACGATTTTCACTTTTAGAGATTGATTATATATTATCAACATCAAATTGATCGAAGCATACTTACTAAGTAGTCAAAAAGGTCTTGACACTTTAGAAAATTAAGTTTGTATACACGTACACGTACACGTGTGTAGACACGTACTGTTTTACTTTCTTCATTCTTATGCTTGATTCAAAAAATGCTATAACAGCAACGGCTCCCGCCCACGACCAACTTTTTGTAGGACCGATAATCGGACCGATTTCTTCGCCGAGGTTTTACTACCGATTTTTGACAGAGTTTTTGTAGGACGTGTGCGTTGCAACATAGAATTCCATACGTTTCATTTTCACCAACTAAAAAATCGGTCATCGTCCATAAGTCGGTCGTGGGCGGGAGCCGTACGACAGCCTTTTTTTAAATGCCAAGATATTTCTGACACCTAAATAGTGCAACGATAAAAAAGATGGCAGACGAAGTCGCTAAAAAGTTGCAAGCTAGCCTGTCAATTACCTTGCAAATGGATTTTAAATCGAAAAAAGATGACCAAGAGGATTTAAACCGTTAACGTGAACATCCCTAATGTCATGTAATGTTGTCAACAACAACAATTCATTGCAGAACATTAATCGTTGAAATGGAGCTCGATGACGCAGTGGTTAACGCGCCCGGTCTGCGAGTGCTGAGGTTAAGCAACTTTAGCAAAGGCCGGTCATTGGATGGGTGACCAAAAATGTATCATCTCGAGCTTCTCCGTGCTTTGGTAGGCACGTAAAGCCGTTGGTCCCGGCTGCAATAGCAGTCGTTAGCCGTTCTCCCTATTCCATCCATAGGGAAGGCTCGTGCCCCAGCAATGGGGACATAAAAATTGGCTGATTATGATGATGATGAACACGTTGACTGCCACCAAGCCCAGACACAATAGAAATGCAATTGTCTGGTAGTCACATATGGTCACATAGTGCTTAAGGTGTTTAAAAGTTAGTTCAAATAACATCACGTAGCCGCTCTTCAAAAAATTATTTAGTTAACTTTGGCTTTGAATCACGGTAGCACTAGAAGTGTACCAGCCACTCAAAATAAACGGCAAAACGCTTATAGAATTGAAATCAAATAATAATGATTAGGATTGACATAAGTCAACGATATGTATAAATGACGTTTATGTTAATCCCATACAATAATCATTCTATTTAATTTCTATTCTATTAACGTTTTGCCACTTGTCTAGGGGGGCTGACCTGGTATGTCAGAGATTCAAGCCCCGCTCGTAGAATTTCTTACGTCTTTTTTCCAAATTGCAGATTATTTCGACACCTGCAAGGAAATATTGTAATTTATTTTTAGGTGCATTTGAGTTACAGTCATATTCTTAAGAATATGACTCTAACTCAAAATATTTTTTTTTTATAACGCTTCCTTGCAGAGTGCCTGGTGTGAGTTTTGTCTACTATCCATATTCATTCTATTATGTTTACGAAAACGAAAATTAGTATGGCATAAAACAAGCGCCTCCTGGCGCCATTTAATTATGCCATAACAAATTCTCGTTTTCATTAACGTTATCGAATGTCAAAAATAACTCACACTGGCCCGATTCTGGTGTCGATTTTTCGTAACAAAATTTGCTTAAAATTCTGGATTACCCATTGTATGGTTTAACCTAACCATCAGTAACCTAAAAACTGGATAATAAACATTAATTTGACAGATCATAATAGTGATGACATAGTTTGCGATTCTCATACAATTTCTATTCAAAGAATATCGTTTTGACAGGTGCTAAAAAATTTCTCTTGACTAACCAATCAACTATCGTATCGAATCCGAAGATGGCTTTCGGCTAGGATTTGATTTGGTAGTTTGATTAGCTATATCTTTAATTGAAATGACTGACTATATTATGTCATTGATAATCATTATTTTATTTAGTGGAACGATTTTTAACGGCAATGGTACCTAATTGAGAATTGATTAATAAATATCTTCCTGAAGCTTTTTTAATAATTAAAATCTTCTAAAAAAGTTATATCGGATCTCCATTATTATTATGATATATTGTGTTCTAAGCTTTGTGATTAATCGTTGTCACACAATTTCTACAAACTCTACTTATTGTAAATATTTACCTACCATAACCGCTACTGTGGTCTAATGTTTGAACTGCGGGTATTAGAGCCTTGGGAAAGGTCTTCTCGGGTCGATTCCTGGGGGATGCATATTGTGCTCGGTTTACTTAGTGGTTGTTACCACTATTTTACCGAAGTCTGTCTTAAATAACTGGGGATTTCTGGTTCCGCTTCCGTAACCATATCATTACATACGTGTGAGATAAAAGAAACAAGCACCCTCCTTCCTGTTGCTGAATTTAAAAAATCATGGCGAAAACATTTATACAAAAATGGGAATCTTAAAAACTCACAGTAACTTACTACATAGTTTGGTGATTGACAAAATTGTGCTAACGACCAAAAATCAAATGTCATTTTCATACAGTCCCCAATTGACAGTGACATAGCAGCAATCTCGAAAGTACAAAAGAGGTCAGACATCGAAGCATATACTCATACCTATACCTACTACTGTCGTAGTGGCGACAATGTTCGACACAGCAACCAGTGATCATCGACACTTGCTTTTAGTCGCCAAAAAATAACATTGAATTTCATTAAATTTTACTGGATGACATTATAAGAAGCAGATGGCCTGTATTAAGGGTGCGCCGTCCGTAAGTGACAAGTGTCATATATTTTATTAGGAATGTCTTCGTTCATATTTATTTGATGCCGCGCGGCCATACTAATTTTGTATGGGGAATTTAACGTGTTAATTTGAAAAATAATAATTTAAAAAACCGCTCAATAAATCGAAAAACTATAAGATATCAACTAAACGCCGCCACTTGTTTTCATGATTATTGCTCAACTTTAAAAACAGTGCTCACTCAGACTGCAATAGCGGGTGCGGGGGCGGGCGCGGGCGCTGGGTCTTGGCGTCTGCGTGGTTCACAGTGCCGAACGAGCTACGAGTCTCATTGTGCGTGTGTACGGTCATTCTCAAACTTTGCAATGTAGTTAAATGGAGGCAACGCGGCCGGGTGCAAACCGGAATAATAATAACTTTTTCAATGTGGGTACATACCGGCCGAACCCAGGCAATCATGGATGAAGATTTAGTTTTACTTGTGGAAAATTTGTACTTTAAATGGGATATACATTATGTGAAGTTTGGTACATATGAATTAAATAAAGGAAGAGAAGAGTTTCGAGAATTTAATTTACTATACGCTGATTTACGGACGTATCCCGATAAATTCTTTGAATACACGAGAATGTCGTTACACACATTTGACTACATATTAAATAAGATCTCACGACATTTGACACCAATTTTAGAAAAAAGTATAATTGTTTATTAGTTATCCAGCGTTCGGGCGGGTGAATCAAAATGGTTTAAAACCAGACGCGCAAGTCACGAATAGACGCTGCATACACTACTGTGAAACAGTGAACGGTACGGGCGGATTGAGCCATTAGAAACACACGCGCTTCCGCGCCCGCCATCGCCTCTTGCAGACGCGCGGCTCGCGGGCGCCACTGTGAACGCAAGCGGCGCGCGGGCGTCTACGTACATTTGATTTACACGCGCCCGCGTTAGCACCCAACCCCGTCGGCAGTCTGAAAGATAGCATAGTGTGTTAATAATTTATAGATCGGACTGATTGTAAACACGTTCCCTTTGATACTAAATATATATTTTGTTTATTTAATACGATAGTATTTTCAATTATATCAACTTTAACCGTGACTGCATTTTTAGCATTTTTTGGTCGGCGCACCCTTAATTGATTCCTGTCGAACACTGGTGACACTACCCTAAACTACTTCAATATCATGTTCTTTTTAAAATGTAACGATTCCGGCAACCGCAGCGATGACCTTCGGAGCTCGGTCCAGTGACCGGCGATCGGGCGGTCGCCGCCGCTGACCGAAACGTAAAGAGAAAGTGGCCTTTATTCCATTGCTACGTACTTGCACTGAGTCTACACTGGAGAACAAAGTTAATTAAATTAATTCTTTGCTTTTTAAAGTGTTTAATCTATTTTTAACTAAGTTTACAGTAAGTTTATTGTAACCAATATCTGGACCTGTAGTTATTGTCCAACTAAGATTCAGAATATGCTCAATTAAGCATTCTTCGATTTTCACAAAGTAAAGCTGTTACCAAATGAAAGTGGAGCCGAAATTGTTCTATTGAATGATGTTTTATTAAATTATTCTAGTCATCTTTTTTCGATTTAGAATCCATTTACCTATAAAAAGTAGTCGATATGTTAAATTTACAAGTTGACAATAGTTTATTGTAATCCGAAAAGGTTACATCTAAATTGTCTAACTCTAAACCTGCTTGGACTTTATTCTATGACTGCTTAATTACCACATTTGCGGATGTCGACATGTTTATTCACTCCAAAGCAAGTTTTAAAAAGCAAATTATAAACAAATTACTTACTAACTAAAACAGGAACGGGTTCCGTAGTGTATGTGAAGAAACTGTGACATACTTTCATAAATTAATTTCTATAATATTATATTAATAATTAAGTATATTATTACTATTTTTACGTATTTATAAATGAGTTTAGTAACTACACGGTGCGTATAAGTATTATTATCTTTCTTTTTTATCTGAAAATACAGTTTAAAATTTATGTAAATATATTATTTTTGTTATTTATACATAAAAAGCAAATACGGATACACAACAATACCTCATTGTGTTAATCTTATGGGCTTCTGTTATGCTTATGTAGTAAATTTGTATAATTTAAACAGGGAAACCTATAATTGGCCATAATCTTTACCTACCTGAAAAATTGTATACGTTTTGTAACGCTGTTGGTTTTCTTAATAAAATAAATAAATAAATACACACGGCAAACTAAAAAAACTGTAAATTATGTCTATTAAATAAGACATTGCTTTAACTTTAACAAAGAGTAAAATTGGTTTTCAGTTACCATTATTATTCTTAATAAGAGCTCCGCTACGAAATTAAATATTTAAATAAGATTGCTTGGTTGATATCCGACTATTAGTCTCAAAAGAATTTGAAACACAATTTTCACACAGATACTAAAGCGTTGCCTCTCCTTATTGGCATATCATCGAAAACTTTTTATTCAAAATGTGTTTGAGAAGCTTTACGAGCACGCAACAATGAAAGGCTACGGATGGGCGTGCCAGCACGTGTCGCCGCCAATGAAACTGATCATTGTTAATTTCCACATAATGCGAGCGGTGCGACCATCCATCGTACAATGAAAGTGCGCCGGCGCATGCTTGCTTTGCTATTGTGGCGTCATGCTATTATACCTTCTATTAGTTAGACACTCCTCCAGACTCTGGTATATTGTGGTTTAGCTCCATAAACAAGTTAGGCAACCGAAGTGAAATCACTCCTTCCAGTGTAGATACGTATTTACACCAACGTCATTATGTTTTTTTAAATGTTTATTTATTTATTGTTTTATACGTGCGGTATGAACTCATTAATCGTCTATTAAATCTAATATGCTTGTAAGTTTTACTTTTTATTTTTAAGTGCTTATTGCTGCACTGAAGCTGAATTAAATATTTATAAAATACTGTGAAAAAATTAAATGCCTACCCGACCCAGCCAGGAATTGAGCCTGGGTAGGCATTAAATTTTTTTACTGTATTTTGTTTTTACAGTATTTTATGAATACTTATAAGTTTTACGCTTGTTTTCAGGTAGGATGTGTCTCGTCAGTTGTCTAACGGAGTTATGGGGATCGTACCAGAATTCCTTGACGCCGACTCATCTCGAGCATCAATTTCGAAGGCTATCTGGAAACTCGGTTCCTAGTGGACTCGGTTCCGAGTAAAGTGCATTTTACAGTTTCATTCAATCTGATCATCAGTTGAGGTATGATGGCCCTGATGGAACATCATCTGATGGCCGCTGGGGCGTAACAGTCCTCGAGTGGCGACCGCGTACCGGAAAGCGCAGTGTAGGCCGGCCTCCAACAAGGTGACCCGACAATCTGGTGAAGGTTGTACAAAACCGGTCGTTGTGGAGATCCTTGGGGGAGGCCTTTGTCCAGCAATCGACGTCTTTTGACTGAGATGATGATGATGATCATCATCAGTTCACCTTCACGACCACTAAAACCAGCTGAACAACGCGCGCAGGTATACATTAAAATTAATTTTACCTGTATTAAAATAATAGTATTGCAGACATAAAAGCATTATCCAATAAATCTATTAAGTTTTAAAATAACACAAAATCAATTAATATAACCAGCAAATCATTATAAGTTCGACCGGCATAATAAACAAAAATAAACATAATATTATAGTTTGTTTGTTTTGTAGTGCAGCGTGATCGCCATACAAAAGAGTTCAACGCGATCCGTGACCTCCGCTACGAAAGCTCACGCGTCCGAAAGTAGTCCGCCTCTGTCTCGCGATGATCCTCGCAATTGATGTGAAAGTGAGAGCCTGGGCCGTAGATAATGTATACACTTATTGTACTGGGACCTCGTGAACTATTTGGTTAATAATTTTCCCAATATTGTACTACGTTAGTACGTCACGCACGACCGCACGATTTTTTATATATTTTCATATCGCGCTTTAGAAAGACAAAGGAATTGAGTCTAACCTTCAGTAATACCAATACTATAACCGACATTTGTTTTTTTAGTCCATGTTTATATTTCCAAGCTTCACCAAATTAAGAAACTCGTGATACGCATGTATAAAGTACTATGCTAATAATAAATATATTTAATGCCCATAACTGAAAACGTTTAGACAGCTCATTAAATTGATTGTTTATAAATACATATCTCTTAGAAACGTAACATGTTATCCATATTATAACAGATTCATATACTCAGGCGCTAACGCATTAGAAAGTGTCATCGATAACAGAAATCGGTTTCGTAACTCACATGTAACCAAATGATGCATATGGCGACGACTTTTTACTGCAATAACATAATGTATGTTATTGCAGTTTTGCATGTTTTCCCTCTTTCCTATGATATGGGGTCCTTCAAACGAGGCGTGAAGAAGCACCTTGTGAGCCGGCAGAGTGAAGTTGACTGATGCTGCGTTGTTTTCACGCTGCACCAGTTGTCTTCGCGTCTGGACTCCATTTCCACTTAACATCAGGTGGTGTGGAGTCATTTGCCGTGCTAAGTATTAAAAAAAAAAAAAAATCTTCAGGCCTCGATTCGTGTTACACATCTAAATATTCATAGGACAATAATGGCGAGTTCAAATACAAGGATGTTTTGGGCAAGGACGTAACATCTCGAAAGAGGATAAACTGGATGGATTGTACCATTCCCTAGCGGAATTGTCAATCCAAAAAGCTGTATAATACTTTATATACTTAAGTAAGGTGTTAATGCAGACGAAGTCGGAGGAGGTCGATAAACTTATAAAAAAAATTGCACATCATCAATTAAACATTATACAAAATGAATACACCGTAAGTAACTTCCTATCTTTATATGAAAATAAGACAGCATCAGTTATAAAACAACTTTAATGTAAGTCCACGTTATGGATTAAAAGATATTAATTAACCCGATATACATTACAGTAAGTAGAGTAATTATTATCATATCATACGTAATCATAAAATATGATTAAGGTAAAATAAGCACTAGACCACTTAAAATGAGAACCCGGGACCTCTGGGTCTATGGTCTTAGCAACTAGACCACAGAGGCGGTTGCTAAATTGATTTCTTATTATCTTTGGTAATGCAGTAATTCACCTCTAAAACGAGATTTAATTAATTCAAGGCTTGTAGTTGATTATTAAAGGCTTATTATAATTAGCATAAATACGTTTTTTTTTTACTTGCTTGAGAGTGAATAATATTTTAGTATTGCGATTCTATTTTTAATAATTTGTATATTTGTTTATTTAACTTAGGCACACAAGATGCATATTAATACGTAAAAAAAACTTGTTTTTGTAAATTGTATAGTTTGGAAGGTCGTTATCCTAAAAATAAACTTAATTTTATATTCAATTCTTATTTATGTTTTTTTTTTTATTCCACAACAAGGAAGCGCATCGGCCTTCTTAACACCTATTACAATAGAAAGAGATGCTGACAATAAGGCCGATAGTAAAAGCTCAATTCAATTCCACTAACATTATTTTTTGGCTGTTAATCAGGTAGACTTACTTACCAGGTGTGACAAACAAGCCCCAACTTCTACGTTGTACGATTGAAAAACTTTAGTTAAGTTAAGTTTTAGTTAATTAATATTTAAAAACCGTACTTCATTAATGTTAGTTAATTCATTATATTCCAGTTACTAATAAATAGCCTATATCTGTCCCACTGCTGGGCAAAGGCCTCCATCATTGAAATCAAGTCATCGCTACAATTGATGGGTATTGGCTTAATCACCACGCTTGCCAAATGCGGGTTGGTGATCACAAACCCGGGGCTATGTATCGAAAAATCCGAACACACACTTTGCCCTACCGGCCAGTTAAACCCCGGGACCTTCGGTTATCAAGTCGAGCGCTTTGCCACTCAGCCACCGTGGAGTTTATTCCAGTTAAGTTAATGTATTTATTCCAAATAAGAATGTGAAGTTGTATTTTTTTTTCGTGTTTTTTTTTTAATTTTACATCCGGAGCCGAAAGAAGAATCTCGACACACTATCTATCACATTACCGCTCGGTATACTAACCCACTTTTAAACGCTTTTTAGTTAAGTTTAAATGATGTTGTTTGTCATGTCTTCGTCATTAATTTCAAGTAGGTAATGAATTTTTTATATTTTACTTTGTTAAATTACCGGCTTTTTAATTTAATGATCTAGTAGTTGTTAAATACAATTAAGAGAAGAACACAAATCATTTGTATTGTAATATATGTGCCGCTGTGCCAGTGTGCTACTCTGTATCTTAGAACCTTACATTAATTTAATCATGGGTGACCAAACTTTAAGGTTTTACTACGATCAGTTTTATCAATAAAATACTGATATAAGTATAGGAAATAGCCAACCTCATCAAAATGGCAACTGCTTAGTAGTACATACCTAAGAATTATATTCATCATCATCATCATCATCATCATCATCATCATCATCAGCCTACACACGTCCACTGCTGGACATAGGCCTCTCCAAGTATTAAGACTATTATATTGTTAAAATTTGGAATTTAATGTCACAAAATTTATTGGGTGATTTATTGAATATCATTGAATCTCTTTGTTATTTTTTTACATATTGTGAATAAAAGTTGCACCTATACGGATATTTATGAACACTGACAATTCTTCAACTTAGTAGTGGAATATATATGTATACGTATGTTTATATCGATTATACTTATAGTATCTACTATTAACCAACTTACGGTGCTTACTTAATATATAATATACATTACACTCAAGGATTCTTGATGTGAGAGAGAATAAATGCATTTTTTATTATAATACCTTCTATGCCTTAGCTTAAGTTTTGTAAATAAATACAGTGCGTGTAGATACATTTAAATCGATATATTTGAACGTATCTTACAATTTGACATCTAGCCCAGTTACAAGCAAGGCCGGTGCATGTCGATGCTTTCGTAAATGTTGGGCCTGATTAATAAATATATCGCGTTGTGTGGAGTTTCGCCACTCGGAGTTTGTGAACCGCAACCGAACGGTGCCGTTGCGCATTGCAATTAGCTTCAACTTAGTTTTTCTAAGTCGATACTGTGGGTTGTAACATATTGCTCCTTATATTCTTGGATTTTTTTCAAATTTTACTAAAAAGTACGTTTAGCATTTTGTTTGCAGAAAACCGTTAATATTATACGGATATCAGATTGAGAAAATAAATGAACACTATCTCACAAAACAAATGCTTCACAGAAATCTATTGTCAACAGTCAGCTTGTGTGTGGCATATGTGATAGAAACTAAGAGAACTCTACTCACTCTACACTCTGTGCGATTATGAAAAGAATGGGACACATGAAGTAAGCCTATAAAAAATCAGAAAAAAATGCTCTTAAGGGTAAACCCTAAAAGACGTAAAGCTCTCATTTATGGCGGCCGTCTTCATGATGAGAAAATGGTGGGATGGCGCAAAAGATCATAACGAAACGAGATCTGTGCAGGGAACTTCTGCAGGCCACACTAAGATTAGTTATGAGATATAAATAAAATATATGCGAATGAACACATAAAACAATATTACATACATTATGCTAATGTGCCTTTTTATGTTTTTCTATAAACTTTTTAATAAACATTTGCATTTGCAACTTTACAAACTTTGTTAGTCTGCAACTATGTAACTATTGCCTTTTATTGTATATTCAAATTGCTTCTAACGAAAACAATGCCCCATATTTAGGTACTTACTTGTGAAACTTAATATTTCGAATGTTGAAATAGAATCTTCTCGAAATGTTGATTGCAGATACAATGACACTGACGGAAGTGTTGAAATCAGATTTTTAATCTAAGGTTACTTATATAAAAATTATGAGCGTGAGTTGGACTTGAGGTGTCGGGTTCCGTTCTTAATTTCATTAAACTAACATTAACAGCTGTAGCGCTGGCAGACTTAATATATAAAATATTTTGTATCATCCATCATACACATTAAATGTAGAAACTAGAAACCCTCATTGTTGACATAGATTAGTAACTAGGAAAAAGCTGCATTTTTAAAAAAAAAATTACTTTTTTTTATTATTATTTCATGTTTTGGCTGAAAATGTTGGTTGTTTGTAGGGTTGTAGGTACAGACGCCTGCACATCAAACTATCCAAAACTGTCAAATTTCTTCAATAAATGTTCAACCCTAAATCATAGATTTAAAATTCAAAGACTATTGTGGAAACTTGACAGTTTTGGATAGTCTTATGTGCAGGCGTGTTGTAGGTTCAAATTCAAATTCAAACTCCAATTCCATATATATAAAAATCAATTGCTCGTTCGTTTGTCTCGCTAAAACTCGAGAATGGCTGGACCGATTTGGCTAATTTTGATTTTAAAATATTTGTGGAAATTCAGGGAAGGTTTAACCGGTGAGAAACATAAATAATAAGTAATAAGTAATACTAAAAAACGACAATTTAATTTTCCAATACAAAATGATTTGTTTGTTTTGTTGTCATGGAAACTGTCGAAGCGGTACGAGTCAGCCGGGTGAGCTAGTAAATAAATATAATAATACATTTATTTTTCTCTCACATGGGAATCCTTACGTCTAGTTTAACAATTTTATTAATGATAAGGTACATTATGTGAGAGACTGGTACCTAGTGTGGAGATAGGTTTTTGAAAAATCCGTATTACAGTGCACCAGTGCCCCACTCCGCGGAAGTTATGTGGTATAATTATATTATTGAAAGTTTCAGTATCTACAGTACTGTGTAAATACACGTGGAGATAATAGTGGTATAAAGTGAGTATGAGTAGGTGTGTGTTATGAAAATAAAGAATCTCCTAATGAACCCTAAAAATTAAAAAGTACGTAATCCGGTTTGTGCATCTGAAGTTCTGAAGTGTCGCAATTGTTGAAAGATCACAGCAATTAAATAATGAGGAGCAAACAATGATGATGACGTATATGCCCGTTCCGACAAAATAAATAAGAGTGGCGGAAGAATCTGCGCTATCAGTTTTCTTCTTTGTATTTTGCTTACAATGAAAGATGTACAAGAATGGCTCCTATCTTGTATCTTCGTAATACTTTTCTCAGTATTCATTTGTGATAAAAACTGAAAACAATGACTAGATCCGTGAAACCTCCTACTTAACTTCCTTTTCCGTACAAAGTATATACATACTGCATCAAATTGATGATCAAGCGTAATAAATAGTTAAAGTAATCTTCTCATTGAAGTAAAATTTAAAACACATTGTAATTACATACTTTTTGGACTATGCTGTATAAATGTAGCTTCGATCAAGAACTAGATAAAGGATCCGAAACAAAAACGCATCTCGAAAGTGGTCCTGTTTGCTCATACCTAATACATTTAGATTTCGAATAACAAAATGTGAAAAAACATTGGATAGCATTAACAATTTCAGCTTACTATGGACCTTAAATCTTAAACATACAGATTAAATTAAGTTTGCAAAATATTTGTACTTAATATTTACTGTCATCGCCACAAACGTCATTGTGGCTCCGCTCCGTGATCCCCAAAGTTGCCTACCGTTTTTCAAGCGCTCATCGGGAATCTAGTACATTATTGACCGAAGATATGTACAGATGCCGTAAAAATCATCGTCAAATTAATTATTGTAATTATGCTAAATCTGTACTACATCTATACATATAATAAAGCTAAAGAGGGTCGAAAGTCTGTACATGGAAGATATTCGAAAAAAAGTTGGCTGGAGATACTGGCTGGGGATTAGAATCGATAACAAAACATGTTCCAACAGTTTTTAGAATTTTTGTCTGTTATTTGACCGCGCATCACGTGAAAATAGCTGAATGGATTTTTATGTAAACTTTGCACATAGACAGACCATGACCCGGACTAGGACATAGGACTCTGCTTAAACATATTTTTGAGGCTTGGGAGGAATCGCAGAATGCTCTTGGAGTATTTTGCGATCTCTCGAAAGCTTTCGACTGTGTTGAAGCTTAAACACTATGAAGTGCATGCTGATTACTTGAAATTGATTCAATCATATTTCAGCTGCAGAATTATTGCTGCTTTTGGATTAAAGGTCAAAGTGAATGGATCCATATCATCTGGATTTTCCGTGTTGATGGGGGTTCCACAAGGGTCAATACTAGGTCCTTTCTTATTTTTAATTTATATATATGATTTACCTTTCTTTGCAGAAAATTTCTGTAAAATTGTTTTGTTTGCTGACGATACATCTCTTATTTTTAAGATGGATCAATATAAAAATAGTTTTGATGACATAAACAACGCTTAGAGCAATGTGCTTAAATGGTTTAACACAAACAATCTTCAATTAAACGCGAAGAAAACTAAATTTATACATTTTACTCTTCCATATGTTAAAAGCGTTGTTAGTCCAATAAAATTAAACGATGAACTTTTGTATCTTGTAGAATAAACGGTGTTCTTAGGTATTGAAAGCATTGCGATATACACAAGCTTAATACTAGAAATAAAATAAACTTTCAATACCTAAACTTCGACTTCAGAAAGTTTATGGATCATTCATGGGACAAGGCGTCACTTATATTATAATAAAATCCCGAATGATGTTTTAACTATGTCCTTTGAGAAATTTAAGACACACGTTAAGGAAACACTTAAAAAAGAGCTATTACAATGTAAATGATTATGTTCATGATAAGAATACATGGAACTGACATTCCTTCAATTCTCGCTGTATAAAACGTCATTCTATAGTTTTGAATTAGTACATGTATAAATAGTGGCGAAGTACGTTTTTTTTAGAATAAAGTGTAATGTTAAGTAAATGTATAGGGGTAAGCATTATTTGTATAAGCGGGCTCTTGAAAGTTTTTAATTGTGAATATTGAATGATTTGGTAGGTAAAAAAATATATGGACGCTTCAAAAGCACTTTTCGTAAGTTTATTTGAATAAAAAAAATTGACTTTGACTTTGACTTTGGATACTTTTTAGCCCGGTAACAGGTTCCTGTGGGATAGTGTAGTCTTCGCGAACGAAATCGCGGGCGAAAACTAGTTAAATATATTTTAACCTACTTATTTGCTTCAACATTCAGACAAGAAAATTAATAGCTTTTGACTTGAATATTGACAAACCGAAATGAGTACCTACGTTTACTTGTTTGATCAATCTGCTTAAACCTACTCAATATGAAAACCTATCTACTGTTGTAATTAATTGTTCACGATACTGACACTTTTTTATAGCTTCATTGCGACTGATATTAATTCATAGCTATTTCATGCAAAGCGAATAAGTAAAAGAACCCATGGATATTCGTGTCGTGGGAGAGTCTGGGTGATTGTTCTTTTCTAAATGGCCGCCAAAGAAAATGGTGTCGCGGATTTAGTAATGAAGCGGTTGTTTATTAATCTTATCATTCGTTTTTTTTTAGTAATTGAGTTGAATGTTACACACCACGCCTCCGGCATAACAAACTCTTTTGTGTGCTGCTTAAAATAACATTTATTTTCAGTATTTAGTACGCTCTAAATTGTTCATTAACTTAAGCACAATTGTATTTTATATTTAAAATTCGATTGGCTTATAATTGTATTTTAGTTAATCCAAACTCAATACGATTACAGTCGTGCTTAATTACCCGTTTTATTACAGCATTGATTATGGATCCAATTACTACGAAAATTTCCTATTTACATAAAACCTACAGTTTTTTGAGTTATGTGTGCTGCCAAGTGTTCGAAACGTCAGCGAACGCTAGAAACAGATAGATTGGTTAATATGAAACCCTTTACTTACGTTTATTTTGCTGTTATCTAGCCTGCCCGCCTAGACAAGTGGTTAATTGATTAGAAATAGAATATAATGATTACCGTATGGAATTATTGATTGACATAAGCCAACGATACATATTACGTATAAATGTCGTTTAATTGGCTTTTATGTCAATCCTATATATACGTTCATTTGATTCCATTTATAATCTATTGCAAAATGTAAGTAGAGTGTTTCATATCAATTAATCAATCAATGTCTAACGGTCGCGTAAACTTTGTAACTCAATAACGTGTGCTTGTTATAACAAAGTATTATTTTTGTAACGTTACAAAAGAATCCTTTGTTGAACTGGTTACGATAATTTATGCTAGTGTTACCGAACCGCATTCGTACAATATTTGTTGCAACTTTTAGAAAGTTTTACCGTGTGTGTTGTGTTTTCTTGTTGCATTATACCTTGTCGATGACACACAAAGAACGTATGTGGACGAAGGAGGATATTGGGAGAACTCTCGTGGAACCGTGACACGTGTCAAAAGCACAAACAAACTTAGGACAGCTAAGAGTGCGCCTTTAATTATCACGTTAATGAAAAGTAGAATTTATATGGCATTGTTGCAGCGGTAACAAAATAGGAGAGTAAAAGCCATAACTACCCTACAAAATGTCGTATTCGATAACGTGATCATATGACAAATAAAACTCGCTGTAAGCACTTAGAATCCTTTTTTTTAAGTCTTTTATCTAATACGTGTAATAAATAATCTTGTGTTTTAGGTGCTCGTATATATAAATCTTAATATTGAGCTTTCCATCTTATATTTGAAATAAATAAATAAAATACGACGATTTTGATGACCACCGTAGGTAGTAGAGTGGCTCGCACGCCGGTTTCTGGTGTTGCCATCTCTGAGGTCCCGGGTTCGAAAGTTAGTTTTTATATATTTTCTCGGGTCTGGGTGGTTCCTGATTTAAATAACACAAGGGCTTAAGCTCCTGTCTTTGGAGTCAGAGTAATATGTATGCGATATTGTCTAATATTTTTTATACTTTTTATTTTATTAAATGTTTTAAATAAATATGTTTGTAAGAAGCTCGATGGTGCAGTGGTTAATACGTTTGGTTTTCGATTGCTATATTTAAGCAACTTTCGCAAAGGCCGGCCATCGGATGGGTGACCAAAAATGTATCATCCCAAGCTCCTCCGTGTTTCGCAAAGCACGTAAACCTGTGTGTCACGGCTGCATTTGCTGTCGTGAACAACACCAATGGACTGGGCGCGCGTGGTGGTTTATAGCCTGTTCTCCTTCTGGTGTTTTTATTCCATAGGGAAGGCACGTGCCCTAAGCAGTGGGGACAAAATGAGCTGGTGATGGAATAAATGTGACAATACCTACAAATCGAGTGAATCAGATATAATGCTGCTCATCCTGTATTCCCAACTGAATTATATCTTATCTCCAGGACGATATCTCAGTAAGAAAGGCTGGAAAGCACATTAGCCTTATTTGTCATTTGGCATGCAGGGGGAGACAAAGTCTCTGCTCAAAAAACTGCACCATAGGAATATGTATCCTTACACCGGTGGCTTCATATCTCTATATAAGTTTCCCAGAGGATACAGTTCCATTCCCATACAAGTTTCATTATTTTCTTAGTTTAGAATTCCGAGTGAAGTGCGCTTTTATTTTCGGACTAATCTACCATCAGGTGAGATGGAATTAAAACGCAACTAAAGGTAAAATAATAAAAAACACTTAGGCCCGATTTTTCATTCCTCAGATATGTTTTATCCAACGAATAACATTGTCATTGTGACATATTTTCTAAAGAGAATCTGTTATAATTTCAAAATTATTCAATGAATAAACTTATATGAGGATTGAAAAAACCGGCCTTAGAGACATTGTTTTGCCTGTCTAGGCAATCCTTTAAATGTTTTTATAGGATAAATTTTAGTTATAGTATGCCTGTAACTTCCAATGACATCCGCTTTAATTCTACATACAGCGTGTAGAGAAACTCTACACGCTTTGATTGCAATAATTACAAACTAAAATCCAATGCTAGGCATGACAAGACTTTAAAATGCCGACTAAGAATGAGTTTACGATGTCAATATATTTTAACTACTTAAGCACTTAAGGTAGGTAATTAATTAGTGAAACTGACATTAGACTAGAGTAATGGAATTAGGATTCAATCTAAAGTACCAATAAAATAGCGAAAGTCACGGGGGACTAACAGAAGACCAGTTTCGGGATGCACCCTCGGAAAATGTCAAAAAAATCTATCAGCCTTTCGCAAATAAAGGACGGCTCATAAATATTGTTGTGGATAAGTAGTTTAGCGGAGGCAATCAAAACAAACCCTAATTAACTAACCATTAAAGTGACTAGTCCAATCGCTATGTTGTAAAAGCAGTTTTAAATGTACGCCAAAATAACAGTCGCCTCATAATTAATTATAAATACAAAATGAGCCTTACAGTTAGTCAACGCCTTCGGTGCACTCGTAAACACGCCTGTCAATGTTCAACCAGGCAACCAGGTCCACTGCAACTTTTTATTAATTTCCAATTGTACAAACACAAATTCGACTTGATGTTTACAGTTAGCTTAATTAAGTCTATATATTTTTATACACAACAGTTCGTGCGGTACGGTACTGCGATCGCGAGTGGTGACGTAGAAACGCGCGCACCTCTACCGACGCTACAAGGTAAACTGCGCGAGCGCAATGTGGAGAAACTAAAGAGAAAAGTGCGCTCCCCACAATAGCCGGTTACATCAATGCTCTCAGTGCTGATATTGCTCGCAGACACTTTTTGATAATAAATGAGAAGGTTTTAAAATTAAGCGTCAACGCGTTCTTCCGCTTTCCGCCGGTTAGCGTCGCTAACCGTAACGCAAAACAAAAACATTGGTTATAAATAGCGTTACGTTGTCTACGAGTCTTCTTTTTCTCGACAGGCGTAACCAAAATAGTTGACTGCACATTGTAACGCGAAGGCTCTTAAGTTGAAGATTGGGCGTGGGACTTATTGTTAAATAGTTTGTGGCTGTCGTGAAACTAGAATAACTAATGATACTTTATTTATTGTATAGAGCGATTGTACTCTTCCGCGTTGTTGCGTCATGATGTCTGAGGGATGTGAATACTATCGCTTAGCTTGCACAACGACCTTTCTCCAGGCTGTCCTCTTTATTAACTCAATAGCCTCTATTGCTTTTAACTGGGGAATCGTATCCGGCACCTCTGAGCCTGAGGTGCCGGAAACGATTCCCAGCACATAGGGGTACATGTTTGTGTACTTAGCTTGGTTAGTGGTGTTTGTCCGCATGGCTAGCTACCACCATCTTATCTGAATATGTCACCCTAACATCAACGACCGTTCCGACAGCTATATAGATATTATAGCTATATAGATAGTGCGCTTCCACTTTTGACCTTATCATGAGTCAAATGAATGTCAAGGCTTACCCATAAGGAATTATATAAAAAAACTGAGAATTGTCCTCTGGATTCAGGTGCTTTTCAGGTGTGTCAATATTTGGAGCAATTTAAGCTAACACCATATTACAAACTTTTAAAGGCGCGAATTCACTGCAACGCATGCTGCGGATAGCTACGTTTCACACAAACGAACCACATATCTTAACTATGTGTGGTGCAGGCGGTTTCCATGAAAACACAGCAAGCACATACCTACATGCGCCGCCGCAGTGAAAAGAGTTAATTTTTTGGAGTCATTCACATTTTTTATAAATTTATACGAAGATGGACAAACGAACATGATGAAATTTTAATAGTTCCCGGTTAACTACGGAACCTTAAGTTAGCTTTTTCATAATAAAACCTAATTCTTTGTTTCAACATACTGTATGTAGCTATTAGTATAAATCATATTTATGAACATATTTTTGACGGTTACGCAGTTATGCAGGCAGCCGCAACGACGAAGTCGATTATGAGTTAACAATCAATCAAAAAAAAAAATTAAGTGTTGAGCTTACTTAACACCTGGGATTACCCGGCTGCAGGCGTTGAGTAACCTCAACGTTCATAACTCATTACCCTTTTCTTGTCTATACGGGTGTTAGATTACGATTTCACAGTGTTGTTAGTACTAAATATGTTAACATAATTCAATATATTTCTTAATAAAAAACTAAAATGTTAAAGGGCTTAAAAATGTATTGTATGATAAGATAACTATAACCTCCCAGCCCACAAATCAAATATCTAAACACCTACTCTTCTGGGTAACCACAGTGCATGGGTAACATCAGGAAGTAGGAAATCAGAATATACGTTTCCAAGTGAATAAATAATAGATCTTAAATAATGATATCAGTATAGTCGGGCCAGCCTCTATTGTAAGTAAAGGAATGCTTTGAGTTGAGTTGTATTTAGGAGGTGGCTGCAGCTGCAGGCTGCATCATTGCGCAACTACTTTCACCGGCCTTCGCTAATAAGTTGACTATATGCGGCGGGCTGCGCGGCGGCGGCGAGGCGGCTGCGGCCGGCGGCGCGGCGGCGGCGCCGCGGGGGTTTGACGCGCGTGTTACGCATTTGGTATCGATACCAACTGTAAAATTTACAGGGTGCCTATTGCGAGTTTGATTTGTCATTCGATCACGTTAACGTGTACGTGTATTTATATGAAAATTTTGCCATACAGATTCTCGTTTTCGTTAACGTGATCGATTGGCAAATAAAACTCGCACGAGGCACCCAAAAAGGAAATATCTAGAGTGCCCGTGATGGGCTCTAAAATTGATGATGTCAAATCTGTCAATCACATAGATCAAAAGACTAAACCAAATCGAAGCGTTGCTGTCGCACTTTGGACAATGTCGAGTAGTCGTGAACTACATTAAGCTATTTACTGCGATGCCTTATTTATCTGGACTGAATTACGGGATAGTCCATTTACCGCCATAGCATATAAAGATAAATTTTGAAAACAACTATATTTAATTGTTTAATTGGATGATAGCTACTGAGCAGTTAAAATTTAAAAATTATTGTCACTCGATCCGAACTTGGTGCATCGAAGTGGTAAAAGCTAATTTTCTTAATAAACAAATGGTCGTCCGGCCGTCCCGCCGGCCGTTTTCCGGCTACAACCGCGCGCAGCCTTTCTTCGTCACACAGCCAATGGGATTGCGCAGCATGGGACTGGTAAATAAACTTCAAATAACGCAATGCCTCAAAACAATAAGCTTTAGTTATTGTACAAATACAAAACCTTGAAGTACACTTTTTTTCGTCGAAACTTTCATTAGGTACCTAAGAACAAGAGACAACATTTATTAATAAGAAAAAGTAATGGTTCCAATATTGACCCTTGCGGCATGCCCATATAGATATAGCAATGCTTCTGAAGACTCTGCATGTTAACCACAACTATTTAGATTGGGTGTTAAACTTAGGTTTTGTTGGAATATTAATCTACCTATTGTTATGCCATACTTAATATTTAAACAACGCTAGGAATGGGTCCTATGCGCAGCTAGGGAGCTGCGCTCAGCATTATTATGTTGCAATTTCGATAACTAGGTACAACGTTGATTTTCAGAGGAGCTCTGATGTATGAAAATGGATGTTGACTTTGTTTTGTACAGTGTGTGTTGGGCATATTATATAGCAAAACATCAAAGCATAAGAAAGTAACTCACTGTACAAAGTAGATATAGTATAAATTGATCATCTATTCCCATGTGACAATGACAATGGATTGATCTACACTCGTATCTATTGCTGCATGACATTCGGTTTAAGTAAAAGTATTATTTTTAAATGGTATCGAGGTCCGCTGAAAGTAAGAGGATATCTGACGAACTCGGATGACGTCACCCGGATTTCGTGGGCGCGCAACGACGACGTTTTTACAATCTCCGGCTCTGAACTGCTTTGTCTCAATAACCTCATTTCGTAATAATGATGGGTGTTTGTGAATAATGGTCCCAAAAGTTAAGGTACCGCCAGGATTAAGGCTTTAGCGTGGTTTACTTTGTGACTGCCCTCTGACACACAGTGAACTATACTTTCGTTACTTAATATCAGCAACATTGGCAACAACCGACGTTGTTACAAGCAAAGACCAATAATTGGTATTTACTTGTTCAACGTTGATAACATATTTTTAACATTTTTGTGCAAAAACGCAAAAAAAATTGCGTTATAATAAAGCTTATTCATTCATATATGTCATATTTATTGTAAGGAGCTAGATGGCGCGCCTGCGCCATCGAGCACCTGCTTCGGTTTGCAATCTTGCACATTAGCAACCCTCGCAATGCCGCGTCTGGATTGGTGACTAAATTCAAATAGTTTTTGTACCGAAATTGCTCAAATTACCCCAAAATTATGATAATTTTGTAAATGTGACCACACTTTCCATCAAAGGCGGTGCCCCGCGGCGCGCGGGCGCCAAAAGTTACCGAAGTGCCGACAAAAGTATTGCTATGTAAGTTTTGTCATTTTATAATTTTTTAATCGGGGTAAATTTTTTTCACTCATTACTTTAAAATAATTATTTACGTAAATATAACTGAATCTCGATACCTTATACACCTTTACGGATCGGACAGGGTTTTTGTTACATTTGTTCGTGCTTCCGGAAGACACTTACACCCGTTTGCACTAAACTTATGAATCGCCTAAGTCTTGGCTTAACTACTACCCGGTCAAGTTGACTCAGCACTTGGCTCGAAAACTTTGCTTACTCAAGTGCCTAGTTAACTTGACCGGGTAATAGTTAGACAGACTTAGGCGATTAATAAGTTTAGTGCAAACGGGTGTTAGGTAGTTTGTTCCGGTTGTTGTCGTGAGATGTCGTGAGATTGCAGTTGTTAAAAGTGACAACCATAATTGCAAATTGCATTAAACCAGCAGCGAGATAGGCTCCGCGGCTTTGGCTCTCCAAGCAGTTGTTGTTATTATAGGGAAAAAAAATATGAAGAATCGTGACTTTTTTTTTAAAGAGATTGCTGATTGTCTCATACGGCATTTTCAGCTTCACCGGGCTTTTTTTGGGGGCGGCGAGGAACGTAAAGGGTCCCTAAAGCCGTGTGAAACGAGTCACCTTCCGTGCCCTACTAGATTCTCCGAAGGGTTCGGATCGGATTCTTGTTATAAGTTGGAGACTTCTTGGCGGTAAAGTGAAGAGTGATGTCTGCGGTTTTGTTTTATTTTCTAAAATTTGTGTTATTTCGAATATTAATGTGAAATAATGGTGGATTATTAACCGTTAAGTGTTCGTAAGTGTGCATGAGTGTTGGCAAATGAAACAAAACAGTGCAACTACACTTTTTAAATTCTCTCAAGAAATTCTCCGCCCGAGGAATTAGTAAAGCCCCACATTTTTACTGAGATACTCGAGGGGTGGGGGTATATTATTTCACACTTCTCATTTCTGTTATCATTCATCATCATCATACTGGAAGGAAATATTGTATATTTATGTATTACTTGTAAGAAAAATTACTTTGACACTGGCTAAATGTGCTAATCGCACGAAGCCATTAACTAAAAGAAAAAAAATAAGTAATTTTTTTATGATCTGAACAGATATTGTTTTAAAATTTAAAAAAAATTAATTCGTGACAATAAGTATGTACTGACAATGATGCTATTAATCACACTTAATAAATCTTGTGTCGTAGCTTGTTGCCTAAAAGAAAGTAATTAAGATTTAAATAAAATAAAATTAAGTAGGTACCCATAATTTACCTATAATCTGAATAGGTACGGACTTAGAACTTAATATACAGATGATGGGATGATACCGAAAAGTATACGGAAAGTAGGTAGTAATCATTATATTTTAACTGTGCTGTGCTGCCATCTATAAATTAAGCGCAAAATTATCGCACAAGAATAGCAGAACCATCAGCACTCCATCTTTCGGTGTACCTCGTCCTCAATTTAATTTATAAAGATGGCGCTCTCAGTTTGTGTAGAAAGTTTCTTAGTACTTTCTAAAAATAACACCAGAGTTCGTTCGAAGCGCTATATTTAGTTTAGAATATTTGACAAAAAAGATGGCAGCGATCGCCGACTGCTGTCCTTCGGCTTTATTGCGAAAATGGCGCATTATGTGATAATTTCACATAATATAATAATTTTATGTGAAAATTTGTGTAGTGCTAAGTTGTGATGTTGTGTTGTTTCACATGAATGACAGTGTACACTTGTGTAAATAGGACTGCAACTTTCTTCTGGATATTGGATTACACCTAAAGTAAAGGTATTTTTGCCTCCTACATATTAAATATTCAATATTTTTTTGCTTTACTTCACATTCTATGTCAGCAGTGTTATTACTTTATGGAAAAGAGTGTTTAAAATAGGAATATTACATAAGAATGACATTTTTTACGCACTTGAGCAACTCGCTGCCCCTTGTATATTTTTCGTAGCATATGTTTTTTTTATAGATCCTGGAAGGTCAGTAGTAGGCATGCATGCGTTCAAACTAAATGAATACAAAGTTCAGCAATCTTATCCGCTTGCTTCGGGGCTGGAATGACATCAGCAAAGGCTCCATACTTTATACTTGCAGTATGAATCATCGTCCACTCCAATACTGACTAACATTCAAAATATTTTTTAATACCTCTAAGTAAATGCTTAAATTATTTAAAAATGGATAAGTACTAGGGAACAGACATATTATCTGAGTAGATTTTTTTTTTGATATTGTGCCTAAAGATGTTCCTCCATAAAATTAAAATTATCCTCAATAAAATTATATAACAATTTTAATTTTATGGAGTTCATAGAACTTTTAAAAAACCTTATGGCCTAGAAACCTACAATAAAGTTATTTTGCAATCCTCGCTAAGGCAAGCTATGATAACAGAGACCTACCATTTACCAACCGCACATTCCCAACCACACTGCTCTGACAAGAGTGCCCACCTAAAAATATTTTATCCTATTGATGCCTACAGAACTTTGAATTGGTAGCATGTTGTGACAACTTATTAAGCTTCTTAGTTTTATACTTACTTACATAGTTTTAATAAACATTAGTAAGAAAGTCTTATTTATGTGCTATATGGGTATGGAAAACCTAACATTCCAAAAACGATGTGTAGCAAGTAAGGGGCTCTGATGTATCCTAATTTCAGGGATACAATAAAACCTAAAATGTGTGTCTAAAGGCTCACAAAATTCCATTGAGTCCTACCACCTATACAGCTGATTTGGCCGGGCTCCAACAAGAAGTGTTATTCTGTCAGTAAATTGATGCCACACATTAATAAGACATGATTTCATGCTTAATGAGTTGCTAAATAAGTCATTTAGTTGAGTATTTAAACTTACAATGTGCTGCCTTATTCGCTTAAAAAGTAATTTAAAACATAATATTTATAATATATCTAATACCAAGCTGTGTGCCCCTTCTGTACAGAAAATTTATTTAATGGGTTTGAATGATTTTTAGCAACTCAACTGGTTATTCTATTGAATGTGAAAATAATAAAATGAAGTAGGTAATAAATATTGCGAAATAATTTATTTGTATTATTTGTATTATTTATTTTACAAAATAAATATTTGGTCAGCAAAATTATTATTTGGTCTTCAGAATTATACAAGTGGTCAGCATAAGAAACCCTTACTGTTGGTTAGGTTAAGTAAAATTTTTTTTCCTAGTGTAGCGCAGCGTAGCGAGGGCCTGTCATGGAAGGGGTAGCGGCATTAGACTGCTGTTCAAAATGATATAAGTTGCAGACTGATTTAGAAATATTTGCTGCCCAACTAGCATTTTTTTGCTAACAATAATACAAATACTTTGCTAACCGTTTAAATAACACCCATAAATAGGAATATATATTGAGAATCCCCATTAATTATGCCTGAACTATGTAGTAACTATTACTTAATCTGTGCCTGAACTTTTGATATTTTATCTCTTACACACCTGAAAGCTACCTTACCTATCCATCATTCTGGAAGTAGAAATAATATATTTTTTAATTTTTTAAATAAAATTATTGGATGTGCTCATTTTTATTTTACAAATACTTTTGAACCCTCTGTGAGGTCAGTGATCACAGAACGAGGACAATGTATCATGCTCATGCAAAGGTTATACATTTAGTTCTTTAATAAAATATTTGAATATAAAAATAGCATTCTCACATGCATGTACACCGGTGCAGGGGCTTGTGTGTGTTCACATTGTATGTAATCACTGGTTAGGAGCTATCTTGAAAGAATATATCTTTGAAAAGCACATGTTAAACCGATGGTACAAGTACCTTAACCGTCTTTTACTAATCCTTTACTGTGGATTTGGTGCAAACTGTATTTTATGAGTGGCAAAAAACAGTTGCCGTTTTTGTGGGGGGAATAAGCGTCTAGCGAGAGGCACTGGTTTGTGTGTGGTAAAGCGCGCGTATGAACCGTATTCCCATACCCTACTACTACCCTACATAATAAGTATCTATACTTATTATCCGTGAAGTGCGAGTCGGATGATGAGAGCAATTGGGTGTCCCAATTGACTACAACCTCGGCTCAGGTTGACCGTGCCGCCGTGGCGGAAGGCATAGCGCCGCACTTCATACCCTTGTTCTACGAGTACGGTGTCTTGGGCCTAACTAAACTAGTGTACATGTTAAGTGTATTCTGTAAATGTGTAGTGGCATTTGGCACATGTCTGTAGCTGGTATAGCGCGTGTGTGAATTGGGTTCCCATACCCTGCTAGGTACATATTATCCCTGGTGATTAAGTCAGATGACGAGAGCGAAACTCGGTTCGGGTTGACTTTGTCGTGGTAGGATTAGCGCCCTACCAGCATTCGTTTTCCCTCCTTCCTATGACAAGGGGTCCTTTAAACGAGGCCTGAAGAGGCGCCCTGTGGGCAAGCCGTGTGAGGGTGACTGATGCTGCGTTGTTTACACGCTGCAGCAGCTGTTGTCCTTGCGTCTGAACTCTGTTTCCACTTAACATCAGGTGGAGTGGAGTCATTTGCCGAGCTAGGTATAAAAAAGTAGTTTTTTGTAATTCATGTTTAAAATAGGGCTGGACGTGGTTTTTTAAATAAAATAAGTAGCTAGAATGTGGGCATGTGGGTATACATTACAATAAAAATCATGATGAAAACGTCGATTGCCGTTGCCGACCCGTATGAATGAAAATAAGATTCCAGTCTCGTTTTACCAATCCCAAAACACGCATTAGAACTGCGTCGTTTCGCTGCTGTGTTTATACCAACGCGGCAACGAGGCTCGACTGTCTAGTCAATAACTAATTTTATGTGACTGCTAACGAAGTAGGTACTACCATCATTAAATGATGATTATAGACAAAATTCAAATTTGAATGTTTTCACTAGTGAAACATGTGCAATTTGCATAAAATACTATTGTTTTTTATTACCAATAAAAGGCTTACGTAGGCACCTACATGACACGACGTTGTCATGCCCCTACCTGCCTATTTTAGAACTTTCTTACACCTTTATTTTCTGTTTTAAGGCACTTGAGTTTCTCAACTCTTTTGTTTCTAAAATTTCTACTTAGTTAAATTCCGGTTATGTGATTCTAAAACTCTTCTCTATACTCATACCTAACCACTTTCCAAAGAGTAGTGGTGAAGGCTACATCAAACAGGCCTCTACCTAAATTATTGGTGACGGTATTTTAAAGAAACCTTCATGTTGACGGCACTTGGCCCCATTTACTAGCTTCGTCCTCGAAGCTATTAAAAGCTGTTAGTGACAAAAGCAAATTTCATAACTTTGATAGTCGATATTCCTCGCTCGATCGCCGTTCGTGCACAAGTGCGATTCGCACAAAATGCTGAGTTTACAACCACAAGCTACCTAGCAAGCATTCCTTTCATGTCGAGAGGAATTTATTTTCATTTTGACAATAAAAGTGACGTAATGCAGAATACATGTTACACGATGTGATGTGATGGATGACAGACAGATAGACATTAGCAATGATGACCTAAATTGTTTAGGTATCCTACGTGGGTTTGTCATATTGTACTAGCGACCGCCTGCGAGTTCCTCCGCCTTAACACCTTTAGTATTGCGAAAAATCCGACCGTATCCTAGTCTATATCATAAGGGGAAAGGGAAAAATCGGAGGTTGCAAAATTTCATATTTCAGGTAATGATTCAGTCAGTATGCGAGTCAAAACTTCTCTTTATAGAATAACATGTAGTATGATAACTAGTTTACTTTGTATTGCGAATTAATTTAACTTTCACCTATATTTATGTAGCTTTAAACATGCATCGCCTTCATCATACACTATAAACATGCACGCTCGCATAGACCCAATATACCGTAGGTACTCATGGCAAGATACCCGGTTCACACGCGCTCTTCCAGGTACAGACAAGTAACTGGACGCTTCTCCTCACCCCCACGACCCGGGGCTCAACCGCCTAACCGATTGCTTTGGCTACGTGTATAGTTTATGACGTCATTTTGTCATTTCGTACCGTTAGGCGGTCGGGGGGCGGGTCAATCCAAGCGCCCTCGGGTTGTTCCGCTCCCGATTCGAACCAAACCCCACGGAAAACCTAGTAGGGCAAGGGGACACGCTTGCGAGAAGCCCTTCCGTCTAGCAAACCTCAGTGTTTCGATCAGAAGGGTTTCCCTTTAAGTTACTCGCCACCTCCAAAAAATCCGGTGACGTTAAAAAAGACTGCCTTAAGCCATTAGCAAACTTCAAAACCACCATGTTTAACAGGATTTGAAAAATTGTTAAGGGGTCTTGATCCTTATGCTAAAATTATCGGCTGTCAAACATTATCCAGAATTCCAGACATATCAAAATTTCAAATTCTTGGTACCGCTTAGCCGTTGAGTGCTCAAAGTACTTAGGTACAGAGTTCTGAGTGCGACATTTATTCACCGCTCGAAGACCTTTAAGAAAACGAAAATTTGCTTCAATGCCATACAAATTCTAGTGTTCGTTATCGTGATGAAATGGTGTAAAGCTTACACTAAGCACTCACTATAGAATTGGAGTTCCTGCCGAGTGGTGTTAGACGACCGCGTGGGTATCAGTGTACGTTGGAGCGATGATCTATGCATTAGTGGGTTTGGTAGGCAAGTGCGAATAGTTGATTGGAGGTTATTCAACTGCTGTGTGGACAGAAATAGCGCAATGGCTGCCGATCGCCGGCTGACGTGACGCTGCACACTGGTCCATATTCGAAACTTGGAATCGAAGTATTTGAATTGTTCTCATACTATTAGTAGTAGGCACCTAAATGTGTATTGAATTTCAAGTTAATAGAGCTGTTGCTCATAAATAGCTCCTTCTACAAAATTATTAATTAAAATACCTATAGGTATTAAGTTTCATAATTATACTAGAGAAAATAATTTGGTTCTTATATCTATAGTTTTCTAATATGGAACTGCTTGTGTGCGCCGCTCCGCCGCCGTGCCGCGCCAGTTAAGCACCTTCTGTCTGACTGATTGTTTCCGGGATACATTTTTGCTCCACTACTGTTCTTACGATAAATACAGTCGTTCGTCATGTTCCTATTTGTTTACAAACTCAAATTAGGTAGGTGGTAGTAGTTTATACTCCTACGTTTTTTGTGTTGTGTAAAGTAGGTAAGTACTTACGTAGTAGTGCTTAATCCTTTTAATATTAATATATAGGTATGTACCTACTTTTTGCTAATAGTTATTGCAGCAGCACTCTTAAATTTTTGCATAGTTATATCTTGACTCCAAATTAAAGTTTTACATTTAGTTACATTAGCTAGTCGTTATTTTTTAATATTTGAATAGTGAAAGTCAAGACTGTAAAGTGTAGGCAGCTATGTACATGTACCCACATCCACATACCATCAAGGTTATGGCAATAAAACGAGAACGTGGGCCGATGCAGCGCAGCAAGCGACTCGTTGTGGCGTTACCATTTTGATGTCGGGATTTATGCGTTGTCTTTATGTTATTGCGGTGTTCCGCTGATCCGGGGACGGCGGGGCTCCCGAGCTGGTGTAGAAGCCGGCTGTTTATTTATAGAGCCCGCCGAGACGCCGGCATCACTCTATTCCGCGTAGGGTTACCATATCTCGGGATTTGACCTGAGATCTCAAGATTTTTTGGCTCCTGAAGGATTGCGGCCGGATTTTGGAAACTCAGATTTTTCGATTTTAATATAATACAGTACATTAATCAGATTTTTTTATTGTAATGTTACAATAATCAACGTTATTAAACAAAAGCATAGTCTTCTTTGGATGGTATGGTCGCCCATACAACACTAATATTCCATACACTATATGGAAATCATTCTTTTTCTCAGGACTTTTCAATTTTCCATCTGGTAACCCTAATCCCGCGTGTAAATTGGCTACTTGCGTGCGACGCATTTTTCTGGACGTGACCGTTCACGCGACGCCAATGCCACCGCACGCTACCGCCCGCTGCTTCCGAGTTTCCGACCGACAAACATTGACACCTATCTAACTGGCCTATTTACGAGCGGTTCAATCTTACGCAGGTAAGGTCGGTCGGTTCATACGTGATATAATACCTATAGTAAAATAGTATACGCAACTCGGTGGCAGTTCCAGTGCTTCCGAAAAGCATCGTGTTTCTTTTTTTATATTTTTTTGTAACTATAATAGCATTATAATTGTTTACATATAATTTTACGGAAATTATGTTGCGAACAAATTACAAATTGAAAAATGAAAATTCCACGAGCTGGATCCGAACCCGCGCCCCATGACGTGCCGGGTCAGGTGCACTACCAAATATGCTATCGTGGCTCAATCCAACTCGCAAAATTTTTTTTTCATCTTCAGATTCTTTTTTAAATTTATAATAACATTGTGAATGCAAAATTCTATATAGGTACTAAAAATATTTTATTTTCTCTGTAGAAACAGACTAAACCTTTTTTTAAATAAATAATGTGTTTTCCTATTTGAAAAATATACAAAAGGGAACTAAGTTAAGTACCTTAAATTAAGCTACAATAATCTATTTAATTTAAATGTATTATATATATACCTATATACCGATGGCCGTTGGGGCAAACGTGTTCTCGAATGGAGACCACGCGCAAAGCGTCGTGGGCTGACCCGCTCGGCTGGACCGACGACCTGAAGAAGGCGGCGGGAAGTGATTGGATGCGAAAGGCGGAGAACCGAGTGTGGTGGCGATCCATTGGGAATGCCTATGTTTAGCATTGGACCTCTGCAGGCTGAGGTTGATGATGATGGATGATGAATCTATTTAATAAAGATAACCTCAGCAGCAAAAATAGCCGTATTATCATACAAAACTCGATGGATGCGTAATATTACTTTGTAAAACGTTTTCGTTTTGTTTATATAATTTTAACGCAAATTTTGTTGCGAAACAAATTACAAAAACACAAATGTTGAAAAAATTTCCACGAGCAAGATTTGAACCATCTGACAGAAGAGTCTTGTCAGAAGGGTGTTTATAAATAGCTTGCCTACTTCTTAACTGATCTTTAGTAATTTTATAAAAATATTATGATCGTATGTTAATGACGGTAGTTGTTGACATTGAATGGGCGCCTTTGGCTTTCAAAGTAAAAAAGTAAATAGTGTTGAATAATTTCGGCAGGCTGGTTAGAACCACGATAGCTCAATTAGTATGTCAGAAGAACCCGGTATGTCAGAAGAGTGCAGGTTCGAATCCTGCTCGTGGAAATTTTTTCAACATTTGTGTTTTTGTAATATTACTTTGAGTTTAATAATCATGACATTTTTTATATTATCTTCATTAGTCTATAAACCTCCCAATAGGCCTCTAGGTCTCAAGTTCAGGACTTCCCACATGAATAAAATGGGGAGATTGACACAAGTTGTAGCTAATATAATAACCCACCACGCTTGCCTAATACGGTCTGGTATTTATGGTGGTAAATGAGACCTGCAAATTAAATAATTTGTCATCACTAATGAAAGTGATCACGCAGACAAAGGGTGTGAACGATCCCTCTTGTTTTAACGTAGGCAGGTACGCAAACAATCCTTAATAGCAAAATGGGTTGGGCTCCCCAAGCCATTTATTCTATGTAGTAATTTTAAATGAGCTTAGATACGTGTTAACAAACTGATAATTTTCAACAAACAATACATGAAGGTGATATGCGTAGTGGCAGCCAATGGCATTTATACTTCGTACAGACGCCTGCATATCAGATCATCCAAAACTGAAATTTCATCAATAAGTGTTCTTCAATCATATGTATCAAACTCATGGCTTTGAAGCCATCATTCGCAAAAAAACTGCCTCCCTGATCAGCAAGGTGAGGAACATTTCCAACAGCATCCTAAAGACATTATCGGATCGCTTCACATCACCACTTTGGTGGTCCTTTGTCCTTTTCGCACAATATAAACAAACACATGTATACCTATATAATATAATACTAACAATATTTGTAAGTCTTACTAACCCAAGGATGAAAAATAATTTCTAAATTGACCCGACCAGGTCCCGGACCCTCAGAGATGGCGACACCATGAAAACCGGTGTACAAACCACTCGACCAAGGAGGTTGTCAATGATACCTATATCCTTTTTAAACTCGGGATGATTCAACTACGAATTTTACTAAAATTCGTAGTTGAATCATCCCGCGGGGCTCGCAACTCCGCGGGGTACCTATGTCAGGTTGGCCGATTGTTATGGCCGACCCACTAAAAACCTAGGGCACTCGTTACAAAAATGAGGAGTCGTTCACTATCACGACCAGTCACGGAGATAGCTACCTATCCTAGGAAACCGTACCTTTGTCTGATAAGTGGTGATGGTAACCCACCTGAACACTTTTTGTATTTATTAGGATAATAAACTCACACTATGTATTTATTTTTTTCACTAAAATTTCAATTGTATGATCCCCAACATTTAGCACAAAAGAATCTATAGTTAATTATGCATTTGAAACCAAACTTCAACTAACCTATTTAACTTTTAACAAAATTTATTTATTAATGTACATAGGTACTTTTCATAATATTAAAAATTCTAATATTTTTCTTGTTAATGCCATGACTCATTTAAATGTATTGTATTGAAATTTTCATTGTAAGATTGCGCCAGCCAATACAAGCTTTGGAGCACTGTTTGCACATTTCATACTTCATGTTGTTTGAAACTGATGAAGTCATCATTAGGGTAAAGGGCATTGACCTTTCTCCTGGCCCTGTGCCTTTGCGTTTACGGGTTAAAGTACGCATAACTCAACGAAAACGTTTATTTTTCTTTGAAAGTCTAGTAAAGTGCAGCGCACGCACGCACGCACGCACGTAACAGCACCTAAATATTGTCGATTCTCCCAGGACCGTTAAGCACAAATTTACACTTCTCAGATACTGATTATTTGTGCGTCGTCGTTGCTCCAAAGAGTTTCTGAAAGAATCGACCACAACACGAGTCGAGGACCACGCCCGATCCTCTTAATGCAACTACACATTTACAGAATACACTAAACATGCACAGACGCTTAGGCCTAAGACACCGTATTCGTAGAACAAGGGTACGACAACCCGGTTCACACGCGCTCTATACCAGGTACGGACATGTAACTGGTGGCTTCTCCTCAACCTCACGACCCGGTCAACCTGAGCTGAGGTCGCTAGGGCGCCCTCGAGTTACGCTACGCTCCCGATTCGATCCGAACCTCTCAGAGAATCTAGTAGAGAACGGGGACACGCACTAATGCATGATGCCATTCCCTCCAGAAAACCTCTGACGGTGATTTGTTTCACAGAGGGTTCCTCCCTTTTAAGTTTCTCGCTGCCCTCAAATAAGTCCGGTGACGCTGAAAATGCAAAGTGGCAGTATCGGCAAACTACCTCAAAAAAAAGCGATTCGAGGCGATGCAGCGATGCAGCGATGCAGCGATGCCGCACCGATGGATGGGCCAGGTAGCTTCATTTGAAGATGCTATAGCTGACGGTGTCACTAACTACCGTGCAAGTGATCCAAGTTGCTTGATCGTTTCCAAGTTTCCAGTATTTTTTTAGGCTGTCTGTGGGTGTCTCAGTTCAGTCGCCTATGAAACCGAATCGATAGCATAGCCTAATCAATACTGAAAACAACATTGTTTTCTAAACAAATATCATCGATTAATATTACTGTTGCAAATTCGATCACAATGATGATTAGTATTGAATTCTTGGAATTCAATACACCAACATAAATTTATTTACTATTTTGCTGGCACAGCTCCAACTGTAGCGAAAACAAAAGGGGGCATGCGGACTCGTTTCACTATTGTTAAATAAAGCAATCGGTATTACAAAAATACGTTTGTCCGGATTTATATTCACATGACATTGTCGCACAACGCACATAACGGTTCTGCGCTTACTATTTACCCATAAAGTTAATATACCAGGTTTATCATGATCACAGTCCGTCAATGTATTTTTTATTTCTAATCGTTAAAACACTGGTTTCTTATATTTTTGACAAATGAGGTAAAAAAAAACAACACTGGGGTGTCTTATATTATTTTTAGGGTACATTCGCCCAAACACAAAAATAATGGCCATTAAAATTATGGCATACTGTTTAGAATCCGTAAATGGCGACATACATTTTAATGTAGGAAAGTCTACAATCGAGTAAGCCAGCTCCTAGGAACTCAAGTCTGCTATGCAAATGTCTCTATAGTGTATCGGTAGATTAATTTTGACATTAGGACGAGACACTTGTTGAAATCCGGCCAACAAGATTGTTGATGTAATAGCAGAGTCGAAGTCTTGATGGGAAATGTTAATCGCCATCCATTCCTAGGAGAATGGGTGTCTGCAGTATCTGGGCAGTATGCCTATATTTACGTTACTATTTCAAATTTTAACTCTTTTTAAAAACACGTATGCCCCAGAATTTCTTGTCCAACTGTTCTTGCAGACATTATTGTTGCCGCAAGCCATGACAAAAATTGAAATGAACAGAAAACCTTACGAATAAAACTTTAAAAGTAAAACACGAATTTACGAATGCATATTCCGAGAAGCAATGTGGTGGGTATGTTGTTTCCCGAAAGTGTAAAACTGCTCAGCTTCTTGCAATAAGTAGGTAGGTATGTCTCGAATACGTGTCCGGATATTTTAGTAAACGGACCAAAAATGTAGGAGGTTTTTACGACGTCGATGTATGGACGTTCGTTGTCGAGTCATTTCGGTGATTTGCATCTGCTAGCACCTATTCCTGACTGCTAAATTAACATTCTAGAAAATGACACGTAGGATTTATACCTACTACGAGTGTGTATGGTGTGTATGCACGGTCGGATACCCACTGCCACGATAGCTAGGTTGTGGCAAGGGGATTATGGCTTTAAATCCTGTCCGCGGAATATTTTTCAACGCTTTATATTATACCTAATTCTTTCTTAATTGATTATCATCATTATTATCAGCCTTTTTCAGGATCTATTGAGCAGAGGCCTCTCTTTGTGTATGGCAAAATTTATATAATGTATTTTCATAAATACATTTGAGCATTTGAACTTAAAGATCGATACTATTCTGGTTCAAGGATCTCGGTAACTGACTTTTTCTGCCAACAACGTACTATGCTCTACAAAAGTTATAATTACTGGTTGAAGACATTAAAAAAACAAAAGTTCTACTTTTATGTATAAATAAACAATGAACTGGCTAACTCTTTCCAGTTATAAATGATAAGACCAAGTTAATGCGTAGTTTAACATCCGTGTATTATCGTAAGTACAGACGCCTACACATCTGCCTATCCAAAACTGTCAAATTTCTTCAATAAATGTTCAACCATATGCCTAACTAAGACATAAAGTTCAAAGTTTATTTGTCAGTTTGCTGTAGTGTAATGTGCAGGCGTGCGTGTGTACTAGGAAATAGAAACAATAATCGTGCAACTGAAAATGAAAACCTGTCTAGGTGCTGTTAACAATATCGTCGTGTAAATATTAAAATTAACACTTCTAATAATTATACAAGATGCACTTGAAATAAACCAATTTCTCAGACTGCCTGCCAAGCTACTGAGACAAGATGTTACTGGAAAAAAACTGTCTATTTCCGATTGTATATGTTATGTCTCATTTCTGTTATTTTTAAAACGTTATTTGTAAATAGGCGTCCCGCCTTTATTTACCCAGCTCTAACCTTTGCTTTCTGGGTTAACAGGTTTCTGGAATGCGGAGAAAGATGCACGCACACTCGCACGTATCAACAAAAGTGTATTACCTACATAATTATTTTAAATAACTTGTTACCAACCGCGGACATTCGCTCGTAGTATCGCGTGTAACATTAATTCAAGGAGATGTATATAAAACAGATTGTTTGATGCTATAAAACAACAATGGCACTTTCACAGTGGAAAGCTGCAACTGCATGCGCGTGCCGTATGCCGTCCGCGCACGTGTGCTGAATGCGCAAACGCACGCCGCAATGACAATCATTTGTTATTGTTATTAATAATATTGACACCTGACTGCACATTACGGATCCAATAATTGCTTACTGCATCTTATTAATCTTTTCCCGACAACAATTATGTTAGCATAGAAAATTAGTTTCACATTTGAGTAGTGGTAGAAAATGAATTGCTATGCAATTTCTTTTTAGCTCAGCTCGTTTAGCACGTCGCTTTATTAATCGTTCCTATTAGTGTGTGCCGGTGAACAGTTTTCTCTGTTCCTTATTAGCCCATTGGCTGTTTGGCATTCAACGGCTTGCGCGAATAAATCAAGTGGTCTCTGTTGGCGGGAGTGGGTCTCTGGCAGTTTGTAAACGAATGTGCGACAGGCGACGACATCTACCTAGCTAGCAGTGTATAGTAGCGGCAACGACTGGCTGGCCAACTGACTAATTGACCAAGCATTTTCCGATATAGCTCTAATGAGGTGTTTTCCCAAATTGCTACAGAAAACGTGCTACGGTACGATAAAACCAGTTGCCATTGTGTTGATTCTCCATGTTGCGTTAACAAAGAAAGCATTGAACTGCAAACAATTATTTATAAACTCAATAGCGTTGGTTGACAGCCGACTTTGTCTAGTAGTTTAAATAAAAATAAGACTAGGAAGGATTTACGCTTTAAAAAATGTTTAGTGCTACTATCAATCACTTAATGACGGTGTTACAAACAATTTAAATTCTTAATTTGTAATACAATTATAGAAAAGTACCAAAGGATTTATTTATAAATTCGGGAGTACCTACCTACATACCTAACTATCGAAACTTGATGTGTCTGTTGTCTGTCTCTCACCATGACAAGCTGAACGCGTTGACGCTTTGTAATGTCGACGCTCCCATTAACTTTTAAACAACACTCACATCACAGTTCGATACTTTTTTTTTTTCAAAATAGGGTTTCCAACATACAGACTTCGATACTTCGATACTTCGATTTTCAAATAGGGTTCCCAAGCTTCTGAGTTCGATACTTCGATTTTCAAAATAGGGTTCCCGGTACTGATAGTTGAACCGTGATATTCTAGATGTTGTACCTATGTTGAACGCTATTGTTTGTTTGTTCCAGTCACAATGGTTGTCGGCGAGGTGAAGCGTGCCACCAACATCATGGACGGCATCGAGAACACCGGGGACGTGCGGCTGCACGACCACCGGCTAAGGCTCAAACAGAGGTACGTGCATCACGTTATTTTGGAGACCTAATCCATAAGAGCATTTATCCCATACATACTTCGTAATTCCAATATTTTTTCCATACAAACTTCGTAATACCAATATTCAGTTTAAAAATCCAGTTTGAAAAGTTTTAAATTGCTTAAATGTATTTAAGTTGTTCCAGAAAAACTGCAAAACGTTCTGTAAAAATGTTTTCTGATAACTTTGTATTTTCCCTAGAAGCATAAAGTTTCGTTAGACTTGGCTTATTGGTTTGAAATTGATACTTCGAAGTTTTGTAAAAGGATAACAATTTGTGGTAAACGCTCTTAAATCAAACACGTAGCAGAGTACGCAGCGCAAGTTTACGTACCTAGACGGTAACTATTATTTAATCTGTGGTTTTATTCACCATTTCATCACGTTGATGAGAATGAGAATTAGAAATGAGAATAGTTCATGCATGACAACGTGATCGAACAGTGTATAAAACTTGCACCAGACCAGACCGCGATTACAGTTTTTTTTTTACTATTTAATTGAATTAAAGTTAACTACAATTTGTGCGGTATCGAAGCTGTGCCAGTAGTGACGACCTTGTAACCAGCTTCCCTGCTTCCGTCTGCATTTTTGTGACGATCGCGCACGACATCATGTTCGTTGTTAACCACAGTTATCTTATCAGTCGTAAGTTCGATTTATAGAGTAAGTGATTAATTAGCGTCAAATCTAAAGCTAATTAATCACTTTGTCAAAAAGTAACAGACTTTCCTTGAAATACTTATACGAGGCAGCCCAGATCCACTAAGGTCCGGTGCTTTTTAAAGCTATCGGCACCAAGTACTAGATCACTCCAAAACTGTAGACAAAAGACTGCTAAACATTTGTCATACAAAGAAATTGCAAAAAAAGGCGTTAAAAAATTTGTTAGAGCAGCATCAAGTCACAAAAAGTTGAAGATTTGCTTGCCAGTCCCTTGCCCGTCCCCGCTCGAGTGCGGCTTTCGGTGGTCAATAAACTCACAAGTCACACCGAAAATGTTTAGCTGGATCTGATTCGTGGCTGACCTACCAACGCCGGCCGGCCAGGGTGGGCGACGGCGAAGTGAACAACCGACACGATCTATTTACATTTCCCTATGTACGTCATCTAAATGCTGTCGTCATCAGCTATCTTTTAGCATGATTCATTTTCAGCTAAGCTTTTTAATATCGTTGTCAATAACGTCACTGGATGTGGACGGTGACCTACACACACCGCTTCGATCGGCGGTGGGCGTAAAGGTTGCTGGTTACGTCACTTGCCTCTGGTTACTGCCGTATTAACTGAAGTCTAAAGACCTTTATCAAATTATCTAAACACCTAAAAAAGATAGAGCATGTAATTCGACTACTAGAAATGACACCAAAATTCAGAAAAAGATTCGGTTTAAAGATTACTCTTTGAATTAGGTTTTACTAAATGTTATGAAAAGCTATACTGCGTTATTTTAGATGACACGGTTAACTATAGTAGCAGCAGACCCATTCATTTAATTCGTTCGGTATTACCTTGTAAAATTACTTGTAGTGTCTAATACGACAAATAAATTAGCCTAATCCTAAATTAGCTGAGCTCGTTAGACCATTATTTCCTTAATCTTCACAAGGTAAAAGCACAGAATAAAATAACAGTTGCCGATAGGCGTGAGGCGTACTCAAGTCAAACGGGCCGAGGTCGTTAAATAGAAACGTTTCAATAAAATCGATACAATACAAATCTTGCGCACGATGTCGTTGTCGTGTAGATGCAGAACGATGCGCGTGGGCAGCGATCGGTGCCTTCGCGGTATAATGTGATATCACCATTCACCATTCATTGATTGATAACTACTCCACCACAAGATGAATAAATACTTTATGACGGTTTAAACTTGTCATTGATTGATTTTTTTTATGTATTATAACGATCTTTATAATGTCTTTTAATTCATGTACATGTTACTGAAATGAAACATTTGAATCGCGTTTATTTCATTATTGTTGTAATAATTCAGGCAGGTAATTCAGGCAGGTTGTTGGAACAACTGATACCTAATTGCCTCCACACGATTAAATAATATCGTATTTTACATTATTATTTTATCCTGACGTGTCGGCGTGTGCGTGTGCGTGGTCTCATGGGGACTGATGAGGTGTTGTTCGTGTTCGTCCCATAATTAATGACTACCTTGCTACCTTTTCACCATTTTATATCGACATCACATAAGTCTCAACATAAGTCTAAGTTGGGGGGCAATTTAATAATATTGAACGTAGTGGTTCGAAAAGTATTGAAAATTGTGTTGCTTCTGTTCTGACTGTAATGTCAATGAGTCCATATTGTGCTTTATTTCATTACTTCTATACATGGTAGAAGTCCCATTAAAATATTCAATTTCTGTATCTATTTATCCGAAAGTATACTAATGAGATTTTATCCACAGATCCACTCATAGGCTGTCGCGATTTTCTGTTTCCTGTTAATACGACGCTAACTGTTTAAAAAACTTTTTTTTATAAGTTTACGGGAAAACTACTCATAAAAAAACCACTTTATACGCATCTTTATTTTGAATATTATGTTAGCCTGGTGTTTCGAAGGTGCAGGGTCCGTACATTAGTTACTTGTAGACGTACAGAGTTAGAGAGAGTGTCAACAACATAAAGGCACGCTATTGATTTAGAGTCAAAAAGGAGGTTCATCTTGAAAAAGCTCTTAATTAAGTTAACCAATTTGAATGGTGAATAGAAAATCTTACAACTTAGGTATATCTGTTTCTTACCGATGTAAACAAGTTTATTAACAGACCTAACTATATAACACAAAAAGTTATCTTTAAAATGTAACGTATTAAAATTTTTAAAGAGACTTTAGTATAACCAATGACACAGTAGCATTTGGATAAAACTCTTGTACGGATCCGGTGCGACCGCAACTTTTTTTCCAAATTATAGTATTTTATTATCAACCGACGATTTTAGTGTCACCGCTGTCGCTCACATTTTGTCCACTGACTGACGACGACGTCCTATAAAGTCGATTCGTCGCGGCGTGTTGGCGTGACGCATAAATTTGAATTTACAATTACACGCTGGGCGCTAATCTAACGCTAACTGACGGGTTGTGCCCACAATGCCGCGGTCATTAGCTTAATAATCGGCGCCACTACAATGACTTGACTCGAATGACAATGATCTTCATCTGTTATTCAGATTTCTTTTTTTTCGCATTTATTTCTGGGCTATCTCTTTAGGGCTATTGCAGAAGATGAGTAGAGATGAGTAGTGTGAGCGTGCGTCTTAAACACGAGAGTCAAAATTGCCACGTTTTACTTCAAACATTTTAGTGTAAGCTCTAAAATAAAACGCAATAGCAGACGTAATCTCCTGAAATGACCAACATGTTTCCAATTTATTATTATCGCGCGAAAGCATTGGTCAACCGCATCAGCTCCGTTTTATCCTAATTTTAACAAACTATTGACTATAAAGTGAACTGTAACAGATATTAGTGTTGAATTAAATTCAAACTCCTTAATCTTTGATGGCAAAAAATAAATAACAGTACCATGAACTTGGGGGTCATGCAACCTTAAAATATTCCAACCCTCCGTACATAGCGCTTTACTGTCACTTATTTATCCACCTTGATCACCTTGAACTCCTTGCTTCAAAACCCCTCTTGCCTTATTTTACAGTGGTCTCTTGTTTTACAGTGGTCCACATCTTCACTTAACCTCATGTTATATTGTAGTCAAAAGCTTACGTTTTGAATTGAAAAATCTTTTTTACGTTCTAGGTTCGACATAGTCAGAAAACTAGGACAAGGCACGTACGGAAAAGTGCAGCTCGGCATCAACAAGAAAACAGGACAGGAGGTGGCCATAAAGACGATAAAGAAATGCAAGATTGAGTCGGAGGCGGACCTCGTGAGGATCCGGCGCGAGGTCCAGATCATGTCCTCCGTGCGGCACCCCAATATTGTACATATTTATGAAGGTACATATATCTATTTTACTCGTACTATTGATCTACAAACGTCCCTCTTCTTCGTACGTCCACAAGATAAATAGTACACACGCCTGTACATCCGACTACAACTGTCAAATTTCCTTATTAGAGTTTTGAACTTTATGTATGTAGCACATGGTTAAACGTTTATAGAAAAGAAATTTGACAATTTCGGATAGGTATGTGCAGGTGTCTGTACATTGCTATATGATCGGTTTTCCTGAATGGGGTAGGTAAATATTTCGAAATGATTCAAAAGCGTTTAGCTAATAAATTCACTTGAATAAAAATTCATTTTATTTCATTTCATTTCATTTTATTTCATTTCAATGATGCAGGCCTCTTTGTCCAGGTGTGATACAGTATATGTATGTATGTATGCTTATTCATCATCGTCATCGTCAGCCTATACTAGTCCACTGCTGGACATAGGCTTATTACCAACTCTGATTACAAGTTTCTTGTGTGACTCAATATATAAGTCATAGGAGCCGTATTCTATAGATATTGTGAAAGTTTAATGTTTTAACCATATAAAAATGTGTATTATTAACTTATTTGCTACTATACATTTAATAATTATAACTTCCTTTATAATTTGATTTCAGTATTTGAAAACAGTGAAAAAATGATACTTGTAATGGAGTATTGTTCTGGTGGAGAATTATATGATTACCTTAGTCAAAAGAAAGTTTTACAAGAAGATGAGGCCAGAAGGTTAGTTAGTGTAACACCAATTGTTTATTATTTTTTTATAACTTAGTCTAACAAACCTTTATTATCTCAAAGGGAAATTACCTACGAAAATAATAGATGAATAAAATATTTTTTTGGTTTGCACTGTACTGTTTTCTAATTGTAGTGAATTTTGATTTTATTTTTCCAGGTTATTCCGACAGATAGCGACTGCTGTGTACTATTGCCATATTCATAAAATTTGCCATAGAGATCTGAAATTAGAAAATGTATTACTCGACCAAACAGGTAGTGCCAAGGTGAGTAATTGTTAGTAGCGCTATAAGTTTTTATTTGACTAGTCTAGACAAGTACGAACTGGTATTCACCGTCAGCAGTAATTAGAACTACTGGACTATAATTATTTACTCAAATTTCACAATAGGATATATATAACATGGAGTTATTATTACCACTGAATTTGATTATTTTCATATCTTACGGGTAAGCACATAGTTTTCGTCTCACCTGATGTTGTGACGTTAAGGTGGAAGCGCACATCACCCGGCATCCTCAACTAGTGAGGCACTGCCATCTTATCTGGTTGCCACAACACAACAATGCTACTAACATTGATGTTATGGCGACATATTTAGATAAGATGGCAGTAGCTAGCCAGGCAAACGAGCCCTACCAGCAACCAAACCGAGTACACATACATGTGGGAGTACATGTTGGGAATCGGAACCGGGATCTCTGGGTCTGAGATCGGTGGTCTTAACCGCTAGACTACAGAGGCGGTTGATTACCCACTCGGGTAATAATTATTCTGGCATTAAAAACAGTAACTATTTTCGAAACATTTTATTGGATAATGCAGCTAGCTCCATCCGTATACATTTGCTAGTGTCTGGGGATAGTGTGCATAAATGTGGGGAACGTGCCAAAAAACTCAACGAGCAAAATACTAGTATTCGCATTGTAATAATAACACATAGACACTGATTTTATTTATTGTACGTAAATAGTTTCTGCTTAAACAGTTTAAACAGTAAAAATTTTTAATTATTAAATATTTTCTACTCAGTTCGTTTTAACCAATAAGGATAAATTTCGTTATCCTTGTTGACATAACCACGTACGAGCTTGAATTTTATGCAGTTTTACGTAATATTCATCTTAGCTTGTACGAGTAGTGTATTTTATTACCTGAGGCCGTACAATGTTTTTTATTGTGATCATTTCTTATGTCTATAATAAAGTTGTAAAGGCTTATAGTGCAGCCAACAAAAAAAAGATTTTAAAAGTATATTATATACATATGTTGTAAGATATATTTTTATAAATATATCGTACGCAGTAGGCTGTTGATTATAAGCCGTTAAACGACAGATTAACCTCACGTCTGCGAGCACTGGTCAGTGCCCTAAACAATTGAAATTCTATTGTGTCTGTATTCACAGTAGACCACAAGGCTAAGGCCTTCCTTATAATATAGACACATGGCCAGATCGGGCCATGACTCAAAACGCTGACACAGAGAGGTGGTGTTAACGAGTGCCATTTGCGACATCAATCGGCCCCTTAACTTGCCTTCCGGAGTGCTGATACACGGTATTCCATCATCGTTAGCCTATTAACGTCCCATTACAGGGCTTTAACCTTTTTACATGAAGGATAGCACATAGTAGAGAGATTGAAACTGAAGTACAGCGCGCGTGTCAACCTAATTACTGTTGACCCGTGCGCGAACTATGTTCGATTGCAATGGAATCGAACTGGGTGGCTAGTGTGAGTTTCATTCACCATTGGATCACGTTAACGAAAACGAGAATTTGTCTAGAATTTTTTGAACTCTTCTGGTAT
Source organism: Eudonia truncicolella (assembly GCA_949315975.1). Classification (NCBI taxonomy): domain Eukaryota; kingdom Metazoa; phylum Arthropoda; class Insecta; order Lepidoptera; family Crambidae; genus Eudonia; species Eudonia truncicolella. The sequence continues at coordinate 14,270,631 of OX438830.1, read as the reverse complement.
GTCGCCAGGAGGCGCTGCTTCAATGTCATACTAATTTTTGTTTTCGTAAACGTAATCGAATGAATACAAATTAATATAATGAATAATAATTCCATACTAATTTTCGTTTTCGTAAACGTAATCGAATGAATACAAATGAATATAATGAATACGGACAAAACTCACACTAGGCACCCATAAAACATCCCTACCAGTTGCTGGTCAAATACGGGTGAGGTTTACACAGCTGAATTTAAAAAAACCTGCCGTTTACTACTGGAAACACCTAAATTAACTATTCTGACGGTGGTCTTGTTGTTGCATGAACACCATTTATTAATATGACTTTTTTATTTATTTGCAGATTGCAGATTTCGGTCTGTCAAACGTTTTCAAAGAAACATCGTTACTATCAACGTTTTGCGGGTCACCTCTTTACGCGTCTCCAGAAATAGTTAAAGGAACACCTTATATAGGACCAGAGGTAATTATGTAATTCAATAATGATAATATTGTGATAATATATATTTGAAAAATGAGCAGGTCTATCAGTATTGCAAAATCTTACCGGTGATCGTGAAACAAGTACTTGAAGTACAACAAGTACAATGAAGTACTTTTAATAATTTCTGAATCAGATAATATATTAGTAATGCGATTTAAAGTCCACTATGAAAAGTTTCAAATTGCATAAATTCAGTTGATTTTTTTTTATATCTTCTAACTATTTAGATCTTTGTATTTCCCATAAGCATAGAAAGTTCATTGACATTGACATTGATGCGTAAAAATGTAACTTTTTCCGAAAGTCCGAAGTGGAAGCGCACTTCGCCCGGAATCCTCAACTACTAAAGAACTGGCTATTCTATCTTTTATTGTCGGAACACAACAACTTCGAAGTCAAAATTCGATGTTTTTTTTATAAAATCTAATATCTTCTATAGGATATTAAAATGTATCATCGTCGTCATCATCATCATCATCATCACCCTTAACACACAGCTGGACATAGGCCTCTCCAAGTGCTCTCCACTGAAAATGTATAAACGGTTTTAAATAAAAACTTCTTGATTTTTACTTTTATTTTAATGTTCAGGTGGACTGCTGGTCGCTGGGCGTACTCCTCTACACGCTGGTGTACGGCGCTATGCCGTTCGACGGCTCCAACTTCAAGCGACTCGTGCGGCAGATCAGCAACGGCGACTACTACGAGCCCAAGAATCCATCATGTGAGTTGACAGTCCATTGGTAACTTGGTAGCAACAATCGTCATCCTTTGTATAAACGTAGTCTTTTTTTTATTTATTTTCAAAATTTAAATGTTTTCTACAATTTTTTTTTATTTCTTATCAATTCAAAACTGCATAGCAATTTGTGGGCAGTAGTTCTCTTCTAGGTTTTGTATTTAAATTATTTTACATTAAACAGTTTACTTAACTTTTAATTAGCAGCTAATTATATCTACCTTTGTTATGTTACGATATCTTATTTGACTATGACATAAATGGAAAAAGAGAAAAACACTGTACCTATAATACATAAAGGAGTTGTATAACAATATAATAACACTATTAGGTTTATACTTACTTAGGTTAAGTTTAATTTTTGCATCCCCCCCGCGCCTTAGTAAGAGACGTATTTAATTCAAGAGGCTACCGTGGCGGGTCATGAACGACTCCTAAGAGTTCTCGCGATCCCGCCCAGGCGGTAGCCGGGTGCTCAAAGTTTTAATGGGTCGGCCGTAACATCGCGCTAACTCACATACTTTGCGGGGTTGAAGCTCTCGGAATGAGGCTGGTGCTAATTTTCCTAGGCTAAAAAATGGTTTAATTAATTTTTTTTATTTTATTTTATTTTATGTTTTTATTTAAGGCACAATTACAGACAACAGATAGGAAACATACTAAAATACATTTATGTACAGTTAATAAGGTATATCCGTGCCCGATTACAAAAGTGCTCAGCATACCTTTAACTTACCAAATAACAAAAGCAATTTACATTATGTTAAACAAAGTATGGTAACATAAAATTAAGTTAATAAAATATAGTTAAGTAAAATAAAATAAAATTACTAAGCTCAAAAACAAATATGCAAACACAATACCAAAACAAGTTTTAATTGGTATGTAGCATTGCCATTAGTGATCCCTTGAAGGCATGGATACCACAGCCAAAAAGGTCACAATCCGAACAGATTTCATTAAAAAAAATGACACATTCTATGCATAGGATTGTTTTGAGACACATTATTTCTAGAGAGGGGTACATAGAATAACCGCGTAGTGCGCACAGACCGAGTCGGCACTCTGAACAATGAACACAATTATTAAAACCTATAGTTACTCGCACCTTCAAAAGCAAAAAGTATTAAAGACATAAGATCCATATTTTGTAAACAATTACAACTCTACGAAAGCCTTATCTAAAATAAGAATATAGGTACCTACATAATACTATTTTTTTAGAGCTATCTACTACAATGTATCATCTTTGTATCTTACTTTCTGTAGTGTATGCGTATTAGTGCATTAAAAGAGCTGCAAATATGGAACAAAAAACATAAGATTTTTCATTTGTTACAAAATTAGCTACCTCTAAAATTTTGCTACAAAATATTCTAACGGTTATTTGTTTATATAGGAAAGCCTATTGTCACCTGTGTACTACATTTACGGGCTAATGAGATTACTAAATAATTGAACAGGGAAGGATAAATGACTTTTAAATATAACCCTACCTACATAAGGCAGTGACGCGAAATAGAAACCATAAGAAATAGAACTCTATATACTTATAGTAAGACTGAAATTCAACTCAATATGACAAGCTGTTTCCTTTAACAAGGATAAACAAACTAAGATGCCAATATAGAAGAATACATTGTACACTATTCTTTATTGCCGATTGTATTCCAAAGCAAATAGAGTCGAGTAAACTACTTGTGATCCATTCACTACGAAGTATGAGATGAAACACAATCTGAGCATTGTACGCTTTTAAACACAAACGAACCTTTAAACAATGATGATTGTTAACACATCGCATATAAGGTTTAACTCAACATGCTTGGAAATGAGGTCATTATTTTGACAACCTTCTTCGCGATAAATCGAAATTGCTGTACTGGCCAAATACACGCGAGCAGCGGCCGGCAATGTTTATATGAAAATCCATATCTGGCGTGTTATGGAAATTGGAATTGAAATAAAACGAATATTTTACTTACATGGCAAACTAACAAAGATATCCAATCGAATATTTTATTTTCAACTTCAAACTGGCTGCCAATGGTTCTTATATATATATAAAAAAAAATCTTCTAGTCCATCTTTTATTCATATTTCTATTCAGCAGATTATTCAGTTCTCCCTATCTATCCATAGGAAGGCTCGTGACCCAGCAGACATGTGACATAAAAATGAGCTGATGATAATGAGATTATTCAGGGGCCATCTCACTAAGTGGACAATTATGATGTGAAAAAAATTTGTTGAGGGTTTTATTCATAAGCTCCTTGAAAGTCCTAGGTTCAAGTCCCAGAATGGGCAAATTTAGATTTTTCAATGCATATCCTGGGTTTGTAAGAACCAACCCGCACTTGGGAAACGTGGTGAATTCTACCAATCAAATGTAGAGATGTCTTATTTTCAATAATGGAGGCGTTTGCCCATCAATGGGACAGTAATAGCTATACTTTTCATTGAAAAGTCGCAAATTAGATTCTTCTTAAGAACATTAATGCATCAATGATATTGTTTCAGCTGCATCGCCACTCATACGGGACATGCTCACAGTAGACGCGGTGAAGCGGGCAGACATAGCATATATCTGCGACCATCCGTAAGTATACTCGACAGTACGTGTTAGGGAAAGTATTTTGGAGCCTTAGGCCAGCTGCATTTTGAATGCGTTTTCGTACGAATTTGACTCTTACGAACGCTTACGGATACACACGATTCAAACCAATCATCCTCTACTATAGTAACTCGCACATAGATGTGAACTAGTCGTGCGTGACCGCGCGTATAGTTTCGACATCCGAAATCAATCCCAACTGTTAGTATTTATCATGCGTTTGTACGATTAAACGTCACGTGACTTCACTCGTCACGTCACTGGCATTCAACTAGGAAAAACGCAACCAATGTGCACGTTCAATTAGTATGTTTTATATTGTATGTTTACGTAGGATAAAAATTCGTACAAAAACGCATCCAAAACCGGTCGTTAGCTAGATCCTTGGTTGAGGCCTTTGTCCAGCAGCGAACGTCTTTTGGCTAAGATGACGATGATGATGATAATTTTGTGAATCAGGTGGGTTTGTGAAGGCATTGAGTGGACGGTGTTGGCAACAGGCCACATATAATAATATGTTAAACTTTTTTATAATATGTATTTTAATTGATTGTCAATTGTTTGGTTTTTTCTTCTGTTGGGTTTGACGTATTGTTCTGACAACCTAAAATTATATTATACTAGATGTCGCCCGCGACTTCGTTCGCGAAGATTACACTATCCCACAGGAACCTGTTACCGGGATAAAAAGTATCCTATGTCCTAGTCCACGTGATGCGCGGTCAAATAAACAGACAAACAGACAAAAATTCTAAAAACTGTTGGAACGTGTTCTGTTATCGATTCTAATCCCCAGCTAGTATCCCCAGCCAACTTTTTTTCGAATATCTTCCATGTACAGACTTTCGACCCTCTTTATATGTATTATATGTATAGATTGTTGATTCTTGTTTACATTCCTTGATTTAATAAAGTTCAGTGTCACACTCCAAGCAGTGTTAAATGTACCTCGCAACCCCAACACAATCAATACAGTCCACTATAGCTCGAGCAACAACGAAACTGCTATAGATGGCTTGTGCCAGGTGAGTGAACAAGGAATGCAGAGGTGCTGACCGACACAAACTAGACCGTACATGGTTGTTCGTTGTCGCTGTTTGTGATGAGATTGCGTGTGTTGCGGTCAGATGGGTGAACACTGGTTGTGAGACGTCGTGCCTGGAGGAGGCGGAGGTGCTGGCGGCGGAGACGCCGGTGCGGCTGGACCTGCTGCTGTCGCTGGCGCCCGCCGCGCCCGGCAACTCCAACGCCGTCATGGTGCCCGGAGAGGTCAGATTTCATCTTGTTTTTAATTTATATTGTTATTGTTGTTTATTTAAATGGAAGAAATGGATAGAGGGCTTTGCCTAGCAGTGGGACAGTGAGGGCTAATAATAATAATCGGTGGACGCCACCGAAATCATCCCGATTATCATGTCAGCGAACGGGCTAATCGCAGCCACGTTGGGATTCGGCGGCGGTTCGCTTCTAGTGAAAATGCAAAAAGCTGTGGTACTTGATACCGCGCGCATTGTCCGCCGATTTTTTTCCCTAGTGCCCTGACCCTAGTGCGACTGTGCTATTGCCGGATTTCAACGCCAATAGGCGAGAGGTATTTTGCCAATGCTGAAATAATAATAACAAAACTGACTTCGAGCTGAAAAAAAAATATAATAATTGTTATCAGCTTTTTCCTTTATCAGGTTCTGGGTGCAATTCCCAGGTCAGGCGTAGTGTGTTTCGATTTTTTGGATGCGTAGCTCTGGTTTGTGCCTGTCACTAACCCGCGTTTGACAAGCGTGAAAAATAAAGTTTATGTAACATGACGCGAGTAAGTTTATTAAATACTTAAACTTATAGTTCTTAAAAGTTTATAATGTAATTTACGCACGGCAATAATAGCAATAGAAACGTTGCGTTATTTTTTTAACCGTTAAAGAACATATTAAATTATTGTTACTTTTTCAATAATTGTTATTGTCTGTCACGAAGAGTGAAATGGGTCCCGAAGAAAGCTGTACAGACCTGACGAACTCCGCGTCGATGGCAGTGGAGCCCAGCAACTCCGCTGAGAAGAGGATCTTGGACTTAGTAGCAGGTAAGCAGGCTACACTAAAAGGGCAAAATGTTTAAAACTTTAGTTAATGTTTAGCTAGCTATAATTGAGCTGTTATGATTTCCACTATGCTACCGGTTCTCATCTACTTAACTAAGTCCAACATTGGTCTAAGAAGAACCGGCTATAAACTTAGTGATCGGATTTCTTTTATCCCTTTTACAGCGTTGAAAATTGAAATATGAAATATGAGATATTGAAATATGCTGAAAATATAATTTACATTTACCTACCTACCATTGAACTATGTACCTAATAAAAAATGTACGCCATTTGAATATAAACCTTATTCCTATACACAGAGGGTGGCGAGGACGCTATAAAACCATCTCCAACGCGCACTATAGTATCGGCGACGGACAATAAGCGAAAATTGGAGCTCGCGATGTCGGCTAGCGGGCTGCAAAGGAAAAAGGAACGTGTGGCCAGGTACAGTACAGTTTGTTATTCTTTAGCCGACGGATCCATAGTCCGTGTTAACACATCACAAGTTGGGCATTGTTGGTCAACTTGGTAGACGGTGATGTCATAACCATAATACTGATCTGGACTCGTCATCAGCCTATCAACGTCCAACTGTTATAATACGACAACAACCAACGGCATTACGTGCCTTCCGAAGCACGGTAATACTCGAGATATTTTAATTCGGTCCTACCTACCTATCTTTAAAAAAAATAAAAAATATACTATAATAAGAAATTAAACAAAAGCGCCCAAACTAGGTAATCCTGTGTTATGGGGGCTAGAAAGAATGTAACAAAATAAATGCCTTTTAACAATGTTATGTGCGTTGTTAACATCTTCGCGGACATATGCCAAATATGCCAAATAATAAGTTTACTGTCATACAGTCATTTTTTAGTCTCATTAATACGAGAATAATAATAAATAAATAATATTTTGCAAGATCGCAATGCGCCGCGCCATCAAGGAGGTCGTTTCTATTAAGCCACATATGTTGTGTTGTCTCCTGTACGGAACAATTATGTCGTCGTACCATTTTGTTGTCACCCAGCAACCAGTAGACTAGCGAGTGGGTATAGTGAGTTGAGCGTAACGATTTTAACAATGCAGTTTTGCTGCAGATGCGGCTGAAATTACGATCCATAAAAAATTGCGACCTTCACCATGCATTCTTATAGTGATAATAAAGTTTGTTATTGTTTCAGTTGCGCAAATATTGGACCGCAGGAGCCGTTGCCTGAGGAGACACCGTTAGACCCAGCCACGCCAGAGGATACGGTAAAACTACATTATTATTTTTATAATTAAATGTTGAGATAACTAATTAGTCTTTATGAACAGTAAAGTCTACTAAAACATTTCGTAATTAAGGCATATGCTAAGCACCAAAGCTTACTTTTTTCGATTACGCAAAATGCATATCTTTATGCGTTAGTAACATAGCCCATTCGGTTCCCGTTTGCACTGTCCCTACAACTACTAGCCAGCCTTAAGTTGTAACGACCTTGGGCCTCAATCCTGCTATTTAAAAACATCCCCAATTGTGTCCCATTGCCCTCATGATTTTGACACGTATGGCAGGAGAATTAAATCAAAGTTGAAAATTTTTCAGCAAGTGCAACCCACCCTCAAGTCCTCAGCCACCATCACAATAACACCATCGCCGGTGGAACTAACCAAAGATCTAACCAAGGAAATCGTCAAAGAGCCGCCTAAACAAGAAGAAGAAGTTAAGGAAAAGCAAAAACCACGCGCCGCCGTCAAGAAGAAAGTACCTCCGACCAAGACCGAGGAGAAGCTGTCACCCGAGAAACAGGAAGAGGCGAAGGTAATAACAAAATATTCTATACTTAACACAACTTACAAATAAATAACGTTATTTTAACTCCTAATGTGGGGAATTAATCAAACAGTCAGTATGTTGTCTATAGCGTCGTGAGCTAAGCTTGTAAATAAATAAATAGCCTATATACTGTCCCACTGCTGAGCAAATACCTCCATCATTGACATCAAGTCATCACTACAACTGATGGGTATTGGCTTTAATAACCACGCTTGCCAAATACGGGTTGGTGATCACAAACCCGGGCTATGCATCGAAAAACACATTGACCGACCTGGGGAATTGGACCCGGGACTTTTGAGAATCGGGCTAACTAATTATGGCTAATGCTGTTAAGTATGTGCGTCAGCTGGAAGCAGCGAGTGGGTGTGCTCTAGATATAAAGTCCGAGCTGAAACTACAGTTATCATATAAATGAGCTTACTTTGAAGCTTGGAGCCTTAACATGAGCCCTTAAAGCACTATTTGTGAGCTTGTTAAAATGAGACCTGTTGTAGTGGTGTATGTACACACGCCTGCACATCTACTTACCACAAACTACAAAAACACAAATGTTGAAAAAATTTCCACGAGCAGGATTTGAACCTGCACCCTTCTGACATACCGGGTCAGGTGCTCTTCTAATTGAGCTATCGTGGTTCTAACCAGCCCGCCGAAAAATTATTCAACACTATTTACTTTTTACTTTGAAAGCCAAAGGCACCCATTCAATGTTAACTACCGTCATTAACACCCGATCATAATATTTTTACAAATACTAAAGATCAGTTAAGAAGTACGATAGCTCAATTGGAAGAGCACCTAACCCGGTATGTCAGAAAGGTGCAGGTTCAAATCCTGCTCGTGGAAATTTTTTCAACATTTGTGTTTTTGTAATTTGTTTCGCAACAAAATTTGCGTTAAAATAATATAAACAAAACAAAAACATTTTACCACAAACTGTCAAATTTCCTCAATAGACTTTGAACTTTAGCACTTAGCTATATGGTTGAAAATGTTTTGAAGAAATTTGACAGTTTTGGATAGGTCGATGTGCAGGCGTCTGTACACGCGGGACGCGTGATTATACTGAATGAAAGAGGCAAGAAGTGACTGCGCTGGGTTCTGGAGCGTTCAAGCTGGAATCTCCATAATAATCACTGAATCTTTGTTACTAATATCTCATCTCATTAATATGTCTCGATAACGGTTGTAGCAATTTAAAACCCTTGTCAACCATAATTACCATTTTCGTTTTAAACATAACAGAATGGTACGCGAGAAAAAGAATATATTGAATCCCTACAGTAATCTCATCATTATTTTATATTATTGCTATGAACGATGTTAATTTATTATGGCTCTTTTATGACAACTTTTATATGTATTTGTTTGTTTAATCTTGTATCTTTATATATGTTACCTATTTATCAAGTTCTCAACAATTAATTAGTTAATTATTTAATTAACGCATGACAAATCTTAACAAGTTGAGATTTTTTTGGGACTATATGCGCGTACATGGTCAACTAGTACGCACCCAGTGTGCGAGTTATAATAGTAGTCTGACGATCGAGCGAGATGTATCGTGGGTATTCTTAGGGAGCGCGCTCACTGTGAAGTCGCGGCTCCGTTGAGGTGCGGGTACGAAACGGAATAACAAAAGGGCAGCGGCGTTGCGGCGCGGGCGCACCTCGACGCCGCCGCGACTCTGCCTTTACTCGAATACATCTATGTAATCTTAAAGAAAACATAGATTCGGCGTGCCGCTTGTTTGCCTGCACGTAAAATAAGGAGACTGCAGGAGGTCAGCTTCATATATACAGCGCTCCAGCAACGCGCACGTGCAACACGTGTGTGGGGACCGTAGCACTGTAGCAGCTACGTAGCCGTAGTAAATGCTGATAAAGCTAAAACTACGGCCGCACGCGAGATTCGCTATTGTGCCCGCCAGCCATCTTGCGCGCCTCAGATATAGAACATATACTTTTGGATCCGCGAAATATACCTGGTACAGATCTGACATGAGTTTATATTTCCAGCCTAGTAGCAACCTTTGTTTGGAGTCTGGCTTAACCAGCGATCGCCCAAACGTGCAAGTCGTGCAAACACAATCCGTGCAAGGGGTCTATGTGTGCGTTGCTCGAGCGTGGTATGTATTAACCCATTCCCTGTCCCATGAATCACATATGGTACATAACAATTGAAAACCAATTGTTATAATTCTTGGACAGCGAACCTGTTAAGCTTGTCTTCTGGGTCTCCTTATATTGTGACCTGCACCACGACGCTGACTCGACTCCTGAACGTGTGAACGCGCTTCCTTACGTGTTCGTACGAAAACGCATCCAAAGTGTGATTCATCATCATCATCATCATCATCATCAGCTCATTTTTATGTCCCCACTGCTGGGGCACGAACCTTCCTTATGGATGGATAGAGAGAACGGGCCATAAACCACCACGCTGGCCCAGTGCGTATTGGTGGTTGTTAACGACTGCTAACGCAGCCGGGACCAACGGCTTAACGTGCCTTCCGAAGCTCGAGATTATAAATGTTTGGTCACCCATCCGCGGACCGGGCGCGTTAACCACTGCGCCATAGAGATCCTCAGTGTGATTGGACTTCCATATTTAACGGTAAAGTATAAACAGTGTGTGTTTTTCGGTTCAGGCTGAAGAGACGAAGCCGAGCGCGGTGTCGTCGGCGGCGGAGCAGCTGACGTCGCTGTCGCTGTCGGCCGCCGTCCCCGCGTCGCCCGCCAAACCCAAGAAGCTCTCTATACCAGGTATTTGCTTTAAAATTATGAACCAGCTATCAATATAAACGACTAACAAGATAAATTTGACGACCTCCGTGGCTGAGTGGCTTGCACGCCGGACTTCGGCGGCGCTGACTCTGAGGTCGCGAGTTCGATTCCCGGTCGGGTCAATGTCGAAAACGAACTTTTCGATGTGTCGGGTCTGCGTGGTTGTGGTATTATCATTGTTTCTGATTTCCATAATACGAGTGATTTAGCTACTTACTTGGGATCAGAACAATGTATGTGATGTTGTCTAATAAAAAAATAAAAAAACAAGCACAATTTGTACACAACTGTACAAATATTAAATTTGTTAAACAATCACAACAATACGTACCACACATAACAAAAATCAACTATATTTTAGGTAGTTAAAGTGCAATTTCATTTGTTCTAAAACTGCAATAAAAATTGTACCTTTTTGTAATATCTTCAGATATTTTAACGACATACAGTAAGAGCATAATTATGTTGTAATTGTTCTCATATGTTATCGCTTGCCGCTAGAACTACGTGAATAACGTGCCACCTGTGAATTGCTGCAAACGTGTCGACAGAACTTATTGAATACTTTTCTGGGTCAGATTTTTTTGTCGATTTGTCCATAGTAGACTCGTGACTGTATTTAGTGCAAAGTCTTCGCTGAGCCTACAAATATATTAATGAATTGGAAGTCATTTTTAATTATATATTTTATTTTTTATCAACAGGCGGTAATGTCGGTAACTTCAAAGATCAGTTCGAAAGACGTGCATCGTTAACATCTGGCCAGGAGACAAAACGGCCAGCGGCTGCGGCTAAAACAGGTTTGCACAACAGGCACAAACAATTGCTATAACTGCTATAAAATAGACTAGGGAGACAAAGGAGTACAGACAAGATTTCTAGTAAGACAAGACAAGTAGTAATTCTAAGATATCTCATAAAAGGGAGCTTTAAATAGATGCCTAAGCAGTAGTGCAAAAGTCAAAAGCAGAATTACATGGCACAATATGGAGGAAACCTACGAAATAGATAGACATATAAAGCCGTTGGTTCCATATGGTTAAAAAGTAATCTTGGAATTTTTATTTGTTTAGAGAAACTTGTACGACACATCCCTCTACTATTCTAGTTGCTAATTTTACAATTTGAATCTTGTGTACCACCAAATAGTGGTTATTATAACAATTTGTGTAGAAGCGGCCACGAAGCCCCGCGCCGGGTTCTCAGCGTCGAAAATCGCTAAACCAAAGGCGCAAAGCGAGGAGCGCGACCTCACGCCTAAAGAAACGGGCTCCGTGCGCCTGCAGCAGATCGGCATCGAGCCGGCGCCGGTAAGACCTATTCATACTGCTTTGTATAATGCTTTTATATGTTTTCAGCAATTTCAGAAGAAAATATATTGTTTTTGCAAATACGCTTGCACTGAACAGCCGAGCAAAGAGTTACCTACAACTTATTTACTGCAATTACTTTATAATGAACAACCGTTTAACTCGTGATTCCATTCACCAACATCATCCTCAAGTGTACTTAGTCAAACTGGCCCGTACAGATACCTTGGTTGATCGCACCACTGATTTTAAGCGTCCTTGGTGTCTGGCGCTTTTCGTATTACCTAAATGGTTGGTAGTTGGTGCCAATAAAATGTAATCACCAGATGAATGGCCCAATCAAAATATCTCGAGCTCCTCTCTTCCGAAGAAAGCATGTTAAGCCGCTGCTATCGCTCGATTCTGTAAGATAGCAGTTGTTAAATCCACCAATCCACCTTGTGCAACGTATCATTTATTCAGTTTAGGCTACAAGTAGCTCTTGTGAATGTCAATATGCCATCGGTTCGTAAGTGTACTCTGGGTGGAAGATCTTGTACTGAGAAGAACCGAAGACAAGAAAGCAAGTGTCCAGCTCTTTTCTCCCTTACAGCGTCAAAAATATTGGAAAATGCCCTATCATAGCAGGACACATACACATAACACTACTACAAATAAACACAAAAAATATAGAAGACAACCACAACATGTAAAAAAGAAACTAAGTTAACAAATTTACTTTTCTTTACTTGTTCATGTGAGAAGACATGGACCCAGTAGTCGAACGTTTATAGGCTGATGATGTTGATGATGAGTGATGGCTTTGACCCCAGACGCCGGTGGAGGAGAGCCGCGGCGGCGTGAAGAAGACTGAGAGCGAGCCCGCGCACGCCAGCGGGCCCGCCGACCCGGCCTGCCTGCTGCAGGACGCTAGGAGGTACCACATTTTACTTTCTTCTTTAATCGCCGTGGTGGTCACCGGTGACCGACAAACAATAAATTTTCTATTGTGTCTGGTTTTGCGGTAGTCAACGTGTCCGCCGGGTGCGCCGTCCGTATGTGACAAATGTCATATATTATATTTTATTTGAAATGTCTCGTCCATATTTATTTGATGCCGCGCAGTCATACTAATTTTGTATGGGGAATTTAACGTGTTAATTTGAAAAATAATAATTTAAAAAACCACTGGATAAATCGAAAATGTGAGACGAAAGATTTGTAGTTTAGACCGTTGGTGATTGTTTAGACAAAATCAGAGGTACAATAATTTAGATAACCTATAAGATATCAACTAAACGCCGCCACTCGTTTTCATGAAAATGATATTGTAGAAAAAACTGTAGTGTGTTATGAATTTATGGATCGGACTAATTGTAAACACGTGCACTTTGATACTAAACACATATTTTGTTTATTTAATACGATAGTATTTTCAATTATATCAATTTAACCGTGACTGCATTTTTGGCATTTTTTGGTCGCCGCACCCTTAATAAGTATCATATTGTATTGTAAGTCACTATACGAATCTATTCGCATTTACATAACGTGTGTTGTCAACGACCTACAGGTTGGTCTTTGGTAAAAGCGAGAAGTCAAAGTAAAGTCAGTCTTTATGTGGACCATGTACCCTGCAACATGTCGAAACGTTAAGATAAAATAATGTGTAAAGTAAATACCTATATTTTAGTTGTATACTCACAAAACACTTGTCTAGACTGCATTTAGACATGTACAGACGCCTGCACATGAACCTGTCCAAAACTGTCAAATTTTTTCAATACATTTTCAATCATTATTAATATATAAAGTTCAAAGTCTATTGATGAAATTTGGTAGTTTGGGGTAGTCCGATGTGTAGGCCTGTGTACCTAGTGCTGGTTTTGTCAGTTAAATTCAAAATTCAAAATCATTTATTCAGTTTAGGCTACAATAGCACTTATGAACGTCAATATGCCATCTCATAAATATAAACTTTACACTAAAAATACTGTGTTAATAATAATAATAATAATATATTCTATGAAAAAGCGTAGCTGCTCGATTGCAAAGTTTACTCCAACAACAAAATGAAATATGTAACATAATTTAAATTCAATTCAAATTCAAAACATTTTATTCAATGTGTTAGTACAATTGCTTAAGACTATGTTAGTAAGTTAATTATGCTGTATTAGGTATATGTAACTTGATTATTTACTGAGGAACTCTCATCCACTACTTCAGACATCACGCGCACGCAATGTCTCCTCAAAGGTGCACGCGGATCATTTGCCACTGCTTTCAGGATGCTGTTGTCGCCCCCTCTCGTCCTTCTCATTAATGAGGCCACTTTTTTACGAACTACAGCGTGGAAACCGTGCGTTCTGATCTGCGCAAACATTCCAGAGGCGCTATAAAAGCGAGGGAGGGACAACATCATCCTGAAAATATTATTATATTGGACACGTAGGGTGCTGAGCGACTTCTGAGTATACCTTGTCGATAGATCCGCCGTGTAAAGATCTTGACAATAATACTTAAAGAGTGTTATTCTGACTTGGTCAGAACATCGGGCAAATCTACGGACCAGCATGTTACCTGTAGTCGCCAACGCCCTACGCTCCTTTTCTATATCTACATCATCGTTAAGGTCGTCGGTAAGGATATAGGCCCTAGGTATTTAAATTGGTAAACCCTTTTTAAGTTTAGCCCATTCAATGTTAGTTGCGGGTATACTGAGCATTTACCGGCGGCCTTAAAGATAATGTATTCACTTTTGTTTACATTGTAAACAAGACCATGTGACACAGCGTAGGCCTCACATATTTTGAATAGCTCTCCGATAGAACTCGCAGTGGGGCCCAGCAGCACCATGTCATCCGTGTAGCTGATACTATTGACACTAACACCATCCACCCGGCAACCGACACGCGCCCTGCTAAGCTCCACCGCGAGGTCATTCATGTACAGGTTGAAGAGCTTCGGTGACGTCAACCCTCACCCCGCACTCCATCCTGTACGGCTCAGAGAAACTATCAGACCATTTTACAACGTCGGTCTGGTTTCCATACCAGTACCGAAACACATTTATTATTTCCACCAGTATACTCCTGCCCTCCATCTTTCTCCATAGCACATCATAGGATACGAGATCGAAGGCCTTGGACAAGTCCAGAAAGCAGGCGTAGACCGGTGTCCTTCGGTCTGTGTAATATTGGACAGTATGCTTGAGGCTCAGTATTGTGCTTTCTGTGGAGAGTCCCGGCTGAAACCCAAACGCGTCATGAATATTTAGGTACTTTTTCAAGCAGGAGTCAAGCAGACTGTCCAATATCTTGGCTACCATTGTAGCGAGCGAGATTGGGCGATAATTCCCCATATTTGAAACATCTCCTGTCCTGTTCTTCACCATGGGCACAACAGTAGTCTTCATTAGATCAGCAGGCAAATATGAGTGGCTGATGCACATATTGAAGAAAAGGGACAGGGCCCTCGGCAGGTGTTCACCCGCATATTTCAGGTGCTCGATACTAAGCCCATCATGCCCCGGAGATTTACCTCTGCTCATTCTTTTAATTATAGTTTTTACCTCCTTAGCTGAAAATCTGAACAGTGGCTCCCCCTGTGCACGACAGGGCTCAGGCTCGAGCATTGCGGCAGATTGACCCAGTGGAGACCGCACCTTAAAATGTTCCCTAAACAAGTTTGCGATGTCCCCTGGAGCACTCTTACCACTAACACTCGCTGGTAGGCTAGGCTTCAGATACAATTTCCTGGTAGCTTTCCAGAAAGTTCCGAAATTTTTATCCGCCCTAAGACTTGCTATTTTGTCAATTTTCAGTTGTTCCTGGTTTTTTATGCACCATTTTAGTCGGCCTTTTTAAATTTTACGAGATTCGTACATTTGCTCGTATACTATACCCGAAGCTGGTCGACCATGTGATACCCATACTTGGAACTTATGTCTGGCCTCTTGATGAGCTTCCCGTACGTGTACGTTCCACCCACAACACACTTTATTCTTCCGTGCTTTGTTTCGTATTTTTGTTTAGTCTGAATAGCAGCGTTTCTTAAAGTATTAATTATTTGATCATAGAAATTATCCAGAATACCCCTATGACCAACCGACGCGCATGATCCATGGCTGCAGTCCACAAACTCTGAAGGGAAATCAATATCCCGCAGGCCCTTGTGATATAAATTACGGTACCTGTTTATCTGGTTCTCATCTCTTTCCCCCCAGACCACTGCATTGCACTGCTGACCTTGAAACACCCGCTTAGGCCTCGCTATACTCAAGTTACACTCTACATAAATATGCAGATGATCTGATATAAATACATCCTCTATAGTTCCTACCTTAGTAATAGTTTGCCAAGCCGAAAGGGAAGCAATGTGATCCAGCCAGGACCTTGTTTTATGATGTGGATCAATGTACGTATATGAGTCTGACAACAGAGTTTTTACGTCAGCACAAATAATGTGTTGGTTACAGAAGTCTTCAGAACTCGATGGCGAAACTGGCCGAGGAGAAGGCGGGCGAAGAGAACCGCAGGCGCGCGGCTCGCGATATCATCACCACTGCCATACGCACAGGTATGTCATATTTCCATACTATAATTATAGGGAACGTTCGATGTATGAAACAGGCCTCCAACAAGGTACACATACGATCGGTCGCGGGTAGCCGCTGGATGCGAGCACCACAAAACCGGTCGTTGTAGAGGACCTTGGGGGAGGCCTTTGTCCAGCAGTGACGTCTTTTGGCTGAGATGATGAGACGCATAACTAGTGTAGTGTCGTAAATAATTGTGTATTAAAAGTAATATAAATATTAGTTTAAGCTCTGCACGTAGCTGCTTAAAAAGGTGTCTTTAGTGTCCTTAACGTAAGTATGGCTTGTTATGGTGTCATTTCGTGAGTTTTCCTGTTTACCATAACGCAGTGTAGTAGATCAAAAAATACAAAATATATAATCTATTCAAGACGTTTGGATTTTTGGCTTGCCTGACTTACTGACAGACTTAAAAGTAGACATTTGCTGAGTTCACATTATATCATTAGCACTGACGTTAATAAATTACTCGTTTTAAATTAGCGCCATTTTAATTTTAATTTTTTGTTAACAAAAATGTTGTGCAAAAACAGTTTGTCAGTTTGTCAGCTGCCTTTTAAGGTAGCTCGTCGCCCGCGTTTACTTTCGCGCGATTAAGTAGATGATACATACTTAAAAAGCATAGTTTTTTTTTGTTAGTGATAAACGTTTGTCCTCCAGGCAAGCCGCCGGTCCCGTACGGGCGCTCGTCGTCGGCGGGCGTGGCGGCGCTAGCGTCGCCCCCGTCCCCCGCGTCCCCCGGCACCCCGGCGTCCCCCGCGTCCCCCGCCGCCGCGCCCTCCCGCGTGTTCCGCACGGAAGCGTTGCACCGAGTGCAAGACCACCGCCCCAGGTAAGTCAGTAAGCCACCTAGCAGCTGTGACGGTCAACAACAAATGCAAAGTCAGTGTCAAAGTGATTTGAGCGTTCAAATCCTTCAAATACCAAATATACAAATGACAAAAACTTGTTCGGGTACACTGAAGATTGAAGTTTGAGAACAAATGAAATTGCACCTTAGTATAATGTGATAAGGTTGATGTTTGTCTATTGTTTATTTTGTGTACTATAGGGATGGTGACGACGGAAGTAGTTTATTAATATACCACGAACGGAACGAGAGAAATCTACAGTTTTTTCGTTATATTTAGGTGGCATACATAGTTGGGAAAGCTAGTGGATTATATGGATTAACCTGACAAAGGTTCTTGGCGGGAAAGTGAAGAGTCATGTCTGCGGTTTTGTTTTATTTTCTAAAATTTGTGTTATGTCGAATATTAATGTGAAATAATGGTGGATTATTAACCGTTAATTGTTCGTGAGTGTGCATGAGTATTGGCAAATGAAATAAAACAGTGCAACGTCACTTTTCAAATTCTCTCAAGAAGTCTGCGTGAGGACTTAGTAAAGCCCCACATCTTTACTGAGATACTCGAGGGGTTGGGGGTATATCATTTCTCACTTCATTTCATTCATCATCATCATATTGTATATTTATGTATTACTTGTAAGAAAAATTACTTTGACACTGGCTAAATGTGCTAATCGCACGAAGCCATCAACTAAAAGAAAGAAAGAACCTGACAAAAATATTAGACCTAATATAAAATGTTGTCATGCCAGTTATTACTAAATGTTATCCACGTTTCCAACACAGAGGCGTATCTGTGGAGCGTATCATCCCCATCCACGTGGCGGAGGAGTCCCCCACCTCCCCCCCGCCGCAGCCCACGCAACCGCTCACGCCCACGCAACCGCCCACGCCCACGCTGACCAAGCAATCGCCCAGAGTTAGCCACACACCGCTCAGGTAAGCTTTTTGTAGCATATGATGAACAGATAGGTCCTAAAGTCCTAAGTATCAACGCAAAGCCAGTAACGAAAATGACAGGCCGGTTTGAAAGAATCAATATTTTCATGAATAATTTAATTGTTAAAAAAATCCAAGTAAGAAACCTTAATTAATGATATGAAATTTCATTATATGCAAAATTAAATAACATAGTTATAGTATAGTATCTGTAAACTGTGTATTGCCGTGCGATGTTGACCAGGCACATATTGTAAATAATTATGTAAATTAAAGGCGAGTAAAATTCGTAAAAAAAGTGTTTTCATTTCAATGTGTAGTGTTCGCGAAAACTTTATAAATCAATTAATATATTGTATGATGTGTAACAATTTATTTTACCAAACGCTAGGCGCTTGGTGTCAAACGAGTCTAGTGCCAGCGAAGCGTGCTCCAGCCCCGGCGAGCCCATCAAGAAGTCGGCGCGCGAGTTCATCATCCCCATCGCGGTGGAGGGCAAGGGCTACGTCACGCCGCGCCAGCGCAGCCTCGAGCCCGACGCCGCCCGCCTGCAGCGCGGGCCCAGGCCGAGGCGCATCAGGTATCTACAACGTGTTTGATAATATATATATAAATATTTTTATATTAAAAGGAGGCAAACGAGCAGGCGGGTCACCTGATGGAAAGTAATCACCGCCGCCCATGGACCAAACGCAAAACCAAAGTAATCACAGATGCGTTGCCGGCCTCGAGGTAGGAGTTGGATCTCGAGGAGGAAGTAGAAATTGGGAGGGGGGAGGGGTGAGAGATGGGCCTCCGGTACTTTCACTCACCGGACGAAACAACAGCAACGAGTGCCATTGGTTCACGCCGTTATTCTGTGAGAGGGTGGTATTACGGCGGGCGTGCCGGCCCATTTCGTGCTGCAACGCAGCGTGGCTCTACCACTCAGAAAACTACTACTAGCCGACACTACGACTAGTATAATCACAAATATGGCATTTAGGGTACAATAAATAGAACCCCGGAAAATTATAAACATACCTGAAAATATAGTCGAGATATTGAAGTTTTTTGTTACTAAGTACAATTGCAAAGTTACAAACAATTTGAGTTTTTTAATGGAAAGTAAATCTTCGTAAATATAATTTTGCATATTATCACCGTGTTCTTTATACTTTTTTTTTTGCATGTCTATATTTCGGAATTATACACCTATACCAATCATCCTGTATATTATTGATATTGCGACAAAAGGTCAAACAAGTAGTGCTCACCAATATGATGCGTTAAAATAAATATATCAAGTAAAAGGTTTTCTAAAGGAAATGGCGTCACGCACTAGTGCGTGTCCCTGTTGCCTACAAGAATAACAAGCTGGTGTACGAGTAACAAACAATTACTTCATTAAATGAATATAGTTAATTTCGAAGATGAATCAAATAATGGAATGTCATACGCGTTTGATTATAAACTATATTTGTTTAATATTTAACTAAAGTGAATGTTATATTTTACAGTAGCCTAGTTAGCGGTGGTGAATCAGAAGAAGAAGAGGATACGCACATGCATAGATTGAGGTACGTATTTTCGACTTTACAATAGGATAATGGAGAATATCATTGATTGAAAAATTATATAAAGCTACGATCTCAGATAGGACTCAATTCAGCTGCTCCATCATAGCTATTTAGAATGAATTGGTTTTGTCTGTATATTATTTTAGCTGATTTCGCTTAAACGTTAATATGTTTTTAACTATTCAGCATTCATATACTTAGATCAATTTTATAGTGAGTTATACAAAACAGTATCAACTAAGCAATAGACAACTAACATACTACATCGTTTCAGGTCGTCGCGAGCGGCGCGCGCCGAGTCGGTGAGCTCGGGCGAGGAGGACGAAGAAGATGAGGGCTTCCACCTTCTCACCGCTGAGAATCTGTTCTCCACGCTGCTGCACCGGGTAAGCGTACACATCTACATGCAGGCACGCATGCCCACACAAAAATCACACGGCTTGAGGGAGACCCTTTATGTTTCTCGCCGCCCCCAAACAAGCCTGGTGAAGCTGGAAATGCCGTCTGAAGCAATCAGCAATCTCTCTCAAAAAAAAAAAGTTTATATATACCAAGAATCACACAAATGCGTAACATAGCATTTTATACTTTAATGCAAATGTACAAACCTACGGTTGTATAGGATTGAAAATTAATTTAAAAAAACTGTCATTTTCGGATATTTACTTTAATTTGCAGCCATTGTTTTTCTCTTTATTTGGGTACAGTTATTATTTGTAGTAACTGTGACAAAATATGGAGAGGTTTACATATTGATCTTAGAATTTAGATTTACAGACAATCTGACAACGATTGCAAAATAAATACTAATAGTTAAAAATATGGGTACACTTGTAAATAAAACATTAACTGTTCGCAAAGATAGAGATTGTCATCATCATTAGACTACAAAGTTCCACTGTGGATTGTTCTGTAGTGTGGCTTTTTCAAAGGATCGCGATACAGATATTTTAAATATGAGGTCCATTCCGCTTGTCCCCAGGTCCGTGCTCTGACGAACCGCCTCAACGGCGAAGAAGGCCCCGGGTTCCCGCAGCACTCGCACTCGCTATTTAACAACTTGCAGTCTCCGTTCTTCAACAGGTAACTCTCGGCACACGGCGCTAGTTTGGCTTCATAATACACACTATATCATTGACTAAGTAGGATTAATAAAAGCACAAGGCTGTAAGAATAAAACTTTTCAAACTACCATGGGCCCTTTTATTAAAATATTATTATTAGTAACGGGTTTATACCATGTTTTTAGTTGTAGTGAGTATCCGACATTTCGGCACAACTGCATCAGAACCGTGTTATAATTCTGTTAATTATAATTATTCTATGGCTTTATGAAGTTTGTAACTAGAGTGGATTCTTATATAATTTCTTTTAGAGTCTGAGTCACTTTTATTTTTTAACATTAGTAAACCTAATATTTTTGATTAAACTAAAAACAAGTCTAGGCCAAAATACGATTTGTTAAGGTGGAGTGGAACTCAGACCCCTTCGGTTAGAGCTTCACATGAGCCAGTTCTAATTTTTATTACTTTTTCATACTACCTTTTTTTCTTTCTTATTCATTAAAACTACATCTAAAGGTTTTTCTTAATGATACTTCCATTGTTGATACTAGTACGACGTTTAATTATAACATAATAAATTTAATTATACGCATGTAATTTTCAATTTTCTTGAATTGTCATCCAACTAAAATATTAATATGTTAATTTTGTGCATGCAGCCCGCACTTACCACGAAGGCACCTATTGTAAGTATTACTTTATTTACTTTTTATATTTATTTGTTTTTCGTCTCTAATTCTTTGTTACATACATATTAACAATGACAGTAAGGTCTAAGTGTCATTTAGTATGTCTTTTGAGCAACCATACAATGACGTCATAGAACAACATATGTGTATAAACATCCGTAAACCTAACCACCTTTTGTTACCGGCTAGGAACACTGCAATCAATTGCAAACCGCTATTTAATTTTCATATTATTAACCTATCTACATCTATATCTGTTTCCAGTTAAAGCAATTTAACCGAATACTGTAATTTGTAATGGTGTTCCATAACGGTGACATAAAGTGTATAGTTTTCCCCAGTGCCTATAGGCCGACAAATTAGTGCTCGACCTTACGAAAGTGTGACCAGACGTGTGATAAGGCTGAAACAAGGTTCTCTAGGTGTTCATATTTCAGAGTAAATTGTAATTGCTACAAAGATTTTTATACTATACTAGCTGACCCGGCAAACGTTGTTTTGCCATATATATTATATATATATACATATATATATTCTAGGGAATTTTTAGTGTGGAAAAAAAAAATTAGGGGTTGGTAATAGAAGGGTGGAAGTTTAGGGTCTGCCAACAATATCATCAAGCCGCCAAAGATGTTGTAATTTCGCCGAAGATCCTTCAGTGTGAAATTAAGTGCTTCAAGTGATTTCTTATGTGCCATTGTGCACTCATCCCAAACAATGAGCTTGCATTGCATCAACAATTTTCTCATTGCACTGGATCGGGAAATATTGCATGTTGGAGTATCAATTGTGTTTAAATTGAGTGGCAACTTAAGCGCAGAATGTGCAGTACGACCGCCATCTAGAAGTCGCCGCAATTCCAGATGATGCTAACGCCAAAGCTATGTCACATCTTGATCGAATAGTGGCCAAAATCAATGAAATGACAAATGTTTTCCCTGTTCCTCCAGGTGCGTCCAGGAAGAATAGACCACCAGTATTATTGTCCACCGCTTGCATTAATGTTTCGTATACTTGTTTTTGCTGTTCATTCAGCAACGGCACATTATTTCGAACGAATTCCTGCAATGTATCAACATTGTATTGCAGCTCTCGATTTAATTCTTGGTTGAATGCATCGTGCATCGATCGATTTGGCGCAATCATTCCTACTTCAATCAGTAGTTTGTTTGCAATAGTCAAGCATTGATCCTCAATCAGAATCAATCCTTCATTGTTTTATCGGTTATTTGGATGTCAGGATTATTCGTTTGAATGCGCAAGCGATGCAAGATATCTTCACATATGTCGTCTTTGTATTTGTTCCATAACTGAATTGGTTGTGAAGGAAAACATGTGGTGATGATAATTGCGAACAGCGTTCGTATTTGGTACGCATTTGATGAAACAACTGAATCCGCAAGTGTTAAATCCCAATGAGAATCGTTCTCCAGCAAACCCAATAGTTGACATGCTTCTCGATATGTTTGGCATTGGTGGCCATTCACAGTTTTCAAATGCGCAAATGATTTTGGTCCACGTACATTTACCAACAGCAGTCGCAAATAAAAACATTCATCATATCCAGGATGAACAGTATACATGCGATCTAGTGCATCAGTGGAAAACGCCAATCTGGAACTGGGGTTCCTTGTTTGCGACGTTGGAATTTCTTTGTTGATTGATTCCAAGTGTAAAACTTGGGCATTTCAACGTACATCAGCGTCGCTGCGAATGGATCTGCTTCACACATTGCAAAGAAGCTAGTCAATGTTGTCGATGGTGGTCTCTCAGCTCGTTGTGCCGCATTAGCCTCAGTGAAGCTAACTCTTTGGCCATTTTCCAAATGCACTGCTAAATGTACAACTGTGGGATATCTTTCATGAATTTGAAATGACGATAATCGCCACAGTGCTTCATTAGTACTGACGTATCTGCCCATTTGGAAGTTGCTGATTTCGTCATTCGCATTTTCCGACGCAATACCAAACACAGCCATGTCGCTGCCTTTTGTGACGTACTTGCACAAATATTTGATTGATTTGGCCGAATGACAACTCTCAACGTTTGCATGTGTTTCGAAAATTCGTGATAGCAGCGGGCAATATGGTACAATGAATTCATTTCCGATCTCAATCTCTTGATTTTGAACTTTAACTTTGATAGTTCGACAGTTCGAAAGCCATAAAATATTGGTTTGTAGTACATGCTATGTATCAGAGATGGCGCTGTATGTTAAAAAAGATTCTGTATGTGAAAAAAGATTTTCCCGCTTTTCTGTTGAAATTTTTCCTGAATTTTCTTTGCTATAAACCTCACGGAGCCCGAGACCTTTCCAACGAATGCAAAACCATGGAAATCGGTTCGTGCGTTCTGGAGTTATAGCGTCAGGAAGGAAAACCCGACTTATTTTTATATAGTAGATTGTATTGTTAACTTTTTTATACTGTCCTTGCGTAAAGGACCACGGACCCTGTGTAAAGGGTTCTAAACGTCAGAATAATACTGAAATCTTAAATATAGAGTAGTAGATAATAAATGAGTAGATGCGTATAATTTCTTTAATCTTATATCTTTAAACGAGCAATTCTTATATATATATAATCTGAATCTCGGAAACGGCTCCAACGATTTCATGAAATTTAGTATGCAGGAGGTTTCGGGGCGATAAATCGATCTAGCTAGGTTTCATTTTTAGAAAATTACAAAAAAAAATACCGGTTATCCAGGTACTTTAATTATACAATTAAAAGTTAGATTAGTTCTGGATTTTGTATTGTACAACTTGATCTGAAGTACTACCGTACTACCATACTACACTTTTTAACCGATCTCCACATCTTTTGAAAAACTATTATTTCAGTTCAGTCTCGTCCGATCCTTCTCCCCTCTTGTATAATTTTCTACCAACAGTAGACTTGCTTGTGATACCTCAACACATAATTAAGCCGTCATGAGTATGACGTTAGAGGTCAGCAGGTCGATTACGAATTTGTCGGACTATAATGTGTTAATTTGTGTTTTACATGCAGCACTCATAGACATGTGGAAAACAAAAGAAGTGTCTCGGAAAAGTGAGTCTTGTCCTATCTATCTATAAAAAATACAAACTAAGTAAGTAACTAATTTCCAGTCGATAATATTTAGATGTTTTTTGTAAAGGAGCTCTTTTTAGTACATCTTTATTCAGTGATAATTATCTAGTCAATTATATATTTTTACCCCCTTATTCATAAAAACTATTTAAGTATTAAAATGTTTTTAATTTGTTTATATAATTTTTAACGCAAATTTTGTTTCGAAACAAATTACAAAAACACAATGTTGAAAAAATTTCCACGAGCAGGAACCTGCTTAGACACCCTTAGTTGTTATAGTTTTAAATAGTTTGTTATTTCTCAAAGATATACAAATGCTCTCACTGTATACAAAATTTATAAGCAAATCTTTTCGTGGTTAAAGCAAATACTAATAGACGTCAGTAGAATGAAACGTTTATTCGACTTTATTTACGCGATTAATTTATTCCCTTGACATAAGGTCGAAAATAAATATAAATTGCGCACCAATGTTAATTATAACACTTACATTTCCAGCCGCGACGGGTGGGGTGCGCGCGATCTGCACGCGAACTTCGACTCTATGTTCAACAAGCCGCGCCCGCTGCCGAGAGGTGAGTCGCACGCGCCGCCGTAGATGCCTAGGGAAACGTTGCCACTATCACACGCACCGCCTCGCCCGCACACCGCTACACGACTGGTCATTACATACAGTACTCTATAGCTTCACCGTTACAGGTGCTTTTTGATTGGATATATTGGGTCCTTACCTATGAAATTGACGTTTTTTTCTCACTTATAAATAGGTGTATTACTTCTAAAAGTCAATACCGGTTGTTAATATTATTATACACTTTTAATTATGACTATGTTACTTAGGCTTCAGTAATAACATTGATATTCATTTTGTGTCTTTATTGCCCAATATTTTTTTTTATTTACTTTTTTTTTGTTTGCGGAATTGACCTTTTGTTTAATTGTAGCTTTGAAGGGACTTGATTTTTTTATTTTTAATGTCTACTATATTTAGCTAGTGAGACAAACACACTAATCTACAATTTTTATAGTGTTGACATAAATAGATGTTAAGAAAATTAAAAAAACGTTAGTATGAAAAATATAATTTTATAAAAAATCTTCATACAAAACTTCAATTTCATAGGTAAGACCTAATAATTTGTTGAAATATGTAGCTCGTCTAGTTCGAATAGATTAAAACAATAGTATGATTTGTATAGAGCTGAAAATTGGTACTGACGCATGAAGTTAAGGTAAGATAAAGATAAATATATTAAATACTTCTATTGCAAATGAACTGTCAGTAATACCTATCGATACAACTTGTGAGTAATTTTTATGCAATGGCAAAGGTAAATAATGACCTATCGCGATTTTAATACTAAATAAAGGAGTAAGTAATTAATTTTTTTTTGCTCAAATGTAATTTTTGACATTTTGTTTATAAAGGGGGTATTTTGGGTCTGTTACAAATTTCAGCTCTGTGCGAATTATTTATAAGTTGAATGTTCATTTTGACATATTATCACCGATATTATAGTCCAAAATATATATTTCTGAATTATTATATTTCTTTAATCTAAAATATTATAATACCAGCTTAATATTTTTTTATGAATAGAACCACATATTTCAGGTTAAATATAGCCAGTTTTAAAGCAGAAATGACGCTAACCTATGTATTGTTCGCTTTAAATCCACATAAATAAATATCATTAGATATAATAGTGCTTTATATTGGGACGCTAAAGCAGTATTATTGCGCACTCACGTTAAATGTTAAGTGAACAATGTGTAGTTGTTAGCGACGTATCCTAAGCGGTCGAGCTATACATTATCTGTGGCTTTGCGATTTGAGACGTTGTCGTATTATGATGAGTTCTTCCATCTTAAATTAGCATAAATATAAATGTTAGTATCTTTATATTTTAACGCTAGAGGAAACTCTTTACAGAGGTACAGTCATGAGCAATAACGTGTTACCAATGTAACTCATAATACAATTGAATAAGAGTCAAAACTAGTCAAAAGTGTATATATGTTAATGTTCGACTGTACCACAAAGTTTAAGGATTACTTATTTGAACTTAAAATAAATAAATTTGCATTACATCACAAAGTATATAATGATTATCGATAGAAAAATATGGTGGTGATGTAGTTGATGATATGTAACACGGTATGCTGTGTTCATTTAAATATACAGTAAATATTATTATTATTTCACTGTCTGCCCTCTGAAATTCTAATATTTATAAGATTTATTGACAGTTTCGACTATAGTTTCAAAATATAGCTTTTTTATTATTATTATGTTTTTTTCAAAATTTATAGTAAGTACAGAATTATACAACATTGTTACTTTAAATAATTAAATTATACCGACTTAATTAGAAAACCCTTTATTAAATTCATTTTAGTTTCGAGCATGTAAACTGATTCATTGTACATACGGCGTCGCACCACCTTAGTTAGCGCTCAGACGGGCTGCTCCGGCTACAGAACTCACAACAAAGCTAGCTTGCACTAAAATAACCTAACTGTCCTCCATCACACGGTCTCGGCGCGTCACACTCCAATCGATTACCACGTGTCAGATATTAGCGACGTTTTCCATCAGTAAAGTCGTGCTTTGCATAATCTTAAATATATAATTGACTATGCCCCTTCAATAGTCCATTATATAAGTTGTGTGTTTTTACCAGAGTTCATTAACATGTTTTAACATTAATCCAATTATATTTTTAACCCCTTTTTTGCATTGTAGTGTTATATTTGTATTCAAATTGCATTCTTTGTGCAGGTGTTGACTTTCTCCTACCCGCTAACACTAGCAGGAAAATGTTGCGTTGCTATCGAATATCATAAAAAGTTTTTATTTTATAAATCATCGTGTAGAAACATGCATGTAATGCGAAAAGGCATTTCATTTTGTCGCATTGCCTGTGACAGTTTTGTTTGGAAACGTAGAATACTCTTTATTTTTTTTATGTTAAATTCCTTTTTGAGTAAAGTTTTCAGCCAAATTTTAACCTAGAGCCAATATCGTTTACAGACTGACAGTTAATCGATTAGTTTGGAACGTGATAGTATAAATGTGTAGATAGTGGATGTGGTAGCACTCGATGTTCGTGCGGGCATTCACCGCTCGCTCGCACTAGCGGCGATAGCGTTCGAGATCATGAGACCTACGCTATGAGCTCGAGCGAGACAACTTATCTGCAGCCAGACTGAGACACGTCTGACGCTCTCGCGGGGGAGGGATGGCTGGGGGAGGGAGTCGGTACCGATGGCGGCAGCAGCAGCGGTAGTGAGGTTGTGTTGGTGTGGTTGCAGTTGGGTTGCGCGTTACACTGCATGCTCCGACCAAATCTTCACTTCACAGCGGCACCAGCGCCAACCACAAACCCGCCACAAACGCCACACAGGAATAGGTACTAAACTCTATTTATTTCTTCATATTTTTATTGTGTTTTTTTCTTTTGTGTTCCGCACCGTACGCCGCGCTCGTTTACCAGAATAGAGATGCCTTTATACATATTGTGGTATACTACGCCGATGCGATCTTAGTCTTTTCGAGCGTTCTGGTAAATCGTAATATCGAAAGCAACATTTTAATGCATATTTTTTGTGTTCAGTTTTCGCATAATCAAAAGCTTAGTTTGATCTAATTCTTCACTCCGTACGTAGCTCTTAGATAATCATTAACTATTAACCGAGCATCGTCGTTCGCATTAATCGTCCCGTGTCGCATCCGTCGATCCACCGGCTCCGCGGGGTACCCCGCCGAGGTTCGATGTAAATATCATCCCGGCGCGCATCCTGCACGATCGAAACGTGTGTTTTTCGGTTACTTTTCAGGCGGTAGCAAGAAAGGGAAGCACCAACCGGCGGCGGCGGACGCGCTCGACCTGTCCGACCTCGACTTGAGCTCCATCCAGCTGTCGGCCCGCGAGCTGCGCGCGCTGTCCGGGCTCACGCCGGCGCTGTCCCGCCGCCTGCAGCGCCAGCTGCTCGCCAGCCTGCCGCCCGCCGCCGCCACGCAGCTGCGCCGCACGCTGTCGCTGCGGGACCCGCCGCGCGCCACGCCGGACCCGCCGACTACCGACGCCACCGACGCCACCGACGCTACCGGCGCTACCGGCGCTACCGACGCTACCGACGCTACCGACGCTACCGACGCTACCGAACGACCGGCTGAAACAACTGAACGACCAACTGAAACAAAACAACGCTCCCCGAGTGCGACGTCGCGAGACAAGGATTCGCCTAAAACGATTGACGACGGCCCCGCGTCGCCGCGAGCCGAATCCGTCGCCCGTCCGCCCGCTCGCCTCCGCTCCCCGGAGTACCCACTCGATACGGACTCCGTGCAACAGTTTTGTACGCTGCCGCGGCTGCGGCGGCGGGCAGCGCCCTCCCGCGCAGTGACGTCGCCGTCCGAATCTGAATCGGGGCTGAATTCTATGAATGCACGGAACACGCCCGACCGATCGCTTCTCAGCAAGTATTTGACGCCCGAACGAGCCTTGTCCTTGGACGATTCGTCGTATTCCTCGGAAGGTAGTATTCTGTCGGAGCCGAGTTACGTGGCGGCGTACGGCGGGACGGGCCTCGGCCTCCGTCGCCATTCTATGCGACTCGCCAACGACCAGCCCCGACGACGCGTCTCGAGATTCTTGAGATCCGACTTCTTCGACTCGCCGACGGACGAGAGCGTCTACGAGAAACACCGCAAAGAAAAGGAACTTGAGACGCAAAAGATCCTACGCGAGATAAGGGAGAAAAAGAACAAAGCGATCGATTCCCCTAACGTGCGATCACCGATTTCGGACTACGGTGACGCACCCCCGACGTTCAAAGAAGACTCAGCCTACAATAAGAAGTGTCTGTCACCAGTGTCGCTCTTGACTGTAAAGGAGAGAAGTCGGTCGAATACTCCATTCTTTCCAATTTTAGATAATATTAAGGAGACCGCTTTAGATGTGGCTCATCCCATTTTCCCAAATAAGAAGACATACGGCGACATTGAGGAGGCGAGGCCGAAGTCGCGTTTTGACGAGAGCTCTTCAATTCGGGAGTCGAAACTCATTAGACCTAAGAGCTATCCTGTTAAAAATCTAGATTCTATAGATGAACCCACTTCCACAGTATCGACGGATACTTTAGAAAATGAAAGTGACGTCAAAGACAAAAATTTGCAAAAGGAATCTAAACTAATGAGGCCAAAGAGTTACCCTACAAGTAGTCCCTCTCCCGAAAAAGTATACCTTCATCGCAACAGTCTCAAAAAAGAGGATACCAAAAGAGAGGATACCAGTGCTAAACCAAAAGATGGTGATGTGAAAAGTGACGTTGAAGTTAGCTTTAGTATTACGTTACCTAAGAAAAAGCCAGAGGTGCTAAACGTAGTAGAACCAATTGCTAACAGCGATTCTAATCAACAAAATGTTGAATCAAAAGCTAATACTGAAAAAACGAATAACGATAGTCTTGTACTTAGAAAATATAAAATAATAAACGAAGAAAATAAAGAGAAGTTAGATGGAAAAAAGGAAAATGGTTCAGTTGTTGCCAACGGAGGTCTGAAAGAAAGTATAGGTAAAGATACTTTAGCTTCCGAAGACAAGGAAACAAAAGTATTGAATAATACAACTAAGAAAAACGGAAAATCCAAAGCGTCTGAGAGTGAGAGCACTGAAAAGAAAGGTACAATAAAAAAGAAAATAATTAAAAAAGTTTCCTCTAAATCAAAGACTGACTTGGGAAGCAGCCAAGACACGAGTGATGCCAAAAGTAGCACTGAAAAGAAAAAGGTTATCAAAAAAGTCAAGGAAAAAGTAACTGAGGATGGAGCCAAGTCTGCGGTTGTCACAAAGAAAAAGTCTATGTTACAATCTATAGGACAAAAGTTTGAAAAATTTACCTCAACGAAATCCAGTTCACCTGAAAAGGCATCTGAAAATGGTAGTGTAGTCAACGACAGTAATGACACAGTTAAATTAAAAAGATTGCATAGAGAGCAGTCTGTGCCTGTGAACGCAGAGCCGCCCACCGAATCCAATCTTATTAAAAGAGCAGTTACGTTGACAGACGTAGCGGTTTTAGACACACCAGCCACTGGCAATACGAAAACCACTGTATCCAAAGTATTAGGACTCTTCAAAAAGTTTGATCCTAAAGAAAAGGCATCAAAACCTCCAGTAGAAAAGTCACAAAGTGAAAATCTCGAAACTGATCTCGCTGATAGCAAAACTAAAACGACAACTGAAACTGTTTCTGATAATCTCGACAAGGAGAAGCCTCGGAGACCTACTTCACTACTCTTGAATGGCTTAGGTCGAAAAAATAAATACGGCAGGAGCACCAGTGATAGCGTGCCCGCCGCTGCTGTCGAAACCGACGAACAAACTGTACTTAAAAAAGATAATGAACCCAAGAACTTAAGAAACACTTTAAAATTAGACTTCTCCAGATTGCCAAGAGTTAAAAAAATTGTTCCTACAAACCCTGTGATAGAACCTCAATTGCTAAAACATTCTTCAGAAGACAAGGAGACTGATAGAAACTGTTCTGTGGAAAAAATTAGTAATTTACCACAAGGCGTCAGTGTTGTCGAAAATAATGATATTGAAAGTCGTAGTCGATCCAGGAGTAGATCCACTATATCAAATTCCGAAATTAAGTCTGATCTCAGTGCGGACGGCAAAGGTGTGGACAAACATTCTTTGTCGCCTTCCGATACTACAATTATCCACCCTCTTCGAAGTCGTGACTCGATGTCTCCTGATAAAGAAGACATTGTTGATAGAATACGAAGAAAGAGTTTCTACCCTCGATTTAATGAAAAGAAGGCCCGACGAAAAAGCAGTTTAGTTGGACCCGGGGTTGCAGAATACGATCCCTTGGCCAGAATACACTCGCCACCGGTAGAAAATAAGTATGACGCTTCGCCTACATCCCCGTCCCACGGCTCCTATGACTTATCTCCAGGGTACTCCGTTGCCTCGGACCTGTCGCCATCCACAGAACGGTACAGATCACTGTTGACCGACCTGCCAGTTAATACTAGAAATAATTTAAGGTTCGATAGTTACGGACTAAACGATAAAATTGACACTTATCGATCTCTCGACCGTAACGACTTCAGAAAATATTCGGGTAGCCGAAGTTACTTGGATTATGATCAACCACTGTCATACGGAACTAATAGATATTCAAGAACGAAGTCCTTACTAGAAAATTCTGACGGTGGCGAAGAACACTCTCTCGGACATCTAAGAGATCCACAGAAATATAATAGGACTCTTTCAATGTATTCTCCAGGAAATTATGCCACATACAGACCGAAAAGAACTAGAAATTCCGCAATCATACTTAAAGAGAGTGAAAAAGAACCTAGCCCTGAAAATATTCTAGAAAAAATAAGGAATAGAAAAAATATATCTATCAGCGTGACTAGAAAACCTGACGCCAAAAAGGACCTACTGCCAAGGTGTGTATAATTTTTGTTCTCATGAGTTACGTAAATAATTCACAATAACTTCCCGTCGTGAAAGATAATACGATTTTACTCTGTGCACGCTTCATGCTTCCGAATTAAATTTTACTGCACTAATGCCTTTACAAAGATCTAGTATACCATAGTTATAGAGGCGTCAATCTATTTTACAAAATATCTTTGTATAAAGAATATTTGTCCACTTTTGTAGATAGATCATAAATAAACTCACATGTTATCTAATATTTCATAAAACTCTATTCAAGTAATTTCTTATTTTATCTGTAAATAAACGAGCACAAAAATAACTATTCGATAATAAGTATAGACTTATTATTCTTTCTAATGTACACAGCATATCTACCATTCCTACACACCACATACAACGAATAAACAGTTCAAATGCGTAGATAAGTTCGAAATGAAATCGTGACGAATTATTTTCAGATCCAATGTCTCATCTCAAGGCGAAGGCGACCGTTCAGAATGCTCTGAGAAAGTTGACTGAGAGGCGCTACTGACGACGCTGGCGACTACGGACGGAACCATGTTGTGATTTATATAAGCATTTGTTTTTCAAGTCACTCGCCCAAACTTGTATGCCATTTTAAGCATACACAACTGAATCTCACTCCTACTAGCTTCCACTCTTTGTTTAGACAATTGTTTTATTCTTGTTACTCGAGGTTATCAACTCAATCTTGCCAAAAATGTCCTACATATTCTCTCAACGTGTGGTGTTTGGTGTAAAATCTGTCAACGGCAGATGATTATTGTAAGACTGTCCTAGTGGCAAATATAGATAAATATACTCATTTCATTGAATCTCCGTCGCAATTTCTTAGTTATAAATATGTGAAATGTGAATCTACTAATTTGATTATAGGAAACTGATGCGATTAGAAATTAAGTTTTACAGATTCATTAAAATTGAAAAGGGCTATAATATTTATTTAAAATTAAATAATATAATAATTTATTTGTATCCAAGTTGTTTAGCTTCATCTCAAACTGCAGCCTGGCTGCAGCATATTTTAATACAGCTTTTATGAGGCTGGACTGGATGATTAAAATAATTATATTTTACAGACTATCGAAATGTTATATTTTGCAAAGAAAAAACTTTTGTTAAGTGTTTATTGTAAATTATTCTTATGTGCCTTTATATAAAACAAAAGTGACTGGATTTGATATTGGTCCATTTTATTGATTATAAAATGACACGATTTTATGTGTGTGTTTGCACAAATGTTTTACTCAATATGTTTAACTTTAATTTTCATAGTAATTCTAAATTTACATTGTTTATGTGACCCTAAGTCAATGTTTAAGTTTAATTTTTATCATATTCATATAGTATTAAAAGCTAAGTCACACTGTAACAGTTATCGAATAGAAGGTGCTTAGATGATTTCGTTAGGAATAACTTATATTTATAGATTGGACGTGTTATAGAATAACTTACACATGTATTATATTTTAATATCGTTTTCAGTTACATAAAATATATTAATTAATAAGCTGAAATGTGCGAGAACCACTGGAATGTGAAGTATTAAAACTTTACCGAGTTTGTATTATGTTTGTTTGTTGCCATTTTCTATGTTTCTGTAAACACGACTGCTAAAGGCTTGTTGAAAATGAAGTCGAGTTGTAAAGCAATAATTTTTATATAATTGAGTTTGTCTTATCGTTTATCGTTATCATCTCAAAAATATTATATTTTTGAGATTATAATTAAATATATTTATTAAGTGTGTGGTGACTTTTAATATTTTCTCTTTGTTAGTCATAGTGTTAGACGCTGGCACAAAACTGTGATTGTTATGACGACGATAATGTTAAATTTGCTATCACACACGTTTTGTATTGAATGTGAATAAATTATAATAGTTGACCATTTGACTTTTATTTGTTAAAAAAAACAATAGACTGCCTAAGGCCTAAACTATCCCATTCTGTGGCTAGACCGTTTTGGCGATTCAATATTAGATCTTGTAAACTACCTGTTCAATAAATCGGGGTTACTTAGAATCGAGGGTAACATTGCTAGCAGCTTTGATCTTTTAATTCGGCATTTACATGTAAGCCTACTTATGGCATGATCTCTGAACTATATGCCTTAAAATACACTGATAATAGAATTTAAAAAAAATCTGAACCTGAAGTGACCCTGAGTGGCTGACCCTGTTTTACGATAAATTTGATATTTTTTAAAGTAACAAAATTTTTATTAATGGCTTCTGTTGGGTTTTTCCAACACCAGTAATTTCGCCAATGTCGAGTGAATAACGAGACACGTTATAATTTGGAAAATGTAGAGTTACAACAGAAGTTACAGTAGAAGTTACAAATATTGGCCGGTAGAAGATATATCTTTTTAAAAACTTTGTGAATTGAGTATCTATCTATCTATCTACGTTATAATCTTATATTATTTGACTGAATAAACTTACATAAATAATTTAATATGGAAGGATGAGGGAAAGACAGAAGAAATAGTAAGTTTATAGGGCGAGGAATTTTAGAGGGTAGGATGTCATACAAAGAGTAGGGGCATCTTGGACAGTTAAAGAATATATGGTCTGGAGTGCCTTCGTCTAAACCGCACTCACATAATGACGTGCCTTTCGCGTGGATCTTGTGGAGAAAGACTGGAGTGCATGAGTGGCCAATACGCAAGCGACAAATTGTGGAGATGGTTTGTTTATTCATGGTTTTTTGGTCAAAAAACCATGGTCTCCGGGGAATAATGGGTTGAATACCAGCATATTGGCGACCCTTATACTGTGAAGACTCAACGTACCTACTTTGCCAATCACTGTTGAGTGTTTTTGTGGCGTGTGGTAGAATGTCATAGGCAAAAATGTGTTGCAAGCCGGTTCAAATAAGTTACCGAAGCTTCAACTGCGTCCTGTCACCTCGTTAGTTATACTAGGACCGTTATAACAGCTACTTGAGAATCTGGAGCTGTTGTCAATGTTACCCTTGATTTAAAAGTAGCCCCCGTTTTAGTGTTTTTTTTAATTATATGATAACAATAAAACGTTTCCCCTCCCCCTCCATGTAAATTTATGTTCCCGTAAACAATATTTTGAGTGTCATTAAAATAAAAAGGCAATATTAGCAAATGCATTAAATATATTGGTGAAAGGTTCACGCGAGCAGCGGCTGCAGGTCTTGGAAGTGCGGCGCGTCCCGCTCGGCCAGCTGCTCCAGCGAGTCGCTGACGTCGGTGCGCGGGAAGCGGTCCACCCACGATGCCACCAAGCCTTCCGCACTCGCGGGGTACCGCTTTAGCTCTGCCGTGTCACCTACGAATAAACAAGCAATCAATAAAAGACGGTTTTATAAATGTTTCAAGTGTAAGATAGGCTATTGAATACTGTACTTGTTCTTTTTTAATTTCGTCGGTGAGCGTTTGAGACCCCGTAAGAGCGAGTTTGAAAAAACAGCATATCTGAATTTACACAATTTTACAGACATAAACGTTTTTACTAACTGCTCTTACGAAGACTCGCGCGCTCACCGATGTACTTATTTGGTTTTCGAGACAGACTACGGCTAGCGGCAGCAGCTGAATTTGTAATTCTTTTCTTTTTAATAAATAGTTCATAATTCACATTATCTTCCCCTTCGAATGCTATAGTAGTCGTGTTAGTAACTATCTAATTCAACACGACCGTTTATCTCAAAAAAAAAAAAAAAATTCGCACCACCTAAAGATATGACATTATTCATGTGATTAAGGTATCTTTTCCAGCACGACCACCATATCTCCAAAACCAAAGAATTAAACAATTAAAAAATGTGGTACAAGTAGTACAGTCACGAGCATTAACATGTATACACTTTTGAGTCTTAATTCCATTGTATTAAGACTTAATTTTTTTACATTTTATTATACAAACTGTACAAAATTAAAGTGATTTTGCACCACCTCAAAATATGTCAAAAACATCGATGGTCGTGTTGCGAAGTACTAAGAAACACTGGGCGCTCTGTAATGCTGAACTTTTTATCTGAAAATATTGGGACTATCTGAGGCTATTGATAAAACTGACCCTTGTGCGTGGTGTTGGGTTGCACGAAGATGTTCCGCGGCTGCTTATGCAGCATGACGATGTCCCGCCAGCGCGCCCACGGCGCCTCCAGCCGACTATACTTGTCGAACAGCGCGTCGCCGCTCGCGAAGTCGCCGGTCGCCTTGATCGTCTGCAGCTTCACCAGAAAATCGCCTGTGGGCAAACGACTAAAACCTTACTAATGAACACTATAATTTGAAAAAATTAAAAGCGTCTTTACAAATAAACAAAGAATCCGCGTTTTGTCTCATTTACTCTAATTCGAAATGACGTTTACATGACGGGAACAAAACACGGAATAGCTATTCCGAGCTTATTCTTTGTTTATTTGTAAACTAAGTGCACTAAGTGTTAAAAAAATTACGTGAGCAGAATTCGAACCCGCACCCCATGACATGCCGGGTTAGGTGCACTATCAACTATGCTATAGTGGTATATGTGTCTATGTCATGGGGTGCGAGTTCAAAACCAGCTCGTGAAATTTTTTCAACACTTTGTCGTTTTAAAAGTTGTAATTTGTTTGCAACAAAATTTGCGTAAAATTATATCTTAGTTTAAAATTAATCTAGTGAGATATATAACCATAATCAACATAGTATACAACATGTAAGCTTCATGTAAAGCAAACAAAACACGGAAAACTATTCAATGCTTTGGCTGTTTATTAGTTTGGGGGCATGATTTAAAATACAGTCGGCAAAGAAGTAGCTGAACGCTTTATTACTATGTCATAATAGCTTCACTATAAATCCACTGGCACAGACAGCACTTATTGTGCGACTGAATGACTCACATTATTAGAAAAAAAAATGAAACTAATGTAATATCTGAAACAGGAACACCTTAAACCGTCAATGGCATTGACGGGTTAAGGTCATTGACTCAATGCCCTTCATTGCATCGCTATCGTTTGTTTGTTTCCCCTTTATGGACATTACCAAACTTCAGGCAGTCATCTTCGCTGAGAAAATCACTTCACTCCACCTGATATTTAGCAGAAGCGGAGTTCATAATTGCGAAGCTAATGGAGTTGCATTGTAGCCTCTATTCTATATCATAATTAGCATTATTATATTCAATCATATTGCATAGGTGGAGACATGTTGTTAGCATAGCCCTGTTTATTGATGATTATGTTTACTTGACCACTTTGCTGTGAGACTCCCAAATAAAAAAAAGCACTCACCAATAATCTTCTTCCCTTCGGTCTGCAGACGGTCCCTTTGCAGCGTCAGCAGTAAGTTCTTGCCGGGCTCCGACTCGGTGATAGTGAGTAAGCCGTTGCCTTCCAGCTCCAGCAGCCTCATTAGTACGAACCGAGCTCGCGCGTGCGCCTGAGAAAGTTTACAAATATATAATATATAATAAATAATAATAATATATAACTTTGTTTATGCTGTACACACACACCTTAGTTAGTACGCCACTGTTTACTTTGTCTACGCTTAAAGGTAACTATACAAATATACTATATTAATAGGGTCCTTGACAACAACAATAATTAGAATAGAATAGGTATTTGTTTGACTAACACTGTACACACGCCTGCTTGCACATCAACCTATCACAAACTGTCAAATTTCCTCAATAGACTTTGAACTTTATGTATATGGTATACGGTTGAACATTAATTGAAGAAAGTTTACAGTTTTGGATAGTCTGATGTGCAGTGTGCAGGCGACTGTACACTCAACATTCATAAATTCAAAATTTAAAAGGAATAGTTGGTAAAAAACGGTTATTGAAAACATTAACCTATTTTAATTGACTTAAGCATGAATTTCTGTAACCTCAAAAGCTAACCAGTCAACAGCCCAACGATTACCTGAAGCCAGGTCTTGGTGGAAGGCTGGTACATCTCGGTGGCCTTGGCGGCGCCGTTCCACAGCAGGCTCAGCCAGTTGACGTAGACCACATCCTCTGCTTCCTGCCCTTCGTAACCGAAGACCCTACGGCAAGCAATATTCATCATCAGCAGTGATCGAAATGAAGAGGGCTAATTTACGTAAAGTTGCCGACAAAACATTACTTAAAGTTATTAAAACCACAATTTTTTTTTAGTGAATCCGGCTATTACTTCATAAAAACCTGTACTAACATGAAATAACTCGTATTGCTCGTATTGTTAAAAAAAAAAAGATAACACTTACAATAAGCTAAGCGAAATAACTTTGCTCTGTTATCTCTAGTTTAAGTTGCTTTTGTACACTTGTTTGAAATTAAAGCAATCTTTTAATCAAAGCAGCGCCTGTATAATAGTTATGGGGTTTTTAAAGTAATGAATGTCCTGGTGTGCGCTTTGTTGGATGTCCATAAATAAATAAATAATATATAAAAAAAATTGCTATATTTTATAGCAATTCCAACGTCCGCATATAAAAAATATGATTTTGAATTAAAAACGTAAATCTTATGTCAATCTTATGTCATCAGCATTTAGTCTCAGTTAGTTCCAAATCATATTTTCTTGTATGCATAATTTCATGTTAGTACAGGCTTACTCGTAAGAACAATATAACTACAATATTACTTGTAAGAAATTACTTTGACGTTGGCTAAATGTGCTAACCGCACAACGCCATAAAGTATTTTTTTTTTAATGTGGTGGTACCAAAATGTGAAAAGGCTCTTATAGGCTTACTTGAGTATCTCGGGCACCAGCGATAGGTAGAGCCCCACGGCCTCGGCGCGGCACTCCTCGAAGGCCGAGCCTAGCGTCGTGAACTTGCTGTCGTACGAATCACCCTCCGAGTACCACGACGAGATAGCTTTACCTGTGACACAATTCATTATCATAAGCTCTTTGTAAGTCCCTGCTACTGGGGCACGGCTTCCCAATGGATGGATAGAGGGAACGAGCCATAAACCACCACGCGGGCCCAGTGCCGATTAGCGGTTGTAACGACCGCTAATGCAGTCGGCAGCAACGGCTTCCGAAACGCGGAGGAGCTCGAGTTGATGATTTTTGGTCACCTATCCGATGACTGGCCTTTGCGAAAGTTACTTAACCTCGGCACTCGCAGACCGGGCGCGTTAACCACATCGCAATTGAGCTCATCGATCTCACACCATTATTGATCAATTTAGGTATAGAAAAAAAACATACAATATCACGGTCAAAAAACAAAAGTGCTAGCTACCTATTTCTATATACAGTCGTGGTCAACAAATTAGGGACACTAAGATTGAGAACAGATAATAACCCGATTTAGGATTTTTTAAATATAAAACCCTATTGATTTATCAAATCCTAATAGTAAAATCATGGACTTTTATTACTATTACCTATAAATCGGTGTAAATAAAACATTAAAAGTAGTAAAACATGTATTTGATGTCAAAGCTAAAAACACGTATTTTATCGAAGTTATTCAGTAGCTGGACATTTAATTAGGGACAGTAACGTATAATTAAATTAATAATTTGAAGCATCTATTTTTTTACATAACGTAAACCCAATCGTGCTCCTTAGAGCATCCCGGCTCTATCGCTAGAAAAATCCAGTAGCAAAACCTTTGTTTTTAATGACAGCTTGACAACGACGTGGCATAGATGATATCAATTTCTGACATGTTTCCACCGGAATGTTGGCCCAAGCCTCATATAAAGCTTCATAAAGTTCATCTAAAGTTGTGGTACGATAAGTTGCAACTGTTTTCTTGATTTCGTGCCAAAGGTGCGTGATCGGATTAAGATTCAGGCTATTTGCTGGCCAATCTAACTCTGAAACCGACTGACCGACGAGAAACGACTTGACCGAATGAGCGGTATGTTTCGGGTCATTATCATGCTGAAACGTCCATATAATAGGAAGATGTTCTTCAGCATAGGGCAGCATAGTTTCCTCTAATATTTCCTTGTATTGGTATTGGTCTAAATTGCCTTGACCTTTTCTCACAGGTATTCCACGTCCAGAAAATGAGCCCCAAATTTTTTTATTTCCTCCGCCGTGTTTCACCTTCTTTATTGTAAATCTCGGATTCATTTCTACTTTTGCAGGACGCCGTACGTATTGTCTTCCATCTGAAGAAATTAAATTAACCTTCGCCTCGTCAGAGAACAACACATATTGCCATTGGGCGTAGGCCCAATGTCCATATTTACGTGCAAACGCCAAACGTGTATCTCGGTGTTGTTTCTTTAACAATTATACTTTCCGAGCCACTCTTCCGAACAACCCAGCTTCTACCAGACGTCGCCGAACGGTTCTCGCAGATACCCCAGCTGTTGGTTCCGTTCCAAAAACTTGATGTTTAATTAATACAGAGCCTAAAAAAGGCTCTTTCTTGGCTAGCCTCGTCATCATTCATCATCGTCTCTCTTGGGCAGTTGTTTTTCGTGATCTTTTTTTTCTGGGCACATTTGAAGTAGTGTTATTGCGTTTGAAATATTGCACAGCATTGGACACCACTGTTTTCGAACATTTAAAATAATAAGCTAACTTTCGGTACGACCACCCACGCTCGAAAAAAAAATCAGTTTTCGCTGTGTTGCATCACAGGTCTTATTTCTGCCCATCTTTATTTGTTAAAAATATTTTCTACGTCACAGTATAATACAACAAGATCGCCGCCAAAACTATGCCGAACCACTGAGCAAGTAATCACTACGTGTGCCGACACGTGCAACTATGAGATTGAAGAAAGTCAATTATTTATTTATAAATGTTGAAAATAGAATACGAATTCTCAGTGTCCCTAATTAAATGGCCAGTCCTGATCGCGAAAACATGTACGTATATTCTACTACTAGTGATAATTCAAAGAGGTTTATTGTTCAAGGCGAAATTATTGTTTTTAAAAACGGACGCTTATAAAACTAACATTATTTAGACGAATTAAATACCAAATCCTTTTCATTTCATTATTCTATTATTTATTTTCATTTATATTAATTGAAAATAAAAATTAGAATGCACAATTTGATTAATCTGGAGAGTGCCCTTAATTAGTTAACTACGACTGTATAAATAAAAATCAATTGCTGTTTTTTTATATTAGAAGGAGGCAAACGAGCAGGCGGGTCAACTAATGGGAAGCAATCACCGCCGCCCCTGAGAGCTGGTTCCACAGCACTGTAGTTCGTGGTAAAAAAAAACTACGCAAGATACGTACAGTAGTAGACCGCCATCCATCAAGATGGTGAGGATGGAAAGACAGTCGATTGCGTGTAGTGCGGTGCAGGAAATCAGCGGCAGGGATCAAACCGAACCATTCCTCAGAGCACTCCCCATGATAAAGGCGATAAAATATACAGAGAGACGCAACGTGTCTCCGAATAGCCAGTGGATCGAGTTGACCAGAGGTTACCACGTCGTCGACAACTCGAGCAGCTCTGAGTTGAATGCGGTCAAATGGGAGGAGTTGGTACTGGGGCGCTGCAGCATGTGAGTTGCTGTTGCTTGTGCCTGCTGTTCGTTTGTCTCGCTAAAACTCGAGAACGGCTGGACCGATTTGGCTCATTTAGATTTTGACATATTTGTGGAAGTTCAAGGAAGGTTTAAGTTGTGAGAAACATAAATATAGTATATAGTAACGGAAAATACTAAAAACGACAATTTAATTTTCCAATACAAAATGATTTGTTTGTTTTGTTGTCAAGGAAACTGTCAAAGCGGTACGAATTCCGCCGGGTCAGCTAGTAATAATATACATTAACACACAGTATAAACTTATGTAGAACAAAACAAAAAATATATAATAAAAAAATGTGTCCTAAAAGGACTCCACTTAGAATTTGTTGCAGTGAACAAAAACTACAACACAGATCTTCCGTAAAGACCCCAGTTTTGTGCGAATCTTCTTTTACAACCACCATGTGTTGAAACCAACACAAACCATTGTGTTGGTTTCAGTGAGAGAGAGAAAGTCACACGTCACCCGCGGTTTCACCAGCGTGGTTTCCGTTCCCGTGGGAATGTCGGGTTAAAAAGTATCCTACGTGTTCATCCAGGTTATAAACTATCTGTATGCCGAATTTCATCCAAATCCATCCATCCGTTGCAGCGTGAATAAGCAAAAAATATACATACATACACACAAACTTTCGCGTTTATAATATTAGTGTGATTCTAGTTATATGCAATAATATCAAGTAGTGGAACAACGAAAATACAAAATAGCTAATTTTATGTCCTTATTAGCGAATCTCTATGCCTGTACCTGTCAAAGGGTTCTTGACTTTCTCTTTGTCGAAGTTGAAAGTGCCGTCCGCGTTCTGGCGAAGCAATTTGCCGCTGCCGTGCCCTAGCAATTCGTGCAGACCTACTTGCACCTAAAAACAAATATAAAAATAATAGACATAAAAAATATTAAAATAATGGAAAAATCACTGACTGGGCGCGGCTTTAGATTGAGTTAATTATTTTTTATTATTTTAATTTTGTAGAATGCTGCAATTTTTAAATTTACACTCGAGCTTCCTGATACTAGTTTATTTTTTCTAGTAAAAAAAATATCTTGACTTAATTTTAGTTTTTAAATTAAGCCATGCTAGGAATTGAACCTGGAACTGTAGGATAGTAAGAACATTACAGACCCCGGAAATTCTTATCACCATAATGTAGTGCCATCTTCATACTGAAGATTGGAGTTAATTACAAATTAGATTATTGTTTTTATTAGATTCGCTTTCGGACAGAAATATAAATAACGGTCATACAAATATTAAAATTATGGAAAAATTACTGACTTTGACTGACGGCGGTTTAAGATTAGTTATTATTCAGTTAATCAGTCTTCATATTGATCCGTAATAGGAATTGAGCACGGGAGCGTATAGTAAGTACCATTACATACACTGGTGATTGCATAAGGTGGTCTCGGAAGACCCTGGCGGCACGTGAGGGAAAGTGCAGGAGTTGATACACCCTCCTTCCTCTTGAGGGGTCCGGAGGGAATTTTATTTTTTATTTGTTTGCTTGTTGGAAGATTTACAGTCAAATATCAACTATAACTAGAAAATGTGAGCTAACTAATGCCATTTACAAATCTCCACATATAGGAATGGCTCACATAACCATGTCGTCTCTTGGGGTCAATGGTATATAGAATTAATTTTCTATATAAATTCTATTTAAAAATATATAAAATATAAGACACCATCGCATACATTGCTCTGACTCCAAAAACGGACGAAAGTTAGCTTAAGCACTTGTGTTCTGGAAATCAGGAACAACGACGATACTACAACCACTGAAAATGTTCGTTTTCTACATTGACCCGACCGGGACCTCGGTAGTTGGCAACACTAAAAACCGGTGCGAGCCCATCGACTATAAAGGTCGTCAACTACACGAAACGGCCGTTAAAAAAGTACTTAAACGGTACGTACGGCCGTCTTACCTCAAATGCAGCCACTCTATATTTCTCCAACAGTTTCTTGTCAGAGTCCGACAAGAAGGGAATCACTGACTCCTTGTAGGCGGCGGGGATCACGTTGCCCAGAGACACGTTCTTGAAGCCTTCGTTCTGACGAATTTCGTCATCTAGAGCAAATAAAAGTATTGACATTATTTTTTCATAACCCCTTTTTGTGGTTCTCAAGAGACTACATTCGTTGTGCAACAACAATAACTTTTTATTTAAAATAATTGCTAATTATGATGTTACCAGACAAGGTTCGTAAGTGTAATAATCATCATCATCATCATCATCATTGCTATTAACATATCACAGTCCACTGCTGGACATAGGTCTCTCCCAAGGCACGCCATTGAGCCCTATCTTTGGTTAAAAAGTATAAAAAAAACGAGCGAGCCTTACAGTATTTGCATTATGATTTGTAACATTTGACCTTATAATAAGAAATTTCAACTTTATATTCTGAAAAGGGTCAGGTATTATTTGAAATGATTTATCATATTATCATAACAAAGAATAATTATTTTTAATCAAAATTGTATTTTATTTAATTGACACTAACAGCCGGTTGCACCAAAACATTCATTTTACGAATTCGTAAAAAGTGAATGTATAATGTAAACCACGCTTTGCGATACGTTTTACGGTTACATTATACGGTTACTTTTTACGTAGCTCAGACCTTGCTCATACTGTAAAAGTATAAGATTTTGACAGGTCGTTCGTGTTTGCAAATCGTGTTGGAGGTTAGAGAACGCTCTATTTATTTCACGATAATGTCTCCTACAAGTTCTGACAGTGATAGTGAAATTATTTAATATATGACTCGCCGTCGTCGTAGAACAAATATTACAGTAGATCAAATGCTCATTGAAGATAGCGATTTTTTGTTCCGCTATCGAATCAGCAAGACCACAGCACATTACATTTGCAGATGTATTGAACATTAAGTTCGATCTAATACTCCAAGGTCAGTGTCAAATCTACAACTTAACTTTAATATAATACCTACGAGGAACTACTTCACAACGAAACGAATATTTAATCGCCACAGTTCCAAGCACTTTAACATTATTATACCTACAGCCATTGTTTATAGCTTATTTATCTGTTTATTAATTAAGTTACCTCTACCGACCTATTGGTTTTTTTTTTCAGAAACAATGCGTCATCAGTCTCGCATCAACTACTAATTGCATTGCGGTTTTATGCCACCTGCTTTGTGCAGTTGTATGTTGTTGGTGACATCAGCAGAGTGCATAAAGCTATAGCTGGACCGCTTAACTGTGGATAAGCTTGAGAAATTACTTGTGCCTACCGCCAATGAGTCACTAAACAAAATCCCCGAAGTCATTGCCTCGCCTCACGAGATAGTGGCCGCGGTCGACGCCCTCAGTAGTCGTCTCACTAACGCTATAAG
Source organism: Eudonia truncicolella (assembly GCA_949315975.1). NCBI lineage: Eukaryota > Metazoa > Arthropoda > Insecta > Lepidoptera > Crambidae > Eudonia > Eudonia truncicolella. The sequence goes on along the minus strand of OX438830.1, from coordinate 14,225,687 downwards.
CGAATCGTCCCGGCGGGTTGTTGCGACGGGTGACAATTGCTTCAAACTGCCGGACGATGTGAGGCAACTGTTGAGGGCTAAGAACGCCGCCACGCGCACTTACGACTCCTATCCCACTTCCGAGTTCGTATGCGCTCTTTGCAGCGCGCTGCTAAAGAGCGCGTTCAAGAGCTCCGCGGTACGAATTGGGATGGCCTACTTAGAGAGATCTCGCCCTCTCACCAAGCTTATTGGAAGTTGGCGAGATCCTTTAAGTCGGATACAGTCACGTCTATGCCCCCGCTTAACAAACTCGACAACTCGATCGCGTTTGACGACGACGAGAAAGCCGAATGCCTCGCTGACAGTCTCGAGTCTCAATGCTCGCCTAGCACTCTCCCAGTCCCTCAGGACCATGTAGATATGGTCAATAGCGAAGTCGATAGACTCTCGTCCCTCCCTCCCACCGCAACCCTCCCGCCTGTTACGGAGGATGAGGTGCAAACGCTCATTAATCGACTCAAATCACGTAGTGCCCCCGGGGCAGACGGCATCTCAAATAAGATCCTTAAGATCTTACCCGCTCAGCTTATCCTTCTAATAGTAGCTATCTTCAATAGCGCCATGTCAAACGCAATCTTTCCCGCTGCGTGGAAAGATGCGGTTGTCATAGGTATTCATAAACCCGGTAAACCGCGTAACGCCCCTTCTAGTTATCGCCCCATCAGTCTTCTCAAATCGCTGGGAAAACTGTATGAACGCGTTCTAGAATCCCGCTTAAGGGACTTTGTTTTCTCTAAGCCTCTTTCCAAGGCACAAACTTGATGATCCTTCTACGCAATCAAAATAAACTAACAGTTAGGATTATTGATGCCCGCCGGTATCCCGCTGCCCGAGAACGTCCAGGTCTTCGCCCCAAGGGTAAAGCTATATGAACCTCCTCTGAACTCATTAAAAACTTACAGTTGGGTATGTTGATGCCAGCCGGTATCCCGCTGCCCGAGAACGCGAGGACATCCAAGCTGGTGAAGTCTGGCCGCAGGAAGGTGTCCTTTTCCAGGTCTTCGCCCCAGGGCAGCAGCTTGATGAACCGTTCAGCACCGTCGACGAGCGCGCCGAACTTCTTGGACATCTCCTTGTTGACCATCGCCACGAAGCCTTCGAACTCACCCCGCTGCCCGCTCGGGTCGCGGTACGTTTCTATGAAGCCTTGGTAACTGGAAACATTATTGTTGTTTATTTTATAAGCCACTAACACCACCACCGCATGCCAGATGGTCAGACGATGTCGTCATGGTGGCTGGAAAGCAGTGGAAGAGGCTGGTACAGGCCTGTTATCGAGTTTTCATTATTTAGTGCCAATCTTGTGCTCCTTTGTGCCCTCTTTTTAAGAAATTCACCGCCTCTGTGGTCTAGTGGCTAAGACCACCGGTTCAGACCCAGAGGTCCCGGGTTCGATTCCCAGCGGGGGGTACATGTTTGTGTACTCGGTTTGGTTGGTGGTAGGGCTTGTTTGTCTGCCTGGTTAGCTACCACCATCTTAACTAAATATGTCGCCATAACATCAATGTTTGTAGCATTGTTGTGTTCCGGCAGCTAGAGATAAGATAGCCTGTACCTCACTAGTTGAGGATTCCGGGTGAATTGCCCTTCCATCATTGGCCTTATCATTAGTTAACATCAGGTGAGATCAAGGCACTGTGCCTACCCGTAAATATTTAAAAAAAAAAGTGATTTTTATTATAATAAAATACTCTTTAACATTTAGTATTTATTTAAGATCTTAAGTATTTGTAAAAATATTATGATCAGATGTTAATGACGGTAGTTGTTGACATTGAATAGGGGCCTTTGGCTTTCAAAGTAAAAAAGTAAATAGTGTTAAATAATTACGGCGGGCTAGTTAGAACCACGATAGCTCCATTGGAAGAGCACCTGACCCGGTATGTCAGAAGGGTGCAGGTTCAAATCCTGCTCGTGGAATTTTTTTCAACATTGTGTTTTTGTAATTTGTATCGCAACAAAATTTGCGTTAAAATTATATAAACAAAACAAAAACATTTAATACAACATTATAAGCAGTAAAATAACAGTTATTTTCTGACAGAAATAACAACACCATAGAATTTACTTAAAACTATAACAAAGTTACGTTATTTATTCCAAAAACTCTTTTAGACTATATGGACACATTTCGATTAGCAGTAGCTTTCATGCATTAAAGAACTTTGCATCATTCAAAGATTTAAACTTAGAGGGCAGTTTATTATAAACCTTGACAGCATTATATTTCGCAGTTCGTTTGTATGATATCGTTCTGGAGTTTGGTGCCTGTAATTGTCATGTTTGTTTTAATTTAAGTCTGCTGCTTTTAAATTCAGGCTTTTTGGAAACTTAAATAGAAATTTAAAAAAATATTTTTTAAAATTTTTATTTTCATATTTAACTTATCCGGGTAGCATCTCGAATAATTGCATTTGGAAATCTGAAAAATTAATAGACAGAATAAACATTACGATGAAGTCGATATCGATATTTTGTTTTTGTACTGTCGCAGCTCTAACTTTGTTGCAGTGTGGCTAATGTAATTAAATTAAAATTTCCTATTTTGAGATAAGTGACGGGACGTAAATATAATATATTAATGAAGTAGACCGACAACATAAACATACAGTTTCATAGTATTGACAATTTTTAAAGCAATTTAGTTGAAAATAAATTTGGGCAAATAAAATAAGTTACAATTTATAAATAGTGATCTATCATTAATTAAATAAACATTTATAGTATAAATACAGTTTAAACGATAAAGAATGTGAAATATAAATTGTTATTCAATGTTGGCTCATTCAACTTTAAAAGTTATGCAAAGTTGCAACTTCACGTTTTAGTGCCAATCCTTTTTGATTGACAATATTTTTCGCAAATTTTGTGCATTATTCAATAATAAAAAGACAAAATAATACTTACAGATGAAAAGTAACGTTATCCTTTTGTACACTCGACGTTTCTAATCGATTTTTACACGAAAACACGCTGCCATTTGACATTTTTTGCTCACGTCCTAACGCGTGCACCGTGATTTGCAAATGACGTTGAAACACTTTTTTTTTTTTAGAGAGATTGCTGATTGCCGCTGCGGCATTTTCAGCTTCACCGGGCTTTTTTGGGGGCGGCGAGGAACGTAAAGGGTCCCTCAAGCCGTGTGAAACGAATCACTTTCAGAGGTTATCTAGAGGGAACGGCATCGCGCACTAGTGCGCGTCCCCGTGCCCTACTAGATTCTCCGAAGGTTTCGGATCGGATCGGGGAGCGGAGCAACCCGAGGGCGCCTCTAAAGGCACGGACCTCGGCTCGGGTTGACCGGGCCGTGGAGGAGAGAACCGCCCAGGTACATGTCTGTACCTGGTGTAGAGCGAGTGTGAACCGGTTCTTCGTACCCTTGTTCTACGAGTACGGTGTCTTGGGCCTAAACTGGTGTGCATGTTTAGTGTATTCTGTAAATGTGTGCTGTCATTTAGAGGATCGGGCGGGGGGTTGAAACACGCGGGAACTAGTTTTATATAAACGATACGACCGGCGCTCACATACTTTTGGCAGAGGGGAACACCTGTCAGTGGCGTCTCTGGTTGGTTTAATGCTCTAAGAGGCTGTATGATGACTGTGAAAGCTGTTTGATAGGTTAATTTAGTGTTACATCTTTGTTTAATGGCTCGAGCCGTTCTCAAGTCAAGCTAGGCGCTGTCCGTGAATTTATGTTTAAATTCTAAGCATTGTTTGCAACAACAAATCCTAGCACATGTTGGGTTCTTAATCTAATACAACCGTTTTAATTGATTGTTCACTTATTATTACTATTTTTATTACTTCTTATGTTTTTTGTGATGCTTATCAAAAAAACATTGTAATTATTGTGTAACAAATAAATAAAAAAAATAAAAAATAGTGATGCTATAACATACATGTGGCAAATGATTTATATTAATTTATAGATTTAATGCGCGAAGTAACTTTGCAGTAGTGTTGTTAAATTACTTAGTTGAAAGATGCAAAAACAATATTATGTGTGTGTGTGTGTGTGTGTATCAAATGTATCGACGCATTCTAAACGCAATTATGTAAAATAAATCATAAATCCCAAAAAGTTCAGTTCAAGTTCAGTTGACAGTGCTAATTTAAAACTTATTCTAAATGTATATTAGTAAGTTTGTATTTCTTAAAAGCAGAGTACCTTGGTTTCAACTGCTTGTTTTGTTTCAATCAATTTTATGCTGAATGCTGATCAAATGTAGTGTATGTTCATGTAGTAACTTATAACAATAATAAATAATTTATTTCAGAACATACTACAATACGTACATACATACTAAGTCTATATTGATATGTTAATTTCAAAAGTTACTTTTAACTTACGTTTCAATAATAGGTCCTTTATCCTTGATCCAGTATCTGCTACCCTCTTTATGCTCGTTCAAATCGCCTTCCTTGAAACTGTTAATATAATGCTTTAGCATGTTCTTTTCCACATCATTTGTGGCGTATTGCCTGGCTTTCTTGAGGTTTTCGTTCACTAACTGCAGTAAAGGCGAGTAATCACCGCGCGTCACTTGGAAATATGCATCCTTATATTTCTCTTTATCCATAGTCACCGGTGATTTAGGTTCAGTTTCCACACTTGCCAAATGAATTGTATAGAGCGGTACTGAAAACATATAATCCCAATAAGAACAACAAACATCGTCATCATCATCAGTGTGTGTGTGTGTCTATAGTGTATAAATAAAAACATTTTATCTATCTATCTCAGTTTATAGACGTCCACTGCTGGACAAAGGATCCCCACAACAACTGGTAACAAAAGGACTAAAAATGTATATCATTATGTATGCTTATTATAGGCGAACCAAACATGGTGTAGGTATGTACCAAATAAATTATATTTTTATTATAGCTTGAAAAAACGATATTTCAAAATCAAATGGTTTTCAAATAACTTCGTAAGTTATTACTTAATAAGTTAAAATATCACTTAGTTGAATGAGACAAGAATGATGATTATAATTATAAGACTAATATTATATTTTTTTTATTTTTTTTATACGTAGCTCGACAAATTACTCCACTCCACCTGATGTTATATTAGAAGTTTAGGATATTACGCACATCCATCATCCGCAACTGTCTTGAACGTCCGACATATGTATGCCTCTAAGCGTTTTGTCTTCATCCAGTCATTTACCAAGTTGGAGTCAGCCTCTGTACAGTTACTAGAAAAGTATGTTGTTACACCCTGAAATAAAATTACTTACATATTTTATTCCAAACTACTAATTATAAAATAATAAACAACGTTATGGCTTCAAATGCTATGGTTCAAAAGGTATTTATTATTTATTTGTTTTCTTTTAGTATTTTCAGCATATGGCCTGATGGAAAGTGGCAATAACAGCTCATGGATGCTTGCTTGCAGTACTTATAGTTAACTGAGAAAAATGGGCTAACCAGTGTGTGCATTCAGATCACACTTTCAATAACATAAGTTCATAACTAAATAGAACCAAAAATAGTGAACTGTAAACCAGTTAAAAAAGAGCGAGTGAAGTGTTTCAAATATAGCATAGCTGGTAAAATTTATGCATTGCCCTTTGTACAAGATGATCCAGATTAGAAATAAGCAGTGGGAAAAAAAACCTTTGGGTTTTTTCCCTGATAAAAACCCAAAGGTTTTTTGCAAACCCAAATGCTGGGGTTTTTTATAAAATTGTATCAATCTTATTATTTCTTCATTTAAATTATAGACATCGGTCAGTGTCATTAAAAAGATTGACTGATCTTAAACTATCCTATTACATTCAACTGCTTGGTTCAAGATGTATGCTATGCTTTTACTTGACCATTAAATCTTTTGATTAGAAAATTAATTCCATTCCAATTTTTCTACCAAATGAACCTGATACAAGTTGACACGTTAAATCATTAAGTTTTTATTTAGAGTATCTTGAGTGTGTCATGCTCTCTTTATTGTTTCTGCGGTAGAGGCGTGTGCGTCGGGTCGTTAAGTTCCCTAAAATATGGTCGAGCGAAGCGATGGCTGATTAATATGTCATACTTGTGAAAGTGTCCTGCTATAATAGGGCATTTTCCAATATTTTGAGAGAAAGAAAAGACAAGAGCTGGACACTTTCTGAGCTCTTGCCAGTTCTTCTCAGTATAAGATGTCCCGCCCAGAGTAGACTTACGAACCGATGGCATAGTGACATTCACCAGAGCTACTTGTAGCCTAAACTGAATAAATGATTTTGAATTTGAAAAAAAAAATAATAATTATGAACTTAACTAAATAATACAAACACAATACATATTCGTATGCAATGTGCCGGCCTTACGCTATGCTCATTGCGTTTAAGTAACAAAGTTCTGAAAACATTTTGTAATTAAAACAAAAGAACAATAAGGTACCTTATCAGCTAGTCCCAGACTTGTCAGCCTCGGTACAATGCTATAAATAGCTTTGCAGTTATTTTGCCACAGTTTAGTCATGTGTGTACTATCATTCGCATACGCCTTAGATGCTTTCACAATGCATTCGAAAGATTCTTTTGGCAAATTTGGAATCACTTTGGTGTCACCAAACCCTTTGTAATTGCCACTGTTTGCAAACACACCGCCAGCATAGACTAAAAATGCCTGCAAAAAATAGTAGATACAAAATTTATTATTATTTATTTAATGTTAAAATTATTTAAGGTTTGTGTGAATGAAGGTGTGAAATACAATATGTAAAAAGAACTCTGTCCGATTGCAAAGGGGTACATAGGTATATCAACAACAAAAAATATTTTAAAAAAAATATTGTAATTTAAAATGCAAGTTTGAGCAACCCACATTGTTCAAATTACCCCAAATCAGGTTAATTTTTAAAATGTGACAACACTTCATCAATAGCGGCAGCGCAGGGCGTCGCCTTCGCCGCCTGTATTGTCATGTAAGTGTTCTCATTTAAAGTTTGTTCAATTTTAATTGTTCACTTATAATTATAACACTTCAGTTTTCGACTCAACGCCATTTCTTCTTCATATCTCCACTCATTATTTAGTGTTTATAGCAAAGTAAGTGAGAAAAGAAACTATATCAGTAAAAAAAAGGTATTAATTGTTATGTTATAAAACAAAACGTCTAAAGCCTTAACGAATGGTGGTTGCTGCGACGTAACTCGCTGCGTTGTAAGATATTGTTTTACAACCACAATAAAATAACGATCCCAAAATGATATTCAACTTGAATTTATGACACATTGTTCGTAATTAAAACAGTGGTAGGGTTAAAGAGATTACGTAAATAGAACCTAATCTCGATATTCTAATAACACCTTTACAGATTGGACAGGGTATTTTTTCCATTATACTAGTTCTTACCGTTAACCATTATATTTTATTAGCACAAATAGTACATATCACATTCACATTAAAAATTAAACATAATCATAGAAACTTCATAGTACAATTTTGTTATCACGTTTAAAAGGATGTGGTTTTTCTATCGGCCACAAAGAAACCTTGGTTTCATTTTATCATCTGCCATTGAAATGGCAGTTGAAATTAGTAAACAAGAAGAAAGATAAAAGGATTCGACACAACTATATATTTAAATATTGAGGAGTTTGATGGCACAAAGGCTTACATTTGGGTTGCAATGTTGCAAGTAAAGCTAATTCAGAATGCTAATTATAATATCACACTTAATTATCCATGCTTCAGTATTCACATTAAAGTAGCTAGTTATTAAAACCCACCTAACAGCCTTGGTCTAGCGTGGTGGGTTTATCACCCAATATTCCCATATTTTATGTTGTGGAAAGACCTGAGTCCAGTATATGGATGTTAATATGCTGATGAAAAAAATATAACAATCATACCTGAAAGTCATCTTCACTAACACCATCTTTCAAAGCGGATTGTTTTAAGAGGTCCAGAGGTTCACCAAGAAATATCCTGTGCAACAAAGAGAATATCTTTGGAGATTCTGGACTGGTTTGGAGGAGAACTATCAAACCTCCATTCCAGGCAGCCTGTAAAATAAATAAAAATAAATGAATAAAGAACATTTATTTATTATATATTAGTTATAGACTTTAACACAAAAACATATTAGCAAAACAGGTAAGACATTATCAGAAAACATAAAAATACTCTAGTTCATGACAAAAAAAGGTCAAATTCAGTAGAGCTACTACAGCGCTGTGCATACTTATCAAACCCAAAAAGCATGTAATGTCTTTGGCTATAAATAAAAACTCCAAAAAACTAGTTATTTAAGATTAAAATAATATAAGTAGCACATTCACACACATTCACAAGAATGTATAAAAAAAAGTTTATTCTAGAATTAAAATCATAAACTAACCTGACTCAGATAATGAGCATACAGCTTCTCTTGATTAGTTAGATTACCAAATGCTTGTGAACTGTCTAATTCCACAAACTTCTGGTTATTGGGCAGCAAAAAGTTGGATTTATCAACAGCCATAGCTGGAATAAAACGTAAAAAATTATGTATATTTATTGTACCTACACAAGACATTCAGATTGTATGCAAATGAGTATTATTCACATTTACTGACCATTAACTATTTTTTTCGCCTGGGTAGATTTAGAATGAAGACTCCCTGTCGTAGAGTAATATTTGCTTACAAATGATTCAGCAATACTGGCGCGCCGGCATTTTATAAGGTTAATAGTCACAGTCAGTGAGACCGAGAGCAGCATTGGTGAACAGTGTGGGATAATTTAAAACGATACACAATTTTCTACAAAATAATCTAAGAAATACTTACTGTGAATTTCTTAAATTCCAAAATCGAGAAATTAGTTAGCTGTATATGTACACACTCCGAATTTTCAATTTATTACTTTTTTCTTTTCTTAGTGAAGCTCCATACATTTCGATGCTTTTGTCTATCGATACATCTAATTAATAAGTGTTTGATGTTTTGAAACTTTGATAAGCTTGACTCTTTCTGCGATACGAGCTTGTAACATACGAGGGGAGGTCAATAAGTTCGCGGAATGAGAGAGAAGGAGGTTGAAATTAAACACCAAATTATTTTTCCTTTTCAATATATTCTCCTTTAACCCTAATACATTTTTCGGATCTCTCAAATAGCTTGTTTATACCATCGAAAAAAAATGATTTGTCTTTGGTGTCAAAATAGGCCGAAATTGCCGACTTGACTTCTTCATCGTCGTCAAATTTCTTTCCACGCAGCTCTTTCTTCATTTTTGGAAATAAATAATAGTCACTGGGGGCCAAGTCTGGACTGTATGGTGGGTGGTTTAATTGTTCAAAGCCGCATCGGTGAATAGCAGCCGTCGCAACATGGCACGTGTGGACGGGTGCATTGTCGTGCAAAAGGAGCACACCTTTTGACAGTTTTCCTCTTCTTTTTTCCTTAATGGCACTCATCCAACCATTGCTGCAAGTTGCTTCTTCTTCAGTCGGGCATCTTCCAATACAAGTTTTTCTACTTTTTCGACGATTTCCGGTGTGGTGGCCTCAATTGGCCGTCCGGAGCGGGGGTCGTCTTCAATGGACTCCCTTCCTTGTTTGAAAAGACCATGCCACTTGTAAACCATGGTTTTACCAGGGGCAGAGTCGGCGTAAACCGCTAACAGCTCTTGAAAAATCGTCTGAGCGGATTTTCCTTGCTTGGTAAGGAACTTAATAACGGCACGGTGTTCAATTTTCTCCATACTGGCTGACTTCTTCCTGATTTAGTTGTTTGCAGGTCGATAACTCAAAAGTTAATGACCCGATTAGGTTCAAACTTGGTATATATACTCTTAATGAGGTGCTTAACTGGTGCCTACCTGGACGAGTAAATTTATCCCCACCAACCCCTCCATTCCGCGAACTTATTGACCTCCCCTCGTACGTATCGCTTCCCCAGAATCTCAGAATATAATTAATAGCTTTAGTTATTGTACTGAGCCCGGAATATTCTACAATTTAAATCAAAGGAAGTCTGTGACGACAAAATATTTTGACAGTTTTAATGCACTCGATGGCGCAGTGGTTAACGCGCCTGGTCTCCGAGTGCTGAGGTTATGCTACTTTCGCAAAGCCCGGTCATCGGATGGGTGACCAAAAATTTATCATCTCGAGCTCCTCCGTGCTTCGGAAGGCATGTAAAGCCGTTGGTCCCGCCCGCCCGGCTGCATTAGCAGTCGTTAACAACCATCAACCCGCAGTGGACCAGCGTGGTGGTTTATGGCCCTTTTTCCATATTCATCCATAGTAAAGGCTCGTGCTCCAGCAGTGGGGGCATAAAAATAAGCTGATAATGAATGCACTCCACTTTGCCAAAATTACGTTATGTTTTATTAAAATATCAATTGATATAAAATATTTTTGTTAAGTTAATTCTTGCTACTGTGGTTGACACTTAGACATCCTCTTTTAAAATATATTCCTTCTAAATTAAGAAATCTATTATATTTTCTATTATATTCTTAATACTAAACATAATGTTTATTTATTTTTGCGACGATATTATTGTGCATCGATATATCGACACGGCGCAATATCGGGCAGCGTTACGTTATCTTCACCAAAGATAATGTAAATTATTATAAAAAATTGCTTTGTTAATGTCACAAATGCACTCTCTATCTGTAATATTTTTTTCTTTAAGTACCTATAATAAAATTTATAAATATTGAACTATTATTATTATTATTTTTGTGAGTGACATAGTAATATAACCGAACACTTTGTTAATTCGTGGTCAATATTGTATGAACAGTTTCACCAAGTTTAATTTTCGGCACAACGGATTGAAAGATAGTTTGCGGTTATAAGATATATAATGGCTTTATTTACATGCCCCACTCACTTGAAATAATATGATATAGGTAGTATTGATTGTAATTTTTTTGTTTCATGATTTATGGATATGTATACAGTCGTAGGAACAGCTAAAAACCGATTATTCAGGTAAATGATTTCGTATAAAAAACAACCCTATACTTGATGCGCACTGTCGCTTCCCTAACAAGTCCCCCTCCCCTCATCAACATGAAGTCATGAAGTAAACATTCAACATGGATGCTATCCGATTAATTTCATTCGTATTTTAGGTCAACTTTATAGTTTATAATGCGTGAATAAGTTTAGAGGGTCATTTTAATTTTGTGAAAATGTCTTCAGAAAGGTACCTCGCCGCTTTTGTGAATCGTATAAATTTTGACAAATTGCTTCCTTTTTCCGTGGTTGAAAGTTGCAAAATCAATAAAGTGTACGGAAATCGCTAATGTCACGCCCTGAATTTGCAGTAATTTATGGTTTGAATTCGGTGATAAAGATTTACAGCGAATATGTTTTATTCTAGGGTGGAATGGGTGGAAATAATCGAGCCCAAAACAAAGGAGCATATGTATGCTAACCTTACAACAGGAGAATGCGTTTGGGACCCTCCTGAGGTAAGTGCTTATCTCATTTACCTTTTACCTGTCTGGTTTCCATATTATGATAGTCCTGATTTCATATTGATCACAACCAGTAATTTTGAGGCACACAGCACTTTAGTAGTTTCCTACTTTCGTAGTTTCAATGCATGATAAAATCGTGTTTATCGAATTCTTTAATATATCAAATACATAGATATCCACATTGAGTTTTTGTGTAGTAAGCTGCTCATGTTAACGAAATTTGACTGTTTTGTTCTCTTAAGTATTTATCCATCTACTTAGTTAACCAAGGATTTTTTATAACATAAATTTACATCTTTTTCTGTAATGGTAGCTGCTACAAATAAGACCTTCTGGTTCTGCTATATCTATATTATAGTAGCTTATATGCTTATTTTTTTATGTACTTTAAATGTTTATTAAATTACATTTACTAGTGTAAGTTAGCATTGCTTAGTTTTTTATCAAGCATTAATAATATATAGCATAATTAATTTAGAAGTCTAAAAATGGATATACATACTTACTTGTCCGCCATAAAGTAAATTAATGTACAGTCAGCATACGCTCAATATCTGTCTTTAATGAAATATTTATTTTAGAATTCTTTATTAGATAATTCAGTTTGGTTTTGGAAGTCAAGCAGAAATGGTAGCTCAATACCCATAGCCACATGACACCACTGAAGTTAACCCACTTCTTTTTATCTTCCTCATTAACGATTTGCATTCAGTTATTAGACCATGAATGAATAAGTCCTGTGCAATTAAACTTACAACTAGATTTGCTTTTTAGGGCTAAAAGGATTATGAGTTATATGTAAGTTTATTTTTGTTACAGGGAGTTAAAGTGAAACGAACAGACTCGTCACAATGGTGGGAATTATTTGATATAAACACACATAGGTTTTACTATTTCAATGCTTCAACACAGGTAAGCTTTCACTGGCCATTAATTATGACTATTTATGACTTATCAACTACAATTATACAGTCTTAATTTATTTCTTTCTTTTTAGACAACTGTGTGGCATAGGCCTACAGACTGTGACATTATACCGTTAGCCAAATTACAAACATTAAAACAAAATACGGACCCTCAAAAACGTCGTGAAACATCAACACAGACTAATCAAGCTGCACCTCAGGTAATATTAAAAGATCTAACAAGGATTTTTTATTGTGAATCACTTACATTAAGTATTTAAGTTTAATCTTTTTCATATTTGTGATAAAAGAGAAATTGTTTGAATGTAAATAAAAATATTTTTAAACTACTGTGACAAAAATTTTAAAGCGAATACTCAGTAATAGGCTCATTCCTGCCAGAACCGGTCTGGTTAGTAGCACTTTGACCCATCGAGATCTTTTGTGCAATCCACCAATACTTATTTCTACCACAAAGCAGTATAAAGAGTATGCAATTTAGTTGTATTAATAGACATTGAAGCATATTAAATAAGGCGTCGAGGTTTTTTCGATGTGGGAGCTATTACCATAGCTCTGCAATCATCAATAAGCTGCTGTGGCTGGTAACTCGTGAATGATACAGTGATACCATCTACATGTTTAGCTGTAGAATTAAAAGAAAAAGGTGATTACATTTGGTTACATGTACCTATCAACCTATTTCAATAAATTATAATAAAATAACTAATCATACATTATTATACATATAAGTACAACTAGCTGATTCTAATGTGAAAAACCCTAGCAAACTGAAAATCAGCGCCATGGCATATCTATTTCACGGCATCAAGCTGGCGACCATTTCGGTAGCATCTAGTTGTGTTCTGTTTAGTATGCTTAAGTTTAAATGTTATTGCTCTGAATAAATTTTTCATTCATTTATTCAACAGTCCGAGACTGTATAATAAAGATTCCAATTGTCAACTACAGATTCTATCAGCAATCGACCCGGTGAGCAGTAATGGCAACAGCACGGTGGCAAGTGCCAGCAAACTGTCGCCGAGCAATGCCAAAGTCACTGTTGCACAAACTAGCCCTGTACGAACGAGAAAGTACTTCCACCATAGGTATGTGAAGTTTAAAATGAAACAACTTTTACCGGTCCGGTTTTAAGGGTCCATGGTCACAGGGAGACTGAGGTGTTGGTCGTCTCATAATATTATAATAATAATAATAATATTATGAGACGACCCTGCAAAAGGTTCGAAACGTCAGGATAAACATTAATTAAAACTAATGTGTATAATAAACGCGAGTAGATCCGTAAAAGTTGTTTCATTTCAATGTGTAGTGTTTGCGTAAACTTTAGAAAACAATATATGTGAAGTTTGCCAATGATAATGTAATGCACTGTAATCTAAAGTAGAGTAAAAAGTTTAATATAGCAACAAAAACTCACAAATATAGCATTTTTGTAAACCCACTGATAATTTGTAATTTGTTGTTGACTGGCAATTTGTATTATTTTAAAAGTGAACAAAGTAATTTAAATACTTAGAGTAAGTAATAAACTGTAAACTATTTTGAAATACAGTCTTTCTAATTTGCACTTTGCACAATACTTGCTTTTTAAATTTTTAGCTAGCTTTATACCATACAATAAGATTCATCTGCCTGTATTAAACTGAGTCCATTTCTGCAGGGATAGAAATAGTGGAGAAAGCAGAAGGGGCCGGTTGAGTGAAGATGGTACCACAGCGCTATGTAGACACACAGACTCGGGCAGATCATCCGATAGTAGCATTAGCAGTGCTCAGCAGAGGAGAAAACAGGTAACCACACAATATTCTGTTAATAAATATATTTTATACTACACCTGCTTGGAAAGTACCTTGATACTTTATCAAATTTACGGTAGAAAGTACGTCATTGCATATCGAACAAATATGCGGGGAGAAAACGCATCTGAGCGGGAGAGAAAAGTGTATGAAAATCCATTTCTTACGTGGTTTTTCTTTTTTAATTTTGGGTAAGACTATGCGCCGGTAACCTAAATATCAAAAGCCAAAAAGTTTTTACAGTGAGTTTTTATCTCCAAGTTCGCAAAATGACACTGGCCACTAGCTGTGTGTTGGATGGTGTCGGGCTGGCAGTGCGACCCTGCGGCGGCAGGATAAACAATTTGAAAAAAGAACATGTGAAAATTGCAGACGCCATTGGCGCCATTTCCAATTTGTGTGTTGTTTGAGGATTCAGTTTTCGTAGAAAGTAAAATAAAACTATCAAAATGATAAGTAGTGATAGTGATGATGAAGATTTTTTAACTCCGCCGCAGTTGAAGGAAACAGCAAAAATAACATTAATGGAAAAAGTGTTTCATTAAGCTTCACTAAGTGCAACAATTTCAATATAAATTTCAATTAGTAAAGATTTCGTTTTTTATTTTCCTTGTAGGTGTAGTATAAAGCACTATGTATCACTCGAGAGAAACTGCGATTCCCGATCTCAGGTGTTTCAAACGACACCCTCGACGGTAATCGGTCACTTTCTCCTTTCGGTGAACAATGTACTATTTTTTATTTGAAGAATCAATTCGCCTTTTTTCACTCTAGGTAACAATAAGGGTCAAGGATTGACCTGATCTTGTCTAAATTGATATTACACAACTTTTTTGTAATGGCGAAAGCTTAGATAAGATTGTGACAGTTATCAAGGAGGACTTAAAACAGGGTCTGTTTTAAGTCGTTCTTGATGAACTCCAACCAAACCCAAAAGGAGTCTCTCTATGACCACGGACCCTGCAAAGGCTTTGAAACGTCAGAATAAAATAATATAAATCAACTAGCCGTCACCCGCCCGCTTTGCTGTGCGAAAATTTGTGAATAAATATATATTTTTATAGCTTATCATTTGCACAATCTCATGTTCTTACTACATACAAATTTTCATAAAGATCGGACAAGCCATTCTTGAGTTGTAAGAGGACATACAGACAGACAAACGAAAATTTCAAAAATCGTAGAATTGGTGTCAGTTAGTCATAAAACGAATATTTATCCCAAAACTTGTCAGAAAAATTGCATGTACAGACAGAGCCTACAGATTTATATAGTAGTATAGATATAGACGTGTAACTAAAATAAAGCGAATAGATCCGTAAAAGTAGTTTTAATTAACTAAAATCTCTGGGTCTCAAACTAGTTTTTGACGATAATACTTTAGAGGCGGTAGAATCGCTTTCATTATGAATACAGGATCCTTTTGGAAATCAAGTATATCCAATTGCTATCTTTTATATGGCCACATTAGTGGCTGGCTTCAACGGCCTTTCGAAACGCACAGGTACTTTTGGTTAGTCAAACAATTTGGTCCCGTCGAAGGCCCAATTATTACAAAAGAACGTTACCCGAATTAGCATAAAATTATGTGTGTTGTTGTAGGAGCTAACTGCAGCGTCTTGCAATCCTCCCGCGTGCACGCCGCAAGTTAGGAAGAGGAGTAGCGCGGCGCAGGCGCACGAAGGCGAGAAATGGTCGCCGCATTCAGGTACTAATAGTTATTTTATTAAATAAAAAATATATATTATACAACATCACATACATTGTTCTGATCCCAAGGTAAGTAGCTAAAGCACTCAATTTATGAAAATCAGATACAACGACGGTACCACAACCACCCAGACGCGACACAATATCGAAAAGTTCGTTTTCGACATTGACCCGACCGAGAATCGAACCCGGGACCTCAGAGTTAGTGCCGCCCAAAGTCCGGCGTGCAAACCACTCTGCTACAGGTATTTAATACAATAATCGTTTTACACAAGAAAGTTATTTCTGTGTTCCCGTACAATAGTACGGGAATAACGAACTATTTTGACACTATTTTGAGAACATTTTTAAGGTCAAATGGAATATTTTGAAGATCTTTAGTTAATCTTTTAGGAGGATAGGAAAGTGTCTAGCCTAGACAGCCTACAGTTTCCTTAAGTTTAGATAATACTTGATAATATTCTTTCCTCAGATCCCTTTGAAAACTCAAACTTTCAGTAGAGATGTAATAAGACTAACACAAAATCTATTATCCTAGTTTATTCTTCCAAATGTTTTAAACATGTGATTAATCTTCTCAAATATATATCCTAATAGTGACAAATTGTGTAGACTCTTACTCAAATCAGACATGTTTTCTTAGGATTGAATCGCAGCGGCAGTTTCATATCGCCGCGAAAGGATGCCTCCGACGATTCCATGCACGAAAAGTACTTCAAGTCAGTTGAAAGCACGCCACTCACGAGACGCAAGGTACCTTTATAGATCTTATTGTACTTGAAACCATATTTTAATACAGTAAAACATAAAACAAATCATTGTATAGATGGAGCCACTAGCTTACTCATATATAATGAAAAACAAAACGATATGGAATTTTTAAAGATTCTTTATATTTTAGTGATAAGTTGGTTGTGACAACGCTAATGCTAGGCCTTGATTAATGCTAAATAAATATGTGTTATACAATAGTAACTTATAAAACAATATACTGTTATCGCCCGCAATGATCTATAATACGAAGAGTAGACCATTATTTTTTTAGCTGGTGAAAACGCTTTGCCCATAATTTGGATAATAGCTTACCCAATTCATAATTAATCTTTAAGATTTGTAAAAATATTAAGATAGGATGTTGATGGCGTAGTTGTTGACATTGAATAGGGCTCATTTGGCTTTATTTATTTATTTATTTACTAGCGGCCCGTCCCGGCTTCGCACGGCTGGACATTTCTTTTTTAATATAGCCTATGTTACTCAGCGCTAATGTAGAATTCGGTAGTTTTTGAGTTTAATCTTTGCAAACATACAAAAATACAAAGCTTTCCTCTTTATAACATTAGTATAGATTTATTGGATTACCGACATAAGAAACATTATTTAAGGTTACAAAAAATAAGAATAAAAACAATGTTCTCTTAGCTAACTGCTCCTACAATTATGGGCAATCACAACATGCATAATCAAAAATGACATAAATTAAATTAAATTTCAAACGAAATGAAATGAAATTTTAACTAAATTCAATTATAAACACAAAATTAAAACATTTCAATGAGTGCAACAATTTTTAAATAAAAGTTTTTTTAAATAAAAATAAATACTTTATGCAATCTAAAGTATTTCTTCTGGCAACTTTTTTCGGCATTCTTGACGGAAAACGCTATAAGCGAAACGGTTGAGCAGCACGGGACTGTCAATGCTGTTGTTTAATTATTTATGCAGGAAAGACATATCCAGACAGCTGCGACGAACAGAAAGCGGATCTAAACGAAAATATTTGACTTTATCTGTATAGGCCCTCAACATTCTGGGAATCTTGAAGCGGTAGGATAGGCTACTGGTTTGTTTTTTTCTGTATTCTTTATTCTGTTAATATATACATTATAGCCTCGACACCAAACAGTGCTGCAGTAATCAAGTTTACTTCTTACATAACTATTATAAAGCAACATGACTGTTGGGGTTTTTTTAAAGTCTTTTGTACTTCTAAGAATAAATCCTAGTGATTTATTTGCCTTCTTTATAATTCTGTCAGTGTGATAAGTAAACCGCAATTCACTATCAATTATAACTCCGACGTCTCTGGTGGCAGTAACTTCATCCAGCTTGTTTAGAAACATTTTATTTTTCTTGCACCATTCCTGAAGGGTCAATATCTTCTTGCCAGTACTACGAGTCCCCCACACATGAAACCGTCTTAATCAGCTTAAGATCATCAGCTAATAGATAAATTTTCCAGTGCTTAATAATTCTTGCTGAATACGTTGAAAAACTTAGGCTTACAGAGTAAGACTAGATAGATAGTATTGATAAATTTCTGCGGGTTGGACAGATCCACGATAGCGTAATTGGAAACGCACCTGACCCAGATTGTCAGAGCGTGCGTGATTGAATCCAGCTCGTGGAAGATCTGCCAATATCTTGGATACTATAACTCAAACTTTATTCCCTTGGAATAAGGTCGTGAATTAATGAAAATTTTCAACACTTTTTGTAAGCACTTTCTATTGAAAAGATTAAAGGTACAAACCCGGCCATTCAATGAAGTCGGCGATGGTCGACGTGGAGTCTTAATTGTTATGGTTGAAACAGCAATCCGCTGGCGGTTCGTCGTGCGATTCCGCGTCGCCGCAGAGCCCAAGCAGCCCGCTGCAGAAGCCGCAGCCGACGCCATTCTTGCAGGTAACACCATATAATCTACGAACTGCTGGGATCAGGCCTTTTCATATGAAACACACAACAAAAATTTAGCATCTCGAGTTGCTGCGTGCTTCGGAAGTCACGTAAAGCCGTTGGTTCCGGTTGCATTAGCAGTCGTTAACAACCACTAATCCGCACTGAGCCCGCGTGGTGGTTTATGGCACATAATGCCACAGAAGCGGTGGTTTACAGACAGCTCCCTTAACGTGATGACGTGTAATATTTAAAGAAATTAATATACATAACATGGGATTGCTCAAAAAATAACTAGTTCGCCATCTTGGGTGGTCCGCCATATTGGATTTAAAATGAAGTAATATTATTTTTCGTATTCTTCTCAACAAACCCTTTCATTTGATACCAATATCATAGGAGTGCACAAAAAACATCTAGTCCGTCATCTTGGGCGGTCCGTCATATTGTCAAACGTGTATTGTTATCTAAGTCAAATATGCATTGTCATCTAAGCTAAACGTGTATTTGTATACTCATTTAGCTTACTAGGACTAGATGTTTTTTGTGCACTCCTATGATATTGGTATCAAATGAAAGGGTTTGTTGAGAAGAATACGAAAAATAATATTACTTCATTTTAAATCCAATATGGCGGACCACCCAAGATGGCGAACTAGTTATTTCACTCAATCGGTTGAGGATATCTAATTTAAAATTCTGTTGCAAAATTTGACCCTTACATAAATACATTGCAAGTTACATAAAAGTTTGTTAAAAATATGTTATGATTTGCAGACGCCAGCGGCTCGCCCTTCGCTGGTGTCGTCTATATCTTTGGCGACGGACGCGGCGGGCGGCGGCTCCAGGGTTATGCACAGTCTCGAGAGACCTCATCAGCTGTCCAGACACTCGAGAGAACGGTTTTCTGATAGGCAAGTATTATCTATGTGAATTCTTGAGTGAACACTGAATAGCAATGGAAGCCAAACTATACGGTAGCTTTTGTTTTTATTTAAAAAATGCTTAAGAGAGAGTGCATCATTTTAATCGAGCTACAATAGGGTATTTGACTGCAATGAAAATATAGATAAACATTTTTTTTAAACCAATTTAGCCAGCATTTTATTAATTTTAAAATAAGTATGATTTTTATAAAAAATCATCATCACCTGTGCGCGTGCACCCTTCAGAACATACAAATTTTTTCAACATTTGTGTTTTTGGTTATTTGTTTCGCAACAAATTTAATAATGATAATAATGACGTTAGTTGTTGACAATGAATGGGAGCCTTTGGCTTTCAAAGTAAAAAGTAAATATAGTTGAATAATTTCGGCTGGCTGGTTAGAACCACGATAGCTCGATTGGGAGAGCACCTGACCCGGTATGTCAGAAGGGTGCAGGTTCAAATCCCGCTCGTGGAAATTTTTTCAACATTTGTGTATTTGTAATTTTTTTTTTTTGCGTTAAAATTACATAAAAGAAACAAAAACATTTCATTACACATATTTTTTTAAAACCTGTCATATACCCTTATTGCCTCAATCGCCACGCTTGCTAAATGCGGGTGGGATCATTAGCACCGGAGCTATGCATCGAAAAATCTGCCTGAGAAACTGTCCGGGCCGACCGCTTTGTCACTCAGCTACCTCAAAAAAAAAACTTAAATAAGTCTAGATTGTTAATTAAAACATATGCCCTCGATACTTGCTAAGCTCAAGTGGCAGTGGGCAGGGCACATCGCTCGCAGAACTGATGGCATTACGGAACAGTCCACGAGTGGCGAACGCGTACCGGAAAGCGTAGTGTGGGCAGGCCTTCAACAAGGTGGACCGACGATCTGGTGAAGATCGCGGGAAGCCGCTGGATGCGAGCAGCACAAAACCGGTCGTTGTGGAGATCCTTGGGCGGCTTTTGTCACACAATAAGGAGGACCCAGATGGTAAGCTTAATACAAACTAGGGATTAAACGATACCGAAGCGATGAATCGTCAACCGCCGATTATCAAGATTATACAGTATCGTAATGATTATACCGGTTCATTACGATTATCATTACCGATGCACTATGATTATTGTTTTTTAACAGCAGTATATTTTTACAAATATAGCCCAGCCTGTGTCAGAACAGTACCTATAAATTGCTTTATATCCTTTTGCCTGCCGGCTGGGGGCGCCTGAAAAAAGGTTAATGTCACTATTTTTGGGTTATTGATTTCGTGTTGTTTGTGTAGTTTCCTTTTGTTTGTAACCAAAGGTGTTTTTTTTTATATTAGTGATGCTTGAGCGCCAAAAAAAACGAATGGAAATACTTCAACAAAATTCCATAGACAAAATTTTATCGATACGATACTATCGTTAACGGTATCGTAATCGTAATGACCATATCGTTTAATCCCTTATATAAACGTTCTCGAAGCAACGCACATATAGGCAACCACTCGCGGGCACGGAATCTCTCAACAGCTGCGCTCCGACTGTTCCGAGACCCGAGTCTGTGCAAAGAGTATGTGTGAGTTGCTCGAGCGCGGTGTGTATTAAGCTTACCTTCTGGGTCCTCCTTATTTTGTGCTTTTGTCCAGCAGTGAACATCTTTAGGCTGAGATGATGATGATGATGAAACAATACTTTACAACTAGGTATAAGATTTTAGTACCAGGCAGTTTATTTAATAAAATTTTAAACGCGAGGCACGTTGCGCGTTTTCCCCACGGGTTTCGGTACGGCTGAATGTGTGTTGTTGTGACCTTGGTTGCAAAAAAAACTGAGTCGGGAGCCTTTTGGTTGATTCGACATAAATTATGTTACTCGTTGTATTTTGTAAATAATAACAATAAATGTTTATTTATTCATTCATTCATTCATTCATTCAAGGTTATTGTTTGTTCTTCATAGGCATTTAGACAAGGACCGACTAGCGGAACTAGAGCGCATGGACCGGTACCCGGAAAAGCAGGCGGTGTACAGTGTGGACAAACCCTTCAGGCAGACCAGCCTCGACCTCAGGCACAACGCAGCCCCCAACTGGCACCCGCCCAGGGAGTTCACGAGGTTATACCTTTATACATCTATATCTACATTTATCTATATCTATACTATTAATATAGAGGTAATGTTTGTTTGTTTGTTTGTTTGTTTGTTTGTTTGTTTGTTTGTTTGAGGAGGGTAATCTCTCGAACTACTTGTCCAATTTAAAAAATGATTTCACTGATGGAATGCTATATTCCTTGCAGGTAACATAGGTTATATTTTAATTTGATAAAAAATGTTTCTATTTACAGTTTCAAATCCACGCGGCGAAGACGCGGGTAAAAAGCAAAGTATCTAAAAACTCACATATACGAAATTTTTGTAAATCTGGAACTTTTATTTAAGACTAAGTAGTTGACCCGGCGCGGCGGACTTCGTGCCGCTTTGACAGTTTCCATGACAACGAAACAAACAAATAATTTTGTATTGGAAAATTAAATTGTCGTTTTTAGTATTTTCCGTTGCTTATTGTTTTTGTTTTCACCGCTTAAACCTACCCTGAACTTCCACAAATATTTCAAAATCAAAATGATCCAAATCGGTCCAGCCATTCTCGAGTTTTAGCGAGACAAACGGACAGCAATTGATTTTTATATATATAGATGTAACTATGAGTGTGTTTTTGCTAAGAAGAAATGTACACATAGTAATTAAATAAAGAAAAATAGGAAGTATATCCAAACAATAATCTGACTAAGACCGAATCAGTCGAAGGACGTATCCGGTGGAAGGACGTAACCTTACTTATATACTAAACAGTATTTACAATTTACGCACAGAAGACAGCAAGCTGAGCCCGAGCGGTACACATCGAGCAAAACTTCACTGTCATCAGGCAGCAGCAAACACCGAACGCCGCAGCACGAGCCTCATCACAACTTCATGCGGCTCTCTTCCGCCAACGAGCAGGACAGCGTCGCCGCCGGTATGTGCGTCTATCTCGCGTCGCTTGTGACGTCACGCGAGACGTCGCTGTCTATAGGCAGCAGTACGCACCACAACTTCATGCGGCTCTTCGCCAACGAGCAGGACAGCGTCGCCGCCGGTATGTGCGTCTCTATCCCGCGTCGCTTGTGACGTCACGCGAGACGTCGCTGTCTATAGGCAGCAGTACACACCACAACTTCATGCGGCACTTCGCCAACGAGCAGGAAAGCGTCGCCGCCGGTATGTGCGTCTCTGTCCTGCATCGGTTGTTACATCTCAAGGCGTCGCTGTCTACAGGCAGCAGGCAATACGCACCACAACTTCATGCGGCTCACTTGTGGTATGTGCGTCTCTGTCTCCGTCTCGCATTGGCTGAAATCACGTCGAGCGCAACGTCTTACCTCTAATTCGGTTGGAGGAGCGCACACAATCAGTCTTTGGTATAGTCATTAGCTTTAATGCTCAGCACACTTTCACAAGCACTTTGAACAATTTTCGATTAATTATCTTTCGTAGTCTGGCAAAATATGAAACTTTAGGTATTAATCATAGATTCTCTTTTGTTTTTAGTAAACTACAAGATGAAATGTGTGAATCTAGAGCCGCCGCTGACTGAACCAAATGTACAGAAGCACAATCAAAGATTAGAAAGAACGTCTACCCCTAGGGATCGCACCAAATCGAGACGTGAGTATCTTTATTTATATCCGTAAGACGTAACTAATAATAAGCACTTACAATGTACAATGTGTAAGCTTTAATCACGATTACAGGTATCCAGGTGTTCAATTGTAGGATAAAATTTATTTATACGTAAAAAAACGATCCATTCTATATCAATCACGGATAGCATTGTGGGAGTGGAAAGAAAATATTGTGATGGTTAGACTTCATTGCAGTCAACCATGGTGTACAGTTGTTTTCATCCTAAAAAGGGACATTTTATGATAAGTGTGTGCCAGTGTCAGTATTCAAAGCTTGCTTTGTTGTGCCTTATTTGTATTGAGGGAATCACTTCCTATAAACTGACTGACAAAACGATTTGATATTATAATGCTCCGACACTCGTCTCTCAGGTGCATTTTAAGTTTTAACAATTTTCTCGCAAACTTCATAGTTTGACTGTAAACTTTGCGTTTATAAGATCTTTTTTGTCTCTATAATGAACTCCGACTTGAGATTAGTTCAACGCAAATGTGCATTATTCTCCAACATTAGTTTAGTCTCTGTGACAGAAGGCTTATTCGGTGTGCTTGTTCGGGTTTTAGGTAAGGAAGAGAACCATTATTTTAGGCAGCTACTATTTAATTCATAGACTTCATCGAGGGCTAAGAGCGGAAGTCTAAACACTAGATCACATCAGTCTCCGTTTGCTTTTATTATTAAAAGGTTTTATTTAGCTTGCCCTGTTTATTTATATGGGTCAAATCTAGTAATTGAAATTTGACCGTGACCTTCCTGTTGACGGATTGAGGTGATTTTTTTATAAATATTAGGGTGGTGCTAAAACTACTGATAAGTGCCTGTATAAATTGAAACTTGTAATGCCATACTAATAAATAAATATAGAAATGTCTGTATTCTTATATACATCGCTAGTTTGTTGTTATGTTTAATTGAGAAGATCTTTTTTAGGCAGTTTTTAAACTGACATAAGTTTAGATTTAGCCCGCTTTCACCGTTTCACCTAACATGATTTATTAACTATGTAAAACGTAGGGGTCGTCTGTTAAAACGGCCATGAGACTATTTCTCTAAGTGCTTGTTTCATGCTCACTTGCATAACAAAATTACTTAATGGTTGCACAAAAATGTTTTATAATTACTCGATTGTTTTAAAGTTCCAACGCGTTTCGTTCGCAGGTCACAAAAGGCCCGTGGAAGAAGACCCGCCGTTAGACGGTGAGGAGGACGACGACGAAGGCGGCGGCTCCCCGCTCTACTGCAACTGGGACCTGCGCGGCATGCAGCATCTACTACCACTGCAGGACTACATTATACAGCAAGCTAAGCTCTCCAGTGAGTAGATATCCCTATCTACTGACCCTGATAGGTAGGGTATGGCAGCTGGATCTACGGGTCCGGGTACCAAAGGAGTTCAGATCCTAAGCCCCCTGCTGGTGGTCCGTGACATGGGTTGGACTCGTGGTGGCTTATGTTATATTATTATGTGGTTAGCTGTAAAAGTGGGAATGTTTGTTTCTCTGGTTGAGGTCAGGCCGGTCTTCCATCTCGTGCGCAGCGAGCTGGTCCAAGTAGCGGCCGCAGTGGACCCCGAAGTAAAAGGATTTGCGGGGCATGTGAGTTTTCCTGGTCCTTTAGTTGTTCTGCTCGGTGGTTTTTCATTGAGTAGGCTTCCAAAAAGTACCTGGATACTGAGAGGTGAGTGGGCTTACAACTCCGTCACCAAAGAGGATTTTAGGGATCATGACCCAAGCAGTGGAAACTGCGAGTTGTACTCTTAATGCAACGAGAAGTAAGCGAGCTTATAGCTCCGGTAACCTATCTGGATATTAGGTAGTGGACTATACGTGTCCACGTGGCAACTCGCTCGAGACACTATAGTCTTAAAAGTTCCGGATGAAGAATTCGCTTCGGCGCGTCTTGACCTGGCGTTGTGACCTGACGTTGATGGTCCCTTGTGCGAGTTTAACTTGCGTAAGGTCGTCTGACACCTTTTTTTATCCGGACGGTTAGTAAGGGGTGTCAATATAAACTTTAAGTCGTATATACCAGGGTTATCTCCAGTGAGTACCTATATTAGCTAATATTCCACATAATAGCTACCATCTTTTTTTAATAAAAGTCTGTTTAACCCATCCAAGAAGCTAAATATGCTTGTTTTAGGAATGAGCCACGTTAGAAGTTTAGAGGTATGGGGATTCATCAGTCTGTTTCGGATACCGAAGCTTTTTTCTGTTAGTATATTATACTTTATGACGCCAAGCTGTAGAGTCCTGAATAGTAATGTTTGTGACGTAATACATGGTGTACTGTGTAAAATACGGTTGCGATTTTTCATTGCTTTTCAATCTTATTCTCACTCATTTAGTGGCAAAATAGTTGTTACTGCCTTCGAGAAAGATGATAAAAAAAACTACTTACATTAAATTTTCATTGCTTTTCAATCTTATTCCAAGTGCATAGGGTTCAATATTTAGTGGCAACGTAGCTGTCATTGCCCTTAAAAAAGTTTAATTTAAAGTAGAACTACAAGTGTACAATTTTCTCAGGTCGAGGTCGCTACGCCGGCGACTCGGGCTCGGACGCCGAGTCCGGCTCGTCCCGGTCGCGCTCCGGCTCGGAGTCGCGCTCGCTGTCCGGCCACGAACCGGACAACGAGTCATCGGACGGCGGTGCCCGGACGCCGGACGATGACGACGGCTCCGGCGTTTACTTGCCGCATTCGTACGCTCACAGGCCGGCCGATGTGGAGTACATGAACCATGGCGTTTCGTACTACAACACTTTTGTTGGCTTCGACCGGCAACCGTCACCTGGGATACATAGGGTACGTATGTGATATTTTGTTTTTGTTGGATTGGTGTTGTGTCACTGTAATAAAATATGATTAGTAATAATAATTAATAAAGCTGATACAAGGAAAAGAAAAACATTTTAACAGTGCTCTCAACAAGAACCTTGAGAGGACCTGGAAGACCTCTGGGGTTCTGCGTGACCCCTAGAGTTTAATATGATTCCAGTGAGGTATTGGATTTTTTCCACTTCGACGGCAGTTAGAGTGAGGGAGAGTAGGACACGCTGGTCACACTTACATAAAACCGTTTGGTGGATATCAACGACGGCCATTAAATTAAAGTTATTTTTGTAATGATTACTCCATAGACAATTATGTGCTCTATGAAATCTATAATATTATTGATACATTATACATTTTTTGTGATCTAAATCACCCAATTTTAGACACATTCAGTTTTCTCTAAACTGACTCAATTTACATTGATCATTATATCATTAAAAATGATCTCGTTGTATACTTAATTTATTATATTATGTTGTAGTACGATGCGTTGCTCGTGACCTAGACAAGGTGGAGGGTCGTATATATACTTTTCTTAGTTTGAAACTTATGATTATTTCGCACATAGACATCGTCACTCGGCGGCAGCGGGGGCGCGGGAGGAAGCGCGGGGGCGGGATCCCGGTCATCGGCGGGGGCGGAGACCGCAAGTGCGGGGGCGGGGGCGGAGGCCGGCGCTCTCTACAGCCCCGTGCGATCGCACGCGCACCCGCACTTTACGCGGCCGCAGCCCCCCGAGCAGGACATCGAGATATTCGCCAAGGATAACCTTAATTTCAACAAGGGGATATTTAGGAGGAAGGTATGTTGATTGTATGTACAGGTTGACTTTTTTATCACCGTCCAAACCTTCCGAGATGACTCCCGTGATACAAACGAATAACTCTTACTATTGGATCAACTCTCTAACTCGAAAATAAAATTCAGCTGTTCCATACAAAACATCAATATTCATTACGTCAACCTGTATAGTAACCGTAGTAAGACATCCATTCCTTAATAACGCTCATCTCCCAATAAGCTAAGTTGGGAAAACTGAACCCGTTAGCAAAAAGTAAGAAAAATAGAAATCTTAATTCTATAACTCTATGCTAAACTCTACAAAGTTGCCGTCTATTTATTTTGTAAAGTATGCGAACTCTTAACATTGTTAAGTGTGCGGAGGCCTTACTAGGAGCTTATGTAGTATTATTACAGTTATGAAAACGAGACGCGTGTAGTGGCGTATATACATGCCCATTATTGTGTAAACTGTCAACAATTTACACGATCGTACCATTTTGGTTTCAACCATGTATTTAACCGTGTCTATTTATTTATTTTGTACTACCACATCGTGCACATAAACCTTGAATGCTGATTGATTTTGAAAACCACAGGCGTCCGTCCGAGACATGTTGTCGTGGACATCTTCATCTATCAGCGCGCCTATGGTCGGCGCAGATTGGGACAAATCCCACAAGAAAGCCGCCACCGACCTGTTCCGACTGGTGCAGATCTACATGGGCGATCGTAAGGCGCGCCCGGGCATGACGCTCAACTCCGTGGCCCAGGATATACTGCACGCCACGTTTTCTAATGAGAAGTAAGTGTTTAACTCTTTAACTGAGGCAAGTTAAACAATAAGGTGGTCACCGATCTGTTCCGGCTAATGCAGATCTACATGGGCGGCCGTAAGGAGCGCCCGGACATGACGCTTAACTCCGTGGCCCAGGACACACTGTACGCCACGTTCTAAAAAGAGAAGTAACTTCTCATCGGGCCTCAACTTCGGGCAGTACGATCGAGTCCAAAGCAAGGACTGCAGCAAAAAAACTTGGGGTTCTCTCTAAGGTCAGGCGGTACTTCACGCCAGAACAGCTGCTCCAACTATATCAAGCACAAGTTCGATCATGTATGGAGTACTGCTGCCCTTTGGGATGGAGCAACCAAATACCATCTGGCTGCTTTGGACTCGATTAAAAAACGAGCTAAGAGACTCATTGGTGACCCTGCTCGTCTGTCGGTCTTCTACAGGATTAATTTCAGGGAGTGCGCGGGGAGTGGTCAAATGCCTGCCTATAACAAATAATAAAAAAAGTAAGATTTTAGCCCTTACCCTACAATGGGCACAACATGTTTAATTTTGATTGGTTTTGACTTTATCTCAAAAAGATAAAGAGAAAGTTATAGTGTTGAATATATTGGTAAAGCCCTATAGGGTAATTATAAAATACAGTTTCCATCATCGGCTACTTTTTGCTATTTGTTGAATTTTGCTCATTGCATCATAACTCTCATCTATCTCATCGTACCTTACGGCCAACAAGCGAGTTGCACGGTCTATTTCACAGACTTCTGCAAGCTAATATTTATTTTACTGATTGTTACCACATGCTGACTGTTTTCAAAAGTTAAGCAACGTTACATAACGCTGCAAGATATTATACTAACAACAAATTACTTATGGATGTTGCCCACTAACACTTTGAAACGATGCTCCAACGTTGCGGTTTCGATACACCATTTGAGTAAACTTTACGAAAAATAAAGTATTTTATTTCAATGTGTAGTGTTACTCTGCTCCAACGTTGCGGTTTCGATACACTATTAGATTAAACTTTACGAAAAATAAAGTGTTTCATTTCCATGTGTAGTGTCTAGTGTTACAGTAAACTTTACAAGTTTATTGGAGTATTAAAATTAAATTACTATCTTTCTAACAGACTCCGAGACGAACTCTACGTGCAGCTATGCAGGCAGACGACCGAGAACCCCTTAAGAGACTCGTTGCTCCGCGGCTGGGAGTTGCTGGCCGTTTGCCTGGCTTTCGTGCCGCCTTCTCCCGCCTTCCAACCGGCGTTGACGAACTACGTCAACCGGCATAGGGACCCGGCGTTTGCTGACGCTTTTCCGGAGGTGAGTTTGTTACAGTTGGTTATTGAAATTAAACAACTTTTACGGATCTACTCTATTGAAATTAGGATGCTTTTTAACATTAATTAAAAGTAATGTGTAAAATACGTTTATTTTCCCGGCAGCATAGCGGTTACTGACCGAAGACCCAGGTTCGATTCCTGGCTGGGCCGGGTGGGCTTTAATTTTTTCACTGTATTTTATAAATTTTATAAATATTTAATTTAGCTTCAGTGCAGCAATTAGCACTTGAAAATAAAAAGTAAAATTTATATTGACATTACTGTAAGCTATGTCCTGTCATTTCACAGCAGCAGTTTTCGAATTATCTGCATCATGCTGCAGATAATATGAAAAACTCACTAACATGCCTATTGCGTATTCAAAACTGGTTGGTACAATATTTTAAAAAAACAAGTATGATGTTTTCTGCCTGCCAATGGGCAGGCAGAAAGCATGACAATGTGCAGGAACAGCTTTCGAGAAATGTCTCGAAAGCTAGAATATAATCTATAATTATTGTTAGGCACTTTCAGTTAGCAGGCGTAAACGAGTTGTACGCAAAATATCCGCCCTCGATTTGAAACCACTTAATATAATAGTTATTTGTTATGCAAAGCTGGAAAGTTGTTGTTTCGCGCGAGTGCTTGTATTGAAACCCGAGCAAGCGAAGGATTCAATTCAAAAGAAGAATCCTGAGGGTAGCGAGGGTTTCAAGGCACGAGACGCAAAACAACTTTGCTGCCGAGCAAAACACAATTTTTCACCTCACTACTGCGAGAAAATGGTGGATGGAAGAAAAACAGTTGAGCTTTTTTATAAAACAGTTTTATTATGAATTCATATAATTTGATTAGGTAAGTATAAAACATTAGCATTGTTAAGTATAACAGTAGGTATTTTTAATTCGTTCACGTTATAATATATTTTATGGTACCAATATTAATAAGGGTCTAAGCATCCTAAAAATTAATATTATTTTTTAAGAAAGTTAGGGGGTCTAATAACAAGTTCTAAATTCGTATTATACTGTCACTTTTACACACCTATTAGTGTGAGCGGGACAGCATAATACGAAATTCGATAATCTCATTTAGCAATATAAGAATAGTGCGCACCATAGTGTTCATACTCACGTTCTACATTCGAAAACCTTTTCCATCCAAGCGGGGAAAAAGCGCTTTTCCACCCAGATTTTGAAGGAAGTAGTCTTTTCGAGTAAGAGAGGTGAAAATAATATTTACTAACTTTTAATGTATAATTACATATATAGCAATATAGTTTTATATTGCTTTATCCCTCTAGCGATAATAATTTCTATAAACCTACCAATTGTTTTCATTTATTTAATTTGTTAATATTATTGTCATAGGTGGGCAAATGGCCGATCCACGTGCAAGTGTCGCATTATGCGGGTGTGGCGTGCAAGCGCTTGGAGAGGATCGGTTTCGGAGGCAAGCGGCAGCCGCGGAAGCCCTCCACCGAGGACATCGACCAGGCAAGGGTGAGTTAGAGTTCCCAGAATTAGAGTGTTCTCAGAACAGTTGTCTAGTCTGAAGAGTTCCGGATAAAGAATGCGCTTCGGCGATTGATCTGGCAAATGCGATGGTCCCTTGTGCGAGTTTTACTTGCGCAAGGTAGTCTGACATCTACTTTGTAACCTGTTGGTTGGTAGGGGGTGTCAGTATAAACTTTAAAATCGTGTATAACAGGGTTGTTCTTGGATCAGTTAGAGTTCTGCGTTTTACAACTGACTACTGGAAAACACAGTGAATAGATAAATCTCAAAATCGTTACCTAAATCTTGAGATCCTGTGATCTTGGTATTTTAATAACCTTATTTCCTAGGGGCTAACATCACTCCTGTTGATCCATACATCCGGCTGTCGGAGAGGCACTAAAAGTCATTACATTCTCTGGGGCGTTCGAGCCGTTTGTATTTATTATACAACAAATTAAGAGAAGTCCCAGTAACATCTTTAGTGGTCGAATAGTAATTTCTAACTTTAAACCGCAAAGCAAAGCGTTGGTAGGTAAACGGATCAAATTGAATGCGAGGAATTGTGGTTTAATCTTTATAAATCAGTTAGACTACTGACGAGAACCCAATCTGGATGGGTCAACATTATCACATTGTTACTATGTCACTGTAAGTCAGTTTTGCGCAGACTAAAATACTTAATACGCTATCGATGGTTTTGCGCTTCGGCGTTTTGTTATTTATGTTTGTTTGTGTCATAGTATCTTCGTTTTTGTTGTTAATATTATTCGTGTTATTTTATGTTAGTGTTTTTTATTTTATTTCATTTATGTCTTTTTTTTCCTGTTTCGTGCCATGATGTCACTACTGTGTACAGCAGAATACCAGTGCAGCAGGCCCCGCTTGCTGCGTATACTGAGCTGTGCACAGTGTTGGCATCGCATAACAGGGCACAATGTGAAATGTTATTATTTTTATTCTTTTTGTTACATGTTGTATGTTTAATTGTGTTTTGTTATGTGATTCCAACAAATGTCTTTTATTCTTATTCTTATTCTATTCTTATGTATTAATTTAACACAATATTGGTAAATGTCATTTATTCAATTAATTGTTGACAATAAATCAAGTTTGTAATAAAATCAATCCAATTTAACAAGCCTGTCTCTATAAACAATTATTTTGTCCGTACAGATCCAAATCTTCCGCCAATCGATGTTCGGCAACACCCTATCCGAGGTTATGATGCTGCAGAAGGAACGCTTCCCCAACCGGCAGCTACCCTGGGTGCAAGTAGCGCTGTCACAGCAGATTCTGGCGCTCAACGGCAAGGACACCGAAGGCATATTCAGGGTGTCAGCCGACGTGGATGAAGTCAACGCTTTAAAAACGAAAATCGACAACTGGGAGCTGCCTGATGCATCCACGTTGACTGGTGAGCATTTGTAATATTAAAATGTTTATGTTTTGTTTATATAATTTTAACGCAAATTATTGTTGCGAAACAAATTACAACACACAAATGTTGAAAAAATTTCCACGAGCACAAGCTTCTTAACTGATCTTTAGTATTTATGTATTTAAAAATATTATGATCAGATGTTAATGACGGTAGTTGTTGACATTGAATTGGCGCCTTTGGCTTTCAAAGTAAAAAAAGTAAATAGTGTTGAATAATTTCGGCGGGCTGGTTAGAACCACGATAGCTCAATTGGAAGAGCACCTGACCCGGTATGTCAGAAGGGTGCAGGTTCAAATCCTGCTTGTGGAAATTTTTTCAACATTTGTGTTTTGTAATTTGTAATATTGACTGGGTGGGTCATCATCACCATTAGTAGTCAGCCTGTATCATACTATTACTATTACTATTGTTAGTATCGATACTAAAAATTAGGAGATATAATTATATTTAGTTGATAATATCGATACTATCGATGGTGCCCATATTGATAGTATCGATCTTGAACAATAGTATTGTTACGACCTCCTTGATCGAGTGGTTTGTACACCGGTTTTCATGGTGTCGCCATCTCTGATGTCACAGGTTCGATCCCCGGTCGGGTCGACTTAGAAATTATTGTTTTTCTAAATTGTCTCGGGGTCTGGGTATTTTCTATGTATAATAAGTATGATACTATGCTTACAGCAATTTTGAACGTCATTGATGAAGATCACAAATAGGAGAGGACCCAATATGGAACCCTGCGGAACTTAAGAAGTAACATTAGAAACGTCTGACTCTGAACCCCTAATCACAACCCTCTGCGTTCTATTAGATACGTACGACTTAAACCAACCCCAGAGATTTCCGCGGATACCGTTGAAGGCTATTTTCAAAAAAAAAAATTAACCACATCGAATGCTTTTCGGAAATCAGAATAAAATGCAGTCAATTTGTCTATTAGTGTCAAGTGCATTAAATAAATCAGAAGTGTATGTGACCAGATTAGTTATGGTAGAACGCCGCTTAATAAAACCGTGTTTGTTCTTTAAAGATAATGTTATGTAAATGAGGGTAAATCGCGTTATGAACTAAACGTTCAAATACTTTAGAAAGAACGGGCAGTATCGATATAGGTCTATCGTTAAAGCATCAACACTAGTACCCAGTTATATTTGTTCCGGTACTCCTTTAGATGCGCACGCGCCCGCTAGCCTCCTCAAGCTGTGGTACCGAGAGTTGTACGAGCCGCTGATCCCCGACTCGTTGTACGCGGCGTGCGTGGCGGCTGGCGGCGATATGCCTGCGTGTACGCGAGCGTTGCAACGGTTGCCTCCACTTAACCGGCTGGTGAGAGCTTTACACACACTTATCTATCTTTATTTTTTGGCCGCCTGTATACAGGATGTTTGGTACCTGTATAATCCCGAATATGACAGATAGGGTACCGTTCATAGAGTCCTGGAAAATTATGAACATAACTGAAAAGCACCACATGGCCGAGATATTGAGGTTTTTCGTTACTAAGTAAAACTGTAAAGTGACAACTCTAGGTCAAGCATAAACGTTGTTGTTTTGTAGTATGAACTAACAACATGTCTACATAATATGTTTTCATAAGTACGCGCGTCATCAATCTATTTATCATTCTCAGGTACTCACATATTTAATAAGTTTCCTCCAACAATTCACCGCGCCGGAAGTGGTGAGTCAGACCAAAATGGACTCTGCCAATCTGGCGATGGTGTTCGCGCCCAACTGCCTCCGTTGCACCTCCCAGGACCCGCGCGTCATACTCGAGAACGCGCGCAAGGAGATGACCTTCCTCAAGACCCTCATCACCAACCTCGACACGTCCCACGTCCAAAACCTGCTGTGACCGAATCTCAGCTTCTGCAACAACAACGTCACAGAAACGCTGACTGACTTCTAGGAAAAACAACTATAACTATTTATATTAAGGTTCACTGTCCTTTGATACGGTTTTATTTTGCTGTGCACCTTCCATACAACATTTGTGTGGAAGTTGAAATCGGGTGGGGAGCAAACGATTAATAAATCGATCTGTTTCAATGGAAAATGGACCGTATTTGTATCGCGACTGAGACTATTCCTACATCCAACACCCGCTCACGCGTCGCATCGCTTCAATCTTTTCCAAATCTAGTCTTTGCAATTTCCCTTATTTTAAATGGAAAGGGGAATGTTGACGCGATGCTGCGATCATGCGGCTTCCGATGACCCACGAATTAAATTTGACATTCTTGTATATTTTTTGTATTTTTGTACGCTATATGATAATTTTATTTGGTTGTATCCAAAGATATTTAATGAGATGTGATTTCTATTATATTAGACTTGAGCTTTACAAAAGTGTATGTACGTGCAATGTGTTTCGGCGGTATTTGTTATGGAACGATTGCGTGTTTGTTATTATTAGTTACTGCTGTGTTTAGTGCGATTAAGAGTGAATTATGTAGGAACATTTTTTCTTCATAATTGTTAAGGTGACTTGAATGCATATTATTTTTCCATTCCTTTTGATATTTTCTTTTACATATAGCCAAAACGTTGGTTTATTTGTTGTTTTAATTGAATATAAAATAGACTCATGAACTATCTACTTCCAATATGTAGTAAAACATAAATGATATTGTGTGAGATAAGTAAACACATCTAGCAAACACAATGTTGACGCGAATTAAAGGACACTTGATTTTTTTGATAATAAGTAGGTATGTAAATTAACAAGTATGAAATATTTAATTATGATTTAAATCTAAAAGAGCATACAAAAAAAAAACCAAAGTACTGATCATTATCAAAATTGAAATTATTTATTAAATAATATACGAATTCTCGCGTTGTCATGTATAAAGACAACAGCATCAATGTCGAACACAGTGATTTTCGTTCTTGTGACGCGGTTATTGGAGCTGTTTGTTAGGAACATTCGAATGCCTTACGATGTACAAAATCATATTGTATCAGATCAAATCGTAATCATATCGAATCGTAAAAGAGAATTAAATAATATAATTGTGTGACTAGCATACAAATGCAGTTAGACGACGCGAAAACTTCCCTGCGGCCACCGCGCGGTGATCGCGTGCTAGCCGCGTACTTGTGTTCAATAATACCAAGTTTAAACTCTATTTACTAGGCGACAACATTACATTTTGAGGAAATCATGCTATGTAATCTTGAAATTACACATACACCATGCTTACTAGCCGTGACCGAAATTTATAAAGTCACAATGAGTTAAATCATGCAAAAGAATTCCATGCCATTGAGTTTAAGCAAATTAAGAATCTCTTGTACGTTTATTATTTACAACACATTACAATTACAAATTCAATTTAAGTAATTTAGTACTCTAATCCTTATCAACTTAAGTGCTATTATTAAGAAGAAAAAAACATGTTTAA
The DNA here is from genome assembly GCA_949315975.1 of Eudonia truncicolella. NCBI lineage: Eukaryota > Metazoa > Arthropoda > Insecta > Lepidoptera > Crambidae > Eudonia > Eudonia truncicolella. Next base: position 14,190,385 of record OX438830.1, on the reverse strand, counting down.
GAGCAACTTAATTACACGGTACCAGTATTGTTATATTATGTACGGTTTATTAATTCTCCACTTTGTGATTTTGTGATACTTCACGCCGTGCACACAATATTTGCCAAAATACACAACACAGCATTTGTTTTAATTTACTTACTAATAACTTTTATTTTTAATGACTTAAAAGAAAACTGATAAAAGTTTTTTAGCCTTTCAAATTCTAATTTAGAAACAGCTGGTTAAATTCTTGAAATAATATCAGCACCTCCATCATGTAAGAACTTTTATACAGGTTTTTTTTGACCCTGTCCAAATTTCGTTTCGATGTTTCATTGATGAAACAACAAACAACTGTTCAAGCAAAAGGTTCAAAATTTTAACCATTGTTATTGATACACAAAGGTGTTAAATTTTATCGTATCGAAAAAAAAGGTGATTAAAAACTCTTCAAAATAAACTTTAAAAAGACCTTGAGTATGCACGGAGAATTAAGAAATTCTTTTTTCAAACAACTTTCTGTTTATTGTCATTGCGCCGTTTTCTGTTCCTATAAGTTTACAGTCTAGGTCTCAACACAACTTTAAGAAAGTACGATTATAAAAGTTCTAGTTGTACAGTCAGTGTCAAATTGATCAAATCTGATCCTTACATTTAAGTCATAGTGTTAAGTATTGCTTAAATAAAAAATGTTTTGACAATATTACTCAGAAACATACTCTAACCACAAATAAGTAAGGTTTGTTTATATTAATAACAAAAATATATATTTTTACCTGATATGCAAGTATCATGGATTAATTTGATGCTGGCTGCTGAAAGTTCGAAAAGACTTCTAAACCCAATTTTAAGTAAGGTTCAGCTATAAATAATATATATACTAGATGCAAATCAATGCTTATGATTTTTGGTTGTAGAGTTAATGAAATTGTAGTAGGTCAATTGTCGAAAATGACAAGTAGAATATTTTAACACAGCATAATATAGTTATGTAACCACTATAATATATTAAAAGCATCACAACGACGGCCTTTTACGTAATACTTCACATTTACTAAGGGATCTCTCAGACAGAAAGCATTCACTCGTTGAAGAGGTAATTTTTGCGTTCTTTGTGTTGTATTACGTTACATATATTCACACAGAAGGCATTCTGACCGCGTTGAACGCGTGACCGCTCTCTGTCTGATAGAACCCTTAAAGTTTAAACTTGATAATTTATAAATCAATAAAATTACTATAATAGAATAGGTAAAGTTGAAATATTTAATTACAAATGCTTGAATCGAAATCTAGTGAGAAATGCAAAATTATCCTAACAGCACGTTCAGTATGTTGCTTTGTTTAGATATATCATACCTAAAAGAGTCTTAAAATAGTTGATTAATAATGGCGAACGTAGTACGACTGTAACACTTAAAAATACTAATAGCGATGCTGCTTGATGGCAGTGTTTGTACACAAATGTAGTATGTTGGATTGTTATTATCCGAGCGACCTAGAAGTCGATTTTTGAAAATCTTACGTAAATGAAAATCGTATAAGAGTGTTACCATCATCGGCCTGCACACGTGGCTCAGACTTTGCCACGCGCCAATGTCACTAACATGAGGAGATCGGGTAATTTTTTTTTAATGAAATGATTGTCATATTATAGCAATTAATTACTATACTTCTAGATGTTTGGGTGAAACTGAATCTAGAAATTCATGTGTGTCGAATGCGAATTTGAAAAGTTATCATAAGAATTTAAAAATCGACTCCTTGTATGAAAATATATTGTATTTATAAATTTTCAGATGCGCATTTTTAAATATATTACCTATTATGTGAATTCCATGCTAGCTGTGAAACATAAGCAATATTAACAGATACTATATTATTATCTTCTCTCAAATATAGTGTATTAAAAAATTATAGCTTATGCAAGTAATCAAGATTAAGTAAATTGTATAGTTTGCATATTGTGATACGCAGATTAATTATATTTTCATTAATCAATAATACATTTCTAGTTAGGGTAAACTAACTCTTATAGTAGTTATTGTAAGGTATATTATCATACAAATCGTTTACGACCAAGACTTGAATATTCTCAAATTGTTAGCTGCGTTCTATTAGTTATAAATGACCGCTTTAAATTGTCACAAATGTAATTCTTTTTCTGTACACCGCATTTAATCCATTTAATCATGACTGTATGTGTTCTTAGTGCTTCTTAGTAATTTTAAATTGCTAACCGTGAATTTCCTAACAGAGTTTATTTTTTTAATAAATGGTGCATTATTTATATTATAATTAAGCTAAAATGTGTAAGTGATTTCAATATGGTAAGCATAATTTTTCATGGTTTTGTGAAAAACTTTAATCGTTTCTCGTAAATAAATAGGGAATCTTATTTTCGTAGTGTATGCAAAAATATTTTTTATATATTTTTTATTATTTTGAGCCAATAATTGTGACAAAATAGACAATGTCAGTGAGTCTGCCTCGAGTTGAGGTTATGAATTTAATATTATTTAGTTTGACATATCATTGTTGTAAAATATTGGTAACAATCGTTTCTTGTAGTTACCAAAGGGGAACCTACCTGATTTCATGAAATAGATAATTTTTTTAAAACAAAATAGTAAAGGAACTTTATTTTTATTTTTTCTTGCAACTTATAAATAATATCGGCATTGCTGGGTTCCGTTCAGCCCCTTTTTTTTCTATTTGTCTGTGTTTGAAGCCTGATGGTAATCGGTGTTCGCAACCTATTGACGCTTTGCAACACCTTTAGTATACTATAAGCCACCCTGACGGTGAAATAATTATGTAATTTTACTTTCAAGCTTCATTGATTATATTTGGATTAAATAAACTTAAAATAAGAGCCCATACAACAGCCATATGGAACCCATGAAAGCCTTGCAAGGACCATTTCTAAAAATAAGATAATATGTTATACATAATTCCCTACCCTCCGTTATTATCGTGACGAATGTGACTGCTTCACGTTAGTCCATTGTTATCTAAGTTGCGATATTCCGTCTTTATTTTTATGTTACCGAACGTATCTGTTATTATAAGACATTTGTGCCATAAGATAAATATGAATTGGAGACCTTTTTTCAAGTTATATTATCCTAGTTTAGATGTTAAGTTAGTGAATATTATCCTTGGACATAGATATGAGGAAATGCAGCTTCATTTTAGCCATGCTCTCTTATTCCTAGCGTTAATAATGAATCATAATATTGGGGTGCACATTTTTTGTATTTAAATCCAATAATAATTTATATACTTACCCAATTAACATGCACCTACTAACATTGTTAGGATATCACAGCGGACGCATTACTAATTATATAATTAACGGATAGTGTACCGGTGTGCTTGTACTTTCAGATTATGTAAAGTTGTATAGTGCTTATAAATAAATATATGAAAATTATTACACCGTCAAAATAACTTTGTATATAAATATGGCTATTTTCCTTTGTTATACATGACAATATAATGCCTATGATGTTCATAATGTAGGATAACATTGTAAATGTGAATGTTCAGGAGAAATAAAACTAATTATCCGGTGGATAACTGCGAATACCACGAGTTTGTTTAATTTGTTTTAATTACATCGATACGTTTGGAGAAACTAACTATAAATTACCACATCTAAGTGTTTCAGTGTGGGTGTAACTTTATATGAAGACGCCTTCATTGTATTGGATTGGAAGACATGCTTACAATGACACTTAAAAGGAAAAAAGAGAAGAAGTGAAGTCGGGATCCGATCCGAACCCTTCGGAGAATCTAGTAGGGCACGGGGACGCGCACTAGTGCGCGATGCCGTTCCCTCTAGATATCCTCTGAAGGTGATTCGTTTCACACGGCTTGAGGGACCCTTTACGTTCCTCGCCGCCCCCAAAAAAGCCCAGTGAAGCTGAAAATGCCGTAGAGGCAATCAGCAATCTCTCTCAAAAGAGCTAGGGAGTTAAAGAACAACTTGGCTTATTACCATCACAAGATAATTATAAGAATTGAATCTCACTTAAAAATACTTACGACTGCGACAGTCACAGCTTATTTATTGTTACGATATTTTTTGACATAAATAGTTAAATACAATATATTTGAATCAAAATAGTTTCCTGATTTCCTTTCATACTTAAAAGGCTTACGATTGTTACAAAAATAAAATAAAACATGAAAATAATAAGTGCTAACCTGTGGTGCTAACGATAAAATTAAATAACCTTCGAAGGCCTGCGCGCGCGGGCGAATCATTCTCCTCTATCTACTCACTCAAATCTAAACATTATATCTGTTTCTTTCTATTCTCCGCAATGAATCGTGACCGAAGTGAATCTTATGACCTATAGATATAATCCGGTGAATCCTATGATGTGCCAGGCCATAATTATTGGTAGTCAACGTCAGCTGTGTGTCTGTGTGTCAACTTAATGTCTCTGCTGTCTCACCTGTCACCTATAACGGTGTTGACATTCCTATCTGTTCCTGCGTCAAAGACCTTGGTTTGCAAATACTATTTGCCAAAGTAAAGATAATTTAATGTTTTTGTTAGCCCTATTATGCTTCTTTCCAACCAAAGCGATATCGTGATTCAGTTTGTGAGCACAATAGCGCCATCTAGTAACAATATTTCGAACTAATATTGTCTCCTGTCAAACTAATCCTAAATTCATACAAATAGATAAAACAACAAACTACTATACATTCAACATTCCGCCCACCATGGACAGAACGCACATAATAATTTCCGCCCACAGTGAACAATCATACTGGAGACAGTGGACTGTATTAATGATATAAGCTAAATAACTATTTACAGTGGCTAGAAATAATGAACGATAAAAAAACTTAACAAAATACAATTAGAGTACTAAAACCAAAGCTTTTAACTACCTATTTACTTACAAACAACACAGTTGATAACAAAAAAAAAACAAATTGATATGTTGTCCAAACCCTTGTGTTTTCGGTAAAATATCTAACATACATCTTGCTGAAGGAAGATCGTTTTCGTTTTCCAGAAAAGGAGTCAATATGGTAAGTTTACTTTATTATTTATGGTTCTATTTCATTTATTTCAATGTTCAATCTGATATACTCTTTTACACATATTTTAACTGATCACCTTTATTTTCGTTACAGGTTTATGAATGGTAGTAGCTACATAGAGTATTCAAAGTCGAGTACGTTGATTCCAGGTAAGATCCAGTATTTTTATTATTTCGTCTGTTGTTAATTTCATATTTGCATCTTTGATCGACATTTCGAAATGGTAGTATTCTAACATAAAGGTTAGAATAGTCCTCAGTAGTTTGCTTGAACCAATCTTTACACCGCTGTCTTTCAGGGGTAAATTGTTTTTTTTTTCACAGAAAAACGTTTTGACTCTTCGTTGCTAACATCAGTGTGAAGAGTTTCTATTCTACACCAATGTTAGAATAGAATAGAAAAAAATCTTTATTTGTTACAATTACAATTTTGCCATACAAAATCCAACAGTCTAGCTAGTGTTTTGTGCAATAGGCGTCCCACGTGAACCTCTTACTGAGCCTTCAGTAAGTATTTGACAATATACCTACAGAGGTACAGTCCCAACAATAGGTCAATTTTGTTTGGTATGTTAAAGTTTTGATCTGTTAAAGTTCAGTTGATTCTGTTAAAGACGCTTGGGCGTTAAGGTCTGTGGTGGCCGTAACTTAACCAACAACTTTCTGGCAGGAAGGAATGACGTCAATTGGCTGAGTACAAAACATTTAGCATAAGTACTTACATAATACCTTAGAATTACACCTTCATTATTTTTCTTTTGCAATCACAATGTAACACGCTTTTATTTATAAAGATTTTTTTTCTTATTATCAAATTTTAAATTATTTTTAACTTTTTAGTTCCTTTTTTTATCAACAAGTAATACTTGTTTTTAAAAAGTTTATTTTTTATTTTTATCTTTTTAGTATTTTTGTAGGGGATAAGAGTTTCAGTAGAACAGGGTTCGCCCTAGTACCCTGAGGCGCAACGTTAAGGATATGACATGTTTATACACCCTCATACCATTCAGCCCTCGGCACGTGCTCACCTTGGCATTGAGTCATCCTTCTAATCCATCTAATCTAAGACAGAACCCATATTCATTCATAACAAACGGAACGAACGAACGAACGAACTTATTTTCCCGAGTTCCTATGGCTATCTTCCAGCTCCATCATCAGACCCTGGTTACCATCTAACACCAAATTAAGACGGATCAAACGAGTCCAAACTCGATGGGATTGTGTCGTTTAACTACCGAGTTCCTATGGCCACCTTATCGTTCCATCATCAGACCCTGGTTACCATCTAGCACCAAAGTACTCGTCAAGACGAATCATACGAGCCCAAACTCGATGGGGTTGTGTTGTTTAATTACTGATTTCCTATGGCCATCTTCCAGCTCCATCATAAGACCCTGGTTACCTTCTAGCACCAAAGTACTCGTCAAGACGGATAATACGAGCCCAAACTCGATAGGGTTGTGTCGTTTAATTATCGAGTTTTTATGGCCATATTCCAGCTCCATTATTAGACCCTGGTTACCATCTAGCACTAAAGTACTCGTCAAGACGGATCAAACGAGTCCAAACTCGATGGGATTGTATCGTTTAACTACCAAGTTCCTATGGCCACCTTTCGTTTCCATCATCAGATCAGCTCCTTGTCATAATAATTTTGCATTGCACATGCATGCAAAATTTCAGCTCAATCGGTAACCGGGAAGTGGATCAAATTTAACTTGCAAGATTTGATTAAGCACAAACATCGGGACAGGGTGAGTCTACGATCTCGCCTGATATTGTTGCTGTAGCCGCAACAACATTCTCATCTCCTATTTGCGAAGTAGGTAACTTGACTGAATTGTCCAGTGATTTGTTGGTATTATTTATATGTAAAAACGAATGGTGTTATCCTTTGCAGATTCTACATCTAGTGGGCAAGCGACAAGATACAACAGAGTGGTTTGCACCTAAGCAGTTGTAACACCGATTTTATATTTGAGCAAAATTACGTCGGGCTGTTAAGCTTTCTTTAGCGAATTCTTTACAATTTCCTAACTTGTGATTACAGTCAGACCAAAAGGAACAAGAAACAACATTATTATCATTCATATTATTTGTAACATGATGTAAATGAGTAAATTTTATACTTTTGAGTTTGAAACTCCAGTGATCTAAACCTGTGCTCTAAAAATTCTAAAAACTGTTTTAAAGTTGGTAAATTATTAGTAAGATCGCAAAGGGCTTCCCACTGTTTACAAGATTCAGTGTTTAATTTTAAAGAAAGAACTTATATAAATACTAGTGGTCACCCGCCCGCTTCGCTGTGCGAATATAATGGATCAATGAATGCTAATCAAAATAATTATTAGGTTTACTAACATCAATAGCCTATCATTTGTACAATCTCATGTTCTTACTACATACAAATTTTCGTCAAGAGCCGTCACTCGCAATTTTTTTATATCCTATCATTTGCACAATCGCATGTTCTTACTACATACAAATTTTCATCAAGATCGGTCAAGCAAGCCGTTCTTTAGTTAAAAGTGAACATACAGACAGACAAAAATTTCAAAAATCGTAGAATTGGTTTCAGTGAAGTTTAGTAGAATATTTATCCCAAAATTACACATAGAGCGCACAGATTTATATAGTAGTATAGAAAATTTTTAAAATCGTAGAATTGGTGAAAAAATCGTAAAATCATAGAATTGGTATTTTATTGAAGAAAAAAAAATTATCTATACAATCAGTGTGGATTTACAGTTTTAAAATGTGACTAAACTAATTGAGTAAACTATGTGTAAACAAACTTTTGGTGAAAATCCTTGTGCTGAGCCCTCTAATTTGATACCCATAATGCTGTACTTGAAAAAAAAATTGATTTATGCAAATATTAATAAGTACCGCTGTCACTATAGAAACACTGGAGCCTCGTATCTTGACTGAAAACGCTTATAACAGCTGTGAACTAGACAAGTTTGAAGACGCTAAGGAAAATATTGAAAGTCCCTTAGGTACAATATACAAATACAAGGAACAAAATATGAAATGTAAACGATGTCTTGGTAAAAAAAAACAAAAAATTAACCCTCCAAAATATCAAAGAAATTGTGAAGTTGTAGTAGTTCAACAACCACTGTAGATGTAGATGACATCGACTTAGAACAGGTAGTGTATGACAGTGATGTCACTCACTGTTCAAATCTAAATGACATGGATTCAATCCAAGAAATTATAGAAATTGATGAAGATGATATGGTAGCCAAGGTTCGTGGTCCCTCTCACGAACCTTGGATATAGAGGAAATATTTAATGAGATAATGCGTAGACACTTAGAAACTGATAAAGATTCAGACATTGATAAAGATAAGGTAGATGGGAGAGAAGAGGAAATATTTAATGAGAGAGTGCGTAAATACAGAGACACTGATAAACATACAAAGACAGAAAATACCAAAAATGATACCAGAGTAATGAAAGAAATTGAATTAAGTGAAAATGAAGAACAATTACAAGCTGAAAATGAAGATACACCTAACTGGTTTAAAAATTATATTCAAGAAAGAGAGTTGGATGTAGGAGATAATGTTCTAATTAGATACTATTCTAAAAAAATTGAAATAATAACAGACATTAATAAGCATACTGAAAAAAAATACAAAATATTTTACTATGAAACCTTTTCCAAAAAAGGTGGTATAATTTTTATGAAACCGAAACGACCAGATGTAGACGATATACCCGGTGAGTTAATTGTTAAAAAAGTAGATATGTTGCCAATTGCCGAAAATGAATTCGTCTTGTTTAACGATGAAGATTTTTAGTATATTTCGACAAAAAGGTAAAATAGTTCAATATTGTTATAGTAGGTATAAGTATAAGTGTTGTTAGATCTTTGCTGGTGTTTTTCTTACTGTATATTATTATTATAATAGAAAGCATTGGTTCCTATTAATATTTTTAAGCATACCTACTTAATAAATAGAATATACCTAAGTCACAGATGTTTTAATATTATACTAGTACCTAAGTGTTGTTACATCTGTGTACAATCACTTGCAAAAGTCCATATACAATTATTATTTAAAATATTGTTTGCGGGTAGATATAAAAATTATGTTTAAAACTTTAAACAGTCGTTTGGTTCACTATTGAGTGGTTCATAGAATTGTTGCATGCGATTTTAGCATTTAAACTATGTATAGACTTTTGCAAGTGACTGATGTACTCATAATATTGATGTTCTTGTATTGATAAGACGGTTACATTTACAATTACAATTACATTTGTGTCAACCCTGTTTCCCAAATATTTTTGTATGAATATGAATATGAAAAATAGTCTACCTAACTTTGCCCACCTAACTCACGACGGTACTAAAATAGGTTTGATCATTTTTAGTATCATGTTCGCATCTTTGCACAGTTATAAATGTTGGCTCCAAAAATCAGCCATATAAACCTTAAAATAAGTCGGTTTAAAAATTAATTTAGGTCAGCCTAGCCCAGTAGAGCTTGTCTAAGCTGAAATGACGCGCCCCACTACAGCATATACGCACACAAGCAAATTTGAAATATGGACGCAATACATATCCAAATGCCATTGTAATTGGTCATTCAGTTGTTGGTTAGACTTTAACGTAGGAGCACGCGTCGTTCGATCGCAAAAGTACCGTCAGCATGTCGACCAAAAAGCATCTTGGGAGTCAGGTAACTAAGATATTGCTTAAAATGAAATTAAATATTGCTTAAAAACTATTTTAATCACAAATTGTTTTTTTATGATGGCTTACATGCATTTATATTACCTACTTATGATTTTTTTACAGGGCAAAGAAATTATCGCAAAAGTGTACCACCGAATGAAGTATGAAGCTGAAAATGGAGTGGAAAAACTAAATGATGCTAGATGACGAACTGCCCAAGCCGTTGGTGTTAGTGGATCCAAGATTACGCGAATTTTGAAAGAAGAGAAACAAGCTAGTACATCAAATAATACGTCACAGAAAACCAAAAAGGGAGTGTACCAAGTCTAATCTGGACGATTTTGATTTGGGTGTACTTCGAAGAACGATAGCATTATTTCATACTGAATTCTATATCAATGATATGCTTCCACTTGAAAATAAAGAAAAGAGAAAAATAATTTTATTTCGAAATCGGCCTACATTTTTGCCCCATCTACCCGAGGGCATTTTGATAGCTAATGATCTTTACTATCACCCCTTAAAGGCATCGCTACGTATTACCAATAACCCTGTATATAGATAAGTAAGTAAATAACGCATCATTTGAAGTCGCGATCGGTCACAGGTTAAGATCCATACTGTTAGAGAATTTTCGGTGCCAAACATAAGTTACCAGTGACTTTAATTAGGTAATGGTAAAGTAGAACTAATAATTGATAATATCATAGCGTGTCAAAAAGTCACCAGTTCAAAAATCGCTCTTCTGGATGCTGATGCCAAATTTTATCTACCGTTAACAAAAATGAAAATTTCTATGGCAAAATCGTAACTGACCGTTTATTACCAGTAGGCGCTGCTTCAATGCCAAACAAATCGTTTTGGTTTTGGACAATCGAATGGTGGACAAAATTAGGAATCCGGAATATTGTGTCTAAGTTTTTGAAACTAAATTAAAACAGTACAGCGATAAGGATAAACGTCTCTTTAACTATTCATAAAGATATAGTTATTCTACGAGTTCTACATTTCTAGCAGTCTGCACACTCATCTGGATTAACATCGTAATGGAGGTAAGTCATTTTACACTGAATGAAAACCTTGAACAGTGTTTAGTGCAAGTTTTATCTACCATTAGATCAGGGGTTCCCAACCTTTTTTTGTCTACTGCCCACTTTAAGAATAAATTATTTTTTAACGCCCCCCTTTTTAAACATACTTAAAAACCGCTAAGTACTTATAACTGATTATTGAAACGCAACTTTATAGTATTCGGACAGAGTATCTTTTATTGAAAATAAAACAAACATAATCAATTCTTATATAAAAACTAATGTGAAGGTTGAATCTGATGCTGTTCAATAAGTTTGTTGATATCAGGTTCCAATTTACTCAAAAACAGCCGCAAGTCGCCACGTTCGGTAACACGCAAACGATTTCTCTTTTTAGTAAGCAGCGTTGCCACAGCACTAAATCCACGTTCACACAAATATGACGATGGGAATGCTATCAAGAATCGTTGAACAATTAACCACAATCCAGGGTACAATTGCGGGATCGGTTTTTGTAGTCAAAATTCTTGATATCCATTTTTGAACTTGATTTTTATTTCTTCGTTTGTTGTCAATTCTATAAGTTCTTCTTCCAGCTGAGGTGACATTGCTGTGTTGACATTTGAAAACGGATCCAACACCCAGTCTGGTATTTCCAAGTTTAAAATGTCCTGGTATCGTTCGGTGAAGTCAATGTGGAGGTTTTCCAAATGTTGGCAGTAGGCAAACAAGTCGTCGTTACTGCAGGATACTGATAAATTCGGAAAATTGTGAAACTCACGTCTGCCCATATTCTTTTTGTGCAGAAGCAGTTTGGCTGCGAAAGCAGCAACGACATTTTTTGTTTTAATTAAATTTAATTCATCGCCTTGCAGTTGGAGGTTCATGTCGTTGAACAATTTATACAGGTCTGTCGTGTAAGCTATATCATTCTTTGATGTTATGAGCTTGTTGCGCAGTTCTGTATCTTTAGTTTCCAAGAACTCTATCACAGAGTCAAACAGGTTGTAAAATCGAATCAGACAATTGCCTCTTGACAGCCAACGAACTTCAGTATGAAGCAACAAACGATTGAAATCTTCGTCATTAGTAACACAAAGCTGATAAAATAATCTACCATTCAAAGAGCTGCTACGGATTTTATTGACTGCTTTGATGACATATTGCAGTGATTGAAATAGTCGTTCACTTAAGTTTCTAGCAACCAAATGTTGTCTATGAATAACGCAATGTATAGCAAGGACATCTGGAATTTTATTCTTTAAGTACGCTATGAAGCCTTTATGGCGCCCTGTCATTGCCGGAGCGCCATTCGTAGCAACTGATATAATATTTTTCAAAGGAATCTCTTTCTCTTCACAAAACTTTTCCAATGTATTGAATATGGTTTCGCCTTTTGTATCTGTTTCCAAATTTCTGGCAAACAATAGTTCTTCACGTATTTTCTCATCTTTAATAAACCTCACGTAAGATAGCAACAACGCTTCATTAGTTGGTAAAGTGGACTCATCGAGCTGAATTGAGAATTGACTAGTCCTCAGATGATTGCACAATGATTCTTCAATGTTTTCAGCCATTTCATCAATTCGTCTTTGCACAGAATTATTACTCAAAGGAATTTTTCGGATAATATTTGCGGCCGGTTTATGAAGCACAGTAGTTATTACTTCCTTTATTGCTGGCAAAATTAACTCTTCTCCGATGTTGTGTGGTTTGCCTTTTTGAGCAATTAACAAAGAGATATTGTACGAAGCTCGAAGTCCGTCGTCATCTTGCTTAGCAGCCGCCGAAAATAGTTTTGATACACTTGGCTGAGTATTATGCTTTTTCTCTAGGTATTGAAAATATGCTACATTCTTGTCTTTCTTATCTGGATGCATTTTATTCAAATGATCTTGCAGTCTTGAAGGCTTCATTGCTTCGTTTGAAAATGTTTTTAGACATAGAAGACACAAAGGCGACGACGGGTTTGTGGGATTTTCAATAAATCCGAATTTAATATATTCCGCAGAGTATTGCCGTCTCTTCTTTTTTACTTCCGACATTGTTTTGTTTTGAGAAATACGTAAGTGTTGAAATCAAGTACTGCTTATCTATTAAGCGCGAAACCGCAAATGAAAATAAAATAAATTTACGTCGTTTATATAGGATTGCATAAGCAGCACGCACCAACAGGAATAAGACAAACGTGCATAAACTCGTTTATCTCATTCGACGCCCAATCGTACTCGACAAGCAAGAACAAGTATTATAGAACCAGCCGATTGATACAGGAATGTACAAATCGGATTATTTAACAAAAACTTGTTAAAACATGATTGCCCGCGGTCTATTATATCGAACCGAGTTTGAGCTATATCTTAATTAATATTAGTTGATGTTCACAAGATGTAGTCGAGAGTCGAGAGCTCAGTCGGTGTCTAAGAGTCTTCCTAGCTAGGTAGATGAAATTATAAATTATAAAGCCCTACACAACGCCCCCTTTTTTTTCTGGGTCTCTTACCGCCCCCCTTTAGGCCTGCAGCGCCCACAAGGGGGCGTTATCGCCCACGTTGGGAAAGACTGCATTAGATCATGTTAACGAAAACGAGAAATTGTATGGCATTGAAGCAGCACCACTTGGTGACTAACAAGGTGAGTTACTTTTTCAAACAAATGTTATTTGAATAAAACATGTAACCCAAAATTGTACGTTCCGAAGAATATATATTTAAAGTTTAATTTAATTCGTTTAGTTTAGTTCCAAAAGGATGGAACAGACAGTATCTTTTTATCTTAAGCTACAGTAGGTATTTTGTTTTGTTTAAACTAATTTTTAATTACTTTTTATTCAAAAAACATTTTTCTCACAATTATTAGTTAAAAAAAATCATTTATTCTGACTCTTAGTTAACAACTGTTTTTATTCTGTTTTAAATGACTTGTTTATTAAATACGTGTTCCGTGAACTGCCCGTTTCTGAATGAAGTCAGTCCTGTTTAATGTTCTCGGAAGAAGTTAATAAATACCTACATTTAATTGCAGCATAACGACGCAGTTTATATAACAAAAAACAAAGTTTTTTTTCTTTAATTGATGGCTTCTTGCGATTAGCACATTTAGCCAGTGTCAAAGTAATTTTTCTTACAAGTAATACATAAATATACAATATTTCCTTCCAGTATGATGACGATGAATGATAATTAAAATGAGGAGTGAGAAATCATATACCCCCCAACCCCTCGAGTATCTCAGTAAAGATGTGGGGCTTTGCTAATTCCTTAGGCGGACTTCTTGAGAGAATTTGAAAAGTGAAGTTGCACTGTTTTGTTTCATTTGCCAACACTCATGCGCACTTAACACTTAACGGTTAATAATCCACCATTATTTCACATTAATATTCGACATAACACAAATTTTAGAAAATAAAACAAAACCGCGGACATGACTCTTCACTTTCCCGCCAAAAAGACACTAAGTGAGTTACTGCAGAGGTTAAAGTTTATTATGTATATTTTACTTTTTATTTTCAAGTGCTAATTGCTGCACTGAAGCTAAATTAAATATTTATAAAATTTATACAATACAGTGAAAAAATTAAACACCCACCCGACTCTTTTTATAATGGTTTAAAAGTTTTCCTTAAGCGGGATTTGAACCCGCACCCCTCTAACATACCGGGTAAGTGATGCCCTTCCAATTATGCTACCGTGGCACTGTCTATTAAAATGTTTTTTATGTATTATGTTCTAACCAGTCAACAACCCAATTACAACGACAAAAATATCAGGAATTTGAGAGCTCTTCTAACTTGTTTCTTAGTGTACAAACTATTTTATGGCGTTTAGTTTCCTTAGGCCTATCTTATTTTAGGACAATAGGTACTTACTGAAGCACCTACACCCCCCCCCCCCCTCACACACACACACACACACACACACACACACACACACACACACACACACACACACACACACACACACACACACACACACACACACACACACACACACACACACACACACACACACACACACACACACACACACCACCCCACACACTATACAGCTGCTATCATTTTGCACATACTATTCATGGTGGATAGGGAGAATGAGCCATAAACCACCACGCGAGCCCAATGCGGATTGGTGGTTGTTAACGACTGCTCAGGAAGCACAGGATAGATCGGTGAAGCTGAAAATGCCGCAGCGGCAATCAGCAAACTCTCTCAAAAAAAAAAAAAATATTTTTGGTCACTCATCCAAGGACCAGCGTTTGCGAAAGTTACTTAACCTTAGCAATCGCAGACAGGGAGCGTTAACCATTGCCAGGGCTCTGAACCGGTTAACAAATAGCGGTTAATATCGTTCTTTAAACTGGTATGATTCAGTTCATTGATTAAACGGTTAATTAAATAGACTGTTCCAACCAAATCGAAAAAATGTTGGTTACTAGTTAATACAGAGAACGGAATTTTAAAGCTCGGGTAAACCGATACTTGGCACTGATTTAACCGGTTAATCTCATATACATACACTCCTCAACTCAGCCCCGCTCGCCGCGAGATGATGCGAGAGCCTCATTAGTTTCAATTAGTTTACACAAAACACAACAGACAGTAGCGTTGCTCACAAATTGTTTGGAATTCAAATTAACCGGTTAATTTCGGTTAACGGAATCGCAATTAATAAAAAACTGTTTTTTCATTTAACCGGTTAACTACCGGTAACCGAAAGCATAAGCTTA
This sequence comes from Eudonia truncicolella, assembly GCA_949315975.1. NCBI lineage: Eukaryota > Metazoa > Arthropoda > Insecta > Lepidoptera > Crambidae > Eudonia > Eudonia truncicolella. The sequence continues at coordinate 14,174,888 of OX438830.1, read as the reverse complement.
TACCATTCCGATATGGGGTCAACGACCCAACTGGTTAATAAATTTAACCGGTTTCCGAGCCCTGACCACTGCGCTATCGAGCTCCTCAAAAGCCTTTATCTCACCTGATCTTAAGTGATGATAAGGACGAAGATGGAAGCGCGATGGAAGAAATATTTAGTAAGATGGTGGTGGCCAGACGGACTTAAAACCAGCCCTACCGACAACCTAACCAAATACAAACATGTACCCCCGCTGGTAATCCAACCCGGGACCTCTGGGTCCGAAAATAGAGGTCCTTCTATCACTACATCACAATTTTAATTTATTATTGGGTAAGATATGTCTAGTATTTACATAATAAATATGCAACAAATATTAATTGATGGCGCACAAGATTTTCTGCGTTTTTAGACAGCTAATACAAGATATTGGCAAATTATTATTTTGTCAATTAATGATACTTAAGCCTAGAGGATGAATGTGGTAAGCTCAGACACAGGCACCCAGAGTGCGAGTTTTATTTACCATTCGATCACGTTCACTATAGCCAGAATTGGTATAGCTTGAAGCAGTGGCTAACGAGGTAAGTTGTAATTATGCTAATATTTTTTTTAGATTTCGTTTAATCTAATCGAATCGTAAATAAAACTCGCACTCTGCACCTGAGTGCAGAGTGCGAATCCATCTGAATGGATAACCACAGACCCCTTACTGCCAACCAAATCTAACAGAATATGTAACCGGCTGAGAATTGAATCTGTGACCTTAGTCTGGGTTTACGGCTTACCGCAGAGGCTAATATAAGATTCAAACCTAATAATATTATTATAAAAAAAATTATAACCATCAACAATTTTATCGCAGCCAAACCAATTTTATACAGCCCCCACATATTCACAATCGTCATCATCAGCCTATTAAAGTTCACTGCTGAACATGGCCTCTCCAAGTAAACACGCCTGCACATCAACCTACCACAAACTGTCGAATTTCCTCATTAAACTTTGAACTTTATTATTAATTTGAAAAAAAGACAAAGTGTTGAAAAAAATCCACGAGCAGGATTCGAATCCGCACCCCATGACATGCCGGGTCAGGTGCACTGCCAAGTATGCTATCGTGCCAATCCAACTCGCCGAAATTAATCAACACTATCTACTTTTACTTTGTAAGCCAAATGAGCCCTATTCAATGTCGACAACTATTTTTACAAATATCGAAAGATCAGTTAAGAATTAGGCAAGCTATATTTATGATTATTTACATATAATTTGAAGCAGATATTGTTGCGAACGAATTACAATTAGAAAAAAGACAATGTGTTGAAAAAATTCCACGCGCAGGATTCGAACCCATGACACCCATGACATGCCGGGTCAGGTGCACTGCCAATGCTATTTCATATTGTAATTTGTTCGCAACAATATTTGCGTAAAATTATATGTAAATAATCTTTATTATTAAGTTATATGGTTGAAAATGTATTGAAGACATTTGACAGTTTTTGATAGGTTGATCTGCAGGCAGACGTACACGCCACTAAAGACGATCTATGGTTTATAAGCTGAGTCTATTTTACGAGTATCACTATGGGATGGATAGCGGCGACATAAAAGACAAACATCATACAATAGTTCCTATATAATTTGCCCAAGCAGGAACAGAATATCTGATGGAGCTTGTCGTGCATTTAGCGAATGCTGCCGCAAAGTGAGTACTTGCTATTTAATTGCTTTTAGGCATATAAAGGCGTAGATAAACTGTTTGACTAATTATGAATGATGATTAGTTGCGGGACATTGGTAGTTTTTATAATTACTCGCTTCTGTACTGCTTTGTGCGGTGATTGAGCTGACATTGGTAATTGTTTCCTACACATATCGTAGTGGCACCCGTTTTCCCCACTTTAAGCCCAGTGTTTGCCACTAGGTACTCAATATTTACTCGCAAAAATATTATTTTTTTTTATCATTTATTTTTTTTGGTATGTATGCAATTGTTGATAAAAACTAAAATCTGATGCTGATCCCTGTTTTTATTTACAACCAGCGGCCCGTCCCGGCTTCGCACGGGTGGACATTCCTTTTTTAATATAGCCTATGTTACTAAGCGCTAATGTAGCATTGTAATGGTGAATTTTAGATTTTTTTAAATCCAGTCTAGTTCTTTTTCTTTCTTTCTTTTAGTTGATGGCTTCGTGCGATTAGCACATTTAGCCAGTGTCAAAGTAATTTTTCTTACAAGTAATACATAAATATACAATATGATGATGATGAATGAAATGAAGTGAGAAATGATATACCCCCAACCCCTCGAGTATCTCAGTAAAGATGTGGGGCTTTACTAAGTCCTCACGCAGACTTCTTGAGAGAATTTGAAAAGTGACGTTGCACTGTTTTATTTCATTTGCCAACACTCATGCACACTCACGAACAATTAACGGTTAATAATCCACCATTATTTCACATTAATATTCGACATAACACAAATTTTAGAAAATAAAACAAAACCGCAGACATGACTCTTCACTTTCCCGCCAAGAAGTCCCCAGTCTAGTTGTTTTTGAGTTTATTCGTTACAAACAAAAATACAAAAAAACAAAGCTTTCCTCTTTATAATATTAGTTTAAACAACATAATATGGATTGTCATACTCATCAAACAGGCAAACCGATACTAATATTTAACTAATATTTAAAATAATGAAACGATAAAATTAGTTAGGTTCACGTAGAAACTATCGCGCGCACCCAGTCGCATTAAGGCACGTGTAAAAAAAATGAAAAACAAGTAGTTAAATAATATTTATTTGTTTACTTATAAACAAGCTTAACATAATATAATCGTTTTCTTTATAATATATCCTCTATTTATTTACCTTTAAACTTATGACTTCGCGCTCGCACACGAAGAATAGCTGATGACGTAATAGTGTTCCTAATTGACTGTTTCGGATTAACACGTCACGGACCACGGCTTAGGTACTAATGAAATGACTAACTAGGTACTAATCGAATCTGGGCCGGCCGACCGTTTGAGTTTGTAAAATATTAAGCCAATACGACAGCTTGACCTTGTGATATGAGCAAATACGTGGTAAATACGTGAGGCACTAGCGTTAGCTTACCTACTTAGGATTAGCCGTGGGGCAAAAATAAGAAAGTTGGATAGTATCAGGTATTTAATATAGACATAATACGTAGGTAGGTAAGGTATTATAGGTAGGTATTAGGTAACTAAAATATTAACAACCTAATGTTAATACTTTTTTCTACTCTAATACTCATTTATCTAACCCACCTTCTTACGCCGCCGCCCGGACGAAGACGCGTGTGTGAGGTGGTATGTGGGACTTTTACCACAGAGTACATAATGTGCTTTTACTCTGCGTAAGGTCACGAAAGAGACATCATTGTAAGGTCACACACACATTTTTTTTAGATATTATTTTTGGTGATAGTTTTAAATAATTTAAGAATACCATGTACTATTATGTTATAAAAGGGCGGAGCCTCCTGGCACAGACATTATCATGCTTAACAGGAGGTTTGAGCTAAGCTCCATTTTTTTCTTAGTGTAAATAAAGATTTTTGTTTTTGATTTTTTTTATGGTCACAAAATAAGGAGACTTAAAAGGTAAGCATACTGCGCTCGAGCAACGCACAGATAGATGCAATAATAATATGCTGAGTGGGGTTCAGTTTCGCTTCTTTATTTTTATTTTTATATATTTTAAACATCACATACATTGTTCTGATCCCAAGGTAAGTAGCTAAAGCACTCGTTTCATGGAAATCAGAAACAACGACTTATATTTTATTTTGTTTATTACTTTTAATATGAAACTGATTAAGTATTTTGATTTTGATTTTAATATGTGCGTTGCTCGAGCGCATTTGTATCAATCCTGATCCGATCCGAACCCTTCGGAGAATCTAGTCTAGAAAACCTTCGAAGGTGATTCGTTTCACACGGCTTTAGGGACCCTTTACGTTCCTCGCCGCCCCCCCAGAAGCTGAAAATGCCGACTGAGGCAATAAGCAATCTCTCTAAAAAAAAACTAAAAAAAAAGCGTTTGTATCAAACTTACCTTCAGCATATTTATAAAATTTTATAAAATACAGTGAAAAAATTAAACGCCCACCCGACCCAGCCAGGAATCGAACCTGGGTCTTCCGCAATCCGGACGGCTGCACTGACCGCTATGCTATACCGGGAAGGCTGACGTAAGCGCTGAATTTTGTCACTGCTTTTTAATTATAATTCTTTAAAATTTTTTTTTTCACTGTATTTTATAAAATTTTATAAATATTTAATTTAGCTTTAATGCAGCAATTGGCACTTGAAAATAAAAAGTAAAATTGACCTTCTGCACCCCCTTTATTTTGTGGTAAGATTGTGTTGGCTGGCACTGTTACAGTTGGCAGGGACGTGCAAGGCTGAGGTATGAGGGCGGGCTCCACGCTGAATAGGAGAACCGCGGGACGATTCGGGGGCAAATTTTCCTAAGATAAAAAAAAGAGATGGATCATGGATGGATGCAGCATCGCAGCCGAAACGTCAAAAGTAAGTAAGTACCTACTCATGTACTTACTTCTCAATCATTATCGTTTCGTCCCGTTTCTATCAATTTTAATTAAGCTTGCGTAGTACCTCTTAAATATCATAATATCTTATCTTATCTTATCTTAGTGGGGCCTGCCGAGATTTCCCTCTTGCAGTAACACTTCGACCCATCGGGATCTTTAGTGCAACCCCATCCTTTCACTCTTCTTCCTCTGTAAAGATAGATGCCATAAGTTTGGCAACGTCCTTAAGGACGAAGAGCCTGAAGTCCTCCGGTTTCGGATAGGCCGACCCCAGGAGTCCCATTCTTTTCCTAGCCAGAGAGTCGCAGTCACACAGTAGGTGCTGCATTGACTCCGTTTCCTCTCCACACGCCGTACACAAACTATTTGTTGAAAGGTGCATTCTGTGAAGCATTTGTTTTGTGGCATAGTGCCCTGTGAAGGCACCGATGGTTAGTCGGGCCTGCCTTCTACCGCCTCCGCATATGAACTTACTCCGTCTTAAGGCAGGATTTGGAGTGTTTCATACCCGGCTGCTCTTTCCATTCGATGCCGTGCCTGTTTTCGATGTAATCTTTTAAGGCCTTGTTAATGGTACTTGGTGCAAGTGCCACGAACGGCTCAGGACCAATGAGCTGGGTCTCCGAGCCCTCCCTGGCAAGTGCATCCGCCATCTCGTTGCCGTGGATTCCCATATGGCCTGGGGCCCAGATCAATCGCACCTTGTTATGTCTACCTAGCTTGTTTAGAGCTTTTGTGGTTTCTAGAACAAGGCCAGAGTCGATTCGGGGCGATATGAGTGACTTGAGCATGGCCTGGCTGTCACTCAGGATGAATATATTTCGCTTTTTCATAGCTAACTCTATATTCTGCTTTGCGCATAGGAGAATTGCGAAAGTTTCTGCTTGGTAGCGAGTAGCGAATTTTCCCATGCTTTGACTATGCTTGAAGTCATTATTATAGACGCCTGCCCCTGTGCCCGACTTCATTTTTGATCCGTCAGTATACCAGATTAGGCTGTCTAAATATCATAATAAGTATGTTATAAACATTTTACCATTATAATAAAAAGAAACCTAATATTACCCCTAAGGAACCTAAGGTTACCCCTAAGAACAAAATAGGGAAGTATAAAATTTTGTTATTTTTGTGCCATTAATTTATATTATAAGACTGCTATTTAGTTATTAAGATTGTAAACACAACGTTCTGAAAATACATGTAAGTTCCTATTTATGACAATTATTGCAGTTGAAATGTTCCTATTTTGATAAATAACCTTATACAACGTTAAGTTAATGTTTACGGTGACACAAATGTTAAATTTATGATTTTTGTAATTGTTTACTTAATTTTTTACTACTTTTAAGGGTATGTTGTGTAATGATAAATAAATAACTCTATTCTAGTTGGAAGTAAAGTCTTTTTTTTTTAAATTTATTCATGACTATGGATACTAGTCCTTCAGTCGAAAACTTAATTTATACGTTTTTCTCCTGTTTTGTTATATGATGATGATAATATTAGATGATGATTGATAATAGAAATGAGAAGTAGGAATGATAGACCCCCCAACGGCCCCAACGCCTCGAGTATCTCAGTAAAGATGTGGGACTTTACTAAGTCCTCCGGTTCACGCCCGCACGGCCACGAATTCGGCACGGGTTCGGCGGGCTGGTTAGAACCATGATAGCTCAATTGGAAGAGCACCTCAGTATGTCAGAAGGGTTCAAATCCTGCCCGTGGAAATTTTTTCAACATTGTTTTTTTGTAATTAGATTCGCAACAAAATTTGCGTTAAAATTATATAAACAAAACAAAAACATTTTATAAATAGCTTGCCTACTTCTTAACTGATCTTTAGTATTTGTAAAAATATTATGATATTATGATGTTAATGACGGTAGTTGTTGACATTGAATGGGTGCCTTTGGCTTTCAAAGTAAAAAGTAAATATTGTTGAATAATTTCGGCGGGCTGTTTAGAACCACGATAGCTCAATTGGAAGAGCACCTGACCCGGTATGTCAGAAGGGTGCAGGTTCAAATCCTGCTCGTGGAAATTTTTTCAACATTGTGTTTTTATACCTACATGGCAATACTTTTGTCGGCACTTCGGTAGGTTTTATGAATAAGGGGGTTAACCTTTGGTTCTTTATTTTGGTCTGTAGGCTACGCTATTATTACCTCAGCAGGGTCCTGAACTTGCATGTTATATGGGTAGGTATAACAAGCACGTCTAGAACCCAGACCATGGGTGGTATAGCAAGCATCATCTAACCTCTAAGTTATAGTAGTAACTTACCATCATCATCATCAAGCAATAAACAACCCACTGCGGGGCTCAGTACTTCTTAAAGATCGGTGCATAATCCAGCATGTTAACCCTACCAGGACAATAACGGCTTAACATGGAGGAGCTCGAGTAATCGTTAATTTGGTAACCCATCAGGTGACCCGGACTTGCAAAAGTTGCTTAACATGTAAGATCGTCATTTTGAATACGAGAAAAAGAGACAAAACAATGATTAACTAAATAATACATAAATAGTTTTTATGAATAAGGGGGTTAGTGTTGACGTAACTTTAACGTGCGTCTTTCACACCATAATTGACCCGTCATCGTCAGGTCAAAGCGACATGGACAGTCACCATAACGTTACGAGCAAATAATGGATAAACAACAAGCTAATTTTTCCTTAGGTTTTTAAAAAAACATGGTATAATTCTCGCAAACTCCGTAAAAAATCGGTCTTCGGATGGATGACCAAAAATTTTTTTATCTCGAGCTCCTCCTTGTTTCGCAAGGCACGTAAAGCCGTTGGTTCCGGTTGCATTAGCGGTATTTAATTCGAGGAGCTCGATGGCGCAGTGGTTAGCGCCTACGAGCTCCTCGAATTAAATACCTATATAGTCATTATACTATACCTGTGTTGTTTATCTTTACTGCAGAATATAAAGACGCTTCGCGACTCTTCTATCTTTATCCGACATGTTCCATAATTTGATCTTATATTTTGATAGCATCGTTATTTACATATTGGTTTTGCAATAAATATATTGAGTAACGTGATCTTAAGGTGAAAAAAACTCGCACAGGCACTTAGGTTAGATGAAGGCCAAGCGTTGCTCACGCTAGCCCATTGTGGAACTAAATAATTATCACTATACTAAGTTTATAGATAATTAAAAACTATTTTTAGAATACATTAATAGATGATCATTTCGTAAAATTCACATGAAATTTGGCAAACCCCTGACTATTAGCAAATAGCAAAGTAAATAAATGTGATATTTTTTTGGTAAAATCCCCCGCTTCGCGGAAACAAAAGGATTCGAAAATAAACAAACATTATAAATAATTTATGTGTGAGCGCTATTGTCGCAGTAGAAGTATGGCGCAGCGGTTATCACGCCCGGTCTGCTATTGCTAAGGTAAAGCAACTTCCGCAAAGGCCTGTTATCGGATGGGTGACCAAAAATGTATCATCTCGAGCTCCCCCGAGCTTCGGAAGGCACGCAAAGCCGTTGGTTTCAGCTATGTAGCTTATGTAAGTAGTTAACAACTGCCAAACCGCAATGAGCCCGAGTGGTGGTGTATGGCCCGTTCTCCCTATCCATCCATAGGGAGAGCCCGTGCTCCAGCAGCAATAAAATGTTCTGGCGGTGATGTGATGATAGTGGTCGTGACCCAGGCTTCTAGTACCCAGAACTATGTGCCTTAATACTGATACCACAATAAATAATTATAATAAATAGTCTTGACATGATGATTATTTTATTTTTTATTTTATATTGTTTTGTTATTACATTTTTAACTTTTAGACTTAAGATATTATTTTTAGCTTCATATAAAAATAATTTGGGAGCTCTCTACAATATTGTGGGTGGATTCATGAGGTTTTTACTTGCTCTAAATACTTATTTACCATAATAAAACCTCGTTGTCGTTAACGTGATATCGTGAAAATACTACGCACTTGTCAATGCAAATGTCGTGCAGTGCAGTGCAACTAATCATCGCTACGACACGGCGACGACGACGACGCGACGGACGGTTGGCAGGGCGGCGACGACGATATATACATAATTTTATATTGCCAAAATACTAGTTTTATTTATTGATTGGTTGTCATAAAACAACCATTGAACCAGGTAAATAAAAAAGTAACTAGTTTGGTCCGGTCTGTCCTTCCAATGCTCTAAGGGTCTGTCATAAATGGCCTGTCAAACCATACTTGTATTGTATAACACTTTATCATATCACGGAATTCAACGTTAATTCCAACACTAGTTTCGACTAGTTTCTACTAGTTTCAACATTATAAAAAAACCTGATTCTGATAAAAATTACCCATCTTCTTTTATATTATATACAGTCAGGTCATAAATTCTGTCACATGTTTAATATAAAATAATTGAGACAAGTTTGTTCATTATGTAACCATTTATATATCAAAATGAACTTAACAAAACATAGATTTTTATGACAATAAAGTTTATTCAAAATGACCTCCGTGATTTTGAATACAGGCCTTCAATCTGCGCGGCCAGTCGTCTATCGCAGCACGAACGAGGTCCATGTCAATATCGGCGGCTGCCTTAATCAAGGATGTATTGAGTGACTCCAAATTGGGATGAGGCTTTGAGCACGCCTTTTCCTCCAAGTGTTGCCATATCTTGTAATCTAACGGACTCAAATCTGGACTGGAGGAGGGCCAGTCTTCGTGCCGGATGAAGTCGTATTCACGCGCCGCCAGAAAGTCTTGTGTGCTCTTCGCTCTATGAGCTGGCGCCGAATCTTGTTGGAATACCCAGCGCCTGTTATTGAACATGGTATGAGAAACAGGTTCCACAAGGTTCGTCAGGACTGTATTTTGATACACAACTGCATTCGTTTTTACACCTTTCTTACGAAAATGTACCTCTGTTAAGCCCCAATAAGAAACTCCCAACCATACCATGAGCGAGGATGGAAAATGACCTCGTTGGACACGCGGAATACGGTTGCTCGCTTCTTCACTACTGTGTGCATACACCTTATCATTTTGTTTGTTGTAGCTCTCTTCTACGGTAAAATTTTTTTCATCCGAAAAAAGAATTTCCCGATATTTTTTCCCGCGTACCGCTTTAACAAAGCGCGGCATCTCTTCACTCTCAGGTCCATTAGACGAGCATTTAAACGATGTCCTGTTTTTCTTCGATATGCCCGAAGCCCTAAGTCTTCATTTAACACCCTTTTCACCGTGGTTCTGCCATCTGAAGGGCCAACAGTTTCTGCTTACGTTTGGGATTTCTTTGAATTCGCGCCTTCACAGCTTTTATCACTGCTGGAGTCCTAACAGACCGAGGGCGACCACTTCTTGACCTGTCATCTACACTAGAGTCTTGATTATATCGTTTGATGGTACGATAAACGAATCTTTTGGTTAAATTCAAATTTTTCAGTATGTCAAAAATTTGAATTGGCGCGTAACCGCAACGATGCAACGCAATAACTGCAACACGGTCTTCTTTAAGCGTCCACTCCATATTTAAAAATGAGTAAAATTCTAAAAAGTATACATTTTTATTTTCATGAACAATTCTAAATTCGAATTCAATTTTCTTTTTTGTGGCCAGCATTCTAAAAGAAAAGTTTTTACTGTGTGACAATACTTATGACCTGACTGTGTATAATGATTGTGTTCTGAGAAATTACCGCACTTACATACCTATTAATTTGTACCGGAAGTTAGGCAAACAATTCATAAACATTTGTCTTTAGAACGTCAAACATCCGTTCTTTAGAATATATCTAAGTATTTGTAGTATTGTTTGTTTCTCCTCGTAATACCTCTATTTAAGTACCTCTATCTTGAAATCACGAAGTATACATACATACATCAAGCTGAATAAACGTGTGTAGATTACGACTTGGTTTGCTAGTGTAATTTTACTACAAAAATAATACCTATTTTATTTATTAGTTAAAAAGCCTTTTTCTATGTAGGGAAATGGCACTTGTGTTCGACACTTAAAGGTCAGAGTGCGACTTAGTTTTGGTAAGCCAAAAAATAACATTGATTTTCATTGAAATATCACTAGAATTGCAGCTAGAAAGCAGGATGGTCTGTATCACAGAACACAATTACTTAAGTCAGTATTCAATTCTTGCTATTCTTGCAAATTTGCTAAATGCTAAATTTGGCGCTATACTAGCTTTTTTTACCCATCCCCTACAATATCTTTCTCGCGTACAAGAAGACCGCAATAAAGAACGCCGCATGCCAACTAGCGCTGCGGCTGCAACCGCAAACTTGCACTGACAACATTTGGAAAAAATGGCCGTTTTCGTTTTTCTCATCTGTATTTGTTTTTGTGCAGGTCAATAAATGTTTGTTATTCTTATTCTTTTCGCTCGCGCTTAGTGGAGATTTTTCGCACGCCAATTTTTCACTGGTTGGAATGGAATGAAAAAAAGTAAAAAATAATAAGATTGACAAAGAGCAATATTTACGTCAACGATAGCGTTTTTAAGGCCGGTTATAAAAACGTAGGTTAAAGGTTCGCGCACATTATCACAGAATAATATATAATGTCGGGCCACAGCGGGGCGGGGCGGGCTTTCCGCAGCAGTCAGTCAGTCAGTTGTTTTCTTCGGCCCCTCTTTGGGGCCGATTCGGGCTGCGAGGCTGGGCCTCATTGCCCGGGTATTCTTCTCGCGCATGTGTATGCGATGGGTCCAATGCACAGCTACCTACAATTCCTCACTGTGGCCACACAATGTCCGATTTTAAAATCAGGCAGTGTGATGTCCGTGCGGAGTTGCAGTGAATCGATGTCCGGAAAGCTAATGGCCCTGACGGCATCCCAGCAATAATTCTAAAAATGTGTGCAGCGGAGTTGTCCCCCGTGTTAACGCGCCTATACCGTCTCTCGCTCTCTTCAGGTTGTGTGCCGGAATCTTGGAGAGAGGCCAATGTGCAACCGGTCCCCGAAAAATAAGATCGGTCAGATTCTTTGAATTACCGCCCCATAGCCGTAACTTCAGTTTTGTGCAAAGTCATGGAGCGCATTTTAAATAAACAACTTGTCCACTACCTAGAAGAACACTCCATAATTCACGATCACCAATACGGGTTTCGGCCGAAGGGGTCAACGGGTGATCTTCTAGGGTACGTTGCACATCTCTGGGGTGGACTATAGACAAACGTGGTGAGTCGTTGGCTGTTAGCCTCGACATAGCCAAGTCATTTGATCGGGTTTGGCACAAAGCTCTTCTCTCCAAGCTCCCGGCATCCCGGCTCCACGGTCTGCCTGCTCAGTTCTGCAACTGGGTCGCTGGCTTTCTGCATGAGCGTAGAATCCGTGTTCTGTCTGATGGATGCGCTTCACGGCTCATGTCAGTGAACGCTGGTGTCCCTCAAGGTTCCGTTCTGTCCCCCACGCTGTTTCTTCTGCATATAAATGATATGCTTCCACTTGGAAATATTCATTGCTATGCAGATGATAGTACAGTGCACGGTGGGTATAACGGTCACCCTGCGGCTGGGCGAGTCGAGACTGAAGAGAAACGAGTGAATCTTGTCATTGAGCTCAATCGGGTATTGGACCTCATATCTAATTGGGGCTCCAATAATCTGGTTGAGTTCAATGCCAAGAAAACACAGGTATGTGCGTTTACGGCCATAAAGTCACCATTCCTTCCTCTTCCAACTCTTCAGGGCACATCTCTAAGCTTTCAGAACAATATCAACATGCTCGGTATGACGATTCGCTGCGATCTGAATCAAAAGGACTACATCGAAGCCGTGATCATAACAGCCTCACGAAAACTCGGTGTCCTGAACAGAGTGCGGCGATTCTTTACACCTGACCAGTTGTGTCTTTTGTACAAGACACAGGTACGGTATTGCGTGGAGTATTGCTCGCACATGAAATGAAATGAAATGAAATGAAATGAAATCTCTCTTTGACCTTACCCCACCTTCTCCCTTCCTCCATAGGAGTACACGTGCTGCTCTCCGGAGTCATCGCTTCACTGTCACACATATCCCATCGCGAACAAAGAAATTTGGTGACTCGTTACTTTGTCACACCTCCAAAAGATGGAATAGTCTACCAGCACACATTTTCCCTCTTTCCTATGATATGGGGTCCTTCAAACGAAGCGTGAAGAAGCACCTTGTGGGCCGGCAGAGTGAAGTTGACTGATGCTGCGTGGTTTTCACGCTGCACCAGTTGTCTTCGCATCTGGATTTCATTTCCACTTAACATCAGGTGGTGTGGAGTCATTTGCCGTGCTAAGTATAAAAAAAAATCGGCCTTCCGCTGATGACCACGGCCACGGATTGGCCACGGCCGTCAGGTCGGGTCCGATAACGGCGAGAAGCGCCTGGGCGCTATCGAACGCCTGGCAGAATACCAACGTGTGGGTAGCCGAGTCGGCGTCCAGCGCCGCACTCGTGGCACTCCATCTTGGGCTCCCGACCTATCTTGTGCAGCCGCCGAAACAGCCATGTCTGGCCATGGACATGCTCAAGACGTAAGGAGAGCCCACCTTCCCTGCGTTCGACCCATGGCTCCAGGACGGGCCGAATCGCTCCACTATGTTTTGCTCGAAATTGTTTTTGCATTTAGCATTTTGGCACTCCTTGCCACCGGGTTCCTAGAGCGACTACTCCACTCTCTACCCTAGGGCACGCTGTCTCGAGCTGATAAAGTGCAGAGTGAAAGTTTAATTCACGATTCGATCAAACGAAAACCCGATCCGATCCGAACACTTCGGAGAATCTAGTAGGGTGTCCCCATGACTTGTGCGTGATGCCGTTCCCTTTAGAAAACCTATGACGATGCTTCGTTTCACACGGCTTGTGGAACCCTTTCAGTTTCTCGCCGCCCCCAAAAAAGCCCGGTGAAGCTGAAAATGCCGCCTAGGAACAAGCAAACTCTCTCTCAAAAAAAAACACAAACGGGAATTATAGCATCAAATTAGCGCAACCCGTTGTCAAACGAACACACGCGATAGAAACTCGCATTCGCATTCTGCACTATGTCTACAAAACTTTGACAAGCAAAATGATTTACCGTTACTTTTCAATAGTAAGGTTTAATAACTTTGCATAAGGTTAGTTTTTATTGAGCCATTAAATCGCCTATCATTAATCATCTGACCTTTATTTCACAAAATAAGGAGACCCAGAAGGCTCAATACATGCCGCGCTCGAGCAACGCACACAGACCCTCTCCCGGACCCGGATCTCGGTACAGCTCGGAACAGCCCGAGCGCACCTGTTGTCAATGTGCGTTGCTCGAGCGCTTTCGTATGAAGCTTACCTTCTGCAGTCCTTATTTTTCGGTTATGTCTTTTCAATAAGGGTTCAAAGTGCAAACGATATTAATGTTTTGGCTTGTCTCTTAATTGTTTATGTAGGCTGGTCACGCATAGTCTGATAGAGATTTTTCTGGTTTACCAGTAAGGATCCTAATCATCTGACAAATCAATCATGTGTTGCTACCGTGACTGACCATTTGAATACTGATGTTTTTGGCAGTGTATGGCGTTTCGTGATATTTTTGAGATAGCTGTGATGTGTTGTTGTGTTGTTTACGCCAAATAACGGAGATAATTTGACTCCGGTATAAGCTAAGAAAGAATTTAGTTATTAGTTAGGTGTTTTATGATTATGTTTAGGTATTATTCCTTAATTGTTATAAAATCATGAATATTTACCAATTTAACGATTAAAATAAGTAGTTAATAACATAACGACATGGTTTTTAATTTTAATACGTCTATTTACGTTAGCATGACAAACTAATGGCTACAAAGCTAAGACCATAATATCCGTTCTTTCAAAATTTGTAAGGATGGATTAGGATGGACCAGGGTAGACCAGGATGGAGCGATTCAGCTCGTCGTGGAGCGATGGGTGAGGTTGAGGGTGGACTAACCTGGCGCCTAAACGGAGGCAGACCGCTATGGTGAGAGACGGCCCGTCCGACAAGGTACCAACATTGGCTGATGGTAATGCCTGGAGCCAGTGGCCTGACTCTCTCTCGGAGACGGCAGTGAGACGAGTGAGCTCGGCCGTGTCAGCCGATGTGGATATAAGGCCCTCCAGAACTTGCTTGCATAACGGCTCGTTCCATTGCTTCTGCGATTGTGAAAGTAAAGGTAGATTAGAATTTTGAGAGCCACTAAAAGGGTTTTAGTGGGTCGGGCAGACCATCGTCCATATCCACACATATCCCGGCGCTTGCAACAGCCCGGTCGAGCGGTCTAAGAGCAGATTTCCCAGGGGAAAAACAAAGAAAGAATGGACCAGAATGAACACAGATGGACCGGGACTATCCCGTCATGGTTCGCATACAGTTCCTATCAAATAATAACGTTTTGCTCGGTGCTAAAAATAAACGATTGACTAAACAGTCCAAATATCATTACCTAAACATTAACTAGGTATCATCATATAACAAAAACAATAATAATAATAATAATCACGTGGTAAGCACGTAACATTATATAAGCTCCTTACATCCATTCTGAGAACAAAAGTTAACTCGCACATTGTTGCAAACAATATTTTGGACATGACTCAGAATGGATGTAGGGTTGGGTACCGTGGTATTAAGGAGCTTCTCCTCATTGACATGGTCATATGCCAGAAGATTCAGCGAGGCATTATATATCGAAAGGCATAGGCATAGAATATCGAAAGCTTGCTTTCTTAATGCTTTCATATCGCTTTCGAAATGACAAGATGACGCCATAAACTATAGAGCGCGATAGCGAGAGCGATAGCAATAGAGTTAGGCGGTAGGCCCCCTGCCCCCAGACCGCCTAACTTTATCGCCATCGCTCTCGACATCGCGCTCTATAGTTTATGGCGTCATCTTGTCATTTCGAAAGCGATGTCGAGAGCGATGGCGATAAAGTTAGGCGGTCGGGGGGCTGGTTGTGGAGAGAGTCCCTCTGCCTCGCCGAATCTTCTGGCATATGGCCATGGGGGGCTGGATTGACTATAATAGTCGACATTGAAGTTCAGTAGTTCAATAATATGCAATAGCAGTGTGCAGTGGTGACGTCACCTTGTGTCGGACTGAGGCCAAGGCGTACTTCGTGTCACCGAGCCAACGGAGTAAGTAAGTAAGCAAGCAGATGAATATCTTAAACCATTTTTAGAATTATGTAGTTATGTGTACACGCCTGCACATCAACCTACCACATACTGTCAAATTTCCTCAATTGACTTTGAATGTTGCTACTAAGGTATACGATTGAAAATGTATTGAAGAAATTTTACAGTTTTGGATAGGTTGATGTGCAGGCGTCTGTACCTAAAAAACATAATTTTTAAGCCGGTTTGATGTCTACACCTAAAAAATATATATTATGTCATGCTATTGAAATTCTAGTCGAATCGGAAAAGCACTATCAATAATTTATAAATGCCAACAAATTCAACAATATATTAAATTGTGATAATATATTGTTTTGGTTGATAGATAATATTGAGAATATGCCTATTACATACCGGATGAAGAACCCGGTCGAATGATCAACCGGTTGACCTGGTGTGAAACGTTTTTCAGAGTTGACGCGTGTATATTTTTTTATAGGCCGTTACACGCTACACAGTAGCGCGGTAGCCATGTGTTGTGTGTGTGCCATGTGAAACTGATGTGACTGGTGTTAAACACTTTGTAATTTGGTTTACAAACAACTAAATTTCTTTTCAATGTTCAGAGCGATCACCATCTTTTCTTTGATCTTCTCCCGATAGCACTTTTGTAAGATAAAAATAATGGCGTCGGAGTCAACTGCGCGTCATCTGCAATATGAATTATGATTATCTGTCTATATATATATCTATATATGTAGGGTCGGAAGGATTTTCGCCGCCTTCAGACATTATTGTATGGGCAGATGTAGGAATCGTGCAATGAGAAGACGTTTTGTTCTAACACTATTTTATTATTGGTTAACGGTTACAAATTACTACTTGCTATTTACTTGAAATGAAAGTATGGCACTAGCGAAACGTGGGACAGTTTCGTAACGACACGGCTTCTCTCTGTGGCGACCCGATCGAATATGAGCTCGCACCTGTCCGCCCGACTCCGCCCCTAACGTCAAGACTCCGTCGAAGCGCGCCAAAATGTAGTTCCGTTGAATCGCCGCTTGGGGCGCGCTTACGTTTCGTTTGGTGTCAATACTCATGACCGACTACGACATATATAATATATTAATTAGTTTTAGTATATAACGTTTGTGACCTAATCTCTGAAAATACTGATCGAATTCCAAAAATTCTTTCACTGATAGAAAGCTACATTCCTTGCGTGTAATTTTATTTAAAATAGAGTTTCTATTTAAATCTCAAATCCACGCGGACGAAGCCGGGAGTGAAGTGCTAGTCTGTAATATGATTAGAGTTGCAATTGTATTAAAGTGTAATTTCTAATCATATTACCAGAAGAGCTAGCTATTCATAATAATAACTGGCTATGACAACATTACATATTTAATATAGAAATCAAAAATAAAAGACCTAACACTGGTTATATTACCTACTGCGATATTCTAAGAGCAACTACCTAAGGGTAGAAACGTCTTTCAAGTATGGCGGTTTGACTCAACAGCTCCACACGCCTGCACATCAGACTATCAATCCTCAATAGACTTTGAACTTTATATATATGGCATATGGTTGAACACATTTTATTGAAGAAATTTGACAGTTTTGGATAGGTTGATGTGCAGGCGTCAGTACATATTCGCTACTCAATTTGGTTAGTGATAGGGCTTGCTATAAGTCCGCTTGTCTACCTACCGCTAGCTTGTCGGCATTACGATAAAATGGAAGGTCCTTCAAACAGGCGCGATGAGGCACCTTGTAGACCATAAGGTGAGGGTGACTAATGCTACGTTGTGTTCATCCTGCACATTTTTTTTTCGCAAAAGACTCCATTTCCTCTTAATATCAGGTAGTGTGAAGTCTATTTCTTTTTTTTTTTTTTTAAATACTTGTCCCCCGACGTGGGTCAAGTCGGAGATATTGCACATCCTATTCTATTCTATACTCCATTTCCTTGCCACGATTGTGGCCTATCTACTGCTTTTATCCTATTCTAATCTTATATAATATTTGCCCTATCTCTTATTCTCTATTCCTTATTTCTATCTTATACTAGTACAATTTTAACACTTACTCACTAACACACATACTTTATAAATTATATTGCTGTCATATTATAATGCACTTAATTATATTGTGTATTATATTACACTTAGTACATCTTATTTAGTTACATTATATTAGTAATTTTGACCATTTTTATAAGAACTACTTGCTTTCAACTTTGTTAATCCTAGTATACTAATAAGTTACAACTTTATACCGGTGAAAACATTGGTTTAAAGCTAAGTCTTATTTCTCTTGATCACTTTTGAAGCAATGCTAACGCAAAGCTCCAAAAATGACGGCCTAATGTGCTTATTACCTATTATCTTAGCAATATTTTTCCTATTTACATTCATACCTATCTTTCTTTCATACTTCATTCTTTCATACTCGTGGACTGGGCATTCCGTTATTGCATGCAGAACAGTCTCCTCCTGTTCGGGGTCACAGATGCACGATGGGTTGTCCTTGGACTTGAAGCGATTCAAGTACGAGGAGAACCCACCGTGCCCCGTCATTACCTGCGTTAACACCCCAGTTGGCTTTATTTTCCTAACTAACCTATATGCATGCGCCGCATTCGGGAAGAACACCTTCGTCACGGAGGCCGTCGTCCCCGCTTCGTATCTCCGGGCCCATTCGCCAATCGACTCATCACGGATGAATCGCTTGGCGAATGAGACCGGACACCGATCGTAGTCCGGCTTCCTCCTTAACGAAGTCGCAGCTTCCTTCGCGAGCTCATCAGCACGCTCGTTCCCGGGCAATCCTGCGTGAGCTTTCACCCAGAACAAACTCACAGTTTTGCTCTGTGCGAAGGCCTTCTGCATATTTGCCCGCAAATCGAGGGCTAAGCGGTGGAGCGAGCTACGGTTGGTTACAGTTTCCAGAGCAGATCTGGAATCGCTGTAGATACCGTAGCTCGCTTCACCCCTCCTAAGGATCTCCGCAGTCGCCCTGGATATGGCGAGGAGTTCGGCTTGGTAAACCGTGCAGTAGTCGGCTAACAGTAGCTTGACGGTTTTGACTTCGGTTCCCCCCTTCCAAATGGATAGGGAGGCCCCGACGCCCCCGTCAATCTTACTGCCGTCGGTGTATATTTGGACTTCCTGCACGGCGTACCTATCGAGGGCCTCCTGGTCCCCGAGGGCCACAAACTCACTCCCCACATTCAGGGCGGGGTGCGGGATTTCGGCGAAGCCAACAGGAGCCTCCATCTCCCTGTCATCCGGCAACGCCCGAGACCTGCCCCTCCTCGCGTCATACAAGGCCGAAGCCTCAAGAATGCGGAGGTCTAGGGGCAGTATCCCGGTCAGCAATAGGGCCGAATTGAGGGAGACCGTTCGGTACGCGCCACAGAGCTTCTGCACGAACCCTCGCTGCACCGCTGCCAGCTCCTTCTGTGTCCCTATCTTTTGGGCTGCGGGAGCCCATGCCGCCGCTGCATATGTTGTGTGAAGTCTATTGCCAAGCTAACGCTAAGATATAAAAAAGAAAGCGGAAGCGGCGACAATGTTAGTAGCCTATTTTGTGTTCCGACATTTAGAGATAAGATAAGACAAGGTCCTCAGTAAATAAATTCTCACAATTTCAACATTATAATTATTTAACCTCACCATCCGGTAAGATGCAGGCATTAAAATGCTGCTGTGACCAACTGGCCAAGTGTTAACAAGCTTTCCGAATCGCAAATTTTTAGAGACCCAACAGGGTAACGACCACGCAGAAGGTAGCTTAACATTCGCGATCGTTGCAACAAACGCATGGCGATTGACCTTCTCAGCTTCAGTTGGTTATGTTTTGTTTCGCGATGCCCTTACGAATAAACCGTTAATTATTTATGCGGTGCACGCGCAGCGCACGAATGCACGCGTCATCAAAGCACAGAATGAGACAATTACTTGGACGTGATCTACATTTTAGTACCCTTCAAAACCCAAGAAACTCGCATTAACAAGCTATATAGTTCTTCCGGGTCTTGACTTGACGTGTATAAATAGTAGTCTTATGAACTTTTTAGGACCCTTCAATTGTGCAAACATCATGTTTTTATAGTTGACTTGACTGCCAGACATACATACTTCCGTGTTTATAATAATTATCCTAACAGATTTCACAATAGTGTTATTGCTATCTGGGTGAAGTAACCGAATAACTGAAAGTACGGCCCTAACAATGAGGTTCAGTCACATAACAGGATACTCCAATTATATTTAGTATTTCGCATACGTCATGATTTACTGAGTACGCTACTTTTAGAATTTTTGAAATCCGTCCAAAAATGCCAAAGTTAATATTTTATGGGACCTGATTTAAAAACACGTGCCCCGCCTACCGATATACCGATGCCGAATCCGCCCGCGTATTCGTCCGTACCAAAGAGATTTGTCCGTACAGATATTCGTGGTTAGTCGTGACGTAAAGTCAAAGTCAAAGTACATTTTTTTAATCCTACTCCAAACATTTTTTTACCTACTACATCGATGCCTACTACCCATTCAGGACGTAAACACCTAAAGTAAACACTATCGGTTTTCCGCATTGTTTCTGTTCTGTGTGTTTTAACAATGAGCAACAAATTGGAAGATGGATTTACGAAAGAACAATCCGACAATCTACCTAAAGTGGATTCCTTCATGGTTTCATATGTCATATATATAATAATCATTTGAAGTATACCAGCGCTGAAATCCGCGGTTGGAAGCTTCAAAGGTAAGTAGGTAATTGAATATTTGTTAGTTAGTTTAAATTACACCTAGGTTTTTATTTACATGGCAGGTGCGGTAGGTAATGTTAAAATGATAAAATAACAATATAACCCATAAGTACCAGAACAGCGCAACTCACTTGATTATACAAACTATGGTACCTACCTACCTACATTCTCTCGTTCTTTTCCGAGAGTGGGTTGTTTTGCAGTTTGATTTTAGGTAGGTAGGTAGGGATTTCTTCGGCCCTTGCTTTGGGGCCGGTTCGGGCGGCGAAGTCTCGGCTTCATAGCCCGGGACCACTTCACGGGCTACATCAGTAGGACCGGGTCATCTGGGTGACACGGCTGGGTTATGTATATACCCTCACTGCCGTGCCTCAAGCCGAAGCTCTATGGCGATGCTGGCCGCCTGTCCCTGCCCCTGCTGCAGCCCTCGGCGCGGTCAGCCCCCCGGGTGAGACGGCGCTAGCCGAGGCCCGGTGAGCGCTAGCGAGCGGGCCGCGACTTAGGGGTATGATAGGGCGGACAGCAGAGCATAAATTAATGTGAATGTGTGGATTCCCGATAAATCGTGTATAGTGTGTTAGGGATCGAATTATCACTGGGAAGCGAGACGAAGGCGGCATCTTGGTGGCGGTGCGTCGCGAGCTGCAGGCCAGGCGTGTCCGGTTCGACGCGCACCGCATCCAGAGCCCGCTGGACGACGCTGGTGACGGGGATAGCTGTCTGTCACCGTCCATTGATTATGTTTTGCTTAAGTTTAGTATATGTGGTAGGGATTGTTTAATTTGCGGCGTGTATTCCTCCGAAACAGAACATCGAATCATATTCCATTTTCTTAAATACCCTTTACTAGGAATTAATTGACAAATCTTTAGATTCATTTTATGTAGTAGGAGACTTTAACATCCCTGAAATTGGTTGGCACGAATACGATTCCAGTAAGTCATATGTACCTCATTCGACTGGTGGTATCTACTTGATAACAAAAATAATGTTTGACTTTTTACGATCGACTCATAGCTCACAATTTAACGTAATAAAAAATAGTTTAAATCGTATTTTAGACTTATTTATATCCAATGTTGAGATTTGTACTTGTACTCCATCACAATATCCTTTAGTACCCGAAGATAACTATACTCCACTGTTTTGCGTTTTGACTACCTTTAGATCAAACTGCAAAAACATTAGCACGTCACCTATACCTAGATATCGTTACTTTGAAGGTAACTATGATCTGATTAATGAACAAATCAACAAAACAGACTGGCTTATATTTAATCGTGGTTCTTTGGAAAACTCGATCAGCTTTTTTTATGAAAGAATATTTGATTAGAGAGCATATACCTACAAGCCTTACAAAATCTATTAAGTATCCAATATGGTTTTCACGTCCACTTATACATTTATTTAATGATAAAGCCTGGAAAAAATTTAATAGCCTATCACATTATGAAGAATTTTCTATTCTTCGTCAGAGATTTAGATCACATTGTAAAGATTGTTTTAATAATTATATAGAAAGAATAGAAAATCGACTTAAAAAAGACATAAAAGCCTTTTGGTCGTATGTTAAAAGTAATAACAGTAAAAGGTCGGGTATACCTTCTTTCATGAGATATAGTGACACTGAATCGGATCAGTCTCAGGAAATTTGCGAATTGTTCTCGGGTTTCTTTGGTTCAGTGTACGAGGCTAGCAGCTCGAATTTTATAGATTATGAGAACCTGCCTACTGACAAACGTTGTGATTTTACGCTATCTGACCTATACCTATCGAAGGAGATTGTTGAAAACCAGTATGCAAAACGAAACGCAATAGTAACATCAAAATTAAATGTCGAGGTCAATGCTGGTCAATGGCTGTCTGTCTGGCTGCCTGCGCGTTTTTTTTTTTTTGGCGTCTCACGGGTTTGAGATTTTTGCAAGGAATAATTAATTCCGTTTTTATAAAAGCCATCGGTGGCTAACTTGCAGATAAATAAACGGTGCTAGAGCTGATCGGTAGCCTAGATACCTAACATCCCTCGAGGCGATGCGATCATCCTGTTCCTTTCCACCTCCTATCCTTGATAGCGGGATAAGCTGAACGTCGGCCACCAGTAGGTGAGTACATAGATTTAAGTATTAAACTAATTAGGTAAATAAGTTTAACGCTGCGTATCGCTGCAGCTTCAGCACTCTGATCGGAGACCTCCAGGGGTCCAGACGGTCTGAAACAGAGATGATTGTAAAATAACTTAAAATACTAGATGTCAGTAGAGGTCCTGGATAAGATACACTACCCCCTTTCTTTATAAAACATACTGCGGAATCTATAGCAGTTCCTTTGCACGTATTATATGACAGAAGCTTACGTGAAGGCATTGTCCCTCAAAAATGGGAAACTGCTAATATAACACCAGTTCATTAAAGCGGACTTCTGCAAGGCTTTCGACAAGGTTGACCACGATCTGCTCCTACAAAAGCTGGCGTTTAACGGTATTCGTGGTGATCTGTTGAGGTGGTTTTCCTCTAATGTCAGAAACAGGACACAACGGGTTTCTATCGGTGACCACACTTCTGGAACGATTATAGTTTATCGGGAGTAGCTCAAGGGTCTATTTTGGGACCTCTGCTGTTTGTTTTGTTCATAAACGATATTGGTCAATGTTTTAAACATAGTAATTACTTATTATACGCCGACGATCTCAAAATGTATCGCAGAGTAACATCAATATCTGACTGCCAGAAGCTACAGGAAGATTAAAACCGCTTAATCAACTATTGTCGAGTAAATAAACTATATCTAAGCTTAACCAAATGTAAATCCATCACATTTTCAAAGAAAAAAAAAACAATTTTAAATTTATCTACACTCTGTCGGACACTAACTTAGAATACGTATCAACCGTAAGAGATTTAGGTTTGTTTATGATAGCATCATTTTGATCTCCATGTCAATCACATCATTGCCAAAGCCTTTAGAATGTACGGTTATGTTATGAGATTGTCTACCTATATTAGGCAACCCGCGTCATACCTTCTTCTTTACAAAACCCTGATTAGGTCTCAACTTGAGTACGCCTCGTGTATCTGGAGTCAACATTACATAAAATATCAAAATCGGCTTGAGAAAGTACAGTCAAAATTTTTAAAGGCCATGCATTACCGCTGTTTTCGTTCTAAGTCGAACTACGTCTTGCTTCAAAAAAAATACTCAATTAATTCCCTTGAAATGAGAAGTTTGCTTTTAGATCAAATGCTTCTGTTTAAGATATGCGACAACAAATTTGATTGTTGTCAGTTGGTTAGTCAAATATACATTCGTGTTCCATACAGATCGCATCAAACACGAGAGACTCGCAAACGCCACTTATTTACACCAACGCCCAGCAAAACGAATGCGGGTTAGCTTTACGGAGACTAATGAAGCAGTACAATGTACACTTTGTTGATATCGAAATCTTTGCAACCTCACCCGCGACGTTTAGAAAAAATATTAGTGATAGCATACAAATGTTACCTTGGGGCCTAGTGTTTGGCACAGTTTTCGTAACCAATAATTACATATTTTAATTGAAATTTTACGTTATTATAGCTGGGAAGCACGTGGTCTGTATTTCATTGCTGCTAAAGACTAATATTAGTTGCAGACCCCTACATTTTAATTTTAATGAATAAAGGAAAAATGTCGATCAATGGTTCCTGTCGAGCACCGGTGCCACTACACTGCACTACCCTACTTATTTAATTATTAATTTGATTAAGTTTTAAGTTTATTGTTTCTGGTTTTAGTTTTGTTCTTTACTTGGATAAATTGCCCCTTAATTTGTTTCATACTTAATTAGTGCACAAGTGGGCTACATTTGTATGATCACGTTAATTTTACAATGTTGTGTTTAATATGTAAATGTAGTTGTTTGTTGTGCCTTCAATAAATAAAAAAAAAACAAAAAAAAAATTCTGCTTTAAGGCGTTGATAACTATGAAACATCACTTTTCAAATTCTCTCAAGAAGTCTGCGTGAGGACTTAGTAAAGCCCCACATCTTTACTGAGATACTCGAGGGGTTGGGGGTATATCATTTCTCACTTCTCATTTCTATTATCATTCATCATCATCATACAGGAAGGAAATATTGTATATTTATGTATTACTTGTAAGAAAAATTACTTTGACACTGGCTAAATGTGCTAATCGCACGAAGCCATCAACTAAAAGAAAGAAAGAAAAGAACTATGAAACAGCGCTAACAGTAAATCTGCATACACCCAAAAGGGATGCAATTATTGCGTGAGCGTGATCCATTGGATTAAATTAAAATCTCAAAATCTAGATGTTAAATAAAATAAAACAATAGCGTTTTTCTAATAAGTATTAGGAATAAGCCTTAGTGTAAAGACACCTGCTCATCAACCTATCTAAAACTGTCAAATTTCTTCAATACATTCTCAACCATATCATTGAGGCATAAAGTTCGAAGTCTATTGAGGAAATTTGACAGTTTGTGGTAGGTTGATGGGCAGGCGTGTGTACTTACTTAATTTCATTGAAGTACCATGGACTAATGCTTTAGTAAATGAAAATGATAATAATGTAAATAGCAAATGTTTAGAAGTGACTTTGGAAATTTCAATTCTACATTTAGGAAACAACAAAATTGTTGCAAATATAGGTAGTCTATTTATATACTTATAACATATATTTTTCTTGGCGTTGTAATGTAACTATATTGTATACTTGTTATAGAAACCATGACACAAACGTACATCCGTGTTTTATGGCCGATATCACTGTAGTTGGTGGTATTCATAATAGAAAAATGTTAACTACCCTACATTGTAAATTTTAATCTTCGAACATTGTGTACGCTCATGGTGACAAATAATTTTATGATGAATTGTAAATTTTTCAGTAAGTAAATGTTTTATGTAATCTTCAGAAATAAAGTTTTTTAATCATACCAAGTAAAACGCATTTTATAGTTAACAGCGCCTTAACCAAACATTTCTGGGAAATGTAAAAAAAAACAAAATATGACAATTAAAAAAAATACCTTTTGTACTAAATAATATTTAGTATTTTATCTTCTACTTAAACGAGTTACTTTTCAAGACTAATGACATAAAGAATTAACTGTAAGTATCTTATTACTACGTGTAATGTGTGTCTTAGAAAACCTATTCTAACATAAATTATTTATTTGAATAAAAAAAGTCCTTTCCAAACAAGTTTTGTGGCATTTCACAAAAACGGATGCTTTGTAGACGGCTTATGTGTTATGTATGTGATACCTCCTTTGCTCATTTCATTATTAACATTTTTTTCCTTTGTTAGCAATTTAGTCAATACGTCAAAACATCAATAATTTTTTGGTGTAACCGGTTTTATGTGTTCACGAAATATGTCGTTCGTTAATCTTTACTCTAATGAGTTATCTTGACCAACTTTGACAAGTTTTTAAAAACTCGACGAGTCTGGTTACGTACAAACGACTTATCTGGACTTTTACGGAGTGGTCTAGACCTTACACCAGGCAGCGATGTCTACCTTTTTTTTTCTCAGAGGGGAACTTGCAACCTAGTTCCCGTAGAATGGGACAACCTTCAGGATATGTGGGGTTGGCCCTTGGACGGGTTGGCCTAATGCGCCCACCAAAACCCCCGGGTTTTTCCTTCATCCGTCGAAAAGGAGCGACCCCCCCCCGACGGGCGTCATGTGACGACTTCTGCTCGATGGGCGAGCTGGGGAAGGCCCGGAACAACGGAGCCGACCCCAGAGCCAGGTTTGCGTACCTATGTGCGGGTGGAGGACTTTCCCTGTCCAGCCACACCGCAGGCTCACTTATGGGGGAAGGAGTTGGGCGAACCCACGCTGCCGTCTCCTCGTCCTCCTTCGGCGGATTGCTCCCGAGAGAGGATCTTCCTCCCGTTCGCGCTCCGCCGCCTCCTTGTGAGACATGACAGTCTCGCAGAATGCGAGAGCGGCTTCCCACGACCTTTTTGCGGCCAGCATAGCCTCGACTAGTGCTGGCAAAGAGAGGTCGTGGCCCACAACAGCGCACAGATTTGCGCGCTCTAACGCCCATGTGGGGCACTCCGACAGCGTGTGCATCGCAGTGTCGTTAGGCGTGCCACATTGGTGACACACCGTCGTCTCCTCTCTCCCGGGTATGTGGCACCGATACCTCCCAAAGCAGCCATGCCCTGAGAGAATCTGCACCAGTCAAAAGAAAGTGATCCAAACTTGCGGCCGACCGACGCGCCGATGGTCAGAACACCAGCTGTTGGCTGCTCATTGATATTTTTTTCGTGGATTCCGTGACCGCAGTGACCAATCCAGTAATTGGAATTACCTACCAACTTTGTTAATTATATAATATGATCCGATCATTAAGTACATATTAATGTGATTTATTTTGTGGAATATAACATATGATACGATACATATGATACGATGATAAGATACCTGATAACAAATCAAATATTATTCCTATCATCTTCATCATCATCATCATCATCATCATCAGTAATCAGCCCGTATCAGTCCACTGCTGGACACAGATTTTCCTAAAGCATCATACATTCTTTTATACATCATCAAAGTCAGTGTAAATATTGATTACTTAGAGTTAGGGTAGCGGCTAGCGGGTAGAGTATTTTTTTATTTTTTTTTTCTGGAAAGAGATTGCTGATTGCCTCAGACGGCATTTTTAGCTTCACCGGGCTTTTTTGGGGCTCGCCGCCTCCAACGCAAAGGGTCCCTCAAGCCGTGTGAAACGAATCACCTTCAGAGGTTTTCTAGAGGGAACGGCATCGCGCACTAGTGCGCGTCCCCGTGCCCTACTAGATTCTCCAAAGGGTTCGGATCGGATCGGGCGGGTAGAGGAGCTCGATAGCGCAGTGAGGAGCCTGATGGCGCAGTGGTTAACGCGTCCGGCCTGCGAGTACTGAGGTTAAGCAACTTTCGCAAGGGCTGGTCACTGGATGGGTGACCAAAAATTTATCACCTCGAGCTTCTCCGTGCTTCGGAAGACACGTAAAGCCGTTGGTCCCGGCTGCACTAGCAGTCGTTAACAACCACCAACCCGCACTGGGCCCGTGTGGTGGTTTGTGGCCCGTTCTCTCTATCCATCCATAGGGAAGGCTCGTGCCCCAGCAGTGGGGACATAAAGATGATGATGATGAGGGTTGCGGTACCAGTGTTTGACATTTTTTCCCTTAAACATTAAAAATGGAAGTCATCAACTGATTTTAGTGTTTAGCAACAATTGACCACATGCTCCCTAGCTATAATGCTGCAAAATTTATATAAAAATCTATGTTATTTTTTGGCGACGAAAACTCTGTCGAACAATGGCGTTAAGGTGCCGAACACTGCTGCCATTATCATATATACTAATATTGTAAAGAGGAAAGCTTTGTATTTTTGTATATTTGTATGTTTGCAACGAATAAACTCAAAAACTACTGGACCGATTTAAAAAATTCTTTCACCATTAGAATGCTACATTAGCGCTGAGTAACATAGGCTATATAAAAAGGAAATGACCACCCGTGCGAAGCCGGGACGGGCCGCTAGTATATTTATATTTTGTCTCCATCTTGACGATAACACCCTGCATAGAAAATAATATTGATGTTATGTTCTAGAAATAGAACAAAGCGCTGACCCTAAACAAAAAATGGGAATAGGGCAGGAGGGTCATTATTAATTCGCGTCATTAACAAATATCATCATAAATACAAATTATCTACACTAATTAATAACTAATTATAAACTAACTACAGTATTATAAAGGGATAAATTATGTTTATATGAAGTGGTATGTTGTGTTTGTATTTGTCTTCTCTGTGTTGCGTCTAGACCTACTTTAAAAATAAAATGAAACAGTTGGGTAGGTAATTCGTTACTTTTTAGTTACTTTGCTTTTGACGATTTCAAAGAGAGTTTTTTTTTATTTTTTTTATATCTTACTGGGAAACACTTGGCCTTCATCTCACCTGATGTTAAGTGATGATAAGGCCAAAGGTGGGAGCGCACTTCACCCGGAATTCTCAACTACTAAGGTACTATCTTGTCTCTAGCTGCCGGAACACAACAATGCTACAAACATTGATGTTATGGCGACATATTAAGATAAGATGGTGGTAGCTAGCCAGGCGGGCAAACAAGCCCTACCACCAACCAAATCGAGTACTTACACAAGTGTGCCCCCCGCTGGGAATCGAGAACTCGGGACCTCTGGGTCTAAGCCGGTGGTCTTAACCACTAAGACCACAGAGGTGATTATAAAAGTCTATCGGTATTTATGTAACCGAATTTGAATTAAGTTATTTTGACTTCTATTATACATATTTATAAGCGAATCGTACCTACTTACTGAAAGTTATAAATAACTTAGTATTCACTATGCGAAAACATAGTGAATTTGTACTCTGGTGAGCTCTATAGGTACATATAGCATGAATATAGCATTTATGAAATTAGTAAAAAAATTTAATAAATGATGTAGTAAGAGATTTCTTTTAGCGATAAGCTTACCTTTATATATGTCTTGTGTAACGTGTGTTTTAATGCGTACAATGAAGGATTAAATATATAGTGAGATCGGAAGTAACTCTTTTACTATCGTATTCGAATTATTCTATAGCTATATGCCTAGATTAGACAGATTAATAAGCATGGTAAACTAAATAATCCAAAATTATGACTGTTCATCAACTTGATGACATAATCATTGTATTGACAGATATCTTTAACACTTCTAAATAACACTAAGTAACAAACTAAATAACAAAACACTACCAAAGCTACCAAATAATTATTACCTATCCGAAAACAATAAGAAACGTTTGCCTGCAAATTACTACGTTAAACAGTAGTAAAAATACAGTAGTATTTTTAACCTGCAGGTCGGAATAAGAGATTACGATAGGCTAATGCGTTGACAAAGGAAGGATGTTAAGGTTAGCCAATATACCCACGTTTGCTAAATGCAGATCGGTGCTTATGACTTAGGTTGATAGGTTCATAGCTAATCCGTCAACTCCAAGAATCGGCTTAATTCACGAATCTGTCTCATTCACGATGTCTAAACCCGAATCTGTTCTACACCGAACAAAGGCCTGAGATATGTATACAACGTGTAACAGAATGGTGTGGTCAAAATTAATAGATCCAAAGTGTATTCGATCTAGATCTTGTATGCTTAGTAACTCTGCATACAAGATCTAGATCGAATACACTACGGTGTAGAACAGATTCGGGTTTAGACAGATTTGTTTTTTTTTTTTTTTTTTTTTTTTGGAGGGAGATTGCTGATTGCCGCTGCGGCATTTTCAGCTTCACCGGGCTTTTTGGGGGCGGCGAGGAACGTAAAGGGTCCCTCAAGCCGTGTGAAACGAATCACCTTCAGAGGTTATCTAGAGGGAACGGCATCGCGCACAAGTGCGCGTCCCCGTGCCCTACTAGATTCTCCGAAGGGTTCGGATCGGATCGGGGAGCGGAGCAACCCGAGGGCGCCTCTAAAGGCACGGACCTCGGCTCGGGTTGACCGGGCCGTGGAGGAGGAGAGAACCGACCAGGTACATGTCTGTACCTGGTGTAGAGCGAGTGTGAACCGGTTCTTCGTACCCTTGTTCTACGAGTACGGTGTCTTGGGCCTAAACTGGTGTGCATGTTTAGTGTATTCTGTAAATGTGTGCTGTCATTTAGAGGATCGGGCGGGGGGAAACAGATTTGTGATTCGGCAAACTCCCAACTCGACAGATTCGTGAATTAAGCTGATTCTTGGAGTGGACGGATGTCATGATTATTAATTTTAATTTGTTATGCAATTATCAATTAAATATTTATATTGTGACGTCACATCAAAATAAGCTAATCTACGCCCTAGTGGTTTTGTAACATATGTGTACTTATATTTATGATCACTGCCGCTTGCTTATGCGCGCCTGACACGCATCACTTCACAAATATAAATATTTCATTGACCATGGCATGGCAAATTAAAGGTTAATAATTATATCCTAATAATAACACATACAAGCGCTAGATGGGATAAACTTTGGATCTTTTCATTTTTTTGTTACACGTTGTATAAAAATGGCGCCTTCCACCCCGACCTTCGGGGGCCGTGCGTTCCGGTAGCCTTCGCAGCCGTTTTAAAGGCTAAAGGCGAACCCCAGAGTTTTTTACCGGGTCTGTCTTAATCCTTTTTTTAGAAAAAGGACAAGGCAATCCCCGGATCTATTCTATTCTATCTTTATTGTAGCCATTTACCAAAAACGTAAAACAAATATGTGATAAAAAGCAACATGTTAATGAATAAAACACAAAGTGATGACGTGATCATGTTACATCATCACTTTGGGTTAAGCCACCGGTCCCAGACCGGGCTTTGGGTTCGATTCCTGTCCAAGGTTATTTTGTTGGTGGTAGGGCTACTTTTAAGACCACTCAGCTACCACCATCTTATCTAATATGACATCCCAGGCATAACAACAATGTTAGTAAAATTGTTAATTGTGTTATCTATTGTACACAGTCAGGTCATAAGTATTGTCACACAGTAAAAACTTTTCTTTTAGAATGCTGGCCATAAAAAAGTTTATTGAATTCGAATTTCGAAGTTCATGAAAATAAAAATGTATACTTTTTAGAATTTTAATCATTTTTAAATATGGACTGGACGCTTAAAGAAGACCGTGTTGCAGTTATTGCGTTGCATCGTTGCGGTTACGCGCCAATTCAAATTTTTGACATACTGAAAAATTTTAATTTAACCAAAAGATTCGTTTATCGTACCATCAAGCGATACAATGAAGACTCTAGTGTAGATGACAGGTCAAGAAGTGGTCGCCCTCGGTCTGTTAGGACTCCAGCAGTGATAAAAGCTGTGAAGGCGCAAATTCAAAGAAATTCCAAACGTAAGCATAAACTCTTGGCCCTTCAGATGGGGTTAAGCAAAACCACGGTGAAAAGGGTGTTAAATGAAGACTTAGGGCTTCGGGCATATCGAAGAAAAACAGAACATCGTTTAAATGCTCGTCTAATGGACCTGAGACTGAAGAGATGCCGCGCTTTGTTGAAGCGGTACGCGGGAAAAAAATATCGGGAAATTCTTTTTTCGGATGAAAAAATGTTTACCGTACAAGAGAGCTACAACAAACAAAATGATAAGGTGTATGCACACAGTAGTGAAGAAGTGAGCAACCGTTTTCCGCGTGTCCAACGAGGTCATTTTCCATCCTCGCTCATGGTATGGTTGGGAGTTTCTTGTTGGGGCTTAACAGAGGTACATTTTTGTGAGAAAGGTGTAAAAACGAATGCAGTTGCGTATCAAAATACAGTCCTGACGAACCTTGTGGAACCTGTTTCTCATACCATGTTAAATAACAGGCACTGGGAATTCCAACAAGATTCGGCGCCAGCTCATAGAGCGAAGAGCACACAAGACTGGCTGGCGGCGCGAGAAATCGACTTCATCCGGCACGAAGACTGGCCCTCCTCCAGTCCAGATTTGAGTCCGTTAGATTACAAGATATGGCAACACTTGGAGGAAAAGGCGTGCTCAAAGCCTCATCCCAATTTGGAGTCACTCAAGACATCCTTGATTAAGGCAGCCGCCGATATTGACATGGACCTCGTTCGTGCTGCGATAGACGACTGGCCGCGCAGATTGAAGGCCTGTATTCAAAATCACGGAGGTCATTTTGAATAAACTTTATTGTCATAAGAATCTATGTTTTGTTAAGTTCATTTTGGTATATAAATGGTTACATAATTAATGAATTTGTCTCAATTATTTTATATTGAACATGTGACAGAATTTATGACCTGACTGTGTATGTACAGGTACATCTTTAAATTTTGGGTAACCCTCTTCTTGAACATTATTAACATGTAATCCGATTTAAGGAACTCTTAAAGCAGTCGGTGTAGTTTTAAATCTAGTACCCCCCTTCAATGACGTAAAATGTTGTATCTTCTTTATTTCCTGCAAAGTAGATTCTACTCCGAAAAGATCTAATTAGCTTAAGCGGGACAGTGCTCCCGTAAGCAAAAAAAGTTTTATCTGGGTTCCGCTTCTGATCAGTAACTTTAATATTGCCTTCCATCTTCATCCATGTTTTAACCGTAATTAAGTTATATTTACATCCTGAAACGACAAGCATTTGAACTTCCATTTCTCGTAAAATTCAAGTAACCATTTCATCACCATCTATGTTGAAAACATATTGAACATCTTCATCTGATGTTTTTCCGATATTTTGTTAATTTATGTTCCTTACTTCTTTTCCTATTTTCTTAACTCTTCCTGTGAAATCTATATTATATTTTTCCAAAATTTTGAGACTCTACTCTCCTTTTAAGCGGATTTATTGTTTACATTGTAATTTGAAATGACTTATTTTTCCGCATTTCATACATTTCTTTTCTTTCGCAGGGCATTTTTCATTGAATGCTAAATGATTCCAGCTCCCGCATCTGAAACATTATATTTTAGCCTCTGACTGTTTCTCTTTTACTTTTGTGTCTATTTTTTTCACATCTTGAAAACTTTTTGTCTTCTGCTTAAGTTCTTTATGAAACTTTAGAAAACAATATAATTAAGACTATTTTGTGTAATTTTATATTGAGATAATCTTTTCTTTGACTAAAACACGTAGAAATAAATAATCAATGAAATATAATTTTACATTCTAAGGTTTTGTTATGTTTAAAAAAACTTAAATGCGGCCCGCAAAAATAAAAACCTTACTGTTTCCGAGTTCAGAGAACAAACAATATTTAGATAAAAAGTTCAAAGTCACAAGAAACACTTTTGTTAAATTCAAGTAAGCAGACAAAGTTTGTGATATACCGCGTTGAATAATAATTTAAATCAAAATATTTAAACGAAAAAAACCCAACAAAGAACATTGTACAGCGTACGGCTGCTTAAAAAAACTGGCCAAGTGCGTGGCGGGCCACGCGCAGTATAGGGTTCCGTAGCCCATCTCAATAATGAGGACTCTGAGAAGAGGGTTTTAATGAACATTTATTTAACGATGGCTCATATGCTTAAATCTAGATACTACCAGTTACACACGTCTGACAACATTATTTAAGTAGTTTCCAATGAGGAATTTGTAATGCATTTTATAAGTTGGTCGACTGTTACCCGTAAACTTAGTAAGCCTACTTGCACTTGCACTTTAAAGCTTAATAGTTCACAAACGGATGCCTCAATCAAAAAACTGTTTTCACAAACCCGCAATATTTTTGAAATTGCTATCCAACGACACCCCATTAAAATTATACTTTACCCCATTAAAATTACACCCCAAAATTATACTTCACAACTTTGTCGGCGTCATTAATATGTATGTATATCCAAGCCAAATTACAGCTTTCTAGTACTAAGAGTCTTTGAGCTAGGCTGGGGACGGACATGGCGAAACTATAAAGGTTCCATGTTGAGTACGAAAGCCTAAAAACTGTAGCTTGGCAATTGCAACGCATAGTTTATATATAACATGGACAAACAGTGATTTGTAACGCGCAAACATAAACGTCGAGTGCAGTAAAACGGCTGCGCCGCCGGCCGGGCCGTCACGTCACGGCAGGACATAACCAGCGGCGGCGGGCGGGGCGCCGTGAACTTGACGACCCTGTTCGTCCGCAAGAATTGGTGCACGCTATGGCCACAAGATAAGGAGACTGCAGAAGGTAAGCTTCATACAAACGCGCTCGAGCAACGCACACAGACAACCTCTCACGGCCACGGACGACGGACTCTCGCAACAGCTGTGGTCGGACTGCCCCCCGACCGCCTAGCCGATCGCTTTGGCTACGTTTATAGTTTATGACGTCATCTTGTCATTTTGTACTATAGGCTAGGTATAGCTTACGATATTGCTTTCATAGGCGGTGCGAAATGACAAGATGACGTCATAAACTATACACGTAGCCAAAGCGATCGGTTAGATGGTCGGCCTAGCCGATCACCGGCAATATCGATAACTATATATAGCTCCCGATATTGCTTTCATATTGCTTTCGAAATGACAAGATGACGCATCCTCCTCGCCTCGCCTTCAAAGCGATCGAAAGCGATTGAGTTAGGCGGTCGGGGGGCGCGGCGCGGGTCTTTGAGAGGGTGTATGTTTATGTGTGCGTTGCTAGAGCGCAGTAGGTATTAAATTAAGCTTGCCTTCTGCAGTTTCCTTATTTTGTGCTATGACTATGAGCAGTCTGTCATCCGCCCAAGGAAAATATATAACGCACACGTTTTTGACAAAACCCGCAGACGCAGTGTGCGCGTCCGCATTACATCAAAAGCCGAGTTCGATGAGCTCCGGTAGATCGGCTCCTCGTAAAATAAAACTTAATATTTTTTACAAGTTGTTTGTAAATTAGTTTTTTTTTCACCAAAAGTTTTTATTTTCATTCTTTAAAAATGATTGTGCTGCTATCATGTATTGCGCTGGCGCTATGGACCGTGATGTTCCGGTATAGGAGACGGAAAATGTACAAGTTAGCGTCAAAGATAGAGGGTTGTGAAACAGAATTGCCTGTGATTGGAATTGCGCACTCACTTACAGGCGATACAGAGGGTGAGTACTCAATTTTAAGTAGGAATTTAAGAATGCACTCTTCTTGTAATAATATTTCTTGTAGTAATAGTATTAGTTGTAGTAATAGTTGTCGCTCAGTGGTCGATATTCGACAATTAGCCATTCTATAGAATATCTCAAAAAACTGTGTTCTGTTTTGGCTGCAGGGATTGTATCCAAAAACCGAGTATACAGGGTTATTGGTAATACGTAGCGATCCCTTTAAGGGGTGATAGTAAAGATCATTTCGCACTAGTTAAATACACCTTTAACTTTCTTAATGGTAAATTTTATAACCCGGACTTATTTGCCACGATTTATTTGTGTGTTCCAAATAATTATGTCGGTAGACGTCGAAAGCCTCGGTTGCTGGCGGTGCCGTCTGGCAGAAAACATTTACTGAACAAGTCGCCTTTGTCGCGAGCACTGCGCACACTGAATCTACTTGCAGAAATTGTCGACCTTTTTCATGTAATTTGAGTGAATTCACAAGATCGGCCTTATAATATATGGTATAAACAATGCCGGATGTATATGTTATAAACAAAATAATTAATTAATATGTTGTGTTACTACTTTGCCGTAGGGAAAACATCCTGTAATGGTAATTGTATGTGTGAAAAAAATAAATAAAAAAATAAATAAAAAAATAATTATTAGCTAACAAATTGCCCTCGGGTAGATGGGGCAAAAATGTACCGATTTCGAAATAAAATTATTTTTCTCTTTTCTTTTTTTTCTGTTCTTTTTTGTATTATTATTACGAATTAGTGTTAACAAACTAAAAACACCAAAAACAACCATTAAATACGTAAGTTCTTTTTTAAAATCCACTTTAAAGTAGCGTGACCCACTTTTCTTTTAAAAAAATAATATAATCAATATTTGTTATTTATTTATTTTTAAATCGGTACATTTTTGCCCCATTTACCCGAGGGCAAATTGATAGCTAAGAATCTTTACTATCACCCCTTAAAGGGATCGCTACGTATTACCAATTATTATCATTAAAAGATTTCCTCTGCTTCCATTTTTGAAACAATGTTTATTTGATTTAATGTAAGTATTTGTAGCACAATTTATGCATAAATTTAACCTTTCGGGACTCCTCCATATAAAATTTAACTATAGCAAAAATCACACGCCTCCGTGCGCACAATGTGTTTATAATAATAATAATTCAGAAATAACCCCACACCATATACAGACATCACACCACACCCTGTAATTGCTTGGTTTGTTCCCGAAATTATAGATAAAATCGGGTTGTAGCTTAGAAAAAGAAAAAACATACTCACAAATAATAACAAAATGGGGCACGAAGTTATTATATGTATACATATAGCATATATACATTTGTAAGGCACTACATTTTGAACTCAACACTCGTTTTGTGTTCTCAAATTTAAAACCTAATAATTGGGAAACAACAATATATTATAGGTACTATAAAAAAAATTAAACATAACTTAAGAAAGTAAAATAAATAACAAGAATATAATATTCATAAGTATTATTGTAATAGCTATAGTTAACTCAAAGGCTGTGGCCTACGGGTTTTTCAAAACCTATCGCAAGCACCAGTCTCTCACAAGGGGTACTTATTGGTTCCATTTACTTTATAATATGTCTCATTTTCTATGTACAACTTATACCTTGTAATGAGAAAATAAATTATATTTGAATTTGAATTTGAATACAAAAATAATTATAATTTAGATAAAAGTATAAAAGTAGGTTATAAAAATGCACAGTGTAAGACTAAATATTTTTTCGGTTTAATTTTTTTTTGTTTCTTAAGTTTATGCGAACACTACACATTGAAATGAAACTACTTAATTACTTAAACTACTTAAATTACTTAATAAACGCGAGTAGATCCGGAGATCTACTCGCGTTTATTTTACACATTAATTCAGACTCCCCGTGACCACTGATCCTGCAAAGGGTCGAAACGTCAGGATAAACATGAAATAAAACTAATATGTAAAATAAACGCTATTAGATCCTTAAAAGAAGTTTAGTTTCAAATTATTTATTTTTTAAACTTACAGCTTTGTCCTAAAATAAATGTTTTCCCATGCATTTTGCAACGTGGCGACAAAAATTATTGAAGGAAAACACGTCGTCGCCAATAAACCAGTTCACATATTTAGTTTGTCTTAAGATCCTGTCGCTTTCGTTGCACATACGTCAATCATGAACAGTCGTCTATGAAACGTCATTATCGGCAACCGGTACTATGGGCAGGCGAGCGAAATGTTGACCTTAACGTAACACGACGTAACACTGCGTCCTACAGACCGACCATACGCAAGGCCAGTGTTGTTTTTAAAGCGAAAAGGTCATAGTCGCACCCACAAAATACTTTTCGTCTTTTTTATTTAACTAGTTTATTTTAGTAAAAGAAATATGCAAGAAATATAAATATATATAAATATAAGAAATATATATATAGAAAGAAATATAATATAATTAAGAAATTTGGTGGATTATTTTACTGTCGTACCACCAGACAATGTAATTCCCTCCTAGCACACATTATTCCTCCTTCCAAAAACATGGGGTACTTTAAGCGAGGTGGCAAGAAGCAACTTGCGAGTTGGTAAGGCAAGCTTAGTGAGGCACGATCCTACTTCACAGTGCAGAGTCATTTGCCAACTCTTCTTTAAAAACCAAGACCCTAACACTACGTCCTAGACACAGGGGATATATTTTTGAATCGCACGTATGACATTGTGTTGTCGCATGCGACTTAAGTCACACACGTCTTCCAACTTGCATGACGCCGATTTTCCGTATTTTTGAATCTGTAGTGGTGGTAATGGTACGGAGGATGCGCCACAATGAGGAAAGATAAAGGGAAGATCTTCCTCCGAGCTGGGTGGTATAGCTCGGGGACCGAGGTCCGATGGATATTAGTTGGAGGTGCTATATATAGCGAAGGAGATATTGAAACTTCGCTATCGCGATGCAGGCTTCTCATACTATTTGTCGTCTTAGTATGGCGACGTCGTTGGTATGCGTTTGTGGCGCCATCTGTTGACACGGCTGAGAAGGTGTTTGCTTTTCGTGTCGATAAATGTGCGGCGTATGCGGTAGGTGACGCCGCCACAAATCGTTCGTTTCCGGTGCTGCCAACATAATACGAAATGTTGGATGTTATCCGTTCCTCGCAGAATTTAGAGAAAACCGGTAACAACCGCAATGAATACATAACGTAATATCCATGTTTCTATTGGCTGTACGACGACGATAAGGCCGAAGCTCGAAGGTGGAAAATACACTCGCACTTGATAAAAAAATACCCTTATAGGGTAGTACTCGACAGAAACCAATTATCGACACTTTGTTTCCTTTAATCATCAAAAATAGGGGGCAGCGACTCATTTTTGACTTGAGCAACAACTGAATACAGAACAATTGGGTAGTTGACTGGTTAGTCAATATTGATAGAAAAACTTTTTAGCAATTGTCAAAACAATTTTGGGATTGACAAACTATAACGTCACTATTTTGTTCCGTCAATTCAGTTTAGAGGTCGGAATCTGTCAGTCATTCCAGGTCCGCATTCAAGGGCTAATTGGGGACCCTCTTTTTAAACTTAGATGTAATAATGAAAGAAAACTACGGTAGATAGTCTTTGCTTAGTGTCTCAAAATATTATAAATATTATAGTGAAAACTAATTAACTCCTTAAAAAATATAGATATTTTTATTTTCCAAATGGACTAGTTCAGCCGACAGATAACTCAAAAAAATGTTGAACATCAACTCATGCATGTTTTACACACAATGCAAACTTTTTGCTTAAAAAAGTTCAAGAGCAGTTCACTAAAATGTTGCTTCCGATTTCAGTGGTCAATTTGAGTTTTGGTACATTAATACCCACTTTTTATTTTGAGAGTGTAAGCAAAGTCAGCTAAAGTCATTTTCCTGCATAGCCTTAAAAAATATAAAAAGGGTCCCCCAATCAACACTTGAATGCGGGCCTGGAATGACCGGCAGATTCCGACCTCGTTAACTTTTTTGGTTACAGAAATGCATGCTTCGTCCAAATATAAAATAAGCCAATGTTAGGTATGAAGAACTGTTACGTGATTTCATTTATACGTTTAATGTTCTGGAATTTATCACTATCGTTGTCAACATCCCCATTGCTTCTGTGCTGCCATCCATTTATCAATGAAATTCTGTTATTTTTTGGTGACGAAAACTAGTGTCGAACTGGGTTACTGTGTCGAACACTGGTGTCGAACACTCTACTCTACCCGAGGTACAGACGCCTGCACATCAACCTGTCAAATTCCCTCAATAGACTTTGAACTTTATTCCTTAGACATATGGTTGACATTGTATTGAAGAAATTTGACAGTTCTGGATAGGTTGATGTCCTTGTGTATGTGGTAATTTGCGAAGATTATAATTTTTACTATTTTGTTTGATTTCAGATATAATGTCCTCGCTAAAGTACTACTGTTATACGGCGATCAGGAAAGGCGGAATTATGAAAGCTTGGTTGAATCATATACTCTATTTCGGTATGTATTGGTTTTCTATACATTTGACATGAGAATAGTGTATTGAATTCTCTATAGACCACATAATAGCATACACGTATCATCATTATCGTCACTATATCAACCTTTTAGTGTAGATTTTCTCATAACTTTTAGAATTGGTTCAGTATTTCCAGTTTTTATAAACTATATACAAGTAACTAAGTATCTCAATTTTAACTCTTTACAATATTAATTAGTGTGTGTGTACTAATTTTGACGGAAAAGCTAGAAAAAATTACTTACATACAAAAATAAAAAATATACATGCACAGCACTACCAATTAAGCAATCATGATTTTGTAATCGGTAGCGCATTGGTAAACGGTGCGGGTTCGAATTCCGATCGTGGATTTTTTAAACAGTTTTTCTGACTTTTATTTTGTGTACATAATAATTTGCGTTAATGTATACATATATATATGTATATACCAGTGTTTACATTACGTTAATGTTATTGCCACAGTCGAGATTCGCACCCACGACTTTTGCCCTCACAGCTAAAGGTGCCTAACCTCTAGACCACTTGACAGGCGGCCGTCAACAAACGGTACAAATAGTATTAACCTTGATCTAGACTTAAGTTGTTGTGATAGATCTAGGCAAATCATATGAAACTATATAACAATAGCAACTACAGCTAATTAAAGTCCCACTGTTGCGATCTGTGGCGCGATTGGACTACAAAATATAATAATGTCAGATTTTCTGAAAGGGATACAAACACAAATACAAAAATACAAAATTCTTTATTTATAACAAACTTAAGTCTAAATAACAGACGTGGTGTCCTCAACTGCAAAAGTTTTAAACTGTAGCGCAGTGAGGGAGAGGGAGAGGGAGAGTGTGAGTGAGATACGGAGCTGCACATTCGTTCGTTATTTTTTTATTTATTTATAGGACATCCAACATGATAAACACTAAAATTATAGAAACGAAAATAAATTTAAAGCTAAGTACCATCTTAATTACAGATTGCCACGGCGTGCAATATGGACTATGATTTAGTAATTGAGTACACACGCCTGCACATCAACCTACCACAAACTGTCAAATTTTCTCAATAGACTTTGTAATTTGTATAGCAACAAAATTTGCGTTAAAATTATATTTTAACAAAACAAAAACATTTTATAAATAGTTTGCCTACTTCTTAACTGATCTTTAGTATTTGTAAAAATATTATGATCAGATGTTAATGACGGTAGTTGTTGACATTGAATTGGCGCCTTTGGCTTTCAAAGTAAAAAAGTAAATAGTGTTGAATATTTTCGGCGGGCTGGTTAGAACCACGATAGCTCAATTGGAAAAGCACCTGACCCGGTATGTCAGAAGGGTGCAGGTTCAAATCCTGCTCGTGGAAATTTTTTCAACATTGTGTTTTTGTAATGCATTGAAGAAATTTGACAGTTTTGGATAGGTTGATGTGCAGGCGTCTGTACGTTAGTTTAAGCCGAAAGGAGGGTAAAGTATACATGATAGTGAATAACTTTTAATTGTTTTTTTTTTACTTTTTTTTTGTTTCTTTTTATATATTTACATTTGATTGGTCTACAAAAATTTAGTAGGCTACGGTTTAACGTAGGTGCTCAGCAAATAGGTGTACCTCTAATGTCAACGTACGGGCATTGTAAAGAATCAAGCTTTCTCTCCATAATTGGACTAATGTATCCAATAATATTACTTATAATTTGTTTTTGTTTTTTGTGACCGCCAGGGCCACCAGGGCCACTAGCGTTATTTCTTTTGAAATCTTAAAAAAGCTGTAAATCTAAAAATATAATTTTTTAAGGAAAAGTCCTTAGACAAAAGTTATTCACTATCATGTATACTTTACCCTCCTTTCGGCTTAGTACCTACCCACGTTTCGACTAACGTTGTATAATAATGCTTACTTTACAGACCTTACTTATGCAACAAAAATAGTATAATATAATAATAATGAAAATTGTATACAGTTAAGTCACTTATGTTATTACTTACAATGTAAATTTGTCTGGTGTAGCAATTAAATTGTCTATTTTATTATTGCTAAATATCTAAGATGCCGTTTGAGTTTTTATCAAAATCGGTCCAGAGACTCGTTT
This sequence comes from Eudonia truncicolella, assembly GCA_949315975.1. Taxonomy (NCBI): domain Eukaryota; kingdom Metazoa; phylum Arthropoda; class Insecta; order Lepidoptera; family Crambidae; genus Eudonia; species Eudonia truncicolella. The sequence goes on along the minus strand of OX438830.1, from coordinate 14,133,228 downwards.
GAGTATTTTTTTGCTATTCCTTAGGCTATGCGCAAACGTATAAGTGTATTTTTATTTTAAGCTATTTCTTTCAGAAAAGTATAGAGATCTAGAAAGTTAGTAGGAACATTGAAAAAAGTACTTACTTCAATTTTATTAAAATGTTAAATAATACTAATATGTACACAATTTAGTAAAACATTAAACAAATATACTTTTGAACCCTTACAGTTTCTCACCGCCCCCAAAAAAGGCCGTATAAGTTGACGTTGAAAAGTGCATCAGCAGACTCTAAAAATACTCATAACGACTTCCATCTCAGTGTTAACAACTGGGAGCAACTGCTTACGTGTTTTCTAAAGCACGCAGTCATAGGAGTTCGAAATATTTACTAGAATAGCAAGCGAACTATCGCTTGCCCATCCGGGGTCGGCCGCTGCAAAAGTTGCTTAGCTTGCATTAAAAAAATACCAGTTCTTCTGATACAGGTTTTAAGCGAAGTTAATGGCAGGCACCTATTGTTATTACCTAATTTACTTGTAAATTCATGCGACACTTTGACCTGTGACATCACGCGGATTGATATTAATATTGTCAAAAAACGTTATTACAATGTTTTCCAATTAATTTAATAGGCAAACAAGTTTTAATACAAAAAAGTTCAATGTTCAAAATTCACGAAACTGTGTTGGTGATTTTTAAGGTTGATTTATAAGGTTCGTTTTTTAATTAAGTTTTTGACAAACCTTTTTGAATAAGAACGACAGTAAAGGTCCAAAGTCCATGAAACTGTTGTTGTTATCGATTTGATTTCTGGGGTCCTGTGCCAACGATTGACGATTCTTATATTGCAAAATATACGAGCCGTGGGAGTCGTTATAAGACAAAGTTCACGAACATCTATCATGAGCTTGTTAAACAATATTATGATATATAACTAATATATTATACGGTATACTTTCAGTTGCTTCTCAATTTATTTACTTCTCCATTTTTACATGTTTTACAATTATTAAGTGTAATAAATGCAAATATCTGTTGATTTTAATTTGGGTTATAAAAACAAGCAACAAACTAAGCCCCTATGATCCCTATGATCACGGGTCCTGTACAACAGGCATGTCAAGCGCAATCTCATTGGTGGGCCGAATGCATACGATCGTAGAATCATGGTAGGTACACTACAGCACGGCCTACACACAAAACCCACGCATAAAACGAAACTCATTGTATAGGAGAGTAATACTGTATCAAATATTTGAAAAACATTAATTTAAAAGTTGTCTGTCAAGAGGATAGTTACTTATGTCTATCAGTAGAAATAGGTATAAATATTGATAAATAGGTATAATTTTATGGAAATTTTCTATCGAACAAATTACTACCTATTTGAAAAACATTGAATAAGACTTCTTAGGCTTACAAAGTAAGAGTAGATAGGGTTGATAAATTAGCACGGGTTGGACAGAGCCACGATGACATTGACAATTGGTAGTGCACCGTACCCGGTATTCAGAAGGTGCGGGCTTAAATCGTGCTCGTGGTTTTATTTAGCACTTTTCCAATACGCCGAACTTTTCTTTAATTTACGTAGAAAGCCGCATGTTTGACACGTATGCTGTAATGCAGGGGTCGGCAACCCACGGCCATCGGCTCGCGGACGTCCCCCGTGGTTTCCTCCGTTATGGTCGTTGCTCCGACTTTAAATAAAAATAAAAATATGAAAACGTGTCGGCTCGTATTGTTTGCATTTATTTTATTCACAATAAGACACATACCTAACGAGTGTAACTGGAAGTTGACTACCATAAATAAAGTTATAATAATTATAATAAAATAGTTATTTTAAATTATAATACCTAATATGTATGATCACCGCAAACTATAGCTGTAAATGCGTCGGCCTCCGATATTATCTCCTTAATAACGTCAAATTGCACTTCCCCGTGCCGGCGTATAAATACAGTATAAGTTTCCTTTAGCGTCATGCACATAGTACAGGCACAACATAGGGATGGCCCCAGAAGGTAAGCTTCATACATATTGCGCTCGAGCAACGCACACATAGCTTAGTCCCCGATCCGATCCGAACCCTTCGGAGCATATAGTATAATATAATAGAGAATGTAATAGGGCACGGGGACACGCACTACTAGTGCGTGTCACGTAGTGTCCCGTAGTGCGGCTTGAGGAACAATTTAAGTTTCTCGCCGCCCCCAAAAAGCCCGATGAAGCTGAAAATACCTAATTTAGTAGTTATATACATTTGATTGAAAAGTTACCTCTTTTAGCGTGTGCACCTGCGTTTGCGCGCACGTTTGTGCACATAAATATGTGCTGCGCATTTGACCTACTCACTCACACTCTCTCACCTCACTCTACGGTACGATTCTAATATTACATGTTAAGAAATCAAATTAGTAGGAAGTCGTTGTATTTACTACAGTGTTACTGATCTTGTTAACAGATAATAATTTGTTACAATTATACAATAGCATGCAATGTGTGCTATTTAAATGAGATGAATACGGTAGAGTTCGTCGGAGTAATGGCTTGCGCGTCTGGGAAGTTATCGCACATTTTAAGCAACATTCTCAATTACGGGTGAATGGATGGGTGAACAAACTTAAGTGTCCCCAGCTCCACATATAATCCTCCAATCCGTTTTAATAATAACAACATAGAATAAATACGAATTTTGTATTCAATCATTTATTTAATTTAGCTACAAATTAGCTCTTACGAATGTCATTATGCCATCGGTTCGTAAGCCTACACAGGACGGGAGACTATATACTGAGAAGAAAATTTAGATTGAACTATATTATTAGTCCATGGTTTAAACTATACAAACTACTTATTGATTCTATCACGAATTCGGATTTTGGGGAGCCTTCTACCGGAAGAATTGGCAAGAAACTCAGGAGTCTTTTGTTTTCTCTATCTGTTCACCTGCATCCCTTTATTTATATATTCTATTGTCAACAGTGCTCACAGACCCAGTAGACATGGAAATGCTGCTGAAGACCTGCCTGGAGAAGGACGATTTGCACCGATTCATTAGGAACATCATCGGCAACGGTGGCATCTTCGCCCCAGGTAAGTGTTTTTCTAGTCTATTCTTTTTTTGGTCTATTCTATTATCCATGTTACGTTAAAAGAAAAAAGTTTCAACCACTGGTTCATGTCAACACTCGTGTCTACACTAGGTTTTTTAAAAATATCTTTCGGGTAAGCACTTGGCCTTCATTTTACCTGATGTTAAGTGATGATAAGGCCGAAGGTGGAAGCGCACTTCACCCGGAATCCTCAATTACTGAGGCACTGACTATCTTAGCTGCCGGACCACATAAATGCTACAAACATTGATGTTATATTCAGTAGCTAGCCAGGCGGACAAACAAGTCCTATCACCAACCAAATCGAGTACACAAACATGTACCCCCGCTAGAAATCGAGCCCGGGATCTGTGGGTCTACCTGGTCTTAACCACTATACCACAGAAGCGGTGCTTTTTCCGCTAGTTTTTATGGTTGATCAAAAAAGATTTAAAAATAAATTGAATACAGTTCCTCGTAGTAATAATACCTACAGATTTACCTTCAAGTCACCGTGATCAACCCGTATTAGTTTGCGTATATCCTCGCTTCACCGTATACCTTCAAGTAAATTTCTTTTTTCTTCTTGTTGCAGTGCAAATTTGGAAGAGGCGCAGGAAGATCTTGGTGCCAGCGTTCAGCCCAAAGATAGTGGAGACCTTCGTTGATGTATTCTCAGAGCAGTCCGAGACACTCATAGACAAACTGGCGAACACTTGCGACAAAGGGCAGTTCAGCATCTGGCCATTCATCAGCACCTTCACATTGGACTCCGTATGTCGTAAGTAATCCGTTAAATTGTAAGAGTAAAGTAAATTCTGTTTGAGTCTGTATCACTTTAGAATAATTACTATTGTTGTTTACTAAAATAATGTTTAATCTATATAAATAAAAATCAATGGCTGTTCGTCAGTCTTGCTTACCCACAAACGGCTTGACCGATTTGAATAATTTTTATTTTGTTTTGTTCGTTCAAATAAAAAACAGGGGAAAACTCAATAAAACAGCTGAGGTATCGAAAAATAAAAAGATTGGTAATTTTGTATGGGAATCGCCACTTTGGATTGCTCTCAATAGACGGCATTCGTGGCACATATTTACTAATATTTAGACAGGACCACGTCTGGCGGGTCAGCTAGTAGTAAATACTTTGGCGACCTTCTTGGTCGCCATCTCTGAGGTCCCGGGTTCGATCCCCAGTCGGATCAATTTAGAAATACCTGTTTTTCTATATTGTTTCGGGTCTGGGTGTTTCCTATGTATAACAAGTATGTATTTAAGTATATTAAGTATTGTTTATATAATTTTAACGCAAATTTTGTTGCGAAACAAATTACAAAACACAAATGTTGAAAAAATTTCCACGAGCAGGATTTGAACCTGCACCCTTCTGACATACCGGGTCAGGTGCTCTTCCAATTGAGCTATCGTGGTTCCAACCAGCCCGCCGAAATTATTCCGGACCAGGTATGTCAGAAGGGTGCAGGTTCAAATCCTGCTCGTGGAATTTTTTTCAACATTTATGTTTTATATTAAGTATGTTTATCCGTTGTCTAGTTAACCATTTATCGATTTTCTTAAGGAAGCTTTTCTTGGGGCTAGATAATTGGTGTGGGTGTGGGAAACATTTACATTAACTTTTTACTGTTCACAGAAACGGCGATGGGCGTAAAAGTGAACGCTCAAAGCAATCCCAACACACCATTTTTGGTTTCCATGAATCGAATCCTGAACTTGGTGTGCGAAAGGATTTTCCATCTTTGGCTGCAGCCCGATTGGTTGTATAAGTTATTCCCCGCCAAGTACATGCAGCATCAGAAACATTTGCAGATAATGCATTCGTTCACTGATGAGGTAACGATATTTAATTATGATTACGATATGTAATTTGTAACAAAATGTCTTAAGTTTTATTGAATTACTAGTTGTTGCGCGCGACTTCGTTCGCGAAGATTACAGTAAAAAAAAAAGTATCCTATATGCTGGTCTGGGTCATGGTTTGTATATGAGGAAAGTTTCATTAAAATCCATTCAGTAGTTTTTACGTGATAGAGTAACAAACATCCATCTATACTTACAAACTTTCGCGTTTATAATATTAGTAGGATAGGATTATACAACTTAGGTACTTACTTAATTTTCATAAAATATAGAAGACACTTATATATGTATAAGAAAAATATACTATCATAATTTATAATAATGATTTACTGATTGTTAAAATAACACAATTATTTCCCTTTAGAAACTGAACCAGGCGGCATTAAACTTCTTTCTGTTAGACGATGATGACATAGTTATTACCGTTGTTGTTGGATAGGTTTTTGCAATAAAATTGCATCTTATCATCTTATCTTATCTTATTTTATGATTGTATTAAATTTGTTTAAAGGTGATCAGATTGAAGCGAGATGAGATCAAGCATGAACTAGAGAACAAACCAGAAGCTGACACTGATTTTGGTAAGTGTCATCCTTTTTTGTAACAAGGGATAAGCTATTTTTAATGAATTTTCTTTAATATATTAATCAATAATGATTATATATATATATATATGGTTTTTTTCAATAAGGTCAGTTAAGTTTATTTATTTCAATTAATGCATTTCTTTTTTGATTGTCATAATTTTTTAATATAGTAAGTATTCTGTTTTCTCAGCAGTCCCGTAAAGTCCCGTTTCAGTGACAGTCACACTCAAACGACATTCCCGGCCAGGGTTTATAAATTGTTTCAATTAAAAGATGTAGTTTAATCAAATTAGCTATGTCCCAATTACGAGATTGTGTAATACGACACACTCAGATTACTGAAAAATTTTAATTCCAGTAGGCCAGTTAACGGATACATAACTTGGGCCGCCCTTCAGGGGCTCTTGTTTCCCAGTAAGGAGGATTTACAGGGTCAAGAAAAAGGGGTTAAATAACGGAACCTCTGGGAAGACAAATATTAGTAATCCCTCTCACTAGACACGGTATATTCTGCTGTCGCAGTACACAATTAAACTGACCGGCCCGTGCATTTCAGATCTGGGCAGTTACAAAAAAAAGTCTTTCCTCGACTACCTGATCACTCTGTCTGGTGGGGAGAAGGGCTACACAAATGTGGAACTGCGAGAGGAGGTCCTGACCCTCACCATAGCTGGGACCGACACATCCGCGGTCGCCATTTGCAACACTTTGAAGATGTTTGCCAAGTACCCAAAAGTACAAGATAGAGTTTATGAAGAGTAAGTACTACTATCTTTGACTGATTCTGATGGTCTTTAAAGCGTATCCATATTTTAGGGGCGGCGAGAACATGAAGGTTTATCAAGCCGCAGTAATCGAACATTCTCATCCTCCATCCTAGTTTCTAGAGGCTTCTAGACGCAAAAGTGTCCCCATCTACTACTAGATTCTCCGAGGCGTTTAGATTCGAAATTTATACGGAGTGGCTTGGAGAATGAGTGAAATCTTTGTGTATGGTAGATGTGTCAAGATGTGTAAAAATACAGGATCTAATGAAAAACTTAAAATTTATACTGTTGAGTAGAAAAGCGAGTAAAAAAATAGAAAAACGAATCGATTTTTAAAACGGATACCAAACGAGATGGCGGGCGATGCTTGTTTTGGTTTTGTACTCATAAGTACTAGGCATAAATAGGTTACCTTTTGAACATTGTACTTTCTCCAAAATTAAGATTTGAAGGTAGATGTCATTCTACTAGGTCAGAACTTTTACAGTTGCAGAATGGAATTTTAGAACCTTCGTCAGAATAAATAAAAGTTATTAAAAAAATTATGATTTTCAAACAATTACTACTTGTGTATGATACTATAGTAGTGGCATCAGTTTTCAACACTTTAAGCCCAGTGCAGTCATTTTTCACCGCCAAAAAATAAGAAGCTAAGAAGCAAGTGGTCTATATTCAATTGTTGCTAAAGACGGAGGACCACTCAAATACCAATTTATTATTTTAAACAATTCATTCGATTTTGATGACATGATTTTTCATTTAATTGAATTCATTTTGCTAGTTGCGGAAACACGATTTGTTAACTTTTGTTACAGAGAAAAAAATCTAAGTATCCCCTTTTAAAACATAGATTTGCATTTTACAGGGAAACCAGTGTGAAAATTTAGATGATTACTAAATTTTCTTAGTAGATTAGTCTTAACACACACTCCAACATGCTAGTTCATTTTTTAAAAGTTATTTGTAGTTTTAACTGGAAAGAAAAAAACCAGTTTTTCTTAAAGTACGGGGCGCAAACGCGTTGTTTAGCGATGCGTCGCTTTAACTGGCGATAACTAAGTCTCACTTTCTGTAGTCCAGCCACTATTTTTAATTATTGAAGGTAAAAAATGTGAATCACTGGTCTCTGTCGAACACTGGTGACTGTTTGTCTGGAAGAAATCGCTTGAAAGCGATAAGACCGCGAAATTGTAAATATATTTTTTTTTATGTTTTCGTTGAAATAAAAGTATTATCTATCTATCTAAAGGTAGAGCTGCGGTGTGATCACACCACTATGGGTCACACAATCATCATCACCACACTTTATGTCCCTGCTGCTGGGGCACGGCCTTCCCTATGGATGGATAGGGAGAACGGGCCATAAACCGCCACGCGGGCATAGTGCGGATTTGTGGTTGTTAACGACTGCTAATGCATCCGGAACTAACGGCTTTACGTGCGTTCCGAAGCACGGAGAAGCTCGAGATGAATAATTTTTGGTCACCCATCCGATGAGAAATTTGCTTAACCTCAGCACTCGCAGACCAGGCGCGTTAACCACTGCGCCATCGAGCTCCTCACCCATGCGCGTATTCCCTATTGGTAAAGTTTCTTTGCATAGGCGACGTACTAGATAATATTATATGAACCCGGATGTTTTATTACCATGAATTTTGTGACATGAATGTCTCTTCCTTTGACTTTGACCTGATAGCGAGAATTTGTCGAGAACTTGATTAATAGCCATTCATAATAACAATAATCTTGTGACTGCCCATTCATTAGCATACATTAGTATTTAAATTCACCAAAATCGTAAGGTCGCGACCTAGATGATGAACATTTGATAAATTATATGGTAAATCAATTCAAACCAGTTTAAGGTTTATAGAAGTTTCTGTTGAGTGCATTTTAAATGCACTCAATACAAATATTAAAAAAGCGTTTTAACGTATTTGAATCCTACTAATATTATAAACGCGAAAGTTTGTATGTATGGATGGATGTTTGTTACTCTTTTACGTAAAAACGACTGAATGGATTTTAATGAAACTTTCCTCATATACAGACCATGACCCAGACCAGCATATAGGATACTTTTTTTTTACTGTAATCTTCGCGAACGAAGTCGCGGGCAACAACTAGTATTTAATATACCTACAGTTTGTTAGGAAATGGGCTCATGACATTCCGAAAGGGGGTTGTCAATTTTTACTGTAACTTTTACTATGGGATCAACTTAGAAAGCATAATAGGATCAATTGAATATTTATTTGGGATATCAAATTACCAAAGTTGCTATTCCATTTCATGTTTTTAGTTTTGCTGCAATTTCTAATCGTAGTGTTTAAGTATTTAAAACGCCAAGCCACTTTTGATTGTGATTGTACGTAAGTTTGAACAAAGATGCATTGTGTGTTACGGATTTCTGAACTGCAATCTGTGGCGTGTCCAGGGCTTGAGATTAGGGCAAGCCCCGAAACTCCAAATCTCGCAAACAATACTAAACGTTGCTAAAGTTATGTCGTTTGCTATTGTGACGTGACGGTTTTTATTAATAAGTATTATAATTATTCTAATTCCAGAATATACGAAGTCTTTGGAGATTCAGATCGCCCTTTGGTGAAGGAGGATCTGTTGCAGCTCAAGTACTTGGAGAGGGTTGTTAAGGAAACCTTGAGGCTCTTTCCGCCCGTGCCTTTCATCATCAGGAAGATTCTGGAAGACACTACCCTACGTAAGCACAGCAATTGAATTACCATATTTCTTATTCTTCAATTTTCCGTGATGGTTTGGGACTTAAGAATAATGTATCAGCTCGTTAACTTCACGTGCATGTCTTAAGAGCTGACTGCGGTACAAGTGCTCCAAGATACTCCCCAATCAGGCGATCAGCTAGCAACCTATCGCTGATACTATTTATTCCACCTCGTTACCGTGCTATTACGACCGGGGTAAATGATAGAGGCAAAGATATCATGAATTTTAAATATTTTTCTACAAATCAGCCCTAGCTTCACGGCGGGCTGTCACCGAATTCCCTTCTTCTGTTTTTTCATTTGTTTCAATCCACGAGCTTTCATAACTTTTTAATTCAGATCACGGCGACTGCTAGTAGGCTTGCCCGAGCAAGTAGTCCCGATCACCACAGTACTTTGTTTGTGCTAAATGTGGCGTCGGGCCACTAGTGGCGAATATACTCAAAATTCTACAAAAGTCTTCCCCCCTTGGGGAGAAGGAAGTATCTATGTATGTATGCTTATTCATCAAGGTGAATAGGCATTTCATGTGTAAGCATGTAACGCCTAAGGCTTACATCCTGTTCAATATTTGGCAGATTGGTGGTTAAATGCTTAGTTTTTCTTATATATAAAAAAAAACATTTCATCAAAATCGAATGAATTGTTTAAAATAATAAATTGGTATTTGTGTGAACTTTCAATTTTTATAGCGTGTTCAATGTTATTTATTTCAATTAAGTATCAAGGGTAACAGTGAGGTCAAGTTAGTAAAATCGGTCTCACAATTTTTTTTATTAACATCTTGATATTTTTTTTTCCGCAAAGTTCTTTAATTGTATATTTTTTATATTTATTCGCACTAAAAGTGCCATTATTGTCTGCTATTTCTTCAGGTTTATGAATTATTTAAAAGGATACATTTATAAAATCAGAGTCTTTCCTGCTCTCCAGAGATAACAAGGTGGGCACCTTGTTCTGTCCTTTCCTCGAGTCATGGACAGGGGCCCGACCGCCTAACCGATTGCTTTGGCTACGTGTATAGTTTATGACGTCATCTTGTCATCTAGCTAATAGGTATAGGCATATATCTATAGCTATAGCCTATAGCTTTCGATATTGCTTTCATAGGCAGTACGAAATGACAAGATGACGTCATAAACTATACACGTAGCCAAAGCAATCGGTTAGGCGGTCGGGGGGCTGGTCGTAATTAAGTATGAATGAAAAAATAATGAATGAAATAATTTACGAATCTGCTTGCGTTTAATTTCTATATTTATTTTTTATACAACGTGTAACAGAAAGGTGTGATGTAAATGAAAAGATGAAAAGTGTGGCCGATCTAGATCTTGTATGTGTTGTTACTAAGACATAATTAATAACTTTAATTTGTCATGCAATTGAAAATTAAATTTTTATATTAGTGAAGTAACACACGTTGTATATTTTATTATGACTGTATGTTAAATAGCAAACCTTTATTTCCAGCATCAGGGAAGGTGATACCAGCAGGATCTGGCGTGGTAGCCGGCATCTGGGGAGTCCACCGGGACCCCCAGTACTGGGGTCCCGACGCTGAGAAGTTCGACCCTGACCGGTTTCTACCAGAGAGGTTCGACCTGAAATACGCCTGCAGCTACATGCCGTTCAGTCAAGGACCTAGGAACTGTCTAGGTAAGCACCAATCTGTGTTTTTTTTAAACTAAGGTTCTCACAGCCTTGATATGGTTATAAATCATGATGACACAGATAACCAGCTCATTCAGCTCATTTTATGTCTGCTGGGGCACGAGCCTTCCCTATGGTCATAAACCACCACGCGGGCGGCTCCAGTACGAGTTGGTGGTTGTTAATGACTGCTAATGTAGCCGGGACCAACGGCTTCACGTGCCTTCCGAAGCACGGAGGAGCTCGAGATGATAGTCTACAGGTCCGAGATCTTGTACTAAAAAGAGCCGGGAAGTAACTCGACAAGGGCATTCCTTTCTGCCTTTCTTCACCTAAACTAAATATGAGGTCCTTACCTATGTTATTGACGTTTTGTATGAAGATTTTTTATAAAATTATATTTTGCATACTAACATTTTTAATTTTTCTTAGCATCTATTTAAGTTAACACTATAAAAATTGTAGGGCAGTGTGTTGTGTGTGTTGTTTCACTAGCTAAATATAGCAGACCTTAAAAAGAAAAAAAAGTCCCTTCAAAAGCTACAATGAAACAAAAGGTCAATTCCGCTAACAAAAAAAGGAATAAATAAATAAAAAAAATTGGACCCTAAAGACACAAAATTAAAAATCATAGTTATTACTAAAACCTAAGTAACATAGTCTTAATTAAATGTGTATTAAATATTAACAACCAGTATTGAGTTTAAGAAGTAATACACTTATTAATGAGTGAGAAAAAAAACGACAATGTCATAGGTAAAAACCCAAATATTAGAAAAGGCCTAACATAGAAGGACCCTTTTTTGTATGGCACTGAAGCAGCGCCTCCTAGTGACAAATGAAGAGAGTTAAACTTAGCTACACTCCTTCAAATTTTATCGCCTCTGTGGTCTAATGGTAAAGACCACCGGTTTAGGCCCAGAGGTCCCGGGTTCGATTTACAGCGGGGGGCACATGTTTGTGTACTCGGTTTGGTTAGTGGTAGGACTTGTTTGCCCGCCTGGCTAACTACCACCATCTTATCTAAATATGTCGTCATAACATCAATGTTTATAGCATTGTTGTGTTCCGGCAGCTATAGATAAGATAAGGCTATCTTATCTGGCACTGGCGTGCCTCAGTAGTTGAGGATTCCGGGTGAAGTGCGCTTCGGCCTTCGGCCTTATTATCACTTTAAATCAGGTAAGATGAAGGCCAGGCGTATAACTTCTGGTGTTCTGTGCGTATAACCGTTGTTGAATCCAAACAAACAAAGATATGCAATGAAACTGTAAACAAATTAATCGGGAATTCTGTTAGGGAAATCCCTTTATAGGTAAATTATATTAAATAAAACATTACTCGTGCGTTATAATTACAATGAATGCCGGCCACGCGGTGAATCGGAGTGAACTGGTGATTTGCGTGATTATATACCATTTACATTTGTGTCGCGGTAATTGTCGATTTAAAAATAATTGTGAACCGCGTCTTGTACTGATCCATATTTAAGATTGTAGATCAGAATGCCTTGTGCGAGTTTTAAAAAACATTTTTATACGTTAACTAAAACGATTTTTTTAATTTACCGTAATTTACCGCAAACTTACCCGTAAGATATATAATAATTATTCACCTGTAAAGGGATTTTCGTACCACTTGCTCAAAAAAGTGACATTCTATGCCACAAAAAGCGAACATAACAATAGTCACTTTTAATCTGTTAAAAACAGGGAAAAAAAATTGTACTGAATTTCATTCATCCTCTAGGGGGAGAATGTGATTTTAATTTGGAATACTTACCGAAATTTATACTGAACTACATCTGTGTTTACACCATTGAGTTTGTATATAAATACTCAAATCAACTCATCAACAATAAATGTACCAAAATGTTTTTGTTTTGTTTTTATAATTTTAACGCAAATTTTGTTGCGATACAAATTACAAAAACACAATGTTGAAAAAATTTCCACGAGCAGGATTTGAACCTGCACCCTTCTGACATACCGGGTCAGGTGCTCTTCCAATTGAGCTATCGTGGTTCTAACCAGCCCGCCGAAATTATTCAACACTATTTACTTTTTTACTTTGACAGCCAAAGGCGCCAATTCAATGTCAACAACTACCGTCATTAACATCCAAATCCTGCTCGTGGAAATTTTTTCAACATTGTGTTTTTGTAATAAATGTACCAAACAAAAATGTAACTCTCTCTATCAATAATTGGACCAATGTTTCGAATGTTAACTTTTACTTTTAATTGTCATTATATTTAATAAAGGCTTATCTCATATTATTATTGTGTTAATTTTTTCGCAAATGTTACGAAAAGTAGAGTATATTCCTCGGTGATAAAGGTGTCTTAGTCTTGGGTGAACTTAAATCCCTCGCTACACTCAGGACTCGTCTTAAATCCCTCGCTTCGCTCGTGATTTAAGTTTTTAACACCCTCGCTACGCTCGGGAGTAAACCTCGAGTCCTTCGTTACGCTCGCAATTTAAATTGTCACCCGCGGCAGAAGACACTGCTTTATCCCCTTGGTTAATAATCTACTATTCCGTAACAGAATTTCCGATTAATTTGTTTACTGTTTCATTGCATATCTTTGTTTGTTGGGATTCAACAACGGTTATACGCTTGGTATTTATCTCACCTGGGTGCCTGGTGTGATTTCTGTTTACTATTCGTATTCATTCGATTACCATAAAATTTACGAAAACAAAAATTTGTACCGCATTGGAGTAGCGCCTGGCGACATACGAGACATAACATTTAGCCATACATATTCTCGTGGTCGAATGCCCAATAAAACTCGCACTTGGCACCCTGATGGGAAGTGACATCAGGCCGGTGGTGGAACCGCACTTCACCCGAAATACTTAACGTAGTAACGTAAATAACGTAACGTAAAGGTAATGACTCCAGTGTTCGACTGGGACCGATGATCGACCCTTTTTTCCTGTTATCATTAGAAATAGTGAGGAGCTAATTTGGCGCAGTGATTAACGCGCCCGGTCTGCGAGTGCTGAGATAAGCAACTTTCGTAAAGGCCAGTCTTCGGATGGGTTACCAAATATTTTTCATCTCGAGCTCCTCCGTGCTTCAGAAGGCACGTAAAGCCGTTGGTCCCGGCTGCATTAGCCGTCGTTAACAATCACCAATTCGCTCTGGGCCCGCGTGGTGGTTTATGGCCCGTTCTCCCTATCTATTCATAGAGAAGCCTCGTGCCAGCAGTGGGGACATAAAATGAGCTGATGATGATGATGATGATGATGATGATGATGATGAACATTGTTTCTATTCATTCACAGGTTATCAGTACGCGTTAATGTCCATCAAAATTTGTCTGACGTCGATTTCGAGAAGGTTCAAAGTGGTGCCAGAACCAGAGATCAGTGACATCCCGTCAATGCGAGTGAAAATTGACGTCATGATGAAGGACGTGGATGGCTACCAAATAGCCATGAAGAAGAGGGACAATCCAAAACGAAACATCAACAACAATGTTTCAGCGTAATTAGCTTTATTAAATTATTCTATTAATATAAGTTATATGGTTGCCAAGCGACAATTGTCTATGGATCACTGGCACCATTATCTTTTAACTAGGTTCAGCCAAATCCTACTCAGCCAAAAACTATTCATCAACTTCAACAGTTTCCAGTTCACCTAGTAGTACTTTGTCAAAGCAATTAGAGAATGTAACAGGAGCTTGTTAACTTCTAGTAAACTTATTATGATATGGTACTAAAGTGTTCAACTACTATTGTTGCAGTTTTTGTTGTCGTAATACTAAATCTAGTTATAAGACTTCAGTGCATGCTGTCCGGTGCAGTTCAGTAATCGGCAATTGTTTTTATTGGTGTCCATTCTGTGCGATTTCGAAATTCGAAATCAAATAAAACATGACTGAAAAGTATTCCATCCTCTTTCGCCATAACAAAATGTGAAAGAAGTGGTAATAATACTAGATTGGTCAAATTAAATTTAACCACAAAACAAGAAGACCTCACAAGGTAAGCTTAATATATACTGCGCTCGACCAACGCTTGCGAAGACACATCTCAAGGACACGGAATCTCAGAACATCTCAAACCATTCCGATCGCAGCGGTTTCGAGATTTCGTGTCCGTGTGAGTTTGTCTATGTGTGTGTTGCTCGAGCGCGTTTGTGTGAAGCTTACCTTCTGCAGTCATGTTTTGTGGCACGGACGCCTGCACGTCAACCTATCCAAAACTGTCAAATTTCTTCAATACATTTTCAACCTTAAAGTTGATTCCTATTGAGGAAATTTGACAGTTTGTGTTAGGTTGATGTGCGGGTGTGTGTAGAACTTAAGGTAAAATTCACCAGAATTAGTTTATAATTTTTAGGTTTAAATTTCATGTCCACGCTCCATGTAATCTTCGAGAATTGGAATTAGATAGAACACATAATTAGGAGACACATTGTATTATTTTAAGGACATTGCTTGTGGCAAAACTTATTAGTTTTAAGAGTAATTGTACGGTCAATGATGTATGATTACGGTTCATTACTTAAATGCATAATAATTATTAATAATTATGGATGTCTGAATTGTTGGTAAGTACAAATCAAGGCGGCCTAACAAGTTCATGAAGCTATTATAATTTTACTGGCAATTTTGGTGTTGATATGCGACTTATGAACATTGTTTTATAGATAAGTTGTTCCATCCATGAAATTGGACTAAGTACTTTTTTGTTAAATAAGACAAGGCAACTAGGACGACTTTGTACTTTTCAATTTTTTTTTTGAATTTTTACAACTTTGTTTTTTGTAAGAAATTGTTTAGTTTCATGAATGCCAATGTATAAATCTTAACCATTCATTAAAAATCGCTATTTATAGTGAGTAGTGACGTTATCACTTCTAAGTAAAGAGACCGTAATGTATTAAAATATTTATAATGAAAATTAAAATTAAAGTTGTTTATTCAGAACACCATGAGTGTTTGTTCTAAATGAATAACTTTTATGTAAGTACAACATTCATTACAGAATTGTATAAATAAAGAAAATGTGTTCTACAAGTCAGCTCCTGTTATATTATATTGATGATATTATGGCATCAAATGGCCATTTCCTGGCATACTGTGATAGTGGCGCCACTAGCGGCTAAACATTGCAAATTGCTCCTATAGTAGTTCCAATTTAGTCCGCAATGATAAACGTCATAGTGACGCGCTCGATTCGCCGCCAACGTCATACCAATCATAGATTGCATACGTGTCGTGGACAGACACCCTGAACATAACGAATAATACGTTTTATATAAGAATCATCATCTAGTATGATAAATTAATTTAATTGACATCGGTGATTGTTTGGTTGAAAGCGAATAAGAGACTGTACGTATAGAAGACTGTGTTTTATTTCAATAGCTTAATGTTTACTTACCTGCTAACCGGGATAGAGAAATCCCACCAAAAACATAAATGTGAAAATGGGGGCCAAGTTCAATATTATGATAATGATGTTGTCGACTTCACCGAAAAAAGACTTGAGATCTAAATGGGCGCCAAGTTTTGTAGACAATCCTGTAATGTATTTATGAGAACGTACTTATAACATTCTTAAGTTATACATACATACATATAATCACGCCTCTTTCCCGTAGGGGTAGGCAGAGACCACTTCTTTCTACTTGCTACGATCTTATCTTAAGTTATAAAACATAAATTTCTTGTTCTTTTTGCTACAACAATGTTTATTTAAAAATATGACTTTTAACATTTTAATAGGTAGTTGAGTTATTTACACAAAGAATATAACTTATGGTATATTCACTGAGCAAGTAATCACTACGTTATAGGTCTATTGAACCTCAACATTAAACTAATGATAGAGGATTAAACAGCGTAACGGCACTTTTCAGATATCCGCGTGAGATTTCAGTAAAGTGTAAAGTCCCATACATATTTACTGATACTTTAGAGGTTTGGGGGGCAATAAATATAGATTTTTTAAAACATTTCCATCATTATCATCTATTAGATAATGTTTTGCCATATTTGTCTAGTTTTGACATTGGTTTAATGTGAACCAAGCCAGCAATGCCAACAACAATAATAAAAAATGCAATCACGTAACAGTTCTTTAAAACATTTACCTATTTTTTATTTGACCTAATTATGAATTTCTGTAACCTAATGAGTTATACTTATAAATAAACACTTCATTGACGGTATAAAATAGTGATGTCTTATCTTCCATTTCCACAATTTCTTTATAAAAACCTTGGAGTTCTTGGCAGGAAAGTAAAGTCATGTCTGCGGTTTTGTTTTATTTTCTAAAATTTGTGATAAGTCGAATATTAATGTGAAATAATGGTGGATTATTAACCGTTAAGTGTTCGTGAGCGTGCATCTAAGTCCATGGCATTAGCAAATGAAACAAAACAGTGCAACGTCACTTTTCAAATTCTCTCAAGAAGTCCGCGTGAGGTCTTAGTAAAGCCCCACATCTTTACTGAGATACTCGAGGGGTTGGGGGTATATCATTTCTCACTTTTCATTTCTATTATCAATTTATCATTCACCATCATCATACAGGAAGGAATAACGTTTATTTATATGTGACTTTACCTTGTAAGATAAATTACATTGACACTGGCTAAATGTGCTAATCGCACGAAGCCATCAAATAAAGAAGAACAATTTTTTTGGACAGTTGTAAAAAGTATAACGTAGTGATAACTTGCTCAGTGGTAAAAAGTTTCTCTGTTGACAACAGTCAACGACCCAATTATCATCTTATTTGTTTATTTATTGGTTTTATTAACGCAAGCGGGTTATATTCAAGGTGTAGTCAAAGTACACACGCCTACACATCAACCTACCACAAACTGTCAAATTTCCTCACTAGAATTAAATTAATGCGGCACTAAATTTACACTAGATGTCAATAAGTATTTTAAGGAGGAGCCTGTATAATAAGAATAAACAATTGTTTATTCTTACGCTTGTATCTCATACATAACACATAACATAACACATAACAACACACATGTACTGTTTAAAGTGTTTATTTAATATATACTAGATAAAGAGGAAACCTTTGTATGTGGACCGATTTAAAAAAATCTTTCACCATTAGAATGCTACATTAGCGCTGAGTAACTTAGGCTATATTTAAAAAAAAAGTACACCCGTGCGAAGTATTTAATAACGAATAAAGTTAATGTTACCCATTTAACAAATAAAATAGTAAATTTTAGAATGTTAATACTTTACAAGATAAAATTTTACTAGAAAAAATCAACCAGCCAACCTGTCAGGCTTCCTGAGAGGCTTCCTGAGCCTCAGCGGTCAGACCATTGGACCGTTTATCCAAAGGTAAAGGAGGAAAAGTTTGTGATTATGTTCAGTTGTATGTTTGAAAAGGGAAATCTTAGGACATATTGGTCCAAAAATTCTTTCACTAATCCTCGTAGAATGCTACATTCTTTGCGGGTAATATAGGCTATATTTTAATTTAATAAAAAAGTTTATTTTTAAAGTCCCAAAGTATTGTATAATATTAAATATCTCGTTGTCGTATATATTAAGTAAGTACCTAAGTAAGAAAATAATGAATGGTGTAATGGGAAATTATTGGCATTAAGCAAGGAGTGGTTGATTGGTGATTTACGTCTCCAAATTGCAGCCTGGTAAGTGTTATTTCATTTTCGAACCACTGTTTCTCGGCAAGGTGAACAACTACACAAAAAATAACCAGTGTGGCCGATTTCGTAATTACACATAGGTACACTTGTTTGTTTGCCTGTGATCATTTCAAATGATTACAATGTCATATGCATGGTACCACAAAGGACATCTTAAATACAATATTTGCATATTATTAAGGTCAATGTTGATGTTGTTTTTATTTTATTTTATTTTCCACAACGGTTAAGCACTGTCTTTAAAGAGACAAGGCCGAAGGTGGAAGTGCACTTCGCCCGGAGTCCTCAACTGATGAAAAGCTGGCTATTTTTGTTGTACTGTTGGAACACAACAATATTACTAAACATTGTTGTTATGGAGGCAAGCTTTAGAAAAGAGGATGGTTGCTAGCTGGATGAACTAAATACAAGCCTATCACCAACTAAACCGAGTACAATAATATAGACCCTCTACTAGTTATCAAAATCGGGACCCGTAGACTGCAAAAGTTGTAATTTATAGTTAGGAGCTAGGCAAAAGTTAGATAAACTAGTTTTTTAAATGAATATAACAAGCGATCGAATTTTTCAATCGAACCATTGTAGCTAAACGAAACTCAAAAATAAAGGTCATGGAACGGAGAAAACATATACACTTTTAAACATTCGCGTTCCATAGTTAAACAAAAGAATTTAAACGGGGATTAACGCAAACTAATTAGTAAAAAGGTATCATACCTTGTTTATTCCCGACGTCCGACCGAGTTACATTGGCCGTGGTCACGGATTGACAGAAAACATAACATTCTATCGTTGACGACGGAGTCTTTCCTAGCAAAGAGTGAGTGAAAAATATCACACATTAATCTGACACCACTATGGTTGCAACCCGTACTTTATAATAAAAATAGTATACATAACTAGTTGTTGCCCGCGACTTCATTCGCGAAGACTACAGTCAAAAAAAAAAAAGTATCCTATATGCTGGAAAGTTTCATTAAAATCCATTCAGTAGTTTTTATGTGAAAGAGTAACAAACATCCATCCATACTTACAAACTTTCGCGTTTATAATATTAGTAGGATATAATTGCACGCACAGGACATGCGTTGATACATGCAATGTAGATGCTACATAAATGTGTAGTGTTGGTTTTATGTTTGCGTGTGCATTTGTGTGTATGTCGAGGCAGGAAAAAAAACATCTTTTATAATTAAGAGTTATGTTAAACTCGGACACTTCAGCTGATAAATATTTTTAATTTGTTACTCCGAATAATGAAGTGGTGAGATGATGTACTTTATTTTTTTACCTTAAAAAGTAAATATACTTATTTGCTGAAGAAAAAGGTGGCAGGCAACCCTAGACACTCCGCATGACAAACTCATAAACAAGATGTTTGTTTTGAGTTAAAAACTTGTTTGGTTCGTATTTATTTACATAACATGCCAAAGCTATGAATCAATGCGTTTAGTTTTGTCGATCTAAATCTTGGGTGATCTGTAGAATACCAGAATATTCTAAAGGTCAACTAAGGAGAGTGCAAAGTCAAAGTCCGTCTTCAGTTACGTAAAAAGGCCTATCCATATTAACTGTTAAATACGTTCTTGACAAAAGAAGTTCCTACCACGATCATCGATCATCGGCGGGAATGCAGGATGCGCTTTGACATGAGCCTATTCATTTCTCAAAAGCCAGCATCGTATCTGCGTCTCCTCTGAGGGCCAAGACAAGGGGCATAACGCTAGTAGAATAGAAATACAAAAATGATGAACGTATGGGATTGTCATACGAGTAAGCCAGCGATATGTATAATTAATTACCGGATAACGCAGTGTGGGCAGGCCTCCAACAAGGTGGACCGACGATATGGTGAAGGGCGCGGGAAGCCGCTGGATGCGAGCACCACAAAACCAGTCGTTGTGGAGATCCTAGGGGGAGGTCTTGTCCAGCGGTGGACGGTTTTGGCTGAGATGATGACGACGTGACGATGATGATGACGTATAACTGACGGTTTTGTCAATAGATGACGGCGATTGCTGACCATTTATTTTTTATTTTTTTGCTTGCCACATGGTTATAAAGGTGCACTGCACAATCAGGATCTGCGTGTTCAATTATCAACTCTTACATAAAAAAACAATTTATGATCGTGGTAAGCGATCTCTTTTTAGACGACCTCTATAAAAATAATTAATGAAAAATCAATAGTAAGTCTTAATAAAAAAACCGGCCAAGTGCGTGTCGGGCCACGCGCAGTGCAGGGTTCCGTAGCTCATCTCAATAATGAGGACTCTGAGAAGAGGGCTTTAATGCACATTTATTTAACGATGGCTCATATACTTAAATGTAGATACTACCGGTTTCACACACCTGACACCGTTATTTAAGTAGTTCCCTATGAGGAATTTGTACTGCGCCAAGTATATTTTATAAGTTGGTCGACTGTTACTCGTAAACTTAGTAAGCCTACTTAGCTGTGATAGTTTTCCTTTTAACTTCGTCATATATACAACTACCGTGATTTTTTTCACGTATCTAAAAACAACCATTTGTCTGGCTGGGGACACTTGACTCAAAATTTTGCACTTTAAAGCTTAATAGTTCATAATCGGATGCCACGATCAAAAAACTGTTTTCACAAACACGCAATATTTATGAAATTGCTATCTAACTACACCCCACACTATGGGGTAGACAAGAAAAAAAATTACATCCCCACTTCACGTGTAGGGGAGGTAACCTAAAAAAAAGTATTTTTCAAAATGGTAAAATTTTGAAAAATATTTTACTTTACCACTTTGTCGGCGTCATTAATATGTATAGCCATGCCAAATTACAGCTTTCTAGTACTAAGAGTCTATGAGCTAGACTGGGGACAGACAGACAGACAGTTCAGACGGACATGGCAAAACTATAAAGGTTCCTTGTTGACTACGGAACCCTAAAAAGACGTAATCGTAAGCTGACACTTTTTGCTGTATAAGGGCCAATTTCACCGGTGAAATTAAACGCGATCAATTCGAGTTAAACTGAGTTTACGCGCTAAACTGAGTTCCGCTCCCAAGGTTGCGTTTCACCGGCATAAACTAAACGTCGTTCAAGTTGAACTTGGTTCAGTTTCTGAACGGCCGATTTTCTTGTCATTGATGTCATTGTCACTGTCACGATTGTGTGGAGTACGGGAGATTGGTTTGTTTATTTATTTTTAAAGAATGAAATAATCATTTTGTTAGCGATATAAAACGAAGATGAAAAGAGCCCTGGCACTAGCTTTTGACGAAAATGTTAATGAGGATGAGTTTATTGTACGTCGCTCCAGATGGATACGCGAGAGAGAAGAACACTTCGACACTCTTGATGCATTGCAAGATACACTTTGTTTTGTTGTGTGGTGAATTTCGCTATTGTTATGTGTTTATTAGAACTACATTTTCTTTGATAAAATCTTGGTATGATATCTAGTTTATAGTTACATCTAGTCCGTTAAGCGAGGCCGTGGTCAATCGTGAAAGCAAGAATCGAGTCCGTTTAGCAGGCAGTAGGTAATGAGAGGGTATCACTTTATCCTGAAAACGATGCAGGGTCACAAAAAGAGCACGAAAGAAGCAACACAGACAGGCACATCAACAAACACTCGGAACAATGAGACACTGACAATACAATACAATATTAAAAAGTCCCCATATATTTATAAAATTTATTAAATACAGTGAAAAAATTAAACGCCCACTCGACCCAGCCAGGAATCGAACCTGGGTCTTCAGCAATCCGGGCAGCTGCACTGACCGCTGTGCTACCGGGAAGGCTAACGTAAGCGCTGAATTTTGTCACTGCTTATTAATTTTTGAGTGCTAATAGCGGCACAGGTGCGCCATCTATCCAACGGTCATTGCAACCGATGGCCATGCAGATTTACCTTTGCAGATGAAATACCACAAATTTGATAACACAACGCTATTGTAAATTATCTTTTTATTTTCAAGTGCTAATTGCTGCACTGAAGCTAATTAAATATTTATAAAATTTATATAGCGGTCAGTACAGCCGCCCGGATTGCGGAAGACCGAGGTTGGATTCCTGGCTGGGTCGGGTGGGCGTTTAATTTTTTCACTGTATTTTATAAATTTTATAAATATTTAATTAGCTTCAGTGCAGCAATTAGCACTTGAAAAAAAAAAGTAAAAATTCCCCATATATTAGTAGTTTTAACAATTTACCATACCATGTTTCAAGAGATATTGTTTTAAAATGTTTGATCAAAATATTGTATATAAAATTTCTAATAACTATTACATTCTGAATATTTGTGGACGATTAACGTGATATGAATTTATATTTTTTTATTAATTTTCCCATTTGAGAAGGAATAATTTCTTTTAAGGCAATTCGTTTAGTTCCAAGCCAGAACAAAAATAAAAAAACGTTTAGTCGATGACATGTCATTCATTCATTCATTCTTTGTCAAAGCTAAACTAAGTTTTAAAAAACGGGATCAAACCGAAGCCGGTGAAATCGGTGCGACGTGAACCGCGATCAAGACTAAGCTTTGAACTCGATTAGTCGAAACCAGGTTTTATTAAACTCGGTTTCTATTCGGGACGGTGAAATTGGCCCTTACTTGAGAAATTCTCTCAGCGTTTTGTATCTGATTATTAACTGTCCACAGTCTAGTTTATCTGGACTTTATAACAATAACACTAAAAGACATTTCTGAACAACAAACGTTGTTAAATTAAAACGGATATAATTAAAACAAAGCATGCAATGTAAAAGGTATATTTATTCAAGTAATTAAAACTTACTTTTATTGTCTTAGTCAATGTTAGTATAAAAAGGGTTGAGATGACATTTCCCAGACTTAATCTAGATTAAATCCTGTTAAAACCAAGTGCTTCAGTTAGTAATTATAAGACACGATACAAATATTAAAAGAATATAAAAATAAGAGGAATGGTTTAAGTAAAATAATAATTTATTCATAACAATAGTAACAGAAGGTATATAGTAATAGTAATATCAATAATAATGATTTTGTTGTTTTTGGTCACTGTGGTCTTTCTATGGACGGTAGCGTTCAGGATTAGAAGACGACGCCTGTACGAATTGGCTTCAGCAATTCCGGCGCCTGATTGTGAGCTTCCACTCATAGGGATAGTTCATAAACTAGCTGGAGATTCGGAAGGTAAGCTTTACAATGAAATTGTCACTAGCATATACATAACATCATATAAATTAAACAGAATATGTCGGCTAATAACGATTCAATTAAAAAATAAATAAATTAAAAATTGCTGTCTTATAGAATAAAACAGTATTAAGCTAAAAATCATTGTAACTAGTGTTATAAAAAAGCAGAGTCTACTGGTACAGGCATTTTATGCTTAAAAGGAGGATTCGTCAATTAGATCTAAGTTGATATTATAAAAGAAATACAAATTGAAAAAGACAAAATGTTGAAAAAATTCCACGAGCGGGATTCGAACCCGCACCCTATGAAATGCCGGGTCAGGTGTACTACCAACTATGCTATCGTGGCTCAATCCAACTCGCCAAAATTAATCAACACTATCTTTCTACTATGTACAGACAGACAGACAGACAGACGGACATGGCGAAACTGTAAGGATTCCTTGTTGACTACGGAACCCTAAAAATTGGAGTAGGATTTTCAGGAGAGCAAAAAAACCATCCCATTTCACATTAACCGACTTTGCAATAATGTTTTTCTTCTTACAATCTCCTTTAAGAATAATCGGGTAATATGACAAAAGTAGTTTTTCTACAAAAAAGTACCTGTCTTCCGATTTTCTACCCAGTAATATTCAAATCTCAATACCGCCATTTTTGTTTTACGCGGTGTTTTTAGAACTAAAGTGATGATATGCTAGTACTTAATAGATTTAAAAGCATTTTTTTATTATTTTCGGGTGAGCACTTGGCCTTCATCGGACGATAAGGTCGAAACTGGAAGCGACTTTCAACCGGAACCATCAACTACTAAGGAACAGGCTGTCATATCTAGATAGAGACTAAAGACAGCTGAGAATCGGAACACAACAACGCTACTACTAGTGGTAGTAGCTAGCCAGGCGGACTTAAAACAAGTCCTAACACCATCCAAACCTGGATCTGAACCTGGGGATCGAACCTGTAGGCTTACTCTTGAACGCAAACTCAATCTCAATACAATTCCAATGCGATTAGTATGTATCGATATTGGGATATTTCGGAACGCTCCATCTCGACAATTGCGTGGAAATCGAGTGAACAAAATATTATCGAGATGGGGCGTTCCGAAATTGTGTAACTATCCCATTACCTATCGATAAATATTAATCGCATTGGAATTGTATTGAGATTGAGTTTGCGTTCAAGAGTAAGCCTACAGGTTCGATCCCCAGGTTCAGATCCAGGTTTGGATGGTGTTAGGGCTTGTTTTAAGTCCGCCTGGCTAGCTACCACCACTAGTAGTAGCGTTGTTGTATTCCGATTCTCAGCTGTCTTTAGTCTCTATCTAGATATGACATGATATGATGATATGATGTTCCTTAGTAGTTGATGGTTCCGGTTGAAAGTCGCTTCCAGAGGCCCCAGCTCTGGGTCTGTGACCGATGTCCACTGTCTTAACTGCTAGATCACAGAGGTGGTTAAATTTGGAATACAAAATCTATGCCTAAACTTCGCACGGGTTATCTGGTACGGTTAGCAACAAAGTTGCTAAACACTTTACAAGTTGCGCTAATTCCCTTTAAACCACCTTGAAATATTGGTTAAAATGTATCGCCAAAGTTTTAAAGTGTACTTTATTTGTAGTAGTAGTAAGTAATTAATAGCTTATATACTATCCCACAGCTAGGCAAACACGCTGGTTTGCCTTACAAATGACTACTCATGTGCAAACTTAAATGATATTATCGTTGTTAATTTGATGTTGTAGTGCTTAGTAAGAAAGCATATCGTATTGGTGTCAAACTGAAAAGATAGTCATAAGCTAAGATGAATAAATAAATATCTGCGGCTATTTAATTCCGAGAATGGAATAAATGGCACTTCATTTATTTAGCATATTCACGCCGCATTTCAATGCTTAATTGATGACAGCACCGCCATTTTTAAAAAGCAAACAATAGGATATAATTATAATCATCAATATTATAAAATGGAAAGCTTTGTATTTTTGTATTTTTGTTTGTAACAAATAAACTCAAAAACTACTAGACTGATTTAAAAAATTCTTTCACCATTAGAATACTACCTACATTAGCGTTGAGTAACCAAGGCTATATTATAAAAAATTGTCCACCCATGCGATGCCGGGACAAGCCGCTAGTTAATAATAATTAATTGTTTTTTCTTTTTTATTAGATGTAATGTCACAGCTACAGCACTTCAGCAAGGAAGCTATTAAAAATAATGGCATGGTTAAACTGTGGTTTTGCCATTTACTTTATATAAGTAAGAGGTTGATTTTTTCTTTCATGTATAGATAAGTATAGAATAACAACAAGGACGGACTTATATGTTAACTTAACTGATTAACTTTACTAAATTTGTGTGTGTAATTAATGTTTCTTTTTTATTGATATTAAACCTAAACTGGGGTAGAGTACTTTCTGTGGATAACGTCATATTTTAGCATTAGTATCAAACATAACTCTTACCATAGATCGGACTATTTGGTATGTGTTACTAATGGGTACATACATATAAATACACCCTCGAAAGAGGAAGATAATTTCTAATACATATGATGATTTATTTTATTTTATTTGGAAGTGATCGTCGATCCTCAAGATGTGGAGTATATTTTGAAAACTTGCTTAGAAAAGGACGATATAAACAGACTCTCGAGAAACTTCATCGGCAACGGAAATCTCTTTGCACCAGGTTATTAAGTTTTGTTATATTATATTGTTATAATGTTTGACTAGTTAACTAAGGTTTAACTAGTTAGTTAAATATTGCTGTTTGGATGTCTACTTCTCTCATAAAGTAGGCTGAAAGATTTAAAGTCTTAACGTTTTCAAATATAAATTTAAAAAATATGAAAGTGTTGTGTGAAGTAATGTTATGGGTAGGGGAGAGTGGGTGGTGGGTGGGTGGGTGAGTGGTAATTACGGACAGCGGGTAAATGCGGACACCACTGTACTGGCTACTATAGTGAACCCCGCGCCCCGTAACTCTATTAGCACTTAGCGCACTTAACGCGCGCGTATTTCAAGTTAAGATCGATTCTTCATTTTCAAGTGTTTTCTTAAAATGTTTGTTGTTGTTGTAGCATGTATACGCTATGCTATTTAAATGAGGTGAAATCTGTATTAGTTTCATGTTAATATAGTAATCACTTATGAAAATTTGAAAAAATAACCTATCGCTGTTATTATGTAACCCTTTTTTTGTTGCTAAATTTAAGAATTAATTATCCCAGGGTATTCGCAATCACCTCAAATGCTGTACGGATTTACTCGGTAGGCGTCGGGTAAATACGGACAGCAAGAGTTTAGTTTTTTAAAAAAATTGTATATAAGTTGAATTGTTTTTAATAATTATATATGTTGATTTTGTATGATAGTAACCAAAGTTTAATAATTACTAAAGAAAGACTGATTTGATTTAATACTTTATGTTTTATTGAGGAATTCCTTTAGGTGTCTGCAATTAGCCCCCTCTCCCCTAAAGCTGGACTTTACTTAGTTAAGTATAATTTGTAAGCTCATTAAAAGTGAACTATGTTCTAATAAGTTTAAAATAAAGTTTTTCTTGAATTCAAGTCCACAATGTAGAAAATCTGTAGAGAGTCGGCTGATATTTTTGAAACTTATATTTCGCTTCCATTCTAATAGTATCGATATGGAAGCGCCGCCGGAAGATTGCGGTGCCAGCGTTCACCCCGAAACTACTGGAAACGTACGTGGGCATATTCTCGAAACTGAGCGAGAAGCTGATGGATGAAGTGACCAAATGCACTGATGAGGTTAAAACGAAAGTGTTGCCGTATTTCGCAGCGTATACTTTGGATTCCCTGGGTGGTGAGTGTAGAATTATTACGTACGCAGTAATAAACTAAGGCGGGTCCAGAACAGTGCATGCGCACGACGACGACGGACGCGTGACACTGTACACCCCGCATGCGTGCACGCTAACGTGCAAGGAACGCGCTGTCGCGTTCAAGGATTACATGAAGTGTTTTGACAGTCTCTTCATGCGAATTTCCAAAGGTGGTTCCTAAGATGCAAGCAAACCGCACTGTTCGCGTTCTCGTGAGGACATAATACGTGAAGTACTCGCTAACCGCTCGCGAACATGTCCAAAGGTCTCCACATTAATGTTCCTAAGATGATTGCGACCCGCCTTCTGTTGTAAAATAACCTTCGTGAACTTGCATGTCGCCATTAAAATCCAGCAACTAGTCCTGACTTCGTCGACTGATGAGTTTACCACGGGATATCGAAATTCATTTCGCCGTTTAACTCGAAGTCGACAAAACATTTGGCCTTTCTATTACTGATCGAACAAACAACTGACCACAATATACTTTGTCGATATAACAATTGGCATTTCTTTAATTGATCGAATGAACGTTTGGTCGAATCGAGGTTTGGTCGAATGAACGTTTGGTCGAATCGAGGTTTGGTCGAATGGACGTTTGGTAAGAAGAACTGAGCTTTTCTATGGCTTGTCGACCAGATGTAAGACCTCTTGATATTGATAGGATTAAAAATATTGTGCTTACCTACTTATTAATTATGTCATAGTACGTACTTGCTTAATGGAGTTTATATGATGATACATAGACTTATTTATATAACATTATTTAAGTCATTCCTCAAGTATTAAACATAAAATAAAAAAAAATATATAGTATATTATATGTATATGTATATAATAAATAATATTATATTATTAGAATAAATATTATTAACGGGATTATTACCATCTTTTTTGAGTATCCGATAATATTTATTCTAATGTAAGTGACCATGATAGTTTAAAAAGTAATATTATATTATATATTAAAACTGCATTAAGTTTCTGAACAATTATCAAAGACAACAATATGTAAAATAAATTGTGGGTAGTTGTTAATAATGTGTCACTGCAGTATTACAACAGTTATTTACAATACACTTTAGTATTTTTGTGCTGTGTTATCAAAATGAGTCACTGTAAATTAATAAAATCTACTCGTGGAGCAAACGTATTATTACAAGATGGGTATTCATGTCATCTTAATAAAAAACAAGAGAACGATAAATACTGCTAGAGATGTACGAAGTGGAAGGAGTGTTGCAATAATGAACATAGTGTTTCGAAGCAAAGTCATGATCATGTTCATGTTCCAAGTCCGGAAAAAGTAATTAAATTAAACTTGGTGACATCACTGAAAGAAAAAGCTAATAGTTCAATGGATTCTCCCTTTCTATTCCATCCAGAT
Organism: Eudonia truncicolella; assembly: GCA_949315975.1. Classification (NCBI taxonomy): domain Eukaryota; kingdom Metazoa; phylum Arthropoda; class Insecta; order Lepidoptera; family Crambidae; genus Eudonia; species Eudonia truncicolella. The sequence continues at coordinate 14,104,440 of OX438830.1, read as the reverse complement.
CATCCAGCGCTGCATACAGGACGTGCCGAGTACAAGTGATCCACATTTACCCAACAAAGCTGCTATGCGTGTTGTAATAATACCAATAGAAACCAAACTCAATATTTGATGTGAAAATTTTATACGCTACAACATTTTTTAGTAGGCCATTACACTTATAAAAATGAAAGTGTCATTGTATTTAGCACAAAAGTAAATATGAGATTATTATAACCTTTTTCATAATGGACGGCACTTTTCAGTGCTAAGTAGTAAGTAAGGTATATGCAATTTAGGTACTTAAGTACTTACAACGACAAATATGTTAGTTCGTTTTTACTTTAGCAACAATTGAATACAATCCACCTGCTTTCTAGCTGTCATCCCGTATAATTTTTATGAAATTTTATTTTATAGAAAATACATCGACACAAAGATACACTTTTGACACTTCAGGAACCTTTATATATTGCACTTTATTACAGTAGAGAACATTTTTTAAATAATGACTGTACAGTATTTTTTCCCGTATTATATACTGTCCAGCATGTTTTTCAGTTTCCCGTTCTTAAACCTATTCGACAAGCATTAAAAAAAGCTTGCACTTTACCTACCAAACGTTTATTAGACCAAAAGTCCATTCGACCAAACGTTCATTCGATCAATTAAAGAAATGCTAATTGTTATATCGACAAAGTATATAAAAGTATATTAATAAAGTATATTTTGGTCATTTGTTTATTCGATCAGTAATAAATAGAAAGGCCAAATGTTTTGTCGACCTCGTGTTAAACGGCGAAATGAATTTCGATATCCCGTGGTAAACTCTCGACTGATAAAGTCGACTTTAGGGAATAAAAGAGGTGAATGTGTTTTTAGATTTACCTATCAATTTCTTAAATTGTTGTTGAATAAGTAAGGTAAGGATATGTGAAGAAATTGCGTCGGCATTCCACTATGCTTGAGGAGATTGTTTATGTGGAACTCTCCCCTCACCTTTATACCTTGTGCTGTTAAGCCTGCCCTCATGAACAACAATAAGCACAATTAAAGATAAGTAAAAGCTCTTAAACCAATTTTTATTACTTTTAAAATTCCTGTCTTGTTTTAATTTTTGTGTCAACAGAAACAGCTTTGGGAGTAAACTTGAACACCCAAGGGGACTCAAACGCGCCTTTCTTGGTTACCTTGAATCGTGCCATGCATTTGGTGAGCGAGAGATACTTCTGCCTATGGTACCAATACGACTTGTTGTATAAGTGGTTCCCTCAGTACAAGGAGCACCAAAGCTGCCTCTACAAACTGCATAACTTCACTGATGAGGTGAGGAAAAGGAATTTGTATTATTTATCTAATAATATATACAGATCGGTTGGCTAAGAACATTGTTTGTAAAAAAAAACATATTTTGCTCTTTGACTCGTTTTTTAATATATTACAAAATTATCAGAACTGTCTGTAGAAAAACGGATATATGCTAGGGTTGAATGCGACGAATCTTGGTTCAATCATTGATTGATTTTTCTATGGAGCTATGGAGCTCCGTTAGTTTACTGGCGTGAACCTTTAGCACAAGCATCATCTTCGTCATTATCATCAGCCTACGTTAGTCTACTGCTAAACATAGGCCTCTCCTCTCCTCTAAACAGAAACATATTCAAACTTAAAAATTAAAATAAAATCATTTAACTATACTTACAAGAAATTTTAAACTTAAATAACGTTTATTTTAAGGTTATTAGAAAGAAGAGAGAAGAAATTAAAAACAAAGAGATGCACTTAGAGTCTGAACCACAGTATGGTAAGTGAGAACTGGTACGTTTTTGTCGAATATTCACAGGATCTCATAGGATAACTTATTATTACTTATATATTCATTTACAGAAAAGAAAAATTATAAATCATTTCTGGAACAACTAATAACTCTCTCTGGAGGCGAGAAAGGGTACAATGACATTGAGTTGCGAGAAGAAGTGCTGACAATCACAATGGCCGGCACTGACACCACCTCGTTGGCAATCAGCTTCACGCTGATGATGCTCGCTAAGTATCCAAAGATACAAGACAAAGTGTATGAAGAGTAAGTCATATGTTCAATATTGTTATCACAAATAAGGGCGCTTAAATCGTAGTTGAAGCGAACCCCCTAACTGTAGAAATACTTTGAGCAGTATGTAGTTTATAGGTAGGTATCTGTAAAATGATTTGTAATAATAATTTGTAATTTGTATTTGTAATGGTACGATTCCACCAAAATAGTGTGTAGCACATTTTTTTACAAACATTTTGTGCAAAACTACAGCACAACACGTACTAAGCTGGTATCGCGTTTGGCCTCAGTCTCCACCGGCAATGCTGTGTGTAACTTTTGTAAGCGTACAGTGCACACTTGTTCGCGAACAAGTTCATGAGCCGACAGTTGCTAATATGGATGCGCAGAAAAATGTTGTAGAAGGCGAGCGAAAAAAAAATTACTTGACAAAGTGCGCGCACAAATAAATGTTTTCGCTTTGGTAGCGTTAGCAAGACAGAGTTCGCGAACATCTAGTGTGTGCGCGTCAACACGAGTCCACTACTTGTACCGTGTCCACTACTTGCACACAACGCGCACTGTGCGCAACTGTGCACTTGGCAATGTACGTGCACAATTTGTTATTGTCCGCTTGAGTGAGTCGACCAAAACAAACATTTGTGTCGTACGCTGCGCAGCTGCAGCACTGTGCCGCACAGTTCAGCACACTGGTCCACCAGTCGCCTTTATAGTTACTATTGAGGTTAGTTGCTATTTTTATAGACACCTTTTTTAAAAATTAATTACGGCGTGAAGAAATTTGTATTGATGCGAAATTGAATTATAGGATTAAAAATGTGAACTTCATAAAAAAATTAGGTAGGAGGCATGTCGCTTCGGCTACGTTGGTGCCAATTCTTGTCGTAAGGGTTGTTTTTTAAACCAGCCAACTCTTATTGAGCCGGAGTGGGCTATAGCCAAAAAGCCTCCAGCAATGGGTCGTATATAGCCTAATAATGATAAACTGTATAAGTATGATATCGAGTTTATGACGCGATGACTCGATGTAATACGTTAAAGGGTGCGCCGACCGTAAGTGACAAGTGTCCTATATTTTATTTGAAATATCTTCGTCCATATTTATTTGATGCCGCGCGGCCATAATAATTATGTATGGGAAATTTAACGTGTTAATTTGAAAAATATTAATTTAAATAACTGCTTTATAAATCGAAAATAAGAGACGGCACGATTTGTAGTTTAGCCATTGGTGACTGTTAAGACAAAAACTATAGTATGTTATGAATTTACTAATTGTAAACAGGTTCCATTTGTTACTAAATATATATTATACGATACGATAGTATTTGCAATTATATCAACGTGAACTTTTGTTTTCATGCTGCACCAGTTGTCCTTGCGTCTGGACTCCATTTCCACTTAACATCAGGTGGAGTGGAGTCATTTGTCGAGCTACGTATAAATAAAAAAAAAAACCTTGGCAGCATTTTTCATTTTTAGCATTTTTTTGCTCTGCGCATTTGCGCAAGGAAAGACTAGTGTTCCGACATGCGACATTGCTATGCTAATAATGTATGGCGATATCAAGAAACAAAAGTTAGTAAGATAAGGAATGACTAATCTCTCCCATGTTCTCAATTTGTGATGAGAAGTTCCCCCCTATTCAGTATACAAAAATTAAGGACAAATCAAAATTTCATTGCACGCTTTCAGACTAAAAGATGTGTTTGGGGAATCAAACCGGCCAACATGCAAAGATGATTTGGGCCATCTTAAGTATCTGGAACGGGTGTTGAAAGAGACGTTGAGACTGTTTCCCCCCGTTCCCGTTATAACCAGGAGAGTGACCGAAGAAGTTAAGCTGCGTAAGTTTTATTAACTTCATCATCATTCATTCACACTCTTTTCTGATGTAGTTTTTCTTTACATTTTTCTCAACTCTATTTGATGTATGTCATGCAGTAAAAGGTCGCAGATAAGCAATAATGTGTCAACCCAAAAAAATGTTTTTTAAAATATTATTCTGAAATTGTTTTTTGTTTAACCTTTATTTTTTAGACCCACTATCCTTTTTTTTTAAACTCATAAACTGTATAAGTAAGTATAAGTAGGTAACTGACTATTTTACCTAGTACCGCCAGAATTTATATTAATTTTTTTTGGTGGTGGACGAGTATCCTACAGTACCAGTAACTAAGGTCGTTAAGTATAGTTATAAATTACTCGTATTGCTCTATGGTATATAGTCCAGCATTAGACGTTTCTCAAATGAGTGAAAAGGTATGGGGAATGTATGTTCTAGCTTCAGGACGGATTATGCCAGCTGGAGCGGCATTGGTGATGAGCATATGGGGGGCGCACAGGGACCCCAAGTACTGGGGTCCGGACGTGGACAAATTCGACCCTGACCGATTCCTCCTAGAGAGGTTCGACTTAAAGCACACTTGCAGCTTCATGCCTTTCAGCCAAGGACCCAGGAACTGTATTGGTAAGATTGGAAGATGTTTTTTTAAAGTTCAGTGTTGTTTATACCGAAGGACCAAAATAAATACCTACCCTTTTAATTGTATACCTAGGGTACCAGACGGTGCCCCGAAGCCGCGGAAGTAGATGTTTAGGTCGAGGGAGCTCAAAAGAGCGTTAATTTGGTTGGTGCTACGATGCACTCTGGTGGACAGTTGGCGGATTTAATAAAAAAGAACTGCCTTGCCCACAAAACAGGCTGACGGAATCCCCGGTGGTTTTAGTGGGTCGGGCAGAACATCGCCCATCCCCACATACCCCGAAAACGGGTCGAGCCGACAGCTATTGGTCCCCGTGGGATGATCTGGACGCAGATTTCCACCGGTAAAAAAAAAAACAAAAAAAAGGGTACCAGATGGCGATACTGAGAGGTTGGCACGCATGTTTTTTACACATTGCAAATAAACAACTGTAAATAGTCCTTGAAAAATTACGGCTTGCCTCAAGCGGGACCTCAAGCCTTAGCCGACCTTTCGCAATCTAGACGACAGCTCTTCCAACGGTGCTACCAAGATATTGGTTTCTAAAGAGTTGGCCATCGTAGTAGGCCACCAGAGGCAATTCGTTATTTTTATTCATGTAAATAATTAAAAAATTAAAGATACACTATTGGCCGGAGACAGCTGAAGATTGGAAGAGATGAAAGTAACTGAGCGAGTAACTGCCCAGCAGTAGGACGTTTTACATAGATAGATAAATAGATAGATAGATAGATAGATAATACTTTTATTGCAACACTACAGAACATAAACATGAACAAAAGAAAAAAATAATAATTACAAAGTTACAATTTGGCGGTCTTATCGCTAGTATAACGAATTAATAAAAAGTATTAAAAATTGTTTACTTATGAGCAAACGTTTTCTTTCCACAGCATACCAATACGCCTATTTGTCTATGAAGACGGCGCTGTCGATGTTCCTCAGACGGTACGAAGTAGTAGGTGAGGAGGAGAAGACCGGCATACCACACGTCAGGGTCAAACTGAACATCATGATGAAAGACGTCGACAACTTCCAAGTGGGCCTGCGATTAAGAGCTGCTAAGAAGTGACCGTTCCTCCCCCAACTGGACCAGTGAAATGTAATTTGAGTTTTTTGACATGGCGGCAGGTGGACAGCTCTTGCTTTTACATTTATTAGTTAACATTTTGTTTTGTTTGTAATGCAATTTTGATCGTCGGGACAAATCTTAACTAACATTATATACGAAAGTGATTTTGTTTGTTTGTTCTTCCTTCACATTCAAATCAAACGGCGCTAAGGGTCGACATGATTTTCTGCATAAAGTGAGTCGCGAGGGCCAGTGGCTTTTCTAGGTATGTTTTAGACATTTTAAAAAAAAGTACTGCTATAATGTTGTCTTATTTTTAAGTAGAAATATTGTAAAGTAATAAATATGTTTATCCGTATAACATGTTTTATTTTGTATCTAAATATAAACTCTTTGATGTAATATATAATTTAATAGATGACCCGGTGAACTTCGTATCACGTAGCACTATTAGTTATTCGGTGGTATCACTTACATATATTTGTGAAAAAATATGGTCAAAACTTAATACAAACAGCTATGAAACAGACAAATTTCTGAACGCATCTATAATAATAATAATAATATTTGACAACCAAGTGACAATTTTTTATTTCTAAAAAGACAAAAGACAAAAGACATCTAAATGTTTTACAGCTAGGAATATTTTGTATTGGAAAATTGAATTGTAGTTTTTAGTATTTTCCGTTAATTATTATTTATGTTACTCACCGTTTAAACCTTCCCTGAACTTCCACAAATATTTCAAAATCAAAATTAGCCAAATTGGTCCAGCCATTATCGAGTTTTAGCGAGACAAACGAACAGCAATAGATAGATAAGTATTTGAATGTATGTTGTTCTGGGATGGGTGGTTATAATGACGGCAAATTTTTAATATTAACTCAGAAAAGCAGTATAACTTATAACTCGAATTCTATTACAAAATGAAAGTCCAGGATCGTCATGCAATGACAGATTTACCGTTATACCTAGATTATGTATTTTTGGTTAAAATAAACAATTCCTAATAGGTATTATTTGACGATATATTTTTGTATTAATTGACATGGAGCTCGACTCCATCTGCCGAACCTTCAATGACCACATCTTGATTGCATGCCAATCATAACCAGCTCATTTTATGTCTCTACTGTTGGTGCACGAGCTTTCCCTATTGATAAATAGGGAAAACAGGCCAAAAACCACCACGCGCAAAATAATTACCAACGAATTGAGAACCTCCTCCTTTTTTGAAGTCTGTTTAAAAGTTCGCGCTCTGCAGCAGCGTAACTACCATATAAGTACTACGAGCATAGAGCATTAAACCAACTACGAGTGACCGAACCATGGTCAACCGCGCCCCTCGACCCAACCGCGCCCCTCGACCTTCGGGGGGCGTGCGTTCCGGCAGCCTTCACAGCTTTTTTTAAGGCTAAAGGCGACCCCCAGGTTGTTTTACCGGGTCTGTCTTAATCCTTTTTTAGAAAAAGGACAAGGCAATCCCCGGATCCAAGGAATCTGCTCGCAGATTTTTTCCTGGGTAAACAAAAAAAAAAAAACAAAAAACCGAACCATGGACTAATTTATTAGTCCATTAGTCCATGGCCCATAAGTAACCGAACATTCGACTTTATGCATTTTATGAGGTAAGCCTTAATAAGAAAGGGCGCTGCTAGAATCATTCCAAATGTCATATTTGACATACATGATATAATTGTATAGCGTGCTTTGCTTGCTACCAATAAAATAAATAGGTATTTTATTATATGAATAAGAATAAGCAGAAGGAAAACAAGTGTTGATTATAAGGTATTTGTATAATTATTGCTGTTTATTCATTATTTATTGAAACTGAAATCTACGTATCCCAACCAGAGGAGATAGCCTGGTAGGGATAGGTGGAACAGGCGGAATATAGCACTTAGAAAACATCGAATTAAAGCAAGCAAATGGCTGTCCATTTGCTTGTAGCCTCAGAATCTTGAAGCAAACGTCTCGGTAGATCAGTGAGAACTACTTCCAGATCAAGTATAAAATTGGCTAAGTCAATGTGAAATAACAATTTATAATAATGAGTTATTAATTTTATAGATAATAGCCTTATACCTTGACGTTAGCATCCAAAGAAAATGCAAAATCCTCAACGACCACAAATCGTTCAATCTCGGTAGGTACCAACTTGTACTAAAACAGGGTGTCGTGTTATACAGATTTAAATAAAACATTTTACTATCTCTCATAAATACATTGAACTTAAAATAATAAATATTTAAACTGCTTGCAAATCTATGTGGCATAGTTTGTTTGTTTTGTACGAAGAGATTTAATATAGTTTAAATGTCTTTGGCTTTGTACCGACCTCCGACTAAAACTTTCATTTTAATGAGAAGCATGTTTTGTAAGCGTCCTTAATAGCACTGCTATGCACAACTACGTTGAATCTAAAGCTGTTAGAATCAATTTCCCTCATGCAAAATTACGTAGACGTGACCTTTAGACATAAAATTGTCGTAATTTAGCTATTTTAGTAACGCGAACTTTGTAAAGTAAATGGCTCCAGATATAGCTACGTAATGGATGTGCCGACGCCATTATGGAAGAGTACGGGCTTCATGCATGAACGAATGGTTTACTATTGTGGAATACGTTTTTATAGTCTCTGCAAAGAGTTTTAACTCCTTTTTGACAGAATATAAGTCGAACAGCTTCCCGCGACTTATCGTCTGCCTTTACACCCGTAATGCTTGATCCTGTAGAAATTTCGGTCAAATTTCAATTAGTTCGGCCTTATTCTTTGTTCCTCCTTTAAGATGTAGATTAAAGGAACTTCTTTGCAAAATTTCAACTTTCTAGGGCTAAGGGTTTGGCTGGTCGTTGCTAAGTTAGTCAGTGAGTGCTTCTCATGTTATAAATGTGATAGAACTAAGTAACTATACATAGATAAACATGAGTAGATCCATATAAAGTGTTACATTGAATTGTGTAATACTCGCGTAAACTTTTGAACCGAATAGGTGTACCTATGTACAGATGTTCAGTCCACATTTTTAGCGAAACTCTGTAACTTTGGTCGCCCATTTATTTATTAATCTCACCCTGGCCTTGGCCGATTTTCTGAATATACCCTACCTGGTATATGTTTATCGGTCTATTTATTTATCTCCAAATCGTATATAATTAAAACTCCCAACGCTTCTGCCGGCGGGCGTCCGAAAGCATAGTGTGTTTCGCATTTTCGATGCTTAGCCCGTGTTTGTGATTACCTCACGCATTTGGCAAGCGTAGTGATAAAGTCTTTGCCCAGCAGTGGGATAGTATAGAGGCAATACTTTACTATACTTAATCGGGTCATTCTGTATATTTTATTGAAGTGGGTAGATGAAACCTTCGAACATCCACATTTTTTTGTACAACTCCGCAGAAAGTATGCCGAACACAATAAAATTGTTTGTGTTAGCATTTTAGATAGGAGTGATCGATAGTGAGCGTTCCCGTTTTTTCGATTTATTCCCAAAGTAATATTGGAGGGATGTTTTTATGATAATAGGATAAGTTTATCACGCGTAGCACGCTACCGTGGAGCCCGAACTGGGTTATAGGAAGCGCTCAAACTACTCCAATTTAAACTTTGTAAGTGTATTTAATTTAACATTGATAAAATTAGAAACTAACGCAAACAAAGTTTTATAAGCTTCCGCAGCTTTTGTATATAATTATGTGTTTCTATTTTTGGATTTTCTGTCGATGAACATACTTTTTTTATTTTAATAAAGGGGGGACGAACCCCCACTAAGAATCGAATGTTGTGTTCGGTTTCGTTGGTGGTAGGACTAGTTTGAAGTCCGCCTCGCTAGTATCTACAACTATCTTATCTAAATTAGTTACCATAGCATCAAATTGTTTTCCAACAGTTTTTGATAAGCCAGTTCCTTTAATAGTTGAGGTTTCCCGGCGAAGCGTGCCCGTGCCGTTGCGCGTTAGCATCAACAGTTAACGTCAGTAATTGTAAGCTCTTTCTGCGTAAAACGGAACGCACCTGATTAATTTTAAATGAGGGTATACAAGCTACTAACTAATTATGAGACGACCAACACGACGACGACGACCTCAGTCTCCCTGCGACCACGGACCCTGCAAAGGGTTCGAAACGTCAGGACAAACATTAATTAAAACTAATGTGTAAAACAAACGCGAGTAGATCCGTAAAAGTTGTTTCATTTCAATGTGTGTAGTGTTCGCGTAAACTTTAGAAAACAATAGTTAACGTCAGGTTAGATGAAGGCCAAGTGTTAAGCCATATGTAAAATTAAAAAAAACGTGTCCATTGAATAAAGTAACGAAGAAGTAGAAGAAGAAGAAGTAGCTAATTGCAAAAAATATTTTATGTAATAAATAAAAAAGTGTCAGTGATCTTTTTAGGGTTTCACACACTTTTCATCCTTAATAGACTTAATTAGATACATATTTTTTAATCTGAAATTGAGAGTGTTCTAAATCTAACAAAACTAGCTTCTCAGAGGTCGATATAACACCAAAATGAATTTCAAATGCATGTTGCACCATTCCGAAACGACAGCAGCGTACAACAATAAAATAGCTTTTAATAAACCAGATATTATTCCAAGGCAACTAACTATTATCGGCATATTTAAATGCGGCTATCATATCGGGCAACCGTAATGCAATTGAAAACGCAAAATACAGTAGCGTCATTAGCCCACGGTATGCATTATAGTCGTTACGTAGCTTTTTACAAAGCAGGCCGTCACGAAGGCCTCCCTATAAATCACCCGCACAAAATAAGCAGGCTACAGAAGGTTCATACAAACGCGCTCGAGCAACGCACTCAGACAATATCTCACGGAGGCGGAATCCCGCGACAACTGCGCTGGGACTGTGTGCCAAGTGTGAATTTTGCTTACTATCCGTGTTCATTCGATAACGATTACGAAAACGAAAATTTTGTACGTATGGCAAAATTTTAACTCTTCCATGAGGCGCTTCTTCAATGCCACACTAATTTTGGTTTTCGTTAACGCGATGCGGAATGTCAAATGTAACAGGCACCCCGTTCCGAGATCCGTGTCTGTGCAAGGGGTCTATGTGTGCGTTGCTCGAGCGCTGTATGTATTAAGCTTATTACCCTCTGTAGTCTCGTTATTTTGTGTCACCCGTTGCCGGAGTTACGCCCAAGCTTCGAGCAGTACAGGGCGGGCGGGCGCAAGCATCGGACATTTACATCGAAGGCGCCCGTGTTGTGCCCGTTCGTGTTTTGTTTAGACCTTCGATGTAACATGTGACATAGACTCCGCACAAAACACATGTTTCATACCGTAGTTATAAGTAATTTTAGCGTTTAAAGTATTTGAAAGTGGAACGTTGTTTTGTTTTTGCATTTAAAGGGGATGCATCTCTGATATGAAGGCGAGGTTAGCGGTTTGTTGTTGTTTGGTTGTATCTACGATTTTATGAGCAGTTGTGGGTTGTACTTGTATTGAACTTGTAAATGTATTGTAGAAACGTCTTTGGAGTATGGACGGAATGGACAATGATGAGCCTTTCATTTTTCGACTCAACGACAATGGGTCTGGACCGAGCTTACTTGTTAAGGTAATGGATATTGTTTTGACTATTACCGTAGTATTTGGTAGTGCTTTGAAATTGGCATATCGATGTAGTGATTTACTAAATAGAAAATTAGAGCAGGTATATGATCGAATTCGCACAGCTATGTTGATAACGAATGGCGACCTCGTTTCGCGTAGGTACACTTGTATCCCATGATTTACTAAGAAAGAATTATTAAAAATCCTTTCTTAGATAGATAAACAAGCAAGATAGATAGAGATAGAGGGGACGAGAGGAGCTCGAAGTCGCGGTGGTTAACGCACCCGTTACGTTAAGCAACTTTCGCAAAGATCGGTCATTAGATCACCAGAAAATTTACACATTAGAAATAGCTTAGATAAATACAAAGTTATAATTTGGCGGTCTAACCGTCTTTTTTTAAAACCAATCTCTTCCTGGCTATATCCCAGATCGGAGTAGACTTGCAAAGGTACTGAGTTAATTTCGAGGCTTTATAGTCCCAAGATGATGATTGGTGTTGGGATAAATCCCGTTTAGAAAGGTAAGGGAGACGCAACGCGCTGTCGCGAAACGAGAGTCGACAAAATTTTGTCGTGGTGCGCATGCTAGTCTGGTGAAAGGATTCTGGACAGATTCCGACTGGATAGCGACCACCCAGGGCCAGGTATCCACTAATAAAGAGATGGTCAAAGAGGAGAGATGTATCGTTCGTTAATAACCAATAACCAGACAGGAAAACGCCAAAAAAAAAAACCGTTAAAAGGTTCTCCCTCACCACAAGCTTTCGCCTGTAATGTAACATTTCAATACTGCCTTCCTGGCTTGACGAGTAGTCGCCTGTAATATAACAAAAGATTAGTTCCACATTGTATAATTAAGTTGCACACTGCTCTGTTCTCCTCACTCACCAACGTAATGCTGGTATCCATAACAATACTACAGGTTACGCACTGTAATGCTCGGATTGTTGTAACGTTCCATTACAAACGAGCGCTCGTTGTGAAGGAGCACCTTTTTGGGTTATTTTCGCCATACATCCTCTCTGAGTATATCGCCTTTGGTGGACCCCGGTCGCAAAACCTATTATTCCTGCCGCCAAGCACCATATTTGGGGGTACATCGGGCTTTCAAGGCCACCCTGCTAGCTATCACCATCTTACTTCGACCGCCATTACAATCGTGTTAGTTAGTATTATTGTGTTCCGGTAGTTAGAAAAACCATAGCCAGGTCCTCAGTGGTTAAAGGCTCCGGGTGAAGTGGGCTTTCATCTTCGGTCACTTAACATAAGGTGTGATGGAGGCCAAGCGTTTCCCCATTACAGCCTACGCACTGCATGTTTCGGGGTCCTTATCGTTTAAGCTTAGCAAAACATATACTTGTTTTCTCTGACTGAGGGGCTCCTAAGCGTCACGGGGCCCATAGGCACGTGCCTTTTTATTTATTTATTTATTAAAGGCACACAAAACAAGTTACAATCATGTTATATAACAATAATCTGGTACTTAACATTAATCTAGATTATAACTCTAACTGCCGTACTCAGAGACGTCAATTAAGTTTTAATGACAATTAAGTCTCTTGCGTCACTTTCTTATGTATAGTGCTAAATAGAGAAGGAAAGACATTTAATTGTCATTAAACTTAATTGACGTCTCTGAGTGTGGCAGTTAGGATGCGTGCACAAAATGATCCAAATTATCAGCTATGTTAAAAATAACAAAAGAAAACTAAAATTAAAGGATTAGTTGAAGTCTTAGACACACCTATTGAGAGGTTAGCCTTGACAAGCAATTATAGATAGTATGAGTATGCTAGTTTTGTAACATTTACAAATGGACAGTTCACAAGATCATAGATTTTTGCTCTTAGGTTAATCCGGTACTATCCGTTATGGTATAATAATTAAGTAAAATTTTACATTTATATGTCTGGTATATTTGGTATATATTTGGTTGTGAAGGTATGTGCGGAGCGTGGTTGGCGCATGTACCAGGGCTACAGCGGCGGTGAGGAGAGATGGAACCTCTGGTGGAGGACGGGCGCGTTCCCCGCTGGTTGCTACAAGACTCTTGGAGATTGGCAGGTCGGAATATACCTTCAGTCTATTTACCCGGTATCCGCTTATGCAATGATATACGCAAATCACACACACATACACACACACACACACACACCCTCACACACACCCTCACCCTCGCACCCTAACACACTTTAAAATTAAAATACACATAGTTTTAAGAGGAAAGGCTAAAAACCTGCGCTGTGAAAATCTCAGAGAAAGCTGAGCCTTTCCATTTTGCTTATGACCCTGTGTTACTTTTTATGTATTTTTTGTTATAATTGATAAGGTAATAAACTATTTGAAAGAAAGAAAGAAAGAAAGAAAAAACATTTATTGATTCTCACATAATATGATACCAGACACAAAGACATGAAATGCAAGACAAAAAATAACTAACAAATAACAAATAAAAAGAATACAACAGTGTGAGGCGCCAATCAAGACCCTACCTCAGCATATATGTCACTACGGTGTGGGAAAGTCACATCGCAACGGCGCTGGTATTCTGGCAGGGCCTGCGCGAGGTGACGTTTCCATCTTAAACAATTAGACTACATAATAAATAAATAAAATATTTCATTATTCATTCAATTATTTATTCAAAGAGGTTTAAACATAAATGGTAATCATTAAGAAGGTCGATGGTTTGATTTTATGGAGAAGGACGTATTATTGTTAGGCTGGTTCTAAGTCTGCCTAGCTACCACCACCTTAACAGTAATGCTATAGGCGTTGTTGCTTTTCGACAGTAAGAAATAAGAGATGCCAGCTTCTCAGTGGTTGAGGATTCCGAGTGATTACGGGCATCAGAAGCGATGAAAGGCAGGCATTTACTCGACTTTCTTGTTTAAAAAGAATCTAAAAATATCAAGGCTCGGTTACAATTCTTCATCAGTCAGTTTTAGAGTTTCACATTTAATATATTTTGTTTTATTTTTCTTGCAGTTTATGAATCATATTCCGAAAGGCGGCTCTATTTGTCGCAAAGATAGTTTGTCGAGGCACCTTAGGTGCATGAGAAGAGTCTACGGATCAATTTACGAATTTAGGTAAGTGTAATAATAAGATACATATGAGTATAACTATTTAAGTACATAAGAGCAAAATATTAGCTGGGCCACTTGACCACCTACTGGGTGCCTAGTGTAAGTTGTATTTACTATTCGAATTAACTCGAAATTTTGTTAATGTTTTTTTTTAATAGCAGCGCCTCTTTTTGCCAGACGAGGAGAGTTAAAATATTGCCCTAGAAAATTTCGTTTTTACTAACGTTATAGAATGGCAAATGAAACGCGTAGTAGGCACCCAGACATTGTTTGTTGTTGACTAGGCCCATTGCATATGCTAAAAAAACCGGACAAGTGCGAGTCGGTTCCGTACAAAATTATGGGTACATATAATATTATATTATTGTGATTATAGTAACAGTTCATACCTAAATTTGTTAGGTAACCTAATCAAAGCTGTACTTAAATATCAAATTTTATCCAGATCTGTAAGTGGTGACTGAAAAAAAGAATGAATAGTAGCGCATTGTATATCAAAGTTGGAAAAAACATTGTCTGTAATAGTGTTCGTTTTTGTAGTGCTAGTGCTTATTAAGAGTAACATGCCTATAGAAGAAAAATATAATATAATGAAATTGTATATTGTATTTTTCGCTAAAAATCTATGTTGAAATCTCCTACAACAATCAGGTGAGAAATATTACCATTGCGGCTGTTCTCGTATATTAAGAAGGACTAAGTAGGTACGCATAACAGTGCAAACTGTTAGGTACTACATACACCAAAGTTATTAGGTACCCTATAAATATAAAAGAGGGAAATGGCATTTCTTTTTTCGTTCTTCGTCATAAATCAAAAACTATACATCACAAAAATAATAAAAAATCTGTGTAAACTTGCGCAAATGAGGCCCTTTCATACGATACCCCACATGACACGGTTAACTTAACACAACGAATCCACTTGAACACACACAAAAAATTTCATCGAAATCGGTCCAGCCGTTTAGAAGGACTTATTCGTCAACTGGCATGTGTGGAAGTGGCGAGTGCGCGCGAGTTGGCACCTTCCGATTTTACCTACTTTTTTTGTCGTCAACTTGCTCGATCGTGAAAATCTGACGTAGTATGTACAGAAGGAGTTCAATTACAAACACACGCACAGAAGATTTATATATGTAAAGATTTGTATCTAGCATAGCAGTAATACACTTACTTAAATGGAAATGTTTAGTTCTAATTCCAACCAACCAACATCTTGGTTTCATCGTAAACTTTAAAACTTATTGAGTAATTATTGGTGCTATAAATATGTACAGGCTCATTATTTCGCTGTCGTAATAATTGTACACCTGTAATAATTAAAAACTGGCCAAGTGCGAGTTGGACTCGCGCATGAAGGGTTCCGTATCATTATCTATAAAAACGACAAATAAATCATGTCTGTTGTATGGGAGCCCCCTTAAATATTTATTTTATTCTGTTTTTTAGTATTTCTTGTTATAGCCGCAACAGAAATACATCATCTGTAAAAATATCAACTTTTCTAACTATCACGGTTAATGGGATACAGCCTGGTGACAGACGGATAGACAGACAGACGGACGGAGAGCGGAGTATTATTATAGTAATAGGGTTCCGTTTTACCCTTTGGGTACGGAACCCTAATAATTGTTGGGTTTTTGTTGTCAAGATGCAGTAATTATTTAGCTGCACGCAATGTTAGAATTATAGCTTGAAAAATGACATAAATAATAATTAAATATAAATGCTGTATTAAGTATAAATCTATCTCGCAAATCGGTCGCAAAATAAAGATTAGATACAATTTATACAAATTTTAATTTAGTACATATTTGTATAAATAGCAAATACCTATATTTTACAAATAATACCATATCAATTATCAATCTAGCATTTAGCTAAGACGACGTACATCGATATACAAGTACAAATAAAATCATAATTAGATTTCTCACATCATCTTTTTAGGAGGCGACTCCTCCTTACAAAACTTACGCCTGATAATAGTTTCTTATCTATGCTATTAATAAAGGGGTAAGGTTTGTGACTTCGTTTGTTTGTTTGAGGAGGGTCAATCTCTGGAACTACCTACTGGTCCTATTCCAAAAATTCTTTTACAGATAGAATGATACATTCTTTGTGGGTAATACCAATTGGCTATATTTTATTTAGATAACAAAATGACGATTTTTAAATTTACGTAATCAACGCGGACGAAGTCACGGACAAAGTGCTTTTAGCTATCTAATAATAGTGCAGCTAAATAAAAGATGAAACGTCTTTATAAATTGTATCAAACTTCTGTCCGCAAAAGTCGTCGACTTTACATATTCGCCGATGTTGTTATGGCTTTCAAGTCGGACATTCTAAAGATACGTGTATGCCATATACAAATGCAAGTAAAAGCAAATAAATTACGTTACACGAATAGGTACGCTGAGCCAACGGGGTCGCGGCATAACAAACGAACATCGGAATTATTTACGCTGGCTACTTGTAACTGCAACATGTGTGTATGTATGTCATAGTTATATGGCACTGAATCTGTGATATTACGAGTTCCAACGCCACTGAAGAGTTTGTATAGGTCTTAGTCTTCTTACATTCCAGGCACTCATTGACCCGTGACCCTTTAAAAGCATGCGGTAGCTAGAGCCTTAGTTCGCCTCCAAGGTCATAAGAAAGGCATACATATACAATAGGGGGTCTTTCGTCGATTCATACCATGAGTGGTCATACCTTAGCGATTCAAAAAGGTCAGCCGGGATTAACCTGCAGTTCAACTCCAGATCAGCAGTAACATCACAATCCTCTCTAGACTACAAAAACAATATTTTTGCAAATATATTGTTCAGAAATATTGCTTAAAAAAATCACGACCGAGATTTGAACCTGCGCCCGGGTCCTGACGCTAGCTTGACATACCTACCAGGTCACATGAACTATCAGTTAGTTCTTTTTTCACAATTTACATTCCTATTATTTATTTTACGAAGTTTTATGTCTGGACAAATGGACGTAAGGGTTTTTAAAACGTTGTAGATTTTCACTATGCCTGCAATACATACCTAGGTACAGACGCCTACACATTAAATCTTGCACTAAGTTAATGCACAACTAGTACAATAATAACGCTTCAACACTGGAGTAGTTGCTTTGTATTCTGTTTGTATCTACTTATACCACATCACGGTCATTCATCGCTCCGCCCCTTTTACCTCACCATGCGCCTGCGCCGCCGTCAGTGCAAGGCTGGACACGATGTGAATTGCATGTTACTAGTGGTTCCCCGGATTTGGTATATTGTATAGTTAGTTAAGCACATAGGTAGACATAAATACAACTTCACATAATTTAAGGTATTTGTGTAAGTATTTTTATAAGTGGTAGTGTTTTTTTTGTTGTTTGTTTGGTAGTTTTATTGGAACGCGATCCCTATTATCACCGGAGACGAACTACTTGAACTACTTCACAACATTTTAAAGAATGTGTTACTTAATTATTAAATTTGTTGCATGAAAACATAATCAGACTAACTTCCTAAATACACGGATCCACGCGATGCTTTGTGAAAGAAACATCTGTTTGTTTTGAATGTCACATTGTTTACCCAATGCAAAGGCCTCGCCGATTTTTTATTATCTGGAATCCATCACGGCGAGCATAAACAGTTTTACAATTTAAAAACCAATCAAGTGTGAGTGTTCCGTACGGAACCGTTGCGCGGTTGTCAAGTTTGTCAGTATTCTGAAACCTTTGGTCGCACTTCCAGTGCATTAGCCTCTTATAAAATACTAGACTATTCCCCGAACCACCGCGCCCGCGTCGCATCGCGTTCGCCCGAATGCGCTAGTACTTCGGATTCATTTAGCGTTTTTTCTGACCTTTTTGTTAAGTTACCTACTACAAAAATTAAGCTATCAAATGCAAAAATAATTTTACAAATCTGACTAGTAGTTCTAGAGATTTGCGCGTTCCAACAAAAAACAAACTCGTCAGCTTATACTCGTAGATAAAAACAGAGTAACTTCGATCTTTGAAGTTGTCTTTTATTTTGTATCTTTTTCTTTTCTTAGCTTGCCTCTTTTATTAGCTGATGAACTCATGTTATAGAGCACGCACTAAAATCATTACATTTTACACAGAAAAAAAATAACAACAGCACAAAATATACAGAGTATCTTTATGTATCTCGTCTTAATGATTTTACTTAGAGAACAATTAAATAGGAATTTGTTCTCAGCTGTTTTCAGTGTGAGCGTCAGAGGAACCGTTTTTAGAAAGTCAAAGCTTAGTTGCACCTTTTAACCTATGATCCCTTAAGTAGTGATGTGGGATCCCTTAAGTAGTGACACTATGCCTAAACCGCAATATTAAGCAGCCATTTATGGTTCTACAGCTGTGATCAATATTACATTTGATTTAATGGTAACACCCCTCCACAGCCAAAGAAAAAAAGTTGTCCTACGAATAACATTAAGAACTTTCTTTGGCCGAAAAGTGATTACATGACCAAACAAAAACATTTGATCTTAGTCCTACTATAAAGTTACAAAATTGATGGGTTGCTTCACCCCTTTCCTGAACAACCTGTAGATAAATAAATTGTAGTCGGGAATAAATAAATAAATAAATAATTTAAATTCATAACCATTGTAGCATGTAGAAAAACGTCATCTCGCCGTTTCCTTTCCGCGGTACGGTACCCCACAACCGATAAAAAGTGATAAAAGTGTATGGCAAACACGCGACGATCGGGTTCGGGGTTGTAAATTGTAATTTCATCCTAATGGAAATTATTTGCTGCGTTGTGTATCCCTTGTTTTTAAAAGCGTATTAATGCGATTGATTTTGAGGCATTGTTCAATGTTACGCGGCATATTTCAGGAAATGGGGTTCAGTGTTTTTTTTACAATTGTCGCTTTGTTTTACAATTATTTTGACCTATATACAATAAGTAAGTTAGTTATTAGCCTATATACAACAGGTTACATAGACACACACACCTTACTTAAAGTAGTTTCTTAAAAAACGGCTACAGAATCGATTTCCATTTTAATATACTCGTACATGCGTAATATTTTACCAGAAAAATAAAGAATAACTAAAGGTATCTAGGTGGAATTATTTAATTTTAGGTATTGAATTGAATTCTCCTCAATTCAATTCGCCACTGATTTGCCACTCGACCATCGAGGTACACTTAATGTTTTTGTACGTCTTGGGTAGTCCTATAGTTTCGGGTATATTGATCAAATTAAACATAGTACTTTATACCGCTCGGCTCCTTGTGAAAGTGCAATGAATATTTGCATTTATAAACGTTTATTCAAAGTTTAGGGCGGTATGCAAATGTGTATATCCTATTTCATAGCGCCTGCAGTAACTATTCAGTTTTACAAAAACAACGCCCCAAAACTGTGATATTATTTAAAAAAATGTGTTTTTGGTCTAGTGGTTAAGCTACAATTCTCAAAGTCATAGCTACCGTGTTCGATTCCCAGCGGTGGGTTATAGGTAATTGTACTAGGGTTGACTTGCCGTAGCTGCTACCATATAGAGATCGGGCTAAAACTCATCACTAACTGGTCCAATGTCTGATGGTGGGTGCCTGTCATTTTACGGTAGCAATCGGCGCCAACGGGTAAACGTGGCTTATGAAGCAAAAAGGAGTACCATATTTAAAAATATTTCTACCACGAGCAGGATTTGAACCTGCACCCTGCTGACATACCGGGTCAGGTGCTCTCCCAATTGAGCTATCGTGATTTTCCAGCTCGCCGCAGTTATTCAACACTATTTACTTTTTTACTTTGAAAGCCAAAGGCGCCCATTCAATGTCAACAACTACCGTCATTAAAATCTGATCATAATATTTTTACAAATACTAAAGATCAGTGAAGAAGTAGGCAAGCTATTTATAAAATGTTTTTGTTTTGTTTATATAATTTTAACGCAAATTTTGTTGCGAAACAAATTACAAAAACACAAATGTTGAAAAAAAATAATAATTTTTTTGCGTTTATTTTTCCGATCCGATCCGAACCCCCGCCGATCCGATCTGAACCCTTCGGAGAATCTAGTAGGGCACGGGGACACGCACTAGTGCGTGATGCCGTTTTCTCTAGAAAACCTCCGGCGGTGATTCGTTTCACACGGCTTGAACCCTTTAAGTTTCTCGCCGCCCCCAAACAAGCCCAGTGAAGCTGAAAAAAGCTGAAAACGCCGTCTGAGGCAATCAGCAATCTCTCACAAAAAAAAATTACATTGCATTGCATTGCAATGCATTTTGAAAAATCCGCTTAAACAAATTGTCTTCATTTGAAAAAACCGTTGATAAATACTTTTTTTTTACTTTATAACTCCCTTGTAGACTTCTAAAACTTTCTAAAACTGACGTTTTCATCAATGATACTCCTTGTTTACACTGTACTTACCCGTTAATATATATAAAAAAAATAAATGAAGAAAAGTATCAAAGTTAACCTAAAGTTTATCATTGAAAGCGAATAGATCACGAAGTCTTTATGGTGAGACGTATTTATCATATTTTTTTTTCAACATCAATTCTATTCGATGTCACCAAAATTGCACGAACTTGTACAGAAATAGAACAAATAAATTACACAGACGAAACGGTCTTTGATTTATAACTGCTAGAGGGTGTTTGTAATGAGGCCAGGGCGGCCTGAAATAGAATCATCTTGCATTAACGACGAAGAATAGAAATAGGTACAGAATTGGTTACCGACCTAAATAGGAAAAAATATATCTTTCCATTTCCTTCCTTTCCATTTTTTTGAAGATATACTTATCTACAGTTTTCTTCTTAAGCTTGATGTTTAAAATTATCTTCGATATAACGATGGTGGGTTTTGTTACAATCTTTTTTGAATTTTGAATTTTGTTTTTTGCAATAGCTCAACTCGTTCTAACTCCGGATTGAATCTAAGTAGTACGTATTGTTCCGAAAAAATATATCTTCAAAAAAGATTTGAATATAACGTGAAAGAATTAACTGTTATCACTTTTGTGTCACATTTTATTTAACATCTTAAATGAAAAGTGTACTTCTCTGACAGGAAGAGCTTTTTCCAATACCTGATGCTATATAACAGAAAGGCAGAAAAAAAATGCCCTTGCTTATTTTTTTGTCGATTCTTCCCAGTACAAGGTCTTGCGCCTCAGACTTACGAACCGATGGCAAAGTGACATTCATAATCGAGCTAATTTTTGTAGCCGTTATTGAATAAAACTTTTATATGAATTTTGAAAGGAAGAGCAATACACAATGTTTATATCTCTTTCATTAATAAGATAAGTCATATTATATTATTATTTTAGTCATATCTAGTAGCTCACATTGTGATAGCATTACAAATGCCTACTCGTATTCAAAGTCCTATAATGACTGAATAGTCATTGAAAATTATTCAATCTTTCATATTGTACCTAACTACTGTTGTATTTTTTGTATTGTATGATTTGTATCTATCAAAGATGAATAAATAAACTAGTTACATATTGAATACTGTTGTAGTTGTAGGTATTTTTAATATCTATCTCGCCGGTCGCCCTATGGTATTCATAAATCGCTCGCCAACTCTCTGTTCAATTCACATGCGATTACTAACTCAAGCGAGCTACCAACAATTTTGCATTCGTATTCGTATCGACATCGATACATCGGTGCTGTGCTACTACACAATACAATCGACAAATGACAAATTTGTCGAATGTATTATCACAAAATAAGGAGACCCCAGAAAGTGAGTTTAATACGTTTGTCCGTGAGAGGGTCCTATGCACATGAGTAAATATCTCCCAACAGAATCCAAGCCACACATGGCGCGGCCGATGTGCGCGTGACCTCTCACCGACGGGTTCCTGACGTGCCGCCCGCGGGGGTAAATACTGGTTTGCACCGTGTCAGTTGCGGTATGATAGACTGACAGGGCCGCACGTCACGCGCATTAGATGAGATTCAAGAAGTTATTCCAGTGATTTTGTTGACGAATTGGGGATTTTACTATTTCAGTGTTTCAATTTTTATTTAATATAGATTAAGGGAAATTAGCGTTTTTTAATTTTATTGTATTAAAAGTTAGTTTAAAATTATTTAGGGTTAGCCATTTATAAACTAATTTAACTTTAGTGTGTGTCAAATTACACTCAACCTTATTTTATACCTTTTGGAATACACGTTTTATTATAAGGTAAGTAAGAAAAAATAAAATAAGGTAAGCACCCTATCAGAATATGTATCTGTATGTATATTTTGCACGTTGTTCGAGCGCGTATGTCTGTACGCTTACTTTCTGCAGTGTCCGTATTTTGTGGCATTGCCGTGTGCTGCCGCACCGGGCGGGAGTCAATCGGCCCGCGTCATCGGTTATTTGAATGGGACCACGCGTAGCGTGTCGCACGGAACAATTTTGACTGTAGCATACAGAGACGGCGATTGCATGGACATCTTCGAAGTCTGCGGGTTTGTATCGCTCTATCTTAGTATGTTAAAGTTCGGCAAGAAGTTGGAGTGTGGCGTTGGAAAATGAACCTTTAAAATAATAAAAGGATGTTATTATAATATAGGCCACTTACGAGTTTTGTCACTAAAGTGACATGTTAAGTTTCCTGCATCTCATATTAAATGCATATGAAATACAAATGATATATGAAATGCACGACTGATGATGTTTAACAAAAGCTAGGCATTTGTAACAATTTTACCTACAGAAAACTTAGCTGATAGCTTTCACTCTGCAATAAAAAGATTTTTCATTTGAATTTCATAACCCAGCAGTTATAAACAGTTAACAGTATCAAGTGCAAATTTCCTAAACAATCGACGCAGGAAGTGGTGCAGTTAAATGAGGCTTTATTTAATAACTAATGCAAACTTTGACTTGGCAACTTGCAAAGGTCGTATCAGAATCCCAAATGCACCGGCGAAGGTGAAAGTTCAGGGCGAATATAAATAATCAGTTGTATTATTAATGAACTGAAGACTAGAGCAATTACCCGAAGTGGTACCGTTGCTCGCGTGTCCAAACTGAAAAAGAATCAGCGAAGCAGTTTTGTTTTGTAAAATTAGTATTCATGGCTGGAAACTCCGGTATTCAAGGTCGGTGATGACGTTCATAACTGTTCTGTGGGCTGAAGTAATGTTTTGCGACCATCGAATGCGACAAACGCATGAGATTGAGAAGGTTGTGGCTTGAGGCTGTATAGACGCACACCTTAGTCATATTGCATTCACAGCAAGTGGAAGTCAGAGGTTAACACTAGAAAGTTTTTTTCAAGGGTTTTCCCTTGATTGTTCTTTTGATGATTGCTCGATGATTCTTTTGAAATATACTGCCCTCATGATGGAAAGCGACATCATTTAAAATCTAGATCACCTCTTGTCTCTATTTTCCCTGATAATAAGTTAACCTGGAATAAACCATTGAATTGCTTTGGTGGAAAACACACTTATCAGTATATCTTTATATATATATAGGTATAATTCTTTAATACGTCATATATGTCACTGAGCTCCTCCAAAACTGAATGATGATGATTCTGATATTGATGAATTTTTTTTGCGTGTTATAGTGGGTCTCTGGATGGTTTCGATTCACAATAGGACCCGGTAGGTGGCGCTCCCATAGGGGTCCATCAAGGGCCATCATGGGATACGGGTGTTCTCAAGCAAACGAAGTCGCGAGCGGGTTACAAGTATTCGTATATAAAAAGCTATTCTTAATGGTTTATGTCAAATATTTGATTCCATTGTTTAATTTGTTGATGTAACGCGCTTTCTTGGACGCTATTCCGTAAGAGTAATTGTCCAAAATCGGTACGGTTAAATTTTGTCCCTCCCCTTTTTCAATAATAGTACCCGCAGGGTCCATATTGTAAATTTATATGTTATATCGTATTGAAACAAATTGTGTTTGGCAATACATAAAATTGTGTATGTTTAAGAAGTAAGTTATACCTCGAAAAAGTGTCAAGGTAAGCAAACCGTTTTTCACGTGTCGTATCGGAGGCCGTCGTAAAGAGTGTATCCGTAGGCCGTAAGGCTTGCCTTACACTGATACGTCGTAAAAAGCTGCGAGTTCACAACCGATTTCCTCCCAAATGGCCCGCTCTCGTGTTGAGCTATATAGTCTTTGTACAACACGCAATGTTATCGACAGTATTTTTTGGAACATTCTTAAGAAGCCGCCCCTCACTAGCTTTAACATTTTTTGACGTGTCTTCTATTACAGTTTGATTGGTAGTTCGAGCGATGAAAACTCGTATACTTCTTTTTTTCTATTGAGATGGCTAGATTGCGAGGTTTGAAGAAACACTGAAACGTTTACTTTAAAACGCCAAAATAGTTGTAAGATTTTTTATCTCTGTCTGAAATTATTGTTGAGCTTACTAATCTGCAGTTGATCTGCGTTCGAAGTGTAATCGTTTTTTTTATATTAGAAGGAGGCAAACGAGCAGGCGGGTCACCTGATGGGAAGCAATCACCGCCACCCATGGACATCCGCAAAACCAGAGGAATCGCAGATGCGTTGCCGGCCTTTAAGGAAAGAATAGGCTCGTTTCTTGAAGATCTCTAAGTCGTAATGGTCCGGAAATACCGCCGCCGAGAGCTGGTTCCACAGCACTGTAGTCGTGGTAAAAAATTACATGAAAACGCACAGTAGTAGACCGCCATCCATCAAGATAGTGAGGATGGAAAAACAGATCGTCCAGGAAAAGTTTTTGTTTTTTTTTATCCACGCTAGGGTGATGAAAGCACTGTGAGGGCGTCCATCCGCTGCGTCAGCGCGTGCGCGGCGTCATCATCATCATCAGCCTACACTAGTCCACTGCTGGAGATGCTAACGTGCGTGGCGTGCTTCATATAAATGAAGAGCAGCGCTGCATGCTGATCGCCCTGAGCACGCTCGTCCACACACACATGACAGCTTCAAAACCATATTTGCCCTCTTAACGCAGCGGACGCCCTAAGCCGTTAGAGTCTGATATTCTCGACAACGTGTATCTATACCAAGCGATTGACAATGTCCTGCGGGATGATGAATGCGCTAAATCAATCGCTAGGACACACGTCAACAACCATCTCATCAACGCCAGATAAGAACAAAAACGCATTCACGACTTTCTGTCTGATCCGGTAGTAAGACTAGTATCACACCTCGTACTCATTCATAAGACCGGTACCTTGCTGGTGGGCTACATGATTTCGGGATCTACAAGAAGAAAGCGGATAAACTGGCACTACCTACGCAACTTTCGTATTCGCATCGCTAGAAATAGGTTTATGGTGAATTCTGAATTTCAGATACGATTAGATATTGAAGTAACGTATGATCGGTTTGCGTGACCGTGCGTTATCAATCAACAACTTGACTGGCGTGGCACATATTTCTAGAAAGTCTTCGTTCACTAAATATTTGAGAAAAAAACCAACTTAATTATTTGTGGGCTAACTATGCTTTCAATATTACAATTATATTTGAAAATAACTGCATTTATTTAGATAATCAGCCCTTAAGCAAGCCAAAACAACGATATATTCGTCGCTAGAAATACATGGAGAGGGAGGTTAAATAAAGAGATAGGAAATTTGGTTCTAAGTAAGAAAACATGTCGTCTAGTTTAAGGTACTATACTCGCGTTTATTTTACACATTAGTTTTAATTAATGTTTGTAATCAATTTAGTTAAATTTAATTTTTCTGTTACGCAACTAATATAAAAATCATTTTATATTAACATCAGTTTAAGGTTAATTTTATTTTGACACAATCTAAGTAACCTGACCTTACTGTTTATCAACAAGAAATTTTACATCCAATTTTTGACACAAAATAGAAGATGTAAAAATGTAAAAAAAAATTCTTGCAACGAAGCAGGACAATAATTTATAAAAAAATATTATGTAGGGTAATGGCAACCGTGTTGACACTTTAGGTCCAGGGATCGACAAAAAATTTGGCAAGTCGTTCCTCTGTAAGACCATACCCCTTTGGAGTTCTTTGCCGGCGCATGTGTTTCCCAGTTTCTATAGTCCCGGGTCTTTCAAGCGGGGCGTGAAACGGCATTTATGCAGGCCGTCATGAATGGGTGCGCTTGTTACCGCTTGTTCCACGGTGAGGAGTGCTCTCATTATCTTGAACTGCATAGGCTGCTTACCATCAGGCAGGATGTGGTCACTATGACGAGTCCATATAAAAAATAAAAAAAATCGAGCGAGCCTTACAGTAGTCGCATATGATGTGTAACATTTGACCACACCTTAGTAATAAGCAATTTTATCATATATTCTGAAAAAATGGGTCATATATTACTTAATTTTATAACTATAAAATAAATGCAGTAAATACTCATTAGAAGACATTTGACATATCAAAATTGCGCGCTTCCCCGATTTCCTGTCACACTGTTACACCTACTTCCGTCACATTTCACGAAATCACTCCCAAAAATTGTATATATCGAAAGCGAGCGGAAAGATGTTACACATTAAAAAAAAGAGTTTTTGTCGTTAAAAAGTAACATAAATTTTCATCGAAATGTAACGGGATAACAGCAAAGACCAAGCAAGTGACCTGTATTTATATGTTGCTAAAGACTAAAATCAGTTGATGACCCCTATTTTAATGATTAAAAGACAAAAAGTCGATCACTGGTTTCTGTCGAATACTGATGCCTACTTACAATGTTATGAACACCTTTTAATTGTTTCTTTAACTTTTTGAAACGTTTCCACCTTGGACATTTTCAGTCCGCCATGCTACCACCTGCCTCTGGAGTATGCGAAGCTGGTGTCGGAATGCTCGAGACTGCGCCGCGCAGAAGACGGAGACTCTGATGTCATCTGGATACACAAGCCCGTCGCCCAGAGCCAGGGGAGAGGGATATTCCTGTTTCGGGTAAGTTGAGTACAGCTCATACTGCAAGAAAATACAAGGACAGAGATGACCAGATCGTAGAAAGGTAAGTCCAATGGCTATAGAACCGCGCCGAGTGGTACAATCTGAGTATATACTTCAGAGCTTTTCTGAGCCGCAACATCACGAGCCCAGGTGGCCATAGTAGATATATGACCTCCGATAGAAGATGGCACATGAAGAAAAAGAAGTTGAGTAGAATAAATAAAAAACAATTCTTTTTTATTTATTCTACTCAACTTCTTGTGGCAATCCACATGTATGTCAGAGCATTGCTTGAGAACGGCTCGACCGATTTGAATAATTTATTTCTTGTTGTGTTTAAAAAAAAAATTCTACGGAAATCGGGTGTCTACTTAAGCATACGGTTCTGATTCTAATGTTAAACTGCCGCTAAACTGTTTAGTCAAAATACGAAACGTGTGTTGGTGTGTACAAAAATAATACTAACGTCCCTATTGGATTTGTTATGACTTATAAATTTTCACGCTTCTAGAAATGTTCTCTACAAGCCTTGTCTGTCTGCCCTGTCTTTGATGGACTCACGCTCGTTCATAAAATCTGTGTTGCTGACTTATTCCATTTATGGTTTCCAGAGTATTTGCGAGATGCGCTGCGGCACTTCCGCAGTGGTTCAGCGGTACATAGAGCGGCCTCTACTGATCGCCGGGTACAAGTTCGACCTCCGGTTGTATGTCTGCGTGCCGGGGTACCGGCCGCTCACAGCTTACATGTACGCGGAAGGACTTGCTAGATTTGGTAAGTTTTTATAGCATTATGTGTTTTTGTGGTAGGGCTTTTCACCGCCTCTTGGACTAATGGGTTTACGAGCTGTCTCAGGCCCTGAGGTCTTGGGTTTAACTCCCAGTGGGGATTACATATTAGTGTACTTGGTTTGGTTGATGGGCTTGGTTTAAATCTAGGCGTTCGTCATCGTAACTAAATCTGTCGTTATAACATCAATTTGATCAGTAGCAATGTTGTGTTCCGACAATCAGATATGAGACAGCCGGTTACTTAAAAAAATACTTATATAGGGTCCCAGCTGAAGGCCATGGCACTCTACGCTTTTGAGTCCAAAGCTTTTCAGCAGCTGAGATGCTATGATGTAGACAAGAAAAATTTGCTGGATTTTTCAAATAAAACCTGGGATACTGTATCCCAGGATTTGTCGATTTGTTAAGTCGCAGGCGGTAGACTTAACAAATTAAGCGTTTACTAATCTTTATCGTCATTGCCAAAAAGCTACAAGCAAACAAGAAACACATTGAACATAATATACTGTAAAATTCGATATCCAATAAGTTAATTTTTATCAACTGTTTTCCAGGTACTGATAAGTATACGGTGACAGATATCCACAACCCTTACAGACATCTGACCAATTCATCACTTAATAAGTCGGGACCTCGTTTTGCCGAGTGCAAGGACAGGATTGGAAGCGGTAAGGCACCATCGGCGAATGGAAAGGAGAGAAAATCTGTAGACAATATACCTATGCCAAGCAGATGACTTTGCTTTATTTAAAGGAGCAATGAGTTTCCTCCTACTATTTTTATAACTTTATCATCATCATCATTACCACCATCAGCCTATAAAGAATTTTCTTTGGGGACTTTTCACATGAAAAATAGGATTTTGGGAGATCGGGCTATCTATAACCCTATTGGTATACCAAGGATTAACGACTGCCATCTCAGAATCATAGAGTCTCAGAATCTTAGAATCACAGAATAATATTCAAATTTATTTGTTTACCCTTATAATTATATTATCCTATTTATTTCATCTGGTATAAACTATCTACATCATTTCCAGGTTGCAAGTGGACTTTGAAGCAGGTCCGTCGAGCCCTCGTCGGCAGATGGGGTGCGGCCGAGTGGCTCGTGTGGCAGCGGATCAGGGCGCTGGTGACCCTCACACTGCTGGCCCAGGCCGCGGGCACCCCGCCCGCTAGGAACTGCTTCGAGTTTTACGGCTTCGATGTCCTGCTCGATGATTCTTTAAAGCCTTGGCTTATTGAGGTGTGTAGTCATATAGCTTTTGTGGTAGCAAATTCCTAGTTTTTGGGTGACGTAACCCTCAAACTACAGGCAACCATTTTAATTAGTAGCTCGTAAGATAGCAGATGAGAGCGCTAGTAACCCTCACACTGCTGGCCCAGACCGCCACCAGTTTTGCACTTTGACATTTTCCTAATTAATACATAATGTATGCGTGGTATAAAAATGTACGATACAACAATATTTAAATACTTTAATTTCAGGTGAACCTATCGCCAGCATTGGGTGCTAACTGTGAGGCTGACGTCACAGTGAAGCAACCGATGCTCCATGACCTGTTTGATTTGCTCGGCCTGCCCATGAGGCACACTGGCCTCGCTCTTCTGCGAGGACCTTCTCAGATACACAAGTAAGACACCACTTAGACCAAATTAATATATTCTGCAGCATTTTTTGGGAAAATAAAAGCTACTCTAATATTGTTAGTTTTGTCAAAATGTCTAATAGTAACAGCCAGTGGTGTATATTACACAGATTTTTGTCTACTAGGATGATGAATCCTAACCCTAATTCACATAGTCAATGTAAAAAAGAACATGTTTTCCGGCTGAACGTGAGAAGTCGTGGTTCAGCCATTCCTCATAACTCCGTTCGACTGCTGACTTGGACCCGTTCTTGACACATGCGTATAAAGGCCCCCCCCCCCATTCACGGGCACTCGGGGTGATGGAGTGAAACAATGGAGTGCAGTGCCCTTGAATTTATTGGCTAATACGATTTAAGTTGGAGTGATGGAGTAGAGTACCCGTCAACGGGGGTCATAAGAATTTGTCTTTGACTTCCAGTTACAACTCCGAGGATGAAGGTGGTATGCCGCGCGCGCCTCCCCCTCGCGCGGCCACTGCGGGTGCTCGCCGCGGTACGCGCTGGCGTCGCCGCCGCCTGCTGCCCGTGCACTGCGTTACTTTGTTGCCGCCGGTGCCTGACTATACGGTAAGTGTAACCAGCTCAGCTCACGTATTCCCTTCCTAAAACAACAAAAACTTGCAACTGAATTAGGGATTCCAAAATTTCCAAATATCTTTATAAGTATTTTTAAAATACAGTGAAAAAATTATATGCCTACCCGACCCAGCCTGGAATCATAGCATAGCCATCGGTTGCAATAACCGTTGAATAGATGACGCTCTGCCGCTAAAAAGCAGTCAAAAATAAAAAAAAAAACAGTGAAACAAATTTAGTGCTCACGTACGTCAGCCTATTCTGGTGCAGCCCGGATTGCGGAAGACCCAGGTTCGATTCCTGATTCGATTTTATAAATATTTAATTCAGCTTCAGTGCACTTATTAGCACTTAAATAAAATAAAAGCAAAATTTATCTTTATTTGTGCTTTTGTAAATTATTTAGTATTGTCAATCATTGCCGTCGTTACCATATAGGACACGCTATCACTAGTCGATTATAGTCGACTGAGAGCGCAAGTTGCGAATCGGCAACTTGAGGACGGCTAGTGCTCCTGCTCCTTTAAATATATTTGCATCTGGACTTTTTATCTGCTAAACTGGAACTTCCGCTATGTTAAACGCCTTTAACTTATTTAACTGGCCTGATTTAGACAGATTTTCCATAGTTTTAATGTCAAAATCAGGCTACCGATACACTGTTGAGACGTTATTGAATTTGAAAGTCAAAACCAAGTCTCAATTCTTGAGATTCTAATGGTAAGTGACTTAGATTAAGATGGTAGAAATGTGATACCAAAGCAAGTGTTTGAATACTGTTTATTTTTATTATCGTAATTTTTTATTTCAACTACACATAGTTAAATGAGCAGACCATGGTAGTCGTCCTGCCACGTTGAATAACCATTCTTAAATAAACATTTATTATCTTAACAGTCAAATAATGATGTTTCAGGATATGAGTGAGAAGAACAAAGAAATGGAAGGCAATAGCGGGTCATCTTGCAAAACACCATCAGAATCGACTGTCGACAACTCTGATGTTCAGGTATATTACATTGAGTCTTTGGTTGTTAGCAATAACTTCTATGTTATACCTTATCGTATAAACTATGTATATAACTGGCAGTGGCGTATTTTAAGATTCTGCGCCTGCGCCTGTAAGCGGTTTGCCGCCCCATAAATTAATGGAAGAGAGCAAAATCTTTTAATTATAAAATAAATCCAGCAGTATGTTGCTGTGGGCTGAGAATAATGTAAATGAATGGAAAACTAAAAAGGTCATACAAAGAAATAAACACCTGTACGAGTTTATGTATCGTTGGTCGTACATATAAAATTAGTATGCAATATTGTATCTGTTAGGTAATCAAACGGAATCGCCACGTTTTGCTAGCGTGTGCAATTTGTAACATTCGATTTATGCAATTAATAAATTAGTGACTAATCTACACTCAAACTGAACGGTTGGTCTTATTAAATAATAAATATTTTCTTCTATCGAGATTTTTCTTTTTTAGTCCCCGCACTATGCCAGTGATATTCGTAGATGTGCTTCGTGGAATAGAAAATTAATAATTTTAAAATTTTATTTGAAGCACACCCATGGGTGTGCTTCGTGGAATACTTTAGGTGTGCTTCGTCTGGGTGTGCTTCGTCTGGGTGTGCTTCGTTTGGGTGTGCTTCGTGGAATACCTCAACGAACGGTTTTATTTATCATTCCCGTTCTGCCTTATCAATTTATTATCAGTTATCAATATCAATAATCTTTTTAGTGTAAGGCGAAATAAACCCTTACATTTTGGTCCTTCGAGCCGGATCAAAATGTAAAGGTAAATTGAAAAGGCAGAACGGGAATAATAAATAAAACCGTTCAGTTAGAGTGTATATTAGACACTAATTTATTAATTGCATAAATCGAATGATACAAATTGCACACGCTAGCAAAACGTGGCGATTCCGTTTGATTACCTAATAGATACAATATTGCATACTAATTTTATATGTACGACCAACGACACATAAACTCGTACACACCATTTATTTATGTAATTTTTTTTGTTCGATGGACAGATTGGTTAACAAATTCTTCAATGACACTGTCGTAATGAACGGATTTTGTCAAGTCAGCTTCTATTTTAAGAATAACTAAACTGCTTAGACGTTCTTTGCTTAAACGGGAACGTAGATATTTTTTTTTTCTGTTAAGTACGGAAAACGAACGTTCTGCACTGTAATTTGTCACCGCAGTGTACAGATGTATGCGTAATGCTATTTCAGTATATGGAAATGCTTCCTTCAAATCCTTTTCTTTGATAAATAAGTTAAGTTGCCTAATTTCATGAGACGTCAAGAATAGTTTTAAAAGAAACACAATCTTGTAGATCATCCGCCAGATCAATCGGGTATACTTTTTGGAGTTTTATGGCATTCACTCTAACTTCTGCTTCAGACATTATATCCAATTTGCATAAAAATGCAAAATTTGCGGTTAAGGCGTCATACGAAGTTTTGCGCTTCCTTAACTCGCCCAACAATTGATCGCATATTGGGAAGAAGGTATTAACCCTGAAATGCATACTTATCTTTTTTTTTTAATATTATTTACTGTAGTTTGACTTGGTTTTTCTTAACCAATTTTTTTTTAGAGTACTGTAGTGGTACTGTATGACATTGTGGAAATTGAAACTTTTACCTGATGTAAATTTGTTAACTTAGTTTTTTTTTTATTTTGTGATATTTTTTTTATTTACATGTTGTGGTTGTCTTCTATAATTTTGTGTTTATTTGTAATGGAAAGTGTCCTGCTATGATAGGGCATTTTCCAATATTTTTGACGCTGTAAGGGAGAAAAGAGCTGGACACTTGCTGAGTTTCTTGCCGGTTCTTCTCAGTACAAGATCTCCCGCCCAGAGTAGACTTACGAACCGATGGCATAGTGACATTCACAAGAGCTACTTGTAGCCTAAACTGAATAAATGATTTTGAATTTTGAATTTTAATGGTCACGTCCTTCTAACAACACTTCTCCCTCGCGACACCCATCGTCTCGTTTCTTTCTCTTAATAACTATCTTGTGACTGTTTCTGTATTCTTCTGAGGATTTACTTTTACCAGCCTCTTCAAAAGTATCAAAAGATTTCCGTTGATTTTCCACAAAAGTAATGAGTGACTTGTAAAGCCTGGCATACCTTGTAGAATTTTGGAAACTATATTAAAGTGTTTTAATACAGTTCCCCTTAATTCCGATAATATTTTCTAGTGAATTTAATTGCGTCAATAGCCCTGCAGCTTAATTTTTAACCAAAGCTTTTTGGTGGGCAGAGTCACTTATTATAGCTTCAATAGCCGCTATTATTTGGCTCCAATCTGTATTAAGGCTGGTACAAGCATCGTCCCTCGCTGACCATCGCGTTTGTAACAAACTTTTCAAAGTTACATTTTCAAGTTTAGTCAAAAATTATTGCAGTAGTTTTGTACGCTCCGTTAATGCTGTAAAAAAAAGAATAGATTGTGAAGCACGAGTTGCGTGCATTTATTACTTATTTCTTTATTTCTGTGGTTTATGGACCCAATTGCTTTTGCACAATTCTGCACAGATCACGTATGCAGAAAATACAAGTCATGATGGCGGCATAAATTCTATGCAATGACGTCTGTCAATTGTTAGTTCCATTCACAGACGTTGTGGCGCTTTACCAACTTTCATATCTCTTTTACGCCGAACCAGTTTAATGACATGGATTCGTTCGTTACCTGTTCTATTTGCCATTCGAAAAATGAGAATTTTTATTGTATGACATTGAAGCAGCGCAGCGCATCCTGGTGACAAAGAGGACAATTAAAACATTTCACCATATTCACGCTAGGTCAACAGAGGTGCTTAAGTTTATTTAATTTCCTCCCAGTCGACATCCAGCGAGGCCGCGCCACCAGAGCTAGAGGAGACCTGCCGCAGTGGGCTGACGACCGCCACCACCCGGCGCAAGATCATGAGCGCTTGTTCGTGGGGCAACGGCGTGCGCTGGGACCGCGCCGCGGGCCGCGTCGGCCACTGGGTCAGGATCTACCCGCACGTCCTGCCGGCTGACGACCAGGTAGCTTTTATTCCTGTATAGGAAGCATTTGGCCTTCATCTCAGCCAATGATAATTAATGACAAGGACAAGAAGATAGAAGCGCACTTCACCCGGAATTCTGGCAGCTCGTGTTGTCGGCCGATAACCAGGTAGCTTTTATTCCTCTATAGGAAGCATTTGGCCTTCATGTCAGCCAATGATAATTGATGACAAGGACAAGAAGATAGAAGCGTACTGCACCCGGAATTCTGGCAGCTCGTGCTGCCGGCCGATAACCAGGTAGCTTTTTTAGTTTTATTTTGTTCCTCTTTAGAAACGTCTAGCGCTTCTTCCTACGTTATCTTAAGTAATGACCTGGAAATCTCAAGTTCTGGAGCTAGAGGAGACGTGCCGCAGCGGGCTGATGACTGCCACCACCCAGCGCAAGATCATGAGTGCGTGCTCGTGGGGCAACGGCGTGCGCTGGGACCGCGCCTCGGGCCGCATGGGCCACTTGGTCAGGATTTACCCGCAAGTGCCGATGACCAGGTAGGTTTTATTCCTCTATAGGAAGAATTTGGCCGTTACCTCACCTAATGTCAAGTTGATGAGATGAAGTTGAAGGTGAGAAAGACAAGCAGATGGAAGGGTACTTCACTCGGAATCCTCAACTATTGAACTAGCTGCGTTGGGATCTACACGCACGTGCTGCTGGCCGATCACCAGGTAGCGTTTAGTTGCTTTTGTTCCTCTATTAAAAGCTTCTGGGATGATGGAGTGCACTCCAAATTAATGGATTTTGGAATGTTTGGAAATCTAATGCTCGGAGCGATGCACCCACTCAATACAAGTAGTTATTTGATTAACCTGTCGTCTGCTGCGAATACAGACATAATAGAATTTTAATTGTTTGTAGGACGGATCTGGCACTGAGCAGACGAAAGGTAAAATTTGTAGCGGTTTAATGGGGCCATAAGGCTCAGAGCGATGCCACGCAGTTCAAATAGTTGTATGATTAATTAATTAATTAATTGTTAATGATAAATAAAGATTAATGAATTAATTTGGAGCAATGGAGTAAAGCGATGGATTAGAGTGCCCCTCGGGCAATTTACTCCAATGGGGAGTTAAATAGTCTACCTGGTTAGAAAATAAATAAAATACTAGAAAAAAGAGCATACATATAGCATTGTAAATGCAAAATTCTAAATAATAAAAAATGGCTACCTAGTGTTTAGCTACTTGGCTGCTGACTATACAGGTTGTGGTTTTGAACAGTCGCCATATTGTACACAAGTGTAGAACAAATACTGATAATTTAAATAAAAATATTAAAAAAAAAATATTACCTATTGGTTGGTGTCCTATATCTTTCGTAACATCTCACGTTTCTATTCGAAATTCACATGTACTACTCCGAGGTCAACGACCGTTAACTTAAACAAACATTGCTGTCGTGGCTATTTAACGCTACTACATCCTAGAAAATAGGTACCTACGTTATTTAGTCTAGGTATGAATGTTACTTAGCCACTTCCTATTAAAAGTTTCTTGGTTCGATTCCCAGTTACTCGACAGAATTACTCGATTCAGAAAAAAATAAACTACGTACCTATGCTATTAGTATGTAGGTATGGAAATGAAATGAAATGAAAATGTGCTTAAGCTAAACTTTGACTTACCTATGTTACTCGTAACAAGTGTTCAAAATGTGCCCCATTACGAGCGATACACAAAGCAGCACGACGCCGAGAATTTTCTTTTAATTGGTTGAGAACGTAAATGTTTTCTCTCACCGTTTCAAAAGCGGACACCACTCGCGTACGCAATTGCACTACACTTGTAACCTCCTCAGAATACACTAGCCTTTTTACATCACCCCACAAATAAAAATCTAGCGGTGTTAGGTCCGGGGAGCGAGGAGGCCAAGACACTGGACCGCCACGTCCCACCCACTGCGATCCAAATGTATCGTTTAGGTAGCTGCGCACTACTTGTCCATAATGTGGTGGAGCACCATCCTGCTGGTAGAAGAGGTCTCTGTGGAATGCCAGTGGAATGTCCATCAACAGCTCATCTACAACGTGGTGCAGCAGATCTAGGTAGGTAAGGCTGTTGAGATGACCTTCAATGAAATAAGGCCCCAGTAAATAAGGGCCAATAATACCAGCCCAAACATTTAGGCTGAAACGTCTTTGGAAGGAGTCTTTTTTTGTGACATGAGGGTTCTGTTCTCTGTGTGCCCACCAATGCTCATATGCACGTTGTAGACGCCGACCCTTGTGAACTGCGCCTCGTCAGTCCACAGAATATTAACGTGCTGATGTTCGAGGAGCCACGTACAAAACTCGACTCGGCTGGACTGGTCAGTGGGAAGCAAATCCTGAACTCGTCGAAAATGGAATGGGTGCTGCTGGTTCTTCTTCAACAAGCGCCAAACGATGGTGTGATCAAGGCCAAAGTGCCGCCCAGCATCACGTGTACTGGCGCGTGGCTCGTCGTCGAAGAACTGCAAGATCTGCTCCTGTAAGTCGACGGGCAGGCCCACGTTGCCTCGACCACTGGCGTGCGCTGGGATACTGAACTGCCCGTAATCCAGTAGGCGTTGTGTAGCAGCCAGCATCGTCGTTCGGGACGGCGTTGGTCGGTCTGGCCACCTCTCCGCGAACATCTGCACTGCACCCCTCAAGCTGTTACCGGCGAGGGCATACATCCGCACCATTTCAACGTAGTCGTGATTAGAATAACGCGACATCGTACCTACGTTTGAAAACGGCCCGGATTTTTTTTGTCAAACGTGTGCGCGCGCTCGCGGTTAGCGGGAGACTGAGCGAGCGGCGACCGTTGAATTGTCGTCGGTTCCCGCTTTGAGCGGGTGGCGGCTAGCCGACAAAAGCCGGCGCAAGCGGCGGCATTTGTAGGCATTTGTTTTGCGCACCTAGCGCAGAGCCAAAGTAGTAGCACAGCGTAGTATATTCAAAAGAATGACATGCAACAGAAACAAAATCTTTTTCGTATTTTCTTTTTACGTATTTTTTTTAATGGATTTATTATCAGTTACATTAACATAATCGCCTCCTTAAATTTGGCAACTGTTCAAAACCACAACCTGTATGTAAGGCATTTTATTTCGATATTTCACGTAATATCTTCGCTACTAAAGGGGAATCCTTTGAACCCTTATTGAAACCACCTTCCAACTTGGGTCATGTTCAGTTCTTGCAGCGGTTACTCAGTATTCACTCTCCAGATGCCAGTGGAGGACATCCGGGACAGCGTAGCCCAAGTGTCAAAGTTCCTCCGCGCGGCGCGGGAGGTGTACCGCGAGGGGGGCAGAGATGCGCGCGCGCCCCGCGACGCAGCCCGCGACGTCGCCTTCGAGGCTGCGCTGAAGAAGAAGCTGGACTGCGGCAGCCAGTTCCAAGTGTGGTTACCGCCTTTCTAATGTGTTCATAGGTATAAGCGCAGCCAATACAATGCTTGCTCAAGTTTATTGATGTTTTATTTTAAAGTTCCTTATGTAAAAGACCAAGAGGGGGATAAAGATGCGCGCGCACCGCCAATAAAGCTGCGCTGAAGAAGCTGGACTGCGGCAGCCAGTTCCAAATATGTTTACCGCCTTTCTAATGTGTTCATAGGTACGCGCAGCCAAAACAATGCTTGCTCAAGTTTGTTGTTGTTTTATTTTAGTTCTTTATTGAAAGACAAAGAGGGGGATAAAGATGCGCGCGCGCCGCCATTAAGGCTGCGCTGAAGGAGAAGCTGGACTGCGGCAGCCAGTTCCAAGTGTGGTTACCGCCTTTCTAATGTGTTCATAGGTGCAGCCAATACAATGCTTGGTCAAGTTTGGTGTTGTTTTATTTTAAAGTTCCTAATTTAAAGACAAAAGGGAGGGAGGGAGATGCACACACGCCGCCTTTGAGGCTGAGCTAAAAAAGAAGCTGGACTTCAATATCAATGGAGAACAAGAAAACAAAGAATAAAAAAATTAAGAAAGAATAATAAAGAATATAAAAAAAATAGATTTCATATATTATTTAGTATTGAGCAGCTCCGCTCCGGTAGAACAAAGTCAGTGTAACCACTTAGCACTAAACACATGATTTTTATCAGAAAACGCCGCGCTTTTTTTTTAAATGATCACCTTATGTTGTGTTGTGATTAGGATACATTTCTAATCTGTTGGTTTGGAGGGACGCTTTGAAGCATCGACCTTTACTAAAAAAATCCTTGTTTGGATTCAGTCACGATAGCCGAACTGATAGAACGCCTGAACAGGATAATGTCCAAAAGTGCGAATACTTTTTCAATTGCGATTGTAACCACTGATAGATTATCTTG
The DNA here is from genome assembly GCA_949315975.1 of Eudonia truncicolella. Classification (NCBI taxonomy): domain Eukaryota; kingdom Metazoa; phylum Arthropoda; class Insecta; order Lepidoptera; family Crambidae; genus Eudonia; species Eudonia truncicolella. Next base: position 14,065,885 of record OX438830.1, on the reverse strand, counting down.
CCCAAATAAACTTTATCCGGAAACTACAAATTATTGAGAAAAAGCTAAACTTGAGTTGGGAATTAAGCAGTCAAAAAAACCACTAATTATCTAAGACATATATAATGAGCTTCATAATCGCCGCTTAAAATTTACAAAGCCTATAATTTAAAAGCTCAATGAAATCATCCATTTTCAAAGCAGATAGCAATTATAGAACTACCGCTATAAATTTTAAATGGGAATGTTACAGGGTGTTGTAAAAAATATTTTACTTTTTACAGTAAATAATAATTACATGTTATACTTATTACTGTCTCACTGCTGGACAAAGGCCTCCATCATTGAAATCAAGTCATCACTACAATTGATGGGTAAAAGCTTAATCACCACGCTTGCCAAATTCGGATTGATAATCACAAACCCGGGCTATGCATCAAAAAATCCGAAACACACTTTGCCCGACCTGGGAATTGAACTCGGTGCCTTCGGGTATCGCGCTGAGCGCTTTGCCACTCCGACATCGCGGCGTCTATTAGTAGTTATTTATTTCTTTTATTTAAGTTTATAACAGTCCTGTTAACCTAGAACTAGAACCTAGAAAGCTAATGCTAGGTTTCTGGCCGCCCTGAAAAGGCCATATAAGGAAATCGGCAAACTCTCTCAAAAAAAAAGAAAAATTGAGCCTCGTTCTATGCTTCGTTCAATTCCTTCAGTTCAACTAGAAACACAGCAATGCTGCATTATGGTAAGCGGCAGAAATAGGTAGGTTACCATCTAGTCAGATTCTATATAGGCAGAAAGTACATTACAAGTTTTAACCGAATCTCTGATTGCGTGACAATTCGTCAAAACAGCATAACTATAAGTTGACTCTAACTAATAAAGATATGGTTTTCAAGCACCCTGGATACTTCAATGGCGACGTAAGTAATGCTTATAAATTGGACTTTATAAGAACATCACGTATCAGTTACATTGCGCTCACAGCTTATCATGATTGACAATGAAGAAAAAATTGAGGCGTTTGACGCTCACAAAAATGTCTATAAAGTCATGCTCTGGACTGGGTTCTACAAACTTCATTCACCTAATCGTTATTATGAACAGTTGCATACAATATATAGGGCTGGTGTTATAGTTTTCATCGGCGTATATAACGTGCAGCATATCATTTATACATATAACGTAAGTTGATTCGTATTATTATCCAAGTAAGTAACTAAATAACTTATATGCTGTCCTACTGCTGGGCAAATGCCTCTAACATTAAAAAAAAATAAGTACATAAAAAATTACAAAAACACAATGTTGAAAAAATTTCCACGAGCAGGATTTGAACCTGATCAGATGTTAATGACGGTAGTTGTTGACATTGAATCGGCGCCTTTGGCTTTCAAAGTAAAAAGTAAATAGTGTTGAATAATTTCGGCGGGCTGGTTAGAACCACGATAGCTCAATTGGAAGAGCACCTGACCCGGTATGTCAGAAGGGTGCAGGTTCAAATCCTGCTCGTGGAAATTTTTTCAACATTTTGTTTTTGTAATTTGTATCGCAACAAAATTTGCGTTAAAATTATATAAACAAAGAAAAAACATTTTACATAAAAAAATGTTTGCAGAGCATTTTTCATGGTCAAAATATGCAATTGGAAGGGATTATTGAAGAGATATCACATATTAATTTGTTTGGAAAACTAATAGCTCTCACTATAAACTCTTCAAAGCTTGATGCGCTTCACGACGTGATAAAGAGTAAGTACGAGTAACAAGACAATTATACATTGGAAAGCAACAGATTTTTTTTTAAAATAGTATAGTTTTAGTATTTATCTCTATACATACTAAAACTGTATTATTGTTAATTTAGTGCTAACCTGATTATATAAAAGTGATGGCAATGAAGTATATTATATTTAATAACAAGATTTGTATAGGCCCATCTACATGCAGGTATAAAAAACCAAAAGTAGCCATAAAAGCATGGCACTTGTGAAGGTTGACCTATTCCTTTCTAATACCACAAACTAATACCAATGGTATTTGTTTATTATCGTTATTATTTTTTTATTCCTAGCGAATCCCAAAACAAATCAAATGGTAATGAGATATAGTCAGTAATAAAAATGCTTTTAAATGTGTTTTAAAGTAATATTCATTTAATCAAAATCAGTCTTATATTATCAATATTATCAAATCAGTGTGCAACAATTTTTTTGTTATGTGTCATGTGCTGTCGGTTTTCCAAATAAATAAATAAATAATATTAAATTATTAGAAAGCAAAATAAATTGTTTCTGTGACTGTACCAGAAGTTATATTTTGGTATTCGTTGGGAATAGATTTGGTACTTCATTTAAATATTTAAAATAAACAAAGTCAATAAACAAATACCATTGGTATTAGTTTTTGGTATTAGAAAGGAATAGGTCTGAAGGTTGGTTTACAGACCTATAAATTCTAAAATGGACTATTGGAGTTGAGGATACTAACTATTAAATAGTTCAAAGTAGTAAGTTAAAATAATAATTCTTTTCCTATATAGGTCCAGTATTCGCTGCTGAAACTAAAAAGGACAACGAATTTTTAAAGAAAAATAAAGCTGCTGTATCTAAGCTGTTCTCGCTGACATATATTTGGGTGACCTTCTCCTTCATCGCGTGGTCTCTGAACATGGTGTTCAAGAGGATAGAGGATCCGGCGAACGTGGTGCCGTCATACTTTCCATTCAGAACTGATACTGTGGGCCGGTAACGTACAGACGCCTCAATACATTCTCAACCACATACTAAATAAATAAAGTTTAAAGTCTATTGAGGAAATTTGACAGTTTGTGGTAGGTTGACGTGCAGGCGTGTATACACAGTTGATTAAATAACTTATTTTGCTGTCTATAACGTACAAAATTAAGTACAGCTCTTATTTTACACACATATTTGAAACAGATCATTATTCATTATTCATTATTCATTTATCATAAGTTCGCTCGCTGGCAGACCTGACAGTACCCTACAAAGACTTTGGGTATACCCTATATACCCCCTATATACCCTATATACCCTATATACCTATATACCCTATATGGCCCTGATACATCCCCAGACTGAGTCCGTGTATTAAATTAATTATTTAACATTTTGATCTCGTATAATATGATGATAATATTTAAATTTTAATGTTTTAATCGATATGTGTTTTGATATATGGAATTTTAATTTTATTTAATTTTTGAAAATAACTATGAATAATTGATGTGTGTATAAGTACTAATATAGTTCTAAGTATCTGTTCACTAACAATGTATCGATCTTTGTTATCTGAATTATGAATATAAATTAATTAATTAATTTGATTTTAAACTCCATAGTTTAGTTGTAAGACCACCACAAATTTCAGACAGATAGTTGCCGGGTCCCCAGAGGGCGGTATATAATATTGGGCCCGGTTTGGTTGGTGGTAAACCTTATTGTAATGGTTTGAACAACTATCTAATCTAGGTAGACAACCTTCTAACTGACAAAACACAACAATGATGCTAGCATTGTTATTAAGGTAACAATCACAGTGATAGTGATAAGATAGTCTCTCTGTCAGTGGTTGAGGATTTAGAGCAACTCCACCTTCGGCCTTATTCTAATTTACCATCAATGAGACAGTGCCAAGCGTCCATCGCAGCATAACTATAAATAAATACTTATAGATGTTACCTACTGATAAATATCTAATTAACGCCGCCCGCCTTTATACACACGGCGGCAGATCAACCTACCCAAACCTGTCAAATTTTTCCAATGAATATTGATCCTTATAACTAAACGATAAGGTTCAAAATTACAAAAACACAATGTTGAAAAAATTTCCACGAGCAGGATTTGAACCTGCACTCTTCTGACATACCGGGTCTGGTGCTCTTCCAATTGAGCTATCGTGGTTCTAACCAGCCGGCCGAAATTATTCAACACTTATTTACTTTTTACTTTGAAAGCCAAAGGCACCCATTCAATGTCAACAACTACCGTCATTAACACCCGATCATAATATTTTTACAAATACTAAAGATCAGTTAAGAAGTAGGCAAGCTACTTATAAAATGTTTTTGTTTTGTTTTTACAATTTTAACGCAAATTTTTGTTGCGAAACAAATTACAAAAACACAATGTTGAAAAAATTTCCACGAGCAGGATTTGAACCTGCACCCTTCTGACATACCGGGTCAGGTGCTCTTCCAATTAAGCTATCGTGGTTCTAACCAGCCCGCCGAAATTATTCAACACTATTTAACATTCAAAATTGATTGTACAAATTTGACAGTTTTGGGTTGGTTGATCTGCCGCCGTGTGTACCAACGCGAATCAAACTAAGAGGAATCTGCTTCGATTATCAACTTAGGAACACATTGTTTTTCAGATTCGTCATAACCCTGTTAATGGAGATAGTCCCAGTAATTTGGGTGGGCTACGGACATTTCGGTATAGATTGCATGACAGCTTCGTACTACTCACAAGCGACTTACCAAATAAAGCTACTGAAATACAAATTGGAGCATATGTTTGACGATGAAGATGCAACAGTTAGGAGAGCAATACCATTTCGGTTTAAGGATGAGCTGGATCCCAAATTGCATGAGCGTTTCATTAAATACGTGAAACGATATGGGGCGATTGCTTGGTAGGTCGCATTTAAAATTATCTTTAGCTAAGCGAATTCGTAACGTAATGTAACGTAACGTAAAAATGCTTTTGGGTTACCTCTGAAAGATTAATTTGCTATTGAGAGACTTCGATTAGGTAATACATAAACAAACTGGTAGGTACGAGTAGTATGCACTCGACACATATGCCGGGGACCCTACTCGACCCTACTACTAGCCAAAGCTCCTTTCTATACTTAAAAGCATCTAATAGTCCGGGCAACAATAGCAATGGCCAATGTTAGCGCGGCTACTTCCTTATATCACAAATTTTCCATTTAGTAAACGTCATTTTGAACAATCTCTAAAGTTGCCATCTGTCGTCAAGAGTTAATTTAAATATAAACATACTAATATAATACATTAATGTGGTAGTTAATAGCCTCAAACTGTCATTGAAATCGAGCCATCACTACAATTGATAAGTATTGGCCTAATAACCACGCTTGCGAAATGCGGGTTGGTGATCACAAACCCGGCCTATGCATCGAATAATTCGAAACACTCTTTGCCCAACCTGGAAATTGAACCCGGGTCCTTCGGATATCGGGCCGAACGCTTTATCACTCGGGCGCCGAGATATTAATTTAATATAAATATATAAATAATAATTTAATTTATTTCAAAACTGTACTACCGGTAAGTAATTTTTTTCAAGTGATTAATTATCAATAACGGGTTTATTACCATTTTTATTGTTGTGTGTGAGAATCCGATATTTTACAAAACACATGCTTATAATCCCGTTAATAATAATAATTCTAATGTAAGTGACCACGATGGTTTAAAAAGTTATATTTGTCAAGGGATATTTAGAAATCCGATAAATATCATTTATTTTTCTTAACTTTTAACTTCCCGTTATGTACTGTTTCAGGTACGTCGAGGAAGTGAACAGCGCGCTGAATCTGGGTATCTCCCTCAACTTCTTGACTTTATCAGCCACTTTGTGCTTGGTCGTATACAACATTCAATTGGTAAAAATAATCTGAAATGAACCATAATTTTAGAATTTATAAACCTGTTAAGTTAAGGAGTAATTTGAATAGTAAATTTATGGCAACTTCGACATCGATATCATAAAGTGGACTCTAGTTGTTTTTATTATCACGTACCCAAAGTAAAATCATTTTGATAAACAAAAGAAAATCGGACCCGGCCTTGAGGAGTTCAAATGGCTGTAAAATTTCGTTATCCTCTTTTTCTTGAGGTGTTAGATTCTATCGAGTAATCTTTTTAGTCCATTCTTCATGATTTTCTCTTTGCATGTACTCCGATCCTGGCCTTTTCATTGTGTTAGCACTTATTAAGCCATCTAAGAGTATATTAACTAATTGTAGGCCATCAACTGATACTGCAGATAAAAATTTGTAAATAATTAAAATATTATTGTTGTGTAATTGATTAATATTTCAGCTCAACGTATTTTCCGTGGCGTTCATGTTCATGTTTGCTCTTCTGCTGATTTATCAGGCACAGAATTTTCTCTATTGTTACTATGGACATCTAGTTCAATATGAGGTAAGTACGAGAACTAGAGCTTGATACCGTTACCAAATTCTCACTATAAGTGTTGAAAACCAGTATGCAAAACGAAACGCAACTGTAACGTCAGAATGAAATGTCAATGTCATTGTCTATGTTCGGCGGTTGGACAGCGCGCGTTGACATCGCTCGGTTTGAGATTTTTTGGAAGGAATAATTAATTCGGTTATATCGGAGCCATCGGTGGCTAATTTGTGTAAAATTAGACGGTACTAGGGCTTATCGACAGCCTAGATACCTGACATCCCTCGAGTTTCGGTAGGCGTTGCGCGGTGCCGCCTTGGCCTCGTGTTGGTCCGTATGAGATAGTGATTGTGGTTGTGGTTCTGATCTGCGCGTGAGTCAGCCGTGTGACGGCTACTCCGCGAGGGTCATCACAAGGCGCCCGGGCGCCTTCTCCGCAGCGTGGGATCGACAAGCTGTAGGTCACAGCAGCGCAGGTCAGACAACCTCAGAACTTCTTTAGAACATAACGCTGCCTATCGCAGCAGCTTCAGCCCTCTGATCGGAGACCTCCAGGGTCCAGAGGTCCTTTTTCGTTAAATATTACGCTTTAGCCAATTTACGTAGTTCACAGCGGGTAGTTATTTACCGGTAAAATGCCACCCAGGTAACGATACCAGCATGCCATACTTTTTTACCGTTATTGTTGTTTGACATTGATCGATATCAATTTTTTAACGGTAATAAAAGTATTTGAAGTATGTTTAAACTAGTTAGGTATAAGTATAAGACCGATTAGTTAGTTAAAGCGATACATTGAAGAAATGCACCACTTTTCGTCGAATAATATAAGACTAAGATGAGTCTGAAATGGTTGATATAGGTAAATTTATGTTTATATCTTGAATTGGCTAGCTCAAATACACGATTGTATAATTTTGACTCGATCATAATTATTTTCGAAAACACCTCTAAAAATTGTTTTTTTTTTGAGGAGAGATTGCTGATTGCCTCTACGGCATTTTCAGCTTCACCGGGCTTTTTTGGGGGCGGCGAGGAACGTAAAGGGTCCCTCAAGCCGTGTGAAACGAATCACCGCACTAGTGCGCGTCCCCGTGCCCTACTAGATTCTCCGAAGGCTAAAAATCACTATTGTTGAAATAACAACGAATTACTTAATTTATATGCGTGGAAACCACTCAAATACATTGATAACATAGGCTAAAAATGCTTTTGCTGTATTTATACAATAAAGAAAAAAGAGTTTATACTAATAAAGTGTGTATTGTTGTTATAGAGTGACACGGTCAATACAGCGATATACTTCAGCGATTGGTTGTCGGTATCGCCAAGGTTCCGGCGCCAGATGTTAATAGTGATGTGCCGCTGGCAGTACCGTCTGATACCAACAGTCTCCAGTGTTGTTCCTGTATCTCTCACCACATTTGTAGCGGTAGGTATGTTTTATTCTATAACTTCACTCGCTTCTGTGCCCTAATGCTTTGAGCACCGGTCTTAGTGGTCCTGGTGTCGCTTCCCAATTGAGTGTGCATCTTCTGCTCGTTTTGGGAGACTGAGTCTTATTTGAAGGCCGCCTGATTAGCTTCTCCTGATTTATACAGTATTTACATGTTTCTGCAGGGTATGTCACCCAGGACTATGGCGTAATTGGTAAAGCACATCATCAAGTAAATATGGAAGAACTGTATATTTTTTTTTTAAATCTTTAAATACAATGAAAAATGTTTTTATAAAATGTTTTTGTTTTGTTTTTATAATTTTAACGCAAATTTAATTAGAAGAGCACCTGACCCGGTATGTCAGAAGGGTGCAGGTTCAAATCCTGCTCGTGGAAATTTTTTCAACATTAATGTTTTTGTACAATGAAAAAATTTAAAATCTTAACTTTTTCATTAAATGCGTTAGTGACGTGTTAACCATCGCAAGCAATATATTATTTATATCTGAGGTTTCTTTATACATAGAATGCCAGTACTTCGAAATCATGTAGATATAGGTATAATTGTGAATTATATTTGTAAATGGTATAAAATATACTTGCATACAATTCGTTGCAGATTATCCGACTGGCTTATACGATGTATACAGTGATGAAGACCTACTGAGTGACTACGAACCAGAACCATGACAGAAAATTCAATTATTTATATTTAAATAAAAACAATAATAATAGTCAACAAAAAGCTGTATAGACAATTTTATTAGAAAAGGATTAATTTTCAATACGTTTCCAAATTGCAATTTGATCTCAACAATTTGTGTTAAATTATATATTATATACATAATTACTTTTTATATTGGTGTAACATACTAAATACTAAAAGCTTTGTATTACGATAGAAAAGAGATATAAACAAAAGTACTTAATACAGAATAGTAAACAAATTGTAGTTATATAAGGCGTGTTAAAACGGTTAGCAAAGTATTCGTATTTTTGTAAGCAAAAAAATGCTAGTTGGGCAGCAACTTATGGTCAACAAATATTTCTAAGCCAGTCTGCAACTTATATCATTCTGAACAGCAGTCTTATGCCGCTCCCCCCATCCGTGACTGGCCCTCGCTACGCTGCGATTCGCTCGGGAAAAAAAAAATAACTTAACCTAACCAACAGTAAGGATTTCTTATACAGACCGATTGTATAATTCTGCTGATCAAATAATAATTTTATCTATATAAATAAAAATGAATCGCTTAATGTGTTGCTAATCGCAAAACTCGAGAACAGCTGAACCGATTTGGCTGATTTCTTTTTTGTTGTGTTTGATGAAGTTTGATGAAGGTTTTTATGAGAGAAAAAACGTAAAAATACGAGGAAAATAGTAAAAGCAACAATTTTCTTTTCCCATACAAACCAGGGAGTGGTGGAGGGAGTTGTATGGGAAAAGAAAATTGTTGCTTTTACTATTTTCCTCGTATTTTTACGTTTTTTCTCTCATAAAAACCTTCATCAAACTTCACTTGGCCGATTTAAAAAATTCTGCCATTAAAATGCTACATTAGCGCTGAATAACATAGGCTATATCAAATAAAAAAAAAGGTCCACCCGTGCGAAGCAGGAACGGACCGCTAGTTTTGTAATACAAATAATTTTTTTCCCGTTATATAATGCTGTGGTTATTATTTTTACAAAGTGGGCCAAGTCAAATAAAGAAAAAAATCAAATAAAATAAAATTGTAATAGGAATGTATTCATTTTTTGCACTGCAAACACGAAACGAAAATGTTTATATAATAATACAGCGAGTGTATTCCATACAATCCTAAATTTTAACATACGATAGATTTAAGCAGTATTAAGAGGTACAGTAATAAATTTTAAAAAATACTTTCAATAATTAAGCGTAATGATTTTTTTTAAGTTTTGCAAGCAATGTAATGCAAATATTGAGTTGATAATTTTGACACTTTTACTAAAGTGCTTACGTAGACGACTTGGTTATTTGAATACATTGAGTGCCGAATTAATTTGTATGAAAAAAAATGTTTTCTTTTGTTAACTTAATGCACCAATTTACGTTAATTAAAGTCTTATCTAACTGCCCTTAAATATATCAAAGTACGTATTTTCTAGAGTTACGTTTTATCAACATACTTCGAACAACATATCAAATTAGATAATTAATTCTGTCGTGCAATTTATGAAGCAGTAAAGAACATGTGAACAGTTTCGAGAAAATAGATCGTAATGTCAGCACTTCAAATATCACAATCATAAACACAGTAAGTGGTACTTACTGCGTTCATTAATTGTGCGGCAGAATTGTAGTGTGAATTCTCGCCCAGCCTACGAGCGTAGCAATAATATAAATCTGGCTACAGAAATATGTTACACCCGTAGCATATTACCGCTACGGGCTACAGAAACAAGGCACCCCGGCAACGTCACTACAGTACAGACTGTGCCAAACTTAAAATGAACTGTGCTGTCACCACCAACGAACCCTGTAAGGCTCCAAAGGGTACGAAAGGTCTAGATTTTATTTATTTATAATTTAATTATTTATTTATAAACAAAACATTACATAAGTTTTACAAAAACATTCATCATAAACTAATTTTAACTGATAATATTTAAAATATATAATATTCTGATTTCAGAATAAACTAAGCAGCGTCTTTATGTTGTACCAGCTATATAGTACATAATATACCAGCTGTAGAGTACATAATTTACCAGCTATTGCGTACATAAGTTACCAGCTGTACGGTACATCATATACCAGCTAAAGGGTTCATAAAATACCAGCTGTAGAGTACAGAATATACCAGCTACAGAGCATAAAATATTTCAGCTTTAGAGTACATAATATACCAGCTATAGGGTACCTATAGGGTACCGGTAGGGTAGCTATAGGGTAGGGTAGTAATACAAAAGTACCAGCGAAGGAATTCTGGGTGAAATGCACTTCCACCTTCGACCTTATCATCACTTAACATCTAATGAGGTGAAGCCCAATTAGTTAACCGTAAAATTTAAAAAAAAGCGTCTGTGTTCTTTGGTGCTACACTAGGCCACAAAAGAAGGAGTCTGCTTCTGTAGACTCCTTCACAACAACCTTCTTCCTTCCTTCTGGACTGTTTGCTTCGACTGTTGCGAGCGGTTCCGAGATTCAGTATGTCCCTAAGAGTGTCTATGTGAGCGTGGCTCGAGCGCGGTATTTATAAAGCTTACATTCTGCAGCCTCCATTAAGTGACTATAGGTGTTTACAGGCTTCCATGGGCGCTTTCCATCATGAAAAGAAATAAAATTCAAATTGATTCAAGTAAACTTATAAGATTTATAAGCGCTTTTGAATCGTCTCGAAATATTATGCCTACCACCTATCCGACAAGACAGCTCAGTATCAGTATCAAAAATCATAATATAAAACTGTAGGTTGTAAACTCTATTTACTATTATACGCCTCATTGTTAATGGCTCTGTTATTATATCCGGTAGTAATTCTAGTATAGTCTGTTAGCGTCTACTTGGGGCTCTATTTTTGATTCCTTCGCCTCGAGTCGAGCGCTTGGTTTCTACTGATTTTCGTTCGACATTTGACTTTACATACTTTTTAATCGCTCGACCGCAACGAGTGCCCTCACCCACTCGTTACAGTCGAGCGACACGAAGCGATTGATAGAATAACCGTCAAAATTAATGCGTTGTGTCAATGTCATGTCACTCGTTTGTTAGTGTCATTGATAGTCTTTTCTATTAAAAAGCAACAGTTTTTTTTAACAGCCAATAGAAACATGGATATTACGTTCCGTTTTCATTGCGGTTGTTACCGGTATTCTACAAATTCTGCGTGGAACTGATAACATCCAACATTTCGTATTATGTTGGCAGCACCGGAAACGAACGATTCAAAAATACGGAAAATCGGTGTCATGCGACTCGGAAGACGAGTGTGACTTAAGTCGCATGCGACAACACAATTTCATACATGCGATTCAAAAATAGATGCCCTGTGCTTTATCGTTCACTCTGTACGACAGCATCGTCATTCAATACAATGTAGCTGCAGGGCATTATTCCGGATAGACATGGCTTAATAATCGTACAATATCATGTTGAATGTTGAATATAATTCACTGATTTGTAAGTATTCTATGAATGAGGGCTGTGTTCCGTTTTAATAGGGATTAAACATTTTTGTAGTAACAAGTAAGTGATCATATACCTATTTTATTTAATTTCGAAAACATACAGTATGAGATATTTTTGTTTTTGTTGCGAAACAAATCACAAAAACACAAATGTTGAAAAAATTTCCACGAAAAAACAAAAACATTTCATAAATAGCTTGCCTACCTCTTTGTGTTTTTGTAATTTGTTTCGCAACAAAATTTGCGTTAAAATTATATAAACAAAAAAAAACAAAAACATTTCATAAATAGCTTGCCTACTTCTTCACTGATCTTTAGTATTTGTATAAATCTTATGATCAGATGTTAATGACGGTAGTTGTTGACATTGAAATGGCGCCTTTGGCTTTCAAAGTAAAAAATAAATAGTTTTGAATAATTTCGGCGGGCTGGTTAGAACCACGATAGCTCAATTGGAAGAGCACCTGACCCGGTATGTCAGAAAGGTGCAGGTTCAAATCCTGCTCGTGGAATTTTTTTTCAACATTTGTGTTTTTGTAATACAGTATGAGTATAACTAAAAGAGCGTAACTAACATAATAAAAATATACACAATTATTTTGTTTTCGCATAATATGATAACTACAAGTAGTTAGGAGTGTGAGAGAATTTAGCTTTTTACTCCGCTGTCGAATAAAAACCTGCATGTTCGAATTCCGCATTAGCAACGTTACGGTCATTACTGTCCAAAAACGTAGCTATCCATTACCATGACTCAAGGTCCTAATCCATCCACCTCACCCATCCGGTAGTAGTCCGGTATCGCGAAATTAGCTTTACTTGCAAGACGAGCATTAGTACTGCCCAAAAAGGTTGCATCGCATTAAGTCACGAGCACTTCCAACATATCTTTATTTGGTCATCCATTAAGTGACCCGACATTGCAAAAAGAGCTTCATTAACAATATTGTATCCCGTACGTGCAAGCTGCTACTATAGCTAACTATTACTACATACACATAGGTATCTATGTACAACTATGATCTATGACTAACTCAATTTAGAAAAGTATTAGTAACGTTACGATCATTACTGCCCAAAAAGGTTGCTACCCATTGACTGGCACTGTCGAAACTGGCCCCGGCAATTGGGCCTTTAGCAGCCGTAGAAAAAAATCGATTTGCGCCATTACAGTTTTGCGAGCACTAAAATTTCCATTCGGCTGTGACCGTTTAAGACCATTCAGCGTTCATTGTGCGAGGCCATTGTGTTTTTCTATTGACCGTCGGCATACATGAATGTTGGCTCATATGGCAACGGCCGTTTTCACGGATTTCAATTACTGTACCGTAATTGTAATTGAGATTGGTGGATAAGATGCTTTTAATAGGACACCGCTTACCGAGTGGGGATTGTAGAAATCTTTTGCCCTTTCGTTTGTTTTCTGTTGCAAAATAGCGATGATAGGTGTATCCGGATCGAAAGGTAATAAAATCTAGTTATTCGTTAGGTTTTAAATTAAGGAGAGCAAATCTTTGTATTTCAGAAACAGAATCTTAGATGAATAGAATTATAACAACAAATAATAGCACACTGTATTGTCAAAGATTTATTGCAATAATTTGCAATTCACACTAAATATGTATGACGTGAATTAAGCTAGATATGTAACGACCGCACTCAGCGACAGTAATCTACGTTAACTTATTATTAAGCAGCTATGATTAGAACGAACGCCTCCCTGGTTAAGTACCTAAGCGCTCTGCTATAACCGGAGGTCTTGGGTTAAATTCCCAGGTCGGGCAGATTACGTTCCGGATTTTTCAATGCAAAGCCCGGGCTTGCGAACAACATTCCGCATCAATTGTAGCGATTACTCGATTATAATCTGGGACTTTTTATAGACTATTTACCTACTGACTATTTACTTATTGTTAACAAAAAATCCGCATCAATTGTAGCGATTACTCGATTATAATGATAGGACTCTTCATTGACTAAATTTTTTTTAATCTTACGGGTAAGCACGGTACGGTGCCTTTATCTCAACTGATGTTAAGTTATGATTAGGCCGAAGGTGGAAGCGCACTTCACCCGGAACCTAATTAATTACCAATGATACTGTTAAGAACCGTCTCTTAATAGGTATTAACGATAATCTGCTGCATAACGAGATCTTCAATTCCCCAATGAACATGTTGAAGCATTCCAGCAAGTTCATAGTCATAGAGTGAATACTAAAACACCTCTTGGCGCCATATGAAGCAATGTCTTCGGGTACTCATTAACAAACAGCTCTACGTACCAAATTGCGCGAGTTTGCAGTTTTGAATTTCAAATGTGGATGTGAAGTGACGGTACAAACAGCCATCCTCACTGGCTCAGTCCCTGCGGAGTTCTTTGCATATTTGACAAACTGTTTTGTGGTATTACAATCATTATTGCCCAAACTGGATTACGAGATGACCGACCACGTATTTAGGTGTGAATTCGTGATCACGTGTATGTTTTTGCATATCGCTAGATGGCGCTGTACTTTAGTTTTCTGAATCGCGGTTAACAGATTATTATTGCATAACATATACAGGAGTACAGTCGGGGTCTGAATATGTTTACCACATTAAGGTTTATTATTGCATGCACACATTATATGTCACAAAGTAGACAAGGTCGATAAAATATTTGATTTAATTAGGTAGGTATACAAAAAAAATACAAAAAAAAGTATAGATAGTGCCTTACAAATAAACAAAGAATAATTTCCGAATAGTTAGTCCGTGTTTTGTCCAGTCATGTAAACGTCATTTCAAATTTCAGTAAAAGAGACAAAACACGGAATAACTATTCGAAGCTTATTCTTTGTATATTTGTAAGACGGAAATATATTAACAAAAAAAGAGATCAAGATTATATTTAGTGTAGTTGTAGTAAGTACTATTTGACTATTTGACAGTACAGTCAAGAAGAGAGTTTTCAGGTGAAAATAGTTAACTCAGCAACACTGCACCCATATCGTTTTGTTTATTTTACTATGCAAGTTTTAAGTTCGTTAAGTCGTTAAGTGCTTAATGGCGCGGCAGCTTGCGCGATCGGGTTACGATCTTGCAAGATAAGCACCTTTCGCAATGCCGGGTTACCGGACGGTTTTGGAAGGACCTAATTAAAATATATAGCTTCTTTATGCTTCCGAAAGCACGTTGGTCCGTTTGTCTCTTCTTGGTTGGGTAAAGGTCTTATTTATTCATTTTGTATACTCGTCAAATAAGCGTCTTGTATAAAAGGGGCCATAGAGTAAAAGTTTGTTAAAACATACTAATATTGTGAGGAAAGCTTTGTATGTATTTATGTATGTATGTTTGTAACGAATAAACTCAAAAACTACTGGACCGATTTAAAAAAATATTTCACCATTAGAATGCTACATTAGCGCTGAGTAACATAGGCTATATTAAAAAACAAATGTCCACCCGTGCGAAGCCGGGACGGGCCGCTAGTCTTTTATATATTTTAAGTCTTTTGTCCAATTACCAAAATTGTAAATAAATATTGTAATGAAAATAAAATTGGACAGTACAACGGCAACAGTTGTAGCTTAGTCCTAATAATATTATAAACGCGAAATTTTGTAAGTATGGATGGATGTATGTTACTCTTTCACGTAAAAACTACTGAATGGATTTCAATAAAACTTTCCTCATATACAGACCATGACCAAGACCAGCATATAGGATACTTTTTTTTACTGTGTTCTTCGCGAACGAAGTCGCGGGCAACAACTAGTCTTAAACAACTATAACAACAATTCAATACAGACCACTTGCTTCCTACCTGTCATACCGTAAAATTATAAAGAAGATCTATGTTATTTTTGGGTGACGTGAAATGTGTCGAATACCAGTGCCACAACGATACGTAAATAAAAATAAAGTAAACAGCCTATAACTGTCCCAGTGCTGGGCAAAGCCCTCCATCAATGAAATCAAGTCGTCATGGGTAATGGCTTAATCACCACGCTTGCCAAATGAAAATAGTAAAAGATAGAAAATAGGAAAGAATATAGGCGTGTTCCTCATTCTACAATTTTCTTGTTGACCGTGTAAGCTCACCTTTGTCCCAGCTAGCACGCAGCGGGAGGCGCACTCTCAAGATAAACGGTGCAATAATGGCTTCATCTAAACCCAGCTCGCAAGGCTCTAGATTTACTGACCCCACATCGCCTTCCGGTAAAACCTGGCTGGTAAAGTTAAACAAAATCGTAATCTTAGATGAGTATTTGAACACCTTTATTATGTTATCCTTAAAGAATCTCGTTGACATCTGGATATTTTTATTTATATAAATTAATATACGAATGCAAAATTTGTGGAATGGAATTAACTCTTGAAAAAGCGACATACTGCCTCAAGTGCTGCCTCAAACCCAATGTGATATCCAGACATTAGTTTATTTGTCAAATTTTCCGTTACAGTTTGGATTATCATTAGAAAGATTGGTTTTAACGAATATTACGTCTATTATTATTTTTCAAATAATGCATTCACAATGTTTATCCTACATTGTAACACATTAATTCTTAATGAATTTGATATAAACCTCTAGCAAGATACCCCCCCATCTTGCTAAAGGTTTATATCAAATCATTAACATTATATTCTCCCTATCTGTCTATAGGGAAGGCTCATGCCTCAGCGGTGGGGACATATAATGAACTGTGGTGATGGTGGTGGATGTTGATTTGCATTTAAATTGCGTTTCCAGATTGAAAAAATTGCCATACCAACAAGCAACAAAGAAAGGCGATAAGATGCAGGGAATCTAAGCCGACCTTCCGCACCCGCACCCGTGCCTCAGTGAAATTATTAATTCCGTATTCCGCAATAACCGAGCGACACATCGGCGGGCGCGACAATTGAATGAGCGGCGACCGGACGCCGCGTTCGGCCGACCAATCCATTATGCAGATTGCTGCTCCGATTGCGGCATTGTCGTCGCTCTAGTGCTGCGCTGCGACGGAGCGACTTGTTCGCGGTGCCTAGTTCCAAAAAGCGCTAAAAAACAAACAATATTTGCTAATTAGTCTTACATGTATGATAATAACCTGAAAGTCTAATATAACTGTGTGTTCGTTAAAGTTCTTTCAGATCGGGACATTGTTGTCGCTTTAGCGCTACGCCGTGACGAGGCTACTTGTTAATTTGCTATAGATCAAAAAGTAGGCTTTCACATCTGCCGTTACTTACTAAAGATTTTGTAACACGCTGTGTTGTGTTCGGTAAGACTAAGTTGGCATAGGTCGGCGGCACAGAAAGTACTTTTGGCGGGCGCGACAACTGAATGAGCGGGTTTTTGTGGGACCGATAATCGGACCGATTTTTTTGCCGAGTATATAGTACAGATTTTGTGACCGACTTTTTGTAGGACGTGTGCTTTGCAACAGCATGCAGATTGCTGCTTTGATTGCGGCATTGTCGTCGCTTTAGTGTTGCGCTGTGACGGACTTGTTGGCGATGGATGCCTAGTTCAAAATAGTAGGCACAGGCATATGAATATGCTCTCGTAGAATTACAAATTATGTATATTGCGCGTCAGTGCAGTCATTCTAGTAGTGTTGCGCTGCACTGAAGCGACTTGTTGGTAGTTCAAAAAGCAAGCTTATGCATGCACTAACTAGATTAATAAAAACTAAACAAACTAGAGATTTTGTATACCGCTGTGTTCCCTGAAACCTGAAACCATATGTGTTCGATACTATCTTACAAAGTAATACCGAACTAGTAGCAGCCAACACTAGTGGGGTCGCTGTAGAATTACGCAGCAATGCAAGCTCACACGGTGCGCGCGATTCATTTTATGGATATTGCATCGGCGGATTAACGATTGATTGATGACTTACGTTGCTTATGCAGCCTTTGTTTTGTTGCGAGAAAAATTGCCGGTGATCGGGAACTGGGGAGAATTGAGTTTTAATAAAAAACAATTGAACAGCGAAATGTTTTGTTTTTCTATCCGAATCTCGACTGTATTAAAATTTCAACTCAACGAAGTTAATGTCGACTTTTAACATCAGTGACTGTATTTTATAATGAGGTCCTTCCCATCCATTTAGTTAATACCATCAAACACGTGACGAATTGAACTTTCAACTTTCATGTCACATGGAACAAAATGTTTTCAAAGCGACCTAATTAAATTATACCCCGATTTTAATGACCCGTGAAACAAGAGTTGGAAACTCAAAAGTTTCAGGTAAGTACCTAACAACGTTAGGTGATCGTAACCCCCACTTGTTCCAAGTTTCGTGACACAGAATTCGTCAGCTTTACCCACCAGTCACCATTACGGCTGACCTAGTAAGTCTCGAGGGATTTAGTTTAGCTGTCCCAACGTATCTCCGCTCTGAATGCATAATTATATCCCAGCTATTAATATTTTTACGCACCCCGTGGCGTTGATTGCCTTTTGAATTTATTACTAACTCGACGATAGACCAATTTCGTATTTATTAAGACCACCTGCCATGCCTACGAACGCAGCTTTCTCAGTGAATTATGAGCTAAAGGATTTTGCTAATAGAATATTTTATTTCGCAAAACTCTCTGGTTAAGCCGCTTTTGTTTTAGCGAAAATGGTTTTGGAAACGTCCAGAACTAATCTGAAGACGGCCATGTTGTACACAGATAAAATATTTGTGGGAATTCCGTTAATTATTCACAGTTGCTTAGTTTTTGTTTACGCGAGGTTGGTACCTAGGTGTGGTGGATTTCTCATTTTGGAGGGAAAACTTTTGATGGCAACATTGATGTCTACAATTAGCATTTGATTAAACTAATTTGTAATTTTCTTTGTTGAGGCCACAAGGGATTAAGAATCCTTATTGTTTGATAATAAATTATATTTTTTGTCTTGAGAGTGATCAACCGCGAGGTTATTCTGGTGTTGAAGTTTTTTAGGCCTCTACCAATGGATTGTTCATGTGACTACTACTTCTGTTGGCAACTTTGTTCAGTGTACAAAATCTAAAAGATGGTATTTCATTGACAAATTACCCTAATATAAAAATTTAAAAATAATTAAAAGTATAGAAAGTATTTAAAAAAGTATTATTTGACTTTCTATAAATTTTTAGACTTTTTTGTATTCTTAAATATTTAGCAATTACTTATAATTAGCTAATGCGGAGGCGGATCGAACGCTTTTCTAATTTGAGTATAAAAATCGCCTAAAAATCAGACTATCCAAAATGAAAAGGAAATTTGACAGTTTGTGTAGGCGTGTACTACACACGCCTACACAAACTAATTTAGCATAGTTAAACCTTTATTAACTCTTAAATCTTTAGCAATTACTTACGCGAACTAGCTAACAATAAGGATACAGAAAGAACTTATTTTTTTTAATCTTGGCCCCAGCCTCAGCACTTGCTACAGCGACATGAGGCCGCTGCAACGCTGGTATTCTGGAGGAGCCTAATCGGTGACGTCACAACAAAATAAGAAAAACCAACAAAGATAAATAATTAAAAAAAAATAACTTTACGCCGCACTATCTTGGCTGTTTGCCTTTCCGAACTATTACAAAAAAAAACACAAGGCAAGATGGCGGCGATTGTACAAATACAAATGTCACATTTACATACAATACAATCACACAATATTCCACGTCACAACACGTGGCAGCACATGGACAGCACAGACTACATAAAAATAGTAAACAAGCTTGTGGCAGACCATTTCTAATTTGTGTATCAAATTGGAGGTAAAAAAGTATTCGGCATATCAGCCCGGGCATCAGTAAACAGCTAGCCGGTTGAAATGCAAATGTTTGGTGAAATGCTCTCATTACGGAATGAACGGGGTCGGCAATATGGAAATGTAACCGGTGACCGTTTGCTCAAATCGTCAGTTATATTGTTTAGATATTAACGTGGATGACTGTACGAACTGGATTGGAGCACAAATATGTTTATGTGCATTCACCGTGATGTGTTGTTTTATTGCAAATAGTGCAAATGGCACTATTACAAACGTAACTGTAGCCTGGATAATATTAAAACATAAAAGGATTTAAATGAAACAACTTTTACGGATCCACTCGCGTTTCTTTTACACATTATTTTATCCACATTACATTTTAGATTAAAGCAGTTCTTTTAAAATCAATATTGAAAAAAAATTGAAAAAAAGACGTGATTTTTTGTAATCACTTATGGATAATCCCTTTTTAGACATATTCTGACAATCAATTGGCATTGGTATAACAACAGTATAAATTAACATACTAGTTGACCCGGCGGACTTCGTACCGCTTTGGAAGATTCCATGAAAACAAAACAAACAAATCATTTTGTATTGGATAATTAAATTGTCGTTTTTAGTATTTTCCGTTACTTATTATTTATGGTTTTCACCGCTTAAACCTTCCCTGAACTTCCACAAATATTTCAAAATTAAAATTAGCCAAATCGGCCAGTCTCGAGTTTTAAGTCTCGGGTAATTTTGTTGTATATATGTATGTATGTATGTGTGTATGTATGTATGCATGCATGCCTGTATGTATGTATGTATGTATGATGCAATGCATGCATTAAAAAAAACGTAAAAACATTGGCCGGGGTCTTGATCCCAAAAAACTGATAGACCGACCACACGATCAAAATTCTTTAAACGAACTACAGCGTCTACGGAATTTTTATGTAGCTTTTGTTGTAGCATCGAAAAAATGTACCTTTTCGATCTGTCATGGACCCGAAAAGGCTTCAAAAGCAGAGTAATCATTAATGGGATTATAACAGGGATTTTGATACTCAAAGCCGACGAGAAACATGGTAATTATCCTGATTCTACATATTTTTGTTTCCGAACTAGTGTTCGGATTCCGTAGTCTGAATGTCGACATTTAATTTAGATACTAAGTCTGACAGGTCGGTATAGTTAGATCCTGGTAAGAACTCATCGTAATGTTAACTCCTGTGATATTGATAATGGTCTCAATTCTTAAGATTTATCAAGAAGCACGTTGCGTTGCGTATTAATGGTTTTCCATAATAAAACAGCTAAAAAGACAAGCATCTAAAACTCGATCGCTACTCACCAAACACTCACCTACCGTAGAAGCGACCATCATATCATTCCCAGTTATATAATACCTGCCCCCGTTTCATGTTTAATTAGGTGGGAACAAATACGTGCGGTGAACAAATAGCCCGCGGGTGTGGAGCCTTTGTCCTTTGTGATGGATCCACAACTTTCTTGCGGCAAACGAGCGACTTTGATACCGGTTCAAAACGGTTTAATTTTAATAATTCCAACGTTACGTCTTCATATTCGCTAGCGCCCAACTGGAAGTAATGCTATAAAGTGCTATGCGAAGTAGTTACGTAATTTTAGTTAACTAGTTTTGGTTTGGCTCAAATCGCATTAGTGTAGTTGCATGTTATGGCAGTTGGGCTCTTTCATAATATTCATAAACTTCAGGAGTGGTTTGTAGAATTAAATATAGTTTTGGGCTTAGGGAAACGATTCTTCTTAGACAAGTATTACTGTAACGTTAACGTTAACGTTACCCGTTTTTAACTGATACCCGGATCACCTTTTTACCCGGAATTCTCAACCACTGAGGAAATGCCTTTGAAGAGTGATATTGGTTATGGGTGGATCTTGGTCAATGCTGGTCACAGCTTTTTATGAATTTCTATTGGAATCCGATCCGAACCCCTCGGAAAATATAGTAGGGAACCACGGACACGCTTGCGAGGTGCTATTCCCTCTAGAAACTCTTGGAACGGTGTTTCGATCACACAACTAAAGGAACCTTTATTAGGTTGCATAAAGTTTTAAAAAGTCCGGTAACGCTCTAAAGGCCGTCTGAGGCCACTCTATTGGAAGCATTGTGAAGCATTGTGAAGCATTCGGTCATGTTAGGGGAAAAGATAGATGATTTGTGTTTCGAAGTAAATAAGTAATTAGTTCTACGAGTATAATATTATTATTAGATCAAAATCTATTTACATTATACAAACAATATTAATAGCTGCACGAATTAATCATATCCTAGAAATGATTGTTCATATCCTAGAATAAGATAGATGATGTATCTTAACACGTGTTTTAAATAAATTTACTATTTAATTAAAACTTAAATTTAAATTTACTATTTAATCAAATATTAATTTAAAAGAGTCTTTCCTTTGAGTTAAAGCTCACCAAAGATAATTCCCTCTTAAAAAATGCCTCAAATCTCCGTATCTTTTTTGTCCAAAACCGCCGGTAATCCAGGTAATCAATAATTAATTACCTTGATTGCTACTTGGGCAGGTACTTGACCGACAATAGTCAAATATTTAACGCGTACGGACCTAAATAAGCAGAATTGCAAATGAAATCCAAACGGCAAACAGTAGCAGAATAAATACGGCCTTTGAACGAGGGACTTGCTCTAACCGACCGAACTTCTTTTGTTAATTGCTTTTTCTTTTTATTTTAAATAGAGTGGAATTATCTGTGGCTTCAAGCGAATTATTAAAATCTTTAGCACAATTTCGGAGAATATTTTCAGAGAAATCGTGATACGTCTACGTGATAATCATTATTTATTATTGAGCTAGTTATACTAACAATTCAATTATTAATTATTATCGTCAAAACTATAATTTAACTTAAATAAAGTTAAAAGTTCTGTGTGTTTTTAGTTAACAGGTTCACTGTCCCGCAGACCACATATGGTCCGTAACAATTGATTTAACCATTGTTATAAGTTTTGCACAGTGAACATGTTATTATAATAATATAAATAATTAATTAGTTTAATGTTTAGTAAAAAAGTATGAGCCATGATTTACCTTTAAGTATTTGTTACATCTAGTTGTAATTCATATCTACATGATTAAATTTTTTAAGAATTATTGTAATTGATAATGATAATTGATAATTGCAAATGATTGATTGATACGTTAATAAAACACTCAATAAAAAGAGCCTTAACTTACCTACATTTAAATGGAAGACTTGGTTGTTAAAAAACTTCTTTTACACTTAAAAGCTAAATATTTTAATTCCAAGTAACAATAATAGTAAAAATAATATAAAAATATACATATAAATATAAGTTATGAACTATTAGTCATTTAATTAAGTATTTTAGTATTATTGTTACCCTTACATTTATGTTTTTGTTGCATACATTATATCTCTTTTTAGGGTTCAGTAGTCAACAAGGAACCCTTATAGTTTCGCCATGACCGTCTGTCTGTCTGTCTGTCTGTCTGACCCCAGTCTAGCTCATAGAGTCTTAGTACTAGAAAGCTGTAATTTGGCCCGAATATACATGTTAATCACGCCAACAAAGTGGTGAAGTAAAGTTTTTAAAACAATTTTTTTAGGTTACCTCCCTTACACGTGAAGTGGGGATGTAATTTTTTTTCCTGTTTACCCCTAAGTGTGGGGTGTCGTTGGATAGCAATTTCAAAAATATTGCGGGTTTGTGAAAACAGTTTTTTGATTGAGGCATCCGTTTGTGAGCTATTAAGCTTTAAAGTGCAAAATTTTGTTAGATTCAAGTGTCCTCCCCCCTGCCAGCCAAATGGTTGTTTTCGGATACGTGAAATTCACGGTAGTTGTATATATGACGAAGTTAAAAGGAAAACTATCACAGCTAAGTAGGCTTTACAAGTTGGACCAACTTATAAAATGTACTTGGCGCAGTACAAATTCCTCATTGGGAACTACTTAAGTAACGTTGTCAGGTGTGTGAAACCGGTAGTATCTACATTTAAGTATATGAGCCATCGTTAAATAAATGTTCTTAAAAGCCCTCTTCTCAGAGTCCGCATTATTGAGATGGGCTACGGAACCCTTCACTGCGCGTGGCCCGATACGCACTTGGCCGGTTTTTTTAAGTTGCATATCAATTATGGTATACTGTTGTTTCCAATGTTTTTATGCATTATCATCTGCACAGTTTGCACAGAGTTTTATCAAAAAGAAATATTTCTATTTCTACTTCTATTTCCCGAACTTCACAACCGCCTCACACTCAAAAAACGCGTTGCGTCGACACAATTTTGCCTGAAAACGCCAGAAGTTAACACCTGTGTGTTAGTTCAAGATAATAACGTTGTATTTGTAGAGACCTGTGCCGGCAGTGTTATTATACCATCCGAAATGTTCGGATCGTGAGCCTAACTATAGTTTTGTTTACCCACTACCCGAGGCGTTTTTACCTCAGCAAATGCTTTGTGAATTTAACTTACGTTTCAAAAGTAAACTGTACTAATTGAAATGTGTTATGACTTGAAATAATATGATCCATTGTGCTGATTCGGTATTGTTACTTTATTATGACCACGAGGGTAGTGGAAATTCTATTGCCTTTCATAGTATTATAATTAGTTTTATAGTGTTAGTTGTTTGGTTCGATTTTGATAAAGTACTTGGGTGTTATAGTAAAAGATTTTTTGAGTTGAACCAATGTGTACAGTCTGTTTTTTCACATTTAGCCAGTGTCAAAGTAATTTTTCTTAAAAGTAATACATAAATAAAAAATATTTCCTTACTGCATGATGATGGTGAATGATAATAGAAATGAGAAGTTAAAAATTATATACCCCCCAACCCCTAGAGTTTAGAGTATCTCAGTAAAGATGTGGGGCTTCACTAAGTACTCACGGAAGACTTCTTGAGAGAATTCTCGTCCTATTCGAGCCGGCGTTCCGCAGGGATCCATGCTCTCCCCAATACTGTTTGCGTTTTACGCTAACGACATCGGCTATCACACCTTATAGGCAGGCGGAGTAAAATGTCTCTTAGACATAAGACGACAATTTACAAAGCTTGCATTCGCCCCGTCATGACTTACGCTAGTGTAGTTTTTGCACATACCGCGCTCTCCTATTTGTATCCCTTACAAACTCTCCAAAACTGTTTCATGCATGGTGCCACGGGTTGCCCGTGGTACTATCGCAATGTAAACCACCGTGATCTTGATCTTCCCACTATCAAAGATTTTATCAAGGACATTTCCAGACGTTACTTTGATAACGCCCCCCACCACCCTAACCCGCTTGTTGTGGCAGCCGCCAACTATAATGTTGGAAGCCTTCCACCAACAAGACGGTTCACATATAGGCGTCCTAAACACGTCCTAGATGACCCCGACGATCCCATAACTGTTGCGAACGCCCAAGGTTGATCCTCTAAATGCCACTACACATTTACAGAATATACTAAACATGCACACTAGTTTAGGCCCAAGACACCGTACTCGTAGAACAAGGGTACGAAGAACTGGTTCACACGCGTTATACACCAGGTACAGACATGTACCTGGGCGCTTCTCTCCTCCACCACGGCCCGGTCAACCCGAGCCGAGGTCCGAGCCTTTAGAGGCGCCCTCGGGTTGTTCCGCTCCCCGATCCGATCCGAACCCTTCGGAGAATCTAGTAGGGCACGGGGACGCGCACTAGTGCGCAATGCCGTTCCCTCTATAAAACCTCCGAAGGTGATTCGTTTCACACGGCTTGAGGGACCCTTTACGTTCCTCGCCGCCCCCAAACAAGCCCGGTGAAGCTGAAAATGCCGTCTGAGGCAATCAGCAATATCTCTCCAAAAAAAAAAAATCTTGTGAGAATTTGAAAAGTGACGTTGCACTGTTTTGTTTCATTTGCCAACACTCGTGTACATTCACGAACACTAAACGGTTAATAATCCACCATTATTTCACATTAAATAATATTCGGCATAACAAATTTTAGAAAATAAACCGCAGACATGACTCTTCACTTTCCCGCCAAGAAGTCCTAACATTAAATTAACATCACTCTTTCTTCTCTTTTTTAATGTTTTTTTTTTTAATTCTGTTGGTTAATAAATGTTTTGTATTTATAAAAAAAATTGAAGTCATTTTCTAACAAGCTCTGTGTGGATAAATGTAGTATCGATATAGCTTTACGTCTTACGTTTTCGATTCAAATACGAGCACATACAGAAGGCGAAAACCCCCAAGAGCTATGCCAGCGCCATCTATCAGACAGACTAATCACGAAACCACACAAAATCGACTGATTGATTGAGGGCCAGACTGATTTGTATTGTTGCATACCGTACACATATTTGTTCGAAGCTTCCGCAACGCACCCTATTCATGCAGTAGGTAATTCAAAGGCTACTCGCATTTCGGGGTCCATTTTAATTTCGGCAAATCAACGAAGTGAGCATCGACCGTTGAATGCGCGTTTACTCCAGCCAAACACGACCGGCCGCTATTGTTAGGAACACGCCGATTGTATGAGCCACAAAGAGTTCACTCTATCGAATTGGCTACAGTAATGCTAACTAATATTTAATATTTGATCGTCATCAATGTATCAACGTACCAGTGCAAAGATCAGGCCTTGCAACATTGGTAAAAGTAAATGCATGAGGAAATTGGGATCAGTAGCGAGCTTATAAAGAGGCATGTTCAACAGTGGACTGATACGGGTTGATTATGAAGATGATGATGACGATGATGAATAGTACATGGAGAGTTCCAGCCATAAGCCATTGCGTTGGTCTATTTTTTAACAACCGTAACCGGTAAGTCAATAGAGAAACTTTTATACAACTGTCAAAACTACTTTTTTATAAAGACATTGTGTGACTCGTATTTTGTTGTACAGACGCCTGCACATCAACCTATCCAAAACTGTCAAATTTCTTCAAACAATTTTCAACCATATCATTCAGTCATAAGGTTCAAAGTCTATTGAGGAAATTTGACAGTTTGTGGTAGGTTGATGTGCAGGCGTGTGTACATAAATTTAGTGTTTATTATAAAATATTTAAATATATAACTTATAAGGTTACAAAAATGAGGTTACAACATTCTTAGGTCAAATAAAAAATAGGTCAATGTTTATGTTTTATGTTATATTTTGAACTCTTAAGTGATTTCATTCAAACTTTTAATGTTCTGGAATTAATTATTGTTGTTTCCAACATCCCTATTATATGGTAAACTAAAACATGACCATCGCAATTTGATGACACGCTTTGTTTCGTCATGTTTTCATGACATCGTCAATATGAGTGTTAATAAAAAGAACTTCTACCTACAGTGAACCAATCGTCCAACAGTCCACACTATAAATAAAACAAGGCAGTGTTTATGAAGTTCCACCGCTTTGACGAACATGCCTATATACCTATACCAATTTAATACAAAACCTTTTTTCTGTAAACACATGCATCGTGTCGATCAAACTCAGGTTGCGAGTGGCTTTCGTTAGGCTGCTTATACACCAATGCTGTGCGAAGCTAAACGGGGCACCAAGAAAAATCTACCAATAAGATTACTCTATTTCACACCGCACGGAGAACGAAGCAATCCTATTGGTGGATTATGTTCTCGTGCACCGCTTAAACGCTCCGCAGCAGAGCAACTTTAGTTGAAGAAACTATCAACGTTTTTGATAAAGATACCAGATGCAGCAACAGCTTACGGTTTTATATTGAATTATAATATTATATGATTTGATAGTGACATTTTTTTGTAAATGTCTATACTTCTACTAAAGCTGTGCAGTTTCTTGCGCCCATTTTTCTTCACAGCTAAAAAATAGACTCGGCCAATGACCGATCGGACTCGCCGACTCGACGATCGCGTTTCATCGGGCAAACTAGCTCCGGCGATCAGACCGATATCAACTAGAATATTGCCAACTCTGTGCTGTCCAGCAACCTAGACGCTGCCAATTAGATTGAACGGTGCACCACCCAGGGAAAAGGTGTGTTTTTATATTTCTTTATTTGATTTTTGATTTGATTTGATTTATTTTATTTGAAAAACAATCGATCGCATACTTAGCTTCGTCTTTTTTTTTCTGAGCTAATGGACTTATGTTCATTATTACTCTCATATCAGTGTCGCTATTGTAAGGAAATCCATATGCTCACTATTTTATTGAACCAACGTTTCAGATTACCAATCCCAATCAGACATGAATGATTCCACATTAAAGGCGATGACACGAGCATCTTTCTCTTTAAAAAAATCCTTAAGATCCACAAGAAGTCAGACTTCTTAAAAAATCAACACAATAAAGAATTCAAATGTTTGTTACAGTACGAATAGAGGTAATTAACTGACCCGGCGGACTTCGTACCGCTTTGACAGTTTCTATGACAACAAAACAAACAAATTCCCAACATGAAATCCAAGACCGAAGTAGTAAATTGTGGAACCAAACATAGAAAAAAGGTATGAGTTATTATTTAAATAAAAAAAGATTGCTTTTTTAAAAACTTTTTGAGCCATTGTCAACAAACAGTCAGTGTTTGCCACTTGGAGAAACTAGCAACTTGACAAAAAGTAGTACAAAACAGTTGCCAGTTGCAGCAACAGATACTGTTTTCGATCATCTAAGCACGCAACTAGAGTTGCTATGACTGCGCAGTTTCTTTAGGTTACATAGAAACCGCTAGTTGTTAGTTGCCTATTGCTGTAAAACGGAACTCAAAGTTGCTCAGCCTGCGGAGTGCCTTAGGTACCTCGTACCGCTCTAGTGGAAAGGCAGCCTTACGCTGGCAAAGGGGGCAAAGAAAACTTTATAAAATTGGAGGCTTTTCAATTCATATTGTAGCTGTATTTAAATATTTACTTTGTTTCCACTCACGTTTTGAGCATTTATTAGCAAACAGTTCATATTGAATTTGGAGTTTGTTTTTTTTTTGTTGCGGCCATTGTAATTTTGTATACATTGCAGTCGTGAATGTCAGGTTGGTAGTAAGCCACCAGGACTTTAAGTCTGCTACGTAATTGAATAACGTCTCAATAGATTATTATATATTAGTATAGTAACGTGATTTCGGCATAAACTACGGGAAACTTGTTAAAACGAGAGCAACAACAAACGATTGTGGTCTTGTTAAAATAGCAGAATTAAAGCCCAGGTTGACTCTCTTATGCAGAGAGGAAGATTTAAGCACACGTTCAGATTGTTATTCAAGATTTTAAATCAAAGTCCCTTTAAATTATTGATTGATATCACAATTTAAACGCGAGCATAACAGTTGTTACACTCAAGTATATGAATAATTATCGCAAATATAAAGTTATGTGTTCATAAAGAAACTATAATTTATAACCTAGTTCGTTATTGACAGCCGCCCGGATTGCGGAAGACCCAGGTTCGATTCCTGGCTTGGTCGCGTGGGCGTTTAATTTTTTCAATGTATTTTATTAATTTTATAAATATTTGACATACAACAGCTGATACCTACGGTGTAATTGTTTCCCATATCGATGTCAATTGTCACCTCATTAGACCTTCATGAATAAGCGACTTAATTAATGATTTGCATAATTCGACGAAGCGCAAGTTCGAGTAACGCAATTAACTTTATGGTAATGAGACTCCGCATCAACATGTAAGGCTAGGTTTTAGACTCATTTAAATGATAAGACTTGTCAATAGTTGTTGACAACATCAAAAATCTGTAAGCAATCGTTTTCCTAATTTATGTTTAATCATAATGTTGAGCGAGTAAAATGTGGAACCAATACTGCTGCCCACTTCTTATTGATTTTAAGTAATGTAAATTAATGCTAATTTTCGTTAATTTTATTAGCATGCTATAATTCGTATGTTAGCATGCTACGCGCTATTGCTATGCTATTTGCCAATATGATTTTTAATATTATGATTGTAAAATGCTATTCACAATGTGAATTATTATGAATAGCTGTTATTAAAGAAACGCTCGTGTTTTTTTTTTTTAATTTTGGCAATTTTGCGTTTGTCTTCACCAAAGACCTAACCTATCGACCTACAAGGTACGGCATCATTTACAAAAAAAAACCATTATAATAAGGGCTGTAAACACAAGCATTTCACATGTACTGTAATAAAAAGCTGCATGCAGCAATGCAAGAAGGAAGCGTGTTTCTTTCTCATTCACTTCTATTAATTCATTAGCCGTCGCCCGCGCGTCGTGAATTATCGGGCCGAGATTAAATCTAGCAGATTTTTAGCTTTAGCTAGCTGCTATTAGCGCCGTGCGGGCGTGCAGTGCGGGCACTTGAGTATATTTACTCTGTGGTGCGGTCACGTTACGTGTTCACGATAGCAGCAGGACGCGAACGCAGATGATTTCACGCGCTGGATGTTAAATAGCAATAATTAATTTTAGCAACTACGATCAATTTAATTGCTGCTAATGGACTATTAGCAATTAAATATGATTGCTAATGCTAATTATTCCAACACTAGTTTCAAACATCAATTTAAGCATAATATGTATATGTATAATGGTATAATGTCGTGACGGCATTGCTTTAGAAGAGTTGGGTTGTACATACGGCTGCACATCAACCACAAACTGTCAAATCTACTCAATAGACTTTGAACTTCATGCCTACGGAATATGGTTAAACATTTATTTAAAAAAAATACAGTTTTGGACAGTTTTGGATACATAGACAAAACACTTATTTCAAAAACCACAGACACACACACGCAAAAAACAATAATACAATGGATATAAACAGTATCTGCTAGAAGTAGATTTAAATAAATAATTTTGTGTAATTTTTGTGGTTCTCGGGTTAATCTTTAAGTCTTTAATCGCCGCGGTGGTCACCGGTGACCGACAAACAACAAATTTTCTATTGTGTCTGATTTTGCGGCAGTCAACGTGTTAAGTAATTTTAATGTACTCTTATCAAATTGTGTTTAATACAAACGTCCGTCCACTAGATCATGCGTTGTTTTTAATAGTTTAATCTTAAATTATAATTGGTTAATTTAGTTGTTACTGCGTGTCTGGTTGCGTACTGCTGTGCTTTCACGCTAAGGTGTTCGCGGAAGACCAGCGTCAGGTTACTCTTTTAGGTGACCTTTTAGTGACATGCTTAAATTGTATTGTGTTGTATGTTTTGTTTTATTTTGTATTGTGATATTTGTAACAGCTACTTATGGCATTAAGAATCCTTTTTCTTTTTCTATTTCTATAAGCAAAACATATTTTTCTAAATAAGCATACTTTATGTGGCATGTGTGTGTGTGTGCTGCAACAGGGCAAAAAGGTAGCTCAGCGATACATTTGCCCGAGAGCAATTGATTTTCAATTTTTCAGCCACATCCACTAGGACAGTGCGAAACAGTAATAGCAGCTCCACCGTCAGCTTTTCTACGTCACCTGGAGTTCATTTTCCTCCTCCCCGATCCGATCGGAACCGTGCGCGTTTCCTCTAGAAAACCTCCGAAGGTGATTCGTTTCACACGGCTTGAGGGACCCTTTACGTTCCTCGCCGCCCCCAGCAAGCCCGGTGAAGCTGAAAATGCCGTCTGAGGCAATCAGCAATCTCTCTCCAAAAAAAATAATCATATTTCCTCCAAGGATTGTTAGGGCGATTCGCCCCATTTACCTATATGAACTATGCTTAGCTCATCGTTACAGAGCTATTAGTCTTACCATAAATAATTCACCACACCTAATAGCCTTCCCGAGTGGTTAATGGTTTCCATCCGATTTTAATTTCAAAGCATGATTGTTGTAGCAACCCCAATGGTAATGGAAATGATAATTAATTTGTACTAATCATTTTAAATTTGCATCAATTCATTTGTGTTTTATGTTTACAAAGGGTTATTAAGGAATATTTTTTTGAAATGAATGAAATGAAAAAAAATATACAGGTTCGGCACAATAGTGCACGAATGTCGAGTAAGTACGTCTTAAAAATAAAGAAAATAAAATAACATGAGTTTTCACAATAATAGTAATATTATATTAGTATAATGTAATAAAAACTTATATTTAATGTGATTCTACTGCTGGTTCGGAAGGTTGTTTCTACTAAAAAGAACCCAGCAAGAAAAAAAACATGAGTTGTTTACAAAAATACTATCATTTTAATACAATAACACATCAAATGCAGGCGAGCAGACTAGGATGACCACGCATTCATATCGTTAAGATAATCATCAATTTTATAATAACCTTTCTTCATTAGACTATCTTTTATTTCAGCCTTAAACTTGTGTAGTAGCAATTCCGTTATAGTGAAAGGCACTTTATTGTACATTTTTATACATTTCCCTACAAACGAATTACCGACCTTATTAAGACTATAAAATGTTTTTGTTTTGTTTATATTAGTTTATTTTAACGCAAATTCTGTTGCGAAACAAATTACAAAAACACAAAAGTTGAAAAAAACTCCACGAGCAGGATTTGAACCTGCACCCTTCTGACATACCGGGTCAGGTGCTCTCCCAATTGAGCTAACGTGGTCAATGGAAGTGGAAATTTTCAACATTTGTGTTTTTTTATTTATTAAGACTAAGTTTAAGTAGGAAGGAACGGCAAGTTCGTTTTTATGATTAGTTGTTAAGATTCTCTGTATCTGTCTGTATGATAGTTTGTTATGATTCTCACATTTTTTTCGACCTGACTGGAATTGTTATACCACAAACAATATTTTCCTAAATATACTGTGAAGCTAAAGTTAATATATTAATTTGTTTAAATGGAACTTTAAGCGAGCCACGGGATCTAAGGTGTTTGTGCATTACACGAATGTCTCTTTTCTGGAGTATAAAAATAGTTTCAATATTAGCAGCTGAGCCCCATAACATAAAACCATACGACATGACGCTGTGAAAATAGCAGCTAAAATATACCAATCTTACCGTTTCTACATCAGTAATTGACCTTATTAGGGTTCCGTAGTCAACAAGGAACCCTTATAGTTTTGCCATGTCCGTCTGTCTGTCTATCCCCACTCTTAGTACTAGATAGCTGTAATTTGGCATGGATATACATATTTAGCACGCTGACAAAGTGGTGAAGGAAAATTTTGAAAATATTTCTTTTTAGGTTACCTTGTGAAGTGCGGATGTAGTTTTTTTTTCTAGTCT
Source organism: Eudonia truncicolella (assembly GCA_949315975.1). Taxonomy (NCBI): domain Eukaryota; kingdom Metazoa; phylum Arthropoda; class Insecta; order Lepidoptera; family Crambidae; genus Eudonia; species Eudonia truncicolella. Next base: position 14,033,240 of record OX438830.1, on the reverse strand, counting down.
ACCCCATACTGTGGGGTGTCGTTGGATAGCAATTTCAAAAACATTGAGGGTTTGTAAAAAAAGAGTTTTTTGATTGAGGCATCCGTTTGTGAACTATTTTAAGCTTTAAAGTGACAAATGGTTGTTTTTGTTTTTGGACGTGAAAACATTCACGGTGGTTGTGTATATGACGAAGTTAAAAGGAAAACTATCAGAGCTAAGTAGGCTTTACAAGTTTACGAGTAACAGTCGACCAACGTATAAAATGTACTTGGCGCAGTACAAATTCCTCATTGGGAACTAAGTACATAAATAACGTTGTCAGGTGTGAAACCGGTAGTATCTACATTTAAGTATAAGAGCCATCGTTAAAAAAATGTTCATAAAAGCCCTCTTCTCAGAGTCCGCATTATTGAGATGGGCTACGATGGCCCTTCACTGCGCGTGGCCCGACACGCACTTGGCCGGTTTTTTTTCTAACCGCATAGGCAGCTCATTGTAATTTGTGATCCAAGGTTATACCTAAAAAAAATCGCATTCATATTAATATTCAAAGTTTTTTTTCAAATGACTTTAAGAGTAGTACTTTAATGATAGTCTACACAGTTTTTAACCTATTTGCAACTACTACGAATGTTAAAATACGCGTAGGTTTAGTTATCCCTGTGTTAATAAGATTGAGCGACTGTTTTTAAGTTTCTCTTCTGGCGCTCCGCATCAGACACAGCAACTTTAGTTGCCGAAACTAACAACATAGTTGAAATAACTATCAAATTTTAAAGTTTTTGTTAAAGGTTACCAGTTGCAGCAATAGATGATAATATTTTTTTTATTGCGTATCATTATAACTTGCTTCAAAGAACGAAAGTTATTAAAATAGATATTACATCATTATTTCGTGGTTCATGACGGCAAGGGTTCGGTCCATAATATTAATTAATTAATTACATTGTATGTTTCAATTATGCAATAGGTACCAGTCCTTTGTCTAGAACTCTAGATTTCAGATGAGTCAACGGATACAAGATAATGCAACCGCTAATGATAATAGGTTTCGAGCAGAGTGCGAACACTAATTAGCCCTAGGATTACGTTGAAACCCAAATGACCTAAATCCCGACTTATATTACATGCATTGTTAATTTGCTGGGTAAACATAATTATGGGCTTAATTTGAGAAACACATTGGCACAGCGGCTTGGGGGTTAAAATTGTGGTCTTGTAAGTTGAGCAACCTTGGCAATACCAGCTCAAATTCAATTTAGGCTGCAAAATTTTTAATTTTTTTTAATTTATTTCATTATGCGATCGGTTCTTATGTCTAAGAAACTGTCTTAGAAACTCAGCACGGGCATTTCTTTCATCCTTTCTTTTACAGCGTCACATAATATAGGAAATTATCCTTCCTGCCATAAAAGCACACTTTTCCAGCATAAATAAACACACGAATTTAAAAATTGTTTTTGTTCATATACGAAAATTTTGTTGCAAAACAAATCACAAAAACACAAATGTTGAAAAGATTTTTTTCGGTATGTCAGAAGGGTGCAGGTTCAAATCCTGCTCGTGGAATTTTTTTCGTCATTTGTGTTTTTGTGACACGAATTAAAAAAAAATACAAAAGAATTAAAAAAAAAATTGCAAATCAGGTATCAATTAATATGTCGTCCTTGTGTTTCAGAAGGCTTGGAAGGCTTGTGTTGGGTGATGAAAAGATCGCTGGTATGAAAACGTGTGACTGTATAAAATGATACAAAAGTCAGACAAAGTATAAAAAGACCTACTAAGATAAAGATATGGATCCTAAGATTGGATTATAAATGCCACATGCTACCAAACTCTAATCCCGTTATGTAGTCTTTGCGGCGGAAGTTCTCGAGCTGATGATGGTGCTGCGTGGCCTTCGATCAATAACAATAATTTATCGAAGTGCGTAGCCGATGACGTCACTGACAAAGTCCAGTCGAAACCACACGAAAGTAGGGCTCCGCACAGTTAGTTTGAATACGAAAAGGTCACAATAATTAAATTACGCTTAATGATTTAAAGGCCGGCAACGCATCTGCGATCCCTCTGGTGTCCAGGGGCGGCGGTGATTGCTGCCCATCAGGTGACCCGCCTGCTCGTTTGCCTCCTGCTAATATAAAAAAATTAACACAAGGACAAATTAACAGTTACAACTGCAATGTCGCTAAATCAAAGAGACACTGATCGCGAAACGACCCGCGTTCTATCGTAGTTGACGAACGAATATTGGTACATCGTCTTTGTAGAGCGACGATAAACAAGGAAAAAAGGAGGATGGAATTTATATGATATCCGCTCGAGCCTTTCTATCTACCATACATTTTGACTAATAATGATTATAATAAAATATATAATTACGAACACATGGCAAGTCGTTGGTTCCTGTTGTCGCAAGCTGCAGTCGTTAAAACCTACAAAAAAACCACAACGCTCATGTTGTAATTAAACATATGGAAATAGTTTTTTTTTTTAACAGACATGTTGGTAAAAATAATTAGAATGGAGATAATTTGTATTTAAAAATCTAAATGCTCTGAAGATGATCAATATATAATTTATACCTAGAATATATATTTATTCGATTGTATATCATATTACATTGTAAACAAAACACAAATTCAAACAAAACCACAATGCTCATGTAGTAATGAAACATGCGGGAATTGTAATTTTTTTTTTGGAAAAACTGACATGTTGGTAAATAAAATAAAATGGAGAGATTTGTATTTAAAAATCTAAATGCTCTGAAGATGATCAATAGAATATATTATATCTATTCGATTGTATATCATATTACATTGTAAATAAAACCGATTTAAAATGATTTTTTCTACTGAGCCCATAATTTCAAAGTCATTTAGCAACTAAAGAAAAAGAAAACTCTAAAAACAATAAATTATTATTAAATATTAATTTAAAATAAATAAATTTATTTATTTATTTAAACTACAATGTAAACCAAATGTACACACGCCTGCACATCAACCTACCACAAACTGTCAAATTTCCTCAATAGACTTTGAACTTTATGTAAGTAATATGGTTGACATTGTATTGAAAAAATTTGACAGTTTTGGATAGGTTGTTGTGCAGACGTCTGTACCCTCCAGCAGGGAGCATTACTAATGGTAACATTACCTTTTTGTAATATAATATGTAACTTTTATAGCTATATTTATTGCCCAGAAAAAAAAGCAGAAAATTCATTCTTAGCTCTTATACCTATAAAAGGAACCTGCTTGCAAAAAAACTGCATTCAATATCCTGTTGCTTAGCATTCTTCATAGCCAGTCGGGATTTCTCGTCTTCAGTCAGTCTTTAGGAGGTAGATATATAAAAAGAGATGTAAATACGGAGAAATAGATTTCATATTCCAAGAAATGGTGTGTGTGTACGACACCAACATTAGCTTAGCGTAAGGTTTTATTCAGGCTGATCCGAGATTGGGAAGAGGCAATTAGACCTCCTGAATCATTAAGTACGCAGTGAAGCTTAATTCTTTAAGCTTTACTCTGCATATTTTATTGTTGTTTGTTTGTTCAGAGACGACTTTGACAGAGGTCAATCTGTTAATTAATTATCAAATTGAGTTGACCGGCCTAGTAAAGGTGTTTGCAGAGTAATGGAGAGCGCCTAACTGATAAAGAAGGTTTTACAATAATTTGACGCCGTAAATGGAAGTAAAGGTTTTCCCTGAGCGGACTTGCCGGTTCTCTTGATAACTATGTAGTTTTTTTTTTGTTACTTTGTAGTCTGATCGAACTATTTTAGATTTTATTCAATAATTAACTATAATCCGTTATGTGATGTTGGGAAAAATAAATAAGTCCATACGAGTAAAAATATTATAAATATAACATTTTTTTTTAACAAATTTTTACAGAAGGACTTGTCAACAACATCCGGAACAAATATTATTATGTAGTACAACATTGTGTTCAGTAAAAAAGGCGGATATTGCTTTACAAACACGGGAAATTACTATTAAGAATGTGTTTTAATGTTTTAAAACATAGGCCGTATGCTTAAGCATTCGGCCTCACTGTGCCCTGATTCCCGTAACGATATCTCAGCGACTTGTCGTTGAAACCATTTCCGTTTTCACATCCGTCAATCGAGCTGATTTTAAAGACGAGCAAACCGAAATAAATAATTTTAATTCTAAAAGTACTTAAAAATCTGATTTCAAAGTAACAAGCAAGTACCATATAACCACAGCGCGCCGCAGATCGCTTAGTTGTTATTTAAAACTGGTCGGAACAATTGAATAATGAACAGATTCTGCCAGAGGCGCGGCGGGCGGCGGCGGAGCGGGTAACTTTCCTGCGGTAAATAAATATCGGGAGACGTCCCCGCAAGCCTCTTATCGTGCGATTGAAAAGTTCCAGTGGGGAAACTATTAAAACCGTACCACCGCGTCGGTTCTCGAACGCAACTCGTCCGGTCGGTCACGAAAGTGAATAAGAGCGATTCAAGATGAGTTTTGAAGTTTAAAAAGTAACAGTGATAATATGTGAAAATTGTAATTGCTATAATAGTGCTTTGGTAGGGCTAGTAAATTTAAAGAACTACTAAATTATTTATTTAAATATAAATCCGTTATTGGTGTGACATAATACAACACAACGTTTGGACGGCTTAAATTCCTTGAAATTTAATACTTTAATGTGCGACAACTTAACATTTTGTAACAATAGACATACCTATGTTATTTAACCATATTAGCTTATTCCTATTACCAATCAATCTTGATATTTTATTTGCTTTTTTTTTTAATAATTTCGTATTTATTTATTGTAGTGTAGTCAACAGCAGAGCTCCTGAGGATGCTCCGTGGAGGGGCGAAACACATGTCGGGTATCGGTGTTGGTGTGCATGTTTGCTTGCATCCATTGATTCTACTGCATGTGCATGCGTAGTATACATAAAAGAAAAGAAAAGAAAAGAATTTGTTATTTTGTAATGGACTTGAAATTATTTCAATTTCGTACTGTGTTAGTACAGTTTATCTGTTTATGTCTTCGATCAATATTAGGCCCCTTGTGTATACACAATAAATAAATTATTTTAATTGTTTTTAGAACTACGATGATTTTAGTATTTTTAGCGACTTGTAGAACCAATGGTAGGGGTTAAAAGGCTCTGTTGGCATCAATCGTTTAGCGCGTAACCGCTGGGCCGCGACACAAAAACGCTATTTGTCGAAGCCGATTGGCCCAGTTTATCTGTCCACCCATCGGTGGCATCCCATCGGTTGGCTGGCAGTCCCATCGGACTGCCAGCCAACGCGAGCGCATTGCAACCGATACGGATCGACTTCTTGAGAAGTAATAAAACTTCGATTGCCTTGCTCTGCCTGTTTCGTTGTTATTACAAATATTTTTTAAATTGTTTTGTATCAAGATATCTTTTGTTATTTTTATGTTAACTTTTGTGAAATGGTAGCGTGGGTTAAGCGTTTGTGTTCATTTTATTTACATTTCTAATGCATTCGATTACGTTAACGAAAACGAGCTTTTAACAAACGAGGACAGATTAAATTATGCCATAGATACTAAGGGTACTAAGCTAATTCTCCAAAACGCTTAATCGACTACGATTATCTTTATTTTCAATTAATTTGTTTAATAGAAATCAAATAAAGAGAAGATGCGAAGACAGCTAGTGAAGCAAGTAACTTTATGTCTTTTTTGCCGATTTAAGTTCTAACCTCCCTCTCTCTAGCTTTTTCGTATCCTTACTATTAGTATAGCTAGCTATAGTGCCGAGACGGCTAGCCGGTCAGCGGCGATCACTCAACGTCCCCGGCTCATTGTTATCCCACGGTAATAAAGTGCAAATTGCTGCTCGCACTTTCAACAGCTTTATAAAATATTAGCTCAGCCAAAACTTCTCAGTGCTCATGTGAGAATTGGAGAAGAAGCAAGTTTGTAGTTTGAATTGAAGTTTTAAATTTATTCTAGGAAATACTAGCATAGCTAAGTGTTCTTCAGAAATAGTATTAGAATTGCCGTCACGTTAGGTAAACTTAAAGAAAACGTGGATACGGATCGACACTATTGTTTTAAACCCATTAAAGGTCACAGGGAGACTGGGATAATTCTAAAAATTGAAATGTGCTAACAGTCTTTCCGATTTGAATCCAGTCAGGTGGTAAATTCTTACTGTAGTACTCCTGGTATTACAGGGATTAGTTTATTGGCTCGTTATCACACCAGTGCCCCGATTCCCGTAACGAAAACCGCAACGATATCGTAGTGACTTAGTCTTGGAAACTATTTTCTTATTCACATCCGTCAATCGAGCCGATTTTCAAGTCGTTCGAATGAAGTTCCAACCAACCCTATTAGTATTAGCCTAGTATGAGTTTTGTTTACTATTCGTATTCATTCGAATAGGTTTACGAAAACGAAAATTATTATGGCTTTGAAGCAGCCCCTACTGGCGACATACGAGAAGAGTTAACATTTTGCCATACAAATTCTCGTTTTCGTTACGTGATCGAATAGCGAATGAAACTCGCACTTGGCACCCAGATCTACCGTATACGGATAGTTGGAAATTCTTTCGAACGACTTTAAGATCGGATGTTACTATGAAAATGGTTGCAACGGTATGTCGCTACGATATCGTTACGGTTTTTGTTACGGGAATCGGGGGGCAGTATGCAAGTGTAGCCCGTCTTCGCCTGCGGCTCTCGCGTCACTTTTCCTGCCATACCCGTGTGTCTGAGACAGCGTCTCTTATTCTTACCATAGATTGTACCTAGTGTTTGTATCTTAACACTTACCATTATTACAGTTGCCGCTTTCTATCAGCCGAATCATAAGAATGTAAGCAAGCGCAGTTTTAAAAAATGCTCAAAACCAAACATACAAAAATATTCACTTGCAAAAAACTACAGAGGCGAAAAAAATTTAAGGTGAATATTTATCCTTCTAAAAATCTTTTAAATAAGTAATCAAGCCAACCATTCGATCATACAGACCGCTCTCTCGAGGAGCCGAGAGGAGGCGCAATCACTCAACGTCACGGCACATTGTTGGAGCGAATAAAGTGCAAACTGCAGCGGGGAACTTTTCTAAAATACCAGCGCGGCCAGCGCTTTGTTACAGCCGAGATTGATTGGAATAATAACGCTATGTAATTTATTCAAATAACAATTTAGCGCTTTTTTGATGCTTTATGTTTACTGTGAAGGCGTCTCCGTGACTGCGTAGTCACAAGATAAGGAGGACCCAGAAGGTAAGCATATTACATAGCGCAACAACAGCGCTCTCAGACTCATCCGAGCTGTTCCGAGATCGTGTCCAAGAGAGGCGTGTGTGCTATGTGTGCGTTGCTTGAGCGCGTTTGTATGAAACTTGCCTTCTGCAGTCTTCTTATTTTGTGACGCAGTGTAGGCAAGCCTCTAACAAGGTTAGAGCTTAATAACCGTAGTTAGAGCTAATACAGTGGGACCTTTTCTAAAGTTACAGTCGAGATTGATTGGAATAATAATACTATGTAATTTGTTCGAATAATACCTTAACGTTTTTTTTATGCTTCAAGTTTTATGTATGTGCTAGCCTGACTGTGCCGGCAAAGTTAAATTGGGTATTCTTTTTTTCACAACTGAGAAGCGCTTCACTTTTAACTTCAATAGAAAGTATCCTTCTATGCTATCATAGAAAACGTGTTCCATTTTCCGAAAAACACCTAAGCTATTGGCATAATTATTCAAAGTCAAAAAAAATACTTCTTTTTTTTTATGTAAGTAAGTAAGTAATTAATGCAGACGTGAATTACACCATTTGGCTTGGCTTATTATGGCAAGATACAATAAGGAACAGAACAAAATATAATATTTTCTAAATTATTTATTTAGGTAATAGGTATTACCTACATCACAGATCAAACAGTACTATAGGTAGGTAGTTCCTACATTCCGTTCGTCGTACAATTTTTAGTGTCACCGTGTGTATTGCGAACAACTTTCATGAAACATAAAACTGTAAACATAATATTAAACAAAATACGCTCGCAATTGGAATTATTTAAAAATAAATAAATAAGTAGGTAGGTACCTACCACAGACCATCTAATTTGAAAAATGCACTTTTTATTTAGTTGAGCATAGCAGCGCCATCTTCACGAAATTGAATGAACTTTTAAAAAGCGTGCTAGCTGTAATGCTTTTATAAGTTTCGTGAGCTGACGCACTAGATGGCAGTAGTAGTGATCAAAGGAGACATTGCATTATATATTTTAGTAATTTTTTTTGAGATTGGTTTTTTGTAGGTGGCTGATTGGCAAAGTGCTCGGCTTGATACCCGACGGTCTCGGATTCAATTCCGAGTTCGGACAAATAGGTATGTTTCGGATTTTTCAATTCATAGCCCGCGATTGTGATCACTACTAATCACCAAATCGCATTTCACAAGTGTGGTGATTAATTATTTCAATAATTACGATGGTAATGGTTTAAATTGACATTTTTATCTATACATGAGAAAATACTATTAAAAATACTGCGATGCGGATATGCAAATGGTGCTGTGCCCGACTCCTTCAAGTGGGAGAGGATACCTACCCACTAAAACTCCTGTACCTGTGCTAGCAGAGTGATGCAGGATTACAATACGTAAGCACTGGAGTTCACCCCAGCGGAAATTAATGAAATTAAATGACATGAATCAAATAAAATGAAATGAAACAAAGAAATGAAATGCAATGAAACAAATTAAATTAAATGAAATGAAACAAATGAAACGAAGCATTATTATTAATTCAGTGTCACACAGTAATACATTGAATAAAACAAAATAGAATTAATAAATGCACAGTGACACAGAAAAGGTATCCACTCCGCATTTGTCAGAACACCGAAGGGGACACCTTTGATTTGACGCTGATCTTCCGCGGAAACCTAAAGAAAGAGGACACCAGAAAACCACAAACAAGAGGCAGCATGCGAACAAAATGTAATAGAACATTTATTGTTATTACAGTATTTTAGTCACTACTACTATAATTACCTAATAAATACCACGATTCTGCAACCCTGCTTACCTATTTCAAGTAGTTAGCAACCCGTTACATATAATCGTACCGTCTTGTGTTTCAAATTAGTGAACAAAATTGTAATTAATTAATTAATGAAAATATAGGCTATACAACGGTGATAATTTACGGATTTAAATGACAGTTTCAATTGACTTAGCTATAATTATTAGCACCGATAGCCGAGTAACAAGTCAAGTTCAAATTAACCTAGTCATATAAACGCAATATTTGTCATAGCATACACTCAGAAGCAATAAGTAATAACACAGCATACCAGATCGCTGTAGACAAACATGGCCAGTTGGTGCAGTTGCAAACGAGCAACTTCACAACGTTCATGATGCACGCACGGGTTGCTTCGTGTACATTTGCGATGTGGACAAGGGTGCTATGGAGTAGCTCAGCATATTTTAGAAATAACTTTATAGGGCCGAAACACATAACCGCGTTGCGACGTCGCACCGCCAAAATTGGTGGCGCCTGTCTAGTATTTGACAGGCAATAAGGTTTATACTAGCCTGGCGCAACGCTTATTTTTGCGGTGCGACGTCGCAACGCGGTTATGTGTTTCGGCCCTAACTCCAACCAAACTCAGAAGCCAAACTGAAGTCAAGGATGTTGTTATTTGTTCCTAAGCTCTTTCTCAGTAGCATATTTGATTCTACTACGATATCGGTTTTAAACGAAAACATCTATAGAGAAGATCCTGGTAAATAACTCTTTTATTAATATACACAGTCAGGTCATAAGTTTATTTTTTCTCTTTTTTGAGAGAGTTTGCTGATTGCCTCAGACGGCATTTTCAGCTTCACCTGGCTTTTAAGAAGGTTCCTCAAACCGTGTGAAACGAATCACCGTCAGAGATTTTCTAGAGAGAACGGCATCAAGCACTAGTGCGTGTCCCCGTGCCCTACAAGATTCTCCGAAGGGTTCGGAGAAACTTGTAGTTCAGGAGAAAATCCTCCTCAATATCTAAACAACTACGGTAAACAAAAAAAAACTTGTTCGAAGAGTCGCCATTCATTCCGTCTTCTGGTTATTTACCCGCAACAGTTTTAAGCCTTTCCGTCGTAATATGAGTCTACCCAACGCAGTGTATGGCGTCTTCATTACTTATTCTATTTATCGAAGACTGAAAGAAAGATTTTTTTTATAGTAACATACCTAGTGTTGCAATGGATCTTTGCCTGTCTCACGAAGGAGTAGAGACAGAAGTTAAGGAAAATTAGTGTTAAAATTACCGTAAATTCGTTATATACAGTTTGCCACACCAGACTGTCCCAATGCTGGTATTAGTGCGTTATTTATATTAAATTAAGTAAATGATAGCGTATGTACCGTCTCACTGCTAGGAAAATGCCTCTATCATTGAAATGAGGTCATCACACCACTTGATGAGTATTGGTATTAAGCACGCTTGCCAAATGCCAAATTGCGGGTTGGTGATCGATCACAAAGGTTGTGAACCCAAGAAAAACCGTAAAAAGTATATTATTTCATAGCATTTTTTATTAAAGACTCATGCACTATTAACACTATAGTCTATTAACCCATCCAAAAAAGCTTGTACGCTTGTTTTGGGTATGGGTTTACGTCAACAAAATCTAATGGAGCTAGGCATTGGGACATGAATCATTAGTTTTGCATTCAACCCAAGCATCTATCCGTTCGGCTACCGAGACGCATCAAATATTATTCAGTGAAGTAAGAAGCCTATAACTGTCCCAAAGCTGGGCAAAGGCCTACAATTTGATGGGTCAATCACCACGTTTGCCTAATGCGGGTTGATGATCACAAGCCCGGGCTACGCATCCTTTAAATGTATTTTTTTAATACGTTTATTACATCCAATTTTTAGCTATCGAAGTATGCGGCATAAAATGAATGACATACACTTAAAAGCATTTTAAGAATGTTATTATTTTTTTAATTAGTTCCTGTCACAGCGCAGCATTACATTTTTCGTAGACGCGAGCGGTTTCTTGCCTATTAAAAGTTTATTCTGATACAACTCAGTTTAAACAATAATCGTTGTGCCCCTTATTGCTGGGATTATAATAATTACCTACTCCTGTAAAGGTTTAAAGTTGAATTATGAGGGGGGTGTACACAAAAGTTATATTTGTTTTCTAAATGGAACAACGTTTTTGTGAAAGGAACCGGTTTGCCCATTGTTCGGCTTTGGACTAACGAGAAATCATTAATTGAACAATAACTTAAACTTTTAGACCCGCTTCACCATAACTTCATAATTATTTTACGTAAAATATCTTAATCGCGAGTTGTATCTGTTTCATTACTTAAACATTTTGACATAGGAAAACTGATGATAAAGCTATCTAGCATGTTATAATATTTACGAAATAGTTTATTGGAAGAGATCCCACGTAATGCGAAAAGGAGACCAGGTTGCCCAGAAGTGGGACACCGACTGCTGGTATAATAATAATAAAAATTTTAATTCATGACGCATTTAAGTGACTAAATGCGAAATAAATAATAATAATAATTAATGTGACAGCGCGCTCCACCCGGAACTCTCAACAACTGGTTAAATGGCAACTGAACTGTCAGAACACAACATGTCTAATAACATTGTTATAAGATGGTGGTAGCTTGCCTACCAGAAACAGGCGCTACCACCTTCCTACCCAAACACAATATATACCCTAACCCTAGCTGGAAATTGACTGAAGAACTGGCTGTTCTATCACTACTGTCAGAACACAACATTGCTAATAACAATGATGCTATGGTGACAGACTTAGATAAGATGTTGGTAGCTAGCTTAGACTGGAAACAGGCGCTACCATCTTCCAACCCAAACACAATATTTACCCCGAGCTGGTAATTGACCCTTTGAGCAAGAGGTTACTTATATAAGAAAGCAAATAGGCTACACCTGAGCGATTATTTTTTATTTGGAATAACAAACAATTACAAAATGTGTCTTCTACTGCAGCTTAAAATATAAAACTTTACTAATTTTGTAACCAACGAGGTTATTCACAAAGTAATTAGGATTATCTTCATCATTACAATAAAGTTATCGCTTTAATATCACGCTTGGATAATGCGGGTTGGTGTTAACCACAATATTTCAACCAACACTTTGCACAACATGGAATTGAGCCCAGGGGGGTAACCACGAGCTCTTAAATCTGTATTACTCCAATTTATTGCAGTTGATAAAACGAGACGCGAGTATACACGCCGCTACACGCCTCTCGTTTTCACAACCGCAACATCATCTTCATCAGCTCAGTTTATGTACCCACTAAGAGGCACAAGCCTTCCCTATGGATGGATAGGGAGTCCAGGCCATAAATTACAACGCGGGCCCAGTGCGGATTAGTGGTAGTTACGACTAACGACGGCTTAACGTGCTTTCCGAAGCACGGAGGAGTTCAAGATGATATATTGTTATATTTATGTTGTATTATAATTAAGTGTGTAAGTTAATAAAAACTTTTCTATTCTATTCTATTATATTCTATTCTATTCTATATATTTTTGGTCACCCATCCGATGACCGGCGTTTGCGAAAGTGGCTTCACCTTAGCAATCGCAGACCGGGCGCGTTAACCAATACGCCATCGAGCTCCAACACTGTTACAATAATAGTTCTAGTAACCCACTAAGACCTTTGGATATCGGACCAAACGTTTGGCCGTTCTACCACCGCCACATTATAAAAAGAAGATGGCCGAAAAAAAGCATCCTAATAAAAACAATCACACATCGAGCTCAGAACAGCTGGGCACATTACCCCGGAAGGACAGTGCAGCCGGTCAGACTTCAAACGCGCCAGTTAACTCGTGAGCTCGTAAAATGAACATTAGTCCGTCCTATAATTACATTAACACCGGCAGTTAAAAATTCGAGGAATAACTCTGGACGTCCACATAAAGGGAAGTGGATGACTGAATTGTCATCGTAAAATGAGATTCACTCAAAATACAGTAACTTCAATATGAGAAATGGTTCTACACGTAAAGTAAAGTAGATAGACGTATTTATTACTTATATTACTACAACACTATTTATTTATTTATTTTATTTAGTCATTTGGAAAAGCAACAGCTAATAAACTAAGTAGAAACTTAAAACATAATTATGAACAAAAAATAAATAGTTTACACAGTAACGATTTGGTGGTCTATCGCTGTAAAGCTTCCAGACATTCACTCGGATGGAGAGAGCTAATAAACTAATAAAGTATAAACTATTGTGGTAAAAGTGGGCAAACGCCTTAATCATGGAAATCAAGTCATCGCTACAGTTGATCGATATTGACTTAATCACCGCTCTTGCCAAATGTGAGTTGCTTTTTTTTTATACTTAGCACGGCAAATGACTCCACACCACCTGATGTTAAGTGGAAATGGAGTCCAGGCGCGAAGACAACTGGTGCAGCGTGAAACAACGCAGCATCAGTCAACTTCACTCTGCCGGCCCAAAAGGTGCTCCTTCACGCCTCGTTTGAAGGACATATCATAGGAAAGAAAATCACAAACTAGGGCTACGCATCGAAAATTCCGAAAAACACTTAACCCGATCTGCGAATTAAACCCAGGGTCTTTGGATACCGGGCGAAACCCTTTACCACTCGACCACCGATGCGTTCTGCATGAAAAAAAAACCATATTTTCCCCCGATAACCCGAAAGTCCCGGGTTCAATTCCCAAGTCGGGCAAAGTGTGTTTCGTATTTTTTGATGCATAGCCCGGGTTTGTGTTCACCAACCCGCATTTGCAAGCGTGGTGACTAAGGTAATATCCCATCAATTGTAGTGATGATTGATTCAATGATGGTGGCCTTTGCCCAGCCGTGGGACAGTTTATAGGCTATTTGCTTACTTTACTTATACTGCATGATTGATTATATCTTTTTTTTTTGAGAGAGATTGCTGATTGCCTCTACGGCATTTTCAGCTTCACCGGGCTTTTTTGGGGGCGGCGAGGAACGTAAAGGGTCCCTCATGCCGTGTGAAACGAATCACCTTCGGAGGTTATCTAGAGGGAACGGCATCGCGCACTAGTGCGCGTCCCCGTGCCCTACTAGATTCTCCGAAGGGTTCGGATCGGATCGGAAGATTATATCACACGGTTGCTGTGCAAAGCAATTATTTTGTATAGCATCAGCCATTACTAGATGAATAATTCGTAGGAGCTTATGTCTTTATTTATTACGGTTATGTGACAACTGTGACAGCTGGCACCTGACGAAAATTAAGCGCTAAGATGAAAACCAGACCCCAAAAACAGAGGTGGCCCCAAATGCACTAACAAAGCAAAGATAGGATCTGTATTAAAACCAATTAAATATAAACTTATTAAAATTAGTGAACTAAATATTGAATCATATCAAAAACCTGTATTCCTTGTTTTATTATTTTTATAAGAACACTAATTAATAGCTCTTTTTAATATTTAGGTTTTTAATCTTAACAAGCAATACCCACATCTGTTATTCCAAATTCCAACGCGCTAAGAAGCCGCGCTACATTCGTAGCATTTATATGTTGATTTGAAAGAACAATAATACACCGCCTCGAGACGATTAAAATAACAAGAGCTAAATCGGCAGTCAAAATACACCCAGCCGAGAACAACGCTAGCTCAAACTGGAGATACACTGAAAATACTCGTATATATTATAACTAGGTACTTATAATTATAAAAGAAAACTCTAAGAAAGACGCACGGATAAAATATAATATCAGATCAATATTGAAGAGCGTCAACTTTTTCGTAGCAAATCCCAACTTTTAATTACTTCTCAAACAAAACGGAGACTCATCCAAGTTTATATAATTCGTTCGCTTCAAACGCATTTGGCTGCGTCAAATTACTTCTTGGCATTAAGTTTGGTTTGATATCGTTTGCCGACATGTGATAGCTACGTGGAAAGACAAACAAATAACAACCCACGTGTGCTAATATAGCCTAAGCATTTGGTACAGTCAACAGGTAAATAGGTTGACAAAGTCTGCTACAAACTATACTGTTACTATTCTACAGAGCCAAAATTGCTCGCAGATGGGATTGCCCTCTTCAAATATTGCCTCGCATACTGAATGTAATTTGTCGCTGCGTTTAGTCTAGTGGACAGTGCCCGAGAAAGAGTACCTAAGGGTGATTGGGGTATTAAGTTCAAACCACAGACCATTGGTTCAAACAAACGAACAACGCTGATCTTCGTTTGATTAATGAGTTAATATAATGCAACGTCGTCATACCAGGAGCTCGATGGCGCATTGTTTCGTGATTCTGCGATTGATTCTGGTAAGTGTTACTGTTTCTGATAAGACGCGATTCATCTGTATCGCATTTTATTATAATAAGTGTGTTAACTTATTATTATAAGTGTGTTAATTTAAAGTACCTACCTAACCTATGTTTACTTTAATTGTCTTTGATTTTGTTGATGTTATGTGTAGATGTTGAGCTCAACTTATCTGTGTCTGTTACAAGTCTCCGTGATTTATGGTTTCCTTTATAGTTTAATCTCATTGTAATATTATTAAATAAATTAAGAAAAAAAACAACTTTCGCAAAGGTCGGTCAGCGGATGGGTGACCAAAAATGTGTCATCTCGAGCTCCTACGTGCTTTGGAAAGCACTCACTGTTCGTAACGGCTGCATTAGCAGTCGTTAACAACTACCAACTCGCACTGAACCCGCTTGATGGTTTTTGGCCCCTTCTTCCTATCCGTCCATAGGGAAAGCTCTTGCCCCAGCAGTGGGGACATAAAAATAACCTAGTGGTGATGATGGTTGTCAGACCGTCGTGTTGCGATGTTAATTTGGTTCCCATTGGCGGATGAGTTAAGTGAGCGGATCGCATACCAAGAGCTGTTAAAAACAATTTGCCGGTCACTTTCCGCGTAAAGTGGTCTACTGTGAACTTTGTTGACTGTTACATAACTCAACGATAAATGAGTAAGATTTGCATAATAAACATTTGTTTTTTTATACAAATTTGTTTTAAACTACTGATACCGAAGGCACACGAAGGCACGTAAAGTCGTTGGTCACGGCTGCATTAGCAGTCGTTAACAACAACGGTAACGCACTGAGCCTGTGTGGTGGTTAGTGCCCGTTCTTCCTGTGGTGTTTCCATCCATAGGCAAGCCTCGTGGCTAGACAGTGGGGTCATAAAATTAGCTAACCCGGTGATAGTGATGACTACTAACACCTGTAATCACCGTTTGTATAAAATTCATTTATTTATTTATATTTTTTTAAATATTTAATTTCTCACGCTGACTGTACAGTTGGCAACGATATTCGTTGACGTCACAAATATACTGATAGATACCTATTTTAATGTCGTTGAGCACTGGTTGAAGTACCAGCTTCATCATATTTACGGCAGGTCAAGTTAGGTAAGGCTTGACATTGAAATTCTATTTGAACACTTTTTTTTTGGTGACTTTGTACAAAAAGGCTCTGGCAATATCATTGCCAATCGTAACTAACTACACATACAAATATTTAATCAAGATTTATAAAAAATCCTATAATATGATAATAACTACCGCAGTGTCTCAAGACGAAAGTCTTTGACCTGTGTGTGTTGCCAGTGATGCCATACGGTACTGAGACGTGGTCGATCACTATCAGCCTTATCAGAAGGCTCAAGGTCACTCAAAGAGCAATGGAGATTGCTATGCTCCGGGTTTCTCTGCGTGATTGAATCAGAATTGAGGAGATCCACAGACGAACAAAGGTTACCGACATAGCTCGAAAAATTTCTAAGCTCAAGTGGCAGTGGACAGGACACATTGCTCGCAGGACTGATGGCCGCTGGGGCGGAACACCAAACAGTCCTTGAGTGGCGACCGCGTACCGGAAAGCGCAGTGTGGGCAGACCTCCAACAAGGTGGACCGACGATCTGGTGAAAGTCGCGGGAAGCCGTTGGATGCGAGCAGCACAACACCGGTCGTTGTGGAGATCCTTGGGGGAGGCCTTGACCTTTGTCCAGCTGTGGACGTCTTTTGACTGAGATGATGATGATGATAATAAATTAACAGTTTCTTCCTTGGCTATAATTTCTTTATTTTATTTACTTTTAACACGGGGGAGCTGAAAGTCGGAGCACTTTGAGTTGGCAACTGGGTGTTGGCAACATTAAAAATAAAATAATTTTATTTATTTTTGTTCATGGCAACCTCGCTCTTTCTCATCGGTGCGTGTAACGAAAAGGCGTGTTTTCTGTGTGTTAATAAAATTTATTATTTTTGAACAAGCGTTCTGTATTGGAATTACAACAAGTCCTACATCATCGCCCACTGGGTTCAATTCCCAGGTCGGACAACTTACGTGTTTGTGATCACCAACCTGCATTGACAAGTATGGTGGTTAGACCCAGTAAGCATTAATTGCAGCGATGACTTGATTTCAATGATTTAGACCTTTACCCAGCTGTGGGACAGTTTACATGCTAATTACTTCTCTATGCAACGGCCATTGCAAAAATGGCTTCACTTTCGCAATTGCAGACTCCTTTCTCAAGGACACTCGGTCTTAATTTTATACTATAATATGGAACAGAGAAGCTTATCCGAGATCTTGTTCAAACAGCTAAACCAAGTAAGTACATATTCACGCACATAATAAATAAACGTTCTGATAAGGAGTGTAACTATAGTGTACAGATTGGACAGTATAATAACTTGACTACGTTTTATAGTTTGTCGTTTCTTTTTAAATCACTGTGGATGGCGTGATAGCGACCACCCTAATATGTATTTCTGCCGTTATGCAGCATTATTTTACAATGCAGTGTTGCAGATTGAAAGGTATTTCTTTCATTCAGTTTTTTGTTTCTAACGGTGAAGCACTTGGCCTACATCTCACTTGATTGCCGCACTTCACCCGGAATCCTCAACTACTGAGGCACTGGCTATCTTATCTCTAGAGATAAGAGCTAGCTGCTGGAACACAACAATACTGCACACATTTATGTTATGGCAACATATTTAGATAAAATGGTGGTAGCTAGCCAGGCCAACAAACAAGTCTTACCACCAGCCAAACACAAACATGTTCCCCCTGCTGGAAATCGGATCCGGGACCTCTGGGTCTGAGAACGGTGGTCTAAGTCCACTAGACTACAGAGGCGGTTAGAAGCATAAAAACTGGATCTCCAGGGTGACAATGCGTGATTGATGTCCATGATGTTGAAATTATCCAAAAGTTGCGGTGGCCGCATTGCATCAGGCGGGCTCTATGTATGCTCGTTTCATCATCATCATCATCATCATCATCATCATCATCATCTTAAGCTCGTTATATGTCCCCACTGCTGGGGCAGGAGCTTTCCCTATGGATGGATAGGGAGAACGGGCCATAAACCACCATGCGGGCCCAGTGCGGATTGGTGGTTGTTAACGACTGCTAATGCAGCCGGGACCAACGGCTTAATGTGCCTTTCGAAGCGCTCGTGCTTGTTTACCGGCTCAGTATGAAGAAATAGAGCTGGTAAGCAGGCATACGTACCATTATGCAGCCTATTGACGCTTGTCGTTGTTAAGAATCTTTCGCAATCCCGGGTCAACGGACTCCCACTTCCAAATGAAATAGTGATGTACCACAGGCTGTACCAGTAACAGGTACAGACATGCGCCCTCAGAAGCACGGAGGAGTTCGAGATATTTCATCAGGCCTTAAGAAACTGGCTTGACTTGCTGAATCAATTGTATGACTTGTACAGTCAGCGTCAAAATTATATATGCGTTCAAAACTGAAACCTATCAAAATATCTAAAAATTTGACAAGAAACATCTTCATTACAAGGCATTGAGGTACAGTTTCATTTGTACTTAGACGTCAATTAAAAGTGTATCAGACTAAGGTAATTTTTTGTCAAAAAACTGTTTCGATATTTGGTAGAATAGAATAGAAAAAAAAAGAAATTTATTCAGTATCACAAAATAACACATTCATACAAATAAAACTTTCAAAATTTAAGATACATACGACGCTGGTCTTCGGAAGAATCCCAGACTAAAACTAATAAAACTAAAGAAGAATAGAAATAAAAATAATACACTTGCCTAAATGATAGCTCATACATTTTTGTGTTCATAATAAATTAATTATTTATTTTTACATGGCAAACTATTTTAAATACATGTTTTATATGTTTGGCTTTAATTTTGTGCGCTCATCAGATTACTTTGACTCGCGACGTTATGCACGAGAACGGAATACTTTACCTACTGGCGGGAGTTCACTATGCCCAGAGTACACAGTGCGGATCACCCGGCATCGAGCAATCTGTAGGAGGCGGCGACGACCAGGATTAGTTGGTAATTACAGCCCTCAGCGAGCTTTGTCAAACACGCGGGAAAGTAAACGTACCGCGAGACAAGATGTCACTCCGCTTAAGTGTATTAGACAAGCGGGTGTGACGCGATATGGCAACACAAGCGGGTGTGACGCGATATGGCAACACTGAAGTGAACATTTAACAATGGCGTTCATTTTTTTTTGTCAGCATACAGTCATGTACGTCAACAGTTTACATATCACAAGTTTAACATACAAAATACTAGACTTTGAGTGCCTACAATTAAAGTTAATAAAATAAATATAACTTAATTAACAAAATCAAACTCGAAACGGTTTTGTAGTACAAGATCAAAGTTAAAGTTATTCAACAAAGCTTAAAACATATTATGAAAATTTTTACGACCAGTTAGCACGTATGCGTGCTAATTAACTATCAGTTTTGAGGACAAAATTAGTTTTTATACTTAGTTATACTTATATACTTACATTTTTTTTTATTATCGTTGTAAATTATATTTTCAATGTTATTTCTAATAAAGTTTCGACATAAAGTAATCTATAATAAAATTCATCAAGTTCATGTATTAGGAACACACTCATCATCAGACTTTGAAATTTCTAACTCTTGGGAAAGGCCTTCCTTGTATGGCCTCATCCTCTAAAGTCAATTGCGGAGATGAGGCTTTGACTAGGTGTTAACGACTTATTTAGTTTGGTCACCCGTTCAGGGTCCTAGCATAGAGTAAGCGGTTTATCTAAGACAATCGCAACCTGCACGAAATTAAAGCATGTGCTTCTTCATGCTCAACTTACCGCCTTTACCGCCTCTATGGTCTAGTGGCTAAGACCACCGGTTTAGACCCAGAGGTCCCGGGTTCGATTCCCAGCGGGGGGTACATGTTTGTGTACTCGGTTTGGTTGGTGGTAGGGCTTGTTTGTCCGCCTGGCTAGCTTCCACCATCTTATCTAAATATGTCGCCATAACATCAATGTTTGTAGCATTGTTGTGTTCTGACAGCTAGAGATAAGATAGCCAGTACCTCACTAGTTGAGGATCCCGGGTGAAGTGCGCTTCCATCATTGGCCTTATCATCACTTAACATCAGGTGAGATCAAGGCACTGTGCTTACCCGTAAATATATAAATAAAATTAAAAAAGTGGTTTCGACATCGACAACATTATTCAATTAAAGCCCAATAGCAGTTGAAATTTTAAATTAAAAGTAAAAAAAACCTTTTTACAAAACAAGCTTTTATTTAAATGCGCCAAAAAGAAAACAATAAACTTTTAGTGCTCGGTCTGATACCCGAAGGTCCTGGGCTCAATTCCCAGGTCGAGCAAAGTGTGTTTAGGATTTTTTCGATGCATATCCCGGGGTTGTGATCACCAACCCGCATTTGGCAAGCGTGGTGATTAAGCCATTACCCATCAATTGTAGTGAGTTGATTTCAATGATGGAGGCCTTTGTTCAGCAGAGGAACAGTTATTTACTTACGTATACAGAGCAGATCAGATCCGAACAGGTTTCAGCACGTTTCAGTGTTACGAGCTCCACAAATTAAATGGTAACTGCATTGATATTATTATCAGCCATTTTAACACGATCGTGTTCCTTAATTTTGTAATACTCAAAAGTAATAAGAACCGAAACCATGTCATATCTGAAACATTCCCATTTCCAGACTAATAGCGTATAATGGCGATGGGTCTGAATTTATTTCAGGATGTAGCTTGGAGCTTATTCCACCTGTATCCTGTTTCTCAACGCTTGGTCACCGTTTCCCGCGACAGGCTTACAGCGACGCGATTCGCGATAAATACAAAATGCAAACGTAAAGTGTACCCCACTGTCAAACAAAGGCAATATTTTTCTAATATCTTACGGGTCAGCACTTGGCCTTCATTTCACCTGATGCTTAGTGATGATAAGGCCGAAGGTAGAAGCGCACTTCGTCCGGAATCCTCAACTACTGAGGCACTGGGTATCTTATCTCTAGCTGTCGGAACACAACAATGCTACAAACATTGATGTTATGGCGACATATTTAGATAAGATGGTGGTAGCCAGCCAGGCGGGGTAAAAAGCACTACCACTAACCAAACCGAGTATATAAACATGAACCCTCCGCTGGAAACGAAACCGGGACCTCTGGGTCTAAGCCGGTGGCCTTTACAACTAAACCACAGACTAAGGAGATTGTCGAAATCGGGCTGACTGGTCGGGGGCCGGTGCTGTGATTTTAACTAGATCACATGTGATTAGATGACGAAAGGCAAGAATTCCCGTTGCAGAGAAGGTATGGTACTAGATTTTTTGTGGGTATACCTACCTCCCCTCCCTTCGTTGAGATTTTAGGAGCTCGAGGTCGCCCTAGCCCGGGTGTATGCGCAAAGCATTTTACCTAGTTTAAGAAAACCGACCAAGTGTGTGTCGGGCCACATGCAGGGTTCCGTAACCCATCTCAATAATGAGGATTCTGAGAAGAGGGCTTTAATGAACATTTATTTAACGATGACTCATATACTTAAATGTAGATACTACATACCGGTTTCACACACCTGACAACCTAGCTTGCCTACTTCTATCTTTGAGCCTACGATTGTAAACCATTTACTATGTTGGGTAAAAATAAAACGTGAAGCACTCTCATTTTGCCGCTTTACATTCTGGCTGAATGACAAGTAGCCGCTTTAAAATATACAGCACAATTATATAAGCAAACCAAAAACATTTTATAAATAGCTTGCCTACTTCTTAACTGATCTTTAGTATTTGTAAAAATATTATGATCAGATGTTAATGACGGTAGTTGTTGACATTGAATTGGCGCCTTTGGCTTTCAAAGTAAAAAAATAAATAGTGTTGAATAATTTCGGCGGGCTGATTAGAACCACGATAGCTCAATTGGAAGAGCACCTGACCCGGTATGTCAGAAGGGTGCAGGTTCAAATCCTGCTCGTGGAAATTTTTTCAACATTGTGTTTTTGTAATTTGATCGCAACAAAATTTGCGTTATAATTATATAAACAAAACAAAAAGATTTTATATACAACACTGTTATGTAAGGCGGCTAGCCTTATAAAGCTTATAATACAATACTGCAGCACATATACTTACTGCGCGATTTATTTACTATCCGATCATGTTAACAAAAACGAGAATTTGTAAAGCAAAATTGCAACTCGTGGTGTACCAAAAATGCAACGTTGTTTTGTAAAGCGGCTAGCCTTGTAAAGCGTGTTATTTAATACTGTGACATAATATATTATACGACACTGCGACACATACATGTAGTTGTCGCTCACGAGACAGGGAAAGTGTAGCTCGACGCGTCGCTTGTCACTTAGCCCAGGCGCAAGGAAGTGTCCAGGTCATACCTAACAGCTTTGCCACCTGAGGACTGAGACTCGGGCAGTAATCACAGTCCATACAAAGCATACTTCCAATAAAACTCTCATTAGGTACCTAGTTTACTACCTTCAGTAAACATAAAACGTGAAACACTTTGATTTAACCACTTTACATTCCGGCTGAACGTCAATTAGGCGAATTTAAAACACAACACTGTTTTTAAAGCAGCTAACGTTACTGTACTGTTACTGTTACTGTTACTGTACAGTACTGTACAGTACTGTACAGTACTGTACAGTCCACACAGTGCTGTGACACTATAAGTGTTATATGTAACAGTACGCTCACGACACAGGGAAAGTGTGGGTCGACGCGTCGCTTGTCACTTAGCCCAGACCCAAGGAAGTGTCCAGGTCATAACAGCTTTGCCACCTGTCCCGCCCGAGGACTGAGACTCGGCCAGTAATCACAGTCCATACAACACCGTTGGACCACGTATTTCGGGTATTATTGCAAACGGAATACAACCGCCCCGTCTAGTTATTCACCAGTACGGCAAACATCTTCCTTGGCTTTAATCCAGGGGTCTGCGGTGCGGAATAAGCGGTCACTAGATGTGGCATAAGCGTGGTTTTAGACAGCCCTTTTTTTACCACTTGGCTAGATTTGAGCATAATTTTCCTGTAATTTCGCTACTAAATACTAGAGTGAAGCCACATCTAGTGATCGTGTACGGTCGATCGGCACCTAGGTCTTCTTATCTCAGTCGGTCGCTATGACAACACTGTCAGCATTATTGTTATGTTAATCCAGACGTTACAGATAGTGTGTCAGTTCCTCTGTAGTTGAGGATTCCGGGTGAATCACGTTTCTATATTTTGCCTTCTTATAGTTGAACACTTGATGAGAACACCTTGAGTAAATAATGGGTTAGTCCTTTTTATAAAATATAAGTAACATCATAACCATCATCAGCATGTAAATACATCCCATCTCTCACCCCTCCCCCCTCCCAATTCCTACTCCCTCCTCAAGATCCAACTCCTTCCTCAAGGCCGGCAACGCATCTGCGATTACTTTGATTTTGCGGGTGTCCATGGGCGGCGGTGATTACTTTCCATCAGGTGACCCCCCGCCTGCCCCCGCCTGCTCGTTTGCCTCCTTTTAATATAAAAAATATATTTTAAAAAAATACTCCCAGGCCACCTCATATATCGATGCGGCGGGTTTTGACGACCATCCAGCATCCACCAAGACATCAATCAATCATTTACTTGTTTTTGTTTTGTTTATATAATTTTAACGTAAATCGGCGCATTTCGACGGGCTGGTTAGAACCAGGATAGCTCAATTGGGAGAGCACCTGACCCGGTATGACAGAAGGGTGCAGGTTCAAATCCTGCTCGTGGAATTTTTTTCAACATTTGTGTTTTTGTAATTTGTTTCGCAACAAAATTTGCGTTAAAATTATCTAAACAAAACAAAAACATTTCATAAACACTTTTGCCTACTTCTTAACTGATCTTTAGTACCTATTTGTAAAAATATTATGATCAGATGTTGATGACGGTAGTTGTTGACATTGAATGGGCGCCTTTAGCTTTCAAAGTAAAAAAGTAAATTTCGGCGGGCTGGTTAGAACCACGATAGCTAATGGGAGAGCACCTGAACCGGTATGTCAGAAGGGTGCAGGTTTAAATCCTGCTCGTGGAAATTTTTTAAACATTAATGGTGTTTTTGTAATCATTTACTTATTATTTTTTTATAGAACTAATAACACTATAATAATATATATATATATATATATAATATTAGTACAATTTATTACTTATCTCAACAACAATGGTTACATATGATGTATAACTAATTATATTTTATGTATAAAAATAACTAAAATAAACGATGAGTCAAATTAAAAAGTTTTTTTTTTTAGTGGCCATTTACCATGCATCAACGCTATATCAATATCTATACTTAACTGTCTTGAATATTTATCGAAACTTGTCGCGTTACTTGTCGCGTTACTTGTCGCGTTACTTGTCGCGTTACTTGTCGCGTTACTTGTCGCGTTACTTGTCGCGTTACTTGTCGCGTTACTTGTCGCGTTACTTGTCGCGTTACTTGTCGCGTTACTTGTCGCGTTACTTGTCGCGTTACTTGTCGCGTTACTTGTCGCGTTACTTGTCGCGTTACTTGTCGCGTTACTTGTCGCGTTACTTGTCGCGTTACTTGTCGCGTTACTTGTCGCGTTACTTGTCGCGTTACTTGTCGCGTTACTTGTCGCGTTACTTGTCGCGTTACTTGTCGCGTTACATGTCGCGTTACTTGTCGCGTTACTTGTCGCGTTACTTGTCGCGTTACTTGTCGCGTTACTTGTCGCGTTACATGTCGCGTTACTTGTCGCGTTACTTGTCGCGTTACTTGTCGCGTTACTTGTCGCGTTACTTGTCGCGTTACTTGTCGCGTTACTTGTCGCGTTACTTGTCGCGTTACTTGTCGCGTTACTTGTCGCGTTACTTGTCGCGTTACTTGTCGCGTTACTTGTCGCGTTACTTGTCGCGTTACTTGTCGCGTTACTTGTCGCGTTACTTGTCGCGTTACATGTCGCGTTACTTGTCGCGTTACTTGTCGCGTTACTTGTCGCGTTACTTGTCGCGTTACTTGTCGCGTTACTTGTCGCGTTACTTGTCGCGTTACTTGTCGCGTTACTTGTCGCGTTACTTGTCGCGTTACTTGTCGCGTTACTTGTCGCGTTACTTGTCGCGTTACTTGTCGCGTTACTTGTCGCGTTACTTGTCGCGTTACATGTCGCGTTACTTGTCGCGTTACTTGTCGCGTTACTTGTCGCGTTACTTGTCGCGTTACTTGTCGCGTTACTTGTCGCGTTACTTGTCGCGTTACTTGTCGCGTTACTTGTCGCGTTACTTGTCGCGTTACATGTCGCGTTACTTGTCGCGTTACTTGTCGCGTTACTTGTCGCGTTACTTGTCGCGTTACTTGTCGCGTTACTAAAATATTCTTATTTCTCTATATCCTTGTTGTGTGGCTCTATTGCAATTAGTTTCTGCTCAAAGCACGTCTGCCACAGAGCGGGTCTATGATCCGGCTGAGCCGTGCAGAACAGAATTCCGGTGTAAGTGAACCTTAAGCAAAGCATACGGAACGAGCAATTTGCCTTTACTTAGTTCCTTATCGATGAGAAAATATTCAGAAACCATGTTTGTTTTTTTTTAAAAAATCGGGAATTCATATTTGTACCTATCGGAAAGTTAATATTGGTATTCAAACTCGGTTAAATTAATGTTTCAACGTATTTTTTGTTGTATTGACCACGTTGAAAGAGCATATCCCGCTTGATGGAAAGAGACACCCCCCTTGGACGCTTGCAACTCCAAAGGCAACAACACACAGGTGCGTGTATTTTTTCTATTTTGAACGGCAAGTAAATAGTTATAATATAATAATATTTATAATATCAACAAGAAACAACGAAGAAGAAAAAGCATTTCATAGATAGATAATACTTTTATTGCAACACTATAAACATAGACATGACCAATAAAATAAATAATTTGCAAAGCTACAATTTGGCGGGCTTATTGCTTTTAAGTGATATCTTCCAGATAACTAGTCGGATGGAGAGAGCTAATAAACTGTAAGATCAAAGGTGAAACTATTGAAACATACAAGAATAATGTGTATTTTATAAATGAAGCAAAATAATAATAGTTACTAAATAAATCTATAAATACTTATTACTACTTATATCTGTTTATAATTAAATACCTGTAAAATATTATTACTTTTTCCAGTTTATTCTCGTATTGTAAGATAGATAAATAAAATTGTAAGTAATTAGATGTCTTTAACTAATTTTACATATTAAAGAACTAGCTTTGGGGCCGTCCAATAATCACGTGATGTTTATAGCAACTTTTTAAAATTTTAAGGTAAAAGTAATGATAATAATAAGTAATGACTGTAGTTGTTGACATTGAATTGGCGCCTTTGGCTTTAAAGTAAAAAAGTAAATAGTGTTGAATAATTTCGGCGGGCTGGTTAGAACCACGATAGCTCAATTGGAAGAGCACCTGACCCGGTATGTCAGAAGGGTGCAGGTTCAAATCCTGCTCGTGAAAATTTTTTCAACATTGTGTTTTTGTAATTATAAGTATAATAATTAATAGGTAACGATAATAATTATTAAGAAAAAACAGATTACTTATTAAAAACTACATTGGAAAAAAAAGGTGTTAGCGTTATCAGTTTTACGCAATTTTGCAAGATTGTAAAAACAAATGTACTTCGATTTCGAAAATAAAATAATACATGTGATATCTCCTTAAACCCACCCCCCCCTCCCCCCTTGTGATATTTGGTGATTTTTTTTCGGACCCCCTCTCCCCTTTGGGCCTCACGTGACGAATGGACGGCCCGTTTGTGACAATGAAATTTTCATTTGTACTACAGTATGTTAGTTACTCTGGTATATCGTAAAACTTTTGTTTTCAAAAATAAAAATAAAGCTAAACACACATTTACACGTTCACAAAGCAACAAAGAAAACGTTGCTTTTGTCGAATCAGTGTTGATTTGATTGGCTCGACTTGTTGAGCGTATAGAAAATATGTTACTTCACCTCATTACCTTAATGAAATTTCGCGAAATTAACTGCGTTTTATAGAGCTTCCTGTAATGCGTGGCTTTTACAGAGAAATCGGAATCTTGGTGGCCGTCGTGTGAGAGGTTGTGTGGAGGAGTGTTTGCTTTGGCATTAGTTGAAGATTGTTCATGTCGTGGCATGTTCTGTCCAGCGTCCACGTAGGATGTGCTGTTTAAACTATTTATGTTAGAATAGAAAACAACGAAATATAAAATACTTTACAGTACACCTTAGTGATACTTTCAGAACCAAATTCATTTTGACTGTTTTGTATTTACATTTTAGAAATCTCTATATTTGTTAAAACCCATTGAGATTTTTTTACAACAAAAGCATCCACTCGTAACAATATTTGCACAATTGACACCTAGGGATGGAGAGGATTGATATTTAAATAAGATGAAGGCGTTAAAAAAGTGTACAACAATAATATACATATAAACATACATAACTACATACATACAACCATATAAGTGTGTCAACCTAGTCAGATTCTGACTAGTTTTCTTTTCTTCTCACGGTCTCCTTTTTTTTTTCTTAAGACTTTACCACAATCGTCAGTTATAATAGCACTGCTATTGAGAGATATACCATTAGATATACCATGAGAACACCACCACCTTGTTTTTTGGTTGGTGGTAGCGTAGGACTTGTTTAAGTATGCCTGGCTAGATAAGTAAGCTGTGTATGTAACGTTCTTAATCGGTATCCAAGATATTTGAGGACGATTTTTTTTTGGGTAATAAATAATGACAGGCAGCAGATCATACCAACAAAATATAATTGTTTTAAATTTGATTGAAGATTCAATTAGAGTTTAAATTTATTGTCCTATTCTTAAATGCCGTGAGATATGACCAAGGGGCTTTAAATTTAACAAACAAATAAGACTTTACACGTAGGGTAATCATCAGGGGCCCGACCGCCTAACCGATCGCTTTGGCTACGTGTATAGTTTATGACGTCATCTTGTCATTTCGTACCGCCTATGAATGCAATATCGAAATTGTCATTTCGTACCGCCTATGAAAGCAATATCGAAAGCTATAGCCTAAAGCTAAACGTACGTCATAAACTATATACGTAGCCAAAGCGATAGGTTAGGCGGTCGGGGGGCGGGTCATATAACTACAGCTGGGCATGGTGTAGCTAAAGTGGTATCTTTAATAGACAGGACTGGTAAATAATAGAGGGCCAATACGAGAAAATAAAAGAAAAATACGTTGATCAGTTGAGTATTTTAATTAGGTCTGGACTAATTGATGTTTGTTGTAGTCATGTTGTTTGTCTTTACTTGTTTTTCTTGTTTGAAAAAGGAAATGGATCGAAAAATTTATTTACCGTCGGTGAACGTTACATTTCTATTTATTCCCTTATCTTATCATCTAGAATATATGTTCGTAAGTTCTTAATGTATCTTTAATCTGCCAGTGTACCTTTCGCAAGTAAATACTAATTCGTTAAATATAAAGAAAGCTTTCGCTTTCGCTCTTCCCATTTATGGATGCACAGTCATCTTTTAGATAAAATGGACCAAATTATACGCCATACATTATCGTCGATTTTAAATGTGGCCATGGACGACCGATCTTGGGCACAAGCTACTCTTCCCATTCGCATGGGAGGCCTCGGCGTCCGCAAAATTTCCAGTATTAGTTTACCGGCTTTCATATCCTCGGTCCATGGCACCGAAAAATTAATCAGAAAAATCTTAGCCCCCACACTGATTAATTTTGATGTGCCGTGCTTCACCGAGGCTGTGGATGCCTGGAGACTCGCTTGCCCGAATTCAGATAAACCCGACAATCCATCTTCCCAGAGACGGTGGGATGAGCCGCTCTGCAGAGTAGTACTGAATAATTTACTTGTCACGTCTTAGTAGAAGTAGTCTTCTGCGGAGCGTGCGCGCCTGCTGGCTGTGGGCAAGTGGGAGTCGGGTCTTTGGCTTCATGCACTACCGTCGTCGAACTTGGGTACTTTGTTCGACGACACTACTTTCCGCCTCGCTGCTTCCCTGCGTCTAGGAGTTCCGTGTTGTTCTCCCCATCGCTGTCACTGTGGCGAAGTTGTCAACATCCTCGGACACCATGGCCTGTCTTGCAGTCGAAGTGCGGGCCGCTTAGCCCGGCACGCGAACATTAATGAGATCATCCGACGAGCTCTTGTCACCGTCGGCGTTCCAGCTGTATTAGAACCCAATGGTTTGGCACGCGACGATGGCAAGCGACCGGACGGCATGTCTTTATTTCCATGGAAGGTGGGTAGGCCTTTAGTATGGGATGCAACTTGTGTCGATACTCTTGCTCCATCCCATCTTCCTAGCACAGCGTGCTGTGCTGGTGCTGCTGCTGCGGCTGCAGAAAACCTCAAGCGGCGAAAGTATAATAACCTTATCGGCAATTATATTTTTGAGCCGTTTGGGGTTGAAACCCTCGGGCCATGGGGTCCAAGTGCTCATGTTTTATTTACTGACATCTCCAAACGGCTGGTTGACACTACCCATGACCCAAGGGCTGGCTTTTACCTTGGCCAGAGGCTAAGCATTGCCATACAACGTGGCAATGCCGCCAGTCTCTTGGGTACATTACCAGTCGACAGCGACGCGGAGGAATTTTTTGACGCCATTTTTTAGTTTCGTAATAGTTTTAGTTTCTGATTTTATTGGTTTAATGATTTCGTATATTTTATAAAATGTTTTAGTTTTGTTTATATAATTTTAACGCAAATTTTGGTGGTGCAGTGCAAATGGTGCAGGTTAAATATACAATACTTTTAACTTTTATAGCTTAGCCGCGGTCACGGGCTGACAGCCCGTGACCGCGGCCAGTGCAACTCTATCCAAACGTCTAAGGCTACCTATTGATACTAAGCACTTGCGTTAAACCCCCCATCTCTTACACGTGCCTTTCGAAGGCACAGGTTGCCGACGTAGCTCAGAAAGCTGCCGCTCTTAAGTGGGAGTGGGGCGGAATTGTGGGCGAAATCTACCACAAATTGGGTCCCACAAGGCCAAAAACAACATCGCGCCCGACCTAGACGGAGATGGCGGGACAACTTGTCTCATTTTAGAAGGATTGGTCCCAGAGAGCCTCCTGACCACCCTCGTACTACTTAAAGTACATTAAAAAATAAAAATATTGGTGGTTATTAGTCTTTATTGCGGTGAATATACCTTAGAGCGACATCAGCTTTTGCCCGCCGAATAAACTAAAAAAAACCTTTTTTTTTTTTTGTATTTTTTTCATATAGGTATTAAGGTCTTTATTTACAATATATCAAAATTTTACGGTGAAATAAAATAAAAAATACCTGGAATAGTCAGGAGGATATACCGATAATGTTGGAAGAAGGGAAGGGAGGCCTTTTCCCTGCAGTGGGACGATATAGGCTGAAAATAAAATAAATGATAATAATAAAATAATCTATCTCCATACAAACACAGCCCCATTCGGCACAGTAGCCTACCGAACGCCATTCAGAGAGCATCTCTTGAGAAATCAGGAGCTTATTCCGATCCCCTTCCTGAATATGTACCGTTTCCTTTAACTACGTACCTACGCATGTGTTACACGAATTATTTCCACCAATCGACAGTCGCGATTGTAATAAAAGGCAAATGTAGAAAAGATTAGAAAGTGTTTTACTTTTATTTTGTGTGTTATATTAAGAAAAAACTTGGCTTTTTTGAAATGAAATACTACACATGAATCTTCTAGGCCAATTACATATAACTAATTGGTTGTCTAGTGGTCGAAATTCGAAATTATTCACATAATATAGAATGTATTGTCACACAGCAACAAAGCTAAATAGTTCGATGTGTCTCATCATCAACATATTATTATCAACTCGTAAGTTCTGTGTATAAGCGACGTCTTTAACTGCCTTGCATTGCAGTGTTAGCCTTCTCACCTGATGTTAAGTGATGATAATGCCGAAAGTGGAAGCGCACTTCACCCGGAATCCTCAATAGCTGAGGTGCTGGCTATCTTATCTTCAGCTGCCGGAACACAACAATGGCACAAACATTGATGTTATGACGAAATATTTAGATACGATGGTGGTAGCTAGCCATGCGGACAAACAAGCCCTAGCTCCAGCCAAACCGTGTACCCACACTACTGCACCTACTCCCGCTGGGAATCATACTCAAGCTCAAGCTCGAACTCGGTAATTCCATCATCAACCCCCGCTGAGAATCGAACGAGTGTCATCGGGTTCTAAGACTGATGCAACCACTAGACCACAGTAGCGATTAGTTCCGTATAAAATGTTCGATGGGTAACAACTGTTTTATTTTACCCCATAAAACAATCCAATTGCGTGGTCATAAATAGTGTAGCATGAATTGTTTATATACCACCCGCTCCTATAGTGAATGCGTCTCTAAATGAGATAGACAGAAAATAAGGAGACTGCAGAATGTTAGCTTCATACAAACCCACTACACACAACGGACAGGGAATCTCGCAACAGCAGCTCTCAGACTGTTCCGAGATTTGTGTCTGTGTGGGTCTATATGTATGTGCTTGAGCGCGGTAGGTATCTATGTATTAATCATACCTTCTGGGGTCTGCTTATGCTGTGGCATAGATGTTAAATATTCAGTTTGTTATCAAGCAACAGTGGATTACATCTGGGCCCCTAGTTTTCGTTCATTAATTACATTTAATGAATTTGTCGAGGAAATTGTATGAGAAAAGAGACTTTCTGGTTTTATACTTAGTAAGTTATAAATAAAAAAGTATCTAAGGTACAATGTATTTTTTACCTATTTAAGGCGTGAGTCTCACACAAACTTTTAATACATTGTATGTAGTTACATACATTTTCACATTGGATATATTTTTATATTCATGGCATTTATTTAATCCTATAGACAAGCTAAGCTAAGATTTTGCATATAGCTACCAATATAAACATTCATAGAAGTAACTAAAATATAATATAGAAAAATTTGATAAAATACTTATGCCTCGGTGACCGAGTAGCAACATGTTCGGCCTGATGCTGCGGTCCTGGGTTCAATTCTCGGGTCAGAAATAGTGCGTTTCAAACTTTTCGATGCATACATACAGGTTTGTGATCACCAATCCGCACTTGACACGCGTAGTGATTAAACCAATACCCATTTGATTAAACTACTATAATATTTTAATGGCCGACTGTGCCTACTGCCTGTTTGCATGCAAATAACATATTTATCTACCCTTTTCATAATATACCAATGTACCAATAACATTGATCAACAACCTGCAAACTCATTACAAAGTTTTATTACATCCATACATTTTTCTCCCATAAGGATCGACTTTAGATTGTTCTCATTGGCTGTTATACATTTCATTACATTTATCTATATATATAGATAATTAATAGTCCTGACTGACTGACTCATCATCGCCGATGCCTAAACTGCTGAAGCTAATTAGATAAAATTTGGTGTGTAAGTTAATTGAGTGACGTAACCAGCCACTAAGATAGGATTTTAAGGAAATCGCACCCTTAGGGTGTCAAATAGGGGGTGAAAGTTTGAATGAAAGCCCGTCAGTTTTGAAGTTAAATACATGAAAATTGGTATTTGGGTTCTTGAAAAGAATTAAAGAACGAAATGTCTCAGGAATTTTGTTTATTTTTCTTTAAATGAGTAAAAAATGGGAAAGGTTTTTTGAGGTAATCGTTATATTTAAAGCAAAAACTATCAAAATTAATATTTTAATCGATCTTTAGATTTTTCAACAAAAATAAAGAATTATGTGTTAGCCTTTTTCGAAAAACATCCCCTAGAGAGGTGAAATAGTGGTGGAAAGTTTGTATGGAAATCTGTCATTTCTTAAATTTCGGTATTTGGCCTGGTTAGAAATTACGAAGAGTTTCAGGATTTTTGGAAAACGATCCTTTAAGTAGGGGACAATTAGTAAGTATCCAATTTGTACAGGAGGTTTCGGACCAAAATTTGTTTTACAGAGTGATCTTTATTACGCGGTTTTGTGTTACACTTTTTACCAATTCTAGCTCGCATGGATGGGCTTTTTAATGTGAAAAACTTAATGTTGAAATGACGTAACCCTTATTAATTATACCCTTATGATATTTACCTTTAATAAGTTTGGCTTTTATTACGAACTAACACAAGTCATGTAGCTCACGTGAGCAAAGCCGCGAACAAAAAGCTAGTTATTAATATAGTTTTAATGGTTTGCTATTCTACACTCGCGAGCAATAAACCGGAATCGCTTTACCGCGGGATGTTCTAGACTAATTTTTACAGTTTCTATGCAATGAACTATACGTTGTGGTATATGCTTTCAAAGGTAATTTAATAAGCTTTCAACCTCTTCCAATGTCACAGGCAAAGATTATTTTCCTTACGTCATGAAACATAAAAACAAAAACATACATTTTTACAACAAAATACTGTTTTGTTTTGGAGTCCTGAAATACTATAAAAAGTGAGCATCCCTAAAAATTGATTATCAGTCCAATATTTCACGTCACTGGGAAGACTGAATCTGAAAGAAAATGGAAACCACACCTGCAGAAGCCGCTCAAATCGTCATCTTAATCCAGCAAGGGTTGTTTCAGCGTAATATTGCTCGACAGCTTCATCTAAGCTATTCTTGTGTCTCGAAGGTGTACAGAAGGTTCAGGGTGACTGGAAACTTTGCCCGGAGACTAGGATCTGGAAGACAGCGTTGCACTTCGGTGAGAGATGACCGCCTCATTGTCACCACTTCTGTCCGAAATCGACACTTAACCGGCCGGCGTGGACGTCCAACGGCAGCTCAGAGAAGTTCAAGAGAGGGCTGTTAGCAAGTGGACAGTGAAGGCAAAGACTTTAAGAAGCAAATTTGACCCCACGAAGGCCAACTACAGGGCCCAAACTGTCTCCAGCCCACCGAGAAGCCCGGCTTCAGTTTGCTCGCGATCACTTAGATTGAGATATAGAGCAATGGTGTCGAGTTCTGTTCTCGGACGAAACAAGGGTATGCCTGCATGGTAGCGACCGTCGACAGAGAGTATAGAAGACCGGGGGAGCGATTTTCACAATGCTGTTTTGCGGAAACAGTGGCATACGGGGTGGGTCCTGTATGATATGAGCGGGGATTTCTATAGAAGCAAAAACGGAGCTGGTATTAGTACCTGGTGGTGGTCGGGGAGGGGGCCTAACTGAGGAAAGATACATCAACGACATTCTGCTAGGCCATGTGCTCCCGTGCGCCGGGTTTATTGGCAAACATTTCCTGCTAATGCACGATAACGCCCGCTGCCACACCGCTGCAATGACTAGAGAGTACCTGGAAGAGTCGAGATTTCCACCATAGACTGTCCAGCCCTCATTCCTGACTTGAACCCTATTGGACATGTGTGGGACGAGCTGAAAAGACGGGTACGAGAAAGATATCCAGCTCCGGCTACGATAGAAAATCTGAAAACTGCTTTGGTCGAAGAGTGGCCAATTTCAATTAAAAGCTGTTGTATCATAAAATAGGCATTCTCACATTAAAATATTTACAGAATAATTGTTAACAACTGGTTTTGCAGAACAGTTCAAAATATTTTTACTCCTGTGGTTTAGTGGCATAGTGATTCGGTTCGATTCTCAGAGGTGAAACACATTAATGTGATGTGCGCTGTGGTTGATGGTAGGGCTTGCTTTAAGCGCCTAGCTACCATCATTCTTATCTAAAGCTGGCGCTATAACAACAATGTTAGTAGCATTGTTGTGTTGCAACAGTAAGATAAGTAAGATAGCCAGATCCTCGATAGTTGAGGATTCCAAAAGAAGTGAAGATAAATTAATACAACAATATATGTTACATAATAAAATGCACACGCTGAATATAGTTTGTGATTCCATAGAGATTCCGGAGTTAAGTCAGCTACTAAATATAAATAAGCTATTTTAAAATTATTATTAAAAAAAAACCTTTACAAAACAAGCTTTGTTTATTTACTTAATCTTTTATTTTAGTTAACTAAATGTATATTAATGATTCAGACAACCATATATCTTTTAATACATTTCAGTAACAGACAATACGTCATTAAGCCCAGTCCACACGGGAAGCGCAACAAAACACGCTCGCCAAAGTTGCGCCCGTGTCGCTCGCGGCCTCGGCGCAGCTCGACAAATGAAATTATAAGCCTATCTTACGCCCGCGGTTGCGCCCAACTCAACTGACGAAGGCGCGTTCGGATTGTCACTTTAACAGCCTTAGATTATTTTTATAACAGTGAAAAACCCATTGCCTCGCATCAAAAAAATCCACCGCCGCCGCGCCGGCGCCGTTGGTGTTAATAGATTGTAGTAGTCATCTCAGCCAAAAGACGTCCAATGCTGGACAAAGGCCTCCCCTAAGGATCTCCACAACAACCAGTTTTGTGCTGCTCGCATTCAGTGGCTTCCCGCGACCTTCACCAGATCGTCGGTCCATATTGTTGGAGGTCTGTTCACACTGCGCTTTCAGGTACGCGGTTGCCAGGACTCCAGGACCAATCCGCCCCAGCGGCATGGCATAGGAAGGAGGGAAAACGTGTGCCGAGAAACCGTGAAAAATTAAACATTTTAAAGAATGGGCACTGACCCACTAAAAACCACTGCACTTCATCGAAACATTATTGGTTAGGTGAGCCGTGCCGTGACGATCGTCAGGCATTCAGCCTGGCGTTTACTCCAACAAAGGCCTGAGACAAAATACACGATCGAGGAAGTCTGGGCGTACTTCAGTCAGTCGTCTAAAAAAAGAGGTTATGATAATTTAAAGCTAAACTTTAATAGCATTACTATAAAAATTAGCATTAAGCATTAGCATTACTATAAAAAAATTACTCAAAACATTAAATAAGTACCAAAATAATTTTGAAATATGTTATGTTTTCAATTAGTGTACTTTTTTATTCGTTCGTTCTACTTTTACCTACTTTATTTGCTCAGTTTTAACGTGGCAACCCCAGTATTACCCCTAATTTGAATATATAAGCCAATCCTACGCTTGCAGCTTTACCTTCGATCAACGGCGCCGTACCTTTGATCCACGTAGCAACCGCTACCTACAGTATGAGATAAACACTACACTGCGCGTGGCCCGACACGCACTTAACCGGTTTTTCAAATTGTGATTTGTTCGCAACAAAATTTGCGTAAAGTTATGTCATCATCATCATCAGCTCATTTTATGTCCCCAATGCTGGGGCACAAGCCTTCCCTATGGATAGAAAGAACGTTTCATAAACCACCACACACCCAGTGCGAATTGGTGGTTGCTAATGACTGCTAATGCTGCCGGGACCAACGGCTTTACGTACCTTCTGAAGCACGAAAGAAAATTATATAAGCCATAAGTAT
Source organism: Eudonia truncicolella (assembly GCA_949315975.1). Lineage (NCBI taxonomy): Eukaryota > Metazoa > Arthropoda > Insecta > Lepidoptera > Crambidae > Eudonia > Eudonia truncicolella. Next base: position 13,996,522 of record OX438830.1, on the reverse strand, counting down.
TTTTTTTATTTTTTTTGGGGATTCCTAGTGCAAGTTGTATTTGCTATTCGATCATATCAACGAAAACAAAAGCAGCGCGTTCTGGTGACAATTGATGATGGAGGAAAATCGCATTCCATTGTAATTTTCTACTTCGTCAACGCGATGGACACCTGCAGCATCCGGGGAACTGCCTTTGCTTTACTGAAGAGCCCTATGCTTTGCAAAGAACATATAAAAATCTTCTTAGCTTAACATTAAAGCTAAGCTTTGAGTCTGTTCCTCTTCGCGAAGGAGTTACCTCTTTCGAATATACCTTCCTCTCTCGTATCTTCGCATTCAATTGTCATATTCATCATCACATAGATCGCTCCAATTATAATCCGACCAGTATTAAGAGATAAATCAACACAGTATGTTTCCGAACGTTCCCCGACAAAGCCGCAGTGTGAACGCAGCTTTTCAACTGCGTCGGATAATGTTCGTAGCGTTTGTGACTTTGTGCTCGGAGTTCGTTTGCGCCATTTGTCTTTTATTGTTAACAAAGAGATAGTGTGCAATAAGTCTTGGATTGGGTTCGCGTTATAAGGTTGCTGTATCTGTTTTAGTTTGAATTTAAACTATAATTAAGGCTACCAGTTACCGTAAATACCTACCTATGTATCTGTAAACTTTTTTATTTTATTTTCTAATGTTATGTACAATGTGTTTGTAGTCAATAAAATGTTATTCTATTCAATTCTAAATACGTAATCTAAATCATTATAGTGGTACCAGTGTCCGAAAAGAAACCAGCAAGCGTATAGTTTTAGGGTTCCGTACCCAAAGGGTAAAACGGCACCCTATCACTAAGACTCCGCTGTCCGTCCGTGTCTGCCTCAGATGAGGTGTCTGCCCATCCGTGTCTGTCTGTCAGTCTGTCACCAGGCTGTATCTCATGAACCGTGATAGTTAGACAGTTGAAATTTTCACAGATGATGTATTTCTGTTGCGGCTATAACAACAAATACTAAAAAAACAGAACATTATTCAAGAATATAATTATTTAATTATATTTAAGGGGGCTCCCATCCAACAAATGTAACTTTTTTTTGCCGTTCTTCGTGCGCGAGTCCGACTTGGCCGGTTTTTTTCCTTTAATAATTAAAAATCTCCTACTTTTTCAACTGGCTTTTGAGTTTAGCAACAAATAAATACAAGACCACCAAAATACAAATGCTTACTAGCTGTCGTCATCTAGTAAAATTTCAATTAAATTCTAATTATACATTATACTAGCGGCCCGTCCCGGCTTCGCACGGGTGGACATTTCTTTTATAATATAGCCTATATTACTCAGCGCTAATGTGGCATTCTAATGGTGAAAGAATTTTTTAAATCGGTCCAGTAGTTTTTGAGTTTATTCGTTGCAAACAAACAAAAATACAAAGCTATCCTCTTTATAATATTAGTATAGATATAGACATAGATTTGTCGACGAAAACTGCCCCCCGACCGCCTAACTCTATCGCCATCACTCTCGCTATCGCGCTCTATAGTTTATGGCGTCATATTGTCATTTCGAAAGCGATATGAAAGCATTAAGAAAGCAATATCGAAAGCTATAGCCTATAGCTTTCGATATTGCTTTTATATCGGTTTCGAAATGACAAGATTACGACATAAACTATAGAGCGCGATAACGAGAGCGATATCAATAGAGTTAGGCGGTAGACTCCCTGGTGTCGATCACGGTGCCACTATGATATACTAGGCCCGGCAGACTAAAACACATATGTCAAGAAAAATCTTTTTATTTTTATTTTGCACAAGTCTTATTCATAGAACGATGCATAGAAGCGCATCAAGCAGCAAGAGGAAGAAGTAATGTATCGCTTAAAAAATACTTGCACTTTTTCACATTCATAATTCATATTTTTTGATTCCTGTAAAGTTGCCATTTTTGACTTATATGCTTGAGTCTACCGTATGATTGAAATGAAACAGGGACCTTTCTCTGCTATCGCGGATACTTCGAAAGGTCTAAAACGTCAATATGAAATTAATCTACCTAGATGGTCAATGCTTCAGTATTTAAAGATTCCGGCTGACGTGTGCTTTTACCTAGCGGTATTAACATCACTTACTATCAAGTAAGTACCAACGAGAAAGTACCTACTTCAGGTGAGACGAAGGCAAAGCACTTTGCATTAAAAAAAAAAGTAAATGTGAAGTGAGAATTAACTTTTTATTAACTTTCACACTAACACCTTTCACATAAGCTCAAGCTCATTTACTAGATTAGATGGCGACTCACCGTGAACATAAACAAATAGCCACCGACTTCCATTGTTTTCACCGAAACACGACTTTTCAATGTAAACATCGGCGGATAATCCTAATGGGAACGAAGAGTATTAACCAACTATAGGTCCGTTATACCACCAACACAACAAAAACGCTGAAGCTTAGGGCTAATGGAAAAAAAATGTTATGCAGAAACCGGATGAAAACCGGACACGGCGCCGCCGGCGGCACCGGATAAACGGCGCATCGGGCATTCATTATTGAACAGCGCAGAGAACAAGAGTAAATGGGGAACTATGAAGGTTGTATATCTAGATGAGCGGATGATGGATGACCTATTTCTTCGTGGGTACTTCTCTTCATTAAGAACTATTAGTCACAACATAAGGAAACCCAGAAGGTAGGCTTAATACATACAGCCCCCGAGCAGCAGTCCATTGCACGGATACGGATCTCAGAACTGCCCCTGACCGAAAGCTATAGCCTATAGCTTTCGATATTGCTTTTATATCGCTTTCGAAATGACAAGATGACGCCATAAACTATAGAGCGCGATGGCGAGAGCGATAGCGATAGAGTTAGGCGGTAGGCCCCCTGATCGGAACAGTCCGATCGTATCGGCCGCAAGATTCCGTGTCCGTGTGAGGTGGTCTAGGTGTGCTTGGAGCGAGCGCGTTTGTACGGAGCTTGCCTTCTGTAGACTCCTTATTTTGTGTATTTTTCGTGTGATGAAAAAAGTCAGAGAGATAAATTGGACGCACACCGACTAGCATGAGGTGGCTCGGAAAGAGACAGAGGGAATACTCGGGAAGGCCTTTTTGCCCAGCAGTGAGAAAAAAGTACTTTTCGGCATCCTATACAACGTTCAATGTTGTTTTTTTTCAAAGCTAAACTTTTGCTGTGTAACTATGCAGAGATTAAAAAAGTTTTGGAAAATAATATTTATCTGAATTTATGCAATTATTGTAAGATAGACTGTGTATAGTTTTAAACTTTGTATGTTCACGCATTTATCTCAAATAGAATTTAGTTGTGAGAGGTTTAGTGAAAACTAAATGTTACTTGGGATCTCGCAACTGATTTGGATGATTTAATTTTTTGTAACCTGTAACCTGCAAGCACTTTTAAATGGCTTTTAGATCAAAGATATATTAAGGTATTAAATATGGTATTCGTTATTCTACGCCAGTCATCCATTCATCGGAACTAAAACTTTGGAGAGGTATTGAATAATGTATTTGATAAATTAATGGGCCAGATCCGTCGTGCGCCACAAACTTGTGATTGCAATACCATTTTGAGTTTTGGCATCATTAATCAAGTTTCGATGTAGCTGAAAAACAGAGTTCATAATATTTAATTGTGAGACCGAGGTGATTCAAGAATGTTTTAAAGTTGCCTAGTCATTTGGTGAGTATTTTTGACCTTTTTTTAGACATATTTTTTCCAATACAAAAAAATTAAGTATTGTATCAACTAACAAAAAAATATAGTGACTCGTTTTATTATCGCATTTCCAAAAGATGGAATAGTCTTCCAGCATGCGTTTTCCCTCCTTCCTGTGACATGGGGTCCTTTAAATGAATCGTGAAAAGGCACCTTGTGGGTCAGCTGGGAAGGATTTTAGTTAGTGACACGTTTCTTTGTCGTACTTCCAAAAAATGGATTTGTCTACCAGTACGCGTTTTCCATTCCTTAAACGAGGCGTAAAGAGGCACTTTGTGGGCCGCCAGGGTAAGGGTGACCGATGTTGCGATGTTTTTACGCTGTACCAGTTGTCTTCGCGTCTTGACTCCTTTTCCACTTAACAGGTGGAGTGTAGTCTATTGCCATGCAAATTATGTATTAAAAAAACTAACGTAAGTCAATGCAATAAGGTGTTATGAAGAAACACAGATACTTACCAACATTTAGATCCTCCACATCGAGCCCCTCGAAACAATAAAAATAATGATGACTTTGAAACAGCGCACTATATAGGAGGCTACTGCGAAATAAGGAGAGCTTAAATCCTGTCATTCAAATTCTCGTTTTCGCTGACCCAAGTCAGTCATTCGCCACTCGACCAATCGAGTGGCGAATAAAACTCGCACTCAAGTATTTTCACTAATAAAGCGAGTTAAATTTAACCGAACTGAACAGAAAGAAGATTTGTATATTTACTTCGAATTACACTATGAAGATGGCACTAAATGATGTAATGATGATCCCGTAATCCCGAGAAAATATTGATATAAGCAGCCTTATTCCTAGTCTACAACATAAAGGCAAACGCTCTGTGCAAAATTTCAGCTTTCCAATGTCCAAGGGTCTGAGCTATGCGTTCACGAATCAGTCGCCTTTATTTCTTAGGGCTTAGCACTTAGCTTTCATCTAATCTGATGTTAAGTGATAATAAAGTCGAAGGTGGAAGCGCACTTCACCCGGAATCTCTTGCTTCTACTAACATTGATGATACGTATTTAGATAAGATGGTGGTAGCTAGCCAGGCGGACTTAAAACAAGCACAGAGGCGGTTAAAAGGCATTTCCTCTTATATGAATTGGTAACAAACAAAAGCGGTCGCAGTTAGAAAGGTTTAAAAATATATGACAACATGGCACAAACTCTTTTATTAGTAAAGTTTAGCACGCCAGCTCAACAGGTAGCTAGTAGGTAGTCGTGCAACAATCGCACTTTGCGCTATTGAAATAGTAGTTCTCGGTTCTCGCTCGCTACGCTCACCGCGCTGAGACGAATAAAAGAAAAGTTTCACTCTGGCCGTTTTAGCTTGACCTCCGCTTTTATGATTGCGACTATTGTAGTGGGGTTGGGGTTAACTTAAGCTGTGTGTACATACCTTTATCTCAATTTTACTTGACTGTAGGTAAACCCGTATTTGGCCGCAACATTGTTTGGCATGCCTGTGTTTCGGTTTAAAGGATCCTAGATACTACTATAAGATAGGATATTAGGTCCAGTGGAATTACAGGGCATTGGGATATAGGGACTGAAGCTTTAAGGTCGGCTACCGTATGTACCCTCGGTGTTGAAAGCGCCCAGGATTGCGTGGGGTAACCGCTTTTCATCAGGTCACATGATCCTTAGCCGGCTCGGTAACATATAAAGGCATTAACTGTATTGTAACGCCTCAGTGGACGCTGCAGTCGTTGCTACAACTGATTTTTAAAGGCATAACCACCACGCTTGCCAAATGCAGTTGATAGTCACAGGTTGATAATCACAAACCAGGCGTGCATTGAAAAATTTTAAAAACACCTAGCCTTACCTGGAACTTGAACCCTGGACCTCCGTAAATAAGGCCCTGCGCTTTGCCACTCGGCCACCGAGGCACAATGGAGTAGAGGAGCTTTTGATATTAAACATCTATTTTATGTACCTAAACCAGATATTCGACCAAATCTCATTTATGTCATACTAAATGAAATGCTCGTTTGATTGACATCGAAATACGGCACGATAAACGGCACGAACGCATCGTAACCGGTTCGTGTAATAGCTCTCCTGACGTCACAAAAGTGATTTCAGCCGCGGTCGCCTTATACCCCCACGACACTAAATAAAGAGATTGCAGAAGGCTAGCTTTATACATACCCCAATAAACCCCAACCTCTAATTGTTGCAATATCCTTACAGGGTCATGTTAAGGGACTATTTATAATATTGTAAGATAGCATAACAACATGATGCAATAAATAATTATGACTATGATTAGGACTATAATAATAAATAAATTATTTATTTATTCAGAGAACTTACACCCATATAAATTACAATGAAAAATATCACATTAACAAAATAAAATAAAAAATCAGAATAAAAATCAAAATTACTTACTAAAACGGCCAATCTAAATTCAATAAAATAAATAATAAAATGTAACAGCGATTAAAAATATAAATGCTTAATATAATCAATCACTTAATATTTATAATTTTAAATTATCCAACAAATTAAATAAAACAAAACAAAAAATGACTATGAACGCGCTCAAGCAACGCACACATAGACAACCTCTCTCTCACGGCACGGAAACTCGCGCGGTCGGACGACGGGCTGTTGCAATGCGACCTGCATTGAGAGTGTGTGCGTTGCATGAGCTTGGTATAAAGGTATAAAGCTAACCATCTGCAGTGTCTTTATATTGTGTCGTGGGGGTATAAGGCGACCGCGGCTGAAATCACTTTTTTGATGTCAGGATTTCATGTTTGAAGCTAACTTTCTGCAGTCTCCTTATTTTATGCCCACGACGACGATAGAGTGATTTTTGTTGCAAATGACAAATTGATCAAGCGAAGAAAGGTTTTGGGTTCGGGGCTGGCCTGGGACGTAAGGAAAACAATTTGGAGGACTCCCGGCTCTATTACACGACCTTTTACTATCCGAAAGGTGTAAAGAACATTTTCAATAGGTTTTATACGGTGAGTTAAGTTGGTGTAACGAATTTGAGAACCTGGTTTAAAATGAAAATATTCTTTATTCCTTAGATGATTAGTGTCAAAAGTGCGTCTTTTTATTCTGATAGACAGAAAAGATGCAAAAAATGAGTGTTAATGTGTCAATTCTAATTTCTAAAGTTCAGGCGAATACTACACAATGTTACACACCGTGGTCACAGCAGGGAGGCTGTAAAGGGACCCCGCTACACACGACTTTAAAGTTTATACTGACACCCCTTACCAACCTAACGGTTATAAAAAGTAGTGTCAGAACATCCATACGCAAACACATGGGACCATCTGCGTCAGGTCATAACGCCAGATCAGGACGCACCGAAGCGCATTCTTCATCACTGTAAAGGGACCGTGTAAAAGGAACCTGTATAGGGAATAGAAAAGTTTTTATTAACTTACACACTTAATTATACAATAATACAACAATAAACGAAAAAAAATAAAAAATATTAGAACAGGGAGGGAATAGGGAGCTCTTAAAGCAGTATTACTGCAATGTTATTGCAGCCGTGAAAAAGCGACCCTCCAGGGCAGCGCACTATGGCAGTGCTGGATTTGTTTAAGCCAATCAGAACACATCGGGAGATCGAGACCTATTATAATCCTACAAAACAACCACTACAATCAAGGAGCTGCACATAACACATTCGGTCACCCATCTTAAGCCAAAACATTCTGAAAATAGCTTAGCATTTACGATTGAGCTATTGAGCACAGAAAACTCAAGACAGCTTTTACCTTTTCATCAGTAGGCCAATGATCGTATTTTATTTAATCGTAAATAAGGCATTGTCGGTCTGGCTTGGCGCCGTAAATTACCTTGTCCCGAGCGAATTACCTTCCCTGGGCCCAATAAATATCAATCAATACTTAGAGAAAATAAAAAAGGGAAAATACCTAGCTCCTGTTTTCGTCGAGTGTGAGAAAAGCTGGCGTGATTGTTTTAAGAAGGGCGTTATGTTGTGGTGGCGATTCATTGGGAAGGCCTATGTTCAGCGTTATACCTGTGCAGGCTGAGGATGACGATGATGATCATCATCATCACCCCCCTGCGGAGAATTGAACACGGCTGTGGTAACAATAATGCGTGGCATAAACCGCGGGGTTGAAGCGAACTGCGCTCAATTACAAAATAAGAACACTGCAAGGTCATACAAACGCATTCGAGCAACGCACACATAGACAACCTCTCACGGACACGGAACCTCGTAACAGCTGCGCATGGACTGTTCCGAGTGTTTTTAAGCTTCGACCAATTATGTACTAGATAAAAGATTCGAAACAAAAATTCATCTCGGAAGTGGTCCTGTTTGCTCATACCCATAGATTTAAATTGCGAATAACAAAATGTGAAAGGACATTGGATAGCATCAACAACTTCAGCTTACTGTAAATCTTAAATCGTACTAATTATTATAAAGAGGAAAGCTGTGTTTTTTCGTATTTTTAACGAACTAACTCAAAAACTACTGGACCGATTTGTCCACCCGCGCGAAGCCGGGACGGGCCGCTAGTCTTAAATGTAAAGATTAAATATTTGTACTTAATATTTATTGTCATCGCCACAAACGGCACTGTGGCTCCGAGACCCCAAAGTCGCCTACCGTTTTTCAAGCGCTCATCGGGAATCTAGTACATAATTGATCGAAGGTTTTTAAGCATACCTTCTGGGTCTGTTTATTTTGTGACTCAATGGCGCGTTATACACATAAATATGCGTTTATGCTTGCGTGCGTAACAATTTTGCATTGCTTACTTTACAAGGTAAAACTGTACATATTTATTGATTAGTTTTTAGCTTAGCTAATGACGATTCCTACGACATAAGTTTTATGTATATATATATATACAATGCCTAATTCCTAAGATATAGTGATTTCAATGACACGCGGCGACCGGCGGCCATTTTATGACACGGCAGCCACTTCGCGCTGGACACATGCGCGTTTTTTGTCAAAACTGCCCCGACTTGAGGGGATATCAAGAAGTGCTGCTCTGACGAAAAGTCTGTATGGTCTTGACGTCGTTGTATTAAGCCAATGAATGGCAAGTAATAAATATTTGATGATGATCACAAAATTCACGAGCACAAGATATCTACAATCTTCAGGTAGCATGCTTAATATAAAACGCTAAGCGCAGCGAAACGCTGAGAAGCTCGATGGCGCGTGGTTAACGCGCCCGGTTGGCGATTGCTGAAGTTAAGCAACTTCAGCAAAGACCGGTCGTATAGGTGACCAAAATTGAATCATCTCGAGCTCCTCGTGTATTAGCAGTCGTTAACAACCACAAATCAGCGCTTGGTAGTTTATGGCCCGTTCTCGGATATCCATCCGTAGGGAAGGTTTGTGCCCCAGGTTGGGACATAAAAAAAGCTGGTGATGAAGGGCAGTGAAAATGATAGTACTTTATTCTATAAGGTAAAGAAATTCTAAAATTTTACATAATCAATATCGTTATAGTAATAAATACTGCTCATACAGTGTTTTTGGACGTCAACTTCATGGCCCAACCAAAACAAAATAAAGAGTTCTTTTATGGAAAAGTAAATCTTCGTAAATATGATTTTCCATAATTACCATGGTGTTCTTTATACTTGTTGCATGGCTTTGTTTCGGGATTATACACTTTTTACCAAACAACCTGTATTTATAAGGACTATAAGACTGGATAATATGAACAATTACACCACGTATAGTTATTAATATACCTAAATGTGTAATAAAATAAATATATAAATAAATAAAGATATTTTGATTATTTACATATATAATTTTACGCAAATTTTGTTGCGAACATTTTATCTTTTTTCAAATTAAAGACATTTTGCTAACAAAGGATTTTTTTACACCCACGTGACCATGGGATTAGGGAAAGGAAAGAATATCGACACTTTTGTACTCCATTATTTTTATTTCATACTTGTCTGGTATTAGTATTCTTGGCCAGTATCGGCACAGTTATAAGGATGGAGTATGCAATACTTCTTTCTTATACAGTATCGGTCCTTGGTGTCAAGCTACAGATCACGGTAACGAAAACGAGAATTTATATGGCAACATTTTAACTCTTCTCTTATGTCGCTAGGAGGCGCTGCTTCACACACTTTTGTACTCCATTATTTTTATTTCATACTTGTCTGGTATTAGTATTCTTGGCCAGTATCGGCACAGTATAAGGATGGAGTATGCAATACTTCTTTCTCATACAGTATCGCTCCTTCGTGTCAAGCTACATATATATGGCAACATTTTAACTCTTCTCGTATGTCGCTAGGAGGCGCTGCTTCAATACCATACTAATTCTCTTTTTCGTAAATGTAATCGAATGAATACAGATAGTAAACAAAACTCACGCTAGGCTCTCTGAATGTCGCTAAATCGATTAGACAATATATTGTTTTTGAGTGTGAGAGCTTTTTCTCTGTGCACTTACACAAAATAACGAATGATATTATTAACTACTCTAAGTAATTAAAATAATCATTTAATATTTCGATAATACAATAGAATCAATAACTTAGAGCAGTGGTTCTTAACATAGTAACATCAACCAGTATTTTTTTTTATATTTGTAGTACTAAAACTACATGATCTGAAATTTTTGCAGATTTTTTTTATTAAGGTCCTTGGAAATTGTTTTTGAGTTCCTAGAGGTCCTTGGCTGAAACAGTTTGGTAAACGCTGCCTTAGACTATCGATACTTTTAATGCGATAATACTCATGATAACAATATCGATACTTTTGATTCGATAACGTGTCCCTACACGGGATACGATACGGGTGTTTATGCCGGCAAAGTCCCGGGCAGCCCGCTAAAAGGTATAATAATAGAATTCTTGGAATAATCACTTTAAACCGGAACACATCAATGGAAATAATGGTGCTTCACGGCGGCAGAAATAGGTTTTATGGTGGATGCCGTTCAGTCGGATTACCTATAGATAGGCATTCTTCCTTCCGTACGTGTGTATGTCACGATAGCGTTGCCAGGTGTCCCGATTTGCGCAGGACATCCCGATTTTCAAGGGTCTGGTGACAGGTCCCAATTTACCCTTGATCGGGATGCAAATGTCCCGAGTTTTACTAACCTCCTAAGTGTGTACTTAGATCGATAATTTTAACAGCATAAATGAATTCTCTCTCCCGCGGCGTGAGAGCGTAAGTAAATAAAAATTAAATTATTGTAAAATACTTGCCAATGATTCAAGATATTATAAATTAGGTAAAATAGTTATGATTCGATTTAATAAGTCAAAATAAATATGTTTAAGTTTTGTAAAAGTTTATCTAGTTTTGGTTTCATTGTTTTCGTTTCGTAAATAAATGACGAATCACATAAACCTGCATTTTTAAGGGCATTTGACAGGTTTTAGAAAAATATGTCTGATGGTTCATTAAAATATAATACCTATATTTGCAATTTGATTAATTCGTTGTGAATTTCTTTATTTTTTATGAAAATTGCCATTAAAATTCAAACTAATAAAATAGCCGCCAAAACGATGAAGACATGCAGCAGTGCAGGTCACGTGATGTCGTGACGTCACCTGCTAGTAAACAAAATTTTAGCTGTCAAATCACACCATCCAAAACTTCGAGTGACATTTACTGTAAACAAGCAAGGTGACGTCACTCCAGATTCAGCCAAATCCCGTGTGTTTTCGATCACGTGGTCAATCATAAAAATATAATTATTTTAAATTAAATTATTAATAAGTGTTTTTTTTTATATATTTTAGCGTTTTATTAACGCTTAAATATACTTAAGTAAAATTTAAACACTGAAAAAAGACGACAACCTCAGGCGGGAATCGAACCACGCACCTTCCGCATTCCGGGCGGCTGCCTTAACCACTTGGCTACCGAGGTCTGGCTTTCACCCGTCGAAATTATTCAGTGCTTGATGCTTATGTTTTTTAGTCAACATTGCTTCATCAATCTTAGAAGTTTTCACCTCTGAGATCCGAAAGAAATATTTTTACAAATATTTGAACATTCGGTTAAGATGAAGCTGCGTTATAGATAAGTGTTTTTTTTATATATTTTAGCGTTTTATTAACGCTTAAATATACTTAAGTAAAATTTAAACACTGAAAAAAGACGACAACCTCAGGCGGGAATCGAACCACGCACCTTCCGCATTCCGGGCGGCTGCCTTAACCACTTGGCTACCGAGGTCTGGCTTTCACCCGTCGAAATTTTTTTTTTTTCAGTGCTTGATGCTTATGTTTTTTAGTCAACATTGCTTCATCAATCTTAGAAGTTTTCACCTCTGAGATCCGAAAGAAATATTTTTACAAATATTTGAACATTCGGTTAAGATGAAGCTGCGTTATAGATAAGTGTTTTTTTTATATATTTTATTATTATTTTTTTAAATTTTACTTAAATTATTAATGATTTTTTTATAAAAATCATATTTATTTTAAAATTATGTGCTGACTAAATTGGTTTAATAAAATGTTTACTGTTAACACCTTAAACGCCATTTGTCCGACAAACAATTGAATTTCCCCCTTCACTTCCCCCCATTGCTTCACTCCATCGCTCCAATTTTAATCATATAGCTATGTTGGTTTCAATTTCGAGTGATGGAATGGCACGAAGGAGTGCCCATGAATGGCGGCCATATAACTACGTGGATTGCGTGACTTCGCTCGGAGCGTTAGATTTCCAAACATTCCAATACCATCTCTAATTTGGAGTGATGGAGTAGCGCTAATGGAGTGCCCGGTGCACAATTGTATTGGATAAAACCGACAGGTGGCTCTATACTATTATAGCGCCACCCATCGGACCCTATGGTTCTAGGATTTTATCACGGGATACGGATGTTCACTCAAGCGAACGTAGTCGCGAGTGGCTAGTGTATCTACTTTAAACAAAAATCCACAAAATTGAGCACTGTAATAAATAACTTTAAAAATATGAATTTTATTATTATAATTAAGCTTTAGTGCAGTAATTAGCACTTTAAAAAAACTGAGTTATAAAACAAATACTTATTTAACTCTGTAAATATTATTTTTTTTTCAAATTCGTTACGAGATTCATTACGAGAAACTTGCCGTAGCAATACATATATTGTTAAATATTTAGTTAATATCCAAATTGAATTGTTCATGGGCCAAGAAAGATCGGCAGTAATGTTGTTTAATTAGTTTCTGTTCCAATCAGATGCGTGTAAAATTTGTGAAATCAATTTGAATTGATATCAATAAACATATACCTACCTACAAAAGGAAAAAAATCCTGATTCATTCACTAACATAGTCATCAGCGCCTAACCCTTACCCTTAGACCTATGTAGGTGAAATTTTGTACACAGCCTCCCTTTATGATGTAGACAAGAAATAAGAACAGGTTTTTCAAAACACGGACAAAGTCACTAGCCGTTGCTAGTCATCATCATCATCATCAACTCATTTTATGTCCTTACTAATGAGGCACGATCCTTGCCTAGGAATTGATAGGGAGAAAAGGCCATAAACTACCGCGTGGGCCCAGTGCGGATTGGTGGTTGTTAACGACTGCTAATGCAGCCGAGAACAACGGCTTTATGTGCCTTCCGAAGCATTGAGGAGATCGAGATCATACATTTTTGGTGACCCATCTGATGGCTGGCCTTTGCGAAAGTTGCTTAACCTCAGCACCCACAGAACGGGCGCATTAACTACTGCGCCGAGCTCCTCGCTAGTAAGCTACATAAATTTATTTATTTATTTTTTCCGAAAATCGCCATATGTTCACAGCAAAGAGATTGCATAAGGAATCTCTTCCCTATTCATTAAAAAATCATGTTAAGTTCATCGTATTCCTCTTAACAACATTAAAGTCTTCTTTTAAAGAAGCAGCAGCGTACATTGGAAGACAGGTGGCGCAAGAACAGTGCCATGTTTTATTCATCCCTCGACTCGAGAGGAGACGGCCGTCTCCTCTCGAGTGACTGCAACTTATTTCTTAAAACGTTTATGCGTTTTAATTTAAGTAAAAGATCTTTACAGATGGAACTAGATGGTTGAATTTGAAATTTTATTAGCACTTTCGTTTAAGGATTTGAACTGTGATCTACTGGATGCAACTATGGTTTGATAATGTTTTTTGGAAGTACCATTGTTGAGTTTGCAAAATCTATACTTACAACGTGTAACAGAAAGGTGTGGTAAAAATAAAGATCCAAAGTGTACAGATCTGATCTAGATCTTGTATGTGTTGTTACTAAGACATAGTTAATTATTAACTTTAATTTGTCATGTAATTGTAAATTAAATATTTCTATTGTGACGTCACATCGAAATAAACAAGTCACAGCGCAGCCCTAGTGGCTTAGTAACATCTGTGTACTTACAGCTATGATCACTGCTGCTTGCTTATAAAAAAAATATCTCGAAAATAGTTATTTATTCAAAAATAGTCCAATATGAGGAATTGATTTGGTTTTTCAATCCTCCTAAAGACCTTCTGTAAATACTGAAAATACAAATTAATCTTAGAATACGAACACGATACCTTTGTATGATACTATAGTAAAGTAGAGTTAATAGCCTATGATTGTCCCACTGCTGGGCAAAAGACTTTATCATTGAAATCAAGCCATCACTACAATTGATTGGCACTGGCTTAATCATCACGCTTCCCAAATGCGGGTTGGTGATTGATCACAAGCCCGGGCTATGCCTTGAACCGAGCACTTTGGCCGATCTGGGAATTCAACCCTGGAACTTCAGGTATCGGGCCAAACGCTTTGCCACTAGGCACCGAGGCGATAGTATACTCGTAGTACAGCCGAATTATTGTTCACTATTCGGGGATTCGGGATTGCCAAACTTGCTTTAGAGGCACTAGCAGACACGGCACCACACAAGCAGGTTCTAAGCAATATTTCAATACCAAAAAGTAGGTACAGTCGTCACCAAATATATCTCAACAGTATAGGAAACTTTTGTTATTGACGAGTGGAATTCTACAATTGAATAGTCTCATCATCAAATCGAGCATTATAGGACCCTATCGCTCTATTGTATTAATTATTGCCATGGAATATCAGTTAACAGAAGTTACTTTGACAAGGTACAAGACTGCGTGTATAATAATGGGCTTGGCTTCAATTATTATGAAAACTAAATGAGCAGTTCTAAAGTAGAGACTAAATTCCAAAAAAGGTCTGACTTGTTAGTAAAGTTCATTTTGTACCTACGACTTTGAAAAGTGAAAAGTCTGATAATGTCTATGTGCCCAAAAGCTTTAAACAATCAATCAAATGGTAATGGTAACTAATTAAAGTACTTTCCGAAGGATAAAGATCCTTTAGTTGCTTTAAATTAACAAAGTTTCCTAATTGCGACGCCGATTCTATGTTAGAAGACGAATTTGTGTACACGTTTTTATTTAAAATGATCCAATTAATTTTCAATAAAACATCTTTAATAATATTTAATTAATAATTTACATAAAAAAGTAATAGCCTATATAACTACTGTCCCACTGCTGGGCTAGCCCTCAATCAATCGCTTGTTTTGATACTACTACAAAATAATAATTAGGTATGTAATTTTTTTTTTGATTCGTTAGAAGTATTCCATTTCAATCAGTAAAATATGTTCATTGAAGTGCTGCGTCTGTCGTACCATCTCCACAACGTATCAACGTAATATTAATATCTATTGGTATTGAAGATAGTGAATAATTTGTTCACAAACACATTTTGAATTTGGCCTACATATAGGGCTGACTACAACAACATTTATTCCTACCCTCGAAGGTTTCAAATGTAATAAATTTGTGTGTGCAACACATAAACGCGTCCGGTGCGCGGCAAACTCCTCAACAATCCGGCGATACCTTACGGCGACCGATAAATTATTTGGGTGACGTATTTACAATGTAGAATAGAATCACAAACTAGGGATACCCATTGAAGGTAAGCTTCATATAAACGCGCTCGAGCAACGCACGCATAGAACCTCTCACTGACACGGAATCTCGCATCCTTTGATGACAAAAAATTACGACTCTCTCTCTGCTGTACTTTGTAAGCAAAACTAAAACCATTGTTTCGATAGGAACTAAAAGGGCACTATCTCTTCTTTCCAACATTTGTACGGTCAATAAAAAAAAAGAATTAATCAAACATCAGTAAAGAACGTTAACAAATGAAGAAAGGGAAAGAAAAACTGAAAATCAAGTTTATACCCCAGCTGCCTGACATTAAGGTTGATGATTTAAGACAACCTATCTTAGCGTATATTCCCGCTATATCACACAATACCTAAGCTCGACACCGAAACCGGCCATCGAATTCCGTCACTTCGCTCCTCGTAACACAATTGCCGTCAGACGGTCGTATGTAACACAAAAAGATAAAGATAACGGGCGCGCTGCACTGACGCGACTGACACCAGTATCGAATACATCAGCATCGTATTCATTACGCCACGCCATATTTTCCCCCAAGAGAAAATCGCGATGAGCCGTATAGAGAGAGAGGCGGGGAACTTCGTTTCACAAACAAAGCGCGTGCTGAAAGGGGCTTGCGAAAAAACATTTTCATTGTGTCTACGACGGCTCGCTCGATTTTTAATCTCCCCCCGCGCCCCACTGCAAGTTTATTGTCGGCTTTGTGAATTCTATTGGCGACTGTAAAGCGATGCTAGTTGCCATAAATACGGTCACCTGGCGGTTTCGGTTTCCGTACTCTTCACCTTCTTTAGTGGCTGACTTGACGATGCCGGCCTTAGAATGTTCTGTTGCGTTCCGTTGACACCTCATCTGTCTTTAACCTCTACTCGAAAAGTGTTTGCACTTTCTGTAAAAACTAACTAACCAATTAAACCTTTTTTTAAAGTGATGATTGTTTAGTGATTGTTTATTGTTTTTTCTATTTCGATTCAAGTGTCCTTAGGAGGTGAAATGTCCAGTGAAATTACAGAGCATAGAAGCAACACTGTTCCAAAGCTTCATGGTCGGTAACGCGCTCGTGATAATTAGCCTTGGTGTCGGTCGCAAGTCTATACTTTAGGTTGCGGTGGCTGCTTTCCATCAGGTGGGCCCTATATTACTGTGCCTTTTTTTTTAACTGCTACTTTCTCCATCGTGATCGGAGATCTTATTTTTATAATATTACTGTGTTTACTCTGTAACATATCAAAGAAAAACTACTGCAAGGGATCAAGGGAAGGCACCAACATTAACTAGTTACCCATAACAACTAAAGAACGTTATTATTTTATTTAATTGATTGAAGCATAAATTTAATTTGTTCGTTCATATCATCACCTGTTTATGCTATGTCCCCTCTACTAGGGCACCAGACTTCCCTATGCTAAGGATGGTAACACCACAGGGAGAACGGGCCATACTCCACAGCGTGGGCCCAAGCGTGGATTAGTGGTTGTTAACGACTACTAATGTAGCCGAGACCGACGGCGACCTTATTTTGAAGCACGGGGTGCTCGAGATAATAAATTTTTGGTCACCCGTCCGATGACCGTTCTTAGCAAAAGAAGCTTAACTACAGCAATCTAAGATCAAGCGCATTTACAATGGCGGGGCACCATCGAGCTCCTGATAAGGGGTTACAGAAAACCACCTACATCAACTAGTTACGTAAATTATTATATTATTATTATTCACTCTATATTTATTTCAAATCTTAGTGTTGCAAATAAACAGGCATTTATTTTTTGTTGGAAGTAAAACTTTGATTTGTATTATGGACGGATCGATTCGGGAATCGATTATAGATCTTCAATTTGTTTAGTGGCATAATGGCCCCATCACTAGTTGCTTTTTTTCTACCGACTTGTTTCGGGAAAACATTTATGGCGGGTTGATATTGTATCGTGTGTGAATAATTAAATAGATTTGAAGTAGTAATAAGGGCATTTGGAGCCGCGTTAGTCCAATTAAGTGTATTGTGCTATCTGGGTTTTGTGTGTGTGTAACGAATCGCATCGGGAGCGAAATTCGACATTCCATAGTCGAATGTTGGCGTCTTCGCTGCTGGAGAAAACAGGTATTTCCTCGGGGGAAAGTGCACTTCGGGATAGGTTGGGTGTGATTAGGGAGCTCAGGAGGACCCGGCCTTGGATTCAGGCCCATACGGACATTTGGAGCCCGTAGAACCGGACGGGGATAGCATAGACTGTAAGTCAATTTTTAGTTATAACCTAATTTTAAGTGGTAGCAGATGTAATAGTAATTACTGCACAAGCCGGAGCAGTAATACGAAACATTTTTGGTAGCAGAGCGTGGTTAATACCGAACCTCTAGGTTAATCGGTGTAATTTTGTGTATTTTGTTAGTTCGTAATTAGGTTAAGTTCATTTCGTGTAAAATCGCACTTCCGGTACAGGTGCGGTTAAGTTGTAAGGTTGGTAGTACCGTTGTATTTGGGCTGGGACATTTCTCGGTACGTTAATTGATATTCAATTAAAAGTATCGATTTAAATAATCGATTCCGGGTTTTTTATTTATTCGATTTTTTAATTTTGTGTTTAGGTTTGTTTTAGTTTTAAATATATTTGATATTAACATGACATCGTCACGACAGGAGTTGGCTCAGCAGCTCCGGTGGTTCACCGGGCTGCTTGGGTTAATCGATCGGCCTAACCGGGAGGACGCTTTGGAGGCGCGTTCTAAGGAAATGCAGGCTCGTTTTTTGTTGGCCGAGCGGTCGGTAACCGCCTTGTTGTCAACGGACCCGGTCGGGGAGAAGGAGGTAGAACTCCATACGCAGTATGTCAAGGATCTGGAGCACATCCAAGACATATACGATGAGGTCCTTCAGCGGGTTAAGGACTTCGAGCGATTGCGGGAGGGGAAGCCTATCGCGCGCCCCGCTTCGCTCCACACCCCTGGACCCAGCGCCATGGGAAGATTGGGTGCCCTGGAGGTCCCGCATTTCACCGGATGTATGCGGGACTGGGCTGGATTCCGGAACATGTTTGTGGCCTTGGTAGATACTCGGAAGGATTTCACCAAGGCCGAAAAGCTGGCATATCTCCGTTCCTTCCTAGACGGAGAACCCAGACAGCTCGTACAGCATCTGGAGCTGCAGGATGCGAGCTATGATACCGCAATGCAGCTGCTGGAGAGGCGGTACCAAAAACCGCGTCTACAGGCGGACGCGCACGTGACGCACCTGCTGGGCCTGCCGAAGGTCAACCACAGGGCACATCTGAGGGCGCAGCTAATCACCCCCCTCACAGTATCCTTAAACGGGTTACGGACGCTCGGACTGCCCGTGGGCCAGTGGTCCTTTCTGCTTCTGCACATCGTCCTGGCAAAGTTGTCGCAGGAGATGAGGGACGAGTTCGAGCGGCAGCGACTGGTCAACAAGGAGCTCATCAACGTCCTGCCTACTCTGGAAGAACTTCTGGAGTTCCTGGAAGAAGAGGCTGGCCTGCTGGAAAACCAGCAAGCCACCCAGGAGGCTCCGAGAAGTACGCCGGCCCGCACTTCCGGAGTCTACGGCGCCCAGCCACCACGCACCCCGGGGAAGGGTCGCGGCCGGCTGGTGGCTGCGGCCGCCATCAACCCCGGTTCTGGATGCCGGGTTTGCGGACAGCAGCACCTGGAGCAGCAATGTCCAGGAATTATCGGCATCCCGATAAAGGACCGCCGAAACCTCGTTCGGACACGAGGGTTGTGTTACGCCTGCCTTGGAGGACATCGGTACAACGACTGTCCCCAAGCGAGGCCATGCGATGCGTGCGGCGGACCGCATCATCGATTACTGTGCACCCGTTATGGTGAGGGGTCAGCACCGGCTCGGGAGAGGAGATCTCCCACGGGTGGCGGATTGGGTCCTGGGACAACTCCGCCTCTGGAAAGACGGAGTCCGCCACGACCGCCACACCACACCGCACCATACACCCCGGCTCAGGTAAGTTGGGGACCGCCGGAACGGAGTCAGGTTCTGGCTACAACCGGGCACTCGGCGCGACCAGCACCAGGAGTTGGTGCCACCAGGGGCCACTGGGCACAGGGAGCCCCACCTCCGGACCCAACACCCGGATACTCGTACGCGTATCCTCCGCCGCCGTTACCGGAACAACGACGACCTGAGAACCGTCAACAGTTCTCACCGGTACTGCACGAGTACCCGAGGTTGGAATACCACCCACCCTATCACCGGTATGGTAGGGCAGCTGGATACGCACCACCCCGGATGGTGGCCTGCACGCGTCCGACTTACTAGCCGAGTCATCATGGTTCGACAGGGTCGGCTGCTGGCTCTGACGCGTGACTAGCCTGTGGTCGGGCTACGTCGGAACCGAGGACGGTTCTTTTGCCCATCGCGCAGGTACGCGTTTGGGGACCTAGGGGGAACTTCGTCCGGATACGAGCCCTCCTAGACACTGGGGCACAGGGCTGCTTAATTACTACGAGGGTAGCGAGGCGCCTACGTCTGGAGTGCGCGCCTCCCTCAGCTCCGATTCGGGGAGTCGGAGATACAGAAGTGGGGGGTCTGTCCGGTCAGACCCATATTCTCTTCTCTCCTGTGCATTCCGCTTCGATACAGATTGCGGCAGTCGCGACCGTACTCGACAATCTGCTGGGTTGGCATCCACCGACAGACATTCCGCGGGACGCAATGTCTGACACATCAGGTCTCATGCTGGCAGATCCTCATTTCAAGGAG
This sequence comes from Eudonia truncicolella, assembly GCA_949315975.1. Classification (NCBI taxonomy): domain Eukaryota; kingdom Metazoa; phylum Arthropoda; class Insecta; order Lepidoptera; family Crambidae; genus Eudonia; species Eudonia truncicolella. Next base: position 13,976,156 of record OX438830.1, on the reverse strand, counting down.
CCGGCTCCGGTGGACCTCATATTGGGAGCGGATGTACTGGGCTGGATCCTTTTAGGGCCTCAGCGGATTCTGGGCCGCTCTTCGTTGGTAGCTATACCTACCATCTTTGGACACGTTTTAATGGGACCGGTTTTCGACCAGGAGACGCGGGATGTCTCACCTGTCGTCGCTACTACCTCCATCGCTAGGACGATGCAAAAATTCTGGGAACTGGAAGAGCCTCCCATGGTCTCCCGTCTGGATCCGGAGCATGTGGAGTGCGAAACCTTTTATAAGGATCACACACGTCGGATGGCGTCGGGTAGGATCGAAACTCGACTGCCCTTCATCGACTGTCCCCCTCTCTTGGGAAAATCGAGGGCGTTAGCAGAGAAACGACTCTTGTCCATGGAGCGTCGTATGTCTCGCGATCCGGTACTTCGGGAAAAGTATATCGAGTTCATGCGAGAATACGAGGCCTTGGGACATATGTCGCGGGCGACTGTCGACTGGACAACGACAGATCATTTTTTCTTGCCTCACCACGCGGTGTTGAAGGCCTCATCTGGAAAACTGCGGACAGTTTTCGACGGATCGGCACCGTCGTCGACTGGAGTTTCATTGAACCAATGTCTCCATTCTGGTCCGAAGTTACATCGGGACATTGTCGACATCATTTTAAATTTCCGAAGACACCAGGTGGTGATCGGTGCGGACATCCGGATGATGTTCCGCCAAACAGTAATACATCCTGCGGACAGGAGGTTTCAATTAATACTCTGGAGGGAACATACGGAGGATCCCATCACCGTCTACGAGCTCAACACCAACACGTACGGCCTGAAGTCGAGTCCCTTCATTGCCATCCGTTCCCTGCTGGAACTGGCGGAGCAGGAACGGGCTCGCTTTCCCCGGGCAGCCGCTGTACTGACACGTGACGTGTTCGTAGATGATATCTGCACAGGGGCAGCCTCTCTGGAGGAGGCGCTCATCATCAGGAATGAGCTGATCGGACTCCTCGCGGCTGGTGGTTATGAGTTGAGAAAATGGTTATCCAACGAGCCAATGCTTCTGGTTGGGATTCCGGAAGATCACCAACAGAATCCTCAGCTATTCGAGGACGCAGGGGACCCGAACTCTATCGCCGTCTTGGGAATTAAATATCAGCCGGTTCAAGATATTTTCACATTCCAACTGGGCCTGGAAACGTCAAGAGTTTGGTCGAAAAGGACGGTCCTTTCCACCATCGCTCGAATGTTTGATCCAAGTGGATGGATCAGCCCGTGCATTTTTTTGGCAAAGTGTTTATTACAAACGCTGTGGACACTCGGGGTCTCGTGGGATGAGCCACTGGTAGGGCCTCCCCTCGACACTTGGCTCGCTTTGATATCTACGATCGAGGCGATCAGTCAGGTTGCGTTACCGCGGCGGATCTTGCCGCGGGGCAAATACAGGGCAAGCCTACATGGCTTCTGTGATGCGTCAGAACGAGGGTATGCCGCAGTAGTGTATCTGCGAACGGTGGATTCGAAGGGTCGAGTCACCATCTCCTTGCTTCTGGCTAAAAGCAAGGTGGCACCCCTCAAAACTCGGCTGACAGTCCCGAAGCTGGAACTTTGTGGGGCGCATCTACTGGCCAAACTGTTGTGCCACGTACACAAAGAACTGTCGTTTACGGTGGACATCCGGACTGTCTACGCCTGGTCCGACAGTCAGGTAGCTCTGGCATGGCTACGCGCGGCACCTCACGTACTGGAAACATTTGTGGCCAATCGGGTATCTCAGGTACAGAACTCGGGTATCGAAATTTGTTGGAGGCACGTTCCCGGCACCTGGAATCCTGCCGATTGTGCCTCTCGGGGCTGCACCGCGCCGGAATTGGTGCAGCATGCCCTCTGGTGGGGTCCAGAGTGGTTAAATGAGGGTGAGTCATCATGGCCGGTCACCATGATCGATGGCTCTCTAGGGCTGCTCCCTGGAATAAAAGTTTTGGCGACAACAAACGAATTAAAGCCAGATCCAAATTGGTTGACGGCTCGATACAGCAAACTGGATAAGCTGCTAGGTGTAACTTGCTGGATCCGGAGATTTATACATAACTGCCGCCATCCAGACAAGAGGCAGTTATCACCCGTGGCGGGTGCTGAGGAACGCAGGAGTTCACTATTGGCCCTGATACGGCTGGTTCAAGCTGACCGGTTCGAGGACGAACTGAAGATTTTGCGCGTCGGTCGCGCAAAGCTCAAGGGAGCGATCTCCCGGCTCAACCCATTTCTGAATACGGATGGACTGTTACGCGTTGGAGGTCGCCTCAAAAATGCCGACCTGCCCTTCGGTAGCCGTCATCCTCTGTTACTACCCAAAGGAGGACCCTTGGTAGAGCTAGTGGTCTCGGATAGACACCTGAAAAACGCTCACGCGGGTTGTAATGCGTTACTGGCGATACTGCAACGGGAATTTTGGATTTTGTCCTCCCGGAGAGTGGTTCGCAGCATTCTATTTAAGTGTGTGGCTTGTTATCGGGTGAAGGCCTCCACTATGCAGCCGCAGATGGGGGATCTCCCTTCTGACCGGGTTTGTCAGACTACTAGGCCGTTCGACGGGGTCGGTACGGATTTTGCTGGACCTTTTTTTGGTTAAAACCACAGCCTATCGTAACACTAGGGTCACGAAGGCGTACTTGTGTGTTTTTGTCTGTCTGGCTACTAAGGCCGTCCACCTGGAAGTGGTTTCGGCTCTCTCTACGGAAGCCTTTGTCGCCGCGCTGGATCGTTTTGTTTCGCGACGAGGTTTACCTTCTCTCATTCGGTCCGACAATGGTACCAACTACAGGGGCACTGCCAACTACTTGAAAGATGTGAACGATTTTCTGGGTAAAAATTGTAATAGCATAAGCCAAGCTCTCGCACAGCGGGGAATCACATGGCGATTTAGTGTGCCATCCTGTCCCCACTGGGGCGGGATATTTGAAGCCGCGGTAAAATCGGCAAAAACCCACTTGCGCCGGGTAGTCGGGGAAACTACCCTCACTTATGAGGAACTTACAACTGTTTTTTGTAAGGTTGAGGCGGTGCTCAACTCGCGTCCGCTTTGTCCACTCTCCTCTGACGCAAATGACATGGAAGTTCTGACCCCTGGTCATTTTTTGGTCGGTCAGCCACTCACTGCCCTGCCTGAGTATCCTTGGAAGGATGAACGCAGACACCGGATGTCTCGTTTTCAAATGATACAACAAATGAGTCAGGACTTGTGGCGTCGTTGGTCACTGGAGTATCTGCATTTGTTGCAGCAGCGTGTAAAGTGGACAGACCGGACGTCGCCCCCTTCGGAGGGGGATCTGGTTTTATTAAAGGAGGCTAATTTGCCATCGTTATTTTGGAGGCGAGGTCGCATTTTAAAGTTAATCTGGGGCGCGGACGGGACTCCGCGCGTGGCGCAAGTGTTGGTTGATGGATCGGTGCTAAATCGCGCAGTCGCGACCTTAGCTCGATTACCGGTTGACTAGTTTAAGATTTCAGGCTAGAAAGCGGTACGTCTGCTTTGGGTGGCGGGATGTTGCAAATAAACAGGCATTTATTTTTTGTTGGAAGTAAAACTTTGATTTGTATTATGGACGGATCGATTCGGGAATCGATTATAGATCTTCAATTTGTTTAGTGGCATAATGGCCCCATCACTAGTTGCTTTTTTTCTACCGACTTGTTTCGGGAAAACATTTATGGCGGGTTGATATTGTATCGTGTGTGAATAATTAAATAGATTTGAAGTAGTAATAAGGGCATTTGGAGCCGCGTTAGTCCAATTAAGTGTATTGTGCTATCTGGGTTTTGTGTGTGTGTAACGAATCGCATCGGGAGCGAAATTCGACATTCCATAGTCGAATGTTGGCGTCTTCGCTGCTGGAGAAAACAGGTATTTCCTCGGGGGAAAGTGCACTTCGGGATAGGTTGGGTGTGATTAGGGAGCTCAGGAGGACCCGGCCTTGGATTCAGGCCCATACGGACATTTGGAGCCCGTAGAACCGGACGGGGATAGCATAGACTGTAAGTCAATTTTTAGTTATAACCTAATTTTAAGTGGTAGCAGATGTAATAGTAATTACTGCACAAGCCGGAGCAGTAATACGAAACACTTAGTTTTAGGTTTTATAAAAATTATATAAAAAGTAAAATATAACAAAATATCATACAAAAATATTATTTTATAAAAACCAAAACCTAGAACGCCGCCGCCAGCAGCGGAGCAAGACTCAAGCCACCGGCGATTACGGCTGCAGAGAAAGAAACCTCCTGACAATGCGTGCCGTGTCCAGGAGTGTTGCCTTCTGTATCTGACTCTTGATCCAGCCATCCAGCGAAAGCCTCTTGAGATGTTGGTCTAGTCTCATCGCTATAAGGCCGTTTGCAGATACGACTATGGGAACAATGATCGACGAATCCACATTCCACATAGCGGTCACCTCATGAGCCAAGTCAAGGTACTTAGTAAGTTTGACCTTCTCGGCTTTCACAAGGTTATTATTATTATACTCTTTATTTATTTTCTTTCTTAAAACTAGATTTTTAAAATATTTTAATATAAAAACAATAAAACATTATAAAAACCTAATTCTAGAGTACCAGCAGCAGCGGGGCAGAGCCCAAGCTACCGGTGGTCAGGGCTGCAGAGTGTGGAACCTCCTGACAATACGTGCCGTGTCAAGGAGTACTGCTTTATTATTAGATGTCTGAGATACGGGTTAACTAGTATACTTAGTTTAGGTATCACTTCGGTTATTTTGCACTACTAAGCTTAATTTTAAAACTTTACAATTTAAGCGGCACTCTTGTAATGCATTATATTATTATGTAGACAAATGTTATTTTATAAGCTTTATGTATTTAGTCTTAAGTTGTACACAGGAAATAAATTTACTCTTATTCTTAATATAATTTTATTAGATTGATTGAAGCGTGTGATGAGAAGGGATGACACTAGTGTTGTAAAGAACTCGAGTCTTTTAGTCTTAATTCGATAGACTCGGTTCAATTTTACAAGACTCAGTGAACTAACTAAACTCGGAGTGTTGAGTCGAGCCGAGCTTCAGTCCTTTCACGAAGACTAGAGCGCCAAAAAAGAACTCGAGTCTTTTAGTCTTAATTTGATAGACTCGGTTCAATTTTACAAGACTCAGTGAACTAACTAAACTCGGAGTCTTGAGTCGAGCCGAGCTTCAGTCCTTTCACGAAGACTCGATGATAGATTGTGTGCTAGATGATATGAATGAAAAGCGAGTCTCTCGAGGTTTTTTTATGAGAGTTTCCTTATTGCCTCAAACGGCATTAACAAGCGACCACCAGACTTACTCTCGAGGTGACGACTGATAAAGGAGAATGGAAGAAATGTGCAATGTGGGGACGTTTGGGAAGAAATAACACTTACGAATGTTGGATAAATACTCACTTTATTAATAAAAGTATTCCTTTAGATACTAATTTTAACTTTTGACTATACGGTAGGTATGTAGGTTAGGTGGGTTTCGGGCTTACAATGTTTAAATTAGGATTCTATGACAGATTCGTATTACAACCTCATTCCCCAAATATGGGCATGTCTCAAGTTATGTTATGAATAGTTTCATGTTCGATGTCATGTTCGCTAGCAAACAGCCAGGGGCAAGTGACTCATACACTACAAATGGACATTTTGCTCCGACCCCAATTAACGTGGGACCAGGGCTGGAAGAAGAACAAGAATAATAATAAGATTGAAGCGTGCTTTTAATTAGTACATATTCGTATGTCGGACGGTTGACTGACTATGAACGCTGCAGAGCTGATGTGGAATAGCGTGTCGAAATCCTTGAAAGAGCTGATGGTAAGCTAATCTGAGATTTGCACGCTTGCCATGTGTAAAGGTAATCCATTTGCACGGCGAAAATGTTGTTTGCATATACACAATGTTATGTTAGAAACATACCTTGTGTTCAAATATAGGTTCAGTGGAAAGCGTATTAGGCGTGACAGTAGAGTTGCAAATACGGCCCCTATTGCATACGGATTAAGGCGGAATGAAAGCTAAACTGATATCCTTGATGTTGGTTGGAGCTACCTGGCTATTCAGTGGCTATTAAATCGAAGGTAACATCTTTATCGTTAAAAAAAACATCAGCGTTTAAAGACCCGGCAAAAAAGATAGAGATAGGTACCTAAACAACAAACAACGATAGCTAAAAGCGGTATAAAACAAATTTTATGAAGAAAAAAAAAATGCCTATTTTGCGAAAGGTCATGAGTTCAAATCTCACCTTAGGCAAATTGTCCTTTTTTATCAAATGGTATTTTCAGTTTCAACATAAATATAGAATTCTCTATACAAATAACAATTTTAAAAGTCTGGGTTACATGACAAGCTGTTCATTGTGAGTTGGACCACCACATAGGGGTCCTCTTATTTGTGTTTCCTTAGTTTTACCCACCTCTGTAGTTTAGTAGTGAACTAGTGAGACCACTTGATCTCAGACTCAGAGACACCAGTCCCGGGTTCGATGGTTCCACTTAAAGTTCAAAAGATTGTTCTGTCTACAATTGGACATATTATTGTGTTAAGAATTGCACCACCCCATCTCTTCCCGTGGGTGTCGTAGAAGGCGAATATGGGACCATTCTAGAGGATGGGCAGCAGCGTCTCTCTGTGATTATTCTTACCTTACTGCGATCGCCAACCCGCCTGCCAAGCGTGGCGATTATAGCAAATACCCATTAAAATGATTTTATCCTTGAGAGAGGCCTTTGTCCAGCAGTGGACGTCTTTTTGGCTGAGATGATGATGATGATGATTGTAGACCTCCTGGTTATGTATTGTCTTACCCATAATTTTGAACTTCACTTGTTTTGAAAATGATAAATTTGTTTGCAATAAAATTTGCGTAAATGTTATATAATAATAACATCTTACCTATAAGTATGTATGTTTATTTATTTATTTAATGTTAACGTTATTGTGCTTTGTCATATCCAGTTAAAACCAGTTCCTGTGTTTCAACCAACGATTTCCGGTAAAGAGTACCTCCGTCTTCGGTTTCCTTGTGATTTACCATTAGGTCAGATGATACCACCAATACTACGATTGCATAACTTTGCTGAAAATAAAAAATGGTAATATTTGAACACAAAAATGTAAAAAAACTTTTTTTTTTAAATTACCCAATGGAAGAATTCTTGTTTAAAAAATGCGTAACTAGTACCTTTTTAGGGTTCCGTAGTCAACAAGGAACCCTTATAGTTTCGCCATGTCTGTTTATCTGTCTGTGTGTGTCCCAAGCCTAACTCATAGACTCTTAGCACTATAAAGCTGTCATTTGGCATGGATATACATATTAATCACGCCGACAAAGTGGTGAAGTAAAATTTTGAAACATTTTTTTTAGGTTACCTCCCCTACAACACGTGAAGTGGGGATGTATTTTTTTTTCTGGTCTACCCCATAGAATTTTTTGATTGAGGCATCCGTTTGTGAACTATTAAGCTTTAAAGTGCAAATTTTTTAGAGTCAAGTTTGAAAAAATTCACGGTAGTTGTATATATGATGAAGTTAAAAGGAAAACTATCACAGCTAAATAGGCTTTACAAGTTTACGAGTAACAGTCGACCAACTTATAAAATGTACTTGGCGCAGTACAAATTCCTCATTGGGAACTACTTAAACAACGTTTTCAGGTGTGTGAAACCGTTAGTAGTAGTATCTACATATTAATATGAGCCATAGTTAAATAAATGTTCATAGAAGCCCTCTTTTCAGAGTCCGGATTGTTGAGATGGGCTACGGAACCCTACACTGCGCGTGGCCCGACCGCACTTGTCCGGTTTTTTAATACTTTCAAAGGAGAGTGTATTACAACACGATGTCTATCTTGTGTTGTCTTATTATTATTTTATGCCCGTCTGCGTTTTTTTACGATTTTGCCAATTTTACGTAGCAGCACGATGTGATGTAGGTACTTGTGGTTGTAAGGCTGTCATTTGTTTAAAGGAGAGCGTATGCCAGCATGCCTTCCATACATAATTAAAACTACATTGAAACGAAGCCAATCTCATAATAACGATTGAATAGCGGTTGAAATTAACATAATTAATTAATTAATTACAAGCCTTTTCTGAAACCAAAACCAATACATTTATGTTCGGTCTGTAGGTACTAATTTACTTTTGATAAATGTCGACAACTTTTGTTACTTTTTGTGGTCGAAATTTTTGGATATGTCCGCGTGGTTAGCTACCACTATCTTATCTACCACTGTTAGTAGCATTGTTGTGTTCTGACAGTTAGATATAAGATACTCAGTAGTTGAGATTCCGGGTAAAGTATAAGAAATAAAAAAAATACTAGTACAATTCATTTATTATAACGCTCATTCGAAATCCAAAACCAATCAATTTAGTCGGACGCATTTGCTATACACTATCTGTGGTGGACAATTTGTATTCCCATCGCGCCCACAATGTCTTGACCCCCCAAATTTGAAGGAATCACCCTTTTGGGATGTCAATTTTGTGAGGAGAGGAGGGTGAAAGGTTCCTGAATAAAGTGGTCCGTTAAAAGTGTGATAGGTAAGGGTCCTCGCGCTAATGTTTTATTCATTGCACTAACAGAAAGGTGTCGACTGTCGTGCCACCATCGGGAATCATACATTGATCACGGTGCTGAATTGTTTACTAACAAAATGTGTGTCCGACTTACCGACAGTCTGCTAGTGATGTTTACTGTGGGTACTAGGGGTGTTGAAATGGTGACAATGTTTCTCACACTATAAATTAAGATCGGAAACTATCTAGTTAATATTTATTAATAATTAATTAGCAATAACAGTAGCATTGATGTATTGACAGTTAGATATATCGTCGCGCGCACAACTAACTGTCTTATCTCATTTTTGGTATCAATTCAATCAATTTGCACAAAAGTTTTCGAGCTGATAGTTATCAACTAGGAATCACTGTAACTTATTGTCGTGGACTTTCTAAACAAAATATATTTGCAAAACTATGTTTAGCAAGTGCGCTACTATTAGTTACAGTGATAGTTAATACCATCAGCTGGTAAACATCTGTTCCGAAAAAATACCAAAAATGAAATAGGACTGTTTGTTAAGCGAGCGACGATATGATAGCCAGTATTTCAGTGCCTCAAGAGTTGAAGATTCCAGATGAAGTGCGTTTCCACGTTCGGCCTACCGTTAGAAATTAAAAAAATATATTATTGTTGTTATTTTTTTTAATTTCTATCTTATCTAAAAAACGAGTCAAACCATAAAACTGATATTTTTTAAATAAAATAGCTGTAAAAGCTATAAATGCCTAAACGTAGTAAAATATATAAAAAAGTACTGTTTTTTATAATATCGGATACTCAAACACTAGAAAAGACCGTGACTACGATATAGTTTAAAAAGTTTTATGTTTAGTATTTCAGAAACAAAAAAGTACTACTCCACTTATTAATAGTAACTAACTAACTGTCGATATAGATCTGTTAAACGTAACAGACCTAACGCTGTCACTGTGGCGAAGTTGTCAACTGCCTCGGGCACCACGGCCTGTCTTGCAGCCGAAGTGCGGGCCGCTTAGCCCGGCACGCGAACATTAATGACATCATCCGACGAACTCTTGTCACCGTTGGCGTTCCAGCTGTATTAGAACCCAATGGCTTGGCACGAGACGATGGCAAGAGACCGGACGGTATGTCTTTATTTCCATGGTGTGTAGGCCTTTAGTGTGGGATGCAACTTGTGTCGATACTCTTGCGCCATCCCATCTTCCTAGCACAGCGTGCTGTGCTGGTGCTGCAGCAGAAAACCTCAAGCGGCGAAAGTATAATATCCTTATTTTATTTTTTTTTTTTTTTTGAGCCGTTTGGAGTTGAAACCCTCGGACTCTGGGGTCCGAGTGCTAATGTTTTATTTAATGAAATCTCCAAACGGCTGACAAAACCATACAACGTGGCAATGCCGCCAGTCTCTCGGGTACATTACCAGTCGACAGCGAAGCGGAGGAATTTTTTGACGCTATATTTTAGTTTCGTAATAGTATTATTGGCAAATGTTACTTTTATATGTAAATATCCTTCTATTAGTAAATGTTCCTAAGTAAGTAGTTATTCAAAACGCGAGGCGCGAACGCTTTAAGTTTCACCAAGACCAAAGGAATGACGTCAGGTAATTGCCAAACGAAAATTATACGCGTTCAGTACTAATAACTGGGTTAATTAGAGTGCAGCGGACCTACAGCATCGAGACGATTAAGTTTAAGTTCCAACAGTTGGCTTCGAGATCAATACGGGGATTACAGGGTACGAAAATACCCTGGGCGACTAAGCTAGGATCTAGTTCGTTTCGGTTACGGTCGTGCATGTGAGGCAACTTTCTTAATAAAATACCGGGTACGGGGTGGGTGAACGAAAGAAAAATGGCAGGAGCATTACCATGCTTTGAGAGGCTAGGTAAGCCGTTAGTAAGACGGCAGTCGTGGACATCCCCAAAACCTCATTGAACAAGCATAGCGTAGTATACTGGAAGCAGATGTTTGTAGTGTAGGAAACCATTGGTACAGGGTGCGCCACGATGAGGAAAGATAAAGGGAAGATCTTCCTCCGAGCTGGGTGGTATAGCTCGGGGACCGAGGTCCAACGGATGTTAGTCGGAGGTGTTATATATAGCGAAGGAGATGGTGAAACTTCGCTATCGCGATGCAGGCTTCCCATGCTATTTTATCGTCGTAGTATGGCGACGTCGTTGGTATGCGTTTGTGGCGCCATCTGTTGTTGTTGAAGGTGTTTGCTTCGTGTCGAATAATGTGCGGCGTATGAGGTAGGTGACGCCGCCACAGTAGCATTGTTGTATTCCGCTAGCTAGAGATAAGATAGCCAGTGCCTCAGTAGTTGAGGATCCCGGGTGAAGTGCGCTTCCACCATAGTCCTTATCATCACTAAACCTCAGCTAAGGTTAAGGCACTGTGTTTACACGTAACACATAGGAAAAAGCTCCCAAATGTATCTATATAAACATCTCTATTTTTATATGTCATATCAATTTTTTTATTACCTACATACCTAAGGCAAGACTAGCGCCAACAAAGGCTAAGAAATATTAATAAGAAATTAATTAATGTAAAACGTTCCTTTAAGGTAATGCTGTAGAGAAATGGCTTGGAACTTGATTAAGTTTGAGAGGTAATAAAATTGAGAGACTGTGAACTATTCTAGAGTAAAGCGTCAAACTTACGTCGGAGAAACAGAATAAAAAAGTTCATTTGTCGAAAACAGTCGTGTAGGTTTAGGGTCAATAAATTGAGCGATAACTAAGAAACAGACGAACTAAACACAATTTTACAGTCTAGGAACAAAAACTTCTGTAGTTCTTCTGAAGACTAATGCCTTCTGTTTTTATCTACTTTTAATTAGTTATTTCACAACGACGAAGCTTTTACAATAGTAGATTCTCATCTGATTTCCTAAACCGAGTTCTATTTACTAATCGAATTCATTCTACCACATTAACGAAAACAAGGACCTGACCTGACCTACCTAGCCGCAGGACCGATAACCGCTGGGGTGGATGTGTTCTGGAGTGGAGACCACGACTCGGCAAACATAGTGTTAGTATTCCCTCCCCACAATATAAGAAGACCCACAAAAGGTACGCCTAATAGACACCGCGCTCAAGCAACGCACACATAGGAATCGAATCTTGGAACAGTCCGAGCGCACCTGTTGCGAGATTCGTGTCAGTGAGAGGTTGTCTAATGTTGCTCGAGCGCGTTTATGAACCTTGCCTTCTTTTTTTTTTTGTTTTGAAAAAATCTGCACGCAGATTCCGGAGATCCGGGGATGGCCTTGTCCTTTTATAAAAAGGATTAAGACCGACCCGGTAAAAAAACCCTGGGGTTCGCCTTTAGCCTTTAAAAGGGCTGTGAAGGCTTACCGGAACGAACGCCCCCCGAAGGCCTTCACAGCCCTTTTAAAGGCTAAAGGCAAAACCCAGGGTTTTTTTTTGGGTTTTCTTATTTTATGCCCTGCCGGCGCGGCGTGGTGCAGCGACGGTGTAGTTATGCAAAGTGGCTGGCAGCGGTTGGAAGAGAAGAGTCGATGATTGAGCTCAGTGGCATGCATTATGATAGACTTGATGATGGTGTCCGTTGCCTATTACCAGTTTTTGTTACGATCATGTTCACGAAAATGAGCATATGTATGGCATAATTCAATATTATAACTCACCTCGTTTGTCACCAGAACTTGCGTATTATTATTATTATGTTGCATTGGCATTGAATGCCATACAAAAATTGCTACGTATTGCTAATCTCACTTATTTTTTTTTCATCTCTTCACATAATGTTTAATTGTCGATTTTCCGAGCGAGCCACGGCTAAATCGTGTGCCTAATAAGTCTAAATACATCATGTTTTAGGTTTAAATTAAAATTTTGCACGGAAACAACAAAAATTAACTAAACAATCGTAGAACGTTTATGAAAAAGTAGCGTCTTTCGAACTATAGCCTAAACGTGACCTTGACAGCACTTGTGTTTCATCTGCGTTCGCAGTTCGTTTAGCATTTCAACCATCTTCTGTCAAATCACCGCGATACGAAAACATCAAAAAGTTGCGTTTCGCTCGTGTTACATTTGCGCTTCATCTTAAATTATTTACCGCGATCGAGCAGCCCAAATCCTGGCAGCGCTAAAAAGCTCTTTGAGCGAAGCATTAAGCTGAGTCGTTGACCCTTTCAATGTTGCACACATAGCTTAGTAGCTTAGTAGTATAGGATTTTATTATTATTGTTAGTTTTAAGTAAGTAGGTACCTAGTAAGTACCTACAATTATATGTTTAATGGTTTAAGACATTTATTCTCATTAAGAATTATACATTAATTCACTTACATGAGAACAACACAATTAACAAGTTTGAATTTATTATTTCTTTATTTTTTGTGTATATGTGTAAAAGGTGTTTCAACGATTTTCTTTCTTTCTTATTAAACCATCTTATTCCGAGCAAGGATACATTTTGGGATCAGTATGACCGGAGGTAGGGCTTGTACTTAGTCCGCCTGGCTATCACTATCTTATCCAAGTTATCTTATCTGTAACCATAGCGGTAATGTTTACAGCATCTTCGAAAAGCACAATAAAAATGAAAGGCTTAATTATTGTATCTAGAATCATTTCACAAATTTGAATTCTCCCATAACATTCGAAAGCGCATTTCATTTCATGTTGCGTAAATGCTGCAAAACAGATGAATCGATAAAAAAGTGTATACTTATAACAATTTGTAAATATATTTCTGATAAAATACCAACTCGTAATATTAAAAAAGTATCCTCATTTTCCATGCTGCTAGCCTATAAATAACGAATACAATTTTAGATGGCATTTTATTACTTAGAAAAGTGCCAATTTGGTCTGTCGGTGTCATTACATTCGATCCGGGTGTCACATGGCGAATGCTACACGATGATTTATATATAGTAGGTTTATGTAAAGTAGTTAGGTATATATTTTTAGAAGCGAAAAAAATTTTGGCCTAGTATTTCGTTGCTTTGAAGATAGCACGTACAAAAGTTATAATTTGTAATAAGTTGTCAATTGAAATTAAAGTCTTACCACATAAATATACTAGACTGCGTTAATGCCAATTTCTTTGAATTACATACGAAAATAATAATATAAGGGTGACTGATGCTGTGTTATTTACAAGCTGCAGCAGTCCGCAGACAGTTCGCGTCTGGAATCCATTTCCACTTAACATAAGATGGAGCGGGTCATTTGCCGCGGTAACTATAAAAAATTGAAAAAAGTGTTAAAAGAAAGGTAATGACTTTCTTCCCGAATCTTCTTTCGGTGTCCCGTCACAGTGTTATGTTATGAAACGATACCATACTGTGTTTTTGATAAAGTTACCATAATTGTGGTTTTGATAAAGCTATCCCCAGCCGTCAGCGTAAAAAATGCACTTTCACTGATAATTCAATCCACTGAACAAGAACAGTGTAAAATTGTTTTATTTTGTTATAAATTGGTCAGCGTAATTGGAAAACCTCTAATATCAGAGTAAAATTGATGTTTCGATTTTTGTACAAAATGACGGCTAAGCCGAATACAATTTCAGTAAAATGTATGTAGGTATATAGTACGTCATGTAATATCGTCTCTACTATTTTGTTAGCAGCTGTGCACAAATGGCTTTTACAGTAAGGTGGCTTTTAGAGGCGATGCCTCCTTAAAAATGCCAAAAATGATGGAGTTTCCTTAGAAGAATCGGAGGTACGAGCCGAAATGTACCCTGGAGTAAACGTAAGAAGTATTTACACGATAAGCAAATTTCGCAAAAGCCGATCCGATAATGATTGACCAAAAATTTTTCATCTCGAGCTCCTCTGTGCTCGGAAGGCGCGTAAAGCCGTTGGCCCCGACTGCATTATAGCACCCACCAATCCGCACTGGGCCTCTGTCTCTCCGTGTCCCTCCTTAGGGAAGGCTCGTGCCCCAGTGAGGATATAAAATGAGTTGGCAAAACTATGGCTACTATCACTAGTACTATTACCTGATATTACTCATGAATGGGAACAGCTTTGTTTACTTTCCACCACATCTTTAAAAAAAAACCGCTGTTTGGACCAAAAAATGTATGGATATTTTGAGTAGGTATTATGGTAAACTTTAGTAAAAAAAACCTAAATTTTACGCTGTACTTACCTATATCCGATTTAGAAATACCATTTGTCGTTTGTATTGTCATGAATTACCTACTTAAAAAGTACACGTAAAAATGTCTGAAATCGATTCGGTTAATTATTAATCTACCTAGTTGGCATCTTCAATGTAAAATCCCTAGTGCCGTACAGATAATCGCTTAATAATTAAGCGCTGTACAAGAGATTACTCAAAAATATGTATAGGTACAGACGCCTGCACATCAACCTACCACAAACTGTCAAATTTCCTCAATAGACTTTGAACTTTATAATTAAGTCTTAAGGTTGACAATGTATTGAAGAAATTTGACAGTTTTGGGTAGGTTGACGTGCAGGCGTGTGTACTAGAGATGGGCCGACTAGTCGCCGGCTAGTCTGGAAGCCGACTATTCGGCATCTTTGGTAGTCGGCGACTAGTCACCGACTATTCGGCAAATTATGCCGATTATATTCGGCACGAGATAAATGAAATAAAACAAAAAAAAATACGCATGTTTTATAATTTACTATAACAATATCTTAAGTTTCTTTCGTAAAACATTTTCAAAGTAGCAATAAGGTAACATAATAGGAACATTGGAATCAGTCAGTAGTCCAGTAAAAAAAATATGGAACATATGAAAATGGCAAAGGCATAAATTACAATAACTTCATACTTAAATTTTAGTCCTTAAAGATTTTTATATATGTACATTGAAAGGAAAACACGAAAAAAATCAAAATAATTTGCAATGACCAAGCCAAGTGGTGACGAAAGAGCCTGAAGAGCTCCGAAAGACGAGTATGAAAATGATCGGCATTGCCGACAATTTGAAAACCGATTATTAGGCTAGTCGGCAAATACCATAGTCGGCCCACTCCAGGTACCTAACCTATTCAGGAGATGCAAATTCTGCTTAAAAAAAGGAAAGTAAAAAAAAAATTGCCTATGTCTGTCCTACTGCAGGGCAAAGACCTCCATCACTGAAATCAAATCTTGATGTGTAATGGATCTCCACGCTTGCCAAATACGTTTTGGTGATCACACACCCGGGCTATGCATGGAAAAATCCGAAACACACTTTACCCGACCTGAGAATTGAACCCTTCAAGTGATGGGCCAACCGCTTTGCCACTCGGCCCGGCCACCGATGCGAGGAATCCTGCTTACTCCTGCCGATATTTACCCATTAAAATGCAAAAGCGGCGAGTAAAACGTAATGAACAGAATACCTATGGCAGCGCACCGCAAGCAGACAGTCGTTAACGTGTTTTAGTGGCGTTTCACTAATTAACTTCGTTTTTCAATTACCGTTTTCGGGGAATAGCCTACTTTTTTTATGTGCACACTGCCAGTTCAACCGGGAGTTTCTACTCCATGAAAGAGTATTAAGTGCGTAGGTAATGTGTTGAAAGAAAACTGGACTGCATAATTGGGGGTGAATTTCGGAAGTTCACGCTCTTTGTTGCTGTGACAGTTCTCAGTGGCCTTAAAAGCCTTTTCTTATTTTATCAATTATGGGTTAGCGTTCGGCCTCCATCCCATTTTATATTAACTGATGAAAAGCTCAAAGGTGGAAACGCACTACACTCGGAAATCTCAGAATCCTCAACTCCTGAGGCACTGGCTATCTTATCTCTAGCCGTCGGAACACAACAATGCTATTGATAATGATGTTAAGGCAATATATTTAGATAAGATTGTGGTAGCTAGCTAAGTGGACTGAAAACAAGCCCTACCACCAACCAAACCGAGTTCAATCGTGCACTGGGAAGTGGGAATCAAATCAGGGATCTCTCTAGGTGTGGGACCGATCGATGACCCCGTCGCGTAAGTTCTAACACCGCGGAACTCAAAATGGTCAACTATTCAGGCAGGAGACAAAAAAGCCATTATTTCCTTAGCAATTGAGTGTACACTGTGACAACTCTCTGACTTTGTCGACGAAATAAAGCGTTGCAATTAACTTAACATCGTTTTGGTTGGTTTTATGATGCATCTTCGATTTTCTATTTAAAAACATGTCTTACTCAAAATTACCTATCTTTACTTACGCGCTATTAGAACTTAAGCGACGAGTGTTCAACCGGGTATTTTGGAGTGTCTACTCTATGAAAGCGTATTATGTGGAGTGGTGTATTAAATATTTTGAGTAGTCCTGACTATAGGTATACCATTTTTTTTTTGTTTTGTATAATTGTGTTATGTGTTCAAACGGTGTCTGTTCGTTGTGTTAGTATTTTTATGCTTTCCAGTTTTTCATCTTTGTAGGTATCTTATTTGCATTTGTTTATTATTATGATTAAGTTAAAGTTCACTACATTAAATATGGAGAATTTATTATGGACGTAGCAGCACCATCTAGCGATAAACTTGCGACACTAACTTGCCAGTTGCCACTAAGTGGCGCTACTTCGATTCTATACAAGCTGTAAATAACTTTAACTCTGTGAATAACTAGGTGAATAAAACTCGCACTAAACACTTGATGGAGTTAAAGTTTACTATAATAATGTATTGAACGAAGCAACAACGGTACCTAGCGGCGAACTTGTGAAATTAACTTGTCAGTTGCCAATAGATGGCGCTTCTTTGATCCAATACAAACTGTAAATAGCTTTAACATTGTCGATTGCGCGAGGTGCTTAGTGCGAGTTTCATTCGAAAACGAGAAATTGCGTGTCATAATTTTAACTCTACAATAAAATTATATTAATGGATAAGTGTTTTTTATATATTTTAGCGTTTTATTAACGCTTAAATATACTTAAGTAAAATTTTAAACACTGAAAAAAGACGACAACCTCAGGCGGGAATCGAACCACGCACCTTCCGCATTCCGGGCGGCTGCCTTAACCACTTGGCTACCGAGGTCTGGCTTTCACCCGTCGAAATTTTTCAGTGCTTGATGCTTATGTTTTTTTAGTCAACATTGCTTCATCAATCTTAGAAGTTTTCACCTCTGAGATCCGAAAGAAATATTTTTACAAATATTTGAACATTCGGTTAAGATGAAGCTGCGTTATAGATAAGTGTTTTTTATATATTTTAGCGTTTTATTAACGCTTAAATATACTTAAGTAAAATTTTAAACACTGAAAAAAGACGACAACCTCAGGCGGGAATCGAACCACGCACCTTCCGCATTCCGGGCGGCTGCCTTAACCACTTGGCTACCGAGGTCTGGCTTTCACCCGTCGAAATTTTTCAGTGCTTGAATGCCCGGAATGCGGAAGGTGCGTGGTTCGATTCCCGCCTGAGGTTGTCGTCTTTTTTCAGTGTTTAAAATTTTACTTAAGTATATTTAAGCGTTAATAAAACGCTAAAATATATAAAAAACACTTATCTATAACGCAGCTTCATCTTAACCGAATGTTCAAATATTTGTAAAAATATTTCTTTCGGATCTCAGAGGTGAAAACTTCTAAGATTGATGAAGCAATGTTGACTAAAAAAACAAAAAACATAAGCATCAAGCACTGAAAAATTTCGACGGGTGAAAGCCAGACCTCGGTAGCCAAGTGGTTAAGGCAGCCGCCCGGAATGCGGAAGGTGCGTGGTTCGATTCCCGCCTGAGGTTGTCGTCTTTTTTCAGTGTTTAAAATTTTACTTAAGTATATTTAAGCGTTAATAAAACGCTAAAATATATAAAAAACACTTATCTATAACGCAGCTTCATCTTAACCGAATGTTCAAATATTTGTAAAAATATTTCTTTCGGATCTCAGAGGTGAAAACTTCTAAGATTGATGAAGCAATGTTGACTAAAAAAAACATAAGCATCAAGCACTGAAAAATTTCGACGGGTGAAAGCCAGACCTCGGTAGCCAAGTGGTTAAGGCAGCCGCCCGGAATGCGGAAGGTGCGTGGTTCGATTCCCGCCTGAGGTTGTCGTCTTTTTTCAGTGTTTAAAATTTTACTATATTAATGGAATAAAGACAAAGTGTTGAAAAAATTCCACTAGC
The DNA here is from genome assembly GCA_949315975.1 of Eudonia truncicolella. Taxonomy (NCBI): domain Eukaryota; kingdom Metazoa; phylum Arthropoda; class Insecta; order Lepidoptera; family Crambidae; genus Eudonia; species Eudonia truncicolella. The sequence goes on along the minus strand of OX438830.1, from coordinate 13,957,501 downwards.
GATATTAACCTGCCCCCCGACCGCCTAACCAATTGCTTTGGCTACGTGTATAGTTTATGACTTCATCTTGTCATTTCATACCGCCTATGAAAGCAATATCGAAAGCTATATTTCTAGAAAGTTATCTTTAGTATTTGTAAAAATATTATGATCAGATGTTAATGACGGCAGTTGTTGACATTTGGCTTTCATACTAAAAAAAGTAAATAGTGGTGAATAATTTCGGTAGGCTGGTTAGAACCACGATAGCTCAATTGGAAGAGTACCTGACCCGGTATGTCAGAAAGGAGCAGGTTCAAATCCTACTCGTGGAATTTTTTTTCAACATTTTTTTGTAATTTGTATCGCAACAAAATTTGCGTTAAAATTATATAAACAAAACAAAAACATTTTATAATAATAATAATTTAAACCTGATAATAAGAAAAAAAACCTTTATAAATATAAGCGTGTTACATTTTAATGGAACATTAAAGAATATTTAGCATATTACCTTAGAATTACACCTTCATTATTTTTCTTTTGTAATCACTATGTAACACGCTTTTATTTATAAAGATTTTTTTTTACTATTATCAGGTTTAAATTATTTTTACCTTTTTAGTTCTTTTTTTAATTAAAACGTAATAAAAATGTTTTTTTTCTTTTAATTTTATTTTTAACTTTTTAGTATTTTTGTAGGGGGATAAGGGCTTCAGTACAACAGGGTTCGCTCTGGTACCCTGAGGCGCAACGTTAACGATATGCCATGTTTATACACTCTCATACCATTCAGCCCTCGGCACGTGCACACCTTGGCATTGGGTCATCCATCTAATCCATCTATACAAATACAGAATCCACAGTCATAACTCATAACAAACGGAATGAACGAACTTATTTTCCCGAGTTCCTATGGCCATCTTCCAGCTCCATCATCAGACCCTAGTTACCATCTAGCACCAAAGGACTCGTCAAGACGGAACAAACGAGTCCAAATTCGATGGGGTTGTGTCGTTTAATTACCGAGTTCCTATGGCCATCTTCCAGCTCCATCATCAGGCCCTGGCTACCATCTAGCACCAAAGGACTCGTCAAGACGGTTCAAACGAGTCCAAACTCGATGGGGTTGTGTCTTTTAATTACCGAGTTACTATGGCCATCTTCCAGCTCCATCATCAGACCAGCTCCATGTCATAATAATTTTGCAATGTCATCCGATTTACACATGCATGCAAAATTTCAGCTCAATCGGTAACCGGGAAGTAGATCAAATTTATCTTTTGAAATATTGTATCACAAACATCGAGACAGGTGAAACTAAATAAAAGCTTGAAAAATACATTTTTTTTTTCAAATAATGACAAAAAGTAATTGTTTAGAAAATACTGAGTGCTACGTACTATTTATTATGCTAAGTAAATACTGAACATAGGTACCTACTAGGTACTAGTAGTAGTAGCTACTCCTCCTAGCCGATTTCCTACTAGGTAGGTACACTACGAAAGCAAACGTTTGACCTTGACTGTCGTAGGTATTTTGTCCATTTTGTTTTCGTAAGTTTAAAAGTTTCGTTTTAGTTAACGGTAAAAAGTTACAAATTAATTTTGAGACAATCAACACTTCAGTCTATAATTTACCACGGACCCTAAAAAGCGGAGCACGAAGACAGATGTCGATAGCCTGATTTTCAAAATCATGGGACAATAATATTGTCAGGCCACTAACACTTCATTGTGGACGTATAAAATAGCAGAACTGAAGCCGTATATAATAGCAGAACTGAAGCCGTGGATAAAATAAATGCGAATAGATCCGAATAAAGTGTTTCATATTATGTATATTCTGTTTATATTACTCGATTAGTTATACATAAATACAGAATACGAAATGAGAAACTCGCTGCGCGTTCCGCTTTTCGAAGTTCAAAATGTGTTTACACACTACAGTACCACTGTACAGCAGATCTAAAAGGGTGTCTTTGGATGTGGACGATTCAAATTGTTTCCCTATTACATAATTCAACTCATAAACTTTTGGAAACATACAACGCACACCTTTTAGAACTAGATATTTTTGCTTATTCTCTTTTGAAATAAAAAAATGGCAATAAACATACTTATTCATAAAACGGGTTTGTAGCTTTATTTACGAATATTGCGTATTCCTATTAGCTTAATATAAAAAAGAGTATTTATTTATTTGTCCTTAGAAACGTATTTTTAGTTGCTCTTTGCGACAGTTGACAAATATTTTGTGGCTGTGGATACCAGTTTATTTAGTCTCATAAGTACCTACTCATAACCAGTAACGAGCCAGTAACAATCAGTTTTACGTAAATAGAGTATTTTAGCGTACTTTATTGGTGTCGTAGATTATAAAGTACACACGCCTGCATATCAACCTACCACAAACTGTCATATTTCCTCAATAGACTTTGAACATTATGCCTTAAAAATATGGTTGAAAATGTATTAAAGAAATTTGACAGATTTGGATAGGTTGATGTGCAGGCGTCTGTACCTACGCCTAAATGAAAATAGGACAATACACTATTTTAGAGTGGGTGGCAACCCTATTGGTGACAACAAGGAAACTAAAACCTTTCTACTAATCTCATACTAAATGTATGGGAGTGTTTAATGTCAAAATTTTGGATACTTCTCGTTTGATTTTTAAAAAGTTATTGATGCCATTTTACTCATTAGATAATGTACTTTCGTTATCAGTTTTAAGTTTTTTGATACCTCTCATAGTTTCGGAATAATCACCTGTGCACACTTAACGATTACACCCTGTATACCTACTGTCCCACAACTGAGTAAAGGCCTCCATAATTGAAATCAAGTCATCGCCACAAATTTATGGGTATAGGCTTAGTCACCACGCTTGCCAAGTGCGGATTGGTGATCACAGACCCGGGCTATGCATCGAAAAATCCAAAAAACACTTTTCGATACCTGGGTATTGAACCCGGGACCTTCAGGCATCGGGCCGAGCGCTTTGCGTTTACAATTATTTTCATGATTTCTTTTGTTTTTCTTTTTGTTATTATGATGCTATTTACAATGTATTTCAGTAGTTTGACGTTAGACTCACAGATGCCACGCAAAAAACGTCTTCGAGCTTTCAAAATTTCAGAATTAGAGCAAATCCTGAGGTTGTTTGAAAAAGTTTCAGATGATTCTTTGGCTCCCAGCATTGAATAATCTGAAAAATCCTCTGATGAACGAGAGGGAAGCTAAAGAAGACCTGCAAACGATCTTCTACCGTCATGTGGAGAAGAACATGTCTCCATGTCATCCCTCCCTACAGTGATGCTAACGGAGAATTTGGGTCCGATGGCAACTACAACCCTGCTGAAGATGAAGGAATGGTGTCAGATTCTTCAATATTTGTGATGGGATGTGGCACAAATGCTTAAATAGTCGTCTGCTATAGCATTCGCGTCGCACTTGATGGTGTCGTGACGGAAATGCTAATGCTAGAGCAATCGCAAATATCCCATACAAAAAAATAGTGCTAAAGAAGGGTGAGTCCTTTGCCGAGCTATCTAAAAAAAAAGAAAAGCTAATTCAAACTTTTTATGGATTCAAAATTTAAGGATTGCCGATAAATTCAAAACCATACTTATGTTAGCTTAGCATGCATGATTGATACAAAAATGTCTGTTATGTTTTCATACCTAATTGTTTTCAATAGAATTACTAATGTTGCTTTTTTTGACCCACTATTAGGCATTAGGGTACGTATTTTACCCGACTGCAAAGGAAGGGTTTTTCGCGCGTATCTTGTATGTATGTATTATTCTTTATTACTTCATACCTCCAGAACCGCTGAACGGATTTACATAATTTAGGTATCGTTAGATTCGTCTTAGCTGCCCAAGTGTTCTTAGATAGGTGACGTTAAAAAACAAACATGGCGGCTGTGCGACGCCATTGGACTTGGTGAAAAACGATTATTTTTTACATATGGGTATCAAATTAGAGGGCTCAAACCAGGTATTTCAAAAAGGTATATCATGATTATCATTACCGTAATACCAAAAAAATAATACATCATGACATGAGTCTACGATTATAATAATTATGTCAACCACATGACACTCTTTAAACGAATTGAACCGATTACGTAATTTGTCTAACTAAAAAAACATAAATAAAAAATAATAATAAAAAACCCGCCTGCGTAAAAAATAATAACTAAATAGAAAGTCAACTGAAAAGGCTACTTTTATTTCAGTATGGAAATTTATCAGGAGGGGTAAACTAGTAGATGCAGGCGGAACAAGAGAATGATATGTTAAAGGGGAGGCCCAGCAGTGGGTGCTTACGGTCTGAAATGATGATGGATGATAGGTATGAACAATGATGATGAATGAGAGGGAATTAATTTTATTCTATTACTTTATTCATTTAAAATTGTACACAGTCAGGTCATAAATTCTGTCACATGTTTAATATAAAATAATTGAGACAAGTTTATTCATTATGTAACCATTTAAATACCAAAATGAACTTAACAAAACATAGATTTTTATGACAATAAAGTTTATTCCAAATTACCTCCGTGATTTTGAATACAGGACTTCAATCTGCGCGGCCAGTCGTCTATCGCAGCACGAACGAGGTCCATGTCAATATCGGCGGCTGCCTTAATCAAGGATGTATTGAGTGACTCCAAATTGGGATGAGGATTTGAGCACGCCTTTTCCTCCAAGTGTTGTCATATCTTGTAATCTAACGGACTCAAATCTGGACTGGAGGAGGGCCAGTCTTCGTGCCGGATGAAGTCGATTTCACGTGCCGCCAGCCAGTCTTGTGTGCTCTTCGCTCTATGAGCTGGCGCCGAATCTTGTTGGAATACCCAGTGCCTGTTATTGAACATGGTATGAGATTGACAGGTTCCACAAGGTTCGTCAGGACTGTATTTTGATACACAACTGCATTCGTTTTTACACCTTTCTCACAAAAATGTACCTCTGTTAAGCCCCAATAAGAAACCCCCAACCATACCATGAGCGAGGATGGAAAATGACCTCGTTGGACACGCGGAATACGGTTGCTCGCTTCTTCACTACTGTGTGCATACACCTTATCATTTTATTTGTTGTAGCTCTCTTCTACGGTAAAAATTTTTCATCCGAAAAAATAATTTCCCGATATTTTTTCCCGCGTACCGCTTCAACAAAGCGCGGCATCTCTTCAGTCTCAGGTCCATTAGACGAGCATTCAAACGATGTCCTGTTTTTCTTCGATATGCCCGAAGCCCTAAGTCTTCATTTAACACCCTTTCCACCGTGGTTCTGCTTAACCCCATCTGAAGGGCCAACAGTTTCTGCTTACGTTTGGGATTTCTTTGAATTCGCGCCTTCACAGCTTTTATCACTGCTGGAGTTCTAACAGACCGAGGGCGACCACTTCTTGACCTGTCATCTACACTAGAGTCTTCATTGTATCGTTTGATGGTGCGATAAACAAATCTTTTGGTTAAATTCAAATTTTTCAGTATGTCAAAAATTTGAATTGGCGCGTAACCGCAACGATGCAACGCAATAACTGCAACACGGTCTTCATTAAGCGTCCAGTCCATATTTAAAAATGAGTAAAATTCTAAAAAGTATACATTTTTATTTTCATGAACAATTCGAATTTTTTTGTGGCCAGCATTCTAAAAGAAAAGTTTTTACTGTGTGACAATACTTATGACCTGACTGTGTATATAAGTGTTAACATTAAATGACTTATTCGTAATGTCACATAACCCACAGAGGTTTAAACTTATTTAATGCAGTAGTAGTAGTAGTATTTTTGGATGTATAACATCTTTCCTCTTGCTTTCTTGCAATTTGTGGGAGTGATTTCGTGAAATGGGAAGTGTGTAACAGGAAGTCGGGGAAGCGCGCAAGCGCTCGCCATTTGATTTGACGAACAAGCGTGCGGTGGTAGAGTTGGCCGTTGGATGGTAACCAAAACCTACCGATCGGGGAAGCGCGCGCCACTTGATTTGACGAATGAGCACGCGGTATTACTCTTAGTGTAAATTAAATGAAATACAATTTTTATTTAAAAAAAATATTCTTTGTTAATAAAAATCATTTTTAATAATACCTGACTCATTTTTTTCAGAATATAAGTAATGTTAAAATTGATTATTACTAAAATGAGATGTCAAATGTTACACATCATTATGCGACTACTGTAAGGCTTTCGCAAACCAAAACAACACCCTCAAAAGTCAGTTAGCATCAATGAATCGGATGTTAACCTGAGTTAGCGGTGAGCCGAGGGTGCATCACACACGTGGCTTAATATGATGCCTCCGTCCCGCCTCCCACTTACCGGGGCGCCCGGCAAAAACCGGCAAAACAAACCCGATGCCGCCGACATGAAACAGCTGAACATCTACGCACTGATAGCGAATACAATCGGCTGCACAGCCGTAGCCGTAATCTGTTGAATGCACTCCTGATTCTTTCCGTGGCGACTTTTCTCGTGCGTCGGCATAGGCGCGGGTCGCAGGGCGCGGGGGCGGCGCGGCGCGGGGCGCGGCGGGTCGCGCGCGGCCTCTCGTCTCGCTCGCGTATCGCGTTAGTACAGCGCTCAGCGAGTGTCGGACGCTCGGGTACGTCGACGACCTTAGTGTTCTTCGTTTATTTTCTTTTCTATTCGTTTAATTTGCCGCTCAGACCTCAGGGCGTTTAAACATGAAATGTGTCGTCCGTGAGTGAGTTTACAGTGTTGCTATGTTCCACCTGTTTTTATTTTGACAGTGTCAATATCACGTGCGGAATCAAATTATTACCGGTTCCGGAGTTTAAAAGTGTTTAATATACATACGAGGCCTTCGATTACCGCAGGTAGAGTCGGCTGATGGTCAAATAGTGATAATAGTGTCTGCCTGAGTGGTAAATAAGTAAGGAATTCTCGTGGGAATAACTGATAAAGTTTGCAGTGAGCCGGTGTTCGAGTTGGAAAAAGTTTTCGCTGCTTCGTTCCAATAGGATTCTACTCGGAAAGTATCTAGTGAGGAGTGCGTGAGTCGCAAAGTGTAGTCTTGACGTGCTTGCAACTTAAAAACATAACCTATTTCGAACTGGGCGCGTGTACCACGGGCATGCGCAGTTCGGACCATACAAATTATTAATAAGTGGCTCGTAATTTTATAAACAAACGTCTACGGAGTGGTTACAGTGTGTTGTGGTGCATCGTTAACGAGAAACGCACGAGTGCTAGCCGGCTCCGTGCCGAACAAGTCGCACGAAAATATTTTGGATTTTTGAATTGAGGATAACGTTCACCTGTGGGATTTCGGTGTTTACCTGCGCGCGCACGGAACCTCTTTACAAGGTGAGTTTGAGAAACTTTACGTTGGTACCGGCTCTGCTGCATGCAAATACAGTCATTTTCGCCAGCCAGAAAGGAGTTTTCGAAACTTTTTCCGTGTTCCAAACTTTAAGAAACTTTTTGGAAGCTTGCCTCCTTTTAATTTTTACGCATCGGTTTGCATTTTGCGGAGCCGCCCGCCCGCTGTCGTTAAAGGTTGTTTTGCAATCGAGAAAGGTTTCATTTCGCATTTCAACCATATGAGTCGGTGCGCGCAGGTGCATTAAAAAAAAACTCAACTGACGTGCCTCGTAAAATGCATCGCTGCGTTCGTTCGTGTTTGCGGCTGCATCCGAGGCAAAGTCGTTTTTTCTAACACAGCAGGCAGACCCGGTGTCGTTTAATTCGGTTGCCTATCGAATGAAATGATGACGTCACCTAAGTAGCATCCAGATGTTTTGTCCTGCTCGCGCAGACGAACCTGAGGGGGAAAAAAACCGTGATGAATCTCGTCGATTTGTTTTACGAAGATTTTGTGTTTACACTTGTTTGCCTAAGTAGGTAGGTACTTTGGTTTGATGTGGCATTGCTAGTGTTTTAGTGTTTAATTCTTTTAAGTGGATGGAATTAACTGAACCTACGCTTAGGCTTAATTACCTATCTTGAGAAGAGTTCAATGTGTTCCATTCCGGTCATTGTTTGTTTACCTACACAAGTACCTAAAATTCTTTTACAGCACTTGAAGCAAGACAAGTAGGTATCTACCTACCTATAAACGTATGTACCTATATCTTCTTACCTAATTATTAATTAATATATGTGTGCCCCTCCTACACTATTCTACATTATACCAACAACATAGGTACCTAGGTTTTGTTTCTACTTAGGTAGGTAGGTGGGTACTTACCTAGATACAATGAAGCTTTTAGCTGTCTAGGTACTTAACTTAGTTAGGCTTCTCGGCTATCGATACATCGATATATCGACATTTTTTGTTCGATATATCGATATTTTTGTGCGATTTTTTTCCGATATATCGATAAATCGATTCAAAATAACCAATATTGAAATTTGATAAATCGATATTTTATTTATTTATTATCATCTCATCACGATCGATATAGGTATGTCGAAATTTTTTTCATTTTCGACATCCCTAAACTTAGGCAGCTTAAAGAGGTACCTTATCTACGTAGTGTCTTCTGTCAACGATTGTATTTATTTATAAACACCAATTCGAACTCCTCGGAAAATAACAAATAATCTATTTTTAATCTTATTTTTAGTAGGTATTTTATTACAAACGTCTTACCTAACTGTTCATAGCAATAATAGTAGGTAGTTAGACGGAAGTCAAATTAAGTGCCTAGCCTACTACGTAATTAAAACATCAGAGATACCTCCAACAAAGCGCTGGTGTCGACAGTACAATTGCCTATAAAGATGTTCTTAAGCGAAGTAAGCGCTAATTGTAATATAAATAAAGCATGATACAGCTTAAATTTCCGAGAATACTATTATGAAATCCGATGAAGCATTCACCTGTCTTAACGGTCTAATGATATTGCCGGATGTTTATCGACAATTACCATAATCTGCACACATTAATATCGATAGCATACCTAGGTATTAATGTCTGGTAGCTTTGTGAGAGACTCGACTCTTAAGACTTTTTATTTAGACTAAAACTTGACTTTGTCTTGTTGTTAAATCCTTACAAGATTGGACAACGAGACCTTAGTTTAGTGTTCGAAGACTATGAGTTTATACTTTCAGAGTTTATAAATAGAACTCGAGTCATGTACCCACCTATAAAATGAAAAAGTATCCCGAGTCAATTAATGACTTCCCAGCTTCATACGTCGACAAAAAAAAATATCTTAAAATATGAAAAACTGTATTTGTACGTAAATAAATATTACATTAAAAAATGGTTAATAGTTTACTAAATTATATTTTTATAATATAAAATCTTAACAATCTTAGCGTTGAAACTTAACTCTCTAGTATTGTTTTCTAAAGTTTATTACTTAATGTTTTAAACTTGCCATTATCCGATTACGACTCTAGCCTTTATTGAAAGCTCCCAAGTCATTTCAAAATTGAGTTGAACCCTATGTCCCTAAATCCAGACCGAACGAATGCCAAATTGTTAATAAGAAAACAACATAAGCCGGTATCCAGGTATAATTAACTAAGGCTGGATTGATACACGGAATATGGATGACAGAAAACAAGATTAGCCATCTACAGTCGGTGAATTGTTACCAGGCCTTCAAGACCGTGATTGGGCAAACATATGCGGTATAAATTACCGACAAGACTTTGCAACCTTAAAGCGACAAGTTTAACCGCCTCTGTGGTCTAGTGGTTAAGACCACCAGCTTAGACTCAGAGGTCCCGGGTTCGATTCCCAGCGGGGGGGTACATGTTTGTGTACTCGGTTTGGTTGGTGGTAGGGCTTGTTTGCCCGCCTGGCTAGCTACCACCATCTTATCTAAATATGTCGCCATGACATCAATGTGTGTAGCATTGTTGTGTTCCGGCAGCTAGAGATAAGATAGCCAGTGCCTCACTAGTTGAGGATCCCGGGTGAAGTGCGCTTTCATCATTGGCCTTATGATCATTTAACATCAGGTGAGATAAAGGCACTGTGCTAACCCGTGAAATATTTAAAAAAAAGGCTATGTAGTGTATAACGTATGTTAATACAAGATTACAGCTCCAAAACTCAAGCCTGGGACGGTCGTATCGGATTGTTATATGTACATTACTAGGCTCAATCTAGTCTCAGGTATTAATTGTATCGACAATGGCTAAGCGCTTGGCTTTATCTCACATAATGGTAACTGATGATAAAGGCAAAGGTGTGAGGTGAGTGTGAGTGAGGTAGTTAAGTAAAAAAAAAGGTTTCTTTTTTTTTACTTAACCGTCGGCACACAAATCTATGCTGGTAGCATTGTTAGTGTGTCAGGCTTAGATAGATAGGTAGTAGTAGCGTTGCCACGCTACAGCCTTACACACGGTATTTAAAAGAAATATTAAATCAAAAAATAAAAATAATAGTCACTCAATTGACTACTCTAGTCAATATCCCCACTACCCCCACCCCTACAGTAACGGCTCACTCGCGTGGGGGCTTCCGAGTTTGAGCTCATTTAATTTAAAGACATATTTTTATTTTTATTTAGTATGTCAATAACATTAATAATAAATCCAATAATTGTTTTCGGAATGAGATTCGACATTATATTTTTAGGGTAGGGTATAACTTTTACGTAACTACGAACATAATGATTTTCAATTTTTCAGTGATAATATTATTTTTGGGTGGGTGTATATAAATCGCGTCGAATGAAGATGTCACATAATTGGTCTCTAACTTTACTCTTGCAAGTTCTTTTGGTTCCCAATTATGTTTCCATCTTCATTCTTTGCGATTTATAACATAGTGTAGATAAGATATTTCATAAGCCGCTATGAGATACCTAGCTAGTCAGGCGAACTTAAAACAAACCCCTACCACCAAACGAAGCGAGTACAAAAATGTACAAACCTAAATAATATAATAACTATGAAATGGAGAGTAAAAGAAGAGCGGGTACTTGTGAGTTGTGGGTAGTGTATGAAGGACGCTGGATGTGGTCAGCTAAAGTGATCTCCCTTCTAAAATCTGCGGTTGAAGAACTTCCAGTGTGCGCACGCGTGATTTCACTGGTAGTCGAGATGCTCGAGCAGACGTAGGTACGGTCGTCGTCAGGTAAGCCGTAAAAAAATTAATTGTTTATTTTATTGAAAAGAACAAGTCTAAATATATAGACAACCTTACAACCTCTCTCTCTTTCTTTGCTTTACCGCCACTCATCAACTAGACAATACAATAGGATAGTGTAGGATAGTAGATTTATTCAAGTCAAATAAGGGTTAGCTTTAAAAAGTCTTACGTAACCTTTTATCTTTTATCTAAATGCAAAATATTCTAGTACCCACATCTGCGCACATAGAATTTTATTCCACAACTTTGTTGACATCAAATTACCTACTTATAACTTCGCAAACTTCAATGTATACGTCCTTCCTTGGAAAGTCTGCTGTTCTAATCAAACTACGGTAAAGTACAGACGCCTGCACATCAACCTACCCAAAACTGTCAAATTTCTTCAACACATTTACAACCATACAATTTAGTATAAAGTTTTAGTTTGTGGTAGGTTGATGTGCAGGCGTGTGAATTTCCTCAATAGACTTTAAACTCTATACTTACTTAAAGACTAAGGTTGAAAATGTATTGAAGAAATTTGACAGATTTGAATAGGTTGATGTGCAGGCGTCTGGTACTTTACCGTAGTTTAATTAGAACAGCAGACTTTCCAAGGTACCCGCGTTTTCTACCTCCAACCGGTACGTTTAGTCTCTTCTCGACTAAGGCAAATAATAAGGACACTGCAGAAGGTAAGCTTCATACAAACGCGCTCTAGCAACGCACAGAAAGCCTACCTCTCACCTAGGAACCATCTAGGGACAGTCCGAGCGCAGTTGTTGCGAGATTCCGTGTCCGTAAAGACATAAGTCCGAGCCGGGCCACAGACCGCAACCGCAGGCCGCACTGCGACACTGCGTTGCCGTTGACCTCAGTGCGCCCTGCAGTCGCGGTCGCCACTATTACAAACGTCATGCCGCGGCTGCACAATGCATGGAACAATGCCTCAGTCACTCCCGCACCTTGTGCTTGTACGCGTTGTACGTGTGTGAAGTCGCTCGGTTCGCTACGCAACTGGTGTTGCTGTCTGCAGTCGCCTGCACGCCGCAGTGTCGCCACGCTTGGAATCACTTTCATAAAGACGAGCCTCTGTAGCCGAGTGGCTTGCACGCCGGACTTTGGGCGGGGCGCTAACTCTGAGGTCCCGTGTTCGATTCCCGGTCGAGTCAATGTCGAAAACGAACTTTTCGATATTGTGTTGGGTCTGGGTGGTTGTGGTACCGACGTTGTTTCTTATTACCAAGAATCGAGTGCTTTAGCTACTTACCTTGGGATCAGAACAATGTATGTGATGTCACATATATTTTATTATATGATTCATACAAACCAGGTGTGTCGCTTGCAGTCTGCGGTTGCAGTTTGTGGTCTGCGGCCCGTCTCGGACTTGTACCTTAAGAGATTGTCTATTTGTGCGTCGCTTGAGCGCGGTATGTATGAAGCTGACCTTCTGTATTCTCTTTATTTTGTTTTTAAGCCCTCTGCGCAACTTTTCGATGTTTGTCAAAGTACTTTTACGTTTATTAGTACCTACCTACTTTGCGAGATTAAATTGTGTGTTTTTAAGTAAATCTTCTGTAGTGTAATGGTTAAACCACTCGTCTCCAACCCAGATCCAGAGGTTCCAGGTTCGATTCCCAGCGGGTGTACTTGTTTGTACTTGGTTTAATTGCTGTTAGTGCTTTTTTTAAGTCCGCCTGGCCAGCTACCACCATCTTATCCAAATATGTCGCTATAACATCAATGTTAGTAGCATTGTTTTTCCGACAGAGATAGATAGCCAGTTCCTCAGTGATTGAGGATCTCGGGTCAAATGCGCATTCATTAAGATGCCTTAAGCCTCATCATCACTTACCATCAGGTGAGATGAAGACCAAGGGTAGGTACGCTTGCCCGTTGTTGAGTAAAAAAGCAATTTTGTTTATTTAATATTTTAGACCGAAGAAAATGTGCCAACTTCGTAAGTAAATTACAGTTACCTAATATATTAATGTCCATTCAACACACTTGTATAAATACCTTCTAATTGAATTATGTCTACAGTATAATTGGCTTTGAACTTGGTACATTATTGGGGTTCATTTACACAGTTGTTGCGATTGAATAAAACATGTGCGGTATGGTTTAATTGCTCTTAGCTACGTAGGTAGGTATCTACTTAGTTTAATTTTAGATTGAACAAAACCTTGACCTTCTTGCCTGATGGTGATTGACAATAAAGCCTTAAAGATCCTCAATTACTAAGTGTGATTATTAATAATAATAATTAATAATTATAATGCAGTTCTCCTCGATACGGCACGCATTGTGAGGAGGTTCCTGGCTCTGGAGCCCTAACCGCCGGTAGCTGAACCCTGGTCTCGATGCCGGCAGACCCCTATTTTTTTATATTTTTGAATGTTTTATTTATTATGTTTAATATTTAAAAATGTAAATTTATATGCGAAAAAATAATAATAACAAAACATTTATTCAGCTGTGTTTAAACACAGAACAGACATGAAAAAAACAAAAAAAAAATAAAAAAATTAAGAGTTCTAATTTCACAATATAAATACAACAAAAATAAACAGAAATAAACAAATACACTAAAAGCCGAATGGGCTGATCAGCTCAGCTTAATGTTGTGGCTAATGCATCAAAGCTGGTATTCTGCTGGACCCATGACAAGGGAGGAGCTCAACATAACAAAGGTGGAGGTGATAGTGTGTCGTGTATAGATATACACAACACAATTGAGGAACTGGCTATCCTATCTCTAACTGTGGAAACGATAATGCTATTCTTAGATTAAATAAGGCGAAAACAAACTCTACCATCATCCAAACTGAGTACCAATAATATTTACTCATTGGCACTAAAAACCGGGGAACCTTAAGGTCTGAGGCCGGTGGTCTACCACCATTATGCTATAAAGGCGGTAAAAACAAGCCGATCTCTTATTTTTGTCTTAATTTCCCTTCTTGAAACTTGAAAGTCTAATAATATTTGACAATTCTCTAACTACAGATAATTCTTTATATTAAAAAGGGTGTTTGTTTCTCTTTCTTTCACGTCCACGGAGCAACACGTGTATCCACGTGTTTTTTTTGAACTGGAGCTAGTTGCGTACGGCCTTCGAGCGAAACACATTAAATCTTCATTCCTCTAGGAATTTACGACATATTGAATTCCGCGCGTGCGAAACCGTAACCGGAAACTAATATGGCTTTATATTAAGAACTTCTTCCCAGCTAAGGTTGCCTAATTCACATATTATAGGTAATACGAGGCCTTCTTTAATCGACACCTTGAAATAAGCGCCAAGAAGGAAGAAAAGTCACCATTAAAATATTAACACGCACTGTTTCAACCATGTCAACGCCACTTTTCAACTTACAGGTTTTCATTTGTTATGTAACCGTGCTGCAGAAGCGCATACGTCCTGCTTTGAAGGAAAGCGGGCACTGCCAGTCCATGGACGTTTGCAAGACTAAAGAGAACCGACCCTGAAGCTTCAGTCCTTATGCTTCTGGGCCTTGTAACTTCAATGGATCTCATATTGTTTTCTAAAGTTTACGCGAACATTACACATTGAAACTTCAGGATAAACATTAAATAAGTAATGTGTAAAATAAACGCGAGTAGATCCGTAAAAGTTGGTCAAAGTCAATGGATCTGTTACCCTTAATACGAAAATTGTGCTGCATTGCAAAACAATGCTGCTTGGTGGCAGAAATAGATATTACAGATAGTCGTAATCAGGCATAATCCAAAAATGAAGTGGATTGTAAAAAAATACTTTCATTGAGTCGAGTTTAAAGAATTTTTATTTTGTAGATCATCATCATCATCCTCAGTTCATTTTTATGTCCCCACTAAGGGGACACTAAGGGGCAAGAGCCTTCCCTATGGATGGATAAGGAGAACGGGCCATAAGCCACCACGCGGGCCCAGTGCGAATTGGTGGTTGTTAACGACGGCTAATGCAGCCGTGACCAACGGCTTTACGTGCCTTCTGAAGCACGAAGGAGTTCGAGATGATAAGTTTTTGGTCACCCATCCGATGACCGGCCTTTGCAAAAGTTGCTTAACCTCAGCACTAGCAGACCGGGCGCGTTAACCACTGCGCCATCGAGCGTTTTAAATCATTCTTTTGTAGATAATTCATCAAAATACCGACATATTTTGTCGATTTTATCACAACGTTATTTATAGGAAGCAGATGTTTAGTACATCAACATATTCCATAAACTATAAACCGCACACAGTGCGTGTTTCTCTAAAGTCGTAAAATTTTCTTGTAAATTCTATAGTAAACTTTTCGATATTATATGGCGGTTTTTGTATACCAAAAGTCAATATTTGTGCATCGTATCATGCTGTGTGTATAGCGTATGCTTGCCCATTATACTAAGGCCTTTGTCACAAAGAACAAAAAGAAAAAGATATCTCTTCTGTAGCTCCACACTTAGAATCTGCTGTTCTAGTTGTAATAGAGCAGTTAATAGGGTTAATAGGAATACTTTTGACACTGGTGACTTTTTTTGCATGCCCATATCTCTAATTATCATGACGATCGTAAAAGGCGATCCTTATCTTTGACTGATTTTCATCTGTAAAACAAGACAACTTTTTATTAGGTAGATCTCTCCACGCTTGATACATGAATCAAAACTTCAGTTCAGCTCAGATAAGGATTTGGAGAAGAAACTCACAAACAATAATAAAGACATTTGACGCTAGCACATATAGATTATATTCCATTGCATCAAATAAAAATATCCTACAGATTTGATTTTCGTATAGACGCCTGCACATAAACGCCTCAAAATCTGTCGAATTTCGTCAATAAATGTTAAATCGTATGCGATATACGTAAAGTTCAAAGTATATTTTATTTATTTACTTAAGGTACATTAACATTATTATTCTAAAAATGATTTCACTAACGAAAAGCTGCAATTTCCGTACATAATATAGGCTAACTTTACTCCGGTCTAATTCAGTGTTCCCGGGGGTACGCGACAATCACTTTTGTGGTACGCACGTGGAATCAAATCACGCGCGCGAAGCCACAAGCGAAGGCTAGTACAACGTAAATCTGATGTACATAAAGTCACCGATAATATTGTTTCATCATCATCATCATCAGCCTATACTAGTCCACTGCTGGACATAGGCCAAGTGCACATATAGTGTGCATATTGTTTACTTAAGTTTATATTTGTCCCTTTATTACTTTATAACTCGACAAACAACACTTCAGTCTCTTTGTGACCACGGACCCTGTAAAAGGTTAGCAATGTCAGATAAAATTAAATGCGACTAGTTTTATTCCAAGTCTCCGATCCATTACTTTTTTACCGAACCTTCATGTCAAATTTCAATTTTGTAGGCTTTATAGCTATTGAGATTTCGAGATCAGTCCGTCTGTCAGTGAATGATATTACGCTTTTACTATGTAAATTCCGCAAATAGAATAAGGTTTTTAAACTTCGCTAGACTAGCCCTCTTGCATAGACAATAAAGATTAATTTCTTTAACGAAAAACAGAGCTAATAATACCTTATTGGTTGACATCTTCTTCATCTTATTATGATTTAATTTTAACATGAAACGCCCGAACATTCTTCCTAATCTTCTGTTTTAATTGTTATGTCCGTATTTAAAAAAAATACTATTTTTGAAAGTAATGGCAATCTCGTCTTTTTATTTCTTAGGATCCATAAAACAGTTCTTTAATTGTTATCTTGCATTTACACATATACTTACACTTTACACTAATACTGAAAAAGCACTTTTAAAAGATGACTTGATTGCACGACCTTTTGCAATCTGGACGGCAATTCTTCCATCTGAGCTACCGAGATATTGATTACTTTGTCAGATTTTTCAAGTATTTAACAGCAACGCTGGTAAAAAACAAAAAAAGCAAACGTCTTGGTAACAGTTTGAAGACAACGCCCGAATTGCGAAAGGTCGTGAGTACAATTCCACTTATTTTATTAACCTTTGACAAAGCCCCTTTGAAGTATACTTAGAGAACCGGTCTGTCTGGTCATCTCATCACAAGTAACACGTGTCCCCACACTTACGAAATACCTTCTAGCTTTCCCACAGATAACATTCATTGCGCAATAATTTACTTACGCAGACACGCTTTTAAGTTTCGTATTTAGGATGAGCTGTGTAATCATCTAATTTTACGCGATAACTTACGCCTCTGTCTGGCTATTCGCGTCGAATTATTACAGAATCCTGAAGGAACACTCCGTTTTCTGGGTCTAAAAATACTTCACTTGCCACTTCAGAATACTGTATACTGTCTCTTACTGTATGAGTTCATGTAACAATTTTATTTTCGTCTCCTTTTCAAACTATTTTACAGAAATGAAAAATCACATGTCACTGGTAGGAAATGACTTTAGTAAGTTTAAGTGTTTTTTTTTTTTAATATTTTAGCGTTTTTATTAACGCTTAAATATACTTAAGTAAAATTTAAACACTGAAAAAAGACGACAACCTCAGGCGGGAATCGAACCTCGCACCTTCCGCATTCCGGGCGGCTGCCTTAACCACTTGGCTACCGAGGTCTGGCTTTCACCCGTCGAAATTTTTCAGTGCTTGATGCTTATGTTTTTTAGTCAACATTGCTTCATCAATCTTAGAAGTTTTCACCTCTGAGATCCGAAAGAAATATTTTTACAAATATTTGAACATTCGGTTAAGATGAAGCTGCGTTATAGATAAGTGTTTTTTTTTTTTTTTTAATATTTTAGCGTTTTTATTAACGCTTAAATATACTTAAGTAAAATTTAAACACTGAAAAAAGACGACAACCTCAGGCGGGAATCGAACCTCGCACCTTCCGCATTCCGGGCGGCTGCCTTAACCACTTGGCTACCGAGGTCTGGCTTTCACCCGTCGAAATTTTTCAGTGCTTGATGCTTATGTTTTTTAGTCAACATTGCTTCATCAATCTTAGAAGTTTTCACCTCTGAGATCCGAAAGAAATATTTTTACAAATATTTGAACATATGTTCAAATATCGAATGTTCAAGTGGTTAAGGCAGCCGCCCGGAATGCGGAAGGTGCGAGGTTCGATTCCCGCCTGAGGTTGTCGTCTTTTTTCAGTGTTTAAATTTTACTTAAGTATATTTAAGCGTTAATAAAAACGCTAAAATATTAAAAAAAAAAAAAAAAAAAAAACACTTATCTATAACGCAGCTTCATCTTAACCGAATGTTCAAATATTTGTAAAAATATTTCTTTCGGATCTCAGAGGTGAAAACTTCTAAGATTGATGAAGCAATGTTGACTAAAAAAAACATAAGCATCAAGCACTGAAAAATTTCGACGGGTGAAAGCCAGACCTCGGTAGCCAAGTGGTTAAGGCAGCCGCCCGGAATAGAATAGAATAGAATAGAATAGAATAAATAGAATAGAATAAAACTTTATTGCATTACTGTTACATTTTTGTTTGCTAGGTCACATTGCATTAAAGTAAGAACAGTTACCCTTAACGGGCATACAATAGGAAAAACACATTCAACAATTAAATAATTTTAAATTAAATAATTTTAAATTAAACAATTTCACTCATATTTTATTATTATACATTACAAACAAATTAAATATTGTTAATTATCATTATTGTTAATTATTACTATTATTAATAATATAATATTCATGCATGCTTAATCAATTAATTATTAATATCATAATATTCATTAACATTATAAAATGCTTTATTAATTAGCCACTCTTTCAACATTCTTGTAAATTTATAATCGGGATGGCACTTTAAGTCAATAGGCAATTTATTGTAAATACGTATAGCAGACACACAAGTACTCTTTCCAAAAATCATAGAATTGATTCGCGGTAGTTGCAAAGCATCGAAGCGCCTCAAAGGAGCTTGTCTTATTCTTGTATCTGATATTTTTGGAAACAAACACATATGATTTCTCACGAATTTGCATATTTCTAAAATGTATATGCTAGGCAATGTTAAGAGTCTCTTTTCTCTATATGTATTTCGAACACTTTCATCGTTTTGCTTGCTAAAAATTATTCTAATGCAACGTTTTTGAAGTAAAAATGTACTGTTCACATTAACTGAATTACCCCAAAATATTATTCCATAAGACAATAATGAATAGACATTTGCGTAGTAAGCATTTAAAGTCACTTCTATAGAGGAAACATCGGCCAGCACCGACAGCGCATAGCAGTAACTGTTTATTTTATTATTTACTTTTTCTACGTGAAATTTCCAATTTAGGTGAGTATCGAGTATTATACCTAGAAACTCTGTGCGTTCGATTTCATTTATAACGGTATTATTGTGTTCTATGTTAAGTTTAAGTGGTTCCTTTTTGTAGTCTCTTATTTGTAGCATATTTGTTTTTTGTAAGTTAACTGTTAAATTTAAAGATTTCAGATATAATATTAAATTATTTAATGTCATTTTTATGTCCGATTTATATTCTTCAAAGCATGTGTCCTTATCTTTAATAAACAGAAAAGATGCATCATCTGCGAACATTACACAAAGATGTTTCGTTACTTTAGGGAGCTGGTTAATGTATACCAAAAACAATAAAGGACCCAAAATACTACCCTGTGGTACTCCCATTAGTATGGTTTGAAGTCCAGATTCAGCATTTTGAAGGGTTTTTGTGTGCTTATTTAGAAAAGATAAGTTTATCTTTTGCAGCCTATTATTAAGATATGATTCTATTAATTTCAATGAGATTCCACGAATGCCAATTTTTTCAAGTTGTGTAATGCGGAATGCGGAAGGTGCGAGGTTCGATTCCCGCCTGAGGTTGTCGTCTTTTTTCAGTGTTTAAATTTTACTTAAGTATATTTAAGCGTTAATAAAAACGCTAAAATATTAAAAAAAAAAAAAAAAACACTTATCTATAACGCAGCTTCATCTTAACCGAATGTTCAAATATTTGTAAAAATATTTCTTTCGGATCTCAGAGGTGAAAACTTCTAAGATTGATGAAGCAATGTTGACTAAAAAACATAAGCATCAAGCACTGAAAAATTTCGACGGGTGAAAGCCAGACCTCGGTAGCCAAGTGGTTAAGGCAGCCGCCCGGAATGCGGAAGGTGCGAGGTTCGATTCCCGCCTGAGGTTGTCGTCTTTTTTCAGTGTTTAAATTTTACTTAAGTATATTTAAGCGTTAATAAAAACGCTAAAATATTAAAAAAAAAAACACTTATCTATAACGCAGCTTCATCTTAACCGAATGTTCAAATATTTGTAAAAATATTTCTTTCGGATCTCAGAGGTGAAAACTTCTAAGATTGATGAAGCAATGTTGACTAAAAAACATAAGCATCAAGCACTGAAAAATTTCGACGGGTGAAAGCCAGACCTCGGTAGCCAAGTGGTTAAGGCAGCCGCCCGGAATGCGGAAGGTGCGAGGTTCGATTCCCGCCTGAGGTTGTCGTCTTTTTTCAGTGTTTAAATTTTACTTAAGTATATTTAAGCGTTAATAAAAACGCTAAAATATTTAAAAAAAAACACTTATCTATAACGCAGCTTCATCTTAACCGAATGTTCAAATATTTGTAAAAATATTTCTTTCGGATCTCAGAGGTGAAAACTTCTAAGATTGATGAAGCAATGTTGACTAAAAAACATAAGCATCAAGCACTGAAAAATTTCGACGGGTGAAAGCCAGACCTCGGTAGCCAAGTGGTTAAGGCAGCCGCCCGGAATGCGGAAGGTGCGAGGTTCGATTCCCGCCTGAGGTTGTCGTCTTTTTTCAGTGTTTAAATTTTACTTTAGTAAGTTTATTGTTTTAACGTCAAAACTCGAACTCACTTAAATGGCAGAATTCGCATCGAAAGCGAACCAAATGGGTTCATTTTGTAACCTTGTGATATTCTGTTTATGTTCGTGAGCAATCGAGTTATACAGACTACGAAATTAGAATCTCACTGCGGGCTCCAATTTTCGATGGTCGAAATGTGTTTACAGAATAGTACTTGCAAAGGGCAACTTTGGCCAATTTAAATTATTTTCTCATAGTTCTGACTTCCTATTACTCAAGATAGTCTCGTGTAGTCGTGGATATGATTGCAAAATTGGAATAATTTCATGATTCGAATTCGATTCTCTAAATTGAATAACCATTTTACAAAAAATCGAGGATTTGTTAAATTTGACCTTTGCATGAAACATATTTAAAAATACGTCAGAGTGCCTGTTTTTCAAATGTAGTCACCTGCTTCTTACAGTCTCCAACGATACGACATTTTATGATAAGGGTGTAAAATAAAACCATAAGTAAAATACATACGGAATAATAATTAAAAATAAAATAACGCTATACGAATTAAAAATTAAACATTTACAATGTATGCGAAGAGAGAACGGTTAAATTGTGAATCGCATGAATCGCTCACCTTGAATAAAGGCATTGCATCAATCGTCGACTGTGTCGGTAATTATTTATCATCGTCATTAATCGAAACCATTGAATCTCGAGTTCCGTTCGCGGCGAGGTCAAATGTCATGGAAACATTGCCGAGAGAGGAGTTTACATTTTAGACTGCACATCGTCAACAAATGTGGATAACTTCTAACATTTAGATTCTAAGCTGAGCTCTCTTGACTCGTTTAAGTATGCAATTGCGTAAATTCAAAACAGTATAAGTTTTTGGGCGAATGTTTTGGTTAGAAGTTGATATCGGTCGTGGATTTGCAAGTTTGCACCTCTTAAGTTTGTTTTGGAACACGGAAATTTGGTGTTATGTCTACACGTATCATTTGATATCCACATTAAATTTTAGATGAGAAATATCTTACAACATAATTTGTTATTGAAGCCTATTATTATTATTATTATTTTTATTTGAATTGTTTCGTCTGGTATACCATACAGTTAATTTACACATTCAATTTATAATTGTTTTAATGTAGATCTCGTAACTGCCCTTCTTTAGATATTTAAAATACAAAGATATTGAAAATTATATTTGAATAATAAAATAGTTTGCCATTGATCTCAGATATTTGTAATACCTACCTAGATTTAAGTTTATTTTTTTCTAATTCTAATTTTTACATGTAGGTACACTTTATGTAAGACCTTAATTTTGTGTACATGACAGCTTAAATAATAAATAAATAAATATTAAAATATCATTTAAAATATAAATAAAAGTAAATCTGGTATGTTTTTGTACGAGCCACGAACTGTCAACAATATAAAGAATTATACAATTTCGTCATCAGTAAGATTGATGGCAGTTTTAGATGATAGACAATATGATGATGGTGATAGATAGACTTACAACTCATTTGAAAGATTTGCTATACATAAAAAATAAATACAAAAAGTAAGCTTTGAGATATGAACACAAATACATCCTTTATGTTTTTGATTCAATTGAAAGACAATATCTTATTAGAAAACGCTATATTTCCCTATAACTTAGTTTGTTTAAGTAAATTCAATTACCCCAGTCAACGACCAGAGAATTAAAACTGGCGATAAAGATTCCTATATCTATGACTATGTTATCATGGCTATTCAATTGTTTAATGGCCTTGAACAACTGGCAAAAAGTCTTACAAGAAACACCTACGATAGTAATTGACTTATTTTTCTTTGTAAATATTCTTTTAAAATCAGAATACAGATATTTAGGAACTATTCTCTGGTGATAAGTTTATTTACCTAATCTATTATTGGATTTGATATATTGTAAAAATATTTATAACTTGGATAAGTAAAGTTTGTTTAGTGTATTATAAGATTTTGTTTTTTAAAGCTTACGCGAGTACAATATTTTGAAACGAAATATTGAATATGGATCTACGAAGGATCTACGCACATTTATTAAACAAATTATTTTATACTAAATGATGTACGGTTCGACCGTACGTATTATAATATAAGATTTTTATTCATCTTTAGTCAAAGAATTCAAAACGATATGCAAATATAGTTGTGTCAGATAATTTTCGTAATCATAAAGTTGGCAAATCTTCGTCATGTTAAGGAAATCATGTTTAAAACACGTCTTCTGTACATACTGCAATAAAAATAGAAGTTTCTATTAGTTTAACAACCGGATCCGGGCGCGTCCGCGTCCCTCGTGGAATGAGACAACACAGAGACGACAATTTTATTTGGTGATGTCATCGATTCCAATGGAACTTACTGTGGGATTATTTTAAAAATATGCATGATTACTGATGATTACAGAACTGAAGATCCACTGTTACGGACTGTATTTTTAATAGGAGACGCATATCCTAAACGTGGAAAAGAAGGAACATTGAATAGACTTAAAGAAGAAGAAGAAGAACAAGAACAAGAACAAGAACATGACCAAAATAGAACAATCTTATTGATGTCAGTAAAACGTCACTAAAACTAGATAGCTTTGATGTTGAACTATAGAACCTACACATTCCTATATAAATCTGTGCGTGTGTATGTCACTGAACTCCTACTAAACGGCTGGACCGATTTGGATGAAATTTTCTGTGTGTCCAAGTGGATTCAAGAATGGTTTAGATTTACAATTGGACCCGGTAGATGGCGCTGCTATAGGGGTCCATCATGGGATACGGGTGTTCTTAAGCGGACGAATGATGTTTGTTTTGTTGTCATGGAAACTGTCAAAGCGGTACAAAGTCCGCCGGTCAGCTAGTCAGATATAAAAGTCATTTCTATTTCGATCTGTTCTAGATGTTCGTAAAAATGAGGAATCCGGTTTTTAATTTTCTTTTATTAACATAATCACGTTGTTATATCTAACAATATTATACTTAACTGCTTTGTTATTATTACAGTCTGTGCTGAATCCAGGAACAACATTTATAAAACTGACAGTCTAGTTATTATTCTTAACGACGTTCTTAAATGTCGGTAATTCGTGAGTTGTTAAAAAAATGGTAACAAAAACTCGGGGCCAATGTTTGACTTATTTATTATTGAATATAAAAAATGAGGTTTTGTGAATGATGCGGTGCGGCAATGGGGCGTGTGGCGCGTGCAGGTAAATTTACCCTTCTGAACTACAGCATATGGATACTAAAAAACTTTTTGGAAAGTCATTAGTGCATAATGGCCCAATGAACAATCTTAACCTTGCGTTTAGGATCAACGATAGTCATTACCCATATTATAATACGACTTTAATAGTACAGTAGCGCAATGACGTTCAAGGTCTAAGTTAGATTCATACATTTTTCCAAACATGGGAGAGCCAGTCGAGAATTTACACACTGTCGTAACATTAAAGGAATATTCACTTTGTGCGTACACGTTAAAGTCGGAAATTGTGCTCTTCGTATTCAGTACACGCTTATAAATAGAATTTAAGAGATAAAGAGATTTTAGGGGAGCGGGTTGCGGACTTGTGGTGAAACAGAATTTATTTACAAATCCTTATTTTGTTAGGATGCCTGTGCGTCTGTTTGCCTTGACCTACCTTGTGCTCAGCTGAATAGTGATTTATCACTTTCTGGTTTTGTGAACTTGAATGGTGTATTGTCTGTTGGGTACCGAAACAAATTTATACGGTCTTGTTTTTTCAAGGTTATTACAACTTATCTACAGTTTGCACACGCAGTTTTGAATAAATATCCGTAATTCTTAATTTTACTGCCTTTGTGGGTGGTGAGACCACTAGTTTCAGACAGTCCCAGAGAGAATTGAAAGCGAGGGTAAGTAATATGGTCTGTGTTAGGTCTTCATACTCGCATTAATCTAACCTAATTCTTGTCACCATAATAAAAAAAAAACTTTTTGTGTTCCGTAAAGAGGTAAAACTTTTTCAACTGTCATTGTCCGTCAGTAACATAAAGAGTCATTCTCATCAGTCATCAGTTGTGTATTCTGCTCGCGTCGGAGAGAAAAGGAGAATTCTTCCATCTTTGATATTATTTGCCATTTGAAGGTGACAGGCTAAGCGATTTCTTAATGTGGATTAAAGCATTGGCTCTTTTGTAGATATTGCTATAACTTTGGTTTTTTTCCCTAAAATTTTATTGTATTTAAAGAGATACAACTTTTTGGAATAAATTAAAAAGTTTTTCGATAACTCCATTGTAATATTTCCTCTTTTGTGAATCTAAGAATTTATTATTCTACATACTTACTAAGTCTCACGCGGAGATATCAAGTATTCTTGAGCACGTCATAAAATTGCGGAACTCTTGACAAGATTCTCATTTTACACAGCATTTATGTATTATATAGCGACGAGTAACAAAATTGCCTTCGAATAGTGTGTTACAACAAACCCGGTTCGGTAACGAAATTCCAACGTGCTGAGTTCATAACGGAACCGATAATTTTTCGATTACGCCGCTATACATCTAGACGGAAACTACAAGATTGTTTATGAAGCGCCACGTACTAAGCAGCGTTTGCTTGTCAGCGACAGCAGTAATTAATTACGGTTCGCCCTAACCCCGCCGGTAGTACTCGATTGAAGTTAACTAAGCGTAGTTCGCTCGGGAGTCCAGTGTTTTGACATCCGATGGAATCCTTTGAACTTCATTAGGCTTCTAATGACGGCTAAGAACTAACGGCAATAGAGGGTGGGAAGCGTGGTACGCTTCCCTCCCTCTTTGGGTTACAAATTTTATTATTCTGTCACTTTCGTCTAAACATGCGCTCGTTTTATAATAGCCTGTGTTTTGACATCTGATGGAAGCCTTTGGACTTCATTAGGCGGTAATGATGAGGCGGCGATAATGGCTCAGAACTAATAGTTGAAGAGTTAAATAGCGTGACACGCTGGGCGCCTCTTTTATTATTCTGCTATTTTCGTCTAAACATGACCTCGTATTGGAGAGTGGGGGAGGTCTTTGTCTTGCCGTGGAAGCCTTTTAGCTGAGACGATGGCGATGATGATGTGCTCGTTTTACAATATCCAGTGTTTGACATCCGATGGAATAGACGCCTTTGAACTTTATTAGGCTTCTTCTTCTTTCTTTAATGATAAGTCCGACAAATTGTTAATATTTTTAATAATAATAATAATAATTATTATTGTGTACATTTTTCATTTTTGTTTTGTTGCAATAAAAAAATATGTATGTATCTAAAAACGGTTAAGAACTAGATTAAGGTAGAGTACCACGTTGGGCGCCAATTTTATAATTCTGGCATTCTCGTCTAAACATGCTCGCGTCTTACAATATCTTGGCGAACGCCCCAGATGCAAATGTATAGTTGAAGTCTTTGTGCCAGACGAGGATGAAGTTGGAAAAGTGTGCGACTGAATTCTGCAGCCTCGGGAAGATACGCGCCTCAAGCGAATCGTAAGTAATGCGCCCGATAATATATTCAGATCGCATTTATTCGTTGAGCATAGGCACTGAAACAAGGTTTTGTTAGTACGAGCGAAATAATCTCCAGCGCTATACAATTTGAAGCTGGCTATCCCTTAGGTGAATTAAGACAACGTCAAAGACGTGTCTGAATTGATACTTTTTATACCACTAATCTGCAACTAGATTACTAGACATGTATTACCACAACCAGTAAACGATAAATTGATAGATGCTACATAAATTATGTTTAACATTCCTAAAAAACGAATCTTACTTTAATGTGAGAAGAGTATGTTTTTGGCTAACACCACTCAATATTTTTGCGCCATGAAATTAATGCTTACGCATAGAATTTTGCTTACTTGTAAAGCTTTTTCACCATCCATTATGTTTCAACCTGTGTCATGCTGACTGTGCAAGGAACAGTTTCAATAAACGGTAGCTACATATCTATGAAAGCTAGTGGAGCTTTATGACACGAAGTGGGGACACCAATTATTTCAATACCGGAACTATTTAATGGAACGGCCCCTTACTCTCGTTCAACTTCAATGCGTTTTAATAGAATGCCATGCGGGGCTCTTAAGTCCGCATTGATATTATGGAGTGTGTGTTGCCTATAAATCTCCCTTCACACCAGAGTGGGGCGAAACTCCATTAAATCGCGCTCGAGGTTTATGTACCTACGTGGGTCTTAACAATTTGGAAAATATGGTCTATTAAAAAGTCTACAGCGTCCTATCGATTTCCTTTACCGCTGCTGGATTAAGCGGAGGCTTAGGAGGCTTAAAATAATCTGAGAGCATCAAGTGATTCAATAAAGCCCAGATAAGCCATTTCGACGTCACCTAAATAAAGTGACGAAGGGTGACTCCAAAATTAGGCAACTTTTTCATCGTCACCAACATTAGCTACTTAACTGTAGACCTTCTGTTGATATGGGATTTGTACGATGGATGCGTAGTGTTTGAAGTTTTCGATTGTACTCCAGGAAGGACTTATCTCTAACGAGCTTATAAACGTAATCCAGCAAATGTTGGTGTAAGATGTAAGGTCAGGTATGTTTTGCAACTTTTATAATGCCATTTAGGTATTAGTTAGTTATGTAGATTCTGTTATTATAAATTTTAATAGAGAAGACATGATGAATATTCTTAAAAAAAAACAAAATTTAAAAGACTTTTATACGCAAAAGTTAATTGTTTCTTTTGTCTTTAATAAAATTTTGAATGACTACGAGTATGTTATTATTGTTAATTGTTCGAATAGCAGTGTTTATGTAATTACAATCTACCAAGGGTTTAATTGAATAAACGAATATGTTTATTTATACCGATCAAATATTTTTTTATTAGATTTTGCTTAGTTGTCGGTAGAATAGAATTCTTGCAGCGCTTATACTGCACAAGCAGCAATGGGTGAATTTAGGGTGTGGTTGATAATAATAATGACGATGGTGATGATTATATTTTTTATTGTTTGGCTACTGGTCCTTAACTCATGAATTTTGTTTTAAACTTAACATTATTTCAAACCTACTGTTAATTTAGTTCCAAAATATTCAAGATAATTATGAGAAATTGATTTACAAATTTTTTAAAGACGATCAGAACTTTAATAAAATCAAGATGGATCTTATCTTAAACATATTTAATTTTTACTTTTTATTTTTAAGTGCTAATTGTTGAGTCTGCATAGCCATCGGTTGCAATGACCGTTGGATAGATGGCACTGTGCCGCAATTAGCACTCAAAAATTAAAAAGCAGTGTATAAATTCAGTGCTTTCGTCAGCCTTCCCGGTAGCATAATGGTCAGTGCAGCCGCCCGGATTGCGGAAGACCCAGGTTCGGTTCCTGGCTAGGTCTAGTAGGCAGATAAACATTATATTATTTTACACATTAGTTTTAATTAATTTTTATCCTGACGTTTCGACTCTGCAAAGGGTAGATTCGTAAAAGTTTTTTAATATCAATGTGTAGTGTTCGCGTAAACTTTAGACAACAAAACATTTATATTTAATTTTTGTCATAAATGAACAAATAAATGTAAGTGTTTTTTATATATTTTTGCGTTTTATTAACGCTTAAATATACTTAAGTAAAATTTAAACGCTGAAAAAAGACGACAACCTCAGGCGGGAATCGAACCACGCACCTTCCGCATTCCGGGCGGCTGCCTTAACCACTTGGCTACCGAGGTCTGGCTTTCACCCGTCGAAATTAATAAAACGCAAAAATATATAAAAAACACTTATCTATAACGCAGCTTCATCTTAACCGAATGTTCAAATATTTGTAAAAATATTTCTTTCGGATCTCAGAGGTGGAAACTTCTAAGATTGATGAAGCAATGTTGACTAAAAAACATAAGCATCAAGCACTGAAAAATTTCGACGGGTGAAAGCCAGACCTCGGTAGCCAAGTGGTTAAGGCAGCCGCCCGGAATGCGGAAGGTGCGTGGTTCGATTCCCGCCTGAGGTTGTCGTCTTTTTTCAGTGTTTAAATTTTACTTAAGTATATTTAAGCGTTAATAAAACGCAAAAATATATAAAAAACACTTATCTATAACGCAGCTTCATCTTAACCGAATGTTCAAATATTTGTAAAAATATTTCTTTCGGATCTCAGAGGTGGAAACTTCTAAGATTGATGAAGCAATGTTGACTAAAAAACATAAGCATCAAGCACTGAAAAATTTCGACGGGTGAAAGCCAGACCTCGGTAGCCAAGTGGTTAAGGCAGCCGCCCGGAATGCGGAAGGTGCGTGGTTCGATTCCCGCCTGAGGTTGTCGTCTTTTTTCAGTGTTTAAATTTTACTTAAGTATATTTAAGCGTTAATAAAACGCAAAAATATATAAAAAACACTTATCTATAACGCAGCTTCATCTTAACCGAATGTTCAAATATTTGTAAAAATATTTCTTTCGGATCTCAGAGGTGGAAACTTCTAAGATTGATGAAGCAATGTTGACTAAAAAACATAAGCATCAAGCACTGAAAAATTTCGACGGGTGAAAGCCAGACCTCGGTAGCCAAGTGGTTAAGGCAGCCGCCCGGAATGCGGAAGGTGCGTGGTTCGATTCCCGCCTGAGGTTGTCGTCTTTTTTCAGTGTTTAAATTTTACTTAAGTATATTTAAGCGTTAATAAAACGCAAAAATATATAAAAAACACTTATCTATAACGCAGCTTCATCTTAACCGAATGTTCAAATATTTGTAAAAATATTTCTTTCGGATCTCAGAGGTGGAAACTTCTAAGATTGATGAAGCAATGTTGACTAAAAAACATAAGCATCAAGCACTGAAAAATTTCGACGGGTGAAAGCCAGACCTCGGTAGCCAAGTGGTTAAGGCAGCCGCCCGGAATGCGGAAGGTGCGTGGTTCGATTCCCGCCTGAGGTTGTCGTCTTTTTTCAGTGTTTAAATTTTACTTAAATAAATGTAAACAATATTTAAAAAAACTGCTGGCGACTACATATAGCGCCTTATTATACCCCTTACAAGGCTGTTACACCACACATCTTTACTTAATGTTACAATCGTACATAAATCATGCAAACATCACCACTTACAAATTTAAAACGTAGCCGGCTGGCTGGAAGTAAGGTGTTAATGTAATGCGGCCGAAGTTATAATTGGGCGAATAAGTAGCGATCACGGGATCACGCCCATACCGCTCTTTGCCAAGTCTGACGTAAATTAGTTAGCAACTACTAAACTGATACTTCGGTTGCCGTCTACTTAGGCGGTGCTTAACAGTATATTGGATTCGCCGGATCAATCATTTAATACATCACAAGTTATGCATCGTAGTTCTGTTGATGAGATAGTATTTTTATTATTACTTAACGGAAAAGCGCTTATTTTACCTAAAGGTAATTGGTAAGTGAAGATCTGGTTGAAGGTGGACGCGGACTTCACGTAATGAAGATTCGGAACCGGAATCTTTAAGTAATTAAGAACTGGCTATCTTACCTCAAATAGTTTAAACATAATAATGCTACTAACATTATAATGGCGATAGAATTAGATAAGATAGAAAAAGTAGTTAGCCAGCAGGAGGACTTAAAAGAACCGTTACAACTAAGCATATCGATCATTACCATATTCTATGCTTTGAATCGTACCAGGGTGTTCTGAGTCTGGGAACTTTAGTCTAACCAATAGGCGGTATAACTGCTGCAGTCGGCTCACTAGGAAAGGATAGAATTATGCAACATGCAGAAATGTAATTTTTTGAAGTAATCTTAAAAATTAGAATCAGTTTAGATTTTTAAATGACAATTATAATAATTTTATTAAGCAAAAAAGTCTATATTTATCGAACAATATCCTTATCTTCACACTTTTTATATTATGAATATAACTAAGTATAATAATAAAACAGTACGAGAATCATAAAGCGTATCGGTTAATGTCCGAAAATTACAGCTGCCACGTGACGGATTGGTGCGACCTTCGTTTACCGTCGAAAGATCTCTATATATAGAATAGACTTCCGATCTAGCTCTTTAGAGCGAACATTATTGCATAGACATAATATAGGACCTACCTACACGTACGCACAATTACATAGTATCACTAGATAGCACTACACGTATCCTTTAGAATAAGTGTTTAAAATGGTTCCTGCATGTCCAATGAGGGACAATCTAGTTTTTTATCAGTACCAACGCGTCTTGAATTGAGTTTGTCATAAAGTATTACCAGAAACAATTTCCAGTCGCAACAACAATGAAACAGTTATGATGCTAGCTTGCAGAGTTGCTAATATTTTTCGTGAAACCTCTTTTATAGGTTTCAGGCGTTCTTTACATATGAAATGCATTTTTTATATGTATGATCTAGATTTAATTAAAGAAAAAAGTATACCAAATACTTTTGTTCTTTTTTTATGATGAGCGGTATTCGAAAAGTTAAAAGCAAGCTAAGTCAAGTGACCCACAAATAAGGCCACCATGCTTGCATACAGTACAACCCGTGTAAATTTAGTCGACACAAACCTAACCATTACTTTGCATGCCAAAGTGTGCTCATGTGCTGTATTCGACGTCGGTCGTTTATTTCCCAATAATATTTATTTACGAAAATAGTGTTCTTAAAAAATGTATCCCATTAAATTATCAAATTATAACGTGGTTGAGTGGCCTAAATCAACATTGGAATGGAAAAAACTGGCAAGTTCCTATGGACGGAGATGTCTCATATAAAAACAAAATGTAACGTCCTAAAATTAGAATTAATTTTGTTCAGGGAATCAAATATCAACGGTTGATAACTAGTGCCAGCCGCAAGAATATAGTTAGAAAAAAGTTTGGATACCGTCCAACAATCGATTACATTTACTCCATCGTTAACAGGAAACGATCGTATATCTACTTTGGACAGTTTATTTTAAAGCGCAACTAAATAATTTATTTAACTGTTTCAAATGTTTCGTTGTGTTCCGAAGGTAAAAAAGATGTAACATGCTTTAAGAATGTGGATGCTTTAGAGCGCGGTCCCATTGAAAGCTATCAACTAGTGGATAGGAATAATTTTGTAGTTTAAAAGGACCTAAACTGCAATTTGATCTACAAGGTAAGACAGAAATGGCAATATATGAAAATGGTTTACTTTTTTTTTTATATGTGGGTAAGCACAGTGTCTTGATCTCACCTGATATTAAGTGATGATAAGGCCAATGATGGAAGCGCACTTCACCCGGGATCCTCAACTAGTGAGGTACTGGCTATCTTATGCCGGAACACAACAATGCTACAAACATTGTAGTTAATAATGTTACCCAAAAACTAGTAAACTATTCTATTCTTAAAAACCAAAACGCTAAGTTTAATGAAACATTATGTGTAATGGAAATGTTGTAGATATGATTTTGTGTGATTTGAAACAAAGTGTGAAATGCCTCTTAATTGTGTGAGCGTTTTTAAGTAAATATTTATTGAATCACATCGCTGTTGGAGTACCCGACACTTCTCCCACGTTATCAAATTTAGCAATGTCCGTACTATTTGAATTATCGGCTATCACCTGAATTGCAGCTGTCAAACTGTCAATATGTCCTGTGACAATTTTATCAGTTTGTCGATAACGATATCAGATGTATACCTCCAAATAGACATTGAGGATTACAACTCTCTTGAATCTTACGTTCTTTTAAGATTATGTACATAAGATTTTTTGTTAATTTGTTTTTCCGCTATAATCTTCTTGGCAAAAAAGTGAAAAATCATGTCTGCGGTTTTGTTTTATTTTCAATAATTCGTGTTTTGTCGAATATTCATGTGAAATAATGGTGTCTACTAACTGTTGAGTCTTCTTGAACCTGCATGTGTTGGCAAACGAAGCAAAACAGTGCAACGTCACTTTGCATATTCTCTCAAAAACTCCGCCCACATTTCTGCTGATACTCAAGGGGTTAAGGGAATATAATTTATCACTACTCATTTATTATTCTATTATAATTATCGTTCGTTACCATCTATGAACAAAGAAAATATTGTTTATATAACTTAGAAAGACAAGATAATTTTTTTTTGTTTATTGTTTTACGGCTCCGGATGAAATCCATCAAGCCTATTCGTTCGTTCTATCTTCTTAAGTAATACATAAATAAACAATATTGATGATGATGAATGATGAATGATAATATGAAATGGGAAGTGAGAGATGATGATATTACCCCCCCAACCATTCGAGTATCTCAGTAAAGATGTGGGGCTTTACTAAGTCCTCACGCAGACTTCTTGAGAGAATTTGAAAAGTGACGTTGCGCTGTTTTGTTTCATTTCCCAACACTCATACACACTCACGAACACTTAACGGTTAATAATCCACCATTATTTCACATCAATATTCGACATAACACAAATTTTAGAAACTAAAGAAAACCGCAGACATGACTCTTCACTTTCCCGCCAAGAAGTCACAAGACAATTTGACACTGACCAAAAAGAAATCTTAGTCAACTCAACAGTTTATTCTTCGCACAGTCTGTCTGTAGGTGTCTTTAGTCCTATACAAGTATTACAACCGTATTGGTATTGGTTCATAGCCTCTTAGGTCAGTCTTCTTTCAGAATACTTTGTTTCTTTTTCTCTCAAATCTTTCGGTTTTTACAGATTCTGCACGTTACCAAAAACTTTTCGTAAATACCGCTCCGTTCTGAAGGCGTCCACTTTCCATTCAGCTTTAAAACCTTTTTTCTTGCAATAATACCAGGGAACGAGGAGAGTAACGCCTCAGGGTTTGAAATATTTGTTGGCGTCCCGAAGCGACAGCAAAATTCAGGACAATTTAAGTGGATTCTGAATAGAAAAATGTTATCGAAAGGAATCGTTATTAAATACACGTTATTTTGTACAATATGTACAATATGCACTTGTTAAGACGAAATCTATTTATTGAAATTGTATAGGAATAACGGATTCTGACACCCGATATTAACTATATCAAATTGAATGTTTAATAATCTGTTTTTGGTAAAAGAAATTAGTTTTAGTGTTCTATTTTGCGCTCAGTATACTAAAAAAAGTAATACAAGGATCCCGTTTTGTTTTTATTATACGTCATAGAAGAAGGACGGAAGGAAGACGGAAGGAAAAAAAGTGTCATTGTATTCTAAAGTCTAAGCGATTATACTACATATTGATATGAAATACTTTTTAAGTATTAAAATCGCGTTTAATTTTAACATATTTTTTTGGTTTTATTCTCCCACTTCAAACCCTTTACACGGTTCGCGGTTACAGCGACAAATGTCAAAATAAAATTAAACAACGCACTACTAATTTCGCTTTTTTTTATTTATTTAATTTTGTTTTAAATTCAATCACGTTAAAATTTAAAATGTCCTCGGTTTCGTTAACGCGATCAAATGGTGAACACTAGGCACTAGGCACCCAGTGCGAGTTTCATTCGCCATTTGATCACGTTAAGGAAAACGAGAATTTGTATGGCAACATTTTAACTCTTCTCGTATGTCGCCAGGAGGCGTTGCTTCGATGCCATACTAGTTTTCGTTTTCGTTAACGTGATCGAATGTCAAATGAAACTCACACTAAGCTCCCAGAACTCGGACTAGGCACACAGTTGTAAGTGTATTCAAATGACACAGATAGTGAGCGTAATTCGCATTTACGCAAGAATGTTGACAGACGAAATGACATCCCCATTGTTCTTAGTCCACAACAATATTACCTTTCTACCGTTCTTAGCAATTGCTTATTGTTTTCGCGTGCAATTGTACTGTGTACGTTCCAAAGAGATTGCGAGCGATCACCGCGTCGTCATCTGATTGAAAAGCTGCATGTCAGTATCTCGACCGTGAAATATTGAACTGATGATATCATTTTGCGTGTCCATTAACGCGTCATCACTGTGATCGTGTTCAATGCTATACAAGTTTATGAAGGCAATCGCCTTTTAAAAGTATTTATGTTTTATTATGTACATGAAGTCTCCATCTTCGTACAAACTAAGATAAAAAAAATTGCATTGTTAACTTGAAACTACTGTTTTTCTACTGGTTTAAAAAAAAATGTTTTTAATCAATTTTTAGCGATGCCGATGACTTCTTTACCAACCAATAGGCCAGTAGATAGACAATTAATATTACCAATAACTAAGGGATACAAGGCGGTTTTCGGAGAAAGCTCATATACCTCAGGCCTCATCATCATCAGAAAATGAGCTTTCCATTGCTTAGGCCGTTCCACATGAAGAATAGGGCATGTGGATCAATAAACAACCCAAACCCATAAACATCTTATGGAAATGACCGGGATCAAAGAGGTGACTACCGAAACGCAGAATACCGTAATCTCCCCATCGTTGTATTATTTTTGACTAGTTGTTGCCCGCGACTTCGTTCGCGAAGACTACAGAAAAAAAATAGTAAAAAAAAAGTATCCTAGGTCTGGGTCATGGTCTGTATATGAGAAAAGAGTTTCATTAAAATTCATTCAGTAGTTTTTACGTGAAAGAGTAACAAACATACTTACAACCTTCGCGTTTATAATATTAGTAGCATTAATAATATTTGACCTACTTAATGAGATTTCGATGTTTCCTATGCAGAGTAGAGCTGGTGCTGTATCTATATAGCTGTTACACTATCACAGAAAACTTATGTAGGGAATGTGTCCTGGAATGTTGGGGGAAAATATTTGGAGCGCCGAGCGGGATGTCAGCGTTCCCCTTGCAATGGGAAAGAAGACGTTAAATCCTGGTTGCGAACTGACGAGCACCTATTGAGATCATGTAGGTTTGTATCTTTTTTTATGAATAAATAAATTAACGTTCGGTTATTCCACAACCGGGAAGCGCTTTACGGTGCCCACTCACGACCGACTTTTTATAGGACCGACAATCGGACCTATATTTTCGCCGAGGTTTTATCACCCATTTGGTGACCGACTTTTTACAGGTCGTATGCGTTGCAACATAGAATTGCATACGTTTCACTTTCACCTATTAAAAAATCGGTCACTGATTATAGGACGTGGGTCAGGGATTCTTAATCTCATCTGATAGCATGGTTCGAAGGATAATTATCTTTCAATTATCAATGATAATAACAGTTGGACAATTACACTTTTCTGTGTGTGTGCAATAAAGAGTTTTATCTATCTATCTATTAATTAAAAATAACGAAAAATTGCTCTTGTTAATGTTTAGTGTATTCGAACGACGAAGGGTATTACCGCTCTCAAGCTCATGTGCGCCAGTTGTCAAAGTAATAAATTTCTTTCGAAATATATGGTTTGCATGTTGTTACCATCGCTCGAATTATTATGCATTTCTTATTCTGTTATAAAAAATACAAGTAATAATTTTTTTTTTTATATTAACTGGTAAGCACAGTGCCAAATCACGCCTGATGTTAAGTGATGAATGTTAAGTGTTTTGTTGGTGGTAGGACTTGTTTGCCCGCCTGGCTAGCTACCACCATCTTATCTAAATATGTCGCCATAACATCAATGTTTGTATCATTGGTGTTCCGGCAGCTAGAGATAAGGTAGCCAGTGCCTCAGTAGTTGTTTTAATATCAGCTGAGGTAAAGACCAAGTGCTAACCTGTCGGTAAAAAAAATAAAAGATATCCCCATGTGCTTAATGTAATTTCCAGTAATAAGGTGAAGCCAGTTCCCATATGTACAATCGCTTCCACATCCAGACTACCACTGGACATTGTCAAATTTCTTCAATATACTTTGCTCTTATGAGAGATATGGTTGAAAATGTATTGGACAGGTTGATGTGCAGGCGTCTTCTGTATTATTCCACCTAGTGATATTGGGCTATGACCTACCGCGCTGGCCTTATGTGGATTGCTTTAGACATGCCTTCCGAATCATTTAGGAGCTCGAGATTTTTAAGTATAGTTATTTCGATCAAAGTGATATATTACGAGTATAGTGATGACGAGTAAAGATACAAAATTCTAAACACACATTAAACGAATTTTAATTAAAAAAGCCTGGTAAAAGGTCAATAACTATGTTGCAGACACGTAAGTCGGCTCTGCACTGGTTCGAACATTAATATTACTGAGTACAAAATTGTACTTATTCTATTTCATAATTATTACATGATTGTATTTAAATTCTTGTCAGCTCTTCGCGGTCGAAGGCTCTCCCAAAATCCGAAATGGTGGTAGATTCTGTGAACTAAATTTTAATTCATTATTATTTCTATTTTATACTAAGTTTTGACTTTACTTTTTATTTTCAAGTGCTAATTGCTGCACTGAAGCTAAATTAAATATTTATAAAATTTTATAAAATACAGTGAAAAAATGAAACGCCCACCCGACCCAGCCAGGAATCGCACCTGGGTCTTCCGCAATCCGGGCGGCTGCACTGACCGCTATG
Source organism: Eudonia truncicolella (assembly GCA_949315975.1). NCBI lineage: Eukaryota > Metazoa > Arthropoda > Insecta > Lepidoptera > Crambidae > Eudonia > Eudonia truncicolella. The sequence goes on along the minus strand of OX438830.1, from coordinate 13,920,260 downwards.
CTACCGGGAAAGCTGACTGGCGACTGGCTGACTGCTGTTGCGTGGAGTCGGCAACCAACTGGTACCTTTATTGTTGTTTCATTATTATTATTTTGTTTAACATCGTACCTGTACCTTTCTGTAATGTCGGTGTGATCGTCAATAAATAATTTCTTATTCATAATCTTATTCCTATTCTTGTTGAAGTTTGTCAGTTTTGGATTGCTTGATGTGCAGCCGTCTTTACTAGAAACAAAAATGAGTGCCAACGTTCCATCGCTCGGTTAATTCCGTGCGTTCGTGAATACCCACAAGTATCAGCTGATAATTGACTTAAGCTTATTTTAACTAACGCGGCATGTGGTGGACGCATCACACTATCTAATAAGTTGTAGCCTTTTACAAACGCCGTTATACACACTTCACACAGAGTTCAACATTTAACAAACATGACCCCATTGTAATAAAAGTTGGCATGCAAGCAAGCGAGTGGTGTTTTATTAAGAGGTTTTTGGTAAAAATATGTCTATATTGTTCGGCGTCGATGACTCCAATGTGTATTTAACCCTTAAGGAGTTTTTAGTAAAAAATGTATTATTTTTTAAGATTGTTTTTTTTAATATACATTTTAAAATTTAAAATAAAAACGAGCGAGGCTTACAGTAGTCGCATATGATGTGTAACATTTGACATCTCACCTTAGTGATAAGCAATTTTAATGTTATATTCTGAAAAAATGGGTCAGGTATTACATCATTTTATAACTATAAAATAAATGCAGTAAATACTCATTAAAAGATATTTGACATATAGTCAAATGACAGCACAATATGTCACATATAACAATAACATGTCATGTTCATAATATCGATATTAAATTTACAAAATGGCGAGCGCTTGCGCGCTTCCGACTTTCTGTCACACTGTTACACCTACTTCCGTCACATTTCACGAAATCACTCCCACAAATTGTACACAGCGTGTGTACACTCGCTGTATATAGAAAGATGTTACACATCAAAAATACGTAAAAGTTAGTAGATGCGCAAAAGCTGTTTAAACACACAAAGACAGACATATAACATAGATATAAAGACCTTTGTATCTTTGTATGTATGTATGTATGTTTGCAAAGAATAAACTCAAAAACTACTGGACCGATTTCAAAAATCTTTCTCCATTAGAATGCTACATTGGCGCTGAGTAACATAGGCTATATTAAAAAAAAAAAAGAGTCCAACCGTGCGAAGCAGGGACGGGCCGCTAGTTTGTTATAAAAAAAATAACTTTGAATTTTTTATGTACATACACACACACACACAACTTATGACGAAGGTCAAGCTTAATTTAACTAAGACGAGTGGAAGGCGGACCACATAATTAAATTAATTAATGAAAGTCACTGATGATCGACCTTGATAATGGGGCAAAATTGGGCATTATTCTATAACTTTTGTTTGGCACACCGAAATGTAGGGCTTAAGGCCTTTAACCTTTTTTTTAATTATTTATTAAGAGATTAGTTAAAACAGTATGTAGAAGACGCATGACATTGTTGAATTAATTGACTAACTTAACTGTTTGAATGACATCAGCGTCGCTTTACTTGACGCCGCACTTTAGATGCAATAAGGGTTCTGCTTGAATCTTTATCGCAACTTTGAAGTGTCGTGCGGCTGGCCGTGGGAAATGGGCGATGGAGATTGTCCCGTACAGTCGGCAACAGAAGTTGAATGGTCAAAACCAGAATATTGTGATTTATGTAAACCATTGAAACTGTATATTTGTGTACGAACTAAAAAATAAATACATTACTAATGATATAAAATGACAATAATCAGTGATCATTTTATTGTCAATAATCGCAAAGTAATGAATCTTAGTAGGTATTGGCAGTGTGAACTTTGTCATGGTATTTTGCAGTTGACTGTATAATTAAAAATAAAAACTATTTTGATTAAAATATATTCTTTAACTGTATCATGGTCTAAATCGTAAAAATCATCGAATTGACACACTTCATGCGTTTTAACTTTTATAGCCGAGTCTGATGTCCAATGATTGATAATAAAATATAGTAAGAGTAGAATGCTATTTAAACTTATTTAAATAAATGTACGCATATTGTGCAAATCGCGAACGAATAATTAAAGCTTACCTTTTGTTTCGAAGATTATATTGCAGAAAAACGCGTTAGTGGTGAATTTGAGATTTATTCAACACTAGCACTTCATGCCGCGACTTCGTCCGCGTGAATTTGAGACAATGAATATAGCATTCAATCGGTGAAAGAATTTTTGGAATTGTGCCAGTAGTTCCCGTCATACAAACAAACAAAGTCACAAACGTTATCTTTTTATTGACAGTATACAGAAACGAAGATTCAACACAAATGGCAAATAAAACTTGCGCTAAGCACCCTGAAGTTATTTCGCAGTAGCATTCTGCGTTCCACAAGCTAATCGTTGTAATCAGATATGCAGAAAGTTTTTTATAATAAAATAAAGTTCACCGGCCACATTCTCCTAAAAGGTCCAATAGCAATAAATAAAATTATACGTCTGAAAAGTTCTGTAAGGTTGCTGTGGATATTATATAAACTATTTATCTTCCCTTATTTAAATGGTTTTATGGTGCTGATAGAAAACAAACAGGTGAAAGTAGCAATTGAAAAAAGGGTCCAACGGGACATCCAACTGCGAAAGCACGATTATAAATAATACAATAAAACATTTTAAAATATTAATGCAAATAAACATTTTCATTGTATGTATTTCAATACTTTTAATTTTTTTTGTTGTTTCAAACATTTGAAATGGCGAATTTACGACTATAGGTAGCTTTAATAATCATAATAAAAACAATTCATTGCCGAATACTTAACAAGCGTATTATATTTCCGGATGAGTTAACATGACTAACATACGAGTATAATCTGTTAATAGTGCATTACTATTAATCTCGTAAAGAAGTATATTGAATTTTTGTCATTTTAAACTCTAAGAGCACTAATAATATTCAAAAGTGACAGTCGTGAGCTCATGCCATTGGAACTACGGGACACTTGTTTGTATGCTTCTGTGTCGTGTGTATGTGTGTAATGACGCGATCCGCTACACGGTCCGATGCATTCACTGGAGCTGAGTGCCGCACGAATCGTTTACTGTAGGTATTGCTATTGTTCGAAGATGGGATGCCATTTGCCAGAAACCGTAAACATTTAAAAAATGCTACATAGAGTACTGGCGATCTTACCAGCCACGCAAGCTTTAGTGAGGTGATCTCGATACCTTTACAAGTTAACAGAGAGGATGGTGGGAAACCGCCAGGGCTCAAGAAATGTGTTAGGTTTTGGGGGATACCTTTACCTAGCTGCATGAAGAAATAGGGTAACTAAAATAAATAAACTAAAAAACATGTTCCACTTCTCAGCTTTAAGGTCCCATGTGGTGAGGGCAGCCCTCATTGCTGTCCCATTCAACTTTAGTCTTTCCTTGATGTCGTCTTCAGACACCTGGTTCTCTCTCTCATATCTTTTTTGGACTACATCTCTCCATAAAGTGTTGGGTCTCCCTCTTGACCCTCGACCGGAGTAGAGAGTTGCAGTGCCCGGTTTCCGACATATTTGTGTGGTAATAGTACCTGCTTTTTATATATTATTGATGTGCTATGCTATTTTGCTTATGTGAAGTCAATCATAATCATCATTTATTTCTTAGAATAAGGTTTACAAGATCTTTACGAATTCCTCATATTCTATCGTCCTCAAGCGGTGTAGAAAATTTGCGAATGGGTCATTCATATTGGCCCTGTTAACCCACCCAGAGAGCTAAATACGCTTGTATTTCGAAGATAAAGATGATAGTTAGCCAGAGAGTGGGCTTGCTATACCTATTACTAATGGACCTCTGAGACTATTTATCCAACAGACCACAAGGGGGGTTGAAATTGTATACTTTATTTTCCACTTGAAAGTAAACATTATTTTACTAACCCTTTTAAACTTTCGCGTTCAATTTTATTGAAAGGTATGTCTATCATCATCTCATCATCTCAGCCAAAAACACGTCCACTACTGGACAAAGGCCTCCCTCAAGGATAAAATCATTTTGAGGGGAATTTGCCATAATAGCCACGCTTGGCAGGCGGGTTGGCGATCGCAGTAAGGTAAGAATAATCACAGAGAGACGCTACTGCCTATCCTCTCCTATGACTATGATACCTATTAAAAGTAGTTTGCGGTAAACCCCGTTTCAAACCTTTACTTCGTTTTTAGCAAAAGCAATCTCCCGTTCCAGCGCACTTAATTCATTTCGCGTAACGTAATTCATACTTTTTTTGACATAACGATACTCTTCGTATCAAAATGTATCCTCAAGGATTATTCACAATGTTAGAAATACTTAGGAAACGGGAAATAAGGTCAAGCCTCAAGGGGCTTAGAACGTTATGGAATCTTAATCTTTTTTACTAATTAAATTACGGCTGGCGACGACTCAATCACCGAAAATAGGGTAATGTACCTCAATTTTCCAATTTAATTAATTGTTTGGTTTACCTGCCGTCTATTTTTAATTAGATCGCCTGTATCAATACGAGGAACCCGATATAGCTATAGCTGGCTTACTTGATCTTGAAAGTTAAGCGAATTTAGAAGTGCCGGTTCATCGGATGGGTGACCAAACTTTTTTCTCAAAGTTTTTGTCTCGAGCCCGTCTTTTCGTCGACGTGTTTAAAGTTAAATATTCGTTCGTATGAATGGTAAGTAAGAAGGTAATTTCACTTTATCATCATCACCACCTCAATTACGTCCACTGATATAAAAATAATCATAAGTCATAAACTTGAATTTCTCTTACAAAAATTGCCATTCTTTTATATTTAAATTTTTTACTCTTATTTGTAGTTGTAACTATTAATACCTTCTTAAATTTCTAATATGTATATAGGTTAGTTAATTACCGTCGCTCAAATTTTAATGAATCGCGTTCCCATTCATGCGACGGGAGTTCTCAGCGTCTTATTGCTGACTTTTGTTCCACTCTGGATTTCATTAAATCATCGTGAGGCCTCAAGCAATAATGATGAATAAATAATGTATAAAACAGTCGAGATTATAGGTTAGTTTCGTTTTCGAACGAGACCCGACACTCTTTTGTTATTTTTGTTTCTTTTATTTCGTTTTATTCCTAATACATATTATTACTAGGGGCCCGTCCCGGCTTCGCACGGGTGGACATTTCTTTTTTATATAGCCTAAAGTATGTTACTCAGCGCTAATGTAGCATTCTAATGGTGAAAGATTTTTTAAATCGGTCCAGTAGTTTTTGAGTTTATTCGTCGCAAACATACAAAAATACCAAGCTTTCCTCTTTATAATGTTATTTTTTTCGCGAGCAGTATTTGAACCTTCACCCGGTGTCAGGAGTCAGATGCATTTCCAATTATTATTATGCTATCGAAGCTCCATCCAACCCGCGCAAACTTATTAACACTATCTACTCTTACCTTGGTTCATATACAACCCTTGAAAATTTTTTCAGCACTTGTCCGCATTATTGTTTGTTTGCAATGAAATTTGCTTCAAAACTAACTTAACTTAATTTTGTTGCCTGATAATAAATAAATAATAACAATATTTGGTAGATACGCGACAAAAAGGTATTTAACAATATACGAGTATATTTAAATAATAGCGGCCCGGGCACGGGTGTACTTTTTTATTTTTTATTATAGCCTCTATGTTACTCAGCGCTAATGTAGCACTGTAATGGTGAACAAATTTTTTAAATCGGTCCAGTAGTTTTTGAGTTTATTCGTTACATACATACATACATACATACATACATACATACATACATACATACATACATACATACATACATACATACATACATACATACATACATACATACATACATACATACATACATACATACATACATACATACATACATACATACATACATACATACATACATACATACATACATACAAAAATACAAAGGTTTCCTCTTTATAATATTAGTATAGATTAGACAACATCTCATACATTGTTCTGATCCCAAGGTAAGTACTACTCGATATGGTAATCAGGTACAACGACGATACCACAACCACCCAGACCCGACACAATATAGAAAAAATAGTTTTCGACATTGACCCGACCGGGAATCCAACCCGGAACCTCAGAGTTAGCGCCGCCCAAATTCCGGCGTGCAAACCACTAGACTACGGAGGTCGTCAAATCAATAAATCTCAAACCAATTTAAAAGGATTAAGGCATATTATTTTATCAATATGTATAAATGTACCTATATGGTTTAATATGTTATTTATTTTGTTTGCTTACAATTTATATTTTGCGTGTATCAAGCGGGCCTGTGTGTGAATGTAAGCACATGTCAACGTTGTGACTGGTAGACTTGTGGCTGTTCCAGTAAGGTTGAGATTTGTGCAGCACTGGTTATTGCTGACTGTGCGGCAGACGGCTACTGTGACAGCTACGTATACCCTGAGGGAAATGCGACGGGCCACCGCCATGATCGATAGTACTTACTAAAGCTTGCTCATGTTATGCCTATATGTCTAAACACTACGCCAGTAACTGGCGTAACTGTTACCCCACACATAGGTACGACTGTTACTGTACAGTAGCAACTACATACATACAGTATATAATTCATACTATATTTAACTCCTACCTTACGCATCAGGTAATACTTACATTACCTGACGCATTGTTCTTAAACAGGGGGAGTTTTCCAATTGTGCATGGATTAACAAATCAGAAACTAGAGAATAGCAAAAAATCTATCGAAAGAGTCACGAAGTAAAACTTTTATAAAAACTTAAATTGCATTATTTTATTTCGAAATGTTTTATAGGTTCAAGATATGAATAAATTTATTAAAATAAACACTTTCCTTCTTCACTTTTTCTTCATTTTACCGTATGTCATTTATTTTCTAGTATTTGATCCTCATTACCGATATTAACAAATGGCACCATACAATGTTTGTTTTTTTCCTATATCAACCAGTTAGTTTCGGTATTCCTATATAGTTCTGGATTTGTCCATCTACGCACAACTGGACAATTCACGATACGATACGATATCTTGGCTTAGCATGAATTACCCTTATTGTATCAATTTGAACCTAATATCTGCCCAATACAATTTCTCATCTCAGACCGAGCTCAGATATCGCTGCGCAAGTCACAATTCGCGACAAAATGTTATTTAAAAGTTGCCCCTAGCCTACACATTGGGAACTTTATGTTCAGGAGGCCTCCAATCTGTTCGGTGGTCATTAGCAGGCGTGTAGCTATGTACCCTCACGAGATGCCTTGGTAGGATCTGGCACTGGTCCACGAGTCGCTTCTAACGGCAGCCAGCGTCGATCACTGTAATTAAGGCAAGGCTATTTTGTTACGTCCTTAACGACAAGTTTGTGGCTTCCGTTGCTTGTGGCATAACCCAGGATTGGCTTATTGTCGCGGCAAAATTAAGAAGGTTCATTATTAGCAATTATTTAGTAAAGATGTTATTGGTTAATCATATTTATACTTTTTGACTCAACTGCCTAACCCACCTTTTTCTGACAGAGTAAAATGGATGGCCTGGATAGTCGCGGCTCAAGTGGGACTTTTACGCTGCGCTAAAGACCCTTCGATAGTGCGTATTGTGTAAAGGCTGTTCAAGGGCAATATGAAGCGCTTGCTACAGCTGTGTAAAACTCTTAAGTTTAATTAACTTTTGTCTTCCAGCCCTACCTTGCCTCACCGCACCGTACATACGCCTATGGCTTGTGGTATACTCTAGAATATTTGTTATGTGCCGCTGCTATCTCAACAATACTACAATTTATGAGACGATTAACACTTCACTCTCCGTTACCTCTGACGCCCAGTGAAAATAACATATTAAATAAATACGTTAAATCAGTATAAAGTGACGTATACTCGCAACGACTTTAGAAAACAAAAGACGTGACAAAGTTTTCTATTTTAGTGTTACCTATTTTTCGACTACCCGCTTTGGGATTATTGTATTACTGTTTTATCTGACACTAACACAATACGGGGGCTAAATTCTAAATTTAGCCGGTTGTAAATTTCCCGCTCAAAAGCCGTCTGGGCAATAACCAGCCATACAGTACCTATTTTTGCCGCCAAATAGCAAATAGTAATGTCCGGTACTGCTGTGTTCCTTGCTGAATCATTAAATAGCTAGCTAACGTTCTACCAGTAATATGACACTGATGCTGTTGAGAGAATGTAAATTTCTTTTAATTTTTCCTATTTCGTTTTACAAGGAAACCCATAAATATCAAATAGCCAAATGGAATCGGTCATTATATGCTGATGATATTCATAGGCTGATGATATTTGAGACGTTTCTCTTGGTTATTTTTATTAAGCCATTTTATCTCTTTGTTTCACGATATATTTTTTACTGATATTCTCAAACCATCTCTTGGCTAGAACCCTACGTATACTATACTATTGTCTAAACAGATAAGAATGTTTAATTAAGTCTTAAATGTTACTGTTCCCTGCTTCCGAGTTTCCTTGTTTCGTATTATTAACATCAAAATATCCATGTCGGCTTATATTTACATTAGAAACAGGCGCCGGCTGAAATTCTTCACATGCTGGATACTCGGAATCCTGGACAACGGCATTATCTGGACTTGAAACTTCACCAATAACACTAGTCAGTCAGTCTAATACTCAGGCCACAGATGTAGAATGTTTGTAAACAAGTTATTCACTATTTTTTATGCACATATTTCCAATATGTGGCGGTGTAAAAGAATGGGAGAAAAGAAATGTCTTAGCTGAGTTCCATGCCGGTGTTTCTCAGTAGAACGTCTCCCGCTCTGTGTAGACTTACGAACCGATAGCATAGTGACATATTATATACAAATAGCTCATTTGTACTCTTTGTGCCCTAAACTTATTTTGATATCTGAATTTAGAATTGACGTTTTTAAAGTAGCACTGTCGAGTGTCGAGGCCCTGAGTCTTAATAATCTGCTAACTTAAAACGTCCCAATAGTATGTCGGTAGACTGATTTTAACGCTTGTTGTGCATTAGAACTACGGCAAAATTGGCAAAATCAGGTTGACTTCAATATGGTTACTTCTTCATTATCCAAGACTTGGAGATTTAGCTCGAGAAAGATCTGAATTGGAACGCATTTTGAACTGCTTGAATTAATTATATTTTAATGGCTACACAGAGCGATAACAATGATTGGATTCAGGGGAGCAGAAACCATAAAATTGAAATCAATTTTGCTGTAATGGTTACGATTGGTACATAAAAGACGGCTGCCTACAATAGTGCGTTTTGTTAAAAGAAATTCTTGGCATGCTCTATGCATGTTCGGTATTAGGTATGGTTCGTTATGTGACTTATTTTACCTTACCTTTGAATTTAAAAGTTAATTACAAAAGTGAGGTAATACAAATTATAGAACTGGGTAAAAGTGGTTGATTATAACAGCTGGTTATAATTTGATGTTGCTTGATCACGATTTTACACGCAATATACCTAGTTTTGATGTTGTTAAAATGTTTTGTAAGCATAGTGGCTAGTTTTCTTCAATATGTATATATTGCCCTTATCTATAGTTTATTCTTCTCTTATGAATGCCATAATGTGAAGTCACTTTTTGAGATTTAATCGAACGTTTGAGAAATGCATTTATTGTTGAGTTTCATTCATACTGATATGTTCCTAATGAGTTTGATTAACATCATAGTTCTAGTAGAATTAACTATATGCGAAAGATTATCCATTTTAATATAATAATCTAGCTACGTTGGTAACTGGACGTAATTGGGTATCTCGTGTGTTTTGGTAAGGTGTAGCGCCTAAGATTTGTGTTGACTAAAATAAAATAAAAATGAGCAATTTAAAAATATTGAACTTGTAAAAGAACAAATGTAAGGAGAATCTGTTTCAAGAAGATTTTAATGAGAGGTTGTCAAAACCAAAATCGACTCTGTACGTTTTTGAGATTTAAAGTTTATTTTTACTATTTCGACCTACTTACTATACGTAATAAACTACTATGCGCTAATAAGCGCCACCAACAAGACCACTTAAAAAAATATGCTATTTGTAGCTATTAGAACACTGCCAAGTGCCAAAACACAGAATGAAATGAAATGAAAAATTATTTATTTAATTTAGGAACATATTCATAAACGTCGAGTACAATACGTGTCTTTAATGAAAAAAGGACGTAATTAATAACACTTTTAGTCGCACCGTAGTCGAAATTCAACCGTTTCGCAAAACATACACAATGTTTATATACAACGTAAGTCACACATTATTATTATTATTATTTCCAGCCTATACTGTCCCACTGCAAAGGCCTCCCTGCCCTCTTTCCATCGTGTTCTATTTTAAACAACAAGTGACCAATCTTTAAGACGGGAGTTAAGGTCGTCCCGCCATCTCCTTTTTGGTCTGCAGCGATATCATTTTCGGTTTTGTGGGACCCATTCGGTAATTACCTTGGCCTACCGTTCTTCCGACATGCGACAGAGATATCCTATCCAGTCCCACTTTAGCAGGGCAGCTTTTTGTGTGACATCAGCATTTTTTGTTTTTGAGCGCAGTATAGTGTTTCTGAGGTGATCCGTAAATTTCCGTAAGTGTCACGGCTAGTATAGTGCGCTTCATGGCTCGTTGACAAACCTCGAGTGTGGACCTAATGTAACAACGTAACACAACACAAATTGTGTCTTTCTGCACTCCTTCTCGATATTATTTACGAACTTTAACTATGTCAAATTCCTTTGCACGACTTATGTCTAAAAAGAAAAACGTCCAAAAATACGAATGTCCAAAGGCATGTCCATGTGATAAAATTATTCAACCATACAAATGTCCAATGAAAACATTTCCAAATTATAAAATTTACCAGAATGAATATAATCCAACTCCGCGCAATATTAGCTAAAAGGGTTACAATGCTTTTTCTTCACCTATTATTAAATAGGTGTTGATTTAAAAAAAAAACTAAAATGTCCAATTAAATTTTAGTTTCTTTAGTTTCCAGTTTTTGTAGTCTCACCTATCGCATAGCTCGTTCTCACTTCACTATTCACTCTGTCCTCAGTCCGATGTTTGCAACCGCTTAATGACCGATGCATATTATAAGTATAGTGCACAGATTGTAATGTAAAATATAAAGCTACCTACCCGTATAGAGATACCTACTTTTCGCAAATTATAAGGTATAACATTAAGTTGACAAGGACGATATAATTATGATGTACTTAATAATGTTAAGAAATTTCAAGAAGCGATAAAACTTGAACAAATAAAGTTACTTACCTCTTTAGGATCAATTTACGTCTTTTTATGACAGTGTAAGATTTCAATACACCGAACATATTTATCGTTCGCCTTGCCATATGATCACGATTTGGGATTTGTAAAAACACACTAGTCGAAAAAGTTGATTTGAACCGTACCCACCCTGTTGTAGGGTATATATTCAATTGATGCGACTCGGGAAATTCACGCTTATTTCTAGGACTCCGCGTGCCTTTGATACTCTACCTTATTTTTAGGGTGCAAACGTGCTATATGTCTTGTCGCTGCGTAATATATTCAGTTCACAAAATGAATTGCGAGTGTTAGTAACTCGGAGTGAGCCTGCGAACATATTCGTAGGGATCTGTTGCATCCTTCTTCCCCTTATTGGTTACACGCTTGGCCGACAACGGATTCTATCGTAATTGTGTTTAGGTTCTGTTTCATTTGTCAACCGGCGCGGCGGATTTTCTTCGGTGCGTTTTCGTATCGTTTTATCCATTGCTTATTTGTTAATGAAGGCGGTTGTCGCGTCAATGTACTCGCTTTAATTTGTGTTAATTCTGTATGTTCCTTTAATGAAATTTGGCTTTAGGTTAACGTGTACACTGATTAAGTATAATTTGAGCGAGTTCGAACGTAAAATTGCGCTACTGTACGTTAATATGTGACTGTGGCAGGCAGGTAATGAAATACACTATGTTCATTAGATCTTAATATAATCATGGTGTGAATAATAATTAAACAGCGCAATCAGTGAACATATGAACTCTAAGTGTTTTTTATATATTTTAGCGTTTTATTAACGCTTAAATATACTTAAGTAAAATTTAAAACACTGAAAAAAGACGACGACGACGATGTTGACTAAAAAACATAAGCATCAAGCACTGAAAAATTTCGACGGGTGAAAGCCAGACCTCGGTAGCCAAGTGGTTAAGGCAGCCGCCCGGAATGCGGAAGGTGCGTGGTTCGTTTCCCGCCTGAGGTTGTCGTCTTTTTTCAGTGTTTTAAATTTTACTTAAGTATATGAACTCTTTTATACAAAAGGACTTTAAAGTAGTTCTTCTTCTAAAGAAAAAGAAGATCTTGCGAAGAAAAGCCTCCGCACTGTCTCCTCTTCACCCATAAAGGCGGGTAACATGTGTAATGTAATACATTGTGTAATGTAATTCATTGTGTAATGTGAACGTGTAATTATCTAGTGTTGACGACACCCGAGCTTTACACGAATCCCCTTAGTTAGTGAATTGATCCAGTCAATGGACACAACGAGCGCCCTTCTCGTAAAAACCGACGCAAGCGCCCCAGCACGAACGTTATTTGTAATGATCTTACCGCATACACACGCCTACACGTCAGACCACCACAACTGTCAAATTTCCTCAATAGACAGTTATTTTGTTTTATTTTTTTTACATGTTGTGGTTGTCTTCTACATTTTTTGTGTTTATTTATAATGGAAAGTGTCTTGCTATGATAGGGCATTTTCCAATATATTTGACGCTGTAGGGGAGAAAAGAGCTAGGCACTTGCCGAGTTTCTTGCCGGTTCTTCTCAATACAAGTTCTCCCGCCCAGAGTAGACTTGCGAACCGATGGCACAGTGACATCCACCAGAGCTACTTGTAGCCTAAACTGAATAAATTATTTTGAATTTTGAATTTTATATTTTTATTTAGACTTTGAACTTTATGTCTATGACAAATGATTGAAAATTTATTAAAAAAAAGTTGAGTTTTGGTTAGGTTGATTTGCAGGCGTCTGTACATGAGGTATTCGCGTTACCTGGGCATCTATTTGTGAATCGCGCGTATGACATTGTGTTGTCGCATGCGACTTAAGTCACACTCGTCTTCCAAGTAGCATGACGCCGATTTTCCGTATTTTTGAGTCGTTCGTTTCCGGTGCTGCCAACATAATACGAAATGTTGGATGTTATCAGTTCCACGCAAAATTTAGAGAAATCCGGTAACAACCGCATGAAAACGGAACGTAATATCCATGTTTCTATTAGCTGTTAAAAAAACCTTTGCTTTTTATTAGAAAAGACTATCAATGACACAAACAAACGAGTGACATGACATTGACACAACGCATTGATTTTGACGGTTATTCTATCAATCGCTTTGTGTCGCTCGACTGCAACGAGTGGGTGAGGGCACTCGTTGCGGTCGAGCGATTCAAAAATACGGAAAGTCAAATGTCGAACGAAAATCAGTAGAAACCAAGAGCTCTATTCGAAGGAATCAAAAATAGAGCCCCTGACACTATACATTACATTACGCATGATTACACGCGACACGACAGGATCGGCATTATACAGCGCGATCGCGAACGTGGGTTGGCGACGCGACGCGGAATTTTTCTGCTCATTGCATGTTAAGTGTTGCCACCGATTAATTTATAGTATAGTGTTACCAGAACCAATTTTCAGAATATGAAAGGCCTTACCGAAACACAACATAAGATGTGTAAAAGGATTGTAGAAAAATAACAGGCGATTCTTTTTCTTTCCAAGTCACAATTTATTAACTAAAATCTTGTGTTTACTTAGCATCAATGTGTTGGAAGCACATCAGCACGCAGCGCAACGCACGTTGAAAGACACCAAAGGCTATGGTAATTCAATATTCACGAACGTCTATGCACTAACTACATCGCAATTCATTTACCATTATTATTTAAAACATCCTCAGATTAAGTAGCACTTCTTTCTTAAGCTATTTCTTAAATGATCGGGAAGCCTGGAAACATCAGGAATCTTATAGGATAACAGTAAGCCAAGCAACTTGTTCCAGAACTGTTTGCATGATAAAAGTTAAAGCTCATACAACGCTTACGGTAGTTGAAGTTTCTAAAAGTGCATCGAACGCCAAGATGCCTTAGAATACGTCAGGTTATAAAATTGTAAAATACGTAAATAAAAATGGATTTTTAAAACCACAGACACTTAATGCATCGGCCTTGGGTGTTAAAGTTCATTTTAAGTTAGAGTAGCTATATTAAATATTTTATTGGCAATCGCTCATTCGAAACTGCATTTTACTGGTACGTCGATAAGGTGCAGTTTGCTTTTGTCATTTCCCACTGGAAATTCTGGAAGCTGTGCGAGATAAAAAGCTTGGGTTGGTGTCGCGCAATTAACGTTTTTCAGGACGACCGCTTCAGGGCATTGTGACGTCACTGCACTCAGCGTGGATAAGATGGCTGCAAGCCCAGTACTCAAAAGCTGTCTTTAAGCATCGGATTTTTGTGTAACCGACGATTTTATATTTTTGCAACTTCAATATGAAAATGATTTTCTGTAGACTGTTCCTGAAATATTTTTTAATGATTCGTTGGTACCTTGTAAATATTCATTTAATAATAACAAGGAGCGGACTATTATGAATATTTTATTGGTGTACAAAGCAAATTAGCTTGTGGCCTATTTTCGAGAGATATATTTCGAATGCCTTAACTTCAATAGTGGAATTCACTTTATACATAATATTTTTTACATTAAAATAAAAAACAATTGATTGCTTTATGATGACAAATAAAAATTAATATTTATTATGTATGATACCATCAATAAATAATCTCCTATTAATATATATGATAAAGAATATGTCATAGAATATAAATAGTATACATTAGCAGCTGTAACAAATAATAAAAGGGAACGTATTTACAGTTGTATCCAAAATAAGGGAGTATGATAAGCAGCTCTAGACTGAGGTAGTAGGGGAAAAATTTTGATTTTGACTTTGACTCTCTGACCTACATGTTTTTTATTGATTTTCTTTTGATAAAGCTATTTAATCGATGTGTCTTCTTTATTAATTTCTATTCGTTAATTAGGAAAAGTCAATAGCGTTGCTACTCGCTACGCTATACAGTATCCCTGACACCGTTCTCATTACACTTAAGGTTCGTTACACAAAGTATGGCACTAATTACTGCCATACCTCAAATCCGTGTCTTCTTCAGTTCAAGCTGGGGGAGTTTCTAACTGCTCTACATAGGTGGGTACAATTCCGCCAGCATTTGCGACTGTCGCCGTAGACAAATGAGCAATTTGCCGTCTCATCACAGGCGGGCGTAATGTTGCAAAATGGAGGCGGGACCTCTTTCGACACGACTCGAGAGAGCGGCTCAAACCACACAAGAAATCTGTGATGGCTTAAAACTCAAAGGCGGCTACAGAAAGGAGAATTGGCATACTTTTCTTTGAAGATGTGGAAACGGTGTCGCTGAAAAAATGCAAACCAGGAATGTATTACAACAGTAGGATGTTAAATATACGACGAGGCGCTCGAAAATAACCCTCTAGATGTATGCGCAGATGATTCAAATGACTGGTGATCAAAAAAGTTGACAGATGATTCTTTAATAAGAAAGAAACCAAGAATTTTATTTTGTGTAGGATGTATTTTCTGAACAAAAAATGCAACTGCTCACGCGAGCGCATTCGTCTAGAAAACAAAGAATTCTCCTGAATCACGTATACCTACGACTGATTATATTGTTCCGCTACGTTAACTTCCTCGTGACTTTCAACTTGCAGCGATAACTTTAAAACATCGGAGTCTCTATACTTCCCTGTTCCCTATTTCTAAGATTGCTGTAAAAATTACAGATCTAAAAGAATTTTTAAAACTGTGACTGTGACCTTGAAATAGCAATTGCCTCAAACATTGTTCCACAACAATTGGCCTCGTCGTTCAACTTGAACTCGGTAATGACAATGGCCTTGAAGGAGACGAACATATGCTTATAGCGATGTCAGTCGGTAATAGAGGAGTAATCAGCGCCACCAGTGAAGTCTAGTATTCTAAATTAATAATTTAGACGAATATCGAGAATGATAATTTTACCGAAGAACATACGAGTATTTGCCTAATTTATATCGTTTTCTGACAATTCTTATTGGGATCGGAAGTTTTTCAATTATGATGATACAGGTAAAATTGGCGTTGAAATTAATCGTCCGACACTTTTGAAAATATAATAATGTAAGGTGTCGATGTCGAGTCTGGCTCAGGGTTCGAGAACCTTCCGAATTCGTTCCATACTGATGTGTATAGCGCGTGTGGAAAATTTAATTATCGTCTAGGTAGTGGACCTCATGATTGTTATTCAAGAGTCGTTCGTCTGGCAACCGGGTGACGTAACGGCTGAGTATTGGAATAGACTGATGACCTCCAGTCGGTGCGTCTAATCTTTCATTCGATGTTTGCCATTTGTCGTCATAGCATGTCATAAAACGGTTTGTAGTTAGTTGTGTAAGTAATTAGCCTATATTGTTACAATGCTAGGCAAATGCCTCCATACCTATAATTATGTGATCGCTACAATTGATGGGTACCACACTTGCCAAATCCCGCCTGGTAATCACGAATCCGCGATGAGCGTTAAAAAATATGCGTTAAATAATAAACACACTGCCCAACTTCGTAATTGATGAAAGGACCTTCGGATATAGCAATGAGTACTTTACCAACTCCAGCTCTTCCAACTCCAACTCTTCAAGGCACATATGTAAGCCTGCAGAACAATATCAACATGCTCGGTATGACGATTCGCTGCGATCTGAATCAAAAGGACTACATCGAAGCCGTGATCAATACAGCCTCACGAAAACTCGGTGTCCTGAACAGAGTGCGGCGATTCTTTACGCCTGACTAGTTGTTTCTTTTGTACAAGACACAGGTACGGTCTTGCGTGGAGTATTGCTCGCACATCTGGGACGGTTCCTCAAAGTATCTTCTCGATGTCTTAGACAGATTGCAGCGTCGCGCTGTACGTATTATCGGCAATGCAGAGGTCACTAATACTCTCGAACCCCTGCAATTGCGTAGAGGTATAGCGTTACTCAGCGTCTTCTATCGCTTATATCACGGCGAGTGCTCTGAAGAGCTCTTTGACCTTATCCCACCTTCTCCCTTCCTCCATAGGAGTACACGTGCTGCTCTCCGGAGTCATCGCTTCACTGTCACGCATTTCCCATCGCGCACAAAGAAATTTGGTGACTCGTTTCTTTGTCGCACCTCCAAAAGATGGAATAGTCTACCAGCACACGTTTTCCCTCTTTCCTATAATATGGGGTCCTTCAAACGAGGCGTGAAGAAGCACCTTGTGGGCCGGCAGAGTGAAGTTGGCTGATGCTGCGTTGTTTTCACGCTGCACCAGTTGTTTTCGCGTCTGGACTCCATTTCCACTTAACATCAGGTGGTGTGGAGTCATTTGCCGTGCTAAGTATTTAAAAAAAAAATGCCACAAGATTTTTCAAATTCTGTATTAAGCATGCAATCAAGTATACTGCCTTTCCCAGCATCAACGCTTATCTTAGCGCTTAACTTACGATGAGTCGTCAGTTCTCTTGCAGTTGCATCTATGTCAAGCCTATAAACGTCTCTTTGCCATATCAGGTCTTTTCACGTGAATAATAGTACTAGAGCCTTAAACCACTACGCTCTGGCCTAATGCTGGTTGTAACCGAAACGACCTTACAACAACAACGGGGACAAATGTTTTAATGTTATCTTTATTTGTTTATATTTAGCATCTACGAGTATATAAGTATGCCCAATATTATTCGTTACTGAATCCTAGATTACCTTTAAACAGGTAAATAATAAACATACTAGCAAAGCAATCATCATCAGCTTATTTTATGTTCTCACTGCTGGGACACGAGCCTGCCTTATAGTTGGAATCACAACAGGGAGAACAAGCGATATACCACAGCGCGGGTCCAACGAAGATTGGTTGTTTTTCAACGACTGCTAATGCAACCAGGACTAAGGAGTTTACGTGCTTCGGAATATAATGAGGTTAATTTCAATATAATTTTAAACGACATCTATTTGAGATGACGACATGTAAATATTACACAGTCGTAACTTAAAAACACAAAAGTGGCTAGCTCAATTTTTTTTTAATAATTTGCAAATGTCAAAGTTGAGACAGCCTGTGATTGTCATAAGCAAATTTACCTTTAAATATGTTTAAAGGTTGCAAACAACAAAAATATAACGTCATGATGAAGAAATAGACTGATACAAATATTTACGCAACAATGGGATAACAAATAATGTTCTTTTCTGCAAGCGTTGGTCGAATGATCTTTACAGAGGAATGATGGGAAACCGTCAGGAATCAAGACACGTGGGAGGGTTTTGGGGAGGCTTTTGCCCAGCCTTGGAACGAAATAACGCTTGACCTTCATCTCCATTGACCGGTGATCAAGGTGCACTTGACTCGGAATCTTTCGAGTCAGTGCCGACTTCGGACCTAGTGATCTTGTCTCTGAATATCGGAAATCGTCAGAACACAAAAATGTTAAAAATATTCTTATGGCAACAAACTTAGAGAATATGCAGGCGAATTTAAAACCTTGCCACCATACCGAGTACAACTATTTTACCGGGACCACCTATGGGTCGAACACTATGTGACTCTGTCCAATCACGACCAGTTTTATAACGACTAAACCACAAATGCGGTGAAAATTAAAACGAAATGTAAACTAGGTATTGCATCTATGAAAAATACTAATTTTCAAACTATCTATTGAATAACATTTAAGATATATACTTAATTTACAATGGAGCCTCCAGTCGTTGATAGAGTCAGCTCTCGAATTCAGAGCTCTCAAATCTCAATTGTCCATGGTATTAAATCGCCTAAGTTTGCTTCCTTGCGGCATTCTGTTGACCTAGACCATAAGCTATGTCCGTCGCAGCTATCAACTTAAGGCTCTGTATTGTTTCCCAGGACCTGAATTCGAGGGAACTGCGAAATCCCTGTAGAATCATGTAGATGTAAGCCATTTGTTATTCAAATTCGTAGCAGTCGTCGCGTCACAAACGCACCCTGACGTTCGCGATGAATATGTAAAAACGATTATGGAAAACTTCCGAATGGTGTCTAAGTATTGGTTTGTTTATGGACGTCTCATCAAGACTTGTGAACTTAACATTATACTACTCGTATTACTCTAGCTTCTAATTAGTTGTTTAAGAAGTATATTTCCAACGCATAATCTATTTCACTGACGAAAAGAGAACAACCCGTTTCGCGTTCGGCGGCCGCATATCAACGTTTAGAATATAAATACGGAAACAAAACTGCCTTGTCCAAATCGTAGCCTTAGGTCACTATACTATTATTGTTTCTGATCGACAAGAAAATAGATCTACAATCTGCAACATAAATGATCCGAACAGGGTGATGTTAACTGATACTATAGATGTTGTGTATCCTGCGAATGCGTCTGCAAGTTCGAGTGAATAGTGACTTCGATAACAATGATCAACCGACTAGAAGAGGGGTAAACTATAGTAACTAGGGTAGTGATTGTTGATTATATTATACATTCTTTGTTTCTATTGTCTTTCCACACAATAGTATCATAGCAACATTACAATTAGACTTTACCAACGAGGACAATAAATTATAGCATATTTATAGACGTTACAACTTTAGTGTTCTTTTATAAATTGAGTGCCTTTCAAATGAACAAAGAATAAGGTCCAAATAATTATTCCGTGTTTTATCTCTTTTACTCTAACTTGAAATGACGTTTACATGATAGGAACAAAACACGGAATAACTATTCGGATCTTATTCTTTGTTTATTTGTAAGGGGTTAAATGTTTAAAAGCTAAAGCTCTTGGTGCCTAGTGTGAGTTTTGTTTACTATCCGTAGTCATTCGATTACGTTTACGAAAACAAAAATTAGTATGGCATTGAAGCAGCGCCTCCTGGCGACATACGAGAAGAGTAAAATTGTTTCCATACAAATCCTCGTTTTCGTTAACATTATCGAATGGCGAATGAAACACGCACTAGCAATATTTTTTAAGTAAACAACGTCGGACCGAGTTGCACGGTAATTTTGAAGTAATTTTCTAACAGGGTGTTCTAGTCTGCAATCGATGTCGGATTACTATGTAATTACAATCGGTTTGTATAATTTACCTAAATGCATGTGAGCACCGAAGCTTGCTGACTGTACGTATATCATACGTACGTCATAGTAAGTATGAGTATATTTGCTTGCAGGCTTTTGTTGTTATTACGTACTCCTATTACTTAACCATTCACTGTCCTTTGCACGCATATATTATGTCGGTACATATATGCTTTCCAAGAATAGTAGGTAAATAGTAAGTGGTAACTAATGTAAAAACGTAGAGTAAAATCAGTAGTTTACAGTCCCATATTTTAGTAAGTAAAATTAACAGAAAACATTTTTGTAACCTTTAACAAAAATATTTTTTTTATCTCAGCTCCTAAGCGAAGCCCCACGTCTCATTGTCCATCTTGTAAATCATACTATATATATCATTAAATCTTGTAACGACAAAGTTAAACATCTTATCAAGATTTGGTTCACCACTAAAGTCCATCAAGTCAAAAAATATCCCAAAAATGAAAAACCATAATCTTTCGAACACTGTATTGAAAGATTGTAACACATTGTTACTCCTTCAATAAGAACTTACTGTTATCGACAATTATTAGGAAAACATCTTAACAAGAATTGTGTTTATCGCGCAGTAACTACTTTGTAGTCGCGTTATCGCGAAACCATTTTCAGGGTAGCGTTGAACGAATGGACTTACACAAACAATTTACTTTTAATTAAAGCAAAGCAGAGCTTTTCCCAGTTCATTGTAGTCGTCCTGTGTACCGAGTTCATTTTATTTGTTCACCGACCCGACAGTCCGCCGGCCATTGACGAAGACCCCGCCACGCTATTTAAATGTAAATAAAATTTATTTTACTCACTGAACACGCCTTTACACACCGCTATCTATATTTTGATACCATTGTTTAACTTCTTGTTAGTGTTTCTATAGCTTTCTTGATGTTCTAAAATTGCTGCTGTTTGCAGGGTGTCGTTCAAAACTGTAAAAAATATAGGAAAATATGGTTTTGAGAGACCATTTTGTCAAGTCGAACTTTAATAACTGTTTTCTCTCTAAGTTTTGCAAATTTTTAATTTATTTTAATGTTTGGTTTATGACAGTGACTCGAAACTAACTAAAAATAATACTGTGGATTTCAATGACTGCAATAACATGGTTTCCCTGTAAATGTTGCTGTCAAGTCATTACGCTTTATAGGAATATCACAACAAGATATTCCTACAAATAGCGCAACGTAAACTTATACCTACGTCAATTTTCCCAAATTGATTCGTTTAATTTTTTACATCTCGGCCTGCCATGAGGACGTCCATGTTAATGGAAAACAATCGTGTTTTATTGTAGTCGTAACGTTTCATGGCGATATAAAAGTGTTCACCTTAAGGGAAGGGTCTATACTTTGACGATAATGTCTGCGGGATTCAGTACTTAAGATACCCTTTTAGGTTGGTCGCAAAAAATCAAGCCTTCTTTCTTCACTCAATGTTGCTAGTAATCTTCTTAAAAGGTGTTCTGTTGATTTAGGTGCGGCCTTCGTGTATATTACCATATCCATATTAAAATTAGGCGTACGAATTTGGTTTCGCTTTCCTGGAGAATTTTTTCTTTACGAAGCCAATAAAAATTTCTTTATAGTTAGACTATCGTAACATTTGGTTTTTCAAATTCAGAATGTCATGTTCTAAAATGTACGAAAAAAGTATTAAAGACATTGTTATAATCCTAAGAATAGGTAAGGTACTTTGTATATTAAAAAAATCGAGACGGTCAAAAAGTAAGTTGAACTTTATGTATTACTACTTATTCTACAAGTCAGAACTATAAGGCATATTTTTTCTACGATGTATAAATACTACTAAAAAGATAAGCTGTTTGTTAAATAAATAAATAAACACGGAGATAACACAACAACACGAAAACAAAAATGAAATCTTATAAATAAAGCACAGCTCTGCGTTCAGATTAATTAGGCATTATTTGATGCCATATTGTTTGAGCTTTAATTAACAAGCAAGCTAACAGGTCGCGATGCACGCCACGCATGGAGTACTAAGCTATTCAACTCTCATAAAAACGCGGCAGAGATTTTCCAGACCTAAGAATTGATTCCGGGACGAACGAGTTTCAGGCCGTGTGCTATTCGACCATTTCGGTGTTCATATTTTTAAATCTGTACTTGTAGACAATAAATGATATCACTTTAGCACTGCCCTTAAAAAGTGATATCTACCTATAACTTTTTCAGATATTACGTTTTAAAATCAAATTTTACCACCGGACACCCTCTGCTTTGTGAAAACCCCTAATAGGTTGACTCAGCCAACCATAATTTAAGCTTCTATAAAAAAAAATGTCTTCACTCCTGTATTAAAGTTTTCGTATAAGTCATCGTCATCACTAACTAGGCCCATAAACATATTCCCTGCAGCATTTCCTCAAAGGATATTCACAACAAAATTGTTGCTCATATTATAAGCTATAAGCCCTATAAGCCCTATAAGCGGTATTAGAAGCAAAACTACTAATACACGGGCACTGTATCTTGTTATCCAAAGATCACACACTGTTTGCGTACAGAAGATACCGCAGCTTTCAAATAAAATTGCTGTTAATAGAAAGCTAAAAGCAACGTCTACGATATAATTATACCTAAAACAATTATATAAATAGCAGAGCCTCGCTGCCCATTCACACATTTACCTGGACCGTTTTCAACTTAGCGTTTCATAGTTCACGTTTCAATGCAGAGTTTGTTGAAAATTCGTTTGTTAGAAACTTTACCCGTGTTATATGAAACTAGCTTTTGCTCACGGCTTAGCTCACGTGGGCTACACCACGACTTGTGATTGTTTGTAATAAAAGCCAAACATTTTAAATCTAAATTCATAATTTCTAACCAGGCCAAATACCGAATACAGATATACAGTCAGTCAGGACAAGTCATTATATGTATAATAGATGAGCCCGCGCCGTCCGACGGTTAATTTTCAGTTGATTTGTTATTTTTTTATCTGGATTTGAAAGATGAAGTATTATTTTAATTTCATCGATCGAATCGAATAATTTTATATTACATTTGTTCATTCTAGAATGAACCAGTTCTTACTGTACGGGTGTGTATTACAAAATTTCTCTCTTAAGTCGTGGACAAATATAATGAATTTTGGGATTTCATCAGAATAGTTAAATGAGACGTAATAAATACATTAGGGGAATTGAATTTGTATCTGTTTATATTGGAACCTAAGAATACAACATTCTAAGTGCAATTTAGGATACAGTAAATTATTATTAGATAGATAGATAGATAGATAAATTCTTTATTGCTCACACACCGATGGAAAACAAAGAAAACAACTGTTACTTACACAAAAACTTAAAGCTAGTATATGGGTAAAGGCGGTATAAGGTATTATAGGTATTAATAACGTAATGGCAAAGATCCTACATTTTTGCTCATAACTGTATAAAAAGACATACATACTGTAAATAACGTAATAATATAAAAAGAGACAACTTGAAGAGACAATTTGAATACAAAGATAGAAAGTTTATCAGGTCAAATATCGAAAGTAAGCTAAAGATAATTTGTGCGTGGATTGTAGTTTGTGAACTTAAAAGTTTACGACTTGAGTTCCGGATATCCTGGAAGAGATCCGGAGGCATTCTGTTATCTATTCACCTATCCGACGACGGGGCCGAAGCCGATTGAAACTTACGAACAACAACACAAGTGATGTGTATCAATATGGAAGGAAGGTTTTCTTATCATCCCTCCCTCGTCGTATCTCCTGACGATTGGTAGTAAGAGCATATTTTGCCATTACATATTCAACCTAAACAAATTATTGTTTTGTCATAAATATGATTTGTTGTAAACGGTAATACCTGCTATCTATATTTAAAAAAACAACTTTTTTTGCTTTTTTCCAAAGGCCATTTATGAAAGTTCAAGTCATAAAATACAGGAACTAGATCAGATGCCAAAAAAAAATCTAGATGTTAAGGAAGAAACCCTCACTCGTTTTAAATTGACTTATTTATTTGTTACTGTAAGACAAACAAGTAGTTTTTTTTAAATTAATTAAATAGTATATTGTTACTTCTCTAACGTATCTTAGGTAAGTTTCTTTATTTAATATTTTCTCTCTCAATTTTCCCTGTAACTGTACTAACTATACTCATCGGAAATGGAGTAACTTCCGCAACATGTACTGTCGATCGGAAAATCGTATTTGACTCTATCACTTTTTTTTGTTGCCAATCTCGCACCGCGTGGACTGGACCAGGGCGGTGAACTTTTTAAATAAATCACTGACAGGGACAAGGGTCCGGCCCAATTCGATGTTTCCGACTGCTCTTTTTAGGCTGATTTAATTATTGATGTTTTGGAGCTTATGAAAACTAGTTTTGAATGCAAGATACTTACTTCTAATAGGTACAATAAAGAAAAAGAAAGACCTAGTTGTTGATGAATATGTGAAAAGATTATTATATTGCCTCTAGTCATCATCAGCTCATTTTTATGTCCCCACTGCTGGGGCACGAGCCTTCCCTATGGATGGATAG
Source organism: Eudonia truncicolella (assembly GCA_949315975.1). Classification (NCBI taxonomy): domain Eukaryota; kingdom Metazoa; phylum Arthropoda; class Insecta; order Lepidoptera; family Crambidae; genus Eudonia; species Eudonia truncicolella. The sequence continues at coordinate 13,895,445 of OX438830.1, read as the reverse complement.
AAATAATGGGCCATAAACCACTACGCGGGCCCACACCACGCGGATCGGTGGTTGTTAACGGCTGTTAATTCAGTCGGGACCAACAGCTTTACGTGCCTTCCGAAGCACTGAGAACTTGAGATGTTAAATTTTTGGTCATCCATCGGATGTCCGGCCTTTGCGAAAGTTGCTTAACCTTAACAGTCGCAGACCGGACACGTTAACCACTGCGCCATCGAGCTCCTCCGTTTCATGAATATGTGAAATGATTATTATATTGCCTCTGGTCTCAGACCCCGTTTCGTTTCTTCGCGGGTGGTAAATATTGCAAATGGTACTCGGTAGGTTTTAAGTCCAACTGACACTTCCAGCTTTGCCTATATTGTTACTTAGCATCAGCTGAGATGAGGGCAAGAGCTCTGCCACATAAAACTCGTAAGTTGACAAATGAGTTTTTATGGCTAAATTTTATCTTCAATTCTGACGTAATTTCAACACCGTCTAGTAGCAAAGTTTAAATATAGCATGCTTGGGGTTTTCAAACGTCGATTGTCGACTGGTAAACGCGACGACTGCAAGCGATACTCAACCTTACAGTTGCGACGTTTTAATTATTATTTTGAATAGTGACCCCATTGTTTGGGCAGGCTGTATCGGCAGTCATTACGCAGCGGAAAGGCTGGCACCCCCGTTGGTAATTCGACACGATCTACCACGGTATCCAACTATTATAGTACGTAATAAAACTAATTGTAAATATTAATTTTACCTGGCCGAACAGGGATTTTATTACGAACATAACGATTCACGGTTATTGCCGTTTAGTGAACTATAGTAATGGTTTTATTATGTTGCTTTTTAAATGTTTTATTGTTTTGTATGAGTGTTTTAGAGAAACGTTTTTGAATTATTGTATCTGAAAAATTATTATATACTTACGCGTTGTCAATCCTGAAGCCTCAGTTTTTATGTCTATGCCGCGACCCGTTCAACCCGAGCCGAGGTCCGAACCTTTAGAGGCGCACTCGGGTTGTTCCGCTCCCCGATCCGATCCGCACCCCTCGCAGATTCTAGTGGGACACGGAGATATGTACAGACGCCTGCACATCAACCTATCCAAAACTGTCAAATTTCTTCAATACATTTTCAACCATGTACCTTAGTCTTAAAGTTGTAAGTCTATTAAGGAAATTTGACAGATTGTGGTAGGTTGATGTGCAGGCGTGTGTACTAGTGCGTGATGCCGTTCTAGAACCTCTGACGGTGCTTCGTTTCACACAGCTTGAGGAACCCTTTAGTTTTCTCGCCGCCTCCAAGAAAGCCCGGTGAAGCTGAAAATGCACATTGGCAAGCAAACACACTCAAAAAAGAAACTATGCCAAGTAATTATATTGGATCTCAAATCCTTCATTAAATCCGACCACGATTCTGCTACAACAACAATGACTACTACTAAAATGTTGGTAGCTTGAGGATAATATCCTTTATTCTCAAGCTGTCAAAGGTTTTTGAAAAACGTGTTTATAAAAATCGCTTAAATGTTTATTTTTAAATTACTTCTTATCTTCTTATCAATATCTTATTACGTTTACGAAAAAAGCGTCGTTCTGTATTCAAATTCAAAGTCGGATGTTATAAAAGATTTTTACATTAGGGGTTTTGCTAATAAACAAAGAATAAGCTTCGAATAATTAGTGTAGGTAGTTATTTCGTGTTTTGTTTAATTTACTCTAAATTAAAATGACGTTTACATGACAGGAACAAAACACGGAATAACTATTCGGATCTTATTCTTTGTTTATTTGTAAGGCACTAAGTCTATAACCACATTAAACCCTTTAGCTGTCAGTGACAACAAATATCCCATCATAAATTTAACAATCCTCAATGGTAATAAGATTGAAAACCAACGCTGTACCAATCAACGGTATTTCGCATTTCAAATATCGTTGTCTCCGATTCCTCCAGTTGTGTTAGCTTCGCTTGTAAAGGCCTGGGGTCGTTCGACCTTAATGTTGAGCGAGTTAAATGGAATCAAAACTGCTTTGTCAAAAGTCAAAGGGATAGAAGAGAACGGAGAGATATGATAGAAACATTTAAAATTCTTACCGGTCACTATGACATACAGAGCTTTGAAACGATGTTGACAAACACAAAACCGCACATTTAAGAGGACCATGTAACTCACTATAATAATTTCCCACAACAACCTATATAAGCACTTTTTAAGCAACATATTGGTTGATGCCTGGAATAAAATGTCAGAGCAAACTTTAACAGCATTAAGTGTCAACCAGTTTAAGAATAGACTAGACTGTAACAAAATTAAATGAAAACAAACAATTGAGTTTATATTGGATACAGGCTAATTATCAGTGGTTACAAATGCCTGCCTGAATGACCTATAATAATATTTTTAATAGAATCGTACCTTCCAACTCTCTATACTCACTACATATTGGTTGTTACTGACCGACAAGATAATAGATTGACTACATAATTGTTCCGTGCAGTGTGATGCTACAGCCCCTGCGGGGGTCATTACGCTCCGGAAATAGACACTCTTCCCTTCATTAGCGACCTTTGATTATTTACGTGTATAGATACTGCATTGATCGTATTCGTATGACAGGAGTGAACTCGACAATAATTTTCAGTCTTGATTACATACGGTTGGCGGGAAAGTGAGGGAGTTTTCTGAAAAAGTGTTTTATAATGTTAAAACATGGTGGATTATTAACAGTTAAATGTTTTTGAACGTTCATGAGTTTTGGCACATGTAACAAGCCAGAATCATTTCTTTTCGAATTCTCTAAAGATGGACGCGTGAGTTCGAAGTTAAGTCCCACATCTTTACTGAATTAAGGGGGCCTCGGCGGGGAAAATGTATTAACAAATAAATTAATTATTAAACTTATTAATTCATATTTGTATGTGAATTTTACGCAAACTCTGTTGTGAACAACGATGACGAGAAATAAAATTGTTTTCGTAATAGAATCGTTGAACGGTTACTCAATCGAGAGAGAGAGAATCGAAGCACCTGTTAAAACGATATTCTGTTAATGGATAAGGAGCTATGTCGTCATTATTGTGGTCCATCAATTGAGTGTTTAATAAACATGTAGATAAATTCGTAGTCAAATCAAAAGTTTTGATGTATTGTTGAGTGGTGTATTATGTACTATTTATGTTTTCGAAATAGTTGTTGTTGATGTATACATCTCTGTCTGTCTGTGTGAGGAGCTCGATGGCGCAGTGGTTAACGCGCCCGGTCTGCGATTGCTAAGGTTAAGTAACTTTCGCATAGGCCGGTCATCGGATGGGTGACCAAAATTTTATCATCTCGAGCTCCTCCGTGCTTCGGAAGGCACGTAAAGCCGTGGCTCCTGGCTGCATTAGCAGTCGTTAACAACCACCAATCCGCACTGGGCCCGCGTGGTGGTTTATGGCCTGTTCTCCCTGTCCATCCATAGGGAAGGCTCGTGCCCCAGCAGTGGGGACATAAAATGAGCTGATGATGACATCTCTGTTCTCTACAAGGTAAATAGCAAAATTGAATAAAATGAAAGATAGTTTCATTTAAATTTCGAAACTGCATCTTGTTTGTCTGTGTATAATAAAGATTGCGACGGACGCTCAATAAGCCATACAGCTGTCATATATCGCTAATTAAATATGCCGACGATGCTTTTTTGTTTCAAATTTTTCAATTAGTAGTTTTTTTGGTTCATTCCAGATTATTTGGCGCCGATGCCAACCCGTCTAAAGCCGCAACGTGCTCCAAACAAACCATCTGTTCGATGCCGACCCACTGATGCGATTTGGCGATTTTAACTCACAAATACATACATTTAAAGTACATTTTTTAGTAGCAAATCTTTTCCTTCTTAATTAATGTTTGGTGGAGCACAAAGCTACGATTCTGGTTTTTTTGTTTAGCGTGTCCAGTCCAGTACTCTTATTGCAGGCAGGAATTTTTAATATTTTTGTTTGTTAGGTATTCATTTAAAGGGTAGGTCGTAACGATTACTTTTCAGCTTTATTCCGGGTCAAGGCAATATAATTGAAATGAGCTTTATAAACATGTTTTTACGACTTAAAAGGTTTTGTCCTTAAAATAAGAAATGACCTTGTTTTGATAATATGAGGAAAAGATAACTTTTGTTTTTATTTAAAGCCAATAAGCCATTTTTCCGTTATGGTATTTAAATATATGTATATAGGTTGTTTATGACTTATGTCAGAAATGTTCAAAAGCCTAAAGGAAAAACATACAAATTTGCATAAAGTACTACAGCAAAAAAAACAAATAAATAAATTACGGCCACATCTCGTGATCGTGAGTTTCATTATATTTACAGGATTATTGTTAAAATTAATAGTTACCAAGGGCCCGAACCATATCCGTGCTCTTTAAAAATAACCTGGCGAAAACCACTATGGTCAACCATAGACATTCCATTGTGAACTCGTCCATCCTAAACCGGTCAAGCCGAATTTCAAGATGGCCGGCCCGTCGCGGCTTGGCGGGAACGCCGGCGGCCGGCCGGCCTACAATATTTACATTGACATTTGCGTTCCACTGTTCGGGACAGGCGACCAGCGACCTTCACCTCGTGAGTGAACGCGCTTCGGAACGCACCCGACAACGCCGGTGTTTAAAAACCCGGCCGCAATTAAACTGGCTTAACGCGATTGAAAATCGAAACGAAAGGTAGGGTGCCTAGTGTGAGTTTCATAATTTTTATGACATTGAAGTCGCGCCTCTTGGTAGAAACGATAGTTTCGCCACACACATTCTCGTTTTCGTTAACGTGATCGAAAGGCGAATGAAACTCACACTAGGCACCCTGATGTAGCGGCTGTAGCGAACGAAATAAATCTCTTAAAGATTGCATACAATATATAGTGTTGTCTGCTGTCCACACCTTCGAACTGTATATGCAGTTTGTATTTGTACCTTTACATTTTTAATTGCTGTGTTTTACTGAGCATAATTAATTATTGTACCTACTTTGTGCTAACCACATATGAGGCGTACATCCATTATAAACAGAACACTCTGCAACGAAGTTATAACTTCATAGTAAACCGGGCGCAGGTTATACCCGGTACCATTAATGATAACAAAAGATTTGCTAAGTGGTGGTTATAAAATTTCCAGTCACTTTAGTCGCTAATGTTATTGGCTTATTAACAGTATGATGGTAAAACTCATCAAAAAGATTTTACTGGTTGTGTGGTCTAGTAGTTATATCACCAGTCTCAAACCCAGAAAGTCCCGTGTTCGATTCTCATGGTTGTAACACATTGTAGAATAGAATAAAAAACATTTATTATTGACACAACACAAATTACATTACTACATACAATTTTAACAATAAGTAAGTGGCACTAAAAGCAGCTCAGCATGTTAGGTCTCCTAGATTATAGGGGAACCTGACGCTGGTCTTCCGCGAACGCCTTTGTGTGGGAGGGAGCGCAACCAAAAACACAACACCATTTTACACGTGATAACAAAGATACAAAAAAAAACAGATACATCAATGACAGGCACAATGTAAAACAAAAATTAATTACATTTACAAAAAATTACTTTACCCCGCACTATCTTTCACTAAGGGACAGCGGCAGCGCTGCAGCAGAGCACACAAAGTGGCAAGATGGCGGCGATTGTTTACAATAATTACGTAATACACGCTACGTCACAACACGTGGTAGCACATGCACAGCACAGACTACATAAAATAGTAAACAAGTTTGTGGCAAACCATTGAAACATAGAACGAACGGTAGCAACATTCGTTTTAAGGGTGCCGGACCCCGGAACGCAGTTCCCGACATTGTTATGCCCATCGTGACAAAAGAAATTACCGAAAGTAGACTTACTTTACTTCTATTACAATGTAGTTGGCTGTTTTCTGCATCATCATCATCATCATCATCTCAGCCAAAATGACGTCCACAGTTGGACAAAGACCTGCCTCAAAGATAAAATCATTTTGAGGGGAATTTGCCATAATCGCCACGCTTGGCAGGTGGGTTGCCGATCGCATTTTTTGTTTTCAGCATGTCAATAAGATATTTACTATTGTACTCTGTTTGGTTGGTGGTAATGCTTATTTTTATGCCCATTTAGTTAGCTACTATATATGTAATCTTTTGTTAACTTACAATAATACCAGTACTGATGTGTTCCGTCAGTTAAAGTTAGGTAGCCAGTTTCTCTGTGGTTGAAGATTTCAGGCGAAGTGCGCTTCCATTTCCGGCTTTATCGTCACTTACTATACGGTGAGATGAAGGCCAAGTACTTCCCTTTCACGGAATGAAAGGAAAATTAGAATGCTGTCTAGTGCTCTGTAATATCTTTCTCTCCAGAATTTCGTGTCTGATACACGACTACACCAAACCAGGAACCAGTAATCAACACTTTTTTTCCTTTAATCATTAAAAATGGAAGTCAGCAACTGATTTACTGACGGTGTTTCTAACAACACGGCTTGAGAAACCCTTTATCTCGCTACCCACAAAAAATCCGATTACATGACGCTAAAAAATGCCGCCTGAGGCAACAAGCTGGCTATCATCATCATCATCATCATCATCATCATCATCATTATCATCATCATCATCATCATCATTTCAGCCCGTATCTACCCACTGCTGGACATAAGCCTCCTCCATGTCACGCCATTCTCTTCTGTTTTAAAAACGATATCAAAAAAAAACTTGCGGTGATCGTCGCCCCACTAAGTCTGAGTATGTACGCCTATTTGCAACCTGCAAAGCACAGTGGTATAAAAACGCTAGTTACGACCTTCACCTAGACGATTCGCCCCGATAGACTGCAGGTAAATGCACTGTGGCACGCATCCTGTTTTGTTTGCTCATGCTAGACGGAGCTCGACTGCTGCGCCTCCGTCGCGCCTCGCTTATTAGATTCTATTTCCACTAACGAATTTGTTATAATTTAACTAGCAACGCGATGAGGGTTTGGAAATAATGTCTGTATATAAATAGTAATATTTTGTTATGAGCCTGTAAATTTTTAATATTAGTAATTTATCTTACATGTATACTTCTCGGACCCGGACGGACTACGGACTACGGAGTCACACAGAGAGACTGAGGTGTTGGTCATATCTCATACTGATTTTTTATTTTATTTTTTATATTAGAAGGAGGCAAACGAGCAGACGGGTCACCGCCGTCCACTCGAAAAAACTAGAAGGAATCGCAGATGCGTTGCCGGCCTTTAAAAACTATTACACCGTCAATTATTTAAATTGGGTGCGTTCTGTTTCACGCAAAATTATCTTTAGAAACGCATCATTTCTTTTTTTTTTTTTTGTTTACCCAGGAAAAAATCTGCTCGCAGATTCCTTGGATCCGGGGATTGCCTTGTCCTTTTTCTAAAAAAGGATTAAGACAGACCCGGTAAAACAACCTGGGGGTCGCCTTTAGCCTTAAAAAAAGCTGTGAAGGCTGCCGGAACGCACGCCCCCCGAAGGTCGAGGGGCATCATTTCAATTATGTCACACTTAAGTAGTGCCGACCGATATGATCGATTTCAGAACGATGATATTTTAAGAAAAGTTATAATTTAATTAATAATTTTAAATTGGGCTTGTTCTAATAGTGCGTATGTAAAACATATTTTACGATAGTTAAACTCAGTTTCTCACAATTAATTAAATTAATTGGATCCTTGAATTTTTTCTTACTTCTGCCTAGGTCAGTCGCACGTGTGTCCGTTATTTACTGACTAATATAGAGTAATAGACTATGTTCTATAAGTCACTGAATAGTTTTTTTGTTGTTGTATATACATAGTACATATTATATATATAGTACATTGTTTTTTGTAGAAAGTTTGGTAAGTTAATGAGTAATTTTTGTAAAAACCTAGAAATCTAAAAAAAATACATAGCCGGTTTTGCTTTGAGAACGACTATTTACGCTACGTTTGGACAATAAGTCAGACTATCAAACGTCGGCACTGGGATTGCTTCAACAGCCTCGTCTTAGTAACCGAATATAGAGCAAACTTTGTAAACGAACGAAAAAAGTCGCATCGAACTGCACCGGTCGGTCGGGGTGTCCCGCCTCGGGCTAACCGGTTCCGAAATGCGTTCACCGGGCCGCGGCAGGGTGAAGGTCACGGCGAGCTAGCGCGTCGTGCGCTGTTCCTTAGGAAGGCGCATGTATAGCGCGGTAGACATAATAACATTTAATTATATATATACATATAAATCTTGTTAGTAAGTTCCAATACAAGTTGTCTCTATTTTATTCAGCAGTCAACAGTGTTCCGCGAGGACGGACGCCAAGTTGTTCAAAATATTACGTCCGTAATTACAATTTGCGGAAACTAATAATGATTATTTTTCTACAATTAACAACGACGACACTGTGATTGTTCTCGACAGCTTTATTTAAAAAAAAAAACATGATTTTATGAATTTGATACGTACGTTGACTGCCATAAAACCGGACAATAGAGGACTTATTGTTTGTAGTGTCTGTTACCGATATCCAGGCGACTCCCGAGACAATAGCCTCATGAGTACCGGATGAAGAATAAGACCTGACGTATATAGTCTTTAGTGCCAGTTAAACTTGTGTCAGGACATCTGGCACTTCTCTTATGTATAACCCAAACGGTTGGTAGTGAGTGCCAGTACGCAGTAAAATAAGGAGGGATTGTCGGTTTCCGGTGATCGCTATAGTGAATAAAATATTTCTCAGAAATTACAGCTCGTCAATAACTTTCTGCCCCTGTATTGAGCAGATGTATAGACGTACCCGTCATTTTATTGCATTCATTTGTGACTCGCAGGCCGGGACTGGATGCAGCGGGCGCAAGACCGCCTGGAATGGAGAGGGAAGAAAGAGGCCTATATCCATATAATGGATCCAGAGGCTCTCATGATGAGAAAAAAAAAAGTTTATTGCGATTTACTTGAAGGGCAACGTAAAATCTGAAGGTCAAATTCATCTTTACCAATTACCTAACAATTTAACTGTCGACCTTACAGAAATAGCTGGCTATTAATAGAGGCACGGTGACCGCAGCATGGTGCCCCGTTTACTCTCGTCAACGCCACGGCTGAGTGGCGGACGTCATCGTCCGTCGCTTCACACCTCACGTTCACAGTCAATCGGGTTCAGGCGGCTGGAACTGTAGCGTGAACCCTGAAAAAACATGTGTAAAAAATGTCGCTTTAAAACCGATACTTTCGCATTCGCTTTATAAAAAACTTTCAGTAAGGCAAGTTGCTTAGTACCGAATACCTAGGCTAGAATAAGTATTCTAGCCTAGTTGTACCTTTTATTAGGCGGTGGTGGTGGTAAGGCTTGTTCGAAGAGCTCGTTTGCGCAGTGGTTAACGCGCCTGGTCTGCGATTGCTGAGGATTAGCAACTTTCGCAAAGGCCGCCCATCAAATTGGTGACCAAAACTTTATCATCTCGAGCTCCTCCGGTCTTAAAAAGGCACGAAAAACCGTTGGTCCCAGCTGCATTAGCAGTCGTTAACAACCACCAATCCGCACTGGGCCCGCGTGATGGTTTACTGACTGTTCTCCTTATACATCCATAGGGAAGGCTCGTGCTCCAGCAATGGAGACATAAAATGTGCTGATGATGGAAGATTTGTTTTAGTCAAAGTGGAACAGACAGCGTAGAAGTCTGAAAAAGCCGAATAAAAATATGTAGACAACAAAGATGACTGCATGGTGCTAGGTCACTTCTGTCAACGCCACGGCTGAGTGGCGTATGTCATCGTCCGTCGCTTCACACCTACTGTTCACAGACAATCAGGTGTAGGCAGCTGGTACTGTGGCGTAAACCATGAATAAACATGTCCGAAAAATTCATGCTAAGGAACGCGTTTTGCGCGCGTTTTGAGTTCCATTCCATTTCATAATATACGAAGTAAACAGGGTAAATTGCTTAGTAGAGATTTTTGTGATAGGCCCTTCTTGGTGGGGCTTGATCTAAATCTGCCTGGCCACACACCTTTTGTTCACATATCCTGGGCAATAGTGGGCATACATTTCTAGCTGGTAGTTTTAAGTTCTAGTGGCCTTCTACAACTATATTTAAGTCGGTAGCCGTAACAACAAGCTAGTAGCATTTTTGAAAGAAATAGCTATAACGTAAATTCTGTGTTTATCTAATATTTTGGTTTAGGAGACGAAGGTACCTTAGGACTCGGTACTGTGTTCTAAATTACTGTAGAAGTCCACAGAACAACATAAGCCTTAGAGTACCTTTGATACATTAAACTGCACCATAAATGTTTGCAAACACAGTAGCACAAAGGGTTACGTTCAAACAAATTTCGGTGGTTGAAATACCTGCGTCCAGCCCGACTGTGAACCGCAAAAGCGCATTCAATCAACTCAACTAGCGAATGCTTTCGACGCACAATATGGCTGCCATTTAGTTCCGCGTAGTTTGGGTACACGCACTGAATCAGACAGTACCCTGCAGGCACAATATAAGGTGACCCCAGAAGATAAGCTTACATACCTCGCGCTCGAGCAACGCACACTAGACCCTCTCACGGACATGGATTCTCGTACTATCTCAAACCGGTCCGAGCGCAACTGCTGCGAGATTCCGTGTCCGTGAGAGGTTGTTTTAATGTGCTTTTTTTTTGGAGAGAGATTGCTGTTTGCCTCAGGCGGCATTTTCAGCTTCACCTGGCTTTTTTGGGGCGGCGAGAAACTTAAAGAGTTCCTCAAGCAGTGTGGAACGAATCACCTTCGGAGGTTTTCTAGAGGGAACAGCATCAGGCACTAAGGCGTGTCCCCGTGCCCTACTAGATTCTCCAAAGGGATCGGATTCGGATCGGGTCGGGGAGCGGAACAACTCGAGGGCGCCTCTAAAGGCTCGGACCTCGGCTCGAGTTGACCGGGCCGTGGTGGAGGAGAGAAGCGACCAGGCACATGTCTGTACCTGGTGTAGAGCACGTGTGAACCGGTTCGTCGTACCCTTGTTCTACGAATACGGCGTCTTGGGGCTAAACTTTGTGCATGTTTAGTGTATTCTGTAAATGTATAGTGGCATTTAAAGGATCGGGCGGGATTTAAGTGCGTTGCTCGAGCGCGTTTGTATGAAACTAATTTTCTGCAGTCTCCTTATTTTGTGCTACAGGCATCATCATATAGTGTCATCTTCATACTAAAGTTTAGAGTTTAGTACACCAAACTTACTGCGGTCCCATAGTATAATATTTTATCTGGCGATAGTTAAGTCCAGTCTACTGTTTGATGACGTCTAGCCATCATTTGTGTCTGTCTCGTACGGCCTGAACCTTTCTAACCGGAATTCTACCTTCGAAGTTTAGCCGTGGAAACTCATAAAAGAATCCTCTCTCCATATGTCCGAAAATGGCGAGCTCTTGATAACTGTAGTGATCAGCTCTCTTCTGCAGCAGGCCTTCTCCAGTACTCTGGCGTTTAAAGCACGTACGCAGTACTAGTGCAGTACAGAGTGTTTAGACTGAGTTTAATTCACTCTTCGAAAACGAGTATTTGTATGGCATTGAAACTGGAGATCCTGGATACGAGCTGAGTTATTTGGCCATACAACTCTTTTTGTTCCCGATAACGTGATCGAATGGTGAATAATACTCGCGCTAGACATGAAAGTTGCAACTTGCAAGATCGCATTACGCTCCATTTTTTTATATGAAATATTCAATTAACTTTATTCGCCGGTAATAAACAACATAGTCTTATGACCAGTTAAATCCGTAAAGTTGCGTTTCAAAAACCGCACGTTCACCTATTGTTTTTCGAAATAAAGGCGTCTCGTCATTTATCCGTGGACACTTAACTCCAAGGCCTCTCATTATCCAAATATTTCTCAATCGTCGGCGACGTCCAAATGCCAAATACATTAGCTCTGCCGTTGTTTGTTATGGTAATAATCTTTAGTTTGCTGTCAATAGACAATTGTCGGAAAAGAGGTCGCGTCGGGAATTGTGCCAGTCATTATTGTCTGTGTTACGAATTCATTTGTTTACTTGAAATATATATTTAAACAAATGACGATCGCAACTCCTCGAAGTTTTTAACTGAGTGCTAAGTTTTATTCATTATTCGATCGATAACGTTACTACTAGCCACCTTCGGGCGCACGGGCCGGCGGCGGCGCCGTAATACCGACTTGAGTCGAAGTGGTCGCTATGACCGAAATCGGTTGGGATGAACATCATCATCACCAGTCTTTATACATTTCGGAATCCCAAACAAGCATCAATGTTGAGATTTTTGAAAAATAATAAGATTGTCAAATACCTACTTTTATTTCAAAATTTTATGAAACTTTCTATGCTTTTGGCGTAACAAAACCGAACAGTAGACACTTAAGCGCGCGGCAATACATTATCAGCCAGCCAGGTTCACTGTTCACAGCCCTTATGTGGGCTGTTCACCCGTACACAATTTTTTTTGTGAGGTGGGACTCATCAAAAGTGGACTTGATAGAACAAACCTAAACTGACACAAATTTCACAAAAGCCTACTTATAGCCTACTTATATATGCCCCAAATCTAGTAAATAATAAGTTTTATGTTCATGTTGTGAGAAATTTTATTGAAATGACACATATACTTGTTCTACGTATAAACAAAAATAATTTCAAATATTGACATTGCAGATCACTAAAAAGGTAAAACTACAACACCCTCCCCACGATTTGGCTTGAACCCGTTAAGGAAAATACAAAATTGAAAAATAGTCAGTAGAAAACATTAAACATATTTTGGCTAACGGAATTTATGCAATTTGAAACTTTCAATAATGGGGTTTGAAACTGCATAAATTCGAAACTTGATCTTTGAAGTTTGCAAGTTACATATTGAAATATGTAAGTAGGTTACTGTGTATAAGTACATTAAGGTTCAAGAATTTGTCTGGCAATATTCTTCTTTGCTATGAAAGTTGTGACGGGTATTCACCTAGTACCTAAGTATATTAAGGATAATTCACACTACATAATTGCCATGACAATTAACAATAAACTTAGGTATAAATGTGGCTTAAACCTCTGTGTCGACCCAACCCAATAACAGTAAGCTATGGCACGCAATGCATTTTACGTGAAGGAAGAAACAAAAGAACTTTAGCATTTTAAATTTATTATTCATGATTAGGGTGACATATTAATCTTTATAAATAATTTATTACACTTTTTTGTTTATTGTTCAATCTACTAAATCCTGCGTTATCGTACGTTTATACCTTATCAGTTGATATATAAGGTTCTTTGTTAGAACTCTTATCACGTCTGCCGCAAGTCATAGGTCTCCGGTTGACGCGAACAGCGCCCGCGAATCCAGCGCGATTTATTTTATCCATTTTAAAACTTACGCATTGAAATTTACATTTTTTTTATCGGGGTTTCTATGTAAAGTGTTTATGTCTTAACTCAACAAACATATTTTTAAAACGAGTAAATGAATAAAATATACCTTTTTATAAAAAATTCGAACGTAATAATGTGTAAATGTTTGCGTAAACTTAGTCCCCCGTATAAATAAACAAAGTGTAAGCTTGGAGTAGTTACTCCGTGTTTTGTTCCCGTCATGTAAACTTCATTTCATATAGGAGTAAAAGAGACAAAACACGGAGTAACTACTCCAAGCTTACACTTTGTTTATTAATAAGCCCCAGTCAGCGATAACGAGTTGTCGTTAAAATTACCGAACCTTTTCTTTAAACTTTAATTTTAATATTTTTATTCCTCCAATAAAAACCCCTTTCATTTTCAGTATAAATATTAACTATGTTACTTCTGTGAATAAACTTTAACTAAGTATGTCAAGTTTCAACTAAATCCTAACAGTTTCCTGTTAATAATTGAACATAAGGGGACAGATAAACGCATAAAGAAATAAAATACAAAAATATTAACCTAAAGTTACCCTCTGTAGAATATTTATTACGATTTCGTTCGATTTATTTTTTCTCTTCAGTAACGTAATTCCATATTGATATTTACTGAGGTATAAGTGACGGCTGTTGACTATTTCTATCTTAACATGAACGCGAACTTTAAGATATAAAGATCTAAGGGCGCTTTCAAATTAGGCGTTTTGTGTCGGACCGTTGTCGCGCGTTTGCACTGCGTTTCCATATTAAAACAAGCGTGCGGCTGTCGTGCGGCTGGCGTTTAATATGAAAACGCACGGCAGCGGTCCGACACGAAACGTCTAAATTGAAAGCGCCCTTAGTTTACACTATGTCTCTGTGGACCCGGGACCTCTGAGCCTGAGACCAGTGGTCTTATCATAAGACCTTAGGCCCTCTTGATAGCAGGAGTGGTTTTAAGTACCTGACTAGCTAATACCATGATATGCAAATCTGTCGCTATATTAACAATGTTAGAGCATTCTTGCATCCACCTTCAAACTCATCGTCACTTACCATTAGATTATATAACCAGCCGCTTCACTGTTCACAGTGCTTAGTGCAAGTTATATTTAACAAGAATTTGTATGCCTTTAAGGCAGCGCCTTCCCATGACAAACGAGGACAGTCTTCGTTATCATGTTTGAATTTGATTTTTTTATTCAAAATCACTTTGCTTAAGTTTATTTGAATAAAAATGCAAATATAGCAAGAACTAAGCAGGGTGCCCAAAAGGGAATAAAAAAGTCCAAAACATGCCGTGGCACAAAAAAAGGCAATTTGGGCTAACCCTACACTACTTATTGAATTTTATATGAAGAGGAACTCAAACATTCTATTTTAACAGTACCATAGGGGCGACAAAAATAGTCCCCAAGCAAGTTTTCAGCGTTAGTTACCGTTATCGCGTACCCCGCGTCTCCCCTGAGGTAGAATGTAAAAAGGGCTTAAATTTTAAAACAAGACGCGCGCTTGTCACGTATAAAAACGCCACATTTTTTTCTTTTTAATAATTCAACAGTGGCCTTTTTACGTTCCAAGGAGTACGAACGAGCAAGCGAACGTATTATCGCTCTGTGGAAGTGAATATTTTTTTAATGTCATACTTTTAGCGTCTGCCTCGGCGCGTTGTTGCCGTTTGTTGCTGTTTGAAATATTTCTGTGTTTGCGTAATAAATAAGGTAGCGAGCTAATGCATGGGCGGCACGTCATTTTATTGTGCCAGCAACGTGGATGGTAACAACGGCGGTTATAAATGCAAGACTTTAAAGTGGGTAATGTCGGACGTTGGAAACTAAAATACTTTTTTTTTGTTTTTTCTTTAGTTGATGGCTTTGTGCGATTAGCGCATTTAGCCAGTGTCAAAGTAATTTTTCTTACAAGTAAAAGCTACATAAATAAACAATATTTCCTTCCAGTATGATGATGATAAATGATAATAGAAATGAGTAGTGAGAAATGATATACCCCCCAACCCCTCGAGTATCTCATCAAGATGTGGGGCTTTACTAAGTCCTCACGCGAACTTCTTGAGAGAATTTAAAAAGTGACGTTGCACTGTTTTGTTTCATTTGCCAACACTCGTGCACACTCACGAACACTTAACGGTTAATAATCCACCATAATTTCACATTAATATTCGACATATCACAAATTTTAGAACATAAAGCAAAACCGCAGACATGACTCTTCACTTTCCCGCCAAGAAGTCCCAAACTAAAATACTTAATTGTCAACATTGTTTGTTTTCTTTTTCTGTTATTGGTCAGACAAAGGAGTATATGGCCGGCCCTTTTGATGAAATGTGGCCCCGTATAGCACATTGAAATGGGTATCAAGCGCGTTTTTCCGACCTAAAGCTTCAGTTCTTATGGTTCTCCGTAATTTTACTAGATGTAACCATTATTGTGATTATCAGTTTATTTTGTTACTTCTTTGCACTTTTTTCTGGCCGCTTCTGCAGTAGGCCAATCAGTTGGTATGCGTCCAGCTCGTCAGCCATATTCGCCTGTCTTCTGTTTGTCATTTTTATATTGTTCGAATTTCAGAAAGTGTATCAATACTTTAAAAAAAATATTGATTGTTATCAGCTTAAATTTAAATTGTAACGGTATTGTGCTGTTTACTTTAATAAAATCACACTAAGTGTTATGCATTATTGGAAGCATGAGTATTAGACCCGATAGGATTGAATTGAATTGAAAATTGTGAAATTGTGCCTGGAATCTATTTACTTTATATAATAACATCGAGTAAACATGACAAAATAATAATTTTAATTACTGTACAAAAGTGTTCATATTGAATTTTCTAAACTTTAATGTTCAAACCCTTCTTCTGTGAAGTGTACGATACATGTATAAAGGTATTGCCATGTAGACAAGCAACCCAAATAAATAACCCAATTAGTCATAGTAATTAAAACGCCTTTTGTACTGACGCCTGCACATCAACCTATAAAAAACTGTCAATTTTCTTCAATAAATTTTCAACCATATGCCATATTATACGTGAAGTTATGGTACACGCCACGCTCCTGCACCAGGCTGCACATTAGCAGGCGTGTGTACCATATTTTGTAAATAATCTTTGCAATTTTTTTTGTAACTAATAAAAAAGCAATTAGATATTTATTTACAGGTATTTAAAACAGTAATGAAACTGTCTCTTCCAAATTGAATACGTATAAATAAAAATTATAACGGGCTAACAATCATATGTCCAATAAAACATACATGCGGGGAATCGTACAAAAACTTGTCAAAAGGAGAAAGGGAAAACCAGAAAGGGATAAGTTACGAATGTGTAAAAAAAGGTGAGGTCTAGCGGCCGAGAACTCGAGACTCGAGTTTTTTTCGATTTCAACACAACCATTATTTGTGCTGGGTATTATGTTTCAATTTTTTATAATAAATTTGATAAGTTACAAGACAATTTATAAGATAAATTTTATACATACTTGATACCTACATATTAAAAATAAGACATTCAGAGATATAATGTAACCCATTACTCTGTAAGCCAGTGGGTTATGACCCAATATCTTCATGTACTATTGTTCAAAATGTACGACCTAAGCCTTAAAGTATTTTTCGCGCTGTATAGCCCCGGTTTGTGATCACCAACCCGCACTTGGCAAGCGTTGTGAGTAAGCCAATACCCATCAATTGTAGTGATGACTTGATTTCAGTGAGGTCTTTGCCCAGCCGTGGGACAGTATATAGGCTATTTACTTTACTTCATAGGTACAGGCGCGAAATAAAAAAAAGCTACATTTGAAAAAAGGGGGGATGGCGTCACTTTTTGCCTTTTGTTAACACTTAACCCAGTTTACTGCGCAACGCAAGCACACCTCGCCTCACCGCAGTAAATGTTTTCACGTAATACCTTTGGCTGTGTTTACGCTTTTTTACGGCGTATTTACGCTCGCATGATGAACACGGCAACTCTCCAGCGTGCCATCGGCACAGGGTGAATGTAACGATTAAATTTTCAAACACTGCTTGCTTGTGCAGACCAAAATAGCGTTCACTGACTTTCCGTAGACTGATGGTGGGTGGCGATTTTCGGTTTACCGCTGAGGGTTGACACGCTGCCGCAGTTCAGACTTTACAGCTACACAATTAAGGGTCAATTTGTTTTGGTGTAGTGTCTCTGTTAATTTTGTACGGGAATATGACGTGCGTTACTTACAATGCGGGAAGTGAGGGGTGCTCCTGTCTGTTGCGAGATTTGTATCACGTTCGCTGATACTGTGCGGGATGTCATATTTTACGACGACTGATTGAATAAGTCCTTTAAATGGGCCGTGACATAGCTTTGGGGATATTATGTATGTTCCTTATTCATTCGAGCAGCGTAGGGCGGCCCTTTAAATAGAATGCGACTTATTTTTTAAGCACGTACGATTTTTTGTCTTGCTTGAATTTGTTATAAATAGAAATCTGCTTTATGTTATCAAGGTCCTTAAAAATAATGTTAGTTATGTTCTTAAATAGAATCTTATGTAATAAAAAAGCAGTTTTTTTAATTGAATAATTTTATTTCTTATTTTTAATTTACAGGGCTAATATTTAAATATAAAATTTTAATAATACCAACATGAGAATACTCCCGAATAAAGTGCGAGTAAAGGAATGTCTCGCTAGTTTAATTAGACGAGCAATCACTTGTATTGTGAAATTACTTTTTTGAAATGTTAATGTAATTATCAATTTAAATTAAACCTTTTAATTAAGTAAAGGCGAAAATGTTGCGGTTTATCAACGTGACTGGCTTCGTATTATTGTCTAGTGAATCAGAATTAATCGCTTCTTTTCCCTTCACAATTCTAATTGTAATTAGGGGCGAAACTAAATGTTTAATTTAGGACATCGACACCTCTCAATCCTCTTGAAATAAAAAAAAACACTGTACCAGCGTTACATAAACTATTCTTTTCTTTCAATGCCCATTAACGATCTAATTGTCTAATAGAAATAAGTGCTAATTTTCAATGGACTGAAAGCCGCGCCGCGTCGCGTCGCCGCCGCACAGCTTTAACGACCTCGACAATTACGTAGAATAAAGCCGGTGCAACCGAGCCAAGTAATCAACTGATTGTATTCGGTGCGCTGATCTAATTCCACGTGAGCCATTCCGTGGCGTCACTTCCGTATGATATCACTGCGCCGTAATCTCCGCCACGCCACGCCACGCCGCGCCGGGCGTAATGGCGCGAGTGAGACGCCCGCGCCGCGAATATTACCGTGCCCGCGCCGTTCTCGAGTCGACGCCATTGCCGCCATCCGCTACCCGAGCGCCGGACTTCCGCCACGCCATTCCCCGCCATCGTCGCCGACTGTCGCCCGCCATACAATGCCCTCGAAGGCGGTGGCTTTTCGTTTTGTTTAATTGAAAATTTTCGTCATATCGCCCCATTGTCTTGATATAACGGCGCGATTAATGAGATAAGATGCGTCACAATTTATCTGAAGGCTGTCATTTAAATTGCTACGGTTATTAAATGTAAACGCTCTTTTCATAATACGCTATCAGTAATTGAGAGAGTGACCGATTGAAGAACGTTTTTTTTATTTTACGACTACGTAATAGTTATACTATTAAGTTTATAGCATCATTATTACAGCCGATGCATCTTCTACAGCTGGGCCTGCATGAGAAGAGATTGAGGCTATACGCAATAAAACTGAAGCTTTCCACTGCAGGTCTTTATCGTCTTGAAAACCTCTTGCCCTACCATTATTTTTAATTGCCTACTTTAATCGAGAAAGCGGATGGATTGGAGATTGATGGTGCAGTGGTTAACACCGGTCTGCGATTAATTGAGGTTAAGCAACTTTTGCAAAGGCCGGTCATTAGATGGGTGACCAATAATTTATCTTCTCGAGTTCCTCCGTTATTTGGAAGGCACGTAAAGCCGTTGGTTTACGGAAAGTGTTCCTGGTCTATTAGTATTAGTCGTTAGCAAACACCAATCCGAACTGGGCCCGCGTGGTGGTTTATTGCCCGTTCTCCCTATCTATCCATAGGGAAGGCACGTGCCCCAGCAGTGGGGACATAAAATAGCTTGGTGATAAATAATCAATAATAAGGACTGTTTACTTCTTCAAAACGTGGACCGTGTTTAAAACTGATGTTGTCTCATTTTTCTTCGTAAAAACAGATAAGGACGGCATTTGTTTTACGGCGTTCAGCTTTAGTTCACGGTTTGTAACTAACATTACAATGTTGTGCCTACGCCTCAGCCACGAGCAAATCGTCTCCGCCTCAGCTTATGCTTTGCACCGCGTCGTTGGATGCCATCGGTCGCTTATCAAGCGGCGACACGCGGGCACTGGAGGATTTGATGCGAGATGCACGCCTATTATGCTGACAGCCCTATACTATACGTACTATAGGAACTATACGTTCCATAAGTATATACGTATAAAGGCGCTGACTATCATGAAACCACATGAGGTATCATGGTAGTCAGCGCATACCCATGTGATGAAACCGCGCTCTCTGTCGATCTGCATACAAGCATAATTTTAATTTTAATTTCATTTTATCCTTGTAATTTACTTTATTTAATTTAACTTAATTTAATTTATTATTTATATATTTTCGTTTTATTATCTTTATTTATTTTTTCTCATATAAATTTGCATTTTGAATATTTTCTAAAAACAAAATACTTAAATAAAACAGTTAAAAAAATAAAAAATAGGGGTCCGCTGGCATCGGGACCAGGGGCCAAGCTACCGGTGGTTAGGGCTCCAGAGACAGGAACCTCCTCACAATGCGTGCCGTATCGAGGA
The DNA here is from genome assembly GCA_949315975.1 of Eudonia truncicolella. Taxonomy (NCBI): domain Eukaryota; kingdom Metazoa; phylum Arthropoda; class Insecta; order Lepidoptera; family Crambidae; genus Eudonia; species Eudonia truncicolella. The sequence goes on along the minus strand of OX438830.1, from coordinate 13,875,237 downwards.
GAACTGCCTTCTGAATCAGGCCTTTGATCCTTTTATTATTATATTATTATTATATCTATTTATTTATTTTCTTTCTTAAAACTAGATTTTTACAATATTTTAATATTATAAAAACCAATAAAACAACCAACCAAACCAAAACAATAAAACATTATAAAAACCTAATTCTAGAGTACCGCCAGCAGCGGGTCAGGGCCCAAGCTACCGGTGGTCAGGGCTGCAGAGTGAGGAACCTCCTGACAATACGTGCCGTGTCAAGGAGTACTGCTTTCTGAATCTGACCCTTGATCCATCCATCAAGCGAGAGCCTCTTAAGATGTTGGTCGAGGCTCTTCGCTATCAGACCGTTTATTATTATTATCATTAAGTAGGTATATTTATATTGTTATTCTTTCATAAGTATATTATTTGTTATTTCAATGTAAACAATAATTTAATTTGTAATGCAGCGTTGTGCATGTAATGAAACAATCAATTGTAATTTTCATCCTTATTTCTTTTTTAAATCACTGTTCTGTTCGGCATGTGTGTGTACACAATTTTTTTTGGAGCCGCAACTTATCGTGTTTGCTTGCTGTCGTTTGCTTTGTGTGTTGTTGTTGTTGTACACACGCCTGCACATCAACCTATCAAAAACTGTCAAATTTCTCTAATCGATATTGATCTTTATACCCAAACTCTAAGGTTCAAAATTAATTACAGAAATTTGACATTTTGTGGTAGGTTGATCTGCTGCCGTCTGTACCTCTGTGTGTGTACCAAGAAATAAATAAATAAATAAATAAATAAAGAGATGCAAATATCTTGATACACTGGATTCAAGTTAAAAAACGTCGAAAAACGATTTTATTTTAAAATCTAGATTTTTTATTAAAAAATTAAAAAATAGCGTATTCCTAAGAAGAATTACGTATATTTAACTTCAACGACGTACTTTAGTAAATGAAAAAGATAGTCACTTAAATAGGTGCAGTTTAAAGTAAAAAAAAAATATTAAGAAAATTACATATTTTCGCATTTTGGAAACTACAACATTGTTTTGCAACAAAAAATTATAGTCCATCATAAGAACACATATTTTTTTGGCGTTGTATGTAGTATATATACTTTTTGTAGAAAACATGCATAAAGAAGCGCATTTCTGAGTATTCAGCGCCTTAATAGACAAACGTCAAGTTTAATAACTTCACGGTGGCTGCCCTCAAATTGTCCTTGTTCGTAGTAATTAGGAATTATATTTGATGCGTTAACATGTGGTTAACTGTTGTTGGTGGATTCCAACAGATTATTGACTCTGTTTCGTGGTTAGACAATAAGTCCGCCTGGCTAGCTTAGCTACCACTATCTTGTCTAAACCTATTGCCAAGACAACAACGAAGCGTCGTCGGTATTCGTATGGATGTTCGAATTAAATGCGAAAAATGGTGGATCAATCCCAATAGCTCCGTTAGACTACTAACACAGAAGAAAGACACTACTGAAGTGAACCAATCATACCTAATATATAAGTTAAAAAAGTAGATACATTACTAGCGCCCTAAAAACACGCAGAACAAAAAAAGGCAGCCTCCTTTCCTATCATTTTGATTTCAGTCGCTCTCGATGAAGGAGACAGACAACTGAGTCAGCTGACAGTTTCGGAAATCCCATTTTAGTTTTAGTTTTCGTTAGAAAAATGACAACAGCCTAGCTTTCTTTTTCGTTCTTATTGCTTTAATTACGCTATCCCTTTGACATCATATTAAACAAATATTGGTTAAAATTAAAAATGTGTGTCTGTGCTGCCGATGCCGCTGCGTTCCGAATTCGAACACAAATTTTCGGACCATTTTTTGGGGTTGTTTTGTATGTAGATATATCTACTACTATAATATCATTGAACGTGACCCCGATACGTAACGCAAGCGTATTAAATAAATAAATATAGATATGAGACAACATCACACACATTGTTCCGATTCCAAGGTAAGTAGCTAAAGCACTCGTTTCATGGAAATCAGAAACAACGACGGTACCACAACCACCCAGACCCGACACAATATCGAAAAGATCGTTTTCGAAATTGACCCGACCGGGAATCGAATCCGGGACCTCAGAGTTAGCGCCGCCCAAAGTCCGGCGTGCAAGCCACTCGGTTACGAAGGTCGTCAAGCTTTAGTCGTATTAGCTTTCCGATATGGTTAACAGAACTATTACTAATGTGTTAATAATAATTACCATGTACGGTAACAATCCAATAGTAAAGGCAATAATAACCTTTAAATATCCGATGTTTTGACGCAGTAGCATTCGCCATAGCATGGTACATTACAATTACTACCTTTAAGTTAGTACGTTGTTATTGTTATATTGTATGTGTTTATAGTGTAAAGGTCGCGGGAAGCCTTTGGATGAGAGCAGCACAAAACCGGTCTTTGTGGAGATCCTTGGTCCAGCAGTGGACCTCTTTTGGCTGAGATGATGATGATGATAGTAGAGTTCTTGTTACAAAAGGAGAGCATTTTTCAACCTTTGACGCTGTAAAAGATTGGGAGAAAAGTAATGCCATTGCTGAGTTTCTTCCAGGTTCAGTACTTAAGTTTCCTGCCCTGTAGACCCGATGGCGTAGAGAGATACATTCATGCTTGCAATTTACCTAAACAAAATATTTTTTTTTAAATAAACATCGTCATATTTTTATTGATGCACAGATGATAACTATTGTTATTAATGAATCCAATAGTGAATACCCATTGTAGCGATGACTTGCTTTCAATGATGGAGGCCTTGCCCAACAGTTGGATAGTATATAGGCTTAAAAATATAATTTCTTGCTGCTGCTAATAAATATTGTTATCTTGCGAGATTTTCCTTTCCATCATAACTAGAATATTTTATTTTTTGGAGAGAGCTTGCTGGAGAGGGGCCTTTTGTGGAGTAGTCCCGTATTCATCCCACGATAATTTTTACCTTACTCATCCCAATTGACATTAGTCACCGTACTTTTTTTTGGACGCTTCAATCAGTGTGATCGAAAACTCATGTGATCGAAACACCGTCAGATAGCTTTTAAAGGGTTTTGCATCACGCAAAAGTGTTATCCCGAATAGATTCTCCGAGGGGTTCGGATCGGATCGGGAACGGACCTAGTTAACGGGTCGTGGGGGTGGGCAGAAGCGCCCAGGTACATGTCTGTACCTGGTAAAGAACGCGTGTGAACCGAACTCTTGTTCTACGAGTACGGTGTATTTGGTCTATGCAAAAACCGTACTCTTGTTCTACGAGTACGGTGTATTTGGTCTATGCAAAAACCGTACTCTTGTTCTACGAGTACGGTGTATTTGGTCTATGCAAAAACCGTACTCTTGTTCTACGAGTACGGTGTATTTGGTCTATGCAAAAACCGTACTCTTGTTCTACGAGTACGGTGTATTTGGTCTATGCAAATGCATATTTAGTGTACCATGGTAAATGTGTACTGGCATTTTGACGATCGGACGCGCATAACTTTGTGTAGAATAGGTACTTTTTTATTTGTTATATCTTACGGGTAAGGCACTGTGCCTTCATCTCACCTGATGTTAAGTGATGATAAGGCCAATGATGGAAGCGCACTGCACTCGGGATCCTCAACTACTGAGACACTGGCTATCTTATCTCTAGCTGCCGGAACACAACAATGCTACAAATATTCATGATATGGCGACATATTTAGATAAGATTGTAGTAGCTAGCCAGGCGGGCAAACAAGCCGTACCACCAAGCAAACCGAGTAGACAAACGTGTACGCCCCGCTGGGAATCGAACCGGGGACCTCTGGGTCTAAACCGGTGGTCTTAACCACTGGACCACAGAAACGGTACTATAATAGATAATAGCGTATATAATGCAATGTTCAACCAAATGTATGTATGCAATTTCTGTGATATAATGGGATTCTTTGGTACCTAGTCTAGTTTTGTTTCGATAGCGGTGTATGTTTAAGTGAAACATTTGTCAGTTATTGCATCACAAAGCTGAACTGAACGAAGCAATATCTGAGAGTCGTATAGCTGCTGCACTCCAGGGAATAAGTTCGTACAAACTTTATAAAATAGAATCGACAGATAAAACAATTTTGAAATCAAGTCTGCGCGGACTGCTAATATGGATGCTGTGTACACGTACGCTGGAAAAGTTAGTTTAGCTGTGCAATGTGTGTGTTTTCGTCATGTTTTTTTCATAGAATAAGACATAAAAACACATTAACATCAAAATAAAATACACACCATAAATAACTACTTATCCTTAAAATGTTTTTGTTTTTTTTTTTTGTTTATATAATGTTATCGCAAATTTTGTTGCGAAACAAATTACAAAAACACAAATGTCAGAAGGGTGCAGGTTCAAACCCTGCTCGTGGAAATTTTTTCAACATTTGTGTTTTTGTACTTATCCTTATTCAAAACGCTTCTTATGGTGTCCAAAACCTTTAAACTACTAGTATATAGCAGAAGAGACAAACATATGAATTGGTTACAAAAATTGTAATGATTAAATTATTAACCAATTGAAGTTTTATAATTAGCCTCACTTAATAGTAGGTACTCAATGTACTTACATAAATATTTATTTTGTATTGTGGTAATTTGCATAGCATTATTTAGTTATTTCTTTACTGTAGAGCTGTATTAATTAATTAATTCCCTTATAAATGTGTAGTAGGGTAGGGTAGGTTAGCCCATATACCTACTGAACCTACCACATCTAGGCAAGGGTCTATAATTAACGAAATTAAATCACCAGTCACCACAACGCTTGTCAAATGCGGGTTACGAGCCGTTACGATACGTTTCCGATACGAACTCCGACTATATTATATCAAAAACCCAAAACATTATTTGTCCGACCAGAAAATTGAACCCCGTACTTTTGGTTATCGTGCTGTGCTTTGCCACACCGCAAACGAGGCGTTTTCTTGACTTTTGAATTTCGAATTATCTGATTTTATCCCACTGCCGGGCTGTCTCTCCTAAAACTCCATACTCGTCTGTGGCGGTTTCCAACCAATCTCTTTTGTAGTAGTCGAGATCGTCCCTCTAACGATTTCTCGAAAATTCAAAGAAATTCAAAATCATTTATTCAGTTTAGGCTACAAGTAGCTCTTGTGAATGTCACTACGCTATCAGTTCGTAAGTCTACTCTGAGCGGGAGATCTTGTACTGAGAAGAACCGGCAAGAAACTCAGCAAGTGTCCAGCTCTTTTCTCCCTTACAGCGTCAAAAATATTGGAAAATCATAGCAGGACACTCATTACAAATAAACACAAAATTATAGAAGACAACCATGACATGTAAAAAAAAAACCACATAATAAAAAAAACTAAGTTAACAAATTTACATCAGGTAAAAGTTTCAATTTCCACAATGTCACAGTACCACTACAGTACTGACTGTACTCACATAAAAGTTGAAATTTAATTAAGAGAGCCGTAACGCCTTTCTTACTAGTGGATTTTAAATGAATTCACTTATCAAGCTTGAAATAAACTCAAGATGCAACGGTAAAAAAATATCTTTTCATTCTCACAATACTTCAAAGTTGTTAAAGGGGTATAAGGTATAAACGTTCACGAGCGATTAAATCGTGATTAAACACTATTTTAAAACAAAAAGCGAGACTTGTAAGTGTACATTTCAAAGAGATATTTGCAAGTGACTTTTTAATGCGACAAAAGCCTTTACAAACATGAACAGATACAATAAACAACGCGAAATTAGCAAACCACTCAAATATCATTTAATACCGACATTATGACTGTCATTAAAGGCTCGTATCCCACTGTTCAGCTTCCCTCGGTCATTCCATCTCGTCACAAAATAAGGGAAGCCAGAAGGTAAGCTTAATATCTACATACCGCGCTCGAGCAACGCACACATACCCCTTGCACGGACACGGCTCTCGGAACAGTCCCGGTGCAGCTGGGTGCCTAGAGCCAGTTTCATTCGCCATTCGATCACGTTAACGAAAACAAGAATTTGTATGGCAAAATTTTAACTCTTCTTGTATGTCGCCAGGAGGCGCTGCTTCAATTCAAATTCAAATCTATTCAGTTTAGGCTACAAGTAGCTCTTGTGTGTCACTATGCCATCGGTTCGTAAGACTACTCTGGGCGGGAGATCTTGTACTGAGAAGAACCAGCAAGAAACTCGGCAAGTGTCCAGCTCTTTTCTCCCTTACAGCGTCAAACATATTGGAAAAGCAGGACACTTTCCGTCACAAATAAACACAAAGAAATAGAGAAGATAACCACAACATGTAAAAAAAAACAAAATAAAAAATCTAAGTTAACAAATTTACCTCAGGTAAAAATTTCAATTTCCACAATGTCATACAGTACCACTACGGTCTTTAGATATAATGCCCTACTAGTTTTAGTATTCGTAGACGTAATCGAATGAATACGTGTAGTAAACAAATCTTACACAAGGCACCCTGAGATGCAGACGCAAGCTTCCGTGTCAGTGCAAGAGAGGTTGTCTATGTGTGCGTTGCTCGAGCGCGTTTGTGTGAAGCTTACCTTCTGCACTCTCGTTATTTTGTGATCTCGTTCTGTCATCTCTCGCTGTCCTTTACGCAATGCCTTTCAGAGGGCTGCAGTACTTTGTCAACCTTATCAAAATAACATACCTAGCTATTATTTGTAAGAGCAGGCAGGCATTCTATCTACTTTACAGTTTAATATTTTAGTATTATGTAAATGTAAATAATACCATATAATTATGTTAGGCCTTTGGCCAGCATTGGGACGAAATAGATAACTAAAAAAAATATATTTTATGACGATGATTTTTTTTGTCTTTCATTAAATATCACAATGGGGAAGCTAGGCTTTCATTTAACCTAATGGTACAATAAGGCCGTAGATGGAGGCGCACCTTACCCGGAAACCTCAACAACTGAAGGACTTGCTTTCTTATCTATGCACAAATTCTACTAGCATTGTTATGACAGTTACATAAAACGGTAGTACCTAGCCAGGCCGACTAACCTAAAAACTAGCCTTAACACCAACCAAACGCACTACCTACAGGATCCATCCTAGGAATCGTAGGAACCCTCATCATTCGATATAGCTATCCTCTTTTTATGTCGAACTGAGTCCTGAGTGCGAGTTTTACTGAATACCACGCTGGTCACTAGGAGGCGCTACTTCAATGCCATACAAAGCAGGGCTTTAACAACCTATAACCTTGACACCGTTACCAAATTCCCGTTCTAAGTATCTGTAAGTATCGTAATTTCTGTACAGTTCAATTAAGTAGCCGTAATGCAGGTTACGTTATCTAGAAAAGTATCGTTGCTTTTTTCGTTATGTAAGTGCTTTAGGTAAGCCGCTTAGAGCGGTTAGTTAATTTTACCGGTAAAAACTGCCACCCAGATAACGATATCTTATCGTTACCTTTTTTTAACGGTATCTTCGTTTGACAGAAGTTTCGTTACCACATCTTTAACGATATTCAAAAGCCTGATACAAAGTCTCGTTTTATTAACGTGATCGAATGGTCAATAAAACTTGCACTAGGCACCCCGGCCCGGACTTGACTCTTTGTACGTGTCGATTGAGAAAAATTTGATTTTTCTCAATCGACATCGAGATTTGTCGTTGTTAGAATAAGTACTTTATTTATATTATTCTAAGTGTGTTTCGTCGTAATTATTTTCATGATAAAAGCAACATGTTCGAATTGTGTATTACCATAAAACTCGCACTATTCTGCCAGCATTCTGTGGACATCTTTTGACCTCTCGCTACAGCGACGGCATTGAATTGATTCCCGGGTTCAATTTCCGGTAGGCAGCATGTGTTTGTGTGTGATGGACGCGAACGTTCCAATCTGTTTTGGAAATTTGTATCCACTATCTAGCTTCTATGGACAAAGGAGATGACAGGGTTGTTCTTGGTACCGACATGTATGAAGGAACGTGAACGCATGTGAACTGAGAACGATGAATGTGATTGTTGATTGGTGAAATGGAGGACGTAGACAAGTATAGGATTGACAATGGAGTTTGTTGTGATGACGGCTGGCTGACTGACTGACTGACTGACTGGGCAGGATTGAAAACAAGCTTTGTTTTATATATGTATATATATATATGTGTATATATTAATTGGCCATTATCTCATTAAATAATAATTAACTTTATTCTAAGCTAATACATTTATTAACCTATTAATTTACAGCAATTTACATTAAAGAGAATTTACAATACAACTATAAATAACATAATTATATAAGTTACCCAATATGACACTTAATCTTTATCTATGTATAAAAATCAATTGCCGTTCGTTTGTCTCGCTAAAACTCAAGAATGGCTGGACCGATTTGGCTAATTTTGAAATATTTGTGTAAGTTCTGGGAAGGTTTAAGCGATGAGAAACATAAATATGAAGTAACAGAAAATATTAAAAACGACAATCGACACCTGCAAGGAAAAATACCGTAACTCATTTTTGGGTGCATTTGAGTTACGGTCATATTAATGCTTAGATTATGACTATAACTCAAAATTACCAAAATTTGAGTTGCAATGTTGTTCCTTGCAGGTGTCGAAAATTTAATTTTCCAATATAAAATGATTTGTTTGTTTTGTTGTCATGGAAAGATTCAAGAGGAAGTTTTATATGTATAAAAATATGCATAATATAGTAGAGAAACACTGCTAATTTAGAGGTTTCACATTTTTTTGCGCTTACATTGCTAACGCTGGCTGAACCCTACGAGATAGATCAAAATAATGTACTACAGTATTGTACACCTTAAAAAGGCCGCGATGGTATATATCTATCTCTTAGGGATAACCCACAATAATAATTTTTATTTTTTACTTTTTACGAGAAATAATGGCTTTTTTACGAAGCGATTCTAAGCAAAACAGCATTAATCCTTCTCCAATTATAAAACAAAGTCGCTTCCCACTGTCCCTATGTGTATGTATGTATGTATGCTTAGTTAGATCTTGAAAACTACGCAACGGATTTTGATGCGGTTTTTTTTTAATAGATAGAGTGATTCAAGAGAAAGGTTTATATGTATAAATACATGCATAATATATATAGTAAGGAAACACGGATAATTTTAGATATTTCACATTTTTTTGTGCTTACATTGCAAACGCTGACTGAACCCTACGAGATTGATCAAAATAATGTACTACAGTATTGTATACCTTAAAAAGGTCTACAAAAAAGTCCGCGATGGTATAAATGTCTATCTCTTAGGGTAGCCCACAATAATAATTTTTTATCTTTTACTTTTTACGAGAAATAATGGCTTATTTACGAAGCGATTTTAAGCAATACAGCATTAATCCTTATCCAATTAAGTACTACATTGTGCATTTAATATAGATCAAAATGGCCCTGAACAATATGTAATTTAAATGAATATTTTCGAAGATATTACAGATTTAAAATGCAGTGACATAGCGGTTGCGTGTATCAGCATTGCACCCATGCGAAGCCGGGGCGGGTCGCTAGTATACAATATAAATCTTCTGTGCGTGTTTATGTTATTGAACTCCTTCTAAACGGCGGGACCTATTTGGATGACATTTTCTGTATTTGTTCAAGTGGATTCGATAATGGTTTACATTTACAATTGGACCCGGTAAGTGGCGCTGCTATAGGGGTCCATCATGGGATAAGGGTGGTCTTAAGCGGACGAATGATTTGTTTGTTTTGTTGTCATGGAAACTGTCAAAGCGGTACAAAGCCCGCCGATCAGCTACTACTATACCAATTTTTGTATCGAAAGTGCTCACTTTTTATTACTCTAACTAATAATTGTAATAAATGATTTCTACGAATCTTACTTCTCATTGGTGCACTGACTGTTTCATGGTTTGTTTCACGGAGTAGATAAAGAAGGTTTGTTTAGCTTTGCTTACAAGCTTTGTTAACGCGCTTTGTTTAAGAGATGCCTTTTGTTTTATTTTTATACAATCAAAAAATAACCAATTATAGAGCGCCAATTTGACCCAGTGAATCATTTAATGAGCGGAATCGTCTCCCTACCTACTGATAAGAATAAGTAGCTAATTAAATTATTGCAGTGACCCTACGAAACTCATATTGCGTTCCTACAGCACTATGTACCTACAGTACTATATTTATAAATATGTGCAATATTACCACATAAAGCAATAACCTATGTGGTTATCGGTATGTTTATAAATGTAAAATCATTTCGTATAACAAACATAAGAAGCGAAATTGAGAAGTCACTTTGAAGCGTTTCAATACAGCTCTTTTAGACCGCCAGCTCACAGGCAGCCGACGTCCAGTATGTTTGGTCGTATAATAACTCCTTACACGACAAACAGGCGAATTCCCACCGGCCGGTGCCGGTTGCTACGCTTAGGCCCAGTTGTCTACATTATGAAACAGCTCGTGTGAGATTGAAAGGCCCGACAATGTCAAGTTTCGTGCATTTACCATCACCGCTTACTCGGTAATGGTCCATATTTTTTCACTGCCGCTTGGGAAATCACCTTTAAGCCAAACTACTCGTGTTTTACGCTCCCCAAATGTGTAACTATTTCAATTATGCTGCGCTGGAGGCTGGAGGTGGCCAAAGAAATGAGTTGTCCGTTATTTATGTTCAATCGCCAACTGTTTGTGAAATGTACGGTTTTATGCAAGTGTACGGTCTGCCTGTTGCAATGCAGTCACGTTTATAATGAAAATTGTTACCAATAAGATTGCTTTATTTTGGAAAATATTGCCACTTTGGTAATGAAGCAGCCTTTTTGTTGGAGTATTTCACGTCTCCAGTGTAACTGTTTCACTTATGCTGCGCTGGAGGTAGCCAAGGAAATGAATTGTCCGTTATTTATTTTCAATCGCCTACTGTTTGCGGAATGTACGGTTGCATGCAAGTGTACGGTGTGTCTGTTGCAATGCGGTCACCGTTTCTCGTGGTTAGGCTTAGGCGGTTTCAAAAAGACAAAAATGTTACCATTAAATTTTTTTATTTTTTGTATTTACAATGTTATAGGTATGTATGTAGTTATAAGATATAATTTTACTAGATAACATCAACTAGTCTCAGAAAGCTCGAGTGTGAATCGAACCGGTTAATCCCGGGGTCGTGGGTTCGCTTCCCACTCCACCTTCCTGAGACAATTTAAAAATTGAGAAATTTTATCTTGTTACCAATAAGATTGCTTAATTTCGGATTTGGATATACCTATTGACATTTTTGAAACGTAGTAGTCTTGTTGTTAGAATATTCCTATTTCCCTAACTCTACACTAAACCATGCGTATAACTTACGCGTTTGCTGACTAAGAAACATTCTTATAAGATAATTTGTTGCCGACTAAATAGGTTACTGATTCCTCTCTATCTTAAGCATAATGAATCTCTTCATCACACGAGACAGAGATGAGTGACGCAGGAAAATGGCGCAAGACGACACCTATTCCGTTTAATTAATGACTTTTCGTTTGGTTTTTCAGGTAAAATGCAAACAATTCAAACGCTGCCTGCCATAGCATCGATTGTAAGTAATTGCTTCTCTGATCAATTAATCATTTAAAATGAAATTGACATGTTGAACCATCGGATTCCTGCATATAAAACAGATCCATAATTCATCGTGATCCTAATATAAATCTCAATCTATTATCTCCTAAACGATTTCGCAGTGAATGAATATTCATTTAAGAGTAATGCCTGTCTAAAATGGCATTACGAGAAAAAACCGTTCCTCTCCTGAATGGGGGAAACTCATTTAAATTTTTGATTGTGAAGGAGAGCTGGCAAGGGCGGTCCAAGTAGCGCCCTAATCGGAAGGTCAATAATTTGTTTTGGGGGCATTCCTTTTGTTTAATTCGCCGGGAGATTCTTTAAGAAGTGTCGAAAAGACCCAGGAACTTAAAGTTTTGGACTAACCTTTCGATTTGTCTGTCCGTAAGAGTGGATTTTATTATAATTGTTATATGGATCCAGCAATTAACACATTGTACAATATTATCCTAATTATTCTAAGACATGAGGACATTTTACCCATCATTTTACCCAGCAATTCACCCGTCTAGGGTAAATTGTTTGTTCTTTTAAACGCATAACATCTACTATGAATTTATTTACACAATTATGGCAGTAAAAAAAATCTGATCATTCATTTTGTGTGCAACTAAATCATGAAATATCTGTTAATTTTTTTTATTTCATTTAATAAAACCATAGATATTGTCAAAATTTCCCATGTTAGCAACCATACCACATAATTTAACATACAACGATCATGTCACAATGAAACCATATAATGAGTCGTCTCCATAGAAAAACCAGGTTACGAGGTAGGTAAAGTTCTCGCAATCTTAAGACCATAAACACATGTCGGCTCGGAAGAGAAACGAGCGAGTCCATAGCAAAAAGGTTTGTCGTCATTTGTGGGTAGTTTAACGACGGAAAGTTTTGGCGTCACATAAATACATTGGTATTTACAAAGTGAGTTTGTGGCGAGTTGACCTGTCCTACATATTTGGGAGAGGCAATCATGTATCAACATTGTTTTTTAGATGAATTGGGCGGTAGTCTGTTTTTACGTGTTAATAATACTTTTAAAAATAAAAATTTATGCATTTATGTATGATTTGGCCACGAGATGATAAATTTTTGTTGACCCATCCGATGACCAGTCTTTTCGAAAGTTGCTTAACCTCAGCACTCCTAGATCGGGTGCGTTAACCACTGCGCCATCGAGCTCCAAAGTTTCACACTACCTCCAGTTTTAAAATGTTGATAAACAAATTTTGTTTGGAGTAGGGCAGCTTTTCAGCAAAGCTTTATAATATAAACACCGCAAATCCTCAATCACTTGTTGAAACCTAACCTTATATTGCCTATAACCCTCGCAGGCCTAAAAAACGGGTGAACACCCTCGCTGGCCGCCACCGGAAGACGAATGACCAAGTCCATCACGAAAAGGTTCGCTGTAATCATTAGCAAAGAGTTTAATGAGGGAAAGTTTGGAAGGTACTCAGTGATGTTCTTTATATCACAAGCTGTTGGACACAGAACGCGGTAGCGGGTAATCTGCTTATTGAAGTCGTTTTATTAAATATTTATAAAATACAGTGAAAAAATTAAATGCCTACCCGACCCAGCCAGGAATGGAACCTGGATCTTCTACCATTATTGTTTTCACTCTATTTTATAAATATTTAATTCAGCTTCAGTGCAGCAATTAGCACATAAAAATAAAAAATAAAATTTGTCGTTTTACTAGTTTGATTTTACCATGCAAGATTTAGATAGTTTATTTTTTATATTCATGATTTTTGATAGTTTATTTTTTATATTCATGATTTTTTTTAAAATAATTTCAAATATTAGACAATCTATTGTCACTATAATATTTGAGTAATGAAATTATGTAACAATTCAATTCACGATAACAATACTATACTAAATCTGTAATAATTATAAGAAAGTACTTGGTATGGCAATAACAATATGAGCTTGAAAGGAGGGAGTGTGAGAGTCACCCCCACCCGTACGCTAAGAGACTGAACAAGAGAAAGGGATATACCGCCATCCACACCACCAAAAAATAAAATAAGCCATCCACGACAAAGGATGTGCAATACTGAGACCCGCCGTTAATATTTGCCAACTAATTAATAAGAAAAAGACTAGTGTTTTTTTAACGACGCATACGTCGGTTTCTAAAGCGTACTCAGGTTATGTAGGACTTCTGGTACTACGGGGCTGGCGACACCAAGATAAGAAAGATACCTATTTTTCCGATGAAATCCCCAGATGTTATTGGGGGTTCTACCCACCTAAACTTAGAGTAACCCTCGCCGCATCTTGGAGCGCGAGTGTAGTTCGATACTGTCGTCCGCAGCCTGTAGTCTCATTTTCAAGTAGTGCATGCAGCATTTGAGAATGAGACCAGCAGCTCCTACCCGCAACAGCGTTCTGTGTGAACCTACCTTAAGGGTACCGTTGTAACTCGTCCTTTCATTATCTCATTTTGCGCTCTATTCGCAACTATCTTTGATGTTTAAACCACAATAAGCTCGGTGGAATTGAATTTTATGGTCGCTTACAAAACCTTTATGGATGTGTCCGATACGTGGGGGATGGATAAAAAGAGATTTGCGTAACCCTTTTAGAGATAAGTCTGTATGTTTAGAGTTTATTTTGGTGTAGTTTATTATAAAATAGCAACATTTTGTATTAAAGCATCTAGTTTGTTCGTACCCAAGCCAGAGATTACCGTATTACCACTCACGTAACATGGGACTTAACTAGGGAGCCTAATATAATGCGCATTTATTTAGCATAGAAGCAGCGTCTCTTGGTGACAAACGATAAGATTTAAAATTTTGCAAAACAAAATCTTGTTTCATTATCATCATCATCTCAGCCTAAAGACGTCCACTGCTGAACAAAGGCTTGCCCCAAGGATTTCCACAACGACCGGTTTGAGTTGCTGGCATCCAGCGGCTTCCCTCGACTTTCGGCAGATCGTCGGTCCACCTTGTTGGAGACTGCCGACACTTCGTAAAATTTCGGTTACGTTAACTTTATCGAAAGGCAAATAAAACTTGTACCAGGACTTGATTCGTGATACGCGTCGATTTAGAAAACGTACAGTTTTTTTAGAAAAGGCACTTTCGGGTCTTAGGTTTGAATGTTGTTGTAACGTTGTAATTTTCTATTTCCATGAGACTAAAAGCACTTTTAGCAACTCGACTTGGGATTAGAAAAGTGGAGGTATGTTTTGTTGAATAAATGTTTTCTTTTTTATTGCGTCATCATGATTATCATCTTTACTTACACTTGGGGTTTTATGATCCACCACGGTGGGCCAGTCCAAAACGTGCTGGTTAAAATGTTATACGGATCTACTCGAGGTACCTCTACATATTATTGTATATCAAAGTTTCGAACCCTTTGGGTGGGTTTGCCGTAGTAGCTGTTAATGACTGCCTCAATGTTTTACGTCTTGTAAGTAAGCACTTCATCTCATCTGATGTTAGTGATAAGGGCGCACTTCACCAGGAATCCTCACTGAGGCACTGGCGATCTTATCTCTAGCTGCCGGAACACAACAATGCTACAACTGAACAAACAAGCCCTACCACCAATCAAACCGAGTACACAAACATCCATTTCCATCTGTTCACCCATCCGTTACCCGGCATCGCGGAAGTTGCTTAACATTCACGATCGCACTATAACGCTAGCCTACTAACTTCCAGCTGCGTTGCACACAATTGAAATATTTCTGTAACACAACGTCAAATGTAACGTGTACGGAGTCAATTGTTCAATTGATCACGTATCATCGGGTCGTGCCTCGTTCAATATTACATATGGCGTTAGTACTTTCAATTGGTTCCTATAGTGAATAAATGGGCTTCGGGAAAATATTAGAGGAAAAATTGCGTTGCGAAATTCACGGCTCGATTTAGTGATGAGCGGTTGAGAGAGGTTCATATTATGGCGCTGAACACTCTGGAATGCGCTTCTTTGCGCATGTTTTCTATGAAAAGTACATTATAACATACAATGTCAAGAAAAATATAAGTTATAATAGACTATACTACTGGAGTTCATAAATTACAGAACGCGCGGTAAACATATCGACCTATTTTTTTTTCTTTAAGTTGGTAGCACTGTACTGAGATACCGCGCGAAATTTGAGCGCTATATGTCACTCAGTGTAATTACTGCTGCCGTTTTTGTATTCCATTGTTTGTTCTGCGATTGCACTATGGAAGCATTTGTTGAACAAAGAGTTTGCCTTAACTTTTGCGTATCGAACGAAATTTCCTGTGCCGAATAAATAAAAATGTTGCAGAAGACTTACCGGTGATTAGTGTATCTCAAAAACACGGGGATATGGATGGTATAAAGTATTTAAAGAAGGCCGACAAGTAGTAGTAGTAGATTTGCCTCGTTCTGGTCGACCCCCAACTGCTGCGAATGATGAAAACATCAATCCAATCAAGAGTCTGCTGCTGGAAAATCGTCGTATGAGGCTTAGAGAGTTAGTTCTAGAGGTAAACGTATCTTTTAAATCCGTTCATAATATTCTGACTGACATTTTGGGCATAAAACGCGTCGCCGCACGATTCGTTCCAAAAGAGCTCAATTTTGTCCAAAAAGAGCATCGAAAGCAGGTTGCTGCAGACATGGTTTCCCGAGCGTCTACGACTTCCACCTTCACGAACCGCATAATAACTGGCGAGGAGACATGGGTTTATGAGCACGTTGCAAACAAGTCTTCAGAATGGCGCCTCGAAAACGAGTCGAAACCCAAAAACCGCGTCAAAGTCGCTCGAAAATCAAAGTTATGCTGATAGTTTTCTTCGATTGCCGCGGTGGTAGTGCACTTCGAATTTCTTCCAAAGGGACAAACGGTGAATAATGAATATTATTTAGGCGTCAAGTACGTCGATGTAATTAAGTACACTCTTCCGAAAAAAAACTTTTCATATTTAATATTTTTAATATAACATCTAGATTTTCAATGAATGGGGTTTTTAAGTTAATAATACTTTATGCAATTACGTCAATAAAATAAGTACCACATCACATCACACATCATCAGCCTACACTAGTCCACTTCTGGACATAGAGGCCTCCCAAAAAAAAGTATACTTATTTGTAATTCTTGTTAGAAAAACGCTATTGTTTTGTTTTTTAATAAAACATTAACCCCCTTATTCATAAAAACTATAAGCATTATTTAGTTAAGTATTGTTTTGTCAACGTCACACAAACGTCATTTTGAATTTGAAAAAAGAGACAAAACAATGATTAACTAAATAATGCTTCAATAGTTTTTTTATGAATAAGGGGCTAGTATTTAAATAAAAAGCGTTTTTCTTTAATTTGTATCCAGTGGATCTCGCACTATTTGCATCCCTTTTTGCTTGTATGCAGATCGACAGAGAAACAACTAGTCTATAACTGTCCCACTGCTGGGCAAAGGCCTCCATTATTGAAATCAAGTCATCGCTACAATTGATGGCTTAATCACCGCGTTTGCCAAATTCGGGTTGGTGATCACAACGCCGGGTTATGCATCAAAAAATCCGAAATACGGCCACTCGGCCACTGAAGTGTTTTTTAAAGGAATCATTTGTTAGAAAATCAAAATCTGGTATCTATCTCAGTTACATCCTGTTTATAGTAATAAAGACGTTTTAACGACCATACTATACAGCCCTTATAAAACCTTCGTTCCCCTCCCAAAACACTCATCCTACGTGCCTGATCAAAACCGTAGCCCAATTGAAGCACTTATATTTTGCAACTTTTCAATAAATCGCCGCCGTGTCGACTCGCCCGAACGGGGGTGAAAGGACTGACCACTTAAAGAAAATCACATAATTGAAGAACAGTAAACGACGCGGAAAGAGGGTAACCCCCTTGGAAATAATTCTCGAGTTGAAGACGTGAATGACGCGCTTCAGCCAAGGTCAAAGGAGCGATCCGTGGCCATACATCACGGGTGGGAGTGGGAGTAACAAGGAACCGCATATGACAAATGATTTTGCGTAACTGCTATTATATTAGTGCGTATTTTACGAGTATTAGTATGTTGGGTTTTGGGAGCGCTTTGGCGGGACTGGGGGATGTTGTTGTTTTGCTTGGCTGGTTGTCTTTTGTTTATTATCGTGTTTTCTTTTTTTTTTATTAATATAATAATATATTAATAAAAGAAGTTGTGTTTGATGAAGTCTGAGGAAGGTGCTTATGGAGAGAAAATAATACGAGGAAAATAGTAAAAACAACCATTTTCTTTTCCCATACAAACCACTCTCTACTGGACCGATTTAAAAAATTCTTAGAATGCTACATTAGCGCTGAGTAACATAGGCTATATCAAAAAAAATGTCCACCCGTGCGAAGCAGGGACGGGCCGCTAGTTATAAATATAAATGTTTTTTTTTTACTTATTTCTGTGAGTGGGATTTTATTCTTTGGGCATTTAGAGCAAGCTCTTGTAACTGTTATTATTTCCAACATTATCTACTGACTTGTTACCCAATGTAAGCCTTAATGAATGCATTTTTTTTATTACTTTAAATATTAAAAATCAGTTGAGCTTAATTATTTAACAGTAGCATGAACTACAGTAGTATCGTAATTTTCAGCCACATGATAATTCATAATCACCTGATACTGTTGGTGTTTGACAAAGTCGTCGATGATAAAAGCACAATTCACACGGTTAACTCAACTACTAAGGTATTGGCTATCTTATCTTCAACCGCCGAAAACCTTATCAGCCTTAAAACTAGAATATAAAAAACATGAATCTTACTGAATGATTAAAAGGGTTATGACTCTGTAGTTATGTTAGGTCGAGACCAAAGACCATATCTGGTGGATATTGCGTTTGATCTACCGCAGCTAGGGCGTTTACTGGGCTATACTATTACGGGTCAGATTAATTAATAAATTCATTTGGAGCCTGCGTAATATGCCGATGTCATGATGTCAAAACAATATTGGAGTTTAGGGAATTGGCGAATTAATATTTAGAAGGTGTTGATTTGAATACAGGTCGGCAATATGTTATATTCTAAGCCAGCTTGCTGGCCCAGTGCTTGTTGGTAGGTTTTAACGGCGGTCGTTTAACGACAACAACCGTGAGATTCTACGTGCTTTGAAGAAAAAGCACAAAGGAGGTCGAGATACTTTAACTGGGTCGCCCATTCGGTGATCCCGCATTGCGAAAGTTGCTTAACTTGCAAGATCGCAACCCCCAAATGCAAGCCATTTTAAAACACATAAATAATTACTTCATACGACAGTAACTCTTATAACAATCGCCAACCCCACCGCAGAACGACAAATATACAGAATTAATATAACGCGCTATAACGGCGCAACTATTTTCACACATGAATAAAGATCAATATTCTTTGAGACACATTTTATCTACGCACCCGAGTAACATAACATTTACAGATATTATTTACGACAGCAAATGCCGTATAAAAGATACGAGGGAACCATTTACCTCGTTTATAAGCCGTGAGCGTTCATCACAAACGTTAGTGTGACAATTCCTAAGGCATACTCAATTGGGTTCAATGAATTCAACCTCGCAGTAGCGGTCGCCGGGGGCCTGCCCCGCCCCTTCTTGATCTGAAATGAATGGCAACTTACGTGTTTTGCTGTTGGCACGCCTGCACATCAGACTGTCCAAAACTGTCAAATATCTTCAACAAATGTTCAACCATATTACATTGACGTAAAGTTCAAAGTCTATTGATAAAATTTGACAGTTTGTGGTAGTCCGATGTGCAGGCGTGTCGTGTGTACATGGTTGACATCATTTTGTTTTTTTAATGTTGCTGTATGATTTACTGGAAGTGGCAGCGGTTCTTCACAAAGTAGTTTGGAATTAGGTAACTGGGTTTGAGTTGGTTTGTTTGATTTTGTAAGTCAACAATAGGAAGATTTTCAGCACGTATGTTTATCATGAATATTAAAATAGTTAATTGATTTAGTCACAGTATAATTTACAATTGCTCCAAAATCTGTATTTTAAAAATTACCTGAGTAGGCATGTAGGAGTACCTACTTATCACAATTATGTAACAGGTTCATTATTTCATTTATGGTTAAGAACGAAGATATTGAATATATTAAATACATATTTTCATTGGCTCCTGAATCACAGTTAAACCAGCTAAGAAGTCAGTAGCTGCAATGATCTGTAATCTATTTACGGTTTAATAAGTAAATGATGTTGATGGCGTGCAAACAACATTGCGACTAATTCCAAAATTATACCTATACCTTCGTGTAACCTCTCCCATTTGTCATACGCATTTCCCTGTTACCCTTTTCCAAGATATATTATGGCATTGGGTCACTGCCCTAGCTAAGGCTCGTCGCGCACATTTTAAACTTGTTAACAAATTTTATACGAAAACATAAGGAACACTGTCAATTACTACCAAACACACGTCTATTACATACTTAAATGTATGAGTATTTTTAATGTGTTAAGGGTTTTCTATATGAAGTGATACGTTCGTAACAAAAATTACATGGCTGGGTCGGGTGAGCATTTAATTTTTTCACTGTTTTATAATTATTTAATTCAGCTTAAGTGCAGAAATTAGCACTAAAAATATAAAAAATAAAACAACACATGCTTCGAAGGGGTCTTGAATTCCTGATGGGCTGTTGTGTTGCGTTATGATTGTTTTATTTATTTCCACATACATTTACACACATACCCCCACACACACATACACACACACACATACACACACACATACACACACACACACACACACACACACACACACACACACACACACACACACACGCACGCACGCACACGCAGACGCACACACATGTATTTTGTTTGTCAGTGATATTTTATATTTATAACCGATACATACTAAGTAAGATGACTCATATAAGAATAGCACGGCAAATGGTGTCAACGTTTCAACTGATGATGATATGACATTTGCATGACGCGGTAAAGCAAGCATTATGATAAAATAGAAATGACAAATGGACACCGAAATAAATGACTTCAGATCTCAGCTGATGTAGACGTTTCTATATTCCTGAGTAACGCAAAAACTACATTAGATGTTTTAAATGGTTGAATTGTTAATGTGTTTGCGATTTAGTTTTGTCTGCGCTTTAATGAAAGAAAATATTTTTTGTCCAAAATTTACGCGATCACTAACATTGAAATTTTGTATTTAAACATTATCTTCTCCCTATTATTTAAGCTTTATCTTTACGCTTCGTAGGGTCCGTGAAGTAAAGCCGCAGAGATTTCGAAACGTCAGTATTAAGCAATGTGTGAAATAAACGCGATTAGATCTATCTATAGGAAATTAATTATATGTAAAAAAAGCTTTAAATGTTTATATTTAAAACGATTATTTATATTTTTTTTATATTTACGGGTAAGCACAGTGCCTTGATCTCACCTGATGTTAAGTGATGATAAGGCCAATGATGGAAGCGCACTTCACCCGGGATCCTCAACTAGTGAGGTACTGGCTATCTTATCTCTATCTGCCGGAACACAACAATGCTACAAACATTGATGTTATGGCGATATATTTAGATAAGATGGTGGTAGCTAGCCAGGCGGACAAACAAGCCCTACCACCAACCAAAGCGAGTACACAAACATGTACCGCCCGCTGGGAATCGAACCCGGGACCTCTGGGTCTAAACCGGTGGTCTTAGTCAAAAATAAAATAAATCAGCGTGCGTCAGCTGGCGTCAGAGGTAAAGAATATTAAGGTGAGTCCACATTTACGTAACTTGTTACATAATTATTTTAAGGAACATGTTACAAAACAATAAGTAAAAAATTGTTGCATAGACACTTATCGTCCACACTAATAAAACTTGCTACTCCATGCTTAACATGTTTTATCATATAGTCTGAACTCACCATTAGAAGCGTGGATGCCTTGGTATAGATAGTCACACACAGTTCGAAACATTGTGTTGATGATGATGATGATGAAGGATGAAAACAATGAGTATTTACACATTGTGTACACACGCCTGCACATCAACCTACCACAAACTGTCAAATTTTGCTCAATAGACTTTGAACTTTATGACTAAGTAATGTGGTTGAAAATGTATCGAAGAAATTTGACAGTTTTGGATAGGTTGATGTGCAGGCGTCCGTACAACGCGACTAGAATCAAAGGAAAATAAATGCTATGCCAAAAAAACGTTTGTTTTTAAAAGCTACCCAAAAACAAAACAAAACAGCATTAAGCAGTCAGTGGTACAGAATATTAGAACCGTGAATACCGTGTCGTCACCGTGGTATAGAATCACACAGAGTTCGAAACGTCAAGATAGAATAATGTGTAAATGAAACGCGATTAGATCTATAAGAATGAAGAGAAATTATATGCCAAAGTAATTTATCTACTTTTGTTTTTAATACGATGCAACCCGTAAAACAAAACAAAACAAAACAGTGAAAACGGCGTAAGTGGCGTCAGCGGTAAAGAATATTTGAAGTGTGGATCCCGAGGAATCAATTGAAACATGTGGCCCAATGAGTGTTAACCGGGGAGCGATTCCTCCAACTATTGTTGCTCGACCGCCCTCTCAGACTGGCGTGTGAACTGAATCACAAGTAGCTGGGACCACTACTATGGTAACTCCTTTTAAAATTATCAACAAACGAGATTTAACGTAAATTACTAAGTAAAGAGTTATCATAAGTAACATTGTGTTACCAACTTGGTAACCACTTCGATGCCACACAAATTTAAAGTCTTCGTCAACTCGGTTGAATTTATTATGAGCAAAACTCACACTAAACTGCTGTAAAAACATTAGGATAAACTACAGACGTTGATAAATTATTTGGGGGAAAAAACATACTACTTACTCGTGCCACTTTTGATTTATTATAGCTTAATTGACTGAAATGTGTAAATCTTTATATATATAAATCTTCTGTGCGTGTGTATGTCAGTGAACTCCTTCTAAACGGCTTGACCGATTTGGATGAAATTTTCGGTATGTGTTCAAGTGGATTCGAGAATGGTTTAGATTTACAATTGGACCCGGTAGGTGGCGCTGCTATAGGGGTCCATCATGAGATACGGGTGTTCTTAAGCGGACGAATGATATGTTTGTTTTGTTGTCATGGAAACTGTCAAAGCGGTACGAAGTCCGCTGGTCAGCTAGTTTAATATATTTCGACGTAAAAATAGTTTTTAATAATAATCAGTTTTTATTACTGTTTGTTATCGCAACAAAAATACCTTTGGGTAAGAATATTCAAACTTTGAATATTCTTAACAAACATTACAAACGTCATTTTAAACAAATAAAATGTTACTCGTTGAAATTATCAGCGCTCAATAGAAATAAATGCGACACATAAAAAAAACAGAAATCGTTACAAACAAACGCTCGGTCATTCGAAGTGATCATGGTGATTCGACTGATTTCAAATTACCCAATGAATCTCGAAGCATTTGAAAAACGTGTAAAAAGATCTAAGATTTACGGTACCTAACTTTTGTTACTCGAATTCGTTTCTATTAAGTTTGAACCTATAGTAAAAGATATTGCATTTCTTTGAAACCTAACTGAAATGGTGCTAACCAATTTAGAGAAAACTCACGGGTAGATTTTAGCCAGGCTAAATTTTATTCCACATTTGTTCTGCTGTTACTGTAAAAATATGTGTTTTTTTAGTAACAGCAGAAATTATTTATTTATTTATAAAATAATCTTTTTTTAAATGTATCAGCAAATAAAGGATCATTACTAACGTTGGTTGGATGCTGGGTCTTTTCCAATTACTGATATAGTTTTATTTCATTTATTATATATTTGTTGCTTGTCTGCTTTAATATAAATCAGCAGCGTCTCTATATGGATTTATCTTATTTGTTTTAATCGCAGACTAAATATCTAGATAGACGACGCATGTGTCACGATTTGTATCACAAGTTACTTTGTGATTTGTATGAAAACCTCAGATTAAATGAAAACCAAGCGTGCCACATTTTTTTGACATACTGAAAGTTGACAAGCGCTGTTTAGTGTTGGAAACCACCTTATGCGCCAAATCGATTTAAAAATGCCGCGTTGTGAACGATTTTAATACATACATTTGTTCATCGATTTTGTCTTCGATTTATATCGAAAGCAAAGCAAGTAAATTTAAACTGTCATAAAATCAAGATAAATAATTTTAAAATAAACTACTAATACTTATTAATATTTTTATTATAAAATTACTTTCCGGCGGAAGGCATCGTGTTCTACTTATTGGCTACCTTACAGATGAAGTGTTTTTACAATTTATAACAGAACATTGAGGCATTTTTTGTGTTTTTGACAGATGTCTCCCTGGGTAAATGTCGATCGCGGAGTGAATACAAGCAGTGGTCAGTTGAGCACAGATGGGCTCATTCGAAACGTTTGAAGTTTGTAGCAAGTACACCGAACTTGCGTGATCTATGTAAATGTACTCGTAGGTCTGTGGTTTTAATTAAAGTAACATTATCTTGTATTTTTTCTTTATTTCAATCAGTATATTTATCTCGTCCTGTTTTCTATTCGTCGTCCGCAAAGCAGACTCATTTCATTACGCTTTATAATAAGAATTTGTATAGCTTATTCATATAACTCTCAATGCTATTTAAAACGTCAGTTTCTAAACCTAAACCTGAAACGAGGAAAATGTCTGAGGCCGCGACCGCCTCTGACACATAACAAATGAGATGGGAGGAGAGATGTGCTTAAGTGTACAGAAATTGTGAACTCGTATAAAATGTGATTATTATCTTGTCAGCGGATATACAATTCAAAGTCTTCAACTGTTCCAGAGCATGCAGTTTTCTTATGTTTTTGTACGTGCTATGAATGGCTATATACGTTTGAAAACATATTTTTTAATGATTTTGTGTAAGTAAGTTTTGACTTCTCGAGATTTTGTGTCAACACGTCCTGCATTTTGAAGTAAAAGTACTCGTAAAAACATAAAACTTTGTTTTTGTGATTTTTTGTATTCCTTTCATTTATTCATATTATTTGATGGTCCCGTGGACTTACTCTTTCATCTTTTTATTCAATACATTGTCCATTTTATATGCCTTTTATCTTTTTTTAATGCATTTTGAAGTTAAAGTACTCGTATAAACATAAAACTTTCTTTTTGTGATTTTTTGTATTCCTTTCATTTATTCATATTATTTGATGGTCCCGTGGACTTACTCTTTCATCTTTTTATTCAATACATTGTCCATTTTATATGCCTTTTATCTTTTTTTAATGCATTTTGAAGTAAAAGTACTCGTAAAAACATAAAACTTTCTTTTTGTGATTTTTTTGTATTTCTTTCATTTATTCATATTATTTGATGGTCCCGTGGACTTACTCTTTCACCTTTTTTATTCAATACATTGTGCATTTTATATGCCTTTTTATCTTTTTTTAAATATTCATGAATAATAAACGTGGAGATATAAATCAATGCTTAAGGAAATTACCTTGCTAATATAGCGGTCGCGTGATTTTAAAACGATTTCTGATAAGAGTTTGCGTTCTATATTTCGATGATGCATGTTATAAGTATTTCAAACTATAACAATGAGTCATGTTCATCAAGAAATATTACGTGAAATATTTTTAAAAATACTTTTAAAAAACTTTAAAAATTAAGACAATAACAGTTGGCGTCTTGGCCCAATGTCCGGAGGTCTTAGGTACAATGCTCTCGTCGGGAAAAGTGTGTTTGGATTTTTTTGTGCATGTGATCACTCACGCGCGATTGCCAAGCGTGGCGATTAGGTCAATAACCATCAAATGTAGCGATGACATTATTTCAATAATGTAGGCTTTAGCTCAACAGTGGCAGAGTATTTATTTTATTGTATTTATACCTGTAAGCAAATTTGACTGCAACCAAATTGCGTCTACCCGTTCGTTCACTAAAACTTCCATATCATAACATTTTGAAACTATAAAAGGTCAATAAAGGCAGTTACTCTATTTGTGACGAATAAAACAGGGCACCGGACAATAGCTTCCAATACGTGGCCGGGTGCGGATATTAACCAATTGAGAGTCATATCCTCTGATGTGCACTCCGTATGAGGTCTAGACAATAAAATTGTTTAGCTGAACTGTTTGATGTCTCTAGGTAAAACTGCTTTTAGTAGCTAGTTCCTAGCAACAGTTAACAAACTTCAGTCCTATAAGCCTGCACACAGTTTGACTGTGGGGTCCAATGGCTGGCACTGGCTGTTTATTGTGGGACGCTGTAATATTTTTTATTATTTTGGTAGCTTTTAAAATTTCCCAATTAAGCCGCTCAGCAAGGTAAGAGCTGCTTTCTTCTTTTTCTGAATGTTTTTAATTAACACGGGATATGGTGTTACTGTTGATTATGCAGACAACGGACAGTCCCTAGTAGTGGTAACGCGATAAAGTGTCATTTCATAGTTATTTATTCTTTAACTAATATTGTGTAAACGCACGAGACTTAACATGCAACTAGTGATACTTACCGTCTATTCTGTGGCTTACTATATTATCCAATTGAGAGTCATATCCTGATCCGGCGACGGTAGGCGATGCGTTCTCTTTTACAAGTGAACTGTGCTACTTACATTGTCGGTATGCGAAACAGATATGGGCTGAACTACCTAGCGTTGAAGAGTTATGATCATGCATGTTATCGTAAAAGGGAGAATGCTTATGGCGTGTTTGGGAAAACATTTTTGAGTACAAGTCTCATATTGGTTTGGAGACTTGAGCGCAGTTTTTGATAGCTGAGGTTTATGATGTGCAAAACTTTGTAGGTGAGTTCGATTGTTATCCTAAGATGATAGGTATAAACCCCCTGCATTGGGTTATCGTGGTAGGTCATGGTTCTATCACGGTGTTTTTGCCGATTCGGTATGGAATGAGCTGAGTAATGAAACGTTTATAAACCATCAGGCAGATCGTATGACTGAATTCCACCTTAGTGGTGTTATGAAACTGAAAATAGTATTTTTGCATTAGGGACCTAAGACTACTGATGGCTAACGCTGGCTAATAGCGTAGCAATTCCAAAATGTAGAGGGAAATCAATGTTCTCATACATTGATCCAATCCAAGCTGTTCATGCAGCTTAGTAGAAAGACATGTTGTAAGATTGCGAATGGTCATATTGTGTTCGAGTCAATCCTGAGGCAAGTCGTCCATTTTCCTCGGCTATATTCAGTTGTTAATATAAGAGCCTCTCTCATCAATCTCTTGTTAGTGACAAACAGTCTATTCTAAACAATTCAATCGCTCATAAATAGTTCTATACTATGAGCCACTTACAAGATTGTGATAAGTGGCAGATAGTAAACCGTCCAATAGCGTGCTATCGTTTTTATTGGACCATAAAGACAATTCATTATTAATAGACATCCAATTGGTTCTCTGACGCCATGCTAATAAAAAAGTTCGCTCGCAATTTTGTACAAGTTGATTGAGACATTGAGATAATATTAGTAGCATTGTGAATGTGGACGAGTCTCCATAGCGACTTGTCATTAGTTTTAATAGAGTCCGTATGGCTACAATATTTGATCAAAGGCTACAATGCCTAATCAGCCACGAGCACGAAAGTCTTAGCGAGCGGATATCTAGTTTATTGTGCGTTATATTACGGCAGTCAGTCAACGGTGATGGAAAGAACGTAATAAAAAACGAAAAAGAAACTAGGAATCCGCATGTCGCATCACAAAACGCCGACGTCGAAAAAATAATAATTATAATAATAAGAGGCTCTCGCTTGATGGTTGGATCAAGGGTCAGATTCAGAAAGCACTACTCCTTGACACGGCACGTATTGTCAGGAGGTTCCTCACTCTGCAGCCCTGACCACCGGTAGCTTGGGCTCTGCCCCGCTGCTGGTGGTACTCTAGAATTAGGTTTTTATAATGTTTTATTGTTTTTATATTAAAATATTGTAAAAATCTAGTTTTAAGAAAGAAAATAAATAATGAGTATAATAAAAAATAAAATAAATAAATAAATAAATAAATAATAAAAAATAATAAAAATAATAATAATATGTTAAATTAACGGTGAATATATCTGCTGATCTAATATTCCCATTTTTGAAAAGTCAAATAATTTGTTTTAAATATTTATCAAAATTTCGCCCACGCCCACCCAACGCCCACCCGACCCAGCCAGGAATCGAACCTGGGTCTTCCGTAATCCGGGCGGCTGCACTGACCGTACTGAATTTTTTCACTGTATTTTATAAATTTTGATAAATAAGTATTTAATTTAGCTTCAGTGCAGCAATTAGCACTTGAAAATAAAATGTAAAAATTTGTTTTAAATTAGTGTCCGTTTAACAATATTCGAAATTTGAATCATTATACGAATTGAATTGAAAACTATTCATAACAATGAATGGCATTGGCCATTCATAAAATGTTACAAGAATAGCCTGCTAAGGATCTGTAAGGTTAAAAATGTTGTAGTAGAATTAGACCAGACCAACCGTTGCGAGCTTGTATTGAATTCATAATTGATAGCCAGATTTGAATGAAGCTATTTATCAAGCGAATTGTGTGAATGGGATGCCTCCATTCATAATATAAGTTGAAAATAGTTGTAGTAATAAATAGAATGTGTCGCTTTGGACATCGTGGCGGGAAAGTAAAGTGTCACGTAGTTGTTTTTAGCTGTTCAAAAAATTTTATGTTGGCCATAAAGTGATAAGTGTTGATGTTATAGTGAAATATGATCATTATGATCAAATTCTTTTAAGAAGCCCGAGTGAGGTGTCGGTAAAGACCTAGTTCTTTTCAGAACCTAAGGGTTAGAGACTATCATTAACTTTCGACATCCGTCAAATATCATTAATATGTCATTAAAAAATCATCAATCAGGAGTACAAGCTAACAATGTATTTGAATGAAAGACTAGACTTTATGTCAAGAATAACCATTATTTAAAAGATAACGAGTTAACATTCCCGCCAAAATGTCAAACCAACTAAAGAAACCAAAGAGCGCGTGCTACAGATCAATATTGACAATTGAGAATTTGCGAGCCAATAGTTTTCTGGTAACGCACATGGTTTGTTTAATTTTGAAACAAATGACTGCCGTAATGGCAGATGATTATTAAAATATTGATTGCAACAAGGCAAGTTCTTTATGAAACAAAAGAGCGATAAAAACTAACAATCGTAAAGGAGATTGGTATCGTCCTTCTTCGAATTGTACCTCTACATAATTTATATCAAAAATCAAGTTTTTTATTTTCATAAAACCCCGTTAAATAATTTGCCTTAACTTCTCCGACGAGAAATCCCCTTATTATTTAGTAATTAAATTCACTTCCATTTAATTTGATTTTTTTTGACTCGAAAATCTACAATACAAGTTTAGACCTCTTGTTACCCGTTTTTTTTACGGGATACTGGGCCGGTACCATACGGCTGTCTTTACTATCGAGGGGTTCAGAAAAAGATAAACATATCGCACCGGCTCGGTGTCCAGTAAACAAACAGCTGTTCACAAGCGGCCTTAGGGTCGTACATGATACATGTAGGTACGGCCCTAAACGTTAATGCTGTATCACATGCATTTACGTCAACGTGCATGACATGACAGACGATCATGCATACGTGTCATTCATAGCTTTTTATTTAAAAGGGAAATAGGAGAAGGGAAATAGGTGGGAGGGGGATTCAAAAGGGACTCATCAATCAACTGCCAGTACCTAGATTGAATGCTGTTCGTTCGTATTGATATGATAAAATAAACGGTTTGTTGCTTTATCAAGCATCTAGTGCTGCATTACCGTCTAGGGACTACAGATTTAACAACACATTTTGATGTCAGAACTGTCAGATGTTACACGTTATACGTGCAAATATGACATTATGTTTCTACTATTAGCCTATCTAGCATCGATTTTAAAATATCTAGCCCTAACATAGATGATCATTTAGATTTTAATAGCAACAAGACAAGTTCCTTATGAAACAAAAGAACCTCACAAATAAAAATTGACAATCGAGAATCTGGGAGCACAAATGGTCATTAAAATTTAGATTTTAATCGCAACAATACCAAGTCATATAAGAGACAAAAGAACATCACAAATAAAAATTGACAATCGAGAATGTGCGAGGAAATGTTTCATTGCATTTCGAGACGTTAAAACAAATGACAGCCTTAGATGTTGATCGCAACAAGGCTAAATTTATAGACCGCAATAAACTTACAAGAGGTGTCCGTGCGAACACATGTCTCTAGCACCGCTGACAAATCGCAGAGGCCAGATTAATTATTTATGGCACGTGGAGATTGAATCTCTAATGGGCGTTAATGGTCTAATCTAAAGGGTTTATTAGTTAATTGGAGTTCGCATTAATTATCTAAACATTTGAGAGCAGCGGTATCTTGAGATAATATTGGTTATTGGGTTATCGGAATGTGAGATGTAGTGTGCATTGTTTAAGATAACCGGAAAATCGGATGAGAACTCAATGGAAATTCGGATTAAAAATATGTTTTTTAAAATTATGATAATTTGAAAAAGGACAAAATGTAGAAAAAACTCCTCATACGGGATTCGAACCTGCACCCCATGACATGCCGGGTCATGTGCACTACCAACTATGCTATCGTGGGTATATTACCATAATCATATGTACACACGCCTGCACATCAACCTACCCAAAACTGTCAAATTTCTTCAATACATTGTCAACCTTAAGCCTTAAACATAAAGTTCAAAGTCTATTGAGGAAATTTGACAGTTTGTGGTAGGTTGATGTGCAGGCGTCTGTACCTATTAAAATTTGTTTTTTATTAAATTTGAAATAAGCACTTTTACTTTTGTAATTGGTAAGTCGTCTTTTTACAAAGCGCTTCGATAAAAAATTGTATTTATATTTCAAAAACTAATATAATTCGTTCATAATTTACATTTACGATCCCTTGGCGTAACATTTGAAGTGTCATAAATAATGTCCTACCTAAGTAGATGTTTATATAACATCTGGTTGTAGCTTAGAGCAGGTTATAGGTATGTATATTCAACCCTATATTGTATTGTGAAGTGCACACTTCTTCACATACTCCGTCTTTGTGTACTCTCCTTTTACAAGCCTACTGAAAGAAATCTCATTGTGTAATTAGCAGCGCCCTTGTACTTGATTGTTTTGTTGTGTTTTGTTTCTTTTGATTGTGAGTAGGCACATTTTTGTATGAATAACTAAAATTATACTACCTTACACAAAATGTAAGAGTATAGTAGATTTCCGTTGAAGCAATAAGTCAAGTAAGTTATTGTTATTTTCACTATTTTTGTAGTTTCAACGTTATTATAAACATTCATATTACTTTCACTGTATATCTCTCCAACTATCGCTATAGAATAAAACATTAACATGACATATACTCTAACGTCACGTTAAATAACTTAACTTGAATTAATAACTCATTAAAAGTTCAGAGTAAATAGTTTCCCTAATTCGCATAAGACGAAGAGCAGCAAAAGTTCACAATCATAATACACCTTTCGGCAGTCTATTAATCGTATTATAACATAACGCTTAGTAATTAATAAATACGGGTGAGTTTGTCGCGGCCATGATTGATAGCGGCAGCAATTAATTCATCATCCTCCTGATAAGTTGACGGCGGAACGATCGGCGCCTCTTGATTACAGTACGGGCTTGGCGCATTCATCGTTTTTATTAAGCCTTCGCGGCTTTTGCCCACTCTCTCTATCTCTCTCGTATTTGAATTTTGGTGAAATCAAATCATAAAATATTAATTTACATATAATAAACTCCTCGGTGGCCGAGTGGCAAAACGCTCGGCTCAATAACCGGATGTTCACAGTTAAATTCCCGGATCGGACAAAGTACCCATGTTTCGGATATTTCGATATTGTCTGGCTGTGTGATCACCAACTCGCATATGACAGTCAACACCCATAAATTGTAGCGATGACTTGATCTAGACACGCGGTAGCGTGTCAAGCCAAGTTAAAGCTAACAGAACTGGCGAGCAGCACCGTGTGTAATAATACACGAACCATTTGGAGCCACTTTTGACCCCCCAATAACTCAAAATGTATTTCACATAAAAATGTCAAATATGGCTCATATATTGAGACTTGCAAGATACATATTATGTGCTCCTTTCATAAATACACCTCAAACGGTTATTTATTAAATAAATCGTCATTTTTATCACTGACTGACTGAAATATAGATCAAAACTCTAACCCAGTTCCAGATTACCTAGAAAGTTCAAATTTGGCATCCAGATAGGTAGTGGGTAGTTGCGAATACAAAGGAATAAATCAGAAACTAGTAAATTTCTATCAATTTATTATATTTTTCAATTAATTGATTCTACTAGGAACACTTACTTCTAGATGCCTGTAATGTAAGAATCAGCAATCAAAATTGATGACAGCCGGTTTTTTTGTGGATTCTAAGGTCTTCACGTGAGTAAAAATATAACGAGTGGAATACCACCCTTAATTTTTTTTTTAGTTTAAATATATCAGTACTTTCAACCACTTGTAACTAAGAGTATAGACGACTCTCGTATTTATTATACGTTATTATTAACTGGGATTTAGTATTAATTATTATTTCAATAATTAGCGCACATCAGTAGTGTAAGATCATTACTTATAAATAATTAAATAATACCACGGACCACGGCGCACGGTGCGGCGGCCGTGGAGCAGCGGGGTGGGGAGCGGTGCGATAAATTTATTATGAATAAATACCTACTAACAATTTCTGTACAAAAAGTAATGATATCCCATCATAAATGTGAAATGAGTGCAAAGTTCAATATCATGATATATGCCTTGGTTGTTGACTTCAACGACAAAAGAAGTGAGATCTAATTTAAATGGGTGCCTAGTTCAATGGTCAGGCCTGAAATTTATTTATAACAACATAAAATGTTTTATAACAACTTCAAATATAATTTCTTCTTATAACTTAAGATAATATATTGAAGTCTAAGGTCTGACTTGGCTAGTTTTCATATACGAATTATATTATAGCCTTCAAGTTCTAAAGCTGTAAGTTCTTATTTTATTCTTCCGGAAATTTGTCTGGCTGGTAGAAACTAGCCATCCAACATAGGGCTCTTCCATGACTGTTTTAGTAGGTAGTTAATAATAATTCGTATATGAGAACTATCCTAGTCAGACCTAGGCTTCAATTTATTATGCTAAGTTAAAAGAAAAAAATATATTTGAAGTTGTTATAAAATATTTTATGTTGTTACAAATAAATTTATAAATTTCAGGACTGACCATTGAACTTGGCACTCATTAAGATCTCACTTCTTTTGTCGTTGAAGTCAACAACTAAGGCATTTATCATAATATTGAACTTGGCTCTCATTTCACATTTATGTTTTTGATTTCAATAATACTTGAAGTGAAACAAGAAATATACTAATTACTTTACATAATAAAAGTAGGTATAAGATATAATGCAATACGAATAACTACTCACTTAGCGCTTCACAGCTTTTACAATAACAATTGATACTTACTTCAATTCATAAAATTGAAAACTTATTGAATTTGACTTTTTACAGTTAAGAACTTTACAATGATATTCAGTTTGTCGTATCGTAATTTATTGTAAGTTGTATTTGCTTTTAATTATTTTATATGCCATGCTTATAAATAAACATTTTTTAACTAATACATTTTGTATATTTTCCTGATACGAAAGTTTCTTCTTGATCAGCACTGTCGCAACCCTAATGCGCTAGCGTATATTATTGTATTATGTATTTTATTCGTGTACGAGCTATTATATATCATTGTGTACGAATATATCATTATATTTAATTTCTAAAGTGCAGGTACTAATTGAGCACTGTGAATACAAAGTAGGTGCTGACCATCAAATGAAATCAGGGCAGCCATAACTTTATTCCGAACATTTATTCGTGTCTCCGAAATTTATAGCGACATGATAATTCTTTTACGAGTACTCCGCAACCTTTATAGCAGCTGTGTTTGGGAGCTAGTAAACAATACTGCTTTTAGTGTTCCGTAGATAGTTCGGGTAAACACTATAAATGTTTATGTTTTTTTTACACTACGAAAAGTTGCAGCGAAGGGTTATTGGTGTCAATTGATCAGATTTATAGTAAAAAATTGGTACTAGATCCTGTTGAGGAGCTCGATGGCGCAGTTGTATTAGCAGTCGTTAGCAACCACCAATCATCGCGTGGTGGTTGATGACCCGTTCTGCTTGTGAAGTTTTCATCCATCGGGAAGGCTCGTGCACCAGCAGTTGGTAGAGATGTACAAACCTCGAGACATCGAGTTCTACTTTTGAAGACTCGAGGCGGATTGGCAGGGCTCAGTGAGCTCGGTAGGCTCGTAGACACGAGCCTAGCCGAGACGCGAGCTCTATGCCACGCCTCGAGGCTTCAAAAGAGTTCGAGCTTTCAAAAGAACTCGAGTCTTAAAATGAACGCGAGCCTTCAATAAAAGCTTAACTTTACGTTTATCACTAATGTCTCTGTTAGTTATAATATAGTTAGTCGAGTGCTTTAAGTCTCGAGTCCTTTTACTTACGGCTCGGAGTCGTTTACAGAGCTCGACTCTTTTAACGGATTGTTTGACGACTCCAAAATTAGAACTCGATATTGTTTTCATATTGCTTTCGAAATGACAAGCCTCGCCTCGCCTTCAACGCGATCGAAATCGATCGAGTTAGGCGATCGGCCCCCTGGTCGGGCAAAGCCCGGGCTTGTGATGACCAACCCGCATTTGGCAAGCGTGGTGATTAAGCCATTGCCCATCAATTGTAGTGATAACTTGTTTTCAATGATGCAGGCCTTTGCCCAGCCGTGGGACAGTCATTGGATTTTACTTACTTTTTTTTAAGTAGGTTAGCAAGTATTAGCTGAAGGTCAGCAACTCATGTGAGGCATCTGTGATACCCTTGGTGTCGCAAGCGTTCATGGGCCTTGGTGGTCGCATTCCATCTGGCGGGTCATATCACAGAAGAGAGATTATTATGCTCGTTTTTCGACTCAGTAACAAAACGAAATTCTTGTTGAAATATAATTAATTCTAATGCTGTCCCACTGCCGAGTTTGATGGCGTAATGACTTTATGAATTCACAAATTTAGTATTTTTCATAATGAGACAAATTTTTAATTTACGCAGGAGTCTTTAGTGTTGTTTGTTTCAATAAAATTGTATACTTTGTAATATTTTGTATTTCAATTTCGTGTATTCAAAATCTTTTATCTTACAGTGTACGTTCAAGTTTCGACTCTCTTTCTGAGGCTGTCACTGGTATTTAATGTTATTATCTATTAATGTTTTTACCGTTCACAAAATGTGTGTTTTCGATACAACAAATCTAAATGTTCGTAATCTTTATACCTGTAAGTATCCAATGCTATCGAGATCATAATAAAGCTTACGTTTCCGACAAGGATCTTACGCGGAACCCACATCATGCGGGTTGAGATGAGCCTTTAGCCGTTATGTTTATTTGATTTTTATAACAAGTAAATAACGGTAAAATAAGAACCGAACTTCTATTATAATTACCTTATATAAATAAATAAATTAAAAAAAAATTGTTAATTAAAACAAATTATCCAAAATGCTACATAAATTCTTTAAGTTGAAGTGATTTTTTATAACAAATCATTATTTGTGGCGTTGCTTTGGTATGCTATGCTCATTTGTTACAAATTACGTTTAAATTTTAGCTTGCAAATGGCTTGCGTTTAGGTTTAGACTTAACCAATCGATCATAAATCAGGCTTCGAATTATATTTCATACGTAAAATTTAAACACTGAAAAAAGACGACAACCTCAGGCGGGAATCGAACCACGCACCTTGTTTAAATTTTACTTAAGTATATTTAAGCGTTAATAAAACGCTAAAATATATAAATAACACTTATCTATAACGCAGCTTCATCTTAACCGAATGTTCAAATATTTGTAAAAATATTTCTTTCGGATCTCAGAGGTGAAAACTTCTAAGATTGATGAAGCAATGTTGACTAAAAAACATAAGCATCAAGCACTGAAAAATTTCGACGGGTGAAAGCCAGACCTCGGTAGCCAAGTGGTTAAGGCAGCC
This sequence comes from Eudonia truncicolella, assembly GCA_949315975.1. Taxonomy (NCBI): domain Eukaryota; kingdom Metazoa; phylum Arthropoda; class Insecta; order Lepidoptera; family Crambidae; genus Eudonia; species Eudonia truncicolella. The sequence continues at coordinate 13,839,563 of OX438830.1, read as the reverse complement.
GCCCGGAATGCGGAAGGTGCGTGGTTCGATTCCCGCCTGAGGTTGTCGTCTTTTTTCAGTGTTTAAATTTTACTTAAGTATATTTAAGCGTTAATAAAACGCTAAAATATATAAATAACACTTATCTATAACGCAGCTTCATCTTAACCGAATGTTCAAATATTTGTAAAAATATTTCTTTCGGATCTCAGAGGTGAAAACTTCTAAGATTGATGAAGCAATGTTGACTAAAAAACAAAAAAAAACATAAGCATCAAGCACTGAAAAATTTCGACGGGTGAAAGCCAGACCTCGGTAGCCAAGTGGTTAAGGCAGCCGCCCGGAATGCGGAAGGTGCGTGGTTCGATTCCCGCCTGAGGTTGTCGTCTTTTTTCAGTGTTTAAATTTTACTTAAGTATATTTAAGCGTTAATAAAACGCTAAAATATATAAATAACACTTATCTATAACGCAGCTTCATCTTAACCGAATGTTCAAATATTTGTAAAAATATTTCTTTCGGATCTCAGAGGTGAAAACTTCTAAGATTGATGAAGCAATGTTGACTAAAAAACAAAAAAAAACATAAGCATCAAGCACTGAAAAATTTCGACGGGTGAAAGCCAGACCTCGGTAGCCAAGTGGTTAAGGCAGCCGCCCGGAATGCGGAAGGTGCGTGGTTCGATTCCCGCCTGAGGTTGTCGTCTTTTTTCAGTGTTTAAATTTTACTTAAGTATATTTAAGCGTTAATAAAACGCTAAAATATATAAATAACACTTATCTATAACGCAGCTTCATCTTAACCGAATGTTCAAATATTTGTAAAAATATTTCTTTCGGATCTCAGAGGTGAAAACTTCTAAGATTGATGAAGCAATGTTGACTAAAAAACAAAAAAAAACATAAGCATCAAGCACTGAAAAATTTCGACGGGTGAAAGCCAGACCTCGGTAGCCAAGTGGTTAAGGCAGCCGCCCGGAATGCGGAAGGTGCGTGGTTCGATTCCCGCCTGAGGTTGTCGTCTTTTTTCAGTGTTTAAATTTTACTTAAGTATATTTAAGCGTTAATAAAACGCTAAAATATATAAATAACACTTATATTTCATACGCTTTGGATATCAAAATTGTTTATTTTTATCTCATAAATACGAGTACATCTATTTGACTATTGTACTTAAAGTTAGACTAGCATATCCAATAGGTACATATTCTCCCTAATTATAATTTGTGCTTTTAACATTAAAATGCCCAATCTGTCATACATGTCGCTAAACTAAATGCCCCATCTGTCATACATGTCGCTAAACTAAATGCCTCCGATAAAATATTAAGAGTTCAAATAAGATGATTATGGTACAGTCATCAATAGAAGTCACTGAATACTTTAGCACTTTGTCAAACAAACTAAATAATGTAACAGGCGCTTGTCAACTTCTAACAAAGCAGTTATAACATAGTAGTAAAGAGGTCTATGACTGCAGATGCTGACTGTATTAAATTAACTAACTAATATTTTGCTGATTGAAAGTATCCTCCAGGCAAATTGTGATGGGATCCTTCTTATTAAATTCCGTCATACTCCGGCTCAGCCATTTTGATTTCTTGAATTTACTTTAACAACATTCATATGAATGACTGATTTACTGTAGGTATGCGAACAAATTCAGAACCTGTAGAATTGTATTTTTCTCACGAACACGGAACGGAACCCTATCCAATCGGAACCCCTCGGAGTGTCTAGTAGGGTACGAAGACACGCAGTAGTGCGTGATGCCGTTCCCTCGTAGAAAACCTTCGTTTCACACTGTTTGAGAAACCCTCGCCGCCCCCAAAGAAGTCTGGTGACGCTGAAAATGCCGTCAGAGACTGACAGCAAACTCTATTTAAAAAAGCGGAACGGAAGGTGGCAGGACCTTCTGATAAACGTGATAAAAGTAAAGTGCACTATCAATTAGGCTATCGTGGCGATGTCAGAGCCATGTAGTTTTTTTAACGATACAGGATTTGAACAAAACTTTGTTATTAATTGTAAAGAATGAACAGCAGCATTATTATGCTGAAGAAATTAAGGGTTTGTCTTTTCGCAATCATGTTACTGGTAATTTAAAACCATTAACACCATTTCTAGATAATGATGGCATGTTAAGAGTAGGCGGTCGTTTACATAATGCTTCAATGCCAAAAGGCATCTTCTCCTTTTACCAAAAGAATCAGTGTACTGGCCAAGGCCCTAACTATGCAGCTTGGGATAATTAACCAGTAAAAGGCGAGTGGACTGTATATTAAAGCGCTGGTTTAATTCGCAAACGTACAATTCGACCCGACAAATCAAAGCGACCGCGGTGTGACGTGCGCCCGAGTGGCTGGTGCGTCGTTGAAGTCGTGGGGGCCGATTCGATCCGTGCGCCGTTGCGGTGGAGGCGCGGCGTAGCGTTAAGCCCGCGTTCCCCCGCGCGCCTCTTCCGTGGCCGCGGAGCCGGTCCGTGCGGCCTTGTCTTGACCAATCAGTGATCATGGCATTGATTGTGAGAGATAAACATTAAAAACTACTGCATGCTGGAAAAAGGTTAGTTCTATATTCACTAAGACAACAATTTTGGATAGTCGACGCATTGAGATTTATAAAGGGTATATATATTACATAGGTGTGTAATCTGTTCCAGACTAAAAGCAGAAACTTACTTACCTTGAAGAAGAAAAACATTTATTTTAACACAGACAACAGACTGTAGGAAATAGAAGAAATAAAACAATGACAGAAGTATGTCAGAATGGTGCAGGTTCAAATCCTGCTCGTGGATTTTTTTTCAATATTTGTGATTTTGTAATTTGTTTCGCAACAAAATTTGCGTTAAAAATTATATAAACAAAACAAAAACATTTTATAAATAGCTTGCCTGCTTCTTAACTGATCTTTAGTATTTGTAAAAATATTATGATCGGGTGTTAATGACGGTAGTTGTTGACATTGAATAGGCGCCTTTGGCTTTCAAAGTAAAAAAGTAAACAGTGTTGAATAATTTCGGAGGGCCGGTTAGAACCACGATAGCTTAATTTGGAGAGCACCTGACCCGGTATGTCAGAAGGGTGCAGGTTCAAATCCTGCTCGTGGAAATATTTTCAACATTTGTGTTTTTGTAATTAGTTTCGCAACAAAATTTGCGTTAAAAATTATATAAATAAAACAAAAACATTTTAAGAAGAAGTAGACAAAGTAGTTTATTTAATTGGAGTTTTATTGCACGAGTCTTTAACTTAATAAGCCACTATTTTCCCACCACAGGGCAAAGCCCTCCCTTCCAATTTTCTATTTATCTTGGGCTATTTCAGGACAACAATCCTTTGCGTGGGAGTCCTTACTTACGCACTTATATTAGATGACTCAAAAACCGTTTTCGTGACCTTTGCTGTTTGCTGTGTTCAAATAACGAAACCACAGTCAACGCTAGGTTGTGATTATTGTTTTAAGTGATATTTACCTTACCTTTGGTTCACCCTCGCCTCGCCTCATCTCGTTCATCAAACCTTAGTAGGGGCAGCAGGCGGTTGTCTTAACCAAAGTTGTTGGATCACTTCTTTACCGTTTAGCCACGACCACTGGCGTAATGCGACACGGCGGACAGATTTCTAGTTAATTGCGTTATTTCTATCACCATTGACTATAGCTGCCGTAGTATAACGCACAATGAAGAAGAAATCTGCTCGCCGCCGCGTCGCATGACGCTTGTGTTTATGGTTAAAGCCTTAACGATAACATCAAAAACTCAAAAAGTTAATATCTTTTTGGAAAACACGAAAGTCGCACCAAGTTCATCGCAAACAACTACTATCCATTAATGCACGCGTAACAATATCGTTGAAGCACCTATACTGCTATCGTAAGCTTAATAGACCTATCTAGGACCATTCTCTATACTAACAATACCTCCAAATACAGAGCCCTTAATTGAATAGCTACTCAAGATGGGTGTAATTTATCATTCTAAGTGCAACATATTTTCAACCTTATACCTAAGACTAAAGGGGTAACAGGAATTCGAGCTGATTTGTATGCACAGGTAGTGTATTGATTGTATTTACGGAGGAAGATGAAGAGGTCATGACTGCGTCGGGACGTCCGTCAAATGTCGTTGACTCCTAGCTGAGCTGCCCCATTTCTGTTGATGAAAGAGAAATTATTAATGGTTTTATTTAGACTTCCAGTGTTTCGGTAGGTGTAGCTATAAATTGAGGATTACCACTGAGTATATTTAGCATTCGAGGAAAACGCTAGAGCATTTCATAGCTTTCTATGCAGAACATAAAATGAACATTCGTTATTTAACCATAAATCTAGCTTTGATTAAGTAATAACATGTTAGAGTCCTAATCATAATCAAGCAATGCCATGCCGCACTAATAATGTCAACGACTTAATTATTCTGCCGTTTCCTTGTTCCTCGGAAATCTCACTCATATTTACGACTATTGGGCATATAAACGGTCAGTTACGACTACTAGCGACTTGGCACATCCGTTTATTGATTCAGCAATCCAAGCTGGCTGAGTCACTCGATTACATCAACCAACTCCTGTTACACTAGCATTAGTTGATCCGTGAAGCGCAGTATTAATAACGCAAGTGTTTCCAGATTCTGTATCCAGCGCAAATAGAACAAAAGCACTGCCAAGGAATTGCGTTGCCCAACTCGACAAATCTGAATCACGGTCAACCTTGCGCACGGGAGAGCAACAAGTATTGCGATTCAAAAATAAGACGCCACTCGCTGGAATCTCTCAATGGACCACAATTAAGATTCCCTGCGATTTCTGAGCGCCTCCGTGCATACAGAGTACACATCTTATCCAGGCATCGGAATAGGGGCTGTATCGTGGTCACTATAAATACCACTTCGCTTTGGACGTGAGCGAAATTTAAATAAATATAAACAGCACTGGCACGATGCGTCCCAGACGATTTCGGACCCAATCGTTTATGTAGAATGACCGAAATCTCAATAAACAACAATCACGAACGTTAAACGTTTTTCACGTTAGCGAGTTGTCTTCGTACGCGTAAAAGTCATTAAGGGCGCATGCTAAATTTATCTTTATTACTGACACTGTTGATCTTAATATTGTGTTAAGTAAGAGCATATGCCGTCATGACTGACGGTATTTTCAATATGTTTCAAGGTCACGTTTTGTGATTCTGTTGGTAGGGCAACATTTCTATGAACAGGAAGTCTTTTCGAATTTGAATAGAGCAATCTATCTCAATAAAAAAAAAACATTTTTTTTTCATTACACCTTAGATATTTTTTATTGCGACTAATATTTTTCCAAATGATCCACCAAGAATGCCAACGTATGACTTAGTTTTCTTATACAGTAAAAGCTATCGTCATCATATTCATCCACACGAGCGAAATAGGAAGCTTACTTTTAAAAAATCCTCGAAAGAGCAACCAAGACAATTTCTAGTGTCCAAAGTTCCGGACTCGTACCGCGAACTGTCGTTGCATCTGACACCGAACTATTCTCTTTTTTCTTTTCTTTCCACTTACGTATTCTCCGAAGTTGCATTGCGAGCTGAAATCCTGCACTGCGTTCGCGAGAAGCTGTTTTATCCGTTGACATTGATACATTTCTCGGTCGTTGCCACTGTGGCGTTCAAATATGGGAATATACCGAGCAATGTACGGGGAGCTACACGAAATAGATGGTCTCGGATATGCTGGAATAAACAATAGCTCGACGCCAATGGTCACCGGGAGCCGGAACAAAAGACGATTAAACTTGTTTATGAGAAGGTACCGATACGTTGCATTCCAAACAATGAAAGTAACTTAAGTAGTTATTACTCTCAATTGTTTGCATTCGAGCATCGATAACGATCAACTACGACCTACGATAACGGTTCGGTGGTTTCGTATGGTTTGCTCTATGGGGCTATGTGAAAAGGTTGTTTTTGTTTTGGTGAGTGAAACCTTTTTCTATGCAGAAAAAGTTTCAACCGTACTTAAACAAGAGCACGAAGGTACGAACACCGTATAACTATTCAAAGCTTATAATACTCATTTTGTTAGTAAAGCTTTTAATGTTCACAGAATATCAAGTGGTAATGTAATGTCTGTAAGATATAATTTAGGTATTGGTAAATAAGAGAATAGGTATCTGTGTAAGTATAGGGATGGAGTTATTATTTCATGATTAATAAACCTGCGTAAATATGTAAATAGCATTTTTTATTATGATATAGCAGTTGACTTGATAGAAATTTCACTCGCCAATCGATTTTATTTTTTACCTGTACCTGTATCTAGGACCTTCCGTATTATTTTTTAGCTTTTAGTACAATTTTCAATAAAATCTTTTTTTTTTCAAGTTTTTAGTTTTTTATTTTATTTTCATAAAGAACTATTCTACTAATCAAGCCCTTTCATTTGATACCACCGATATTGAGGAAATAGTGATGTGTGACATGTTTATAGACCCTCATACCATTCAGCCCTTGGCACGTGCTCCTTGGCATTGGGTCATCCATCTGATCAAAGACAGAATCCACATTCATAACAAACGGAACGAACGAACGAACTTTTTTTCCCAGTTCCTATGGCTATCTTCCAGCTCCATCATCAGACCCTGGTCACCACCAAGCACCAAAGTACTCGTCAAGACTAATCATATGAGCCCAAACTCGATGGGGCTGTGCCGTTTACTTACAGTAGACTTACGAACCGATGGCATAGTGACATTCACAAGAGCTACTTGTAGCCTAAACTGAATAAATAATTACCGAGTTCCTATGGCCATCTTCCAGCTCCATTATCAAACCCTGGTTACCATCTAGCAATCTCTATCAAACTAGTTCAAACTCGATGGGGTTGTGTCGTTTAACTACCGAGTTCCTATGGTCACCTTCCGGTTCCATCATCAGATCAGCTCTATGTCATAATAATTTTGCATTGTCATCCGATTTACACATGCTTGCAAAATTTCAGCTCAATCCGTCTACAGGAAGGGGGTCAAATTTCAATTACTAGATTTGACACAAACAAGTATATAAATAAATATATAAACAGGGCAAGCTAAATAAAACCGTTAAACGTTTAAAAAATATATAAAAATCAATTGCTGTTCGATTGTCTTGCTATAACTCGAGAATGGCTGGACCGATTTGGTTAATTTTGATTTTGAAATATTTGTGGGAAGTCCAGGGAAGGTTTAAACTGTGAGAAACATAAATAATAAGTAACTGAAAATACTAAAAACGACAATTTAATTTTCCAATACAAAATGATTTGTTTGTTTTGTTGTCATGGAAACTGTCAAAGCGGCACGAAGTCCGCCGGGTCAGCTAGTTAGGTATAAAAAGACAATATTTGTTTTTACTACTTATTGAACCGATTCCAGAAATTCTTTCAATAGCAAATTGTAAAGCAGGATCTTATGTAAGTACTATCATTTCTTATAATTTTTTTAAAATTAATTGGTTACAAGTGGACAAATTACAGGCAAAAAGCAGCCTTTTGTTTTTTGTAAATGTACAGAAAAATACAGACATACAGAAAAATAAATCGCATTATTTCAAGATCCTGCAATTACAGTAATTCACACTGATGGTGATTTTACTCGTAAATAACCAAAAAGCCTCTCCAGAAAACGACAATGTAGTTTGTACCTAAATGTTTTATTTAGTCTTACTTCAGACATTTGCATGAACTTTATGGGCCGTTATTTCTCAAACAGTGTTGCCAGTGTCGTTATGAAGGGAATGACTTCATGTATACCAAGAAATATTACACGACCGACCTCAATTTGATTATGGCAATAAAAATTTCTTAAGGAACATGAGGCCTTGTTAGGTGATAAATGTTGTGATTTCGCTTTTTGTATCTTGTTGTATTCGTCATCTGATGTATGTATGATGTTTTACCACCTCTGTGGTCTAGTGGCTAAGACCACCGGTTTAGACCCAGAGGTCCCGGGTTCGATTCCCAGCGGGGGGTACATGTTTGTGTACTCGGTTTGGTTGCAGGTAGGGCTTGTTTGTCCGCCTGGCTAGCTACCACCATCTTATCTAAATATGTCGCCATAACATCAATGTTTGTAGCATTGTTGTGTTCCGGCAGCTACAGATATAGTTGTAGTTGTGTAGTTGAGAATCCCGGGTGAAGTGCGCTTCCATCATTGGCCTTATCATCACTTAACATCAGGTGTGATGAAGGCACTGTGCTTACCCGTAAATATATATAAAAAAAACTATTTAGATGAGAGAGAGAGATGTAGTCGTATTTGATAAAATGTCGATAATCTAACTTCTTTTTGTCGAGGTCCAAGCCTTTATTAGAGTCTTGACACTACTAAAGATTTATTTTAGATGTCATTTATAACCTTTCTACCTTTGCCATTGGTTTATAACATGTTACTTTTAACTAAACTGTTATTTTAAATGGCATTTTTTACCTTACTACCATTTGGTTTATTTATAACATGTTAACTTTCACTGCACCTAATATAATGTCGTCTAAGTAGGCGAACACCAAGCAATAAGCTTCGTTATCAACACGAACAGAGAAGTTGTTATCCATTAAGTTTTGTTGAGACCATAGTAAACAAAGTTCATTAATATTTCTTTCAGTTGATCAAACAACGGCCATAACGCACTTTGCATACAAATGTGCCTATCAGCATATTAGCTTGACGAGCTTGCGCCTCTGTTTAGAACTAATGTGCTAATGTAGCAAAACCACGGCTGCATATTGCGTCTACCTAATTTTGTATGTCCGCGAAGTACTCGTAATGGACTACGGTGTTTGTTGCTTGCTTTTACGGAGATTTTCGGTTCTACATATTTCATTAAGAGCTTTCAACATTGTAGTTTTCCGTTGTTATGAACAAGCAATTAAAGATGTTTTGTACATATTTTTTATTAGAAAAAAGTCACGCCTTTTTTTCTTAAAAATTTTCGCTCTTTTTTATTTAAATAAAATAATTTTCTGTTTTTGATCAAAAAATCAATGCTAAATACCTTTACCAATAAAATAATTAGTCCATTTCCGTAACAGTAGGACCATGATTCGCTGGTTGTGTACGCGAAAAAGCTATAGGTAAGTAAGGTATAGGTAGGTAAGTAGCCGTACAGAAATGTTTAATGGCTGCCAAAATTACGGGGGTGTTAAATTAAATGTACAAGGGGTCCCGAAATATCGCTAAGTCATGTTTGAAGGTTTCTAAGTTACGTTTTCTGAAATGTATATCAATGGTCACAAATCGGAAATGTGAGCTCATACGTAAAAGCCTGAAACCAGGGGTGACCAGGGTGCTTAGTAGAGTTTTCTTTGACATTTGACCATGTTAACGAAAAAGAGAATTTTTAGTGCAGAATTTTAACTTTTCTCGTTATTCACCACGAGGCGTTGCTTTAATGCGATACAACGTTAGTTCTTTGTGCACTAAGCACTCTGTACTTGTCATAAGATGGGTGACCAAGAAAATGTATCATCTCGAGCACATCCGTGCTTCAAAAGGAACGTGAAGCCGATGGTGCCGACTGAAATAGCAATTTTTATCAACCACCTAATCCGCAATTCCAAACTAGGCCCGCGTGGTGGTTTATGGATGGGTAGCAGAGGGTACATAAAATGAACTAGTGATGGATGATGATGCTAAGTCCTCCTGGCTAGCTACTATCATCTTATCCGTAGCCATAACAATAGTGTTAACAGCATTGTTGTGTTCTGTCAATAACAATTGGAGATAAGATAGTTACTTTCTCAATGGTTGGGAGTTCCGGGGGTATTGTAGGTGCACCTTCTTCGACCTTTTCGTCACTTTGTGTTATATCGAGTGTGATGAAAGTCAAGCACTTCCTCGTAGTAAAATAAATAAAAAAACACTTATAATTTTTTTTCTTGGCTGACTTTCCTTACTTTTCCAATAAGTTTCAAAATTTTAATATATATTATTTTGAACAGCGTATATATACAGCGTATAGTCTTATACTCTAGCTAAGCCTGCAGAAGGCTTAATAATAAACAAAAGCTTATTTTCTCGTTATTTTGTTAGGACTGTTTTATAGAAGCATGTTTTTTTTTATGTGAAAAGGAGGCGAACTAGCAGGCGGGTCACCTGATGGAAAGTAATCACCGCCGCCCATGGACACCCTCAAAACCAAAGTAATCGCAGATGCGTTGCCGGTCTTGAGGAAGGAGTTGGATCTTGAGGAGGGAGTAGGAATTGGGAGGGGGGAGGGGTGAGACATGGGCTTCCGGTACTTTCACTCACCGGACGAAACGCAACAGCGACGAGTGCCATTGTCTCACGCCAATATTCTGTGAGAGTAATTTCTATCGAAAATTACTAACTATATTTTACAAATTTAAACTTCATACCTATCTGTATTTAGAGGCGAGATAATTATATGCAAACGCTAAAAACAACTATTCATCACTGTAGTGAAATAAACAGCAAGACTAATTTGCATATATCAAGTGGCTATTATCATATCGGCTTAATGAGCTTACTCCTGTATAGAGCTAATGTAGCAAAACCACAGCGGTTCTGTTTGCTCCGAACATTGCAGCTTAAGCGCTATAAAAGCATTTTGATAATTAAATTTTGAATAGGTTTTAGGTTGCCAATACATTTATGTTCAGCATAAAGTGTTTTTCGCTGAAAATGTTTGAAGTAGAGGTTTTTCGATGCATAGCCCTGTTTTGTGATCGCCATATTTGGAAAGCGTGGTGATTAGGTAACCGATCATTATTACATTTCCGGCAACGCATCTGTGATTCCTCTGGTTTTGCCATGCCACTGGGTGTCCATGGGCGGCGGTGATTGCTTCCCATCAGGTAACCCTCTACTCGTTTGCCTCTTTTTAATATAAAAAAAAATATATCATTGATATAGATGTTCACCTTTGGTTGCTTGAACTGATTTTCGTATTACTTACAATCTGTTTAGAGAAATATAAAAACTGCTACCGTAGACCGTACACGAGTTTCGAGGTTTTTTTGTGTTTTTATTGAAAGCAATATTTTTTAAATTTATTAATTTTGGTGTAAAAATATCTTTAATATTCCATTATAATCAAATGCTTTTAAAATGTATAGAATGGGAATGGAATATCAATAAGATGATTGATCATGACGAAATAAAAAGACGTCAGTACATGCCCTTATCTATTTAAAGTCTGAGCTTAATTCTCTATGCACTTGAAGCCACCCTAAAATTACTTACATGCTATCTTCATTCATAATTTATAACATTTCCGAAAAAGCCTAAAAGGCATTGCTGTTTAATAAAATGCAAAACCGTGTCATTGTTGGGATAAAGGTTATTGTCGCGAAACACAAACATTGGATGTTCAAGTTGAATGCTGCACTGAACTTTGTTGGCCGGCCATTGTTCCTGTTACGCTCGTCTACCACACTTAACGTATAAATCAGTAGGAAATCTTTAAAAGGCCTTTTTTATAACGCTATGATGCCGACACTAGCTTTTTTGTAGATGTGATATTTGCACGATTTCACATGTGTGTGTTCTGTAGTGTTCTGCCCAGAGTAGACTTACGAACCGATGGCATAGTGACGTTCACAAGAGCTATTTGAAGCCTAAACTGAATAAATTATTTTGAATTTTGAAATTTTGAACTTGTATTAATATGCCTGATTTGACAACTTCAAACAATGAAGTAAATAAAAATCTGTTTCTAACTAAGTAATATTTAGAGTATCGGCGTTTACCTGTTATTTGATTATGCCTATTTCGCTTAATATTAACAAAAATCGATATTGATTCACACAGATAATATAACCACAACGTAACAAAGTTTAAATCAAATAAAAAACAATGTATTTACAAGTGTAGCCTAATAGGAAGACAAGAAGAACGATTATCATCAGCCTACTTGTATATACGTTCTTCTGCTGAGTTTTGGTCTCCATTTAAACAACAGAATATAGGGAGATCGGGCTATAACCCACGACGCTGGCAGCTGGCTCAATATGAACGTTAGTGTAACAACGTTAGATACTGTCAACACATCCACTATGCGATTGTATTCAAGCAGAAACATTCAAACTTTCAGATATCCGCACACAGCACTATTAATTATTTAAATAGCCTTTATTCGCTGTGAAACTGGATCCAACGCATGGCAGGAAACCCGGAGTAACGATAACAATGAGTTATAGCCGCGTTTAGATTTTTTTTAATTCGCCCGCCCGTACATTATGTGAATGTCTTCCGGTAAGATTAGTCGTGTAGAGCATTGAGTCAAGGATTGCTAAGTTATTGTTTGATTTTTTTTATTGTGTAACAAGGAAGAGATTGGCCTTCATTTTACCTGATGTTATGTACGAGAAGGCTTATGGTGGAAGCGCACATCCCTAGGAAGTAGGACCTAACAAGTGCCATGAGGGACAATTCCATAAGTGTGTTGCTATGGCAACATATAAAGGTAAGTCCACATTAAGTAACATGTTACATAACTATGCTATATAACGATGTTACAAAACAATAAGTATAAAGTTGTTTTATTGACACTTATCGTTTACACTTGGTCCATTATTTACATAATAATAATAATAATAAGAGGCTCTCGCTTGATGGTTGGATCAAGGGTCAGATTCAGAAGGCAGTACTCCTTGACACGGCACGTATTGTCAGGAGGTTCCTCACTCTGCAGCCCTGACCACCGGTAGCTTGGGCCCTGCCCCGCTGCTGGTGGTACTCTAGAATTAGTTTTTTATAATGTTTTATTGTTTTTTTTTTTTTTTTTTATTAAAATATTGTAAAAATCTAGTTTTAAGAAAGAAAATAAATAAAAAGTATAATAATAATAAAATAAGTTTCAGTACTTGTTATATGAAAATAGAACGAAAAGAAATGCGTATACCTATGTAAGCGAAATTGTTAGTTGGAAACTAGAAACGGCACTAACGAGGTCAATTAGTAGTATCAGATCATTCGCTTCTAGAGTTATTCAATCAGTGTTCGTTATAAAGTGCGACGAATTGGATAAATAAGTTGTCAACAAGTTTTTGTTATAACTGTTATAAAAGATTAACTTCTTTAAAAGTATTTTGTTTAACTTTGCGATCCAATCCGAACTCCTTGGAGAATCTAGTTGGGGCACACGACTACTGTTGCTTAATGCCATTCCCTCTAGTAAACCTCTGACGGTTTTTCGTTTTACACGGCTTGAGAGACCTTCGCCCAGCCATTGCATTCTGAGTCCACCTCCACATAATCTAACAATCTGTAAAATTTCCGCAATAGACATTGAACTTTAAGTCTATGGCATATTGCTAAAACTTTTATTGAAGTAATTTGACAGTTTTGGATAGTCTAATGTGCAGGCGTCGTCTGTACCTATTTTTAGCTTAACTTTTAAGGAACTTATCAATGATCACCTGTCATTATAATTCCACTGTTAGTCCATAACATATTTATTCTGCACTGAAATAAATGTTTGACATATTCATATGGTTGTGTGTTGTAAAATATATATTTAAGTTTATGTAATATGACTATAATCCACACTTTTTTTTAACAACTCATGTCGTCAGTCCACCTTACCGCCGTGGGTGGTTTCGTATAGCTTGGGAATTCTGTGCTTGGGACAGAGATGAGTGGCAGATACGAAAGAAGAAGTATCTCCGGGCTGAAATAATGATGATGATGATAAGTATTTTTTAAATGTACTATAAAGTGTTCTATTCTAGTCTAACTCTTATGCAGTTCTATTCCTACAAATGTTCTTAAAGCGGGTAATTGGCTAAAACTAAACCGCCCGCGCCGTCAACAATACTTATCGGGTCTCCAGCGATAAGAACGGTGTTAATTTTGCATCGTCGAATCGCTTCCTGCAATTAGGGCTACCTCTTACCTGATATAAATCTCAAACTGTAATAAAAAAAAATTAAGAATTTATTTAACATTTTTAATGAAAAATAAATTTATGAGAAAACATATTTGCTTCTTATTCTAAACTTACATAATTAACTAGGTACAGACGTCTACTCATCAATCTATCCAAAACTGTAAAATTTCTTATAAAATTACATATACGTAAATTATATATACGTAAAGTTTTAAGTCTATTGAGGAAATTTGACAGTTTGTTTGTATGAATATTTGCTTCTTTATTCTAAACTTACAGAATTAACTAGGTACAGACGCCTACTTATCAACCTATCCAAAACTGTAAAATTTCTTCAATAAATGTTCAACCTTATGCCATATATGTAAAGTTTAAAGTCTATTGAGGAAGTTTGACAGTTTGTGGTAGTGTACAGGCGTGATCGGCGAAAAGTTTTAAGGCTATCAAAACAGAAGAAGAAAGATGTAAATAATATAGAGATCATCAGCATAATAGTGATAGAAACATGAATGCAGCTGTAATAAAAAAAAAGAAGAAAAGATTATTTGTATACACAATACAGATTGCAATAAGAATATACTTTTCGCCGACCTTACTCTATAATATAGATAGGACTATAAAAATTACCGATCCATTAGACAAAACTAAAGAAAAGTGTTAAAATATAAAAAAAGTACTTTATGGATGAGGATAGCGCAGTACCGTGCCGATATATTATGTTCCCACTGCTGGGGCCAAGCCCTATAGATGGATAGGGAGAACGGGCCATAAACCATCACGTGGGCCCAGTGCGGATTGGTGGTTGTTAACAACTGGTAATGCAGCCGGGACCAACAGCTTTACGTGCCTTTTGAAGCATAAGAAGGTGATGGAGATGAAAAATTGTTGATCACTCATGTAATGACCGGCCTTTGCGAATGTTGCTTTACCTTTTTAGCAATCACAGACCAGGCGAGCTAACCTCTGCGCCATACGCCATCAAGGAGATCTCTCTCAGGACAACACAGTAGTTGTATGTTTTTTCTGTCTTCAAAAAAGTTTGTTTAAATATCCTAAAAATCTTAATAAAACTAATCCTGTCGTGTGGCAGCCCTACTTGCACTGCACTATTTACAAATGCTCAGTGCTGTTATTGCCGGGGTTATTTTAAAGCCACGTTTGCTTTGGCATTGTACTGTTGGCTATACTTAGCTGACTTGCGGACGTGTTCCACATACTGTTTCTGTATTAATTGCAATAATTCTGGAATACTTCCGTAAGATTCGTCGTTTTACGGATCATTTGATTCTTAAGAGTAACTTTCATATGACTTTTGCAAATACATCGTTGAGAGATGATGTTTATTCTGAAACTAGTTGACCCGGCGGACTTCGTACCGCTTTGACAGTTTCTATGACAACAAAACAAACAAAGACATCAAATGTTTCACAGCTAGGAACATTTTGTATTGGAAAATTAAATTGTCGGTTTTAAGTAAAAATATACCAAATCTTCTTTACAAACCTTGTCCTGACAATAACAAACACAAAAAAAAAGAATTAAAATGAAACAACTTTTACGGATCTACTCGCGTTTATTTTACATATTAGTTTTAATGAATGTGGTCACAGGGAGACTGTGACCATGGACCCTGCAAAGGGTTCGAAACCTCAGGATAAACATTAATTAAAACTACATAATGTGTAAAATAAACTCGAGTATATCCGTAAAAGTTGTTTCATTTCAATGTGTAGTGTTCGCGTAAACTTTAGAAAACAAAAAAGAATTATCCAATTTTGTGCAGTCGATCGGAAGTTATGTGCGTAGATACGTTTCAGAGATTCATTTTTATTTATATATAGATTAAGAAATGAAATACAAGTTAGCATGCCATGGCACTGAGCCCGGTCTCCGGTTTTTCTATTCCTACTGCTGCGAGTCAGCAGCGTATATCGTTGCTTCACCGTGATTCGTGCTTCGTCCGAGATCACCGAGAGATCTCGCGAGATCTCGGCCCTTTTCTGCGAGATTAATCTCGGCCTAAAAATGGGCGAGATCTCGCGAGATTAGCGAGATTGAACTCGAGCATGAAAACGTCCTATTTGACGCGCAGCAAGAAGGAAATGAATCTATACGAGTCCGGGGGGTCTAAAGGAGAACTTTTGCAGTTCGCTGATAACTGCCTCACAACTATAGTACCAACAAGTGTGGAATCTGAAAGGGCATTCTCAGCGGCTGGCTATCTGGCCTGCAAAATAAGGTGTAGGTTAGGTGACGATACCTTAAATACGTTGTGCTTTCTAAGAAGCTACTTCCAAAACAGTTTGTAAATAATTGTATAGCGAGATGTTGCTAATGTTCCTAATTTGATTGTTTTTATTTGGTTTTCACTTTATATTCTATTTCTCTTTTTAGTTTGGCGAAATGAGCCTTTGATTTGATTGATCTCAACTCAAATTCTATTATTTTTGTTAATTAATCTTTTTGACTTCGTAAAAATAAATGTTGATTTCAAAATACCTATGGTTCTTTTTCTTTCAATGTCCCGGGAGTTCTATATCTATTTTATTAGTGAAATTGTTTGCAAAAATTGATACTCTTAACTACCAATCTCGCGAGATCTCGAAATTGCCGAGATCTCGAGAGTTTACATTCCCTAATCAGATCCTCAAAGAATATGCTTTCATATTTGGCCTTATCGTCACAAAGCATCTGGGGCTGATGATGATCTGAAAGCACTATTACTATAATATTATTTCAGTTGTCTTTTTTTATAGATAGCTCGGCAAATGACTCCATCCCACCAGATGTTAAGTGGAAATGGAGTCCAGACGCGATGATAACTGGTGCAGCGTGAAAACAAACGTAGCATCAGTTAACCTCACTCTGCCGGCGCACAAGGTGCTTCTTCACGCCTCCATCCGTAGACTATTCCATCTTTTTGAGGTGCGACAAAGAAACGAGTCACCAAATCTCTTTGTGCGCGATGGGATATTTGAGACAGTGAAGCGGAGTCTCGTTTTTACAACCGCAACAACTCTGCAACAGTACTGCTTTCATGCTGAAGATTGACTGAAGCGAATCATCGTAACGTACACACACACACACGCACGCACGCACGCACGCACGCACGCACGCACGCACGCACGCACGCACGCACGCACGCACGCACGCACGCACGCACGCACGCACGCACGCACGCACGCACGCACGCACGCACGCACGCACGCACGCACGCACACACGCACACACGCACACACGCACACACGAACACACACACACACACACACACACACACACACACACACACACAACATAACCATTGACATTTCTAGCATTGATCGAACGGACGTACGTTTGGTAAGAAGAACTAGATAATACTAAAGTGCGTTGTTAAATACTGCTAATAACACATTATGGACAACTACCTACTTACAATTTTACTGTACTAACCTTGCGAATGCTCGCAACGAACGTGTTACGTTACAGAAGAACGCTCCTGTCAGTCTCGACCGTAAAAGCTCGTGGTCAATCCTGGCAGGTGAGATGAAAGCCATGTGCTAACTCGTGAAAAAAAAACGAGCCAAGGTCGATGGAGGTTGGATTCGAGGCTTACTTACGATAATAACGTATTAACCGAACTAATTGTTTCCTTCCCCAGTCCATTGTTTCCATTACAAAGCAGCTCTTCCGATAAGAATGGCTTTGTAATGAGATAGGTCACGTACTGTAATTCACACTGGTTCAATTTGGCAAGGAGATTTCGTTTCATGGAGTGTTTGCTTAATTGCCTTAATTAATGTCTTGTATTACGTGATGGAAGCCCATCATATTAGTGACATTCACAAGAGCTACTTGTAGCCTAAACTGAATAAATAATTTTTGAATTGTGTTAATTATCAAATTTAAATCGTATGTTTTTAAATTTAAAAATATTGCTTGTTTACTTAACACAAAAATTGAGGACGTAGTTTTTTATTTATTTAATAAGTGCAAAATTATACATACATGTTAAGGTCAATAGTAGGTAGTGTAGTAGTAGTTTCCATGCTTCGAAGGCTCGTGCCCCAGCGGTGGGGTCATAAAATGAGCTGATGAGCAATAATAAATTAGGTAAGTACTACAAAAAATATTTAGAACTCATTTTAGAAAAAAAAACTATTGTGTTATACTTCCTGTACGACTTGGATTGCTCGCCCTTTATACCGCTCATAGAGCTCTGTTTCACCTGCTTATAGGCAAAATTCAAAGGATATCGCCTTTTTTTTTAAATACCTGTATGGTCTTCTAAAGTTTATACAACTATGTAATATCTATAAGTACAATAGACACTTTTAATAATCTAGTCGTGTTAATTTTACATAGTCTTTTATCGTTCCTATTATCATAGACCGTGGACCTCGATTCAGTTATTTAAAAACGAACACAATGGTGTCTCAGTGACCTGATTCTTGATTTTCTTATAGAGCCAATGTCAAAGGAGCAACTGAGAGACAATTTTGGACGTTTAAAATAGCAAAATCAATGCCTAAGCTCTCAAAATGTCTTAAGATAGCATTTTAATAAATACTAGTGGGTCACCCGCAAAACTTCGCGTTTATTCAACAGATTTTTTAGGAATTTCGAAATCTATTACAGGTTTTTTTATTTTTCTGCTCATTACAGCTGTACATATAACCAATTTTTTATGTGCAGCTATCGTCCCATAATCACTGGGGCAAAAATCGGCTTACGCTATTAATATATATTATGCGTTAAATAAAAGCAACTAAAGCTTCGTATTATTATCTATTTTGATTTGATTTGATTTGATTTGATTTGATTTTAAAAGACGTCTACTGCTAGACAAATGCATCCCCCAAGCATATCCACAACGATCGGTTTTGCGCTGCTCGCATCCTCAAAGTATTTTATTTAAAAATACCTAATACCTAAATACTTTAACGTTATTAAGGCTAACAACAGACGCCGCTCTCTCGCCCCGACTAATGGATGCCAGTTAATTTCACAACCATATTGGTTAACGACACATTGCAACAACCTCACGTTCGCCTATAAAAGCTCGGACATCGTAACTCCCTGCCGCAGCGCAATACTATAAAGCTGTTGCAAATATAAAATGGCGATTGTCACGTATAATTAATTAATACAAACAAAATGGTCGTGCGAAATGAAAATGTATGTGTTGAAAACGATATTATGTTATGAGTTTGGGTGTTAATGCTCTTACAAAGGCTAACTTGGTTAACAGAGTAAGGTAACTACTAGTCTACTGGCTTAGTGATTCGAAATTAGTCTTGGCATAGGGTACGCCGTCCATAAAAGTACCTGTTGGTAACCGACTCCACGCAGCAGCACCAGACGAGACGTGTCGCTACTCGATAACTACAGAGGGAATTTAATAGAAATACATAGAAACCTGTAGTGTCGCGACGACACGTCGTCTGCTGCTGCTGCGTGGAGTCGGCTACCTTAGGTCATATATTATATTATATTTGAAATGTCTTCGTCTATATGCCACTAATTTTGTATGGGGAATTTAACGTGTTAATTTGAAAATTATAATAATTTAAAAAACCGCTCAGTAAATCGAAAATGTGAGACGGACGATTTGTAGTTTAGATCATTGGTGATTGTTTAGACAAATTAATGGTAGAATAATTTAGTTAAACTATTAGATATATATCAACTAAACGCCGCCACTCGTTTTCACGATGTTTGCCCAACTTTAAATGATATTGTAGAAAAAACTATAGTGTGTTATGAATTTATGGATCGGACTAATTGTAAACACGTTCCCTTTGATACTAAATATATTTTTTTTTATTTAATACGATAGTATTTTCAATTGTATCAATTTAACCGTGACTGCATTTTTGTAATATTTTGGTCGGCGCATTTAAGGGTTAAATGGTTTACTGAATTTGGTTGCTTTGTAATAAAAAAAGTTTTAGTTCGTTGTTGTCGTTCTTTGAGAAAAGCCAATATTTGATTGAAGATGTCATTTCAGTGAGTAGGTAGTGATGATGAGGTGAAGGTAGATATTTAGATCTATATTTTTTATTTGTTATCCTTAGGTTATATGAAAGATGAACCAAGTGCTGCCCAGAGTGCACACATGATGCATTATGTTCCTTGGGCTTATACTAGTCTGTAAACCAAAGCGCTTGAATATCTATCCCAGGAAACGTGTGAAAAAAATATTTTTAGTCGAGTTATAGATTAAAAAATAACAAAATTAAAGAAAGCAATCAAGAAGGCACGGCTTCGCATTTATGCTGTGACGGTCAAAAGGTAAACTTATTTTTTAACATCACTAAGGAATCATCGACAAAAACACATATACAATATTGGGTTAGAACAGGAAAAATATTGACTGTGATAAGTTTATATATTTAAATAAACGAAGAAATATATTTTTCCAAATAAATATGTTATAATAATATCAAAATTAATTAAGGTATATAATATAAATTTATCACAATATTTTTCCTTTTCCTTCTGTAGTATAAATACTGATGCGAAATATGAGATCGTGGTTCATTATTCGCCCGGATAGTGGGTAAAGATCCATAAACCGGTATCCAGAGGTAAACGTTAAGGTGGGGAGCCACCACTTTATCACTTCTTTTACGAGTCCTGAGGGAGCACTGAACGGTATAAGATTTCGTTTCTTCGAATAAATAGTGTTGGATTTTTGTCGATGATTCCTTCGTGATGTTAAAAAATAAGTTTACCTTTTGACCGCCACAGCATAAATGCAAAGCCGTGCCTGTACGACAAGCATTCAATTCAGAGTAAAAACTTCTAACAGGAATAGGGAAAAAATATTTAGAAAAAACATTCCAAATGTCCTTATTTTATGTTTTGCAAACTATAAGTATATGTATTGTCGATCATTGCCATCATTTGCGTAAAAGGCCCGCTATCACTTGTCCATTATAGCCGACTGTTAATGTTAAACTTTGTTCGTGAAGTGAGATATGATTTCAAACGGCTTTATGTTAAATGACTCTACAACACGTCGCCATTCCTCTGTGGCGGCTGCTTTCAGAGTGACATGCAAGGGCTGCATTCATGCATTAATCATGCTGCCTGCCATAATTTTATTTATCCGTCACGTCGGAAATCATCCATGCCGTCTACTTTCAACCTACACATGATCAGCCTATAAATATTCTAGGCTCATGCCATAACCCACCACGATATCCCAATGCTCCGTTAGTAGCTTTTAACAACTCTATCTTACGAGAACAACCGAGAAAAAGGCTTAAAATTCCTTCTAAAAATACTAAGGCGCTCAAAATATTTAAATTCCATCCGGTAACCTTGCATTGCAAAAGTTTCTTAACTTGCAAGATCACTACCTAAACGCGCCAGTGTGCCATCAGTCTTTGGTTAAATGCTATTTAGGAATTACTTTTTAGGAATGATAAAGAAAGTCGAACTTATTTCATAATCTAAAACTACTTTACTAGCTTAACTAATAACAATGTCAAAGTGTTTAATTGCGTTAAACCCTACAGTTACCTACAGTTACTTACCCTTACAGTTTACACTAAGAACACAAACACAATCTAGAACTAATTAGACAAACATTAGCTATATGGCTTTATAACACGACTGATTGACAGATGAGCTGGGCAAACTTTTGAGGCCCGCATCGCGATACGTAATCAGTGTTATCCCACATTAAGCGTTTCCACAGTCCAGTTAATGCAGTAATTACAGCGACAGTGCGTAGGTGAATCGCACAAACTGTAATTAGTCTGCCGTTATACCGCATAGTCGTGATTTGATTAATGGCGGTCGGGGCGCACGCTCGCGCTCGCAGACGGGCTCGGATGTTTTTCGATAATCGATATCGATAATAGTCGACGCTCGGCACTCGGCTCGTCACTAGCCCGCGACGTGCTAAGCTTCCTAGCACTCATAATGATTATAAATCACACCTTTATTGCGAGCAATAATGGTGTGATTATTATTTTCAATCTACTTCTTGTTATCACCTCTCAATAGAGAGGAAACAGTTTTTAATGAATTTTCATGTTTTCCCACTTCTTTGATGTTGCCATTTCGTTTCTTGTCAACTTATGAGCAACCGAAAAGGTTTATTATTAATATTGTAATATATAGCTTCAACAGTTACATGTAATGGTGCTTAGCAGCTATGTGCGAGTTTTATTCATTTATTATAAGTTTATAACAAAACAAACTAACCTGGGGAAAACAATCACACCTAGGCAAACTTGGTAATAGGCAATTTTTATACAGCCACAAACTTAATCTTGACTTATCCCTTCTCCAAACACCTCGGTGGGAGAGTGGCAAACGCTCGGATATCCTTAGGTTTAGCGTACCATTTTCGGGTCGGTAAGAGTCAGGTTCGGATTGTTAAATGCATAACTCGGGTTTGTGATCGATCACCAACCATAATTTGCCAAGCTTGGTGATTAAGCCTATACTACTAACTTACTTAGCCTACTTTCAATTGTACTTACCTACTAACAGTGACAGCACCCCTGATGCAGCAGATGTACACGGGCGGCGATGACCACTTCCCATCAGGTGGCTTGACAATACGTATGCCCCCTTTATCGGTTAACAAAAAAATATAACTATCTCTTTCTGTTTTCAGGTAAGCAATACAACTTAGGGTGCAGTGTCGTTGCGTGAGTGAGACCATTCATAGTCCTCTATTTTAATAATATAATATTCAAATGCGTATCGTGCTCGCTGTAATAAACATTATTAAATGTGATTTGCCTGTCTGGTCTGGGCACATCTATTTTGGTGAATTACAGTTGAAATCATCCAAGTTGAAATGTTTCGAACGGTAAATACACAATCCTACTAATATTATAAACGCGAAAGTTTGTAAGTGTGGATGGTTGTTTGTTACTCTTTCACGTAAAAACTACTGAATGGATTTTAATGAAACTTTCCTCATATACAGACCATGACCCAGACCAGCATATAGGACACTTTTTTTTTAACTTTTTTCTTTTTTTTTTGCTGTAGTCTTCGCGAACGAAGTCGCTGGCAACAACTAGTATTATCATACTTAGTACATATATTTAGGATTTTCTAGGAACAAAGTATCTACTAAGATTCATCAGCTGTAAATAGATGGCTCTTATGTTTAGAGTAATAATTAACGCCGTGATCATGACGCATGCAACTGGCTGGTATATCGGATACTAAGACACATAATACATGGTATAAAAATTTTAGCCATAGTGTTGAATAATTTCGGCGGGCTGGTTAGAACCACGATAGCTCAATTGGAAGAGCACCTGACCCGGTATGTCAGAAGGGTGCAGGTTCAAATCCTGCTCGTGGAATTTTTTTCAACATTTGTGTTTTTGTAATTTGTTTCGCAACATAATTTGCGTTAAAATTATATAAACAAAACAAAAACATTTCACAATATATCTTTGAAAATATTATGTATGTCAAAAAATTTCATAATATTATGAAATTTGAAATGAAACAACTTTTACGGATCTACTCGCATTCATAGTTTTCACACTCGCAGTAAGAATAAGCTTGCCGTCCCAACTTTCAGGCCTCATAAAACAGGTGGCTCGTTCTTGGGTAAATGTATAACTTTTTTTTAAAAAGACTAATGAGTAAAGGTTATTGTAAAGAGGAAGATTATGTTAATGACAAAAATGTATGGATATAGTTGTACATACACAATAGTGCAAACTAATGTTATGAATGTGTTTTAGTTATTGGTTTTTTTTTTATAAACTTGTATTGTAATACTCCAGGAGAAAGAAACAGCCCTTGCCGAGTTTCTTGCGGCTTCTTCTCTGTACAAGGTCTACACCGTAAGGTTTACGAAGCCATGGCTTTGAAATAACGTTCAAAAAACACTTGTAAAAGTTCATGTTGAATTAAAAAAAAAGAATTTTGAATTTTTTGAATTCTATGTTATACCCCTTCTCTAACGTTAGTAATATGTCTGTTGAATAAAAGTAACGTCTCTGTCCGGTGCATAATTTCTCTTCGGGCGGTTGGGGAATGAAAATGAATATGATGCATGCTACTTTATCGTACATTGGATATTTAAAACTAAAGAAGGTAATAAAGTGAAAGTAAATAATGTTTTTAAGTAAATAAACTTCATAATAACAGAACCATTTTCGTGAATAGTCGTTTATTTAATATAAAAAATTGGGCTTGCTCTTGGCCTCATTCGAATCCCTAGGGTTAAGAAGAGGCCGACGACGATGGAACGAGCTTACCCAGAAACCCCTTGAAACCTTGCTGGGTTTATTTTATGCAAGCGGTTTGGAATGCAGATCCTAACATGAGAAATCTGCACACCTGTTCTGTAAGTAACACTATACGCTTATAAAACTTTAAAATTAGCGCTGCACACCTCTCTAGTGTGAGGGAATTTAATGGATATATTATGTCAATAACATGCTTAAGGTTGATAGATAGAGAAACAGTTTTTTTACTACTTCTAACACACACGCTATAATTAGAATACAAACAATTACTGTAGATATTGTATGCTCCAAAAATAACAATAAAAATGTACTGTAGACCAGCAAAACGGATATAGCTTGGTTCCTTAACGATAATGACATACTAGAAACAACTATTTAAACTATCATGGTCACTTTAAATAGAGTATTTTTGGTCAGTTTTAAAATAATAATTCTGTATTGTGTTCGGAAATGTGATCGTACTGTCAGAACATTGTCGATTCTTAGAATTATAATATTATGAATGTATTTGGTTGCTTTATCTCTGGAAGTGGAAGAATACTATTGTTAGGTACTACACACAAACCCAAGAGGTTTAACTAGTACCCCATATCATAAAAATAATGTATGCTTTGATTCCGATAATAAATAAATAAAATAAAATAAAATAAAATTATTAACGGGATTCTTACCATGTTTATTGTTTGTGAGTATCTGATATTTCATGCGCCATGATCACGAAATTACTGAAGTTAATGCGGGTTTGTTTTTTATGAGCAGACAAAACGATCCACCCTCTTCCTTAGTCGGTTTTTGCGATCGATGCTCGTACCACCGGTTTCTAAGTCTCTTCTAAAATAATTACTCTATTACTAGAAATAATGTATAAACAAAGCATTGATATTCTTCCTAACAGTATAAAAGCCCTTTTGATAAATGAATTCGGAAAAGTATTGCTTAAGTAATTCATTATTATTCTTTTAACGTTCCCTCGTTGGTTTAAAAGAAACTTATCTCGTTATAATAATACTTGAAAACTGCGCTCTTTATATAAACGTTCAATCAAGAAAAGTTGACATGAAACGGACGCCTGCTGTTTCAACACGATACGATTGTGAGCTTCCGGTTTCGGTGGAATATTCATCAACATTTCAGTTCAAAGTTTATTTATAAAATTACAGTCACTAGTTATTACATGTAAACAATGTAACTCTTAATACACTGCAATAAGAGTCAAAAGTAGTCAAAAGTGTATACATGTTAATGCTCGTGTCTGTACACTATACATAAAAGAGGGGAGAGAGAGAGTATAAATAATTAATTTTTGAGAAAACCCACTGCATTAACTTCAGTAATTCCGTGATCATGGCGCAACCAACTGTGTCGTAATATCGGGTACCCACATATAATAAACATCGTAAGAATCCAGTTAATAACTCTATTGTGAATAATTAGCCTATATACTGTTCTACCGCTGGTCAGAGGTCGTCATCATTGAAATCAAGTCACCGCATCGCTACAATTGATGGGAATTGGCTTTAATTACCACGCTTGCCTAATGAGGTTTGGTGATTACAAACCTGGGTTTTATGTTGAAAAATCTCAAAAAATGTTTGCTCGATCCGGGAGTTTTACCCAAGATATCGGCCAAAGAAAATAATAAACTAAATTACTTACTAAACATGATTAAATTAATTCTTATTAAAGTCAGTGATAAGTTTAATTGAATTTAAGTTTTATTGTTTTCCTGCGTTTTCGAATGTGTATGTGTAATTGTAAATAAAGATTTTTTTCTATTTTTATTTCTAATATCTGCCCCTCTCTATTCTACATTGCTATACTTGCTATTGCTAAATTTCAAAGGAAGTATGAGTGTTAATACTCTTATATTTTGGGTATGTACGTACCTACATATTAGTAATGTCAATGTAACCCAAAAAAATATGTTTTACACAATTAACTTGGAGACTTTGTGTGTATTTGAAAAATTTTCCGAATTGGATAATAACATGCTCTGACTGAATGAATTATAGAACAACATGTGATTGGGTATGATTTCAGCTCTTCAAACTTATTAAACTAACTCGATTCCAGGAGTCTCGAGGGGCGTTATATTTATTTTACCGGCGACACAAATTGGGATTCTTTTTTTCCATAAGAATATTTCCTGGTACTTCCCTTAACAAAGTTTCCAAGTGCCACGAAGAGCCCTTATTGAATTTTCTTAAGTTTTGATAGGTTTTTCCAGCGATTTCTCTCCTGTTGCCCCGTTCGTGGCAAACTTGTTTGTCCGGTAATTTAAGTCAGTAAACATTGAAATTTTATTAGATGCCATTTAAAGATTTCTTTAGGAGAAACTCTTATAAAACAGCGGCTAGTGCCTCTGCTTTTTTTTTGTTTGAGAGGGCAAGTGAAATCACTCTCTACCTGATGTTAAGTGGAAATGTAGTCCAGACGCGAAGACAATTGGTGCAGCATGAAAACAACGGAGCATCAGTCACCCTCACCCTGCTGGCCCACAAGGTGCAATACAATACAATATTCCATTTTTTGGAAGTGCGACAATGAATCGAGTCACTAAATTTCTTTGTGTGCAATGGAATGTTTGACAGTAAAGCGGTAACTCCGGAGAGCAGCACGCGTACTCCTATGGAGGAAGGGAGAAGGTGGGATGTGGCCAAAGAGTACTTCAGAGCACTCGCAGTTGTCAAAACGAGACTTGTTTTCACAACCGCACCAACACACGCCACAATCCGCTCTGTGAGGTAAGGCTGGAGGATTGATTTCTTGCATGCAGTCAGATGGCCAGAGAGTCATCATCATCATCCCAGCTCATTTTATATCCCCGACGAGTCGACCCTATGGCTTGGATAGGGAAAACGGACTATAAACCAAAACACGAGCCCAGTGTGGATTGGTGGTTGTTAACGACTGCTAATGCAGCCGAGACCAACGGCTTTAGCAATCGCAGACCGAGCGCGCTGACCACTGCGCTATCGAGCTCCTCCACCCAGTTAGAGAGTGCAGTGGGCTAAATGCAGGCCAATGGACACGTGCTGGGCATTTGGATGCCTAATGGAAATTACTGACAGCACATGAATCACCCTAGCAGAAATAGATGCGCTTGCGCCGCCTGTCTTATTACGAATAATTGGCTTCCACTAAGAATATATTGTTTCGGGTGAAGACTGGCGTATTGGCTGTAATATTGGTTTGTTCGTTACATATATCCGTTTTCTATCATCTTGGCATACGTATCGACTGATAATACGTGATAATATGGGCTAAGGTGGTGCACTGCACCCGGAAATTTCAATTATTGAGGAACTGGCTACCTTAGGTATGATTCATCATCAGCTCATTTTATGTCCCCACTGCTGGGGCACGAGCATTCCCTATGGATGGATAGGGAGAAAGGGTCATAAACCACTACGCGGGCTTAGTGCGGATTGGTGGTTGTTAACGATTCATTAGCCGTCACTGCTAATGCAGCCGGGACCAACGGCTTTACGTGCCTTCCGGAGCACGGAGGAGCTCGGGATGATAAATTTTTGGTCACCCATCCGATGACCGGCATTTGCGAGAGTTACTTAACCTTAGCAATCGCAGACCGGGCGCGTTAACCACTGCACCATCGAGCTCCTCAGGTATGATTAACAGTCGCAATACAGTTAGCATACTCAGTCAGGTTAGTGAGTTTGTGATCTTATTTTATTTAAAATTTTGCAACTTACATTACATGGCGGACTTAATTCCATAATCTCGCAATGCCGTATCACTGGCTAGACGTCGCGTAGCGGAGACCAAATACAAATATTTTGACTTCTTCTTGAATTAGATGTACAAAGTCACAAAATTACTATATTACTTAATATATTACTTCAATTCGATTGGTGTTTATTTAACGCCACGTTCTATTTGTTTTTGTACCGTGTATGTTCTCTGTATGGTCGAAACCAGCCCCCCGATCGCCTGCTATAGCTTACCTATAGCTTTCGATATTGCTTTCATAGGCGGTACGAAATGACAAGATGACGTCGGCAATCGGTTAAGCGGTCGGGGGGCAGGTTGTTAGAACATGTACAGGTTAACATAACATCAATGAAAACGATTTATTTGTGATTAACCGTCCAAGATGGTTTGCCTTCACCTAGCATAGTTCCTCCGGATTCAATATGCGATGGCCAATGTTGACTCTGCAGTCTGCACACATGTCGGCGGCGGTAGTGCCTTTGTTTGTGATCTGTATCGAGTGGGATTAATTAAACTGACGATTGGATATTAGTTGCAACTTTTAAGGCCAGATAAATATTAGACAACATCGCATACATTACTTTGACTCCAAAGGCAGTAGCTTAAGCACTTGTATTTTGAAAATCAAGTACAACGACGGTACCACGACCGCCCAGACCCCGAGAAAATATAGAAAAAAAAATAGTTTTTCTACATTGACCCGACCGGGAATCGAATCCGGGAACTTGGAGATGGCAAAATCAGAAACCGGCATGCGAGCCACTCGACTACGGAGTCCTCAATCAAATATTATGCAACAAGACCAGAAACATAATGAAATACCTTTGAGAACTTTGTGTAGACTTACGAACCGATGGCACAGTGACATTCATAAGAGCTGTTTGTAGCCTAAACTGAATAAATAATTTTGAATTTTGCATTTTTGAATTTTGTACTTTAGCAATTATACTGTCAAACAAATGACAGTCGCGAAAGTCCAGTTGCACTGTCTGACAGTTGCTTACACTAAATTATATTCTGTGCTTACACTGACTGTGACTCTCTTGCTAGGAAAATAATGGGACTCCTGGGATCGGCTAAACCAGAAGAAGAAGACCTAAGAATCTTCCCTCCCTAAGACGTTGCCAAACTTAAGACAGTAATTTTTACAGAGAAAGAAGAGTGAAAGGATTGGAATACACAAAAGATCCCGATGAGTAGAAGTGCTACTGAGAGAGGGAGACTTCAGCAGGCCCCACTAAGATAAGATAAGATAAGACCAGACACTTTATAAGTGTAGCCGCGTCTGTGTCTGGGTAGAAAGGGTGCTGGACTTGCTGGGTTTTAATAGAAATAAAAATCTACGTAACAAAAACCTCTTTAAAAGATACTTTTTGAGTTGTTGTATTTTAAGTGCTCTATGGTATTGTGCGTTTTCTCATTTTTTCCTTTTTCCTCGTGGCTGTTGAACCGAGTGGCCTCCTTTTGATGTGAATAGTCCTTCTTATGAATGACTTGCTGAAGACAAAATGACACCGTTAAAGCGACCTTTAAGATGGTACCGTCTACGACAGGTTGGGCGTAGCTGCATTTAAGACCTTGCGTGAAAGGCAATAAGAGCTGTTTAAGAGTTGACTGGTTTCGAGTGGCAAAAAGTATTTATAGAATAAAAATACTTGTAAACTGAAATTGGTCGAGCAGTTTCTAATTAGTCAGGCAACGTGCTTAACTTTTAATTTTGACTACTTATGGTTAGAGTGAGTTCGATTCTCGGGGGCTTCTCTCAGTTCATATCGACTTTATGTAATATGAAGTGCATCAATAATTGGTGGAACAAGATTTTATTATATGTACATAATATAAACATTAATATCAGATGACAGTTGTTTACAGTGTTAACAATTAAGTAGTACTTTTATAAAATAACGATATATATTTTTTTGTAAATTTTGTTGCGAACACATCATATATCATAATTCGGGAAAAGCGGAATTCAAACTCCACGAGTGAGATTTTTACCCGGACATGCCCGAACCTTTTGACATATCGGGTCTGATGCATGCACTACCATTTAGGCTGTAGTAGTTCTATCGGGCCCGCGCCAATTCTATTTACCTACTCTTTAAGCGAAAGAGGCTTATTTAATGTCAATAACTGCATCAACATTTGAATCATAAAATTCAACTTATAGATGTTTTCATATTTTATCATATATGAAAACATCTATAATATTATAATTATATTATAACAGATATCATTATCTAAAAAACAAACGTAATTTATAAAAAAAAATATTATCATATTTTAAATTAATTTGAAATGACAACACCTCCCCTGAAAAGGGTTAGAATTACCCATATTTTATTATAATAATATGTAACGTGCGTAGACCCGTATTAAGTGTCTATATACCTACTTCGTAAATTATAAATAGTCATAAATATGCCCAAATTTATCACTAAAAATATTAGTTATTATATAAATTTCATCAAATGTCGCACGCACAACACTTCCGAATTAAAAATAGTGTTGTGCAAAACACAATATTTATAAACAAAACAAAAAAGGGACAGCGGCGGTAGGTACATCACTCAGCCCTATTGTGTATTCACTAACTCCGAGACGGGACTTAAGAAATTATTTTTTAATCACGAGATTAATTTTTCATAGTCCTGATTGCCCTGGAAGTCTGGTTAAAACTTTCGCTTTCCCGTCTCCGGGAAAATGTTAATACTTTTTTTATTACTTGTTACCGCACCGGAATCTTTACAACAAACAGGGGATGGTCCACCGACTGCGAGGATTTATATAAAATACGAGTAAATACATTATATTTTTCTTGTGATATGTATGTTACGTGATACAGATTTTTGAACCAAGTAGATAATACTATGTTTGCTGGTGTGTGTAGACAGAGTATCTACTTGGTACACATAATAATTATAAAAATATATTAGACAACATTACATACATAGTTCTGATCCCAAGGTAAGTAGCTAAAGCACTAAACTTGTTTTATGGAAATCGCTCTCGCTCGCGATGGCTCTCGCTTGTACCCGGATCGAAAGGATTATTTTACTTACCTTTTACCACTTAGACCCGATACATAATATCGAAAAGTTCGTTTTCGACATTGACCCAACCGGGAATCGAACCCGGGACCTCGGAGTTAGCGCCGTCCAAAGTCCGGCGTGCGGCGGCTACGGAGGTCGTCAAAATTATGTATATTGTTTATAATATATGTTAAATAATATTTAAAAAAGTTTATCATTTAGTTTTTTTATTTATTTACTTCTCTGTTGTATGGAATACTCCATAGGCAGTGTATTATTTTACATAGTAATGTAGGTATGTGTGTTATTGTATGTAATAACTGTGTACTAATTAATGTTGTAAACTAGCCCGTCTAATTAATTTACCACCTGCCAGGGATCCCAAAATTCAAATTCAAATTCAAAAATCATTTATTCAGTTTAGGCTACAAGTAGCTCTTATGAATGTCACTATGCCATCGGTTCGTAAGTCTACTCTGGGCGGGAGATCTTGGACTGAGAAGAACCGGCAAGAAACTCAGCAAGTGTCCAGCTCTTTTCTCCCTTACAGCCCTCTCCCTCCCATCCTGGCAGGTTATTAAATCCCAGCCCCAACACTACACTGCAAGACCAAAAGATACTGTAAGCTTATTTTACGTTAAACGAAACGCACGCAATAAAAGTAATTGAAAGGTATGCCAGTTATAAATTAGTTATGAGCCGACCAACAACTCAATCTCCCTGTGACCACGAACCCTATAGAGGGTTTGAAACTTCAGGATAAAATTAAATTTTAAATTTAAACGCGAGTAGATCCGTGGAAGGTTTATTTCAAACTATTGGTCGCCCAGTGCTCAAAATTAGACCGTCACTCACAAAACATACTCAAACATTTTTATACAATGTTATATAGCACATATGATACATTAATTTTAACGTTCGGGACTGTCTCCATATAAACTAACTTTACCAAATGTCACACGCGTGCGCAATGTGCTTAAAAAGGGGCACAATGTTTACGCTTCACGTATTAATATGTAAATATCAAACCGCATAAAATCAGTTAAATAAACATATTTTTGACCTTCATTGTCAACCTCTTTGTATTTCCCTTAAGCATAGAAGGTTCCATTAAAATTGGGTTATTGATTTTAAAACAATTAGAACTCGAAAGTATGGGACTCCGAAACGTAAAATCGCGTTCATAAAACATTTAATTATCATGTGGGAAGGCAATTTTTCTTATTGGACTTTAAGTCGTATAATTAAGTTTTACAAACTTTTTTTATATATTCTTTTAACTGACAAAACTTCTTTATTTACTCTAAGCATAGAAATCTTAATTAAAATCGACTTTTAGATTTAAAACAATTATGTATGGGAAACCGAAACGTAAAATGGCTGCCTAAAACAAAATGGCCCCGGCAAAAGTCACATCGAATAAATAAATTAATAACGGGGCGTTCATAAAATAAACGAACGGCATTTCCCAGGCGACACTAAGAGGCGCGCGCTTAACGCCACCCAAGTCCCAATCCCTTTCAATATTTGCCGGTGGTAATGTAACATTTTATTATCATGTCGGAAGGCCATTTTATTAACCTCCTCGGTTCGGTCCGCGGCGCGGGACTGACAATTTGAAGTTCAACTTTTTCATTTAACTTTTACGAGCTGACTTTTGTTTTTTTTTCTCTCTCTTGCCGTCGGGATTCTTCGCAAGTTTGTTGGGACGCTGTTGGTTTGTAACAGATTTGCTTTTAAAGACTATTATGATTGGTGATCGATTGCGTGTTAGATAAGACACTTCTTGTTATTTTTTTATTATCTATAAACAAAGAAGTAATACGGAGATTAACGCAATCTACTTATTATAGGTATCATAGCTATCCTCTATATATCTATCGTATATTTATATTTTATGTAAATTAAAAATACACAATCTGTTTCTAGATAGCGCTATAGAATCTAGAAAAATTTATGCATGTACTATTATCATCGCTATCCTCAACAAAATAGTTAAAAATTAGTATTTACTTCACCTTTCCGTCTACCCATCAAGCCATACCACAAGGTCACTAAAGTCCCCTTTAAACCAATTCATCATCATTTCCAGCCTATTAAATGGAAGCATACGAGCTGTCGTGTCGCTTGATGAGAGAAATCATGGTTGGCGGTCCGCCATTAAAAGTCCACGAAAAATTAAAACATTTGCCCACAGACAAGCTACAAGTAAAACCACCGAAAGAACCTTCCCACTTCAATGTACCACTATTTGTTTTAAACAAACAAAAATGTGCAAGTTCACAAACCGGCAAGCCATTACTGCTAACAAATTGATTCGCATCCACTGAGTTTGCAGACTTGTTCTGAATGGCCTGTCGGCTGCAGGCTTTTGCGCTAAGATACTTTCAGCTCGGAGCACGGCAAGACGGCTAAATGAGATGTCTTATGTACAGGGCTTCCTGGTGCGATGCTATCGTACATGCTAAGCCACAGCCAAGCCTAGATTTTAGGAGTAAGGGGTATCATTGACCAAATAGGGTATCAAGCTCCAAATTCTTAAGTACGGCTTCAGGCTTTGGCGCTAAGATACTTTCAGTTTGGAGCACGGCAAGTCGGCCGTGCTTCGGAAGGCGTATATAGCCGTTGGTCCATAGTTGGTTGGCTGCATTAGCAGCCGTTAACAATCACCAATCCACAACGGGCCCGCGTGGTGGTTTATGGCCCATTCTCCCTATCGATCCATAGGGAAGGCTCGTGCCCCAGCAGTGGGGACATAAAATGAGCTGGTTATGTGAAGTCGGCTAAATGAAATGACTTGTGTACAGGGCTTCTTGGCGCAGTGGTACCATCGTTTATCTAAGCCACATCCCAAACAAGGTTCCCGGATAGGTTACATTGACAACAGCTGCTATTAACCGGTGTTCCTAGTGTCCTAGGTGTCACTAGGTGCAACTGGGTGTTTGCCGTCCTGGTTTCAAGCCATAACCATGGTAGAGCTATTTAAAAAAAACCGGACAAGTGCGAGTCGGAATCGCCCACCGAGGGTTCCGTACAAATTTATGGGTAAATATTATATAGTTCAGAAATCGAGTCTCGAACTTTTCCCGAAATTCAGTTTCCAAAGTATTTATTTTTTTCATTCTTCGTCATAAATCGAAAACTATAAAATGTTTAAGCTTGTGCAAATAAAGCCCTTTCATACGATACCACACATGACACGGTTAACTTAGTTCAAAATTTGGACCCCCGTTTCTTGCATAAAGACCCTTTTTTTTGTGATTTGATTAATTAATTGTTGTATATGACGATATTACTTGCCAAACTTCATAGTTCTAGGTCAACGGCAAGTACCCTATGAATTTTGATTCCCCTGAGAGTGTCGAAATATACGTTTTTTTTGCGAAATAAACGGCCGTATCTTTTTTTTCTAAAGTGATCCTATATATTTAGGTATATCCTATAGGTTCCGTTTTTTCCTTTTGAGGTACGGAACCCTAAAAAGGCGTCCCTAGTCTTACAGCTCCAAGATCATGCCGTAAATAAAAATAAAAAAACAAAATTATTTATTCAGTTAATGCTACAAATTAGCCATTATTAATGTCACTATGCCATTTGCAAGGACATTTCCATTCTCCCTTTCTGCAGCGTAAAAGTATTGGAAAATGCCCTTCGTAGGCTTGGCAGTCGAACAAAAGATCTAAACTGTGGTCAATATTTTTGATAACTTTGATTTTAATGTAAATGGTTTATGGTTTAGTTTACTTTGTTAAACCATTCGGCTCTGGAATTCTTTGCCGGCGCATGTGTTTCCCAGCTCCTATAGCCCCGGGTCTTTTAAGCGGGGCGTGAAACGGCATTTATGCAGCCCGTCATGAATGGGTGCGCTTGTTACCGTGCTTATTCCACGGTGAGGAGCGCTCTCATTATTTTGGACTGCATCGGCTGCTTACCATCAGGCAGGATGTGGTCACTATGACGTGTCAATATAAAAAAACTTATTATTTTATAAGGATTTCAGTTAATTTAATTAAGATTTCAATATAATAATTTATGCTTGCTAAACGTGCATACAAAGCTTGAGATGGAAAAATTTGGTCATGCATCTTTCATCTTTCACCTGGCCTGGCCAAAATGCTTAGTTTGCACGATTGCAACACGAACTATCGCTGCATCATTGCCTCCCATTCATGGAAGCAAACAATGATATAACGTTACAACTCTGACCACAGATTAGATAATAGTAACTACGTCTCGGACCTCGCAATTAGTGGGGTAACTCAAGACTCGAGTCTAGTTAGTCGGACGACTTGTTCGCGATGGGCTGTCCGCTTCAGACGCGGCTACAAAAATAGTTGTGGCCACTGCACAAATAGGGTCAGCAAATAAACCGATTTCCGGATAGTATTGGACAGTTGGCGTCTTGTCAATCTTATTAGATCATACGTATCTGATGCAGGGACTTGTACATTTTTGTAGGTGAAGTGATGTTGGTAGGCAGTTGAGCTTGAGAGTGATTTCGTTGATAATTTTAATCGACTAATGTTGGTATAGCCGTGCATAGAAAAAGACAAGTATCAAAGAAAAATGAAATAATAATAAAAACAAGAAAAATAGAAAAACATCCGAAACTAAATTGTGATGACGACGGTATGACTATGTATATTTAAAAAGTATATATAAACCATTAAAAACAATGCTCTGTAATAATAAATTAATGTTAAAAGGAGAGTACGAGTAGGTACTGTCTACTGGTCGTAAATTTAGCTTTGGCGTTTCGGACCGTCTGCAATGTTCGTGGTCACAAGGCGACTGAAGTTTTGGTCCTGCAATTCGTCTTTAATTAATTTGTAACATGCAACCGTCAATTTGTATTTTACCGAGTGCGCTACGATTGACAAAATGAGCTCACCGTATATTTCGGTCTAGCAGTGAGCTGTTAGGGCAAGGATTTAACATAGGTATTATGATGGGATTCTGGGGCCATAACCTTACGCTGCAAAAAGCAATAATTTTGTCGATCCATTTTGTTGTTCCCCAGTTACAACCATGTAACTATAATAAGCTGGGGCTACGATTTTGACAAACAAGTTTTGTTTCTTTTTTTACTCGATCTAAATTAACCCATCGTTGGCCGAGCGATTACATGTGTAAACGCCAAACAATAAAATTCTATTGTGTCTGTTATTTACGGCCAACGATGGGTTAAGGCTGTAGCTACAAAATCCGACCTTTTTCTTTCATATTTTTGAAATGGACTAGTATACTATTTCGTAAATATTCTTTACTCTTACGCTAATCTAGTCTAGTGTCAAGACCACCGGCCCTACATCGTCCATAATATATGAGTATGTTCACATT
The DNA here is from genome assembly GCA_949315975.1 of Eudonia truncicolella. NCBI lineage: Eukaryota > Metazoa > Arthropoda > Insecta > Lepidoptera > Crambidae > Eudonia > Eudonia truncicolella. The sequence continues at coordinate 13,803,389 of OX438830.1, read as the reverse complement.
CATATACATTCAGGAATGTCATCAGAAACATGTATTAGCAGCACCTAATTTATCATAACGCTCTCATACCCATCCATTAATCTTAGCTCATTTAGATTAATGAATTTGTGCGTGCAATAATTGTCTTAATTGCTAGAGGTATGACAAGACAGCGTAAGTGTAACTACTGTTGATAATCCAGGAATTGGTAAAATGAATGATATGTAGCTACTAGATAAGACACGTCCATCATTAATTTAAAACGGTATCGCATAGTGAAACATAATCCTCTTGATTAAAATTAAGCTCTGACTTATTATGTTCAGATATATCTTTAGTTTGAACTGTAGGCATATTACTCATTGCCACATAATTCGTAACCTTAACTCAACCAACCCAGTTTAGGGTATCGTGGTGGGTTATGGCCCGATCTCTCCATCTGCTTTAGTTTGTGTGGGAAGGCCTGACGTGTCTCACTTGAATACCGTCAATAATTTTTACCGTGTATGTTCCGTACAAGGGAGAGTAACTTATTAATAAACTAGTACAAGGAATGTGTTACGCCCCGAGCTAGGTGGAAGACGGTATGTTTCGTGGATTCATAGCTCTCGCGTACTGGAGCACAGTAAATGGATACAAGGCGTCAGTGCACCTGGGTGGCTCCAAATTTCATTGTAGCGCACGAGATTTATCTAGTGTGAGATTACAGCTCCAGCTACTATGTATGCAGCGTTTTTGGACGCGTGCTACTCAAGTTGAAAATTTGCTTCAACAATCCTTTCAGCTATTCTATTTGCTTTTATGGCATTGGTGTGTAAGATTGAAAATCCGAAATTCCTTTTTTCCATTTTGACTCAATACCAGGACGGGCAAAGTGGGTTTTGGATTTTTCGATGAATAGCCCGGGTTTGTGATCACTAACCCTCATTAAGCGTGCGTTAAGTTATCCATCAGTTGCAGTGAGATGTTGATGGTGACTTTTGCGCAGTTGTGAGACATCGTAAAGCGAATTACTATTACATTAGGATTTAATCGTGTGTTATCTATTAGGTCCTTACCTATGAAATTGACGTTTTGTATGAAGATTTTTTATAAAATTAAATTTCATACTAACGTTTTTTTTTTAATTTTGTTAGCATCTATTTGTGTTAACACTATAAAAAATTTTAGATTAGTGTGTTTGTTTCACTAGCTAAATATAGCAGACATTAAAAATAATAAAATCAAGTCCCTTCAATGCTACAACGAAACAAAAGGTCAAATTCACGAACAAAAAAAGAAGTCAATTTAAAAAAAATGGAGTGAAAATGAATAATCATTGTTATTACTGAAGCCTAAGTAACATAGTCCTAATCAAAGGTAAATAAAAATATAACCGGTATTGACTTTTAGAAGTAATACACCTATTAATAACAGAGAAAAAAACGTCAATTTCGTAGTTAAAGAAACAATATTATATTATTTATATTGAATTCACGTTAATATTTATACTTTTCCTATTTTTTCAGGTAAATGCAATAATTGCACAAATGCTAGGGTACCTACTGCTATGCTCGCCTCCAAAAAGGTTAACCACTTGCCTGTATATATTTCTAAAGAATTGTTATTATTTTGAATTTTGTATTCACAATGCTATATATATGTGTATATATATAGTTACAAGATGGAATACCGCTGGCTTGCAGCGTTAATCACAAACTATTAGAAAAATTCAACGAGTTTTCTTGGGCCTCGGTGGCTCAGCGGTCAGAGTATTAGACCGGTTATCCAAAGGTCGTGGGTTCAATTCCCACTCGAGCTTGATTTTTTAGTAAATTTTTTTCTTATTTCTTAAGTAATTAAAATACGAATATTAATCGATTTTATAATGTTTGTTACTGTTTTTTTCTGCGAACATTCCTGATGGTTAATGTCGTCATCCCTCATCAAGCACAGCCTTGGACAATACTAGGCATTTTTCACTCAATTATATCTTTCCGGTTTAGAAGCTACATTATTTGGTCAAAATCCTATCTTCAGTCAATAAAATGGAAAGTGGATTATAAGAACGGACCCCAAGTTCCAAATATCAGAATCATGCTGAGATACAATTGTGATAATAAAATACCTACATCAAATACGTTTTAAAATAGCAAAAACTAATCTGTTGCAGACTCTTTCAAAAACCTTTTTAATACCTTTTTGTTCTTATTTTTATATATTTTTTTTGAATATTGACATTTCATTTTTGCTCTTGCTTTTGGTGATTGTCATGGTCTTCGTGTGTTGTGTTGTTATAAAATATAGTTAAATCCCACTTTCTTTCCTGTTTTTTAATCATCTTTAGTTAGTCTCCATTAGCTCCTCCCATTAGGTTTTTGTCGTTTTCACTAATCCCTGTTCGGAACTATCGGTAACGAACCAATAAATAAAACAAAAGTTGTACATTCGCTTCAGCCCTCATTTTAATAAGGAAGGTATAACTTACAGCGGTGGTCGGGTGCAAAGAGTTAAAAAATCTGCAAAAAGAAAATGCAATCGAAGTGGAGAGAGCAAAAGAACCACGCGTCCTCGCTTTTAGGAATCTTGTGTGCTGTAATCCTCGCGGGTTTCTGTGTAAAGCTGTGGTTGTGCTTTTCTGTTCATCGTTAGGAGAAGGAAATAAACATTGGATATCAGTTTTTTCTTTGTCAAACTGTAACGCCAAATAAGTGTGCAGCCAGCCACTACGTTTCTACTTCCTATCAAAGGGAAAAGGTAAGACAACTTGACAACACTATTGCAGGTTTTCCTACCAAGCCTTTCCTTCTAAAACATAGCTCAGCAATAGCACTGCTGCTTAATGGGTGAATGGGTACAAAAATTTGTATGGCAAAATTTTAACTCCTCTCGTATGTCGCCAGGAGGCGCTGCTTAAATGCAATGCTAATTTTCGTTTTCGTAAACGGAATCGTATGAAAACAGATAGTAAATAAAACTCACACTGGGCACCCTGTACAATAGTTAGATAACCTCTTAGACTAGCTTTAGACGGGAACCGTGTCAATCAGATAATTTATTTGCTATATAGCAGTGCTAAATGCATTTTTAATTTTTAAATATCTGATACTTAGATTGTAAAGAAAAAAAAAAGGTAATAGTTTTTACCAATTCTAGGTGTAACTTTTTTTAAGACTCCAATTGAATCAAAATCTTAAATCTACATCCGCCTTTGCCCATATACTAGCTTTAAGTTTTTTGTGTAACTGTTGTTTTTTTTCTATCTGTGTTTTTTAACTTTATTACCTTAACATAAGGTCGAAAACCAATGAAAAATTTCAACATTCTCTGGCCATAAACGGTTAAAAGACTCCAATTGAATTAAAATCTTAAATCTACATCTAAATCTTCATCCGTCTTTGCCAATATACTAGCTTTAAGTTTTTGCGTAACTGTTGTTTTTTTTTTCATCTGTACGTGTGTGTAAGCAATAAAGTATTTATCTATCCAATACCATACTTATGCATGCTCTAAACGTCACTCTGTCTCTGTCTACTTCAGATATCTGACCTATATCTGACATATAACAAAGTATGTTTAAAACAAGTGTCTGGCTTCAAGAATGTAAGGTACAACTCCTTATAAATACTTAAACACTGAAACAAGAATACCAGTTTTACAGCACTGCATCAACTTAAAAAGTGGTTCTACAGTATTTGATGCGAGTCCTTCACATTTCTTTGCATTTAACGGTCCATGTCCAGAGTGTAAGCAATCCAGTTCCGTCAGTTAAGCGGATTAGAGCTAGCTTCTACAGGACCTAGACTTCTAGACGCCTGCAGCATCGTTGTTTTGTGTTCACCGCATTTTCTGCGGATTCCAACCGATACTTTAGCCTCGAATAAAAGAGTAGCGCGAGGGATGTTGCAGAATTTTACGCTCACGCTTTTTGTGATATACGTATATATAGGTTTAGGTTTACTAATAGGTACTCAATTAACACAAAAATCACTTACAAATATACAACATGTACACTTAAATATAAACAACAAACAAAAATAAAAACGTTTCGACCTAATCTAACCCCCCCTAGACAAGTGGCATAACGCTAATAAAATAGAAATTAAATAGAATAATTATTGTACGGCATTGTCATACGTCAACGACACGTATAAATGACGTTTATGTGCTGTGGCTTTTATTAAAAACGTCGCTTTATTTTCAAATTTTTTTTTCAGCGTTTCTCTCTATTAGATAGTTCCATATTTACTTTTCCTGCATTTTCTTTTTTTCTTGCGCGCAAGGTAACATAATATCCGTAGTGAAGCACAACGTTGTAAAATACTACTACAGCTTAAAAATTACTACTACCCAGTGCATGTTCAAGTTAAGATAAATCTTTGTTGTCACTTAAGTGTATTACCCCCGGATTAGTACTGGCCGAATACTTTGTTCGCAACAACTTCATTTTGTCCGTTGCTACTAATTTGTAATACTTTGTTCTGTTTCTGTTGCTACAAAGTCGACATTTATTTTGTTAGTTGATAAGTAGTTCCCTAATTTATAACTAAGTAAGTAAGCGTTCTTAAACTTTTATGTGGATAGTCGAATAAAAGTTGCTGTCATTTCTGTAGATGATGTTTTGTTTTTGTTTTGACTATTCAACGATGTCTGTGATTTACTTAATTTTTACTTATTAAAGAAAAATAAATCCTTATAAACTTGTATGCGATCAATTCAGTAGCAGATTCTTAACAAACTACCTTCTGGATGTGAGTTTTTTTATATTGCATGATCATAGCGCGCAAGGTATGCAAGTAGAAATGGATTTTATCCTTTTTAATCTTATTACCTGTTTAAAGTTGCATTCGTAAACTTATTGAATAAATAATAGTGATTTTGTTGTCTAAAACACCAGTTCGAATCTTCGATTTATCGTACAGAAGGCGGCCTGTATAGGAATTTTTACGACTTGGCATCGGCTGGACAGCATCGTTCCATAACGCAGTATAATTCCGATGCGCTACCAATAACTGTTCCATTTAAATTCCATGTAGCGTTCAACGGCGGATTAGTGCCATCAGCCAACATTGATTTGGTCGAAGTTTGTCGAAGCTTCAAATTGGGTATCAGTTATCAGTAGAATTCAAATTCGAATCAGAATATTTAAATGAAATAAGCTAATGAGAATGAAGTTGGTCATGGTGAAATTTAGCATGAAACAACAATTCTTCAACAGTATTGAAAAAGATTTCACAAGCAGGATACGAACCCGCTGATCACTTTCCGGTCAGGTGTACCACCATTAAGGCTATCGTGGCTCTGTCCACCCCGTGCAAACTTATCAACACAACACTTGCTTTCGCCAAACTCTGAAGGGCTTGAGAATGTGGGCAGATGTATATCCGTTACTATCTCTCTTTTTGTCACTTAAGGTGGTACAGAACTGGCCAGTGGCAATCAGCAAAGTCAACCCTTACTTACAGCCTGCCAGCATGCTCCGGACAGCTTGGGCATACTCCAGTCGTTGTTAAGACCTTGCAGGTCAGCTAAAGTGGGCAAACTGCCGTTATCTTTTTCCACCACGTTTGTGACGGATCAGTTCCTCATGGAGATTTTGCAGATGCGGCAACGGTTTCGCAGATGGAGATCAATACTACCTACGACCTCTTGATGTCCAGTATGATCTTCCCCATACTGTGCATCGAGAGATCTCCAAATACACGAACTCTTGCCCCAATGGTCGATATTTTTTTACCTAAGATTTAATGTTTATTATGGTTTAAAGACATTTATTCTCATAAAGACATATTGTACATCACTAACATGAGAACTTAATTATAAAAAAAATAGATACATTACATTCGTTGTCATAGGAACCAATTAATACGAATAAAACAGAACAAGTTTAACACACTCAAGAAAAAACATTTCATTTTAAAGTTTAACAATTTGCAATGACGTGATTTAATGTTTCCCAAGTAATAAGGTCGGATGGGAACACGTTAAAGATAATGTTGGTTACAACGCAGAGTAACTCTTTGGACCGTTAATTACGTCATTACTGGTGATGTTGTAAATAAGCTACATGCAGTTTATTGTGCGCCTAGTGTGCAGTATCATAATTCCATCGGTAAAGAGCAACTTTGTTGTTGGATAATCAGGTCGCAAAGGCCCGTTGAGAAACTGAAAATACTGGTGCAACATCTGTTGCGCAACCGGATTCCAAGATTTTTGTTTTTTATACATTTGACAAAATGTAATGAAATATTGGTGAGCGTCGTCTGTTTCGGTGTGTAATACTTTTTATATTTTTGCTTTAATCTGTCAACTGTCTTTTGTTTTGGCTTTTCTTTGGCTTTTTTGTCGTCATTCTGTCATCAAATGGCTTGGCATGTGTTCCTAAATATATTTCTTATCCTTAATAAATGTACAGACGCCTGCACATCAACCTATCCAAAACTGTCAAATTTCTTCAATACATTTTCAACAATATTCCTTTGGAATGAAGTTCAAAGTCTATTGAGGAAATTTGGTAGTTTGTGGTAGGTTGATGTGCAGGCGTGTGTACGTTTTACTTTGCTTTTCTCGTTCTTCTAATACCATAGCATTAGAAAGAACAAGAAACCTAACGACTTCTTTACATCGTCAATTAAAGCCGAATAATAAATAGATATTTTCTATTAAATGATTACCTACGTCTTTAGCGCCAAACGCTTTAGTGTTAGATATTTTGTTACGGAAATAAAATTAAAGTCATATTATTTATTTTAAACCTATTTTTTCCCCAGCTGTAATAATAATTACTTTGTCATGATAAATCCACAGCACAACCATGACATTACTGGGCTCCAAAAGAGCATTGACCACTGAGAGAGATCCACATTTCAGAATCAATATGTGTGTCAGCTTTACATAAAGGTGCGGTAGGTATTAGTTTAAGTATATGTTTAGGATAGTTATTAGTCCCGCAAACTGCTTATCAACACCAAAGCTGGAGCAAGAAAATTCCTCTTCTAGGGCTCACTATACATATGTCTTGTGTAACGTGTGTTTTAATATTATAAAGTTTTAATTAAATATAACTATAATAACAATATAAATGCTTGTAACGGAATAATTTTCCTAAATACGAAAAAAACAGACATTCAGAAATCTGTTTTGTTTATTTATCTTTATAAACGCGAAAGACAAATGTTTACATTTCAAACACACAAATACCTTTTATTCATTGTGAAAGCGGTTTGTGCAATATCATAACAGAATCTCAAGTGAAATCTCGGTGCGGCAGGTACAGACGCCTGCTCATCAACCTATCCAAAACTATCTAATTTATTCAATACATTTTCAACCATATGCCTTAAGCATAAAGTTCAAAGTCAATTGAGGAAATTTGACAGTTTGTGATAGGTTGATGTGCAGGCGTGTGTACCATCGAAAGCTCTCACAAATATTTTTCATCATCTGTAACCTATAAAGCTGACATGCGCGCGGTTAACTCCTGGCATTTGATCAAATATCTAAAACTGTTCATTGTTGACATAAACGCCAGTCAGTGCCACCGGCCCATTGTTCTATTATTTATGTGCGAGTGTTTCCTACAACTGGGCATTAGCACGTTTAAAAGCACTTAAAAGTGTAATTACGTTAAGACGGATTACTACAAAGATTTGTGGTTTGTGAACGGTTCTAGCTGGTTCTTTGGGTGTCCCTGGTTGTGGCGAAGAAGAGCTACCAGAAATACATTTGTTTAGATTTTATTAGTTAACCAAAACTGTATAATTTAAAAAAGTAACTCCAAATGGTATAACAATATTTTTTTTAAATATTTCAATATACATAGCCTTGCATAGGTTTGTGATCACCAACCCACATTTGGAAAACGTGGTGATAAAGTCAATATTGACGACCTCCGAAGCCGAGTGGTTTGCACGCCGGACTTTGGGCGGCGCTAACTCTGAGGTCCCGGGTTCGATTCCAGGTCGGGTCAATGCCGAAAACGAACTTTTAGATATTGTGTCGGATCTGGGCGCTTGTGGTACTGTCGTTGTTTCTGATTACCAAGAATCGAGTGCTTTAGCTACTTACCTTCAGAACAATGTATGTGATGTTGTCTAAATATTAAATGTTAAATATATATATATTATTAAATATCCATGAAATTGTAGAGAGAACTTGATTGTTGGAGGCCTTTGCCGGCGTTATTTTTACTGTTTTACGGTACTACGTAAATAATAAGCCATTTACAAATCAATTATAGATATAATATTTAATGAATATTAAGTTATCAAATTATAATATTGTGTGGAAAAAATCTAAACCATACAAATATATACTGTACGAAATGACCTGAAAATGAAAGAGGGTATAATAAATAGGTACTGTATTATTAGCAAACAAAATCTCCCCACTATCCTTACCGTCATATATCAAATGTGTCAAGATGAACAAAACAATTTGATCCCTGTTAACATCTCAAAGAGATACAAAACTTCCCTTTTCAATAAAAAATCAAAAATCAAACATAGTTTTCATATTGACCATTAGATTTTGTTGAACGGAAGCATAAGTAAGAAAAATGAAATAAAAAATAAACAGGGCAAGCTAAATAAAACCGTTTAAATAGGTATTTTCAGAAAACAGTTTCCATAGTTAGTTAGTAAATGCTTGTTTATTATATGTTAGTCTTCGATCAATAATGTACTAGATTCCCGATGAGCGCTTTAAAAACGGTAGGCGATTTTGGGGCCCCGGAGCCACAATGACGTTTGTGGCGATAACAGTAAATTTTCAGTACAAACATTTTGCAACCTTAATTTAATCTTTGTATTAGATTGGGTAAAAAGTCTTTTCGCATATAGTATGTGTGAACTTGTAATAAAATCTCTTTGGCTATACTATTTGTGTCTGGCTGGTTTTGGTATCATTAAGAGTTAAAATTTTAAAGAAGATAATTCCAAATTCAAATTAGGAAAATGTGTGATTTTCATTTGTTTTTGTTACTGTAATGAAGAAATTCGATACATTTTTTTAGGTAAAAATGCCACGAAAGCCGCGGAAAAAATTTGCGATGTTTATGGACCTAGTGCAGTGTCTGTGAGAGTAACACAAATTTGGTATAAGCGTTTTCAATCCAGAAATTTTGATGTCAAAGATGCACGTGGCTCTGATCGCCCTATTGCGGATAAAATGGATGCCATTTTTGAAAAAGTGGAGCAAGATCGGCATATCAGTAGTTACGACGTAGCTGAAGAACTGGGAATTGACAACAAAACAGTTTTGGCGCATTTGAAAAAAACTAGGTACACAAAAAAGCTCGATATTTGGGTACCTAACGAGCTCACTGAAAGAAACCTAATTAATGAACCGTGTACTCATTTCTGATTCTTTATTACGACCTAATGAAACTGAACCATTTTTGAAGAAGCTGACAACTGGTGATGAAAAGTGGATCACGTACGACAAGAACGTGCGAAAAAGGTTGTGGTCAAAGGCCGGTCAGGCTTCACAGACTGTGGCGAAACCCGGGTTAACTCGCAACAAGGTGATGCTGTGTGTGTGGTGGGATTGGAAGGGCACTATTCATTATGAGCTGTTATCACCAGGCAAGACCATCGATTCTGAACTCTACTGCGAACATCTTTAGCCACTCAGCAAAAATTAAGAGAGTTTGGCTGGGAGGTATTAATGCATCCGCCGTATAATCCTGACCTTGCCCTTCAGATTTCTACCTGTTTCGGTCTCTTCAGAATTCTTTAGGCAGTGTCAGGTTAACATCACGAGAGGACTGCCAAAATCACTTGTCGCGATATTTTGATCAGAAGCCCCAAAATTTCTATAGTAATGGGATCATGTCCCTACCTACAAGATGGCAAAAAGCAAAATTTAAATGTAAATAAACTATAATAAAAAATGTTTTGAATTTTCTTAAAAAAATGCGAAGAAACTTTTTCCCCAAACTATTATTTAAGATTTAAGGTTCACAGTAAGCTGAAGTTGTTGATGCTATCCAATGTTTTTTCAGAGTTTTGTTTATCGAAATTTTAATGTGCAGGTATGAGCAAACAGGACCACTCTCGAGATGCATTTTTGTTACGGATCCTTTATCTAGTAGGTACAAGCAACTTAAGTTGCTCAACTTAACAAGTTAAGCAACTTTCGCAAAGGCTGGTCATCGGATGGGTGACCAAAAATGTATCATTTCGAGCTTCCCGTGCTTCGGAAGGCACGTAAAGCCGTTGGTCATGGCTGCATTAGCAGTTGTTAACAACCACCAATCCGCACTGGGCTCGCGTGGTGGTTTATGGCCCGTTCTCCCTATCCATCCATAGGGAAGGCTCGTGCCCCAGCAGTGGGGACATAAAAATGAGCTGCTGATGATGATGATGATGATGATGTATGTCAATACATATCGTAATGTCACCAGTGTTTGACGCATTAAATAATATTGAATTACATTAAAATACTAGGTTACATCAGGTGGTGCGTATTCAATTGTCACTAAAGTAAAAAAAACAGTTGCTGATTCCTATTTCTAATGACTAAAGTGAAAAAGGGACTGAGACGTGGTCGCTCACTATGGGTTTCATAAAAAGGCCACTCAAAAGGTCACTCAAAGATCAATGGAGAGGGCTATGCTCGGGGTTTCTCTGCGTGATCGAATCAGGAATGAGGAGATCCGCAGAAGAACAAAGGTCACCGACATAGCCCGAAGATCTGCTAAGCTGGGCAGGGCACATTGCCCGCAGGACTGTTGGCCGCTGGGGCGGAATAGTCTTTAAGTGGCGACCGCGTACCGGAAAGCGCAGTGTGGGCCGGCCTCCAACAAGGTGGACCGACGATCTGGTGAAGGTCGCGGGAAGCCGCTGGATGCGAGCAGCACAAAACCGGTCGTTGTGGAGATCCTTGGGGGAGGCCTTTCTCCAGCAGTGGACGTCTTTTGGCTGAGATGATGATGATGATGAAAGGAAAAAATGTCAATCACTGGTTCGTGTGGAATGCTGGTGCCTCTACCCTACTACACTCGTACTCGTACTACGTACAATCGAAAAAAATATATAATCATAATAGTTAGTTTTGACTCGTCATAAAAAAAGAGTATCATTTGCTTGGAGCATTTGCATCCGGTAAATCTAAAAAAATACTTTAGACAATTTTAATTACAATTTGGTTTGGAAATTATCGTTTGGAATCTACAGAATGAATTTCTTACTCAACTAAAAAAAGGTTATCTTAAAAAGTATTATATTTTTGTAGCATTGCTGAATGTGGTCTTTTGCACAGTGGTTAGGTCAGTTTTGACGAGTGACCAAAATAGAAAACCGTGTGTATCTATCTACTAGTTTTTGAAATCGAAACTTTTAATGGGTAGTGCAAACGAGAGAGCGTTCCAATTTCGTTTCGTAGCGAAAAACTAGTTAGGTGATCAAAAACATCGACATTGACAGGTCAGGTCAGTTCTGACGAGAGACTAGGATCCAGAATTGCCAAGGCAAATTATACTTTTTATTTTCAAGTGCTAATTGCTGCACTGAAGCTAAATTAAATATTTATAACATTTTATAAAATACAATCTGCATGGCCATCGGTTGCAATGACCGTTGGATAGATGGCGCACAGTGCCGCTAATAAGTACTCAAAAATTAAAAAGCAGTGACAAAATTAAGCGCTTACGTCAGTCTTCCCGTTAGCATAGCGGTCAGTGCAGCCGCAGTTTATTTTATAAAAAAGGCAAATTATATTTTTAAACAAATAACAAAGAGGTTGGACTAGTTAAAACTTGTTCCAACTAAAATTGCGATCTGACAGTATCAATACCTGCGCTCGATAACAGTGATTTTATATCCATTGTGACACGTATTGCTCAATAAATAATTAAGTATCCATTAATTTTCATACTAAAATATTTAACTCGGCAATTTCGATCGACGAACTGTCCACTGTTCACGCGTTTCCGAAATCGAAACATTTTGTGGGTATCGCAAATATCCGTCCAGCGATTATTAACAGAAGAGCAGCGTTCCAATTTCGTCGCGTATGTAATTATAGTGAAAACTCATGATAGCTGATAGAAAACATCGACTTGGGCAGGTTAGGTCAGTTTAGACAAGACCATAACCCTAGATTGCTACCGCAAACTTTACTAATAAATAAAAGAAAGAGTTTGTACTAGTTAAAACTAGTTCTTACTAAAATTGCGATATGACTTTAAATACACTACTAGGTACAATAAGTGTGGTATATCCATCGTGACATATATTGCGCAATAAAGAATTCATAATTATCCATACTTAAAATATTTAACTCGGCAATTTCGATCGACGAACTGTCCACTGTCCACGCGTTTCCGAAATCCAAACTTTTTGTGGGTATCGCAAACATCCGTCCAGCGATTAATATTGGTAGAGCAGCGTTCCAATTTCGTCGCGTGTGTAATTATAGTGAAAAAATCCACATTTTCAACATCGGCAGACGAATTTAATCCGAACAGCTGTCGCGTGCTCTCATAGAGATAGTTACGAACATAGGAAACGGAGTCTTGGGTTCAACGGTTTTGTTTTGTGTTTTAAATGTGCATGTTAATAGAGTTTTAACACAATGTACTTTTTAAAATAGCTCAACGAAATGCTGAAATGTGTCGTACAATTGTGTTTTTTTTGTGAACAGTTTCAAATGCTGTAGATTGTTGTATGTAAAAAATGGAGGAAACTGCTATTTTCCCAATGGAAACTAACCTTTTTTTCTTCATAGAGTCTAATCTGCATAATACATAAAAGAAAATTCCTAACTCATTCACTGAGTGACTCATTAACGCCCAGCCCAAACTCCTGGACCTAGAAAACTGAAATTTTTATAGAGTTTTCCCCTATATACAAAAAGTAAGGTCCGATTTTTAAAAACTCCTTCGGTATCACGGGATACGCTGTTTACGAGGACGAAGTCGCGGTTGTTCTCTAGTCAATAACATAGAAAGTAAAATATATAAGTATAAAAATAAATATTATTAAAAAAGTCATAAACTTTTATTAGTGATGTGTATGATGGTACACAAATATATCGATATCAATGCTGTCTATTTGTGTACCCTTAAACAAATCAATTAGCAAGTGATTCTGCACAGTGTGCGTAAGTTAGTCTCGTTAAAAAATAAAAACTTTTTATACTTTTTTAAATCACATACATTATTTTTCAATAAGAGCACGGTGCACGCTTCTATTAACTGCCCGTTTACAAATACAGCCATGTGTATAATGGCGACTCTTTCATGTCAACGCACGCTGAAAAAAAGTTCGGCTGGAAACACAATACACGCACGGTAGATTGGAGAACGGGCTATTCCGGGTAATTTTGTTTCGCTTTTGGCAGTGTAAAGGACGCGGATGGTGCATTTTTTATTGTTATTGCAATAGTTAATATAAAAAAATATAAATGTTTACATATGACAAGTATGCCTACAATCAAAGGTTAACAAATGAACGCATTTTAGATTGGAAAACCGGCTATTCAAAGTAATGTTGTTTCACTTTTGACAGTTTAAAGGACGCGATGGACCATTTTTATTGTTATTACGATAGTACATACATACATACATATAATCACGCCTCTTTCCCGGTAGGCAGAGACCACTTCTTTCCACTTGCTACGATCCTTACATACTTGTTTCGCTTCGTCCACTTTCATTATTCCCTTTATACATGCTCTTCGGTTTAGGGTACTCTTGACCTGGCCTTTTTAAATAAAAAGATAAAAGATATTTTAAATGATAGTAAATATATAAAAAAATCTATAAACGTTTGTATACATAAATTAAATGCCAAATACCTTTAAGTTTACAACTGCACGAAGGAGTGTAAGATTTGGTATGGCTAAATGGTTTATATGGTGTAGGATTTGCAAAAGATAAAGTTTATGCCTAATAGGTATGTGTGTCATCATTACATTGTGTAAGTATTGCATTATTATTGTAGAAATTCCACTACTGAACGAACACTAGTATTTATAAAAGTGACAAGTACTTACAGGTAACTAAAGTGTCAATTAGTTGAATCAAGCGTTACTTTTCAAAATCCATGACATAGAAAAGTGCAATTAAAATATCAATGTTAACTCGGCTTACTTTCGTAGCTTACCTTTCAAAACGAAAGTACTGAAATTTTTATTATGTATTTTTTAATTATAAATTTAGACCTCCGTTAAAAATAAAGGCGAAACGACTCACTAGGTACTCTGAAAAATATGAACGCTTGAAAAAGCCGCGTGACCCCACAACGGTGGCCTATTCATAAGGTTTACTGAATTAGGGCGTGAAGCTCTGTCTACCCACGAATTTAACTTTGCATTTCTCTTTAATGTATTTCATTTTTCGTTGGCTTTTTGCATGGCTGCGAGGAGGGGGAAGGAGAATCCAAGTGTTTTGATGTAGACAGATCTGTTTATGTAAATATCTTATTTACTTGTAACGGGTACCAGAACAGAAAATTACCATTCGATGTAAAGTAACGATTTACTTTTTTGTTATATATAGTACACACGCCTGCACATCAACCTACCACAAACTGTCAAATTTCCTCAATAGACTTTGAACTTTATGTCTAAGTTATATGGTTGACATTGTATTGAAAAAAATTGACAGTTTTGGATAGGTTAATGTGCAGGCGTCTGTACCTATACATTTTTCACTGTGTACAGATCTGCCTGCACACCAGATTACCTCAATCTAAATTTCCTTAATAACTTTATGTCTATGGAATATGGTTGAACATTTAATGAAGTAATTTGACAGTTTTGGATAGTAGGTGACTGTTAGTAGGTACCAGTGTGCTACTACTCGTATGTAACAAAATTTCTGATCCCTCCTATTTTTTGTAACATGTTTTTGGTGGTGGTCAGTTTTGAATTTACTTCTTCAGGATTGCACTACTACTTCGGCTGTATACAAATCTAGTTAGAAGTATACACACCAGTTCAAACGCAATAGAACTTACTAAAACAGCAATTTCAACCGAACGTCATTTGCTTTAAAAACCATTTTCGTTCAACAAGTGTTCTCGTAGATTTGGCAAGGTAACTCGTATTAACATTTCTGATGTTCACGATATAACAGTTGAGCAATATTACCGATGCCAAATCTATTGTAAATATGTTAATGGTTAGGTGTTAACACGCGGTCGATTTGTTCCGCTTATTGTAATGCGGAACTCTGATAACATCTAAGATGGTTATAAACATTAATCAATTTTTTTACATTTTTGTTATAACTCTTGTAGATTTTATAGGAAATAGAGAGACTTTATTGCTCATACTGTGTACAGTAAAACAAACAAGTGGGCAAAGGCGGTTTTATTTCTTAAACCGATCTCTTTCAGACAACCTTTGAGGCATAAGACAACTAAGGGGAAAATGAGAGGTAGTGAACCATCAAAAAAGACGCTTGTTGGCGAAGCGTATAAAACTTTTAGACGAGCTTGTAGCGACTTATTACGGTATTGAAAGCTAAGCAATTTCCGTAGTGTTGGCTCTTAGGATGGGTGACCTAATCTATGTTGAAGTCTTTCGTAATTCGGGAGGCACGTTACACAATTACTTAGGTAGTTGTCGACACCTTTTGTTTGTCTACGCGCTAGAAAAATGTTAGGACTTTACCTTTTCTATCAAGTATTTCAGTCCACACTTAACAACATGACTGTTACGATTACTATTAGCCTAAAAACGTCCCACTACTGGGCAGAGCCTTTCCACATTAACAATACATGGACATAAGAAGATCAGGCCAAATCCACCACTCAATCCACGACGACAAAAGCACGCATAAGAGCTTACAGATATTTTAATTTGGTCACCGACCCAGCGTTACGACAGTTGCTTACTTTTGCAGTTGCAAGTTTGCGCATGTTTGTCTGACAATAACAAAAAATAGTAGTGACTTTTGGCACGAGTCACCGAATCGAGTATACTGACAAAAATGTCCTAATTAAACAAAAAACATTCAAAGTTCTGTTTTGTTTTTTTATCTTTCGTCACGCTATAATTGCTTGTCATCGCGTGCATATCCCAAATTATGTCACATTTTTTTATTGTCTACCGGCTGCATTGTTGATACCTTAATTCCCTGACCCGATTTTACCTATGTCAAAATACTCCAGGGGTTGCCGATTAGGGATACCGAAGCGTCAACTTAATCTACGAAGAATCCGGAAGGAATAATATTTAAAAATAAATGCTTAGACTTAAAATTATGGGCAGCGAAACAAACGTACTGATGAATCTATCGATATGTTTTATTTAACAACGCACTGCGAACAAAATACATCACATCACTAGCAGATTCCTACTTTGGTGTATAGGTGGTCTAAGTGGAATAATACTTCAGGTGATAATCGATTGGGTGATCTAAGTGAAACACCTCAAATAAATTTATTTTTTCGATATAGTAATATTAATATTATTATTAATATTTTGCATTAATTTCAAAATTAATGCAATATAATAAACACATTGTTTTTGTAAAAAGTTTGCTCCTCCGGTTTTACAGTTTATTAGCTCAGTTGTTTGTAAGAGATCGCTCTAAACCTATAAGACCGCCAAATTTTAAATTTATGTTAATTGTTAATCCTATGATTTTGCAATTAAATTATTATATATGTGTTAATACGTGAAGAAAAACCTGTGTACCCCTATTTAAGCACATTGCGCGCACGAAGGTTTTGGCATAGTTAAAGTTCATATTATGAAGAAGGAGTGCGAAAAGATAAAATGTATGTAGGTATGATAATGTGTTATGTTAATGCAAATAACGCACCTACGCTGCAAAACCATCTTCATAAACATGACGACGAACGTCGATCGGACCCGCCGCCACCCATCACGCCACCCTCTCTGTCACTGAGCAAAACGCACGCACGCAATTGTATTTTATAATTAACAATTTTTTTAAATTTTTTACGTTGTATTGAATTGAACCTCGGTGGCCGAGTGGCGGGTTCAGTTCCCAGATCGAGCAAAATGTATTTCCGATTTTTCGATGCCTAGCCCTAGGTTTGTGATCACCAACCCGCATTTGGCAAGCGTGGGGATGAAGCCATTACCCATCAATTGTAGCGATGACTTGATTTCAATGATGGACGCGTTTGCCTAGCAGTGGGACAATTATAGGCCATTTACTTAATTTTTTAATACACTAGATTAAGTAAATACGCGTTTTATATTTTCTCCATCCCTGGAAACCTAAGCCGAAGAAGTTTACCGGACAAGTTGGTCCTTCGAGCCGGATAGTGAAGCTGACCGACCTTTGAGTTCGGGGAAAGCTACTCAACGGCTACCGGTCAACGGAAGGTTTAGGAAGAGGTCGGAACAAGAGGCGCAGCCATCGAATTTATACATTGTATCGAATTGAATTTATATTGACTTTACACTACTTTGTATGAACATTGTGAATTGTGGTCCAATTTCCACAGGGCAACCACTACTTTACATATAAACATATAAATAACCGTCCAATCTCAGAAATTGTAGTCCCAATTAAATTCGAATGTTTTAACTCAAACAGCTATCATCGAAACCGTTTTTTCGACGCTAAAACGCATTAGTGTCACTGTATATTTCATGCGCCGGTTCACCTATTTTCGTGAGCCACGTTACACCCGAATGCTAGGCAAATATATTGACTGTCACAACACATTTCCAAAACACGGCGCAGTGACTTGGATCGAATAAATCATTAGAAAGAAAAATAAATAAAGTCACTTATTATAACTACTTTATTTTCAGGGTGTCTAGTGCAAGTTCAATTTGACATTTGGCTATTCGATTCACCATCATCACCAGCTTAATTTATGTGCCCACTGCTAAGGCACGAGCGCACGAGCCTTCCATACCTATGGATGCTGATGTGTAGCTAAGTTTATTAGAAAACACCATAAGAAGTGGCCATACACCACCAAACTTCCGAAGCACGGAAGAGCTTAAAGTGATAATATTTTTGACACCCATCCGATAACTGGCCTTTGCGAGAGTTACTTAACTTCAGCAATTGCAGACCGAGCGCGTTAACCACTGCGCCATCGAACTCGTTTAGTACATTATGTAGAAAGGAATCAGTGCCAACCACAGGTGCCAACGATGTCCATATGCCCCCCCCATATCTACTGAATGGAGTATCCCCTGCATTTGTCCGAATGTTAAAATTATACAGGGCTCATAAAATAATAGTCGTCCCGGCTAAGTAGCGTTGAATAATTCGAGCTCCTTCGAATTCTAATAGTATACAAAACGCGCACTATACGCGCTCAGTATCTCTGAAAATTTGTTGTTAAAACCGGTATGATCATAACCATTGTCGTGTACACCGCACTTCCCCCAAAATGAGGTTTCCTGTATCACGTTTACGTTCGTAAGCTTTTAACAAGCGCTGTAGGACTACTTGGCGGGAAAGTGAAGAGTCATGTCTGCGGTTTTGTTTTATTTTCTAAAATTTGTGTTATGTTGAATATTAGTGTGAAATAATGGTGGATTATTAACCGTTAAGTGTTCGTAAGTGCGCATGAGTATTGGCAAATGAAACAAAACAGTGCAACTTCACTTTCAAATTCTCTCAAGAAGTCCGCCCGAGGAATTGGTAAAGCCCCACATCTTTACTGGGATACTCGAGGGGTTGGGGAGTATATCATTTCTCAATTCTCATTTCTCATTTCTATTAACATTCATCATCATCATACTGGAAGGAAATATTGTATAAATAATGTATTACTTGTTTGTAAGGAAAATACTTTGACACTGACTAAATGTGCTAATCGCCCGAAGCCATCAACTAAAGGAAAAAAAAAAGCGCTGTAGTACACGATGTACTTTAAGCCAAAGAAATTATCTTACGTACAGACGCCTGCACATCAACCTATCCAAAACTGTCAAATTTCTTCAATACATTGACAACCATATGCCTTAATCATAAAGTTTAAAGTCTATTGAGGAAATTTGACAGCTTGTGATAGGTTGATGTGCAGGCGTGTGTACCTAAGTAGTTATTTTGACAAAGGCACCCACGGAAATCTCTTCTCCTAAATCTAAAGTGAGTACACTTTAGGTCTTTTCATTATGACCACATCTATCTGATACCCGTTGTACAGTTTTTTCTATCAAAAATACACTTAACTGCCTTCCATAGTGATAGAACGGATACTCACCTAGTAAGGCTTAGCTAGCAATAAGCACTGTACCAGACGCCTGCACATAAACCTATCCAAAACTGTCAAATTACTTTAATAAAAGTTCAACCACATGTCATAGGCATAAAGTTCAAAGTCTATTAAGGAAATTTGACAGTTGGTGGTAGTCTGATGTGCTGGCGTGTGTACCTTTTATGTACCTTATATTATAAATTATTTAACGCAAGTTTCTTTGGCAAAACTACACACCACAATCTCTTACTGTCTTACTACTTCTTAATTTATGTCTTCTTCATCTTTCGACTAAGTAAGACATAAATGTGTAGTTATTGCTATTATCTATATAGATACTATCTATACTATCAAAAAAACGTTTTAAGTATACAGAACACTCACTTCGCATACTTATATTCCGATATTCGTTTGATACACAACAAAAAAATCTTTAGAAAAATTATTAAAAAGTTAAAAAACTTGAAAAGAACTGTTTTTGAGATGGCCCCGCGTTATTCCTCCGTCTCTTTCCTGATTTTAATGAGATCGCCAATCAAGTGAGAGGGGTGAGCCCTCCCCATTTTTTTCCATGTAAATGGGGTAGGGTGTTGAAAATATACATTTAAGTCGAGCTTCAATAATTTGTACTTGGTTTTGATGGCGGTTTAAAGGTTATAGGTTAATTTATGTTAAGTTCGATAAGGATGGGGGCTTTTGTCTGGTAGGGGTGGTAAACCCAAAATTTCAAGTCGGGTTTATAAATGCAAAATCTATAAAGCAATTATGTAGGTATTTACTTAAGATCGGCAACTTTTGGAATGCTATATTCCCAGTTGGGTGATCAAATATGTCGTAACTTCTTACGTACACACGCCTGTATATCAACCTACCTCAAACTACCAAAAATGTATTGAAACAATTTGACAGTTTTGAATAGGTTGATGTGCAGGCGTCTGTACCTGTTTATTGTTTTTATTTGTGTGAGCAATAAAGTATTTATCTATCTATCTTATTTAAACTAACCATGCCATAAAAACCACACCTTCGTGTCATAAAAGCCACTCTGTGCTCATGGTCCCAGTTTTGGAGAAGTCTTTTTCTTAAGTCTACACTTTCCCACTGGTGGGCAAAGGCTTTCCCCAAGTCCTTCCATTTGTCTCCGTCCCAAGTCCCAGTCGGTCTGATGTACGTCCAAGCGTGGGGATGAAGCCATTACCCATCAATTGTAGCGATGACTTGATTTCAATGATGGACGCGTTTGCCTAGCAGTGGGACAATTATAGGCCATTTACTTAATTTTTTAATACACTAGATTAAGTAAATACGCGTTTTATATTTTCTCCATCCCTGGAAACCTAAGCCGAAGAAGTTTACCGGACAAGTTGGTCCTTCGAGCCGGATAGTGAAGCTGACCGACCTTTGAGTTCGGGGAAAGCTACTCAACGGCTACCGGTCAACGGAAGGTTTAGGAAGAGGTCGGAACAAGAGGCGCAGCCATCGAATTTATACATTGTATCGAATTGAATTTATATTGACTTTACACTACTTTGTATGAACATTGTGAATTGTGGTCCAATTTCCACAGGGCAACCACTACTTTACATATAAACATATAAATAACCGTCCAATCTCAGAAATTGTAGTCCCAATTAAATTCGAATGTTTTAACTCAAACAGCTATCATCGAAACCGTTTTTTCGACGCTAAAACGCATTAGTGTCACTGTATATTTCATGCGCCGGTTCACCTATTTTCGTGAGCCACGTTACACCCGAATGCTAGGCAAATATATTGACTGTCACAACACATTTCCAAAACACGGCGCAGTGACTTGGATCGAATAAATCATTAGAAAGAAAAATAAATAAAGTCACTTATTATAACTACTTTATTTTCAGGGTGTCTAGTGCAAGTTCAATTTGACATTTGGCTATTCGATTCACCATCATCACCAGCTTAATTTATGTGCCCACTGCTAAGGCACGAGCGCACGAGCCTTCCATACCTATGGATGCTGATGTGTAGCTAAGTTTATTAGAAAACACCATAAGAAGTGGCCATACACCACCAAACTTCCGAAGCACGGAAGAGCTTAAAGTGATAATATTTTTGACACCCATCCGATAACTGGCCTTTGCGAGAGTTACTTAACTTCAGCAATTGCAGACCGAGCGCGTTAACCACTGCGCCATCGAACTCGTTTAGTACATTATGTAGAAAGGAATCAGTGCCAACCACAGGTGCCAACGATGTCCATATGCCCCCCCCATATCTACTGAATGGAGTATCCCCTGCATTTGTCCGAATGTTAAAATTATACAGGGCTCATAAAATAATAGTCGTCCCGGCTAAGTAGCGTTGAATAATTCGAGCTCCTTCGAATTCTAATAGTATACAAAACGCGCACTATACGCGCTCAGTATCTCTGAAAATTTGTTGTTAAAACCGGTATGATCATAACCATTGTCGTGTACACCGCACTTCCCCCAAAATGAGGTTTCCTGTATCACGTTTACGTTCGTAAGCTTTTAACAAGCGCTGTAGGACTACTTGGCGGGAAAGTGAAGAGTCATGTCTGCGGTTTTGTTTTATTTTCTAAAATTTGTGTTATGTTGAATATTAGTGTGAAATAATGGTGGATTATTAACCGTTAAGTGTTCGTAAGTGCGCATGAGTATTGGCAAATGAAACAAAACAGTGCAACTTCACTTTCAAATTCTCTCAAGAAGTCCGCCCGAGGAATTGGTAAAGCCCCACATCTTTACTGGGATACTCGAGGGGTTGGGGAGTATATCATTTCTCAATTCTCATTTCTCATTTCTATTAACATTCATCATCATCATACTGGAAGGAAATATTGTATAAATAATGTATTACTTGTTTGTAAGGAAAATACTTTGACACTGACTAAATGTGCTAATCGCCCGAAGCCATCAACTAAAGGAAAAAAAAAAGCGCTGTAGTACACGATGTACTTTAAGCCAAAGAAATTATCTTACGTACAGACGCCTGCACATCAACCTATCCAAAACTGTCAAATTTCTTCAATACATTGACAACCATATGCCTTAATCATAAAGTTTAAAGTCTATTGAGGAAATTTGACAGCTTGTGATAGGTTGATGTGCAGGCGTGTGTACCTAAGTAGTTATTTTGACAAAGGCACCCACGGAAATCTCTTCTCCTAAATCTAAAGTGAGTACACTTTAGGTCTTTTCATTATGACCACATCTATCTGATACCCGTTGTACAGTTTTTTCTATCAAAAATACACTTAACTGCCTTCCATAGTGATAGAACGGATACTCACCTAGTAAGGCTTAGCTAGCAATAAGCACTGTACCAGACGCCTGCACATAAACCTATCCAAAACTGTCAAATTACTTTAATAAAAGTTCAACCACATGTCATAGGCATAAAGTTCAAAGTCTATTAAGGAAATTTGACAGTTGGTGGTAGTCTGATGTGCTGGCGTGTGTACCTTTTATGTACCTTATATTATAAATAATTTAACGCAAGTTTCTTTGGCAAAACTACACACCACAATCTCTTACTGTCTTACTACTTCTTAATTTATGTCTTCTTCATCTTTCGACTAAGTAAGACATAAATGTGTAGTTATTGCTATTATCTATATAGATACTATCTATACTATCAAAAAAACGTTTTAAGTATACAGAACACTCACTTCGCATACTTATATTCCGATATTCGTTTGATACACAACAAAAAAATCTTTAGAAAAATTATTAAAAAGTTAAAAAACTTGAAAAGAACTGTTTTTGAGATGGCCCCGCGTTATTCCTCCGTCTCTTTCCTGATTTTAATGAGATCGCCAATCAAGTGAGAGGGGTGAGCCCTCCCCATTTTTTTCCATGTAAATGGGGTAGGGTGTTGAAAATATACATTTAAGTCGAGCTTCAATAATTTGTACTTGGTTTTGATGGCGGTTTAAAGGTTATAGGTTAATTTATGTTAAGTTCGATAAGGATGGGGGCTTTTGTCTGGTAGGGGTGGTAAACCCAAAATTTCAAGTCGGGTTTATAAATGCAAAATCTATAAAGCAATTATGTAGGTATTTACTTAAGATCGGCAACTTTTGGAATGCTATATTCCCAGTTGGGTGATCAAATATGTCGTAACTTCTTACGTACACACGCCTGTATATCAACCTACCTCAAACTACCAAAAATGTATTGAAACAATTTGACAGTTTTGAATAGGTTGATGTGCAGGCGTCTGTACCTGTTTATTGTTTTTATTTGTGTGAGCAATAAAGTATTTATCTATCTATCTTATTTAAACTAACCATGCCATAAAAACCACACCTTCGTGTCATAAAAGCCACTCTGTGCTCATGGTCCCAGTTTTGGAGAAGTCTTTTTCTTAAGTCTACACTTTCCCACTGGTGGGCAAAGGCTTTCCCCAAGTCCTTCCATTTGTCTCCGTCCCAAGTCCCAGTCGGTCTGATGTACGTCCAATTCCAAGTACGATAGCAGTCGTTTTTATGAAACATCAATGTCTAATCGATACCACGTTTCGTCAAATCGAAACATCATCAAAATATTTGTCGCCGACTGCGTGAACGTTGACTTAGTATTATGACAACACGAAACGGCAATACCCCCGAAGTATAATAGCGTATATGGAAGGAGCGGGATAGATATATATCGTGATATGCTGTGGCAGGCGGCTGCATGGACTGGAAATTAAATTGGCCCAAATTGACTTATATTAAATTAAGGCATTCGGTTTTGTGCGCCCATGTCTCCAGCGTAGTGTAACTAGGGTTGCACATGAATATTTAAATGTCTATTAATTTTACTTTTACTATTTTTTCTGTTCGTAACTGAAAGTTATTTGCTTATTGGCTGTCAACTGACTAATTGATGAACGAAGCTTACTAATAGACATACTTACATAATTAAAAAAAAAACTAAACGAATATCTCGTTTATTATGTAATGTTGTTTACATTCTGACATTAGTCGTGTAGCCGTGTCCGGTTTTGTACTGTTATTTAATAAATCTTTAGTATCTCTCTTAGTCGGCTAGACATAAGTTATATACTGGTAAAATCACGATACGATAAGAAACAATTGATTTCTTACGTTTAACGATATTTAACTTTCTAAAAGAGATGTTTTTTAATTTCTATAGCCTAGCGTATCATCCTAGATCCTCGTGTATCATTCTATTTCAATAGAGAAGATGATTGGAATCTACCACCAGCCTGGGATCCTAACATACAAAATATTAAATCCCAGCCTCAACACCATACTGCCAGAGCAAAAGATACTGTAAGTTCTTTCTGCGTAAAACGGAACGCACATGATTAAATTTAAATGAGGGTATACGAGCTAATTATGAGACGACCAACACCTCAGTCTCCCTGTGACCACGGACCCTGCAAAGGGTTCGAAACGTCAGGATAAACATTAATTAAAAGTAATGTGTAAAATAAACGCGAGTAGATCCGTACAAAATCTTTCATTTCAATGTGTAGTGTTCGCGTAAACTTAAGAAAACAATATTTCTAAAAGAGCTGAACTCGCTTCTATTTTTACGTTAGATTTTTTTTGTTTTGTAGTCTTCCTCTTTTGTTTTCTCGTCTTGATATGGTAATATAACTAGGGGGGTTATATTCTTCCAAGCTCTTCAACATTTAAGTAAACGATGGTGTGATGTGGTGGGGACTTACCCTTTCTCGTGATGGTCACTCTTAGCACAATATAAATAAATACATGTAGGTTACCTATATAATATAATACGAACAATATTTTTAAGTCTTACTTACCCATATGGATAAAAAATCTGAAATAAACGATTTATTATATCATTATTATTATTAGTATAGCTTAGAAACGGATCACGAATACGTCATAACAAAGTAATTTTATTAATTGTATCGTTTGGTAATCCAAAATTTTACGTTGGAAGAGTTTGCGACAGCCCTACGCACCGGATACCAATGTATTTGGCTTTGTTATTCAGATCACTTCTCACGTCAATTTATTAATTGGATGCATTATGCTAACAAGCAAAACAAGTTAGTTAGCAATATGTCAACGATATGTATGTATCTGAGTTTATTATAATTTAGATAAATATCATGCTAACTGCAGTGTATTCGGACCGGAGAGCGTGCTAGGAGTTGGTAAGTTTGCCAACATTGACAATCTTATCAAAAGAGATTTTTTTACCGTCGTCGTCGTAAAGACGCTTATAATAACGCTTCGAAATAAGTACCTGGATGACCGAGCTTTGCTCGGTATTTTTTTTACAGATAAAACGAAGTTTTTTAAAAATTTAACCTAGCTAGATCGATTTATCGCCCCCGAAACCCCCTGTATACCAAAGCCGTTTCCGATATTCAGATTATTATATATGTATGTTACGGCTAATAGCCGAAGTGCGGCTACACCTAGTTTTAGCCGGCTACAACTAGGTGCAGCCGGCTAACACACTAACTTTTCAAAACAGAACGCCTTTAGAATTACACTGATATACTGATATACCGTTGCGCTTTTCTACTTAATAATTCTATAGCGTTCCTTAATGGCGCAAAACGTATCCGTTACGATCCAGGCGATTGCGCTAATAAACGGTGAATTTAACATCGATCAAGTTGTTAGACGTTGTTACGAAATAGAATAGGATCTACTTTATTTTATTTTACGTATTAGTTTAATTAGACATTTCCAATCTTTCCTAGGTCTGTGGTCATAAAAAGTGAAGCAAAATGGTTTCATCCCGCCTAGTGAATATTCCGCTTTTCGCTACTATAGAGACTGTTTAAGTCTTTACCAAACGGGAGGCAGCCAATAAATTAATATTAAAAGAGGCAATGACACCTGTAAGAAAAGTTTTATTTTAATATCGATGCTTTGTTGAGTCTATCGTTTTTTTTGTTAAACTCTTCTTAATCCTTCCTATCGTTTTCAGTTAGTTTCGGTGTAACACAATTTCTTTATTTATTATAGCAACAAGAATGCAATAAACTCGTACTCCGCCATCGCGGGGCGTATCTCGAATTATTTTTCATTGTGGACTGTCTTGGAGGGCGGCCAACTTTGCTTTTACGATTATCCGCTTTTATAGTTTCCTCAATATAACGTTTGACGTTACAATTTTGTTTAAAACCGAACGCTGTTTTGAAATGATGGATTGCATCGCAGTTATTGTGGCACGATTCGGTTGGGTGATTGAGATTTGCATGTGGTATGGTACGCACATGTCGATTGCTATTGAAATTACTTGAAAGATGTACATCTCTTTACAATTTTTTTGTTATTATATAGGAATCATCGGATTCCTATATAGCAACAACAAAATAATAATTCTATAGATAAGTAGGCATAGTACCCAACACTGTATCTGCGAAGATGTATGTTTAATTAAGATAAGAACGGATTTTTTTTAATTCCTCATCTTGGACAGTCTTTACCTGTCTACTGTGTCCCAGTAAGCAAGTATTAGGGCTGAAGATAAAAACGAACTTCACCCAGTAATCCAGTAATCCACAACTACTTAAAACTGCGGACTTCTGAGTCTGAGGCCTGTAAGTACCTATAAGCACTAGACCCTAGAACCAATCCGTGGATAAGTTCGAATATGTATTGCATTGTAATTTATTAGACGACCTCCGTAGCCGAGTAGAGAGTGGCTTACACGGACTTTGGGCGATGCTAAGAGGTCCCAGGTTCGATTCCCGCTCGGGTCAACGTCGAAAACTAACTTTCGATGTTGTGTCGGGTCTGTGTAGTTGTGGTACCGTCGTTGCTTTCGATTTCCATACTACAAGTGCTTTAGCTACTTACTTGGGATCATAACAACGTATGTTATGTTGTCTAGTATATTATATTAATTCAACAGTATGGGCAAGAGTGGGACACTTACTACGTGGTCTAATATAATAACAATAACAATAACAATAACAACTACATCAGAATTTTAATGGCCTTACGTAGGTACTACTTTTTCGAACGCAATAGACCAGTCTAAATGGAATTAAACTATAGAAACAAAGCGTTAAGAATTTTTTATGAAGTAACTATGTCGTTTCTATGTCTCGTGTTCTCTTACTGTAGTGCAAAATATTTTGTATATATTTCCACCTCCGGGCCCTCCGCAAGTCCGCAGACCGAGAACACTTTCACCGCGCATATCCTTTCATTTCATCGGAATTATTGCCCGTGCTGCGTTTAAGCACATTTTTTTGTAGTTGTACTCGTAAATCGACTGGATAGAACCTGTGAGTGGAATGGACTAGTCCTGTAAAGGTGTAGGGTTCGCGTTTTTGGATTTTGAACTACGTTTGTTGTTAGCTATAAAATCGCAAAAAAAATTAACCCTATTCAAAGAGCTCAGTGGCATGAATGAGGAGAGGCTAAATATCCAGTAGTGCACTGACACCATCAGATTGTTGATTATTAATCCCCGAAAAAGTATGAATGTAAAATCAAGGAGTGATAAAAGCGTAAATACCTCGAATTTAGTACAATCAAGCAGGCTTTACACTCTTATACCTACTTTAAGAGATTTATAACTAAGTTTCTGGTAAATAAGCTGGCACTTTGATTTTTAAGTTGTTTGTGTTATAAAGCTTTGTCATGTGAAAAATAAAGAAAAAGATTAACATTAAGTAAAATACGAGTAATATAAGTATTAACACTCGTTGACCATCAAGGTTATTACAGTATACTGAAATGTTTGTAAAATGTACTTTTTCAGTTATTTGTGTGATTATAATAATTTTTTTTCTTCACTTAAAATGGACGCCTTCCTTTTTACCAAAAAAATTAGCAAAAACCTCTATAGATTAATTTAATTTTATAGTGTGTTAAATAGGCAAATGACGCCGCTCTGCTGTATCTTAAGCATAAGCAGAGTCCAGATGCGATACCTCACATACATTTAAAAGACACCATGTTGTGTGGAGGAGAAAATACTAGTGCTAGAAATAAATTTGGAGGAAATATATTTTCCAGACAAAAAAAAACAATTCTCATAAGTTTCAGTCGAGTACCATCTCCAGTGGGTTTCACCGTTCAAACGAAGCACAACATTCCAGGAGGCTCCGTGCCGGCACTTCCTAATGGTGTCGGCGCTAAAGCCTAACATATTGAATCTTCATTTAATACTTCTCACGTAACGTATAAAAAGGTAATTTACGAATGGCTTTTGTTATTTGCTGCAGGTCAATAAGAAGTTAAATAGTTTACTTGCTTACTCTAACGTGATCTTACATGTAGTTCAAGAATATCGATATCATCATCATCATCATCATCGTCATCATCTCAGCAAAAAGACGTCCACTGCTGGATAAAGGAACAGTTCTCGAGTGGCGACTGCGTATCGATGTTATATTACATTAATATATGTCCCCATACTACTGCGCAGTTTGATAAGGCGTGTTTTATTTAAGTCCACCTGGCCAGGTACCACTCCCCTATCTACTGACCCTGATAGGTAGGATATGGCAGCTGGAACTACGGGTCCGGCTGTCTTTTCAAGGGTACCACGGGAGTTCGGATCCTAAGCCCCTTGCCGCTTATGCCTTCGCGGGCGTCTCCGGCAGGTCCCGGACATGGGTTGGACTCGTGGTGGCTATGTGGTTAGCTGTAGAAGTGGGAATGTTCGTCTGTCTGGTTGGTGTTGGCCAGGCTTCCATTTCGTGCACAGCGAGCGGGTCCGAGTAGCGGTCTAGTGTGGGGCCCGAAGCGAAAGGATCCGCGGGGCACGTGAGTTGTCCATAGTTGGTTGTTCTGCTTGGTGGTTTTCATTAAGTAGGCTTCCAACATCTCCGGTACTAGTCTGGATAACTAGTAGAGGCGCCCGCTAGATGCAAAGTCTCCGGTTGAATCAGTTGCGTAGGATTTTTGGAATTGATGAGGTGCCTGGATGGGTACTGAGAAGTGAGTGGGTTTACAACTCCGCCACCAAAGAGGACATTTGGTAGTTGGCTGTAGAGCTGACGGCCCGAGCAGTGGAACTGCGAGTTGTCTTTCTGGTGCAACAAGAAGTGAGCGAGCTGACAGCTCCGGTAACCTATCTGGATATTAGGTAGTAGACTATACGTGTCCACGGTGCAACTCGCTCGAGACACTAGTCCTAAAAGTACCGGATGAAGAATGCGCTTCGGTGCGTCCTGATCCGGCGTTATGACCTGACGCAGATGGTCCCATGTGCTTGCGTATGGATATTCTGACACTACTTTTTATAACCGTTAGGTTGGTAAGGGGTGTCAGTATAAACTTTAAAGTCGTGTGTAGCGGGATGGCCAGGTACCACTACTTTATCTGAGTCTATTATTTAATTATGACGTTTCGACCTCTACAGGGTTCGTGATCATACGTAAGTAAGGAACCTGATTTATGTTTTATGTTTACATTATTTTGCCTTCGAGGTTGGGAATTTAGGATTTAATAATCATGTAAAATTCAAAATTCAAAATTCAAAATCATTTATTTAGTTTAGGCTACAAGTAGCTCTTGTGAATGTCACTATGCCATCGGTTCGTAAGTCTACTCTGGGCGGGAGATCTTGTACTGAGAAGAACCGGCAAAAAACTCAGCAAGTGTCCAGCTCTTTTCTCCCTTACAACGTCAAAAATATTGGAAAATGCCCTATAAATTACAAATAAATACAAAATTATAGAAGACAACCACAACATGTAAAAAAAAACACAAAATAAAAAAAAACAAGTTAACAAATTTATGTATTATTATTTATGTATTATATATATTATATTGTATGTATTTATGTTTATGTAATAGATGTATTATTAGATCCCAAGCTTTCCAGAGGACAGGCAACAAATTCAATTTGTTTATAAAGTTCAAAGTAATCGTGTAAACTAAACAATACAATAATAAATTTTATTTATTTTGTTATTTTTTGTTATCTTTATATATTTTTATGTTTATGTCTTCATTTGTCACCATGTTCTCCATTCTGTATCAAAACCACGCGGAATCTACATTATAGTTTTGGTGTGGTGTAGTACATACAACCCGGTAGGTACAGCATTTAGCGTTACGTACTATTGTTTGTCCTTACTTCATTTACATCCTTAATTGGCGGTGGCAGATCGCGAACTAAGCGGGCCACAACAATAACTATTCAGCCGGCTGACAAGTGGGACTGCGGATGACGTCACGCCACATTATTTATGTGCGTTTGCGAACAGGGACTTTGGGTTCTGTGACCCTACTATTAGTTCTCGCTGACAAATCGACAACAGACTGGCTAATTATCAAAAAGTCTTTTTTTTTTTTTTATATACTTAGCACGGCAAATGACTCCACACCACCTGATGTTAAGTGGAAATGGAGTCCAGACGCGAAGACAACTGGTGCAGCGTGAAAACAACGCAGCATCAGTCAACCTCACTCTGCCGGCCCACAAGGTGCTTCTTCACGCCTCGTTTGAAGAACCCCATATCATAGGAAAGAGGGAAAACATGTGCTGGTAGACTATTCCATCTTTTGGAGGTGCGACAAAGAAACGAGTCACCAAATTTCTTTGTGCACGATGGGATATGTGTGACAGTGAAGCGGTGACACCGGAGAGCAGCACGTGTACTCCTATGGAGGAAGGGAGAAGGTGGGATAAGGTCAAAGAGTTCTTCAGAGCACTCGCCGTGATATAAGCGATAGAAGACGCTGAGTGACGCTATATCTCTACGCAATTGCAGGTGTTCGAGAGTATTAGTTACCTCTGCATTGCCGATAATACGTACAGCGCGACGCTGCAATCCGTCTAAGGCATCGAGAAGATACTTTGCGGAACCGTCCCAGATGTGCGAGCAATACTCCACGCAAGACCGTACCTGTGTCTTGTACAAAAGACATAACTGGTCAGGCGTAAAGAATCGCCGCACTCTGTTCAGGACACCGAGTTTTCGTGAGGCTGTTTTGATCACGGCTTCGATATAGTCCTTTTGATTCAGATCGCAGCGAATCGTCATACCGAGCATGTTGATATTGTTCTGCAGGCTTAGAGATGTGCCCTGAAGAGTTGGAAGAGGAAGGAATGGTGACTTTTTGGCCGTAAACGCACACACCTGTGTTTTCTTGGCTCTCAGCCTACAAACCTACAACCTCAGCCTACAAACTAGATATTTGACATGAATTCTTTATAGGTAACAGACGTCCGCTAATTAAGGACTTTTCAAAAACAAACAAGGGTATGCGATAAAGCTTTTTACGCGGACAAAGTCACGGGAAAATTTTAGAAGAATACCAACAATAGCATTCTTTAAACTTGATGGCTTATTGGTGTAAAAAAAATGGAATTTGTAAGTTTATATGAGATTGGCTTTTACAACTGTATATTTAATATAATAACAGCATTGCTATAAGAAGTAATGGTAGACCCCCTGTATGTACATTCAGCTGTTTCAGTTTTAGCTGTTATGTGACTGTGCGAATTCTGCTGATCGCATATATGAATATCGCTGTCTGATTGACATTCGAGCGTAGCGAGCAGTTTGCTACGCACCACATTCACGCGGTGGCAAGCGAGTTACGTGTGAGTTTATTCATGGTACTGGTCACTGCGAAATACAAAGGTGGTTGCACAGCGTAAAGACTTACAGTGGGACAACAACGCCTTTGAAGTCCCGGGAAATGCCGCTTTTATTTAGACATTTGACATTTCCGCAGGGTTATCATATTTTTAGTCTCTCATTATTGTAATGATTTTATTTTTTATTAACGTGTATGTAAGGACCCAGTAACATGATTTTAAATTAAAGCACCTTTTAAAAATATTTTTTTGTAAAAAAAGCACCATTTTCTTTAGTGACTTCTTTCCGTCTTAATGCAACTGCAAATATGAGTGTTGCTTAGGCCATTAAGTTTTTCCAATTAGGGAATCCTACATCCCGCATCAAAATTCAGTCACTATTCTGCTTGGCAGCGAAAATGAAAAAAATAAGTACATAAACTGATAAGCTTTCAGTCCGTGAAATTCGTGAAAGCAAAATTAAATCTCACATTTTAAGTCCCGACATTATTCGCCATGCAAGTCAACTCGCCCGTTCGAACGGACTTCACAACATCAGTTAACCAATAATTCCGCAAATTGTTTGTTTTGGCTATACTTCCTCTGTGCAGGCTTAAAGGGCCTCCCCTATATAGACCCACTAAAATTACTTATAGAGGCATCAGGCTGGTAACACTAAGTTTTGACCACGAGGGTACAAACGACCTCTGGCTGAGAAGACCATTTTAGTCCGTAAGATGTAGTGACTTTCTATCCATGTTTGCTGGTGCAAATAAAAAATTTAATAATTTTTTTTTTTTTCGTTTAGGGTAAGATTCATGTCACTTGATGAAGGTGGAAGCGCACTTCATTATATCTCTCAACTGTTAGAATACGACAATGCTTTTGTAACAACATATTAGATTATTGCTGATTGCCTCAGACGGCATTTTCAGCTTCAGATAGCCAGGCGGACTTTAAAATGGAAAATGGAAATCGAACCTTGGACATCTGTATCTGAGGCCAGTGAACTAACTACTAGATCGTAGAGACACTTTTCTCTAGTCCAATATAAGAGCTTGTGCTGTATTTAAAGAACGGTCAAACAATTGTAACCCCTTTTTAAATAGCAAGAAATCATACACATTTTTTTTAATTAACTTAATCACGTCATGAATTACAGTCTGTGTTTTTAAAAACGTGACTTCAGATTTGTTTGTGAAATTGGTCATGAATGAATAAAGCACACATTATTATGAGCACCTTTTAGAATCACTCTACTCCTTATTACATATTAAAATGAATACGATACATTTCTTTCAATAACATATATTTGTAACACGCTTTAGTAGCCCTTATAAAAACCCTTTAGGTACTTGCCTTGGCCATCCGAGATCATCGATAGTAGAGTATAATAGAATAGAAGGTTGTTTATTTATTTGTGAAATTGATAGATGTTCATGTAATTTTGGTATCACAAGGTTTCCACCTTCGTCAAGGTATACAAATGTAATATTAGCTAACATAAAATCTGATTAAAAGTGTCAGTAGCACCTACATAATATAGCTTCATTCAAGTCACAAAATATAAGGAGACTGCAGAGGGTAAACTTCATACGAACGCGGTCGAGCAACGCACACATAGACAACCTCTAAAGGTACGATTCCACCAACATAGTGAGCAGCACATAAGTTTACAAATAATTTGTGCAAAACTACAGCACAACACGTACTAAGCTGGTATCGCGTTTAGCCTCAGTCTCCACCGGCAATGCTGTGTGTAACTTTTGTAAGCGCACAGTGCTGCACATAAAAAAGAAAATTACTTGACAAAGTGCGCGCACAAATAAATGTTTTCGCTTTGGTAGCGGAAGCAAGACTGTGTTCGCGTCGCGAACAACGAGTGTGTGCGCGTCAACACGAGTCCATTACTTGTACCGTGTGCGCGCACACAAGTGCACAGTTGTGCGTGAACATAGCCAATGTTCGCGCACAATTTGTTATTGTTCGCTTGAGTGAGTCGATAAAAACAAACATTTGTGCCGTACGCTGTGCAGCACTGTGCCGCACAGTTCAGCACACTAGTGGAATCTCGCCTTAACGGACACGGAATCTCGCACGAACTGCGCTCCGACTGTCCCGAGCTGTTCCGAGACCCGGGACCGTGCAAGGGGTCTATTTTGTCTATTTTTTAGTCTATTTAGTGCTCAAGGGCACTTGCCTGTGTGAACGCGTTTCATATGGTTATATATTATACTTGGTATTTTTTTGCGACTTACCATACACACCAACAACCAACATGGACGTTTGCAGAACGTTCACAGAAATTAGTATCTTTAACAAGCTTCTAATAATAACGGATCAATGAATGAGCATTTATTGGTAACTCAACATATAACAAAGTGACATTGAAAAAAAAGGGAAAGTAAATAACAAAGTTATACCCTAAGAGGCATATTAATAAACAAACTGTAAGCTTGGCGTAGTTACTCCGTGTTTTGTCTCTTTTACTCTAATATGAAATGAAGTTTACATGACGGGAACAAAACACGGAGTAACTACTCCAAGCTTACACTTTGTTTATTAATACGGGGGTTAGCGTATCATACTCGTAGGTAGAGTAGTGTTAACACCAACCAAAAGGGCTTCGACTCAATTTTTTATTAGTTTAAGATGCGTCGTTACATATCTATGTTGTAACACTTGTAAATGACAATTTATAATCCTACTATAGTCCATTTCAACTTGGATGATCCCTGTGACAGTTCGATTTCGACAATTGTAGAGATGTTCTACAATAAAATAATTTCGATTGTTTCTGGTAATCGATAATACTATATATGGAAATGAAATCGATTTTACTTTACTAACAATACTTTAAATATGATTTGTGTTTATGTATTATGTTGAAAGTTTATTGTTCATAAATGCATTAAATGTATGTTTTACACAGTGTTATTCGGTAAAATGAAACAGAATTTGAAAAGAGTAAATTTTTTATTCAGTAAGTATCTGAAAAATCACTGTCAGAATCGCTTGAAGAGTCGCTATCGCCGACATTTATTATAAGTTGGTCTTTCCACCGATCTATTCTGACGTACCTCTCCCAGTCCTCTAATATATACTACTCAAAACAAAATAAGGGCCACGAGGTATTTTTTCATTTTGGTGTAAATTATTAAACATTTACATATTGAAAGTAGTAAAATATTGAGTATACAAACTCTTTGATACCTAAGCTTTTTAATATTGTAGTATTCATCTAATGCTGGCAACAATTTTAAATAAAATTTGATTTAAAATTATTTTTGAAAATTTTGATTCCATTTTCTTTGACGTTTTGCTTTCCTTAGCTTCTTGGTTTATTAGAAATTATCAGAGTTCATTGATATCTCGAGTCAGAAACATCTTTTGCAATATGCCACAAGCACGCAGGTGTCATATGGACTCGCTGACAGCAACCAGAGCCGTTACAATGATTGAAGAAGGTCATTCGCAGCGATCTGTGGGTTTGCAATTGGGATTTTCTCGAAGAGCTATTCAAAATCTATGGAATCGTTTCCAAGAGACCGGCAGTGTTAGAAGAAGACCTGGTTCGGGCAGAGTTCGCATTACAACAGCTCAAGAGGATCGTTACATCCGATTAAGTGCGCGCCGAGATCGCACAACGACGGCCCGCAAGCTGCAAAATCGTTTACGGCTCACAACGGGTACTCGTGTCAGTGACCAAACTATTCGTAATCGATTGCATGAAGACCAGCAGGCATCAAGAAGGCGAGTTGTCCGTATTCCATTAACCAGAAATCATCGTGCAAATCGTTTAAGATTTTCCCGTCAACATTTGGACTGGGACATAAACCAATGGGGCATGGTGCTCTTCACAGACGAATGCAAAGTTAAATTTTTTAACGACGATCGGCGTATTAGAGTATGGAGAAGACGCGGCGAGAGATTTTCAGAAGCCTGCATCCATGAAGTCGATCGTTTTGGTGGTCCAAATGTAATGATTTGGGGCGGGATAAGCTTACACGGCAAAACTGAGCTCGCTATTTTAAATGAGGGTACTGTTACTGCTCAGCGGTATATTGAGGAAGTCGTCAGACCACATGTGATCCCATTTGCCCAGCGAGCGGGTCCTGGATTCATCTTGATGCAAGACAATGCTTGTGCACACACGGCTCAAGCGACTCGGTTTGTACTGGAAGCGTCTCAAATTCAAGTCTTGCCGTGGCCGGCGAACAGTCCGGACTTAAATCCAATAGAGCACATGTGGGATCAGTTGAAACGAAGAGTTAGAGACGGTGATCAGGAAATCCACAACCAACAGCAACTCATCAACGCTGTTAAAAGGGCCTGGGAAGAGATTCCAATGGAAAATGTCAGGCATTTGATTGAGAGCATGCACTCCAGGCTTCAGGAGTGCGTAACGAAACGAGGGGGGCATACCCGTTACTAAAAGATGAGCATGGAGTATTTTCTTTTGTTTTCAGTAACTTTACATTGTTTTTATTTTTAACCTTAAATGTGTTTTTTCTTTCAAAAGCAAATAAACTTTTTAATCATTATTATTGGAATAAATTTATTGGTCTACACGGTAAAAACAACATTAGTTTTCGTTATGGAGACAAAAAAATTAATATTGGTTTTATTATTTTCATGGTACAGACAAAATACCTCGTGGCCCTTATTTTGTTTTGAGTAGTATAGTATTTTTTGTCTTTTCGACTACTTTCGCCCAATTTTCACCAGTGACGTGTTGGCTGTATATATATACTGTTTTTGTTTTATAAGTTTAAGATGTTTCATTTTAATATTTTTCGTAATGACGCTGCAATAAAATAAAAAAATGTAGACTAATCTACATGTTCACATAAAAAAAGACTAACAAATTAATTAATACAGCTAGAATGAAAAATATAAAGTTAAATTTAATTGATTAGTTATTGAATGTCAATTGAACTTAAATTGGTTTACTATCCCAACACTAGTATTTCTTTGTTATGAAATGACCTTGTGAAGGGGTACGTTTTTTTATTATATTGTTTTAAAGTTGTGATTAATGTGTGTTATGCGAGAGTTTATTGAGACAAACCTAATCTAAAGTAAAAAATAGAATTATAAAAAACAATTGTAGTATATTTAGTGATGGATTATATAAGAATATGTTATTTTGATGTAGTCAAATAAGTTCATACGATTTTACAAAGTCACGTCTTCGTTATTGATGACATCTGTCACGGGGATCATCCTAGTTGAAATGGACTATAGTTAGATGACAATAATATTGCACTCTTACTTTGACAATAATATTAGTCGTTAAATAACTTTATGGTTAAATTTAACGATTTTATTTAATAATGTTGTTATGCCTACCTAGTAGACCGATCAGGTGAATTTAATGTATAAAGCATACAATACCAAATCAAGTTTTTTACCGACTTTTATCCTTTCGACCAACGTATCTCTCACACACATCGCTCAGACTACCTACTTTAATTAGCCTCAATAATCAAATCAGGGAGGTCTTGGAAAAAGGCCATGTAAAGAGTACCCTAAACCGAAGAGCATGTATGAAGGGAATAATGAAAGTGGACGAAGCGAAACAAGTATGTAAGGATCGTAGCGAGTGAAAGAAGTGGTCTCTGCCTACCCCTACGGGAAAGAGGCGTGATTATATTATATGTATAAATTAATCGCAAATAAATCAAAAGTTAAATATTACACGGAAATACCTACTGTATTTTTTTAAGTGCTTGCTAAATACGCAGTTCGTTACAATTTGATTTTAGTTGGTGTCCGTATATGTATTAGGATGTTTATAGCTCAGCCAATGGCAGTAGTATTATTTTCCTAATATAATATATTATATTATTACTAGCTGACCCGGCGGACTTCGTACTGCTTTGACAGTTTCCATGACAACACTACAAACAAATCATTTTGTATTGGAAAAATTTCAAAAATCTAAAAAAAATTTAGGGGTGGACCACCCTTAACATTTAGGGGGATGAAAAATAGATGTTGTCCGATTCTCATACCTACCGAATATACATATAAAATTTCATAAAAAAAAAAATCGGTCGAGCCGTTTCAGAGGAGTTCAATAACGTACACCGTGACACGACAATTTTATATATTAGATTTGTTCATAATAATATAATATAGGTATTATAATTATTATATGTTCATAATTTACTATTTCATTTGTATATAAGAATTAAAGAGCCGGTGAAAATATTTGAGGCAGTAGGTATAGCGGTTGGACGACAGCTTACTCGAATAATGAATATTAATTAAGTGACAACAAAGTGTATCGTCGACACTGAAACTATACCTTAACACTCTAACTTAAGGGTCGAAATTGCGCTTGCACGTAGCGATACGTTAATTCGCAGAAAATTTTGTGTCAACCTTTCATGTTATAGCGGCGTGAGTGTGTGTGCTTTGTAAAATAATTTTTATTACGTTACCAAAACAGTTGAGTTTTGAGTGATTGGTAAACGCATGCACCTTGAAACTGACCAAGGAAGGGTAAACTGCCGCCACTTAATATTCGCGATTATTATCAAGACGAGGTACGAATTGAGTGATCGCCAATGTTTAATATTTCGTACATAGGCAGTTAGGTACTAGGTATGTAGGTATCAAATCGGCTAAACAAAGCACAAGATATGGAGACTGCTGAAGCAAAGCTCCACAAAAACGCGTTTGAGCAACGCACACATAGAAATCTCTCACGGACAAGGCATCTCGCAGCTGCGCTCAGAACAGCAGATCTGTGTCTGTGAAGGTTCTATGTGTGCGTTGCTCGAGCGCGGTATGTGTCAAGATTTTCTTCTGGGTGTCTTTATTTTGTGACAAAGCAACACCTCTGATATTGCAGATGTACTTATTATTATTATGGGCGGCGGTGACGGCTCACCTTTATATATTTAAATATTTATATATATTTAGACATCACATACATTGTTCTGATCCCAAGGTAAGTAGCTAAAGCACTTGTTTCATGGAAATCAGAAACAACGACGGTGCCACAACCACCCAGACCCGACACAATATCGAAAAGTTCGTTTTCGACATTGACCCGAACGAGAATAGAACCCGGGACCTCAGAGTTATCGCCGCCCAAAGTCCAGCGTGCAAGCCACTCGGCTACGGAGGTCGTCAATATGTATGTAAAATAACATACTGACTGCCGTACTCAGAGACGTCAATTAAAATTTTATGACAATTAAGTCTCTTGCAGTCACTTTCTTATGTACATATAGTGCTAAATAGAGAAGGAAAGACATTTAATTGTCATTAAACTTAATTGACGTCTCTGAGTAAGGCAGTTAATATAGAAAACAAGTGTTATTTTTATACCAATAATGGTGCAAACTGGCATACCGTTTGCTTGTTGTTTAGGTATCTTATGGGCTTGTGGTTAAGTAAGGTAAGCAACTTTTTTAATGACGGGTACTACTAGATAGATGACCTAATAAAAATATCACGGGAACCTCCGTGCATCAGAAGGCACGTGAAGTCGTTGGTCCCAACCGTATGTTGGCTGTCGTTAAAACCCACCAACCCGCATTGGACCAGCTTGGTAGATTATGGTCCAATTCGGCCAGTTTGATGGTTTATGGCCTGACGTCCTCGTGTGCTATTGTTCAAATAGGTATAACATTTAAAATATTTTTGGCCTGATTATAGACTTCCGAACCAGAATAATAAGTAAAAGTAAATAGCCTATATACTGTCCCACTGCTGGGCTAAGGCCTCTATCATTGAAATCAAGCCATCGCTACAATTGATGGGTACGGCTTAATCACGCACGCTTGTCAAATGCGGGTTGGTGATTGATTGATTACAGAGCGCTTTGCCACTGCCACTGAGGCGATAATAGTAAATAAGTATTTTATTTAAACACAATCCTTTAAAATTGTAAGTATACTTATTTTACTTTTTTTATTACAGGTAATAATATTAATTCTACAGCATGCAAACAACATTTCAAGCCAGAACGTAAGTCACTTCCATTGTATACATTATTTTTCTACTTCAATAACAACTTCCAAAGAGTATGTTATCCGTTGTTTTCTGTATGCCTGAAACGTAATTAGTCTAAATCGCGTTTTGCCTAAACCTCATTACTTATCTAAAACATTAGACTGCCTATTCAGTAGACTGCAAAACGATCTAATAAAAACAAAACGATACATGTCGAAACACCTTACAACAAACTTCGAATGAATAATCACATTTTCCCAACTCGAACTTTAGTTTCCGCAATAAAACGGTGGCGCTAGTGTCGTGCCAACAAATAAACCGTGATTGTTTGGGCCGCCATCGCCAGCAGATGGTTCACGTTTGTGGAGACGCTTTGCGCGCTTCGAAAGTGCGTGTGTAAAATTGTAGATGGCGCTGATACTGATTTATGAAAGTCATATAGAGAATGGAACGTCGTTGTGTTTGCAATGGATAGGTACATTATGAAATCAAATTATATATGTTAATTTAAATAAAATGATTTCTTTAGTTTGTATATGTATCAATTGGATTTTGTTAATGTATATTACAAATTGGTCGTTTTATTGCTAGAAAACATAATTGTATTTTTTTGTCCTTAACAGTTTTTTATTTGTCGTTAACTTGTTTGAATTCAAATTAAATATTAATGGTTTTCTCAATTAAGGCAATTCAGTTAAATTTATTATACCGTTCCTTCTAATCTGTGTATGATTCTTACTATTAGTTTATGATAATTCTTTACTTTAGTATACTTATATCAAAAAACTACTAGTGTTAATAATAAATATGGAATATACAATACAATACAATTTTGAACGACTCATTTTAACCGTTTCTGTGGTCAAGTGGTAAGATAACTTTCTGACACAGAGATCCCGGGTTTGATTCCCGGCATTGGTGGTAGAGTGGTGAGGCGAGTGGTTCCAAATCCGCCTAACTACTAACCAAGATCTTATCTAATTTAATGCTGTCACTGTATGACTACGTTTAAAAGAAGAAATGAAAATCTATTTTTAACATTTGACTTTCTAAATAAAATCCCAATTAACTATAAGACTTGTAAGTCGGCATATCACAGACTTTTGGTATATTGTTTATAATCATTGTGTTCCCTATTGCATAGATATAAACTTGTGTTCTTAATAATGCTGTAATTATAATTACGTATTCTTATTTATTTTAAGCAACTTTTGCAATGTCGGATGGGTGACCGAATATATCTTCTCTTCAAAAACGTAAATATATCACATATGTCCCGATCCAATACCAACACAGCAGTCCAATTCCAATCAACAACTACGCATTGGTCCAGCGTGTCAGTTAAGACCTGTGATTTCCTCGTGTGCTTATTGTTCATAAGTGAACACTGAGTCCAGATTTGGGATCTTTATAAGTTAACTATGGTGATCTCCTAGTTATACATACTAGACTTATTTCGCTAGACACAACAAAATATTGAAAGGTAAAAAATTATGGTAACATAATTCATGAATTCTGTGTTATTTTCCCTGTTCTCAGTTCGTGACGGTAGTACGACAGTTTCCACTGAATACTTCCGCAGACTTATTACCGAAAAACGCAACCAGTTGTTAATTGTTCAATTGCAACGCGACTGCTCTAGTTGCAGTTGGTGCATTGGCATTATGGACACAAATCGCTCAATAATCGCTCGCTTACTGCATTTGCTATTAAAATGTATGTAATAGTGTACAACATACATTGAGCGTAATAGCGTAGTCGCGTTACAATTGTACAATAAACAACTGGTTGCTTTCGATAATAAGCCTGTGGTATAAAATCTCATGCTTATAAGTTTAAGTTGTAACAGGTTATTTTATGAACGTACTCGTACCTTCTAAAACTGAATTATTGCAAATTATCTGCTAAAGGCATTTAAAGAATTTAATGGCAATAATGTTAATCTTATCTTATCCCACCTTTTAAGCAAGACCCCTCTCCGTTTGCATTAAAAAAAACAATGGCAATATGTATCAAATCTCTTTAACAAAACAAAGTGGCTATGCTATAGATCCACTTCATTGTCATGTTATTTGCTCTCAGATCCGGAATTCTTATATCCGCCTTTCTTGCGACCTTATGCATTTCTTATGATTCTGACTCCAAAAGCTTTTGAGACAAATGTACTGCTATTTAAATGGAATATTCAGTATTGTAGCATCATCCATTGTACAAATTTCTTATTCACTGCTTAAGTAGAATACTTGAATTGTACGGGGACCGATCCTAACGATATTTACCCTGTTTTTTTATGTTGAAATGCAGCCTTTGATACATAGCGCGCCAAGATGAGCTTTTGAATAAATGATAAATTGAGAAACACCTATGTTTTGCCCGCCTGATCCTCTAAATGACACCACACATTTACAGAATACACTAAACATGCACACCAGTTTAGGCCCAAGACACCGTACTCGTAGAACAAGGGTACGAAGAACCGGTTCACACTCGCTCTACACCAGGTACAGACATGTACCTGGGCGCTTCTCTCCTCCACGGCCTGGTCAACCCGAGCCGAGGTCCGTGCCTTTAGAGGCGCCCTCGGGTTGCTCCGCTCCCCGATCCGATCCGAACCCTTCGGAGAATCTAGTAGGGCACAGGGACGCGCACTAGTGCGCGATGCCGTTCCCTCTAGAAGACCTCCGAAGGTGATTCGTTTCACACGGCTTGAGGGACCCTTTACGTTCCTCGCCGCCCCCAAAAAAGCCCGGTGAAGCTGAAAATGCCGTAGAGGCAATCAGCAATCTCTCTATAAAAAAAAAAACCTATGTTTTGGATTTTTCAACAAACATAAAAGTTACATGACTCCTTATTCGAGCGAAAAAATAGAAACATATCATGGTTACAATAATGCGTATCCAAACAATCTCCCGACCTCCCGAGTCACATTTGTATGTTAAAATTCCTCAGGATCTCCGCACCGACATAATTACGATATACGAACATTACAACGACCCATTTCTTCCCCCGAAACATAAAGAATGTAAATTCTCGCAACCCTTTCAAAGTGGAGCGCAATCCGCCATTAACCGGAAGGACTTCACAAAATAAATTCCAATAATAATAAAAATCATTAGCATGTCGCTACGAGATATTGAAACTGGAGAAAAGTCTATTCGAGGAAACCACGATCACAGCTGAAGATTGCATTTAAATGTTTCATTTAAGTCGCCCAATGGCTTGGAAACGGTTTAGGAGGGCGGACAAGAAATTCTCCTTCGGGGGCATTAAAATATGTAATGGGCAAAAATAACAGATGGTCTACCGTCAGAGTAACGAACTGTGCGATGGACCCCAGTTCACAAAAGAGGACCCTTGGGCGTGCGCCAATGTTGGCTTGGGGATATATAAGTTGTTTGCCTAAAATATTGTTGTTTACCTATCATTTTTGTAGCAAATCTGCGGATAATCGGGGTTTGTTTACGAAACAAAAGCTTTGGGAGGGACAAAGAGAACGCTTCAGATGTATTTCAAGTTAGTGTTTTAAGTAAAAAATATGGGAATGATTCTGTATCGCTGCGGGCGGCTTGGAACCGCATTCCGGAAGATAAAAGTGCTGGTTTCGTATTGTAGGTACCGCGTTTTCGTTTCTGTGCGAACATGCCGGAGAAAGAGCGCGTGCTGTGTCGATGGAAACTTCGATTACGTTTACGATATCGGAGTGTGTTATTGTAATGTATTTTTTTCTCCTTTGTTTATTTCGGTGGGAATGTTGTCTTTGCTTCAGCAAACTGGCCTGCGGGCGGAAAAGCGGAATTTTACTTTGATAAAAACAAAATTGAATACAACAGAGCTTTTAAAAATGTTGTATTTACTACAAACACAGAGACCTACAGGTTTGTTTAGATTATTGGTTAGTTAGTGTATGACATATTTTTAGTTTATTTATCGTTTATTTTATTATTTTTGTTTTTTTTTTATCCACATATATTACTAAACTACCAAGTGACTTGAAGTAGTTTCGTAACGACCGCCTGCAGTGTGTTAAATAAATGCGAGTAGATCTTCTTCTGTTTCCTTTCAATTGTTATACTTCAATCTCTTTAAACAAGTTCCGAATGAAAGGACATTCAAGAAGAATCCTTTTACTGGGCATCGCAGCTACGAATCGTATTGACATTAGTGGGGGGAACTGGCCCCCTTCATGACAAATCGTCGGGCTCCACGGGGGCTCCTTCATTGGATGATTGATTTATTTGGGCTATCTCAACTGGACGATGTTCATACGGTAAGTGCTGATTTACTCACTCTTAATGTTTTTTTGAATACCTCGGTTAGACTTGGTAGTTTAAGACGACGACTTCTATTTTGCATTGTTCAATTTATACTTATTTATATTTATACTTATTATTTATATTTATAATTTATAATTTATTTTAAGTTTATACAATAGGTGTGAACGAAAATATTGTAGAGAAGCTATGTTAGCTTCCTGAATACATGCAATAATTCTTCAGTTGTGCCCTCAATGGCTTTATTAATTAATAATCTTAGTTAATAATACGTCTGAAAATAAATTATATATCTCTTCATGTGCT
Organism: Eudonia truncicolella; assembly: GCA_949315975.1. Classification (NCBI taxonomy): domain Eukaryota; kingdom Metazoa; phylum Arthropoda; class Insecta; order Lepidoptera; family Crambidae; genus Eudonia; species Eudonia truncicolella. Next base: position 13,759,241 of record OX438830.1, on the reverse strand, counting down.
GGGGATATTGTTCATGTGGGGAAGGTCTATAGTTGTAAACCAACGGCTTGTAAGCCAGTAGTTACCAAAAACAGCGGCTAGAAACGAACCGGGTAGATACCCGACTTGCGGATCGAAAAAAAAACTATTCTTATTACATTTTTTATTGTTAAACTCTTATTTTTGTTATACAGTTGCACTTATTATGTTCCGCTAATTTTGTTTTTTTTTAAATAAACCGAAGACACCGTTTATTATACCTACTAATTTACTTAATTCAGAGACGAACAGGAAACTATGAAACAACTGTTGTGTTTAGTTGGTGGTGTAAGAAAATTATAAGAATAAAGGTAGCTCTAAATTAGTTTACTTTGGATTTAATCATCATTATAAACCAAACAAAGAAATACAACTAAATGCTTACTATTACTAGGTATCTGTTCACACTTATTTCATGGATAAATACCTATTTCCAAAACATCTCTGACAAATAAATTATTAAAATAGTCGTATTCCACTGCTGTGTCACATTTTGTATGAGAATGTTGAGTATTTAACACTTAATACAGATGCAAATGGCATTGTTTATGTCTATTTATGTTATATGTATCCTATAGTAAATAAATCAGAAGAGAAACAACAAAAACAAAAAACTGATCATGTGAATATATCAATGAAATGTAAGCAGCCGTTTCCAGCCGCTAGTTATCGCTACAAATGATAATAAGCCAAATAAGCCAAACAAGAAATGTTAGTAACCAGCTTCACATCTATAAGAAAGTGCCTAGTAGAGTGACATTTTTTGTATGTTTTTTTATATTATAGGCCGATAATACAATTTTGTAGTGATTTGCATCAAACCGATATATTTGGCTGGTTTTTTCTTCTCTCTTTCTTCTAAATTAAGCATTCATGTAATCTGATGGTAAACGACGGCGATACGATTAAATATGAATTGTCACTACACCAGGAACCCTCAACTACTGAGAAACTGACTTTTTACTTGTAACTGTCAAAACTATTAACTAACAAAAAATGTCCATACGACATACTTAGATAGATGGTTGTGGCTACTTTATATTTTATATGACTTATTCGTCAACTGGCATGTGTGGAAGTGGCGAGTGCGCGCGAGTTGGCACCTCCCGATTTTACTTATTTTATTTGTCGTCAACTCACACATAATATTCATTGGTTTCGGTAAACTGCATCATTTGCCATACTCCATGATAGCTGCTTTCATAACGTTGACTACTAAATCTTTTCAAAGTTAACGTCAATTGAAACGTTGTGTTTTCTCTAATCCGGCTTAAGGTAGTGTTTGACTTGACTAAGCTACTAACTGCCATACTCAGAGACGTCAATTAAGTTTAATGACAATTAAATGTCTTTCCTTCTCTATTTAGCACTATACATAAGAAAGTGACAACAAGAGACTTAATTGTCATTAAAACTTAATTGACGTCTCTGAGTATGGCAGTTAAACGTTAAAAAATGCACCGTACACATTTGCCTACAAAGTCCCAAGAACAGTTTACTTTAGCAGACTAATTCACGGTCCCTCTTTAAAATAAATGCGACGAGGGTCGTCTGCGCTCCGCAGCCCGCAAAGACGCTAAGGGTTATCTGGTAAGATAATGCAAAAGCGATTTAGGATGGGATGATTGATTTCGAGGTCGTCACTTTATTTATAGTTAGGAGTCCCGCGAGAGTGAATTATAGGGTGTTTCGTCTAGTTTTCTGGTACCTACGTATTTTTCGTTGCTGCAAAGTTTTGTTTTTTTTTATTTAGGGAAGGGTTCGGTTACATCGAAACGAGGAGTTTACAAATGATGTACTTGCTATAGAAAATTGTAATTGAGTTGAAAATTAAATAAAATGGTATTATAAATACTAATTTAACAAAGTGTTAAGAAACAGAAACTTAATATCTACATTTCGCGTGGGAGAGTTCTCTTAATATCATTTATTGTATTGTTATTGTTATTTGATTTATATACATTTTTAAAGTAATTAACAAGACTTCGTAATATTTTATTATAATTGATAATATGTACGGGATAGTTGATAACCAAGCAATTCTTTTTTTGGACTGTAAACGCTATTTTATTCGTCTATTTGCTAGAATAAAGACCTTGAATTATAAATCTTTTGATCATCATGATCATCAGCTCATTTTTATGTCTCCACTGCTGGGGCACGAGCCTTCCCTATGGATGTATAGAGAGAACGGGCCAAAAACCACAACGCGGCGGGCCCAGTGCAGGTTAGTTGTTAACGACTGCTAATGCAGCCGGGACCAACGGCTTCACGTGCCTTCCAAAGCACGGAGGAGCTCGAGATGATAAGTTTTTGGTCACCCATCCGATGACCGGCTTTTTGCGAAAGTTGCTTAACTTTCGCAATCATAGACCGGGCGCGTTAACCACTGCGCCATCGAATCTTTTAATACCTTTAAATAAATATGTCGAATAAATATAGTTATACAAAATAAAATTTTACTAGAAAAAGCAATTAGCCTCAGGAAGCTCGAGTGGGAATCGAACCCACGACCTTTGGATAACCGGTCCAATGCTCTGACTGCTGAGCTACCGAGGCCCCAAATATTTATATTAGAAATTTTATTTTGTAACTATATACCATTGTGAATACAAAATTCAAAATAATATAACTATGTGTATTTATCAACAACTATCCTCTTTGAGATGTTTTTTAAAGAACTGAATTGAGCTCTCTCCAATCCCGACGTCGTTGAATCTTCATAATAACAAAATTGAGTTCACCATTAATTTCAAACGCGCAAAAGGCTTGCAGGCCTGCAATATGCCAATATAAAGAGCCATCTTTATAAATAGGAATGAAGGTAATAGGGGTAATTTTAGAAATTTATGACATGCACTTACTCTGCGAAGGTTAGGTCGAATAACGGAGGCTAATGGGGCCTTATTAGATGCCTGAATATTGCTCCTAAGCTCCAGAGGCGATATTGCACCTCAGGTTACCTTAGAAAATGGTACTCCGATGAATTCTTAAACGTTTCAACGAAGTTTAGCTAAGCATACTTAAAGTTTCATGCAGTGATGAGGGCGTGTCTTGCGGCGATCGCATTTGTCAAGTTTGAATGCTGTCGTCGACCAGATGAGTGAACTAAAATGTTGAAGAGACTTGGAACAGCTGTAAGCTCGATGGCGCAGTAGTTAACGCGCCCGGTCTGCGAATGCTGAGGTTAAGCAACTTTCGCAAAGGCCGGTCATTGGATGGGTGACCAATAATTTATCGTCTCGAGCTTCTCCATGTTTCGGAAGGCACGCAAAGCCGTTGGTCCCGGCTGAGTTAGCAGTCGTTAACAACCACCAATCCGCACTGGGTCCGCGTGGTGGTTTATGGCCCGTTCTCCCTCCATAGGGAAGGCTCGTGCCCCAGCAGTGGAGACATAAAAATGAGCTGATGATTGATTTTGATGTAGTAGGTATAAGTTATGATAGGACTGACATGGCATGCTAGATGTCCCAAAAAAAACGATCTTAAAAACCCAAAAAATTGTTGAATCAAATACCGAGGTAATCCACTTTGAGCACCCGACCGATCGACATTAATAGAAATTAATATACTTTTTATCATCATTTACTCATTGTAGGAGCTATCAAACAAACTGGGGTATTAACTGAGTAGAAATCGTTCTTGAACATAACAATGATCAACAAAATAAATAGACTTATATGAATGGAAACCGTTTAAACGGTCTGAAAACAGCTTGAATAAGTACCTAATAAAGTATTTTTATTCAATATTATGGAATGAAATTTATTTGTAGTGTAAGTAATATTAATGGTTGCTCTCGGCGCGTCTTGTAAAGAGCTTTTGTGGGGGAGATATTGTTGGTCATAAACTATGATTTTTCTCTTTGAATATTATGGCGGAGTGGTAAGGACCGGTCTTGGAGAGCATGTGTAATATTGCCAGCTGGTATATTCAGATGCGTGACTACTTGATTTTATTTATTTGTTTATCTGTGTAATTTTGGCTAAAGAAAACTTACGTAATTTTTGTATAATGTTATATAAGGTATTCTTCATATGTCGGTAGGTACATAAAGCCGTTGGTCCCGGCCGCATTAGCAGTCTCGTTACAACCATCAGTCCGCACTGGGCCCGCGTGCTGGTTTATAGTGTCATATTGTTTTATTACGAGATATCAGTAATGGTAGAGTGACAAGTGACAGATGGCATGTTTCAGCGGTTAACGGTTATCTCAGAACAGTAGAGGCGGTTAAATTGATAGTACTCTAAAACAATGGAGGGAAAAAACGACCCACGGGAGGAAAAAAGTAAAAGATCCACATTATAATGGCCGGTTTTCTCTGTGGTTTTCATTTAGGGATGGCTCGTCGTGCCCCAGCAGTGAGGACATAACTATTAATGAGCTGGTGATGATCCATACCTATACCTACTTACAATCCAACCAATTTAGCAAACAATTGATCAAGTCGCTAAAAAAGGTTAGAAATAGAAAAAACTAATCTCACTCTCGTACAGTACCTACACAGTACGTTTTTCACAAACACTGGCAAGATTTTCAAAAATATAAATAAACATATTTCTGTGTCGTTGCTGATAAAAAATCGTATGTAACGTTACGTGGAAAACGTTCAAAGGCTTCTTGTTAGGCTCTCAGATTAGCTACAGTTCCTATCATCACAGTAGCCACAGCTCAGAGGAGCTGAAAGCAACACAGTATAACGGAAACGGCTTACGTACGTTTGTTGATTCCAATTCTTGGAAACGTAAATGTAGCTCGGCTGAAGCTACTGCCTACTTACCTGGAACTAGCAACTCGGTCTGTACCCCCACAGCATACAACGTTTACGTGGTCGACCCATTATTACGTATTACGGTTCAAAATAATAAAGAAAACGACGTGCAAATTGTTTGAGTATCACCTGTTTTGCCTATACATTTTTATTTTTAAATTTTTACAGATCTAGGTACTAGCGTTTACTTATTGATTTATATTATTTTATCCTGATGTTTCGAACCCTTTGCAGGGCATTTGGTCTCTCCGTAACAGAGGAGATCCATAAAAAAATTATATACGTTTTTCAATTAACTAAATCGTTTATACTAAATAACAAAATCTTTGCGGGAAAACGCAAATCTTTATTCCCATAGTCTGTGCTAATCGGAGGAGGTAATGATCCGAATCTTCGCTAAGCCGGATTCCAGTTGTCCCAATAATAAGTGTGTCCGTTACACCGGCGACGCCAGCTGAATTCTTCCCGGGGACTTGGGACGTGCGCGAAGCAGGGGGGCGAGACATCTGCATAAATACGTAAAGCGGTCACGTTCGGGCGGACGACCGCGCGTTTAACTTGTATCGTCTACGGACAGTCGGCTGCTTCAAACGGGACAGTCGTGTTGAACGGGACCATTTTGAAATATAATTTTCTCGTTTTTTAACAGATAGGCGGTGGTTTGGTTCTTGCATAAAGCGCTCTTGTATTGCTACCACCTTAATAACTTTAGGTCAAAGGGATTTTACAATAAAAAAATGATGGCATCATGGCTATTAAAGCCATAGAGTCGGCAACACGCGAGTTCCTATACTAATAGTGATGCAATGAAAAATAACCTTACCATTAAGCGGAGCTAAATCACATTACTTTTGTCTCGATACTCAAAATAACTATTTCATCTCTTACTTGGTATGTGTCTTTCTAGACTTACCTATTTATTACAGCTACCTAAAACCGTATTATACTTTTAAATAAAGCTACTCTAGAAGACATACAAAAAACAAAAAAGGAATGTAGTCTTCCATCAAGAAAAAGTAAACAGAGCTTCGAAAGTGGCGTTCAAGTTCACTAGCACGAGCAGCAAGCGTAAATGTAAGCGACGCTCATGTCACGGCGCCTTTATTTTCTATTTCCAAGGCGGCGGGAAACACCGCGGCTAATCGCCTGCCGTCCCGCCCCCGCCCGTTAGTGTTGTGGCCTTGCTCGTTTCACCGTCACAATTCTACCTGAAATGGTCATTTAGCACAATCAAGTGATAAGCGGGCAAAAAGTATTGAAAACCAGTTATTGTCATCAGCCAATTTTAGGTCGTAATCTTATACTATTTAATAATCTCACCTTGACCTTACAATAAAAAATGTTGAAAATACATTAAATTATTTGAAAAAAGACAAAGACAAAAGTCAAGTGCAATTAAATAATATTTTCAGTACTTTACAAATGTTTATCAAGGTATTTGTTTATAAGTAGGTAATATTGGGTAGTATTTGCAATAGCTGTTTTTTTAATAACTTGTAATATAAGCTTGTACATATTACATGAATTGTGTTAAATTTAATATTGTATTGTAACATTTACTCCGATCGATTGTTGTGCAAAGGCATCCTACGTTGAAATATAAATAATTTCTACAAAATAATGGGTATCAGCTTAGTCTTCACGCTTGCCAAATGCAGATGGATAACCACAAACTCTGGCTATACATCAAAAAGTCTTAATCGTAATTTTTTATATGCCTTACGGTTAAGCAATTGGCCTTCATCTCACCCGATGTAAAGTGGCGATAAGGCCGAAGCACTTCACCTGGAATCTTCAATTACTGAGGCACTGGCTATATTATCTCTGGCTGCAGGAACACAACAATGCTTGTACCAATTATGTTATGGCGACATATTTAGATTATAATTTGTTATTTCATAAGAGAAGAAATAAAGAAAGATTATAACATCGATAAACCAACAGCATCACATCACTATGCGCCCTGATCTGTCACGGCGTGGCAAGTAACGTGTTCTTTTAGTGGTTTGTCCTACGCTCCCTGTTTCTAAGATCAGTTTACCGGCACGTAAACTACGTGTATGTACGTGTGGCTCGTATGTGCTGTTCAAGATTACGCATTACGGCTGGTGCGAAAGAAAACTGGGTGGTTGGTAGTACATACAAACATAAAAAGGTTTTGAAATGAAACGACTTTTGCGGATCTACTCGCGTTATACATTAGTTTTAATTAATGTTTATCCTGACGTTTCAAGCCCTATGCAGGGTCCGGGGTCACAGGGAGACTGAGGTGTTGGTCGTCTCACAATTAGTTGCTAGCTTGTATACCCTCATGTAGTTGTTTCATTTCCATGTGTAGTGTCCGCGTAAACTTTAGAAAACAATATTAAAATTAAAAGAAAAAATACTTTTTAATAACAAGCTTTTATTACTTGTTGATAAAAAAAGAAACTAAAAAGTTAAAAATAATATAAACCTTTAATAAAATTTGATAATTAAAAAAAAATTCTTTATAAATAAAAGCGTGTTACATTTTGATGGAACATTAAAGGACATTTAGCATATTACCTTAGAATTACACCTTCAATATTTTTCTTTTGCAATCACAATGTAACACGCTTTTATTTAATAAAGATTTTTTTTCTAATTATCAAATTTAATTAAAAGATTAATAAGTTTGTAATTTCTTAATTCCTTTTTTTTTTAAGAAAAAAAAAGCTTAAAGAAAGCTTGTTTTTGAAAAGTTGTTTTTCTTTTAATTTTATTTTAACTTATTAATATTTTCGGGGGATATGAATAGTAGGGGGATAAAGGTTTTAGTACAACAAGGTTCGCCCTGGTACCCTGAGGCGCAACGTTAACGATATGACATGTTTACACCCTCATACCATTCAGCCATCGGCACGTGCTCATCTTGGCATTGAGTCATCCATCTAATCCATCTAATCGAAGACAGAATCCACATTCATAACAAACGGAACGAAAGATCTTATTTTCCCGAGTTCCTATGGCCGTCTTTTAGCACCATCATCAGACCCTGGTTACCATCTAGCACCAAAGTACTCGTCAAGACGGATCAAACGAGTCCAAACTCGATGTGGTTTTGTCGTTTAACTACCGAGTTCCTATTGCAACCTTATCGTTTCATCATCAGACCCTGGTTACCATCTAGCACCAAAGTATTCGTCAAGACGAATCATACAAGCCCAAACTCGATGGGGTTGTGTCGTTTAATTATCGAGTTCCTATGGCCATCTTCCAGCTCCATCATCAGACCCTGGTTACCATCTAACACTAAAGTACTCTTTAAGACGGATCAAATGAGTCTAAACTCGATGGGGTTGTGTCGTATAACAACCGAGTTCCTATGGGCACCTTCCGTTTCCATCATCAGATCAGCTTCATGTCATAATAATTTTGCATTGTCATCCGATTTACACATGCATGCAAAATTTCAGCTCAATGGGTAACCGGGAAGTGGATCAAATTTAACTTGCAAGATTTGATCACAGACAAGCATCGGGACAGGTGAAACTTGTAATAAAACAGCTTGTAATAAAAAGGTTTCTTTTAAAATTTAAGATTTCAAATTATTGTTCTTTTTGCATTCTAAAAGACAGATGGAAAATGATTTGTGACTATTGAAAAAAGCAATAGTGACTGCCCGTCTAGAATCTATTTTCGGGTGTTTTTTTTTAATGTTTTTATTAAGCGTACTAACCTAATGAATTTAAGATCCAAAAGAAATAGTCTGTCGTCATAACAACAATGTCACATCCAGTACTTCCTCTCGTCTGTTCCTTTCTCACTGTCTGGTCTAACCTGTAGATTATACAAATTTGTTACGTGAAATACGTAACAAATTTGTAACGCACTTCTGTTATAGTTTTTCATATAAAAATATGCGTTGCAATGAAAACACTGCTCATTGTAAATATGTAAAACAAAATTCGTCGTTCATTTGTTTATGTTATTACGCGCACGTTTAACTTGACCGTCACTTACCACTTAAGAAAAAAAAAAACAAATAAAAACGTTGCATCTTGCATTAACAAAATTCGTCGCTCATTTGTTTCGTAAAACGTGCACGTTGCCAGCCGCCTTACGTTAAGCCCCGACAAGGCAAGTGATGAGCCTCTACACAGCCTCTATCTCTTGAGAATACACTTTACCACATTAACGTCACGTTTGGTTCCGCCAAACCGCCCTAGCATCCTATAAAATCGAAAGTTGCATCACAATAAACAAGTGTTGTCTATGTATAAAACATATGAACAGACTAACAAATTACAAATAAAAAATACCAACAACATTTTCACTAGCTTCAATTCAAGACTCGTGTAAGAAGAATACGCAGATCACGTTGCGCATTGGCCAGCATTAGGCCTGAGCCTTCAGTTTTCCCCTCCCCCACGACACAGACAAACAAACCGAGGTCTTAGCTTCAAGCTCTTGGGTTTCCCATTCTTGTCAACCAATTTAAACGTCATGGAAGTGAGACTAGCTGTCGTGATGCTAACCTCTTTATATAAGGAGGAGAATAGCTCGGTCACTTCGGCTTGAGGAAACCCTAACTTTCTTGTACACTGGGAAGGCCCAAAGCCATCACTAAACCCTTTCCAAGAAAAGTATTTAGATTTTAATAGTTCTTGTAGCTGTTTCATATCAACCGTTTGATAATAATGCATGTAGATTATAAAGCGAAAGCTTTTCAAGCGAACAACGCGAATGTAGCTTAAACTCCCAACTATAAAACGACGCGCTAAACAAATGCACAACGCCACCGCTATCACTTTCAAAATCCTGTGTCAGAAGCGGTTTTAAAGTGCCCAAGAAACTTGGGCGTCTCCGAGACACCATTGCGTACTATTTTGATTTATGCGATGCCAAGACACCCACCGAGTCTCATAAACTGTGCCACCTGCTACCCTCGGCTAAATATTCATTTGTCAGTCTCAAGTTAAAAAGGATTGTTAATATCTCAGATGGGCTTTTGTTTTACTCTGTTTTGTTTACGACTTTTGAACATTGAGACAAAGCAGGGATTTGTATGGGCAATTTGTGGGTGTGCTTGTAATGAGAAGCTTATGGTTCATAGTATGTTTAGAAGCTATAGGATTACTTAAAGATTTGCTACTAGAAGTTAAGCCTTTAACATTGAGATCAAGCTATCGCTACAATACTTTAGTTCTGCAATAGTAATTTGTCAAATACGGGTTGGCAATCAAAAATCTTCTCTTTACCTCAAAAAATTCGAAACACATTTGGCCCTACTTGGAACCTAGACCTCGCGAGTTTCGGGCACTCTTATCACTCGGCAGCACAGGGTAGTTATGCCATAGTTGAAATATTAGCACTTGTGTTCTTTCTTTCTTTCTTTTAGTTGATTTTAGTTGATTCGTGCGATTAGCACATTTAGCCAGTGTCAAAGTAATTTTTCTTACAAGTAATACATAAATATACAATATTTCCTTCTAGTCGGTATGATGATGATGAATGATAATAAAAATAAGAAGTGAGAATATATATACCCCCCAACCCCTCGAGTATCTCAGTAAAGATGTGGGGCTTTACTAAGTACCACGCGAACTTCTTGAGAGAATTTGAAAAGTGACGTTGCACTGTTTTGTTTAATTTGCCAACACTCATGCACACGCACGAACACTTAACGGTTAATAATCCACCATTATTTCACATTAATATTCGACATAACACAAGTTTTAGAAAATAAAACAAAACCGCAGACATGACTCCAGTTTCCCGCCAAGAAGTCTAGCACTTGTGTTTCTAACTTTACATCGAGACCGTGTCCACAGACCCTGTAAATGGTTCAAAACTCGTGAAGTTTTAGCCCTCAATAATCATATGAAATTGATCGCAATAAAGACATAATTTACATAGAATCTTTGTTGTTTGTTAGAAGTAAACAGGAAATATCTAACTTAAATGAAAATAAAATTTAAGTAAAATTTAAACACTGAAAAAAAAAGACGACAACCTCAGGCGGGAATCGAACCACGCACCTTCCGCATTCCGGGCGGCTGCCTTAACCACTTGGCTACCGAGGTCTGGCTTTCACCCGTCGAAATTTTTCAGTGCTTGATGCTTATGTTTTTTTAGTCAACATTGCTTCATCAATCTTAGAAGTTTTCACCTCTGAGATCCGAAAGAAATATTTTTACAAATATTTGAACATTCGGTTAAGATGAAGCTGCGTTATAGATAAGTGTTTTTTTATATATTTTAGCGTTTTATTAACGCTTAAATATACTTAAGTAAAATTTAAATGTTGTTGTTGTTGTTGTTTACTTAAATGTTGACTAAAAAAAAAAACATAAGCATCAAGCACTGAAAAATTTCGACGGGTGAAAGCCAGACCTCGGTAGCCAAGTGGTTAAGGCAGCCGCCCGGAATGCGGAAGGTGCGTGGTTCGATTCCCGCCTGAGGTTGTCGTCTTTTTTCAGTGTTTAAATTTTACTTAAGTATATTTAAGCGTTAATAAAACGCTAAAATATATAAAAAACACTTATCTATAACGCAGCTTCATCTTAACCGAATGTTCAAATATTTGTAAAAATATTTCTTTCGGATCTCAGAGGTGAAAACTTCTAAGATTGATGAAGCAATGTTCAGTCTCAAGTTAAAAAGGATTGTTAATATCTCAGATGGGCTTTTGTTTTACTCTGTTTTGTTTACGACTTTTGAACATTGAGACAAAGCAGGGATTTGTATGGGCAATTTGTGGGTGTGCTTGTAATGAGAAGCTTATGGTTCGTAGTATGTTTAGAGGCTATAGGATTACTTAAAGATTTGCTACTAGAAGTTAAACTTTAAGCTTTCCTACTGCTGGGCAAAGACCTTTAACATTGAGATCAAGCTATCGCTACAATACTTTAGTTCTGCAATAGCAATTTGTCAAATACGGGTTGGTAATCAAAAATCTTCTCTTTACCTCGAAAAATTCGAAACACATTTGGCCCTACTTGGAACCTAGACCTCGAGAGTTTCGGGCATTCTTATCACTCGGCAGCACAGGGTAGTTATGCCATAGTTGAAATATTAGCACTTGTGTTCTTTCTTTCTTTCTTTTAGTTGATTTTAGTTGATTCGTGCGATTAGCACATTTAGCCAGTGTCAAAGTAATTTTTCTTACAAGTAATACATAAATATACAATATTTCCTTCTAGTCGGTATGATGATGATGAATGATAATAAAAATAAGAAGTGAGAATATATATACCCCCCAACCCCTCGAGTATCTCAGTAAAGATGTGGGGCTTTACTAAGTATCTAACTTAAATGAAAATAAAATTTAAGTAAAATTTAAACACTGAAAAAAAAAGACGACAACCTCAGGCGGGAATCGAACCACGCACCTTCCGCATTCCGGGCGGCTGCCTTAACCACTTGGCTACCGAGGTCTGGCTTTCACCCGTCGAAATTTTTCAGTGCTTGATGCTTATGTTTTTTTAGTCAACATTGCTTCATCAATCTTAGAAGTTTTCACCTCTGAGATCCGAAAGAAATATTTTTACAAATATTTGAACATTCGGTTAAGATGAAGCTGCGTTATAGATAAGTGTTTTTTTATATATTTTAGCGTTTTATTAACGCTTAAATATACTTAAGTAAAATTTAAATGTTGTTGTTGTTGTTGTTTACTTAAATGTTGACTAAAAAAAAAAACATAAGCATCAAGCACTGAAAAATTTCGACGGGTGAAAGCCAGACCTCGGTAGCCAAGTGGTTAAGGCAGCCGCCCGGAATGCGGAAGGTGCGTGGTTCGATTCCCGCCTGAGGTTGTCGTCTTTTTTCAGTGTTTAAATTTTACTTAAGTATATTTAAGCGTTAATAAAACGCTAAAATATATAAAAAAACACTTAAATCAAAATATTGTACTATCTACATAGATACACTAGTGGTAGCTTAGTGGTCGAAATTCTACCTTAATTTTATTAAGACTGCACGGATTGTATCTTGCAATGAAAAATTAAAAAAGATAGAATGTGAGTTTGGATTGGCATTGACAGATTTCGACCGCTCCTAATCCATATTTGAAATTTTTGAAAAGAGTATTTAAGCGTGTGTGTCAAATACGTGGTAGTGTGTGTAATGTTTATTTTATTAATTTAATGTATTTTTTAAGCATAATTTAAAAAAAAATATTATCATTCTGCACTCCTTCTTTATATAAACTATATGTGTGCGAAATTTCGTACTCCTCCGTCCGCGCAATGTTCGTAAAAAGGGGTACAAAGTTTTTGCTTCACGTATTAATATAATATAGATTAGAGACCAAAAAGCTTTTCAGAATGTGTTTAGGATATGATTTCGAGTAACATTGTCAACATTTTTGATGCAAGCAAATATAGAACTACAACTAACGCGTTAGAAATAATTTTACTCAAATGTTAAGTTCTTTTGACGATTTGGTGGGTATGCTTTGATCTGCTGTACGTGCTAACTTATTCTCGGAAACATCTCATGCGCACGATTTTTATTTATATCCCTTTAAGAATTTCCCGGAAATCTTTTATGATCGTAATGCCAGTTGTTGACATTAAGAGTGTTCTAATGTTTTAATCATAAAAAGGACCGAATATAATATTTTATGAAACCACCTTTGTGATAATATTTGTTTTTTCTTTTATATCTTCTGGGTAAGCACGTCTTACAAATAAACAGAGAATAAGGTCGGAATAGTTATTCCGTGTTTTGTTCCCGTCATGTAAACGTCATTTCAAATTTGAGTAAAAGAGACAAAACACGGAATAACTATTCGGAGCTTATTCTCTGTTTATTTGTAAGGGCCTTGGCTTCATTTCACCTGGTATTAAATGAAGATAAGGCCGAAGGTGGGAGCGCACTTCAGGATAAACATTTATTAAAAGTAATGTGTAAAATAAACGCGAGTAGATCCGTAAAAGTTGTTTCATTTCAATGTGTAGTGTTCGCGTAAACTTTAGAAAACAATAATATAAAAATTAAATTAATTTTTATGACAGTTCTCAGCTTTATGATTGGTACATGCAGTAACTACTTTTAAGTAAGATTTTAGTAAGAGTTTAGTTTAAATTAAATAAATAAATAAGTGCTGAAAAGGGCCGGACGAATAGTATGTAGCTGTTTATATTAAAGCGAGTCTAGTTTTAGTTAATCCCTGATTGGATAGCGGAGTGGTAGCCTTTAGAATTCATTAGGGACATTTAGCTTAGCGCTATAATGTTAAAGGATATGATTTATTTTGCAACCCTATTGGTGTGGAAATTAGCTTAACGAGACAAAATATTACGTGACTTTGGATAGTTCAAAAGTTAAATGCTTGTTAGGGGTCACTCTCCTCTAAAGCCAGTGGAGCGGTGAACAATGATAAAGTTAGCCTAAGATCCACAGAGGCATAATAATTATTAGCCTAATTTATACTTATATTATTATTGAATTATAATTCAACCATTTCTAAGTACTTTTAAACAGGATTTGATACCGTTACGAAATTCACGCTATAAGTATCGGTAAGTATAACAATACTTATAGTGTTAACGAACACTATAAAATTTTAATGGTTTGTTGCGATAACGTAGGTAACGTTATCTTGTACAAGTATTTTTTTTGTTACCTAATGCGCTTAAGCCAATCGGCGTAGCACGGTTAATTAATTTACCAATAAAAATACCACCCAGCATAACGTTACCTTTGCTATTAACGTTATTCTCGTATATGATTCACTTTCAAACGTTACAAAACTTTAACGTTATTTAAAGCCCTGATTTTAAGAAGTGGCATAAGGTTACTTTTTTAATACCGTGGTCGTGGACATTTCTGTGCTTTTAGTCATCAGACATATTATTATACAGAATTGTAACTAACGAGTCATGGCCATAAAGACATAGGTAGTATGTAATGTAGGCATAATAGTGTGATTGGCATCAAATGTATAATCAGATAGAGTTCTTTATATGTCTAACAAATACAACTAAATACAGTACAACAAAGACGACTTTTTCTCAAAGCCTAAATGTCAAAGACATATTAATAAAGCGAAAGCTTCGGAACAATGACAGTACGTTTTTTGATGGAGATAATTATATTTCTTAATTCAGGAAGGTACATAAACCAACAAAGGTGCATAGAAAAGCCTTATAAACTCAAGACATGTTAGTACGTATCGACACATCAAAAGATATAAAATATTTTAAGGTATTTCTCCATTTCCATATAAAATGTTCGTTAAGAAGCGCAGTCGTATAAAAGAACTTGTTAGCGAGTTCCGTAAGTATACCGAGTATATTCTGTATCGCACCGATGGTGTGATTTACACCGTGCAAGTCTATAATTGGCTTGGTTCGAGTTACTACTTCGAAGCGCCTACGAATATGACTAGAAACATCTGTGGGCTACAGTCATATGCAATTTGTATTGCACATATTATATCTTGTATATCAAGTCTACTTGAAAATGTTTCTGCGAGTGAGCTTGCTACATACACACATAATGATTTTACTAACTGACGGCCGCATGTTCGCTCTCTTGTCAGAGTTATGTTTCTAAGACACAAAATAAGTATCTATTTATTTATTTATTTCTATAGGTACACAAACAGATTACAATCAATGCATGAGTACAGTAAAATATTTGGTTAACCTTACTAGCTAGACGGTAATCCAAAAGGAGTGTACACAGCATGACATTTTGGGTATAATTTGAAACGCAACAATGCTGGTCCTAAATGAAGTTATAGTTAAAACAATAATAATAATAATAATAATAATACAAAAAAGAATAAACAATTTAAGGACATTAACACTTACAATAGTAAACGGACTAAGGTGGGCGTCTATCTAACTGACTGACTCCGCTTCATTGGACAGACGGAGGAGGAGGTTGAGAAACATTTGGCCTTTATTACATCAGTGACCATTTTTTTAAATTGAGGAAACCTACTAAAAACGTCCACATCCCTATCAAAGCGTAACAAATCATTAAAAACTCGACACATTCTAACTAAGGGGTTATAATATGACGTGTTGTTTCTGAATACACGTATTGCAAAAGTGCTCGGAAAACGCGTTCTATATGTAGTGTTAAAATTCAGTGATGACAGCAGCCTGATTGGAAGTCCAGAATTTCACCAAGTAAATAAAAATGTTGTAAAATTGTTTGTAAGCTGTAACTTATCTTAAATAACTTTTATATATACGCTATAGCGTTGTTTTTTTGACACTTACCGTCTACACTAATAATAAAACCACGTTTAATAAAATGTTTGGATATAAGTCTGAACTCACCTTTGGGGTTATCTTAAACTTGGGGTCTAAACGGTCATCAGTCTATGTATTTTGTCATTCTAAGTATCGAAGTACCGTTGTCAATATAAGGAAAGTCCACATTAAGTTATATAACTTAGGTATGCTATATGCCATGTTTCAAAACTGACACTTATCGTCCACACTAAGAGAACATGCTTCATAACTATGTTATATAACATGTTTTATCATTTATAGTATGTTTGTCATATAGTTTAAAAATAAAATTAAATCAGTACCTATATACGGTGTAACAAGCGGCCGAAGCAGATCTATTGTGACCAGTAATGAGTATTATTCGATGTTTTTCAATGTCTGCCGCCTCTTTAATACAAGATCGAAGCATTGTCCCCCCCCCCTCTGTGCGCCCTTTTGTTAATGTTAAACAAATAAGCGAGTACGGCCCATTTCACACGACGCTGCTCAAAATAAATCTAATTACCAATGAGTATCTAGAATTCGTACACGATTCGAATTAATCACAATCTGGTTGAAATGAAACAACTTTTACGGATCTACTCGCGTTTATTTTACACATTACTTTTAATTAATGTTTATCCTGCCGTTTCGAACCCTTTGCAAGGTCTGTGGTCACAGGGAGACAGGGAGACAATCTGGTTGTTATTGTTTTTTTTAAAAGTATATTTTTGTGTTTTGATTTGTGATGGAAATTATTCTCCGATCTGATCCGAAACCCTTGGAGAATCTAGTAGGGCGCGGGGACACCGTTCGGGCCGTCCTGTGTAGACTTACGAGCCGATAGCATAGTGACATTCTTTATAAAAGCTACTTATAGTCAAAGCTGAATAAATGGTATTGAAATTGATTCGCGAGGCGCTATGCTGGTTGCGCGCTACTCATTTCTGCTGGAAATTGTGTTTTTAATTTACATCGGTTTTTAACTAAATTTGGTAGGGTCTTGTACGAATCCGCGTTTCTATTTTTTTTAACTGGCAATTGTGAAGAAGCAACTTGCGTGTCGGCAATGTGAGGACGGCTAGTGAAGCACAGTCCTGCCCTACTTGCTGTATGCAAATCTTAAAAAAAAACTAAATAAAAAATTATTAAATTGTTTCGTCGCTTTTGGGTAGCGTCGTGTATCAAGAGCCTAAGGGAGGGCTGGATTTTTATAATAAGATATGACATACAATCGGATTCCGACTGCTGAAAGGAGGCTTCAGCCGATTTATTTATAATCCATTGTTGTTTGCCAAAGTACTTGTATTCAGTCCTATTTTTAATAGGTATATCAACAACCTATGCCTTTAGGTTCAAATGTACACAACTAGCTGGAGTCGATAATAATACATAGTAATCTTAAAGTTATTACTATCAGTAATCCGAAAAACCTGAAATAAACAGCAATCCATGAACCACATCATAAAATTAATAATGATTAAATCCAATGTTTTTAATTTGTTTATATAATTTTAACGCAAATTTTGTTGCGAAACAAATTACAAAAACACAATGTTGAAAAAATTCCAGTATTTGTAAAAATATTATGATCAGATGTTAATGACGGTAGTTGTTGACATTGAGTTGGCGCCTTTGGCTTTCAAAGTAAAAAAGTAAATAGTGTTGAATAATTTCGGCGGGCTGGTTAGAACCACGATAGCTCAATTGGAAGAGCACCTGACCCGGTATGTCAGAAGGGTGCAGGTTCAAATCCTGCTCGTGGAAATTTTTTCAACATTGTGTTTTTGTAATGATTAAATCATTTATTTCAGGCAACACACAATGTACAAGATAGTAAAACCACAAAGGGGCCCATATAATAAATACCTTACAGACTAACATACATACAATATAAAACAATTTTTGTTTGTAGATATATAACTTATAACTATGTTAGCGCACTTCATCCAAAATCCTCAACTTCTGAGGGACTGGATATCTTATCTCTTTCTGTAGCGACACAATGCCACTAATATTATTGTAATGGTGACGTACTTAGATAAGATGGTGGCCTGGCTAGCCACCATCTTATCTAAGTAGACGACGATCAATAGACGATAGACGATCTCTGGAAAGGTAACTTTAACCAACCAAACCGAGCACAATATACAGTAGGTATAACATACTCCCTCAAATCGAACTTAAACCTCCAGTTCTGAGATAAGTTGGTCTAATCACTAGACAAAGGCAACTCTTACTAAATTTAAATACGTTTCGCATCTCCAATCCGGCCAACGAGGAAAATGGCTCTACAAAGCCCAAGAGCTGTCTCGTAACAATTTCATGTCGGAGCGTAAAATCGACAACGAACTAAACAACGATTTCCATGGTCTTTGGTAGATCTAGTCCAGACGATTGGCTACATCCCGGTGTGATAATCATCCCATTTGGTCATTTAATAAATCTCGACAGAATCTTAAGGTTCTTCAAACTGTGGCGGGGCTTTTTAAAAGACGCACATTCATTTAGTGATTTCTCAACTGTTATCTATATAATATAATATGTGTAACGAAATTCGACTCATTTATACTATGATGAATGTGGAACAACATCAAATACAAATACAAATACAAATACTTTATTTGCTATTAAATAGGGTGGTTACAATGTGGATGTTATCAAGACATTATGTAAAGTAGCTTAAAACCTATTTAGTTGTATATATCATGACATGCAAATTAATGTAACATTTTCATTTATTACATTATTATATTTTTATTATTATATTACATTTATTAACATTTTTATTTTCGTTCATTAATAACATAAGAAATTAGTGTTTATTAAATTACAATATCTCCCGCATCATCAACCCGCGTTGTATCTTATCTGGGCCACATTTTGTATAATGTGTGACTAGTTGATCTACTGTTGTTTTATATGTCCATCATGGCGCTAGGGTTACCTATGGCTACATATATTTTATTTTATTTCCTATTTAATTGTATTGTACTTTTATTTCAATTTTATTTTGCTTTTGTAGGTATTTATTTATTGTAAATTTAATTTATTATTCTTTTATGAGTTATCGAAAATAAATGTATTATTACTGTCTAAGTTGGGTTAAGTACCTAAGTAATTTTTAATTTCTGCATTTAATCCGGTTTACTAAATGGGAAGTTTACCAAGCGTGATGTTGCCCAATAATCGTATGGAAGGTCTTACAAATGTATACATCTGTCTCTGTTGCGTGTATTATTTTCGAAAGAGATGTACCATGCATAGTTTCACATTTTCACACATTCACACATTAGGTACTAAGTTGTAATCTTGTGTTCTGTTAGCATTGATTTTTTTTGTTATCGTATGCGACTGTTCAATAAAGTAATTTGAATTTGATTTTAATCTTATCTAATTCATTTTTTTTTTCACATGTATTTTATAAATTTTATAATTATTTAATTTAGCTTCAGTGCAGCAATTAGCACTTGAAAATAAAAAAGTAAAATTTAATTCATTTCGTTCAAATTTGTGAATGTCTCTTTGTTCTAATAAACTTAAGTGAAAGCATTTGTAAATTTTGTCTTTATGAATCGGTGTTAAGGACATCTTTTAGTTGTGAACAAGAACCAGCGCAAAACAAACAAAAAAATCACTTAGACAGTCTTAAAAAAGCTTCTGTTGTTCTGTCACATTTGCATTGAGCGCTCGAACGTTCGTTCAACAGGTCGTCGATTTATCGTTGCGACGGGCGCTAATGAAAAAAATTGTGGCACCAAGCCTGCGGCGGTTCGAGCCGCGACCGGGTGCGATGAGTTGTGGAGTTGCTGATCGTTAAACTGGAGGGTTTGACGGTTCATTACCTCTAATCGAATGTCTGAGTGGGCCGCGATTGCGCCACTAATAGGACTCTGCGATTTGACAGCGGATAAATAGAGAATTTCGGTCAGTGAACTGTCATCATCATCTGCTCATTTTATGTCCCCACTGTTGGGGCACAAGCCTTCCCTATGGACGGATAGGGAACGGACCGTAAACCACCGCGCGGGGCCAGTGCGGATTAGTGGTTGTTAACGAATGCTAATGCAGTCGTGACCACCGGCTTAACGTGCGTGACCGGCCTTTGCGAAAGTTGCTTATCCTCAGCACTCGCAGACCGGGCGCGTTAACCACTGCGCCATCGAGCTCCTCAAACTCCTGTGTACTGTAAAGTAATGGTAATGCCTCCTGCTAAGCAAAGACCTCCATCGAAATCAAATCATCGCTACAATTTATGGCCTTACTAACTGCGGATCGCAAACTCGAAAAATACAAAATACGCTTTTCGCAACTTGGAAATTGATGACACCGATGATGATGATGATGATGACTTTTAATACATTAGTTTGTTTGTGAAAAACCGTTGAAAACACTATGGGTAATATAACGTTGGTAATACTAAGCAAAGTGGACCGACGATCTGGTGAAAGTCGCGGGAAGCCGCTGGATGCGAGCAGCACAACACCGGTCGTTGTGGAGGTCCTTGCCAGCAGTGGACGTCCTTTGGCTGAGATGATGATGATGAATCCTATAATGGTGGACAATGTTTTTTTTACTTAAACAATTCATTATTATGACTGATCACTTTTAAATGGTTACTTCTTAAACTAAGTAGACAAATAAATGAAATTTAAATTCAAAACAAACTTAATTAAGAGATAATTACATAGTATGTTTATTTAGGTAGTAATTTCATGTTAATTCTACTGTGGAGGATGCGGCTAAATTAATTATTTATTTGAGGTAGCGCCGACCTGTAGTGCACTGTTTAGTTTTATTCCCGCCGTGTTTGGTTAATCCTAGGTTACACGAATATTATGAATAATGTAAGCTGTACTTTGTATCAAGGTTTTTAAATTAATAACTTTATTAAGCTACCAAACAAATATTGTGAGAAAGTGCCGAGTGTGATTTTATTCACCACTGAAATTAAATGAAAAAAAAAATAGTATAGGTTCAATAGTGTACTTACTAGTGGCCCGCTCGCGACATCGTAGTTGACGATTAAGTCTCCGCTTCAGTGAACATCAGTATCCCGTCGCAAACTTTTTTTATACAATCATTAATCACTACATAGTATAAAACAAAGTAGCTTCCCGCTGTCTGTCTGTCCCTCTGTATATATGCTTGGATCTTTAAAACTACGCAACGGTTTTTATGCGGTTTTTAATAGATGTGATTCAATAGGAAGGTTTATTGAATCACATCTATATTAAAAAAGGCGGCTATATTAAAAAAGAAATGTCCACCCGTGCAAAGCCGGGACGGGCCGCTAGTAAATATATAAATATAAATATTTAGACAACATCACACACATTGCTCTGATCCCAAGGTAAGTAACTAAAGCACTCGTTTCATGGAAATCAGAAACAATATCGAAAAAAAAAAAGTTTTCGACATTGACCCGACCGGGAATCGAACCCGGGACCTCAGAGTTAGTGCCGCCCAAAGTCCGGCAAACAAGCCACTCGGCTACGGAGGTCGTCAAATCATTGTCCTGACAATATTCTGGTGAATCGGTCGAGCCATTCTCAAGTGATGCTATGACATACATGTGGCAATTGTTTTTTTTTATTATTATAGATTCGGTCACGTTAACGAAAGCGAGAAATTTCGTTGCAAAATTTTAACTCCTCGTTTTCCAACCGGACGTGGTACTTCAACGTTATACAAATTTTTGTTTTCGTTAAACTCGCAAAAACTCGCACTAGACACCCGATGACCCGCTGGCTCGTCGACCACCTCTAACACAAAAAAAAACATCCTTTTCATAAACAGTCAACCATCAATAGTTATACGTTACCGAGTATTGCGTAAATAGTGTAACCACCAGTAGGCGTTACTTCAACGCAATACAAATTTTGGTTTTCGTTAACGAACGGTGAATGAAACTGGCACTATTAGACACCCGATGACCCGCTGGCTCGTTCACCACCTCCTACACAAAAAAAAACATCCTTTTTATAAACAGTCAACCATCAATAGTTATACGATACCGAGTATTGCGTAAATAGCGTAATCCTGGAGTACGAGCGGTAAGCGCGGGAGTGATTCGTGTCATCGCGGCACTATAGCGGGGCATTGTGAGCGGGCTCATTGTGCGATGGGGATTGGTTTCCCGGCGAAGAAAGCGCCCGGGAATCGATTTAAAATTTTCCCTTGAAAGACGCTCACGACAATAGCACCTAATACTCAGATCCGGCGGTGACGTAACACAGGTTTTTTTTAATTAAATACACGTTGCCGGATTGGCTGAATCACCGGATTGATTTGAGTATTTGAGGCTGTGGCGGATTATGCTGGATAAATTTATCGAAATATGGCTTTCTGACGTTAGTTCTTAATGCGATGCAGAGTATAAATAGTACTATTGAAGATCGTGAAATGAAAAGGAGAAAATACACCACGAAATTGATTTATATATAATTTTGATGTAAGTAATATTTTTTTATTATTATTTACAATTAATTTTAGTGTATATCATTTAAGTAGACAAACGTTGATTTCGAATACGAGAAAGAAGTTATTGTTATCGTAATTGATTTCATAGGCTGAGAATAACCTGTTACCGGTTTAAAATTGAACCTTAGCAGACTGGTATAAATATTTGTATGCAACTAAATTCAAACTTCAGTGAGAGTTAACACACTAGGACAATTACACACACAACATAAACACAAAGCAAATGTATATCTTTCGTCACCAAACAATAGAACGTGACTTATGTGGTTCATATTTTAGACCTTATGTCGTACGCATTAGGATCATCGCTTCGAAAGTGTCTCGTCTGATGTGGTATTTGCCATAGAGCCGACGTAATGCCGCCTCATATCCACACTTTCATATTCATTGACCGTAAAAATATTTTCTATTTTGCGAGATTGAATTTTCGCTAACATTGTTTGTAGCCAGGTAGAGATCGCAGATAAATTTTATTTTATGTGAACTCGCCTTCGTTTATCATTTTAGGGTTCCGCTCTTCAATGGAGATACTCGTAACACTCATATTAGCCACTCATATTCAGAGTCCCAATTCTGCAATTTTAAAGCGTCCACAATCGTTACTCCTGTTCTGATTATGTAAATTTTTTCATAGTTTAAATGTCAAAATCAGGCTACAGACACACTATTAAGTCATTATTGACTACTTAGGATTAGATGTGATTTGAACATGGGTGCGTGCTATAAAAAAATAATACGAATCCTCTTCGTCTTCGTAAGCGGTCACTACTCGAAATCTTATCTCCATCCTCCGCAATCCATTCTTCTACTGGTTTATGTCGTAAAATTGCAAGACTTAGTATTAACTACTTAACTTACTTACTTTCTCCGATGGCCCGAAGTGAGTCTTGGACTCCGATGAGACAACTGGCCACCGTACTCGATCCTATGCGCTTCTTGATCCTACACTAAGCTCGGGATCCTACACTAACCACATCACTACTTATAATAAGGGGGTGACCGACCAGTCACTTGAACGAGGTACACTGTTGACTGTAGACATACCGCTCTATTCACATGCTCTCGACAAAGCAATTATTATATTTTTATTTATTTATTTGGATCACCAACAGTTGTTACATCAAAACAATTAGGTGGTTTATATTTATAGTAACATTAAGTACTTAATGTACAACTACTTAGAGGTGAACTAAGCATGCGTTGAGGTACAAACAGTATTTACAGACGAAGCTACGTATTTCTAAAACTATGTTGTGTAAGTACATCTGATGATTATGATTATTATAGATACCTATGTTAAGTATATTCTATGGTACGGAACACTGCGTGTTCAATCAGCTAGCACTTACCTACCTTTTTACTTTGACAGTAACTGACGAACTATATCATGATCTCAACATGAAACGTTGAAGGAGAATAAGAAAGAGCAATGGATATTGTACAAATCGGCGGCGGCGAAAAACCTACACGGCGAATGTAATGTACTTACTAGCAACGATTAAATAAACATTTAATACATTTTTTTTTAATGATAACGCTACTCGGTTTTTTAAGCTAACGATTGACTAGTATGCTCGTCTGTTTTTTATATCGGCTCAGCAGTAAAAAGTCTATGAATAGTTAATGTTTTTAATTATAATATTGTATGATTTGGGAATGACATACTTTTATTTTTTGTAAATGGCATTCATTACTTCTACTAAAGCTGTGCAGTACTTGCGCCCATTCTTCTCCACAGCTAAAATATAAATGTCTTGAATGGGTAGTACCTAGGTAAAAAATTTTTGGACGATTCAAAAGATTTTACGATTTTATTCCTAAGTTTATTTGAATAAATAAAACGAGCGAGCCTTACAGTAGTCGCATATGATGTGTAACATTTGATATCTCACCTAAGTAATAAGCAATTTTAACATTATATTCTGAAAAAAATGGGTTAGGTATTACATCATTTTATAGCTATAAAATAAATGCAGTAAATACTCATTAGAAGACTTTTGACATATCAAAATGACCTTCGATAGTCAAATGACACAATATGTCACTTAAAATAATAATATGTCATGTTCTTAATATTGATTTTAAATTTACAAAATGGCGCGCGCTTGCGCGTTTCCCCGACTTCCTGTCACACTGTTACGCTTACTTCCGTCACATTTCACGAAATCACTCCCACAAATTGTATATAGAAAGCGAGCGGAAAGATGTTACACATCAAAAATTTTACTTTGACTTAATGGGCTGAAGTCTATTAGCCACTAAGACTCTGTAGCCCGGGTGCGTTCAATTTCATACAAATTTTCGTTTTCGTTAACGTGATGGAATGACGAATGATACGAATACGCACTAGGCACCCTATTCAACAACAGTACCTAAAGTAAATGCGTATGTTTTTTATAATACCTCGATTTAATGAGGATCAAGGTATTCGGAGCAATTATGTTTTTTAAAGATAACTGTCGGAAAACCGGTGGAGATGGAAATGTTCTTTCCTCGTGCCGAATTATAAATTCACGTGCGAGACAAGAATGTTCAAATTATTCGAGGCTTATGCATATTTTATAAGAGTAGGGACGGCGCGTATGACACGTTTGCTATATCATAGGAGAACGTCTATTTGTTTACGTTGGTACATATTAAATCATTTTGCGCAACGTCTCGGGCGGTTAATTAATGTATATGAACGTGCCGTTTGTGTTTGTTGTCAAGTTGATTGTATTTATTATAGTTTATATAGGTAGTATATGTTTCATAATTTCTATGTCGCACTACTAAAAGGTTTCACGTTTTCCCTCCTTCCTATGATATGGGTTCCTTCAAACGATGAGTGAAAAGGCATCTTGTGAGCCGGCAGAGTGGGGAAGACTGATGCTGCGTTGTAATTACGTTGCACCAGTTGTCTTCGCGTTTTTACTCCATTTCCACACTTAACATCAAGTCGGGTGGAGTCGTTTGCCGCGCTAACTGTAAACACGGAATTTTTCTCCAACATGCAGTCTTTTAAACGACGTGTGAACTCCACTAGCTATCTTTGTATCTGGACTCCGCTGCGCGGAGGTGAAGCGGTGTAATAGACCTTCTCTCAGACTTTAAAAAGAATACGGTTTCAAATTATTCGGTTACAAATTGTAACGCGATCCGAGGCCGTTGTCGAGCACTCTCCTAGAACCCCTGAAGTGAAAACAATGCATTAATGAAATAAATTACAAATGGTCTCCACAAAACAATTATTTTTCTAATTTAGGTATACTATGAATGTGATAGTGTGTTTGTGTATTGGTCTTCGCGATCCGAGGCCGTTGTCGAGCACTCTCCTAGAACCCCTGAAGTGAAAACAATGCATTAATGAAATAAATTACAAATGGTCTCCACAAAACAATTATTTTTCTAATTTAGGTATACTATGAATGTGATAGTGTGTTTGTGTATTGGTCTTTCCTTTACTTACGTCAAGACTTGAGAGTGCTTTGGTATTTTTTTCATCTTTCCATATGGATGGATAGCTAGAACGGGCTATGAACCATAAAACCACAACGCGGGCCCAGTGCGGATTGGTGATTGATAACGACTGCTAACGCAGCCGGGCCAATGGCTTAACGTGCCTTCCGAAGCACGGCGGCTCAATGGCGCAGTGGTTAACGCGCTTTGTGTGCGGTTGTTGAAGCTCAGCATGTTTCGCAATGGCCAATCATCGGTTGGGTGACCATAAATGTATCATCCCTAGCTCCTCCGCACTTCGGAAGGCACGTAAATCTGTTGGTCCCGGTGCGTGGCATTAGCAGTTTTTAACAACCACCAATCCGCATTGTTTTATGACCCATTCTATATGTTGTGTATAACAAAGGCTCGCGCCATGAAGACATAAAATGAGCTGATGATGTGATGTGATATAATATGTGATGAAAGCCGAAAACAAACGCTAACTTTTATAGCGTTTAGCTGGATTAGTAACTTAGATTAGAAGGTATACCATATTTACAAAGAAATATGTGGTAGACAGACAAAAAGACCTTTGTATTGCAGTAAAGAAATAAATAATATATGAGACAACATCACATACATTGTTCTTTCTGATACCAAGCTGATCCCAACAACTCGTTTCATGAAAATCAGAAACAACGACGGTACCACAACCACCCAGACCCGACACAATATCGGAAAATTTGGTTTTTTTCGACATTGACCCGACCGGGAATCGAACCCGGGACCTCAAAATTAGCGCCGCCCAAAGTCCGGCGTGCAAGCCACTCGGCTACGGAGGTCGTCAAAATAAAATAAATAAAAAAGTAAATAAGTAGAGTCAAAAGTAATAAATGATAAGAAGAAAATACACTTTATTAAACATATTATTTATTCATTTTTCTGATTACATTAATGGCTTCTGGCGGTTCTAAGATTTCTGAGAACACGTTCGTCAGTCTTCATAGTTCAGAATTATTTTTTATATTAAATAAACTATACATTACTATGGGTACATTTTCGTGGTAAAATTTATATCTTAAGCATAACATAATTATGAGCGGAGAAACTGTTTCATTAACTGGAATTGTAAAATAAGGTTTAATTGAAACAACATTTAATCTGAGTAAAACGACTTTTACGGATCTACTAGAGTGCATTAATACAAATACAACTTTATAACTAACAAATTTAGGTACTAATACTACTACGGTTTAGTAGGTAACAATATATTATCTCTCGTATCGTATGTATGTACGGTCAGCAACGAAATTCATTAAACACTAAAACTTATCATCATCCGTTCATTTCTATGTCCCCTACTGCTGAATCACGAGCCTTCCGAGATGGATGGACACGCCGTAGGAAGAACGGGTCTTAAACTACCACGCGACCCGGGCCCTGTGCGATTAGTGGTTGTCAACGCCCGGTAATGCAGCCTAAGGCAATACACGTGCCTTCCGAAGCACGGAGGAACTCGAGATGAAACAGTTTTGGTCACCCATCCAATGACCGGAATTTATCGCAGACCGAGCGCGTTTACCACTGCGCCATAGTGCTTAGTCGGTACTAATATTAGTAGTGTCGTAGTAGCATCATTAGAGATTGACAAGCGCCAGTTTTATTAAATAGTTGCTGTTACACGTGTTGTGAGACTCCATTTCTACCGTAAATTTCTAAGCTTACTATTTGAAATGGGCTTAGATTAGATTGCTTTGACAAAGTTACTGAAGTGTTCAGCGACTTTTGTTGCAGACTGTACATGCTAAGCTCTCCATGATTACATGTCTCCATTAGCTTTTCTAGGGACCCATCTAATCTCCGTCCGTATTACAGTGCAATGTGCATAGAAATTGAAAGGTAATTCGTATCACTAGCTATGTGTAGCAAGTTGCAACCGAGCTTTGTGTTAGCCGCATTGGTCTCAAGCAACGTTGAATAGAATCTGCAAATGCTGGAAGTGACATGGTATTTACTTTATTTTTTATTTGCTTTATTTTAACTTTTGTGGCCTCGTGGTTAGACCACCTCTTTTGTATACTCTTTTGTTTATAAGTGTTGAGTGTACAGTGTTAGTCAAATAAATACCTATTCTATTCTACTTTATTCTATTCTACACCTGTCTCAGACCCAGAGTGAGTTTAGAAATGTATTTTGGTTTGGTTGCTGGTAGTCTGGTAGTTTGTTGGGAGTCCTAGCTTGCTAATACCACTGTCCATGTAACCTCTTCCTAACTAATACTGTCGTATCTTAATGTCAATATTAGTTAGGCATTGATGTGTTCCGACAGTTGTTCTTCATTCGTTGAAGAATGCCGGCTTTCGTTGAATGTATCACGTAGAAGACGTTTTCTGTAAAAAAAAAATAGTTTTATAACATATACTAGGTGTTTAGAAATGTTTAGAAACAACTTTTGTACTCAATCGGACTGATTTTTTCGCCGAGTTTGTATCACCTATTTTGTGACCGCCTTTTTGTAGGACGTATGCGTTGCAACATAGAATTTCATACCGGATTATCGGACGTGGGCGAGTGTACTAAGGCAAAACAACGACTTAACAGTGTGAAAAGTTTATATAAACGTCTTAAAAGTGTATATAAAAATATATGAAATGTATTATTTTATAGGCTACCAAGGCGACCTAATGTGACTGCACAGACCACTGTGCTACCAACAAATATTCTTAAACGGGTGCGTTCCATTACACACTAAATATTAGCTTCACTTTAATTCTAACGTTTAAGTCGACGTAACTCCTTGTTGTTGTGTATCTGAATCCTTTGTCGGCGGCCGATTATGTCGTCCGATAGCAGATGTGTTTGGGTGGGATACGATAGTAATTAACATGTATAGTAATTAACATTTGAACCTTGCTTGTTAGTACGATTTTGTGGGTAATTATAATAATTGAGGTATAGCTTGTTGCAGTTCCGCTTATAGGAAGGCTTTATTGAAAATAAATTGGTATTACATAATAATATAACCTTACTTTCTGAATAAAGCTTAATTAGCCTTTTTATGTTAACCATTGATCTCGAGACCGTGGTTCCTGGGTGTATTCACTGAGGGATGCATATTAATGCAACCAGTTTGGCTGGTGTTAAGGATATTTCTACTTCCCCTTGGTTACCCATAGTTAATTGTAACATACTATAAATCCCTAAAAATAAAGATCGTCATTAATTTATGTAAAGTGCGCTTCGAACTTCGGCCTCAGCGATCAAGGTCTAAGTGCTTTCTTGTTGTTGTTTATAAATAATGAAATCACAATTTTATCATCCGGGCGTTTAGTAGAGGTTTTGTAATGTGAAAAGGTTTTATTTAGTGCATATTCGGTGTATGAGGCACCGAATTTTGCGCTATGAAATACCGATGTCCGAGTGCTATAGAGATGTGATGACGCCATTGTGCGGCCGGGGCCCCATTGTCCGGGCTATTGGTTACAGTTCACATTCACCAAGCTGCGCCTGTAATTACACACGAACGTTGATCAGAAATTCAGAGCTATATTCTAAATTGTATTTAGTAAGGCTTCGTAATAGTATGTTATATAGCCTATTACTTCTATAAACTTTATTTTTAAGTCTGTTAAAATATTTATCATTATAATCAGTCACAGTAGGTTTGGGCTCAGGCTAGGCTTAACTAAGTTATTTGCTACTATAAAAATGAAAAAGTTTATATAGGGCTGCTAATGCTATGCACTGAATATCGCGCTATGAAATACCGATGTCCGAGCGCTATAGAGATGTGACGACGCCATTGTCCGGCCGAGGGCTCTATTGTCCGGGCTATTGGTTACAGTTCACATTTACCATGCTGCCCCTGTAATTACACACGGACGTTGATCAGAAATTCAGAGCTATATCATAGATTGTATTTATTAAGGCTTTGTCAAGGTATGCGATATGGATATATATGATTTGGTATTGTCAGAATAAGTATTTTTATATTTTTTAAGATCACCATTACATGCATTAGGCAAACGTGGTGATTAATCCAATTAATCACCAATTTATTGTAGCGATAACTTGATTGCAATCGATCGAAGCCTTTGCTCATCTATTACTTCTATAAACTTTATTTTTAAGTCACTTAAAAAGGCCAAGCTCTTCGCTGATCCAAATTCCAATGCAGTTTAGTGGGTTTTAACGATGCTAGCTACTATACAGATAGTAAATCGTAAATGGCTGCTATGTACTGAATATCGCGTTATGAAATATCAATGTCTGAGAGTTATAAAGATGTGTCGACGCCATTGCCCGACCGGGGCCCCATTGTCCGGGCTATTGGTTACAGTTCACATTCACATCACTGCGCCTGCAATTACACACGGGACGATCCGAACTATAGCCCATATTGTATTTAGTAAGGCTTCGTGAAAGTAGGCAGTATCACATCAATGACAGAATCGGCGGCGACATCAGGACCATCCAGCGCAGCAGAAGCAAACTCGTCACCATGGGTACGACGCAAAGAAACTTCGCATCCCATCCCAGTCCACTGACCTATAATGCAAGAACCGACGGCTAACCGCACGTTACGATTTTAAAGTTTCTGTGAGAGGCGCTGTGCTCCGAATCAGGCAATGATCTGATGGGTCTAGTGGTGCATCAACGGACACTTGATAGCTGTCTGGGTACGAGGTCAACAGGAGGTCCAGTAAGAAAGGTGTAAGGCCCTCCACATCTGGTACCCGCTTAGGCTCGGCAACCAGTTGGGACAGACTATAGGCCAAAGCGAAGTCATGAACGGCTCTAACCGGGTGGTCAGTTGTGCGTGAACCAAGCCATTTGACATGGTGGGCATTAAAGTCTCCCAGTACCACAATCTCGGCAGAGGGGATCCATTGGAGAAGGGAATCTGTGGCCGTTTGGACGCTCTCGAAAAGTTGGTCAGTTTCAATGTTACCGCTGTGGAACCTATACAGGCACGCGTAGACGCGAGGGTGGTGTCCGCAGTCGATGTGCAGCCATAAGACGGAGAGGTCCCTAACTTCAAGATTGCCGAGGCGACGGACGAACATATCCTCCCTGACGTAAGCACATACACAGGCACGTGGCACAAACGAATGCTCCAAATTGTATCCCGGGTAGCGCAAGTAGGCGACGTCAGGAGGGGGGGATATTTGCGTTTCAGTGAGGAAAAGCAAGGCCGGCTTCTCCGTCTCAAGGTGGTAATGGACGGCGCTTAAGTTGGAGTGAATTCCCCTGATGTTGCAGAAGTCATCAGCCTATATCGTCTTACTGTTAGGCTCAGGTTTTTTCCTAACTACCACGCTTACCCTATGTGGTTAGGTAGGTGTTAACGACTGCTATCTGACGTATAGTATTAAAACATAGTTTTATCTTGAACTTATGGAGTGAATATTCGCACTCTGAAATACCGAT
Organism: Eudonia truncicolella; assembly: GCA_949315975.1. NCBI lineage: Eukaryota > Metazoa > Arthropoda > Insecta > Lepidoptera > Crambidae > Eudonia > Eudonia truncicolella. The sequence goes on along the minus strand of OX438830.1, from coordinate 13,727,921 downwards.
TTCCGAGAGCTATAGAGATGAGTCGATGGTATTGTCCGGCCTTGGGTTATTGTCCGAAATATTGGTCACAGTTCACATGCTCCATGCTTTGAAGGTAGCGCCTGCAATTTCACACGTGGATCAGATTAATATCTGACCCGAATTGTCAGAAGAGTTTAAAACACCGTTCGTAAAAAAAATTTCAACATTTTTTCTAACATATAACGATAAATTTTAAATATGTTCCGTCAAAAAACTGAAAAACAGTTCACAAAGATGTCTACGAAACAATTAAAAGTTTCATAACAATAAAAAGCATTGCACATTGTCAGTAAAATATGCGTCCCGGGCGTGACAAGGGCGTAACCGGAGTGGATGAGCTAAATTGCCCTTATTTTTCTAAAAGCACGACCAACTAACTCACTTGCTCTAAGTTAACTACATGAAAATGGTACCAACTTTTCAAGTGTTAAATAAAATGTTCGTGTACTATAATTACTAACATAGTTTATTAAGTGACCATTGTTACTGACCATAATTGGATCTATTGTTATCTTTTATTAAATGAATTATTATTGTCTTTATTTGTTTTTTCACATATAAATTTACATTTTTAAATATTAAACAAAATAAATAAAACATTTAAAAATATAAAAAAATAGGGGTCCGCCTGCATCGGGACCAGGATCCAAGCTACTGGTGGTTAGGGCTCCAGAGATAGGAACCTCCTCACAATGCGTGCCGTATCGAGGAGAATTGCCTTCTGAATCAGGGCCTTGATCCAATTATTATTATTTTTATCTTTATTTATTTTTTCTCATATATATTTACATTTTTAAATATTAAACAAAATATATAAAACATTTAAAAATATAAAAAAATAGAGGTCCGCCGGCATCGGGACCATCCAAGCTACCGTTGGTTAGGGCTCCAGAAACAGGAACCTCCTCACAATGTGCGCCGTATCGAGGAGAACTGCCTTCTGAATCAGGCCTTTGATCCTTTTATTATTATATTATTATTATATACTTTTTTTTAGTCACTTTGAAAGAGGCGATTTTGTTGGTATCGGTCCACACGCACTCTGTAGCGACGTGTACGGTTTGCCCACGCATAGACTTTTTGCTTCAGAAAGTCAATACGTTCCGTCACACAAGCCATATAGTTTTCCGGACGAACATCAGTACCGACAAAGGCTTGTGTGACAAATCGCATGACGCGAGGCCGATTATTACCATTTCTGAAAGAAATTAGTTTTGCAATGAGTGTCCTGAACCTAACAATACGCCCCTCGATCCTCAATTGCCAAGCAGGGGCAGTCCCGGTTCGCCGCGGTACTCGGCCAGAATCCTGGAATTTGACACAAGCAACGCGACACACCGCGATGGCCCCACAATAAAGGATCGAGTGGGTATCAATTAAATTTTTACTGGTCCCAAGATAAGGAACCAGTTAATCGTTCAAGGCACTCATTAACGCCAAATTATGCCTTGCTTGCTTTTGCGTGCTTTTAACCACTAAACCGCATAGGCGGTCAATTTCTATGAAATTACAAAGCATAGTGAAGAAGCAAGTGAAGCTGCAACCTTTGATATTGCAAGCGTAGATAGACAGACCTTATACTGCTCCAGTGACGCATATTTTTTCATAGCTGACTGACGAAAATCGTTTAGCAAGTGCGACTAGTACCGTGGCAGCTGTTTGGCTGTTACTATTAATGTCAGAACGATACGGCTCGCAGACTAGACTTAACAATGACCGAGAAGCAATCCTCTGACGTCATTAAGGGCACAATGGGCTGGTCCGAAATGATCCGTAGCGAACGTGGAAATCAATTAAACTGGGCCCCCCCTCGCTCGGTGTTTGACGGGAGCTGACAAGCGTGACGTGAGGCATTAAAGCCTGTATACTTTTCAATCAGCATTGTAATTGTTGCTGTGACGATAGACGGTAATGTTATGGTCGAAAAATAGGTAGACTTAGGACATCTTTAATACCTACTACGCTGAGTCACAAAATAACGAAACTGCAGAAGGTAAGCTTCATACAAACGCACACATAGACAACCTCTCACGGACACGGAATCTCGCAACAACTGCGCTCGGACTGTACTGAGCTGTTCCGAGATCCGGGTCTGTGCAAAGAGTCTATGTGTGGGTTGCTTTTATATTATTTTATATTATATATTTTTATATATATATATATAAAAGTATATTTGTAACCATAGTGTGGCCAAACCAAAGGTCAGACAGAACTAGTGGTCCCTGGTTCCCCGATTACCAGGGACATCTGGTTTTGACGCCGGTATGTAGCCGTTACCCGATGGTTAAAACAATACGAACTATGGACGCAAGTTAGTTGGTGTGAAGCTTTGTCCTGAGTCGGCTTAGTTATTTATCTAGCACCATATCCTTATCTATCCATAGGGAAGGCTCGTGCCCCAGCAGTAAGGACTTTATATCGTCAGACTTTCACCGTAGCAACAATGTTAAAAATTGTTTTGTTCCGTTAGCTACCATCAGTTTATAGTCTAATGATGATGATGGATGATGATGATGTTATACCACAAAGTACAAGAGCATAAGTAGTGCATATAATTTGGACAAAAGTACATGTTGACATTGTGATGGCATAAAAATGTCAACGTAAACAAAATTTAATTATAACCATGAAAAAATATTTACATCCCAAGATTGAAACAGTACTTCACCCAGTTTCCTCTCAGCTACATACTTAACTGTTATTAGCATGAATAATCTCAAAATCAATGAGTTGATATCAGTATTCATCTCGTAAAATCCATTTCGCAATCCGCGAACTTTTTAAACATTCCCAAATAAGTAAGGAGTTCAAACGGAGCGAGGCGATAGACTCACAAAGCGTGGAGCCGTAACCAAGCAAAGATCTCTAAAGTTACTAGATGTGGCCTTGAAATTAGATATTTTATTACACAACGACAGAAAACGCTTGTCGTTTGTTTCACACTTTGGTTGGTGAGTAATGTTAACGCTGATGGTCGAAAATAGTCTAAGTAGCTTAACTCTTGCGATCGTTACGTAGAATAAATAACCGCGGTTCCCCGGACACTCTCCTACGCTAGATGGGTTGGAGAAGCTCACACACTTCCCCGTCTATTGGGGAAATGTTTGCTCTTTTTTTTATCCGATGGTAAATGACAAGAGTGAGATTCTTGCCGGTTCTTCACAGTACAAGGTCTCCCGCCCTATGTATACTTACGAACCGATGAAATAGTGACATTCATGAGCGCTAGTGTGGTGGTCGCAGTGGCGCACTCCCTACTATTGGCTCCTACACTAGTATTTGCCTAAATTAAATAAATGATTTCGGATGCCGAATGTGTATACGCACTTCACTCGAAATCTTTAACCAATGAAGAACTAGAGCTATCTTATCTTTTAACTGTCAGAAAAAACAATTATGCTATTAATATGTAATTAATAGCATAATTGTTTTCTAGAACAATTATTTTACATAATTAAGCTTCGAGGATATTATATTATTTTATATAATGAAGTTATTCTGTGGTTTAAGTAAACTGCTGAATTTTCTTTTATAATAACAAAGCATCAAACAAGGTGGCCATAGGAACTCGGTAGTTAAACGACACAAGCCCATCGAGTTTGGGCTCGTTTGATCCGTCTTGACGAGTACTTTGGTGCTAGATGGTAAACAGGGTCTGATGATATAACTGGAAGATGGCCATAGGAACTCGGTAATTAAAGACACAAAACCCTATCGAATTTGGGCTTTTCAGTTCTTATTATTTTATCAACAAGTAATAAAAGCTTGTTTTTAAGAAGTATTTTTTTTATTGTGACAATTAAGTATAATACAGTTTATAATTTAGTTTTTAGTGTAGTTGTAAAAGGGGGTGTGAGAAGCCAATACTTATGTCTTTGAATTTCCTATCTTACCGCGTTTAACCTCATAAGTTTTTTTTGTCCATTCCAGTGACTCTATATGCGCATCCTGGACTTGTAACAAATCAAACCGTAAAAACTTTGCCGTAGATTTCCGATAAAACGACTGACTTGAACGAACAACTTCCCTTAGATGTACTTATTTGTACTTAATTTGTATGAGAGCAGAAGCTTGTTTCCCACATTGTTGCGATTCTATCGCAAATAAACGTCTGCAATTCTTTATCAAGTTATGGCGTTAAATTGTGAGTTCTATATTAAATAAAATACTTATTGGATCGGTATTAGGGAAACCGTTATCTGTGTGTGTGTGATTCTATTGAATTAAGTTATTGGAGGAAAGATATTCTCAGTCAGGTTATTTCTTTATTATTAGTCTATTTCGTTCCAATGCTGGGAAAAGGCCTTCCTCAAACAATGTTCAAATTGCTAACATAATATTCATATTCATCAATCATCAGCCTGTAAGGACATGTCCCACTGCTGGGCTTCAGCCATCTCACATGAACTATATTTGAGATCGGGTCATAATCGAGCGTGCTAGTCCCTATGTCACCTGCAATAATAATTATGTCAAAGCGATGGTTTTTCTATTTAACTTCAAAAAAAGGAGGAGGTTCTCAATTGGACTGTATGTTTTTATATATTTTTTATGTTTGTTATCTCAGTTCTTTCGACTGGGTCAACCGATTTTGATGATTCTTTCTTTATTTGCAAGCTGGCTTTCCGTGTAGTCACATTTTAATTTTTTGGTCCAGTTCTGATGAATGAATGAAGGAATCCTTAAGGAATTGAGGGAACTCCTCAAATATTGTAGGCATACCTATAGCGATTTTGGTATTTTCAGCAATAAGTCAAGCATTTGCATTCAGAAAGTATCATTTGATGAAGTGTAATTGATGAAAAAGACCACAGATTTGCCACCGGAACTCCTCAATGATAAGTATTTCACGGGTGGCGATAAGATAACTCGATTAAGATAGTTAAGCGGCTATGACGAAGCAAAGGAAGGCAGGCACCGGAACTCAGTTTTTTATTTCCTACTTTGAGATAGGCGTTTCTAGTTTTCTTCGCTTCTCTCATTTAAACGGCGCTGTCTCATACGAGCAGCTCGTTTAAAAAGTCTACTCATATTCGCTTTTGATAAATATATCGAAACGAATCACTAAAAAGCGAGAAATAAACAAAAAATTTAACAAAAAAAAAACCGACTAAAAAAATAAGACTGGTAAAAATGCACTAAAAATTTAAAAAATTATTGCATAGTTTAGTTTGTTCTGCCATATACTTAACTTCACATCTAACAGAACACATATTATGACAAACAAGCAAATACCAAATATTGACTTGCAATCCACTTAAAGAAACAAATAAAAAAATATTTTTAGACTGCTTATATATGTAGACAATCATTTTATTAGGAATATATAGGTACAATTATTGTTATTTTTGGAGTTGGTGCAAGCCAAGGTAACTTTAACATAAACATTTAACGAAATACTACGAGTATATATAATCAAAATAGTACACACGCCTGCATGTGCAGGCCACAAACTGCAACCTATCACAAACTGTCAAATTTCCTCAATAGACTTTGAACTGTATAACTAAGTCATATGGTTGAAAATGTGTTGAAGAAATTTAACAGTTTTAGATAGGTTGATGTGCAGGATAGGTTCAATCTTATGCATGAAATTTTGACTACAAACGCAGATTGGCACCGGCTCTTTAAACTTTGTTGGCTGGCACCGGTTCCAAAAATAACAATAATTGTACCCTAAGTATATATTTTCCTAATAAAATGATGAATGACGGCTGTACGACGCTATTGGACTTGGTAAAAAGCAATTTTTTTTTCGAATAGTACATTATGGGTACCAAATTAAACACAAGGATTTCAAAAAGGTATATCAGATTAACATTACCGTAATACTAAAAAATAATACATCATCAGTCTACGATTATAATAATTATGTCAACCACATGATGTAAACTCTTTAAATGAATTGAACCGCTTACGTAATTTGTCTAACTAAAAAGATAAATAAAATAAAAATTAAAAAAAACAAAAAGCCCTCCTGCGTAAATAACTAAGTAGAAAATCAACTGAAGAGGCCGGAACAAGATAAAAATAAAAATAAAAATTCTCGTTTGCCAAGGAGAGCGGCGTAAGGCTCCTGTCTACTGCTACAACGTCACGGTGCATACCACACTCATTTTTAAGGAAGTAATCCCTAAGACTGCACATCTCACGATTATGGAGAGTCTTGGCGCTTAAAAAGCCACGACCTCCACACTTACGCGGGATGTACAGTCTCATAACAGATGAACGTGGGTGAAGCATGCGATGCGTTGTGAGCTGTTGACGGACTCTCCAATCCAGAGCGTCTAACTCAGTCTGAGTCCATCTTAGTATGCCAAAGGACTACGTGAGTAGGGGCATCACCCAATTATTAACTTTATACAACTCTAAGATCCTTTCCAGCCATGAGTGAGACACCGAATCATAGGCACATTAAATACCCATAGGATATATTATATAAATTAATAATCATTAAGGCTGCTTGATTTCGATTCTGCCTACGCGCGAAGAAAAGTAACTGTGACCGTTTTTTTATGAAGACTTAAAAACTATTGTTCGTGTGGTTGCTCTGAGTTACACGAGTTTCCTTTTATCCTCATTGTGGGATGCTCTGATTTACATGAGTGTCCTAAAAGCCGTTTCACGTAACATTGGTGATTGTGTTGTTATCAAGTTCCACCCATCATAATCTTCAGACATTGTGTCCTAGTGATGGTTTGTGCAAGTAGTTGCTGATGCACAGACGTGAGAACATTGGCGGAGCGCGTTCCTGAACTCTTCGTAGAGGGTTAGTGGGGTTGAAGTAGCCTTAATGTGTTCACAAAATTAAATAAATTAAATTCCAATTAAGATCCCTCACGTAGGCAACTGTTTACACGTTGCTACTCCACATTTTTACTTTATTTATTTATTATTATTATACTCTTTATTTGTTTTCTTTCTTAAAACTAGATTTTTACAATATTTTAATATAAAAACAATAAAACATTATAAAAACCTAATTCTAGAGTACCGCCAGCAGCGGGGCAGGGCCCAAGCTACCGGTGGTCAGGGCTGCAGAGTGAGGAACCTCCTGACAATACGTGCCGTGTCAAGGAGTACTGCTTCCTGAATCTGACCCTTCATCCAACCATCAAGCGAGAGCCTCTTAAGATGTTGGTCGAGGCTCTTCGTTATCAGACCGTTCGCTGAAACGACTATCGGGGCAATAATGGTTGAATCAACATTCCACATGGCGGTCACCTCGTAAGCTAAGTCAAGGTATTCTATAAGTGATCACTGCTGGCCTAAATTTTTCATTGTTATATCTAGAGTACCTCCTTATGGTTACCGGCAACTACCGGCAAGAGGGGCAGCGGTAAAAAAAAACATCTAAACTAAATACCTACCTAACGATCCCTAAATTACCAAATAATCACATCTCTTTTTTTTCCACCTGATGTTAAGTGAATATGGAATCCAGATGCGACGACAACTGGTGCAGCATGTTAACAACACAGCATCAGTTACCCTCACTCTGCTGGCCCACAAGGTGCCTCTTCACGCCTCGTTTGAACTCATATCATAGGAAGTAGGGAAAACGTGTGCTGGCAAACTATTCCATGTTTTGGAGATGCGACAAAGAAACGAGCCACCAAATTTCTTAGTACGCGATGGATATTTGAGACAGTGAAGCGGTGACTCTGGAGAGCAGCACGTCTACTCCTATGGAGGAAGGGAGAAGGTCAAAGAGCTCTTCAGAGCACTCGCCATGGTATAAGCGGTAAAACACGCTAAGTGACGCAATATCTCTACGCAATTGCTCTTACGCCTATACAGGTTGATTTTAACAAAATACTTTATTTAACATGTAAAGAAATTTCTCCTCACATCTCTCACAGATGAGATTAGAAAATAATTGTACGCTCTCTCTATTGTATAAAATTGTAAAACATTCCATTGTACGTGCGAGGCACACGCGGAGATTCCCGGGAATAAGGAATGTAAGGCTCCCTCATAATTTATTCGGTGGGACGACGTCTTTGGAATTTTAGATAATCCGATACATAAGAAACGAATTAAGAAAATCATATAAAAATACACGAGGAAACGTTCGGTGGCACATTCTCGCGCCGCCGCATCGGCGTTGTATTTCGAGAGGGTTGGTGGTGTACAGTCACTAGCTTGGATATGTTACCATATGAACAGCGTGTTGATTTATGGTTTTTTTTCCTAATATATATTACGGGTAAGCACTTAGCCATTATCTCACCTGATATTAAGTGTTGATAAGACCAAAGGTGCAACACAACAATGCGAACCCAACAATGCTACAAACATTGAAGTTATGGTGACATATTCAGATATGATGGTGGTAGCGAGTACACAAAAATAAAACCCCCGCTGGGAATCGAACCCTAGATATACTATCTTACACTAGAATTACAAGCAAGAGTTAAATATCTATTTTATAAATATAATTATGTATTATAATTAGGCTGCAATCGTGAATATAAACAACAATATATAAATTTATCTTACACCAATAATAGTACTAAAGGAAAACTGGTAGATAAAAATCGTGTAGAGAAAAACAGTTGAGTAATTTTCTGGTGCAGATATTGTTGTCGATTTGTCCATATTAATATATTACAAGCTTTTATGTAGTTTCACCTGTCCCGATGTTTGTAATCAAATCTTGCAAGTTAAATTTGATCCACTTCCCGGTTACCGATTGAGCTGAAATTTTGCATGCATGTGTAAATCGGATGACAATGCAAAATTATTATGACATGGAGCTGATCTGATGATGGAGCTGGAAGATGGCCGTAGGAACTCGGCAATTATTAAACGACACAACTCCATCGACTTTGGGCTCGTATGATGGCCATAGGAACTCGGTAATTAAACGACACAACCCCATCGAGTTTGGGCTCGTATGATGGCCATAGGAACTCGGTAGTTAAACATCACAACTCCATCGAGTTTGGGCTCGTATGATTCGTCTTGACAAGTACTTTGGTGCTAGATGGTAACCAGGCTCAGATGATGGAACCGGAAGGTAGCCATAGCAACTCGGTAGTTAAACATCACAACCCCATCGAGTTTGGACTCGTTTGATCCATCTTGATGAGTACTTTGGTGTTAGATGGTAACCAGGGTCTGATGATGGAGCAGGAAGATGGCCGTAAGAACTCGGTAATTTAACGACACAGCCCCATCGTGTTTGGGCTCGCATGATTTGTCTTGACGAGTACTTTGGTGCTAGATGGTAACCAGGGTCTGATGGTGGAACCAGAGGGTGGCCATTGGAACTCGGTAGTTAAACGACGACGCAACTCCACCGAGTTTGAACTCGTTTGATCCGTCTTGATGAGTACTGATGGTAACCAGGGTTTGATGATGGAGTTGAAAGATGGCTATAGCAACTTGGTAATTAAACGACACAACGTAATTCGTCTTGACAAGTACTTTGGTGCTAGATGGTAACCAGGGTCTGATGATGGAGCTGGAAGATGGCCATAGGAACTCGGGAAAATAAGTTCGTTCGTTATGTTTGTTATGAACGTGGATTCTGTCTTTATTGTCTGGATGGATGACCCAATGCCATGGTGAGCATGAGCCGAGGGCTGAATGGTATGAGGGTGTATAAACATGTCAAATCGTTAACGTTGCGCCTCAGGGTACCAGGGCGAACCCTGTTGTACTGAAGCCCTAATCGCCGTACAAAAATACTAAAAGGTTAAATGTAAAATTACAAGAAAAAATACTTTTTAAAAACAAGCTTTTATTAATTGTTAAAAATAGGTAATGAAGGTAGCTATAATGTTCTTTAATGTTCCATCAAAATGTAACACGCTTTTATTTATAAAAAAAAATCTTATAATCAGGTTTCAATTATTTTTAACTTTTTAGTTCTTTTTTTTTATTACTTAATAAGTAATATAAGCTTGTTTTTTAAAAGTATTTTGTTTCTTTTAATTTTTTTTAACATGTATATTTATGTATATTTTTTTACACTATTGACGAGTTTTCACCCTTATTCCATTGTATTAAGAGTTTGAGACTTTGTTTACATGTTAATGCTCGTGACTGTACATTGTCGATACAACCAACGAAGATGTGACCCATTTATTCGTCTTATTTATAGAAGGCAGAGGGATATCTAACCCATACATTCATAATACCATCTGTTAATTTTGCTCGATGATTTCGAAGTTTCACTGTTTCTTTGCAGTCCATAACACACATTCTCGCTCACGTACAGATATATCTACCATTTTTATAAACTAAAAAAAAATTAACCAATATTGCGAATGCTCAATAATTGCCCTTGACTAAATCGTTATCCTCCTTTCTATTTAACTAAGTCAGCAAAATAGTATGTAGAAAATACATATATTTAATGAAAATTGTAATTTATGAATATGACATTAATATTTAATATTTTTGTTTCAGGTAAACAATTTGATGGCGTGTATAATTTATTTCACAAAAAGGCAGTAAGTACTTACTTATTTATTTACTTAATTACGTAAGTTATCCATAACCGATTGAATGTTGCTTACCCATTAATCCATATTTCCTTATACTAACAAACAACTTTACTTCATAAGACATTACCAATTACTAAATATGTATTTAGCATCGTCATAATTTTTTCTTTAAATTAATAGGAAGCAATCCGTTTATTGAACGTTATAGCTCACGTATCACGTATCATAGCATAGCTACAGTATGTACTCACGCAATATTGCTTTCAAGTCTGAACAAAGCTAGGGTTGGTCCCTTTAAAATTTGGAGACGAACTGGGACCTACCTTCTGTTTTACCTGTTATCGATGAGCTTAATTTTACTTACATATTTGGTGACGTTAAGCACACGCACGGTGTTTTTTTTTACTGAAGTTTCTATAATAATTAGGATTTACATCAGTAACATTCAGTAAATTTATTTCAAACATACTTTTTTATTAATAATTATGAACTCTCAGTTTTTTTTTTCAATATTTGCATGCAGTAGACAATTAAAAAAAAATCTGAAAACCTTTTTAATAAAAATATAGGTAAGTGCAACTAGCATCAAATATTGTAATTAGTAAGATTTAAATGATCTTACTAATTGCAATATATTAAAATTATTCTTTGTACAATAGCTAATAAAAAGTAAAAAAAGGATAGGAACGGCGGATTTAAACTGTCATCAGCATGAAATCCGGAGCCAAAGCTAACTGCGGGTTTTGCCGTTAAATAAAAACCATGAAACAGTGTTGTGTGTAGCAGGCATAATTTGATAAGTTTGTCAGGCCAAAAGCCAAAGGTGTTTTATTACTTAGAAACTAGATTTCCAATTTCTGACTGTTAATGACTCTTACTTAGTACTACTTGCTGTATTGTCTGATAAGGAATATTTTTTTCTTGTTGATTTTTTTCACGTTAAAACGGAACAAAACGGATTGACGTGGTTTGCATTGTGAAATAAATGAAGGGTCTGGAAATGCCATGGACGACCAAAACTTTTATGACAAGTAAGTTAGTATTAATAATATTATTGAAGAATAAACGGTGTTCCTTTAATTCAATAAAGACGCACAAATAAAACTAACTGAGTAACGACGTCGCCAAGTGACAACCCTGTTCTTGAGGCTTGTCAGGTATTTAATTGTAGATACTCTACATTCTCATAGACGACCTACGTCTATGAGAATGTAGACTACAAAATTGGCGAGTGCCGCATGAATGAAAAACATTTTTGACTCCAAAATGTTGATGTCTGATCACAAATGCTATGGCCTACAGCCTACAAGAACTTGGGCTTTGTCTTGCGTGTCAGTCGTCCCTTTTCGGATACTGATTGCATTAAAGTCTTATACTTTTCATACGTCCGCAGTATTTTAGAATAGTACAGTAACATGTGGAACCCTAATTACATGACATATATCGAATCAATCGAACGTTTACAATCTAGGTTTATAAAAGCATTAAATTATCGGACTCAGCACAAGAAAATCAACTACAAGGAATTGTGTTCGTTTCATAAGTTAATCGGCGTACTTTCCTTGAGATGTTGTACTTACACGATGTTTGTAATGATAGGATTGATTGTTCTGAGTTATTATCTCTCTTTCTGCTAATTAGAACACCGACAAAGCGCACTAGCCATACCCCTCTTTTTCATGTACAACTTAGCCATTCTAACTGCGCTCAAAATTCAATTATTTACCGTTCACTCATTAGTTATAACAAAACTTTTTCGTCTATCGATATCTTCCACCTTAAACCTTAAACCATCTTTCAAAAAACAAATCTCAACTATATTAGTAAATTCATAGGCTCACACACAATTCACACTTAGACTGCTGAATTGCCCCTGCCTGTCAGACTGATGATAAAGAGCACCCACAAGCATATAATACGAACATCCACGCACCCTCCCACATTTAATATCAATTTTACACTACATTTTACACTACACACACACATAAACACACACACATACCATTACTCACACACTCCGCGCTCAAACACTGCTCGATGCGTACCACTGTTTTTACTGCGTTTCTGTTTTATTATTATAACTCTTTATTTATTTTCTTTCTTATAACTAGATTCTTTCTCAAAACTAAATTTTTACAATATTTTAATATAAAAACAATAAAACATTATAAAAACCTAATTCTAGAGTACCGCCAGCAGCGGGGTAGGGCCCAAGCTACCGGTGGTCAGGGCTGCAGAGTGAGGAACCTCCAGACAATACGTGCCGTGTCAAGGAGTACTGCTTTCTAAATCTGACCCTTGATTTAACCATCAAGCAAAAGCCTCGTAAGATGTTGGTCGAGTATTGTATTATTATTATTGTATTTTGTATTGTTATTATTAAAAAAATTATACTGATAAAATAGCCTTTATAAATAGTGTCCTACAGATAACAAATAGCGTTGCGTTAAACATTTCAATTAGTATTGATTTAGAGTAGCTTGGGTGTGTCATGCTCTCTTTATTGCCTCTGCGGTGGTGGCGTGTGCGTCGGATCGTTACGTTCCCTAAAATATGGTTGAGCGTAGCGATGGCTGATTCATATGTCATACTCGTCAACGGGTGCCGCCTATGGAGGCTGGTCTGCTCTTGCATACTTTCTTATTTTTATTATTATTAGACAGTTATTGACTTTTATTAGTACTCTAGGACATTTTGAAAATTTAAACTGGTAACTGATGTAAATTCAAACTTAGGTATTTAATTATTTTTTTTTCTCTCTTGTTTTTTTTTACATTTTGGGATTGGCCTTTATATTTTGTGTTTTTATTTTTGATGGAAAGTGTTCTTTTATGATAAGGTAATTTCCAATATTTTTGACGGTGTAAGGGAGAAAAGAGCTTGACACTTGCTGAGTTTCTACCGGTTCTTCTCAGTACAAGGTCTCCCGCCCAGAGTAGACTTACAACCGATGGCATAAAGACGTTCTCAAGAGCTATTGTAGCCTAAACTGAATAAATAACTTTGAATTTTGAATTATTATTATTTTTTTAATTTAATGTACTTGCTTTTTATAATTGTTATTGCCGTTTCTAAATTATTGCGTTGTCTGTCTGTTTTGTTTTCTAATTCGCTTAAGGGCAAGTAAGTGACAAGTGTCATATATTTTATTTAAAATGTCTTCGTCCATTTTTTTTTTCGGCCATACTAATTTAAACGTGTTAATTTGAAAAATAATAATTTAAAAAAACCGCTTGATAAATCGAAAATGTGAGACGGACGATTTGTAGTTAAGACATTGGTGATTGTTGGTGTATAATAATTTAGATAAAATATAAGATATCAACTAAACGCCGCCACTCGTTTTCATGATTTTTGCCCAACTTTAGTGTGTTATGAATTTATGGATCGGACTAATTGTAAACACGTTCCCTTTGATACTAAATATATATTTTGTTTATGTAATACGATAGGTTTTTCATCATATATCAACTTAAGAGTGACTGTACTTTTGACTTTTTTTGGTCGGCGCACAAGGGTGCGCTTAAGGAAGCGACACATTAAAAACATAGTGTTACAAAGTAGGGATCTTTATTTGGCAGTAGGTTAAGTAAACTATGTAATAACTTAGTTTATAAAATGCTGAAGATTCTATGTTCATAAATAAACAAAATAATAATGTAACATATTAACGACTTCATGCAAAAACAACACACTTACCAGAAAATGGTTGCTCCTCAAATTTTTGTTAATTTATTTCGCAATAAAAATGCTAAAGCTTTGTGTGCTTCATATTAATTATATTTTATTTTCACCCTAATGCTGGGCAAAGTTCTCCCCTAAATCCTTTCTATATATATTGATCTTCAACGGTCTACCACCAATCTCTTCACAGACGTCTAGTTGTAATTAAAATTTGTTCGCAACAACACGTTCGCAGTTGAATATTTATACATTTATTTATTTATATTATGTAGATACCTTACCCACCTATAATTATAATAATACAGTTCCTCCACCAAATTTGCTTTTGACTAAAGTCAGTGTTTAATGTTAAGTAAGCCGCAGTTGGTTAGGCATTCACCAAACCGCCGTTGTAAAGGTCGGCTGCTGTCGCTATTTCTCATTTCTTGAGCGTTAAGATATCTAATGATTGTAGTTATATATAATTTTACGCAAATTTTGTTGCGTAGAAATTACAATTCGAAAAAAGACAAAGTTTTCAACATTGCGTTTTTGTAATTTGTATCGCAACAAAATTTGCGTTAAAATTATATAAACAAAACAAAAAACATTTTATAAATAGCTTGCCTACTTCTTAACTGATATTTAGTATTTGTAAAAATATTATGATCAGATGTTAATGACGGTAGTTGTTGACATTGAATTGGCGCCTTTGGCTTTCAAAGTAAAAAAGTAAATAGTGTTGGATGATTTCGGCGGGCTGCTTAGAACCACGATAGCTCAATTAGAAGAGCACCTAACCCGGTATGTCAGAAGGGTGCAGGTTCAAATCCTGCTCGTGGAAATTTTTTCAACATTGTGTTTTTGTAAAGTGTTGATATGTTGGTTGCATAGTTGGTAGTGCACCTGTAGGCTTACTCTTGAACGCAAACTCAATCTCAATACAACCAATGCGATTAATATGTATCGATATTGGGGTAAGTTACACAATTTCGGAACGCCCCATCTCGATAATATTTTGTTCACTCAATTTCCACGCAATTGTCGACATGGAGCGTTCCGAAATTGCGAAACTATCCCATTATCGATAAATATTAATCGCATTGGAATTGTATTGAGATTGAGTTTGCGTTCAAGAGTAAGCCGGCATGTCATGGGGTGCGGGCTCGAATCTCGCTCGCGGAATTTTTTCAACATTCAACGTGGAATTTGTCTTTTTCAAATATTTAAGGCATCGGCCTCTAGACCGTATCATACCATGAACGTGTCAGGCCAAAAAATATTCTTTGTTTTGAAAAGTATGACATAACGCCCAATAGACCGTTCCGTCAACGACACCGTCGCGTACCATGCACGGACCGTCAACTATTGTTGGTGAGAATATTACATTTAACTAATTAAGCACAGGTATGATATGCTATTGATACATTGTAGTGGCATAGTAGCACGGTCATGGTATGATACGGTCTTGTGGGCAGAGACTTTTACCCAGAAACATCGTTACTCGTCTATACTGTATTGGTAAAGTAACTATTAGAGGATTAGTCACTTTATAAGGTGTAGTTTTATGTCAGCTTATCCAAGTATGATCAGTATAAGGAATAAATAATTTAACATCACCGGTAAAATTACATTAAAAGGACAGAACTATGAGACTAAATATCCTACTAAATAATAATAATAAACGCTAAAGTTTGTAAGTATGGATGGATGTGTGTTACTCTTTCACGTAAAAACTACTGAATGGATTTTAATGAAACTTTCCTCATATACAGACCATGACCAAAACCAGCATATAGGATACTTTTTTTTTATTGTAGTCTTCGCGAACGAAGTCGCGGGCAACAACTAGTATTTTATATAAGGATTCGTCATTGAAATCATAGATCCGCACGTTCTGACTGAGTTGCACCAATCATGGTCACGGGCTGGCTCTCGGTCAAAACGATATTTCTACACAGTAGTTTTCATTAATCTCTGTTAAAAATATTCTTATACATTTATCTTGTATTTTAATACATGATTGCACGCAGAACACAAAAAGTATCCTTTCAAACAATATTAACTTACCATAAGGGTGCCGAATTAATCATTTCAAGCCACAGTGCAAGGACGCGACGGAGGTCGGATAATAAAATTTGTAAGCGGAATGACACGCCGCTTAACCCCGCCAGCGATTTGGCGACGCCTCCTAATGAGTTGCCATTCGTCTCGTATGGCTGGCTGCGAAAAATTAGCTGGTGCTGTGGCGGAGCGACCCTTTTGTAAGGAGGAAAGATGTGAATAACTTTTAAAAGATAATTTAGAGGGTTTGTAATAACGTTGATTGGTGTAAAATTATAATTTTTATTTAATATAATTATAATGTTATGTTAATTACAAGATACTTAACAAAAATATATATTGTGTGTTTATTTGGCCGACAGTTTCTTGACCAAACCTTAATCACAACAATAGTTCTATGCTACAACTGAGAAGTGCTTGGGCTTCATCCCACAAAGGCCTCGTATCTGCTTTTTAACGTGTACGAAAGCTAAAGCGAGTCGGTTTACAGTGCTATTTTATATTTCTATAGAATGGTACTCTCAAACGTAAACTTTTTCCTCCTCAAAAGATCAACGTTACCTCCTTCGTAGTTGCTCGTAGCTGTCCGTAGCGCAACTGTAGCGGTGAGTGTGTTCGTAGCACAAAGCGCAGGGTTTGGCCGCGCGCCAGACTACCTGTTGTTTAAAGCTGTCACTGTGTTGCCTAAAAGAACAGCACACTGACTTTTTTGACGTTGACTTTTTTTAAGATTCAATATAAAAACGTTAGATTGTTCCACGTTAAGTTTCTTTTATAAATTTATAAGTTTTAGAAGTTCATATTTTCATACATAGTTTTTCCACGTTTCTATAATGTTTCGGTAGTAAAATAACATAGAAAATATTTAATGTGTCTTGTTGAGACTGCTACGGAATACTCGTATACACGTCTGCACATCAACCTACCCAATACTGTCAAATTTCTTCAATACATTGTCAATCTTAAGCCTTAAAAATAAAGTTCAAAGTCTATTGAGGAAATTTGACAGTTTGTGGTAGGTTAATGTGCATTCTGTTATTAAAAAAATAGTTATCTGTGTACAGAATGTTTTTTTTAAGTCAAGTTTCTTATTAAAATATATCAAACAATATTTCTATACGTAAATAACTAAAATGCTTGTAAATTGAAAAAAGTATTATTTTTATTGCTGTAAACGAGATCAGCCAGCATGTTAGATAACAATTTTCAAACTCTTTCTAAGACTGGTGTAAAATGAAGGAAGCCATTAACGAAAAAAGCAAAATATATTCTAGTCTCGCTTGTTCAAGTGAAAGTCTCTAAGTGCTACGAAGCTCAACCGTGCAACCGTAGCTGGCTCGTAGTCTTGTAGCACAGCGGTTGTAGGCGCTTGGCCAAATGCCAACTGACCTGTTGGTCACGGAAGGTTTAATATAAGTGCATAGATTTACTAAAAAATTGGAATGAATATTTGTGTTTTACTGTTTCTATTATTAGGCGGTTGACATTTACGTTTTACTCTTTTCAAGAACTTTACAATGTAAAGTTGAGTGGTAGCAAAAGAATTCGGACGGGTCGTGCCACTTTTACAAAATTATTACAACTATGCTGCAGCATGAGAGTGAATGCCATAAAACTCCAAAAAGTATACCCGATTGATCTGGCGGATGATCTACAAGAAGAATATGTTCTTTTAAAACAATCGGGTAGTTGACGGGTTAGTCAATATATACACTTTTTAACAACTGTCAAAACGATTATTTTTAATAGAAATTGTATGGGATTGTCTAATTATAACGTTACTATTTTATTCCGTCAACTGAGTGTTTATTAATAACTTTTTGGTTACAGAAATGCATTCTTAGGTTAAATACAGAAATTGGTTAATGTTTTAAAGTACTGTTACGTGATTTTATTTATACGTTTGTTGTTCTGGAATTAATTATTGTTGTTGTCAACAACCCAATTCTTGACGTCTCATAAAAATGACGGTAGGTTTCCTAAACAGATTCGCTTTGCACATTTTTACATAGATTATAAAACGCTGCACCTACTCGTAATACAACTTAACATCATTCTTCTATGGTAGTGTTTATTACCAAGAACTGCTTATATATAGAACAATAGATTTTGTGACTACGCTACTATCTCTCCATCCATACTACATACCTCTGAAAAGATGACACGGCTTCGATCCAGATAACTGATGTTCTACTTCTTTAAGTAAACATACTTTGTAAAAACTCTGTGTTTTTTAATCGCCTCTGTGGTCTAGTAGTTAAGACCACCGGTTAAGACCCAGAAGTCCCGGGATCGATTCCCAGCGGGGGGTACATGTTTGTGTACTCGATTTGGTTGGTGGTAGGGATTGTTTGCTGGCTACCATCATCTTATCTAAATATGTCACCATAACATCAATATTTGTAGCATTATTGTGTTGCGGCAGCTAGAGATAAGATAGCAGTGCCTCAGTACTTGTGGATTCCGGGTGAAGTGGGCACCTTCGACCTTACCATCACTTAACATCAGGTGGGATGAAGTCTAAGTGCTTACCCGAAAAATAAAAATAAACTCAACTTCTATAGTACATGTACATGATTGTAAAATGTTAACCTTCTCAAGTCAATGAACACTTTTAATACCAAAATCCGTTAGACCGTAAGTGGAAGTATCTAAGTCTTGGCCGGCAGCCAGCCTACCTGTTGTGACTGCGACATGGGCCTATCTGTTGCATGCGTTGAAGGAAAAACGTCCCGTGAGTAGCTCGCCTGATTTATAGCGACAGATGTTTGGTGCCCGCTCTGTGGAAGTCGCGAGATTTTGTCCCTGCGACTTATGAGATATTTATCGCTAAACATAAGGAGGGAGTGGAAATTACTCTTTCTTTAAGTGAGATGATTGACTGGAACAGATTTTTTTAAAGTTTAAGCAAACCCTTTCTATGCTTTAGTATTGTTTTTCACACTATACTTTATTTATTTATTTTATTTATTTATTTATTTATTTATAAGCATGCGAGTCTGCTGGCTTACAGCTTGGGCCAAGACGCCAGCAAACTAATTATTACACTTAAATACAATTTACAGTGTTAAAATTAATATACCTGAATAAAATTATGAAAATGTCAAATTATAATTACAAATATAAAAATGTCAAAAAAAAAATAAAAGATAAAAAAATAATAATTACGGATTAAATACAAAAATAATTTAAATGTTACGAAGTTAAAATGTCTAATCATGCTAAATTAAATTCAAATAAATATAAATAATATTCCATTTCTGATACGTTTCTACATTACATACATGTCTGATTCTTAAAAATTAAAAAATGTCAAAACATAACAGATGAATAAAAATAATACTATTTACAGCAATCAATAGGTATCTATCACAGATATATATATTTCCTGACCATGTTACATAGCTGCCCAAAGTGGTCAGCAAACAAATCTAAATCATGGTGCTGAGCAAGCATGTCCCCCACGAGCCGCAGGGCACGGTTGGTGGGTGCCTGGGCCGCATACCTGGTTCGCGTCATTGGCGAGTATAGAAGGCGTGGGCGCCGCCGAGGCTCAACCGCCCCTGCCTCATCCCGCTCCATGCGTTTAGGAACTAGTAACCCCACCTTCTCTAGTACGGACAGGCTATCGACCTTGTGGTGAATAATACCTAGATAGTGTATTATGACCTGCATTACCCGTCTAAGTTTAAGGGTCTCTAAATCCACCATGCCGGTCACAAATAAGGATGGATATAGATGAGGGTAGTATCCGAACCTTTTCTTGTATAACCAGCGCGCAAACTTGCGTTGTATCTTTTCAACTTTAAGCCTATACTTGTCTTCGCAAGGATCCCATATAACGGCAGCGTATTCCAATTTGCTGCGAATATAAGCATTGTATAGCACCCTTGCAACATCCAAACCATCAAACTGAGTCGACGTTCGCAATACAAAACCTAGCATTTTGCTAGATTTTTTACATACCGTTGTCATGTGA
Source organism: Eudonia truncicolella (assembly GCA_949315975.1). Classification (NCBI taxonomy): domain Eukaryota; kingdom Metazoa; phylum Arthropoda; class Insecta; order Lepidoptera; family Crambidae; genus Eudonia; species Eudonia truncicolella. Next base: position 13,707,737 of record OX438830.1, on the reverse strand, counting down.
TTATGAAAGTTTAATTTAGCGTCCAATATTAAGCCTAAGTCACGAATTTCATCTACTCTTTCCAGTGGAGCGTCAAATAACTTATACACTATGTTTAATGGGGAACGTTTTCGCGAAAAAGTAATTATTTTACATTTTGTGTCGTTGAATGGGAGTCGATTAAGTCTACTCCATTCCGATACAGCGTCAATGTCACTCTGAAGACTTTTTGAATCTGATACGCTACCAATACCTAAGGAGAGTTTGAGGTCATCCGCAAACAAAAGACATTGGGATACACTAACTCTTTCCGGAAGGTCATTAATAAAAATAAGGAATAGAAGAGGCCCTAAGGCCTTGACCTTGACTTACTCCAGAACGCGTATAGTAGTCCATCGATGTGAAACCCTCCACCCTAACAAATTGACACCGGTTCCGAAGGTAATTAGAAAAAAACTCAAGAAGTTTTGGTGCAAAACCTAAGATAGCTAATTTCTGTAACAAAATATCATTATCTACTAGATCAAAAGCTTTTTTGAAGTCAAAGTAGGCGGCATCCACTTGCCGACCTACATCCATTTCCGCACTTATGTGATCCACATGAGCCACAAGGTTTGTAGTGGTTGAACGAGCATTCCTAAATCCATGTTGACTATTGTGTAATAAATTTCTAATTTGCTTCTGAACCCGGAGACTTAGTACTGCCTCAAAAATTTTTGCGAAAGCAGATAGTACCGCAATTGGTCTAAAAGATGAAACATCATTCCCAGCCTCACCCTTGGGAACCGGAGTCACCCGTGAGACTTTCCAAAGCTCAGGATACTGTGAGCTACTCAAGGATAAATTATATAAATATAAAAGAGGCGCCTCGAGAGCTGTAATGCAGTCTTTGGCTAGGTACACGGGAATACCATCGGGACCACCGGATGACCTTGGTTTGAGACGTTTCACAGCCTCCTTTAAATCGGCTATGTCAACGTAATCGATAGTAATGCGGGTCGAGCTTGCGTGTGTGTCAGCAGCACCTGCTGCCTCCATAGGGTTCAGTGACGGCACCTCGTTTTGGAAGACTGAACCAAAGAAGCTTGCAAAAGCGTTAGCTGCATTCTGTCCAGTTACTTCTTCTCCCGCACATGTATAAATATTATCATGTCGTCTGTCCTTTTTCCTATATTTAACAAATTCCCAAAATTTTACCGGATCTTTTATAATATTTATTTTAGTCAACTTTAAGTGCTGCCGATATGCATTGTCAATTAAAATTTTAACTAATATAGTTATTGTATTCAGTGTAGTTTTAATTTTATTTAAGTAATCGTTAAACATAGGGGGGGGGGGGGGGGCGTGGGACTAATCCTTTTTTTAAGAAAGATAATTGACTGGTTTGAGTTTTTTAAGGTTTAAACAAACACAACACGTTAAATTACTTTAGTATTGTTTTCACACTATACTTAACATTCCTACTTTATTGTTTTAAGTTTTTTTCAATTTTTTTGTTTTACAGGTAAGCACAGTGCCTTGATATCACCTGATGTAAAGTGATGATAAGGCCAATGATGGAAGCGCACTTCACCCGGGAACCTCTAGTTTAGTTGGTGTTAGGGCAAATTTTAACTTCGTCTGACTAGCTAATAGCAGCTACAATTATACTTTTATCCTTAACGTAATTTACCATCACATATGATATTCACTTAGGTATATACATTAATCACTTTATTGGCTTAATTACATCGCTTGCCAAAAGTGGATTAAGCAAGCGTGGTGATTTAGCGAGTACCAATCAACAGTGCAATGACTTGATTTCAATGATGGACCACTTTGCCCTACTGTGGGACATTATATAGGCTATTATAAGGAAATAGGCATTACTTAATTGCCATTGCATACTTTAAAAATAAATAACCTTTACTATTGACTATGGCCTATTCAATAAACCCTCTTAACATCGATATCTCTGCTGATTGGAGCCAAGTCCTGTGTCTGTCGTCTGTGAAACAGGTCGTAAACCGCCGGACAAACACATCATGATAGTAACGGCGAATTTATCGGTTCTGCAGCACTGTACTCGGTTCCTTGTGTCTTGAGTGCTCTCTCCATAAAGTTGTGCCTTTTTCTTCTTACTTTTATTCATGGATAATAAATTAAACTAATCAGAATTAACGCGTGTGCTTTTAAGAGAACCTAAGGTTGGTTAGCACCAAAAGTCATTAAATAACAAACATATTATTAACGCCCCTGTGGCTGAGTGGCAATGGCGCTCGGCCCGATACCCGATGGTCCCGGGTTCGAGTTATAATGACCACAATGCAAAGCCTACAAAAGTATATACTACTAAATTTTACTTTTTATTTTCAAGTGCTAATTGCTGCACTGATACTGATATTTTATATAAATTTTATATTTACTACTAGTCAGTAGCTATGTGCTTTATTGTGTTTTATTTCAAAAAGTGATGAGTTAAAATAAAGTTTTCTAACTTTCCGAAAATGGGATCAGGGTGCCAAGTGCGACTTTTATTCGCCAATCGTTAACGTTAACGAAAACGAGAATTTACGCAAAATTTTAACTCTTCTCGTATGAAATAATTTAGATTTGTTTATATAATTTTAACGCAAATTTTTGTTGAGAAACAAATTACAAAAACACAATGTTGAAAAATTTTCCACGAGCAGGATTTGAACTTGCACCCTTCTGACATACCGGGTCAGGTGCTCTTCCAATTGAGCTATCGTGGTTCTAACCAGCCCGCCGAAATTATTCAACACTATTTACTTTTTTTTACTTTGAAAGCCAAAGGCGCCAATTCTTCTCGTATGTCGCCAGGAGGCGCTGCTTCAATGCCATACTAATTTTCGTTTTCGTAAACCTATTCGAATGAATACGAATAGTAAACAAAACTCACTCTAGGCACCCTGTAGTAAAAAACTATATTTTTTTTATTAGCTTATGTTGTGTCCCACTGCTGGGCAAGGGCCCCCCCTCTACGGCTGCACTCTTCTCTATTATCGGCCACCTCATACCGCTCCGGCAAAAAAGTGGTCAAGTCGTCCCCGCTTTGGCCTGCCTCGTCTCCGGTGTCCATCACATGGCACCCAGTCAGTGGCGATTTTCGACCACCTCTCTAGGCCCATGCGCCTAACGTGCTATTAAAATACTAAACTATTGAAGTTTTTAAATTAACTTCTGTACCACACTAGCGCATATTGCAGTGTGCACTATCCCCCGGATCGCCGGACATTTTTCACCTTTATTAAGAAACAGTGCAGTGTCTGAATTATTCAACGCGATTTAGCCGGGACGACTATTATTTTATGAGAGCCCTGTATAATTTTGACATTCGGACAAATGCAGTGGATACTCCATTCAGTGGTTATGGAGGGGCGTATGGACATCGTTGGCACTGATTTCCTTCTACATTATGTACTAAACGAGTTCGATGGCGCAGTGGTTAATGTGCTCGGTCGTTTTCTGAAGTTAAACAACTTTCGCAAAGGCCGGTCATCGGATGGGTGATTAAAAAGTTTACGAGATCCTCCGTGCTTTGGAAGGCACGTTATGGATGCATTATAAGTCATTAACAACCACCAATACGATCTGGTCCCCCATGGTGGTTTGTAGTCCGTTCTCCCTATTCCATCCACAGGAAAGGTTCGTGCCCAGGAAGTTGGGACACAAAATGAGCTGACGATGACTAAACGAGTTGAGCACGTTTCTTAAACAATCTATATAAATAATAAGTTGTGTGTTTATTGGATTGGATAATATTTTTTTTATGTGCTATTAAATTATTTTTATCTCATTCACTAGTTAACCTTTAACATGTAATATATAAACTGTGAAAGGAACATTGTTAAATAGGTATATGGAATGGTATTCGTTGTTTGCTGTTTTCATTATATTTATAAAATAAACTATATTAGGGGAATTTATACTTATATGTGTATTGAGTATTTACAGGTTTAGATTATCAATCAAAAACATAATTCCAATACGATTCGTACAAATGTATTTAAAAAACGAGTACAATTAATATTGTCCCTTATTAAAAAAAATTAACAATAGTGATAAAAATAAACTCCTTACTACTAAAACGTGAAATCGAAAATAGCAAACCGTAACGAGCGATAGACCCGCCGATTGATATTCATAGTTGTTCCGCCCGCCCAATAATATGCTAAGCGCGACTCTGTTCACGAGTGGAGGCGGTTAGTCGTGTCTGGCGCGACGCCAACGACACCTGTTGGCTAGGACGCGATGTTAAGCTTTCCTTTTTACACACCGACTGATCGATGACACCGTCTTTGTGATGATTCTCAGAGTTTCGATTCTACTATTTGAAAATGTCGAGAATCGTGCCTATGTGTGTCTATGGAAACCCTTGAGTTACGATTGTGAATGTTTTTAAACAGCGAAATCGAGGCCCAGCGTTGTTTTATTCGGTTTAGTTAAACCTAGTAAAAAACCGCTTTGCTAGCTATCACTATTAGTAAGTCTGCCGCCGTTACAACAATTCTAGGTAAAGTGCACTATAGCCTTCGGCTGGGCCTTACCGTGACGAATCTGTACATAGTTTTTCCGCCCGCCCAATAATATGCTACGCGCGACTCTGTTCACGAGTGGAGGCGGTTAGTCGAGTCTGGCGCGACGCGATGCGATTATGAGTTTTCTTTTAACACATCGACTAATCGATAACAACGTCTTTGTTATAATTATCAGGGTGCCTAGTGTGAGTTTTTTTACTATCCGTTTTCATTCGATTGCGTTTACGAGAACGAAAATTAGTATGGTATTGAAGCAGCGCTTCCTTTCGACGTACAAGAAGAGTTACAATTTTGCTATACAAATTCTCGTTTCCGTTAACGTGATCGAATAGCGAATGAAACTCGCACTAGGCATTGATTTACTATTTTAAAACGTCTAGATTCGTGTCTATGTGTGGCTATATAGACCAGTGCGATACTATTGTGAATGATTGTAATTGCTAAGTGCAAAATCAACCGCTCGTACATATTATTGTTAATATTAAAACTGTATTACCATCGTATTATTTTAGTTTGTCGCCAAAATAACAAAAAACAATAACATCTGCACAGCTAAAAGACGTGCTGAACACAAAATATTTTGAGACGATTCAATAGCGCTTATCTATTACCTAAGATTACATTAAAGGATTAATTTCATTTAATTTTATTACGGTTTTTCAGTTTTTATTTAATTATTATTTGATTGATTGAATTTCGTCATTCAAAAAATATAACCATAGTGGTATTTGGTAGTGTGGTAGATGAGAATACCGGGTGAAGTGCACTTCTGCCTTCGGCCTTATCGCGGTGACTCTGTTCACGAGTGGAGGCGGTAACTCGTGTCTGGCGCGACGCCAACGACACCTGTTGGCTTGGGCGCGATGTTAAGTTTTTCTTTACACTCTGTATAACGTCCTTGTGGAAATGGGCGGGCCACATATGCCGCAGAAACGACACCAGATGGGGCAAAGAGGTGCTAGAGTGGAGACCCAGAACTGGTCACAGAAACGTGGGGAGGCAACCAATGAGATGGGCCGATGACCTGGTGAAAATAGCGGGGAGAGGCTGGATGCGGAAAGCTCGAGACAGAAAGGAATGGAGTGCATTGGAAGAGGCCTACACTCAGCATTGGGTGGCAGTGGGCTGAAAAGAGAACATCCTTGTGGTTAGCTTAACTACTAAAGGCGTCACTAGTACAACTAATTACATACGTGGTCACTTCATTTTATTTTATTTGTGGCATCTTTAAAAAATAATTTGACGCGTTCAGATTGCGACATGCAAGTTCAGTAAAAAAAATATTTTTTTTAAATATTACCTAAACACTATGTGCCTTACAAATAATTAAAGAATAAGGTCCGAATAGTTATTCCGTGTTTTGTCTCTTTTACTCTAATTTGAAATGACGTTTACATGACAGGAACAAAACACGGAACAACTATTCGGACCTTATTCTTTGTTTATTTGTAGGGGGGTATTGAGTGCTCGCCTTGTTGAGGCCTCCGGTGACAAGAAGGCTGGTAGCTACCTCTGCCAACGTTGGCAATTAGCTTGGCAATTCAGAGAGGTAATGTTGCCAGCATTCTTGGGACTGTTCCCATGAGCCCACAGCTGGAGGAATTTTTTTATTTAAAGTTTTTATTTCGTATTTAATTAAGTTATTTTTCTTTTACTTTATTTTCTTTTAATGTAGTAAGATAACTTATGTTTCTATTCTGTTATTATTGTTTTTAATATTATCTAAATTGTATTATGTATAGTAGGCGAGTGTGTGATAATGTACATTTTGAGTATCTCTTTAAATGTAAACTATCACAAACTATCCTCGAGGTTCATTACTTTTTGCATAACTTGACTACTAAATAAACGCTCATCTTAATTAATAACGTCGCCAAACATAACACTCAACCTAACAAAGCTTTTAATTTGTGATGCGCCATAAACATTGGGTATTACATCCATCCATTGGCCAAAGAATGTAATAAGATGCACCGTATCTCAAAGATATTGAACGTTAAAAAATGTTTTAGCTACTAGCCGTAACGGCTTCTCGTGGGCATTAACAATTTTATGTCGCTATCACAACCTGTCAGGGGGGACACAACAGTTTGGGAGAAGGTTCCATTGACCTGTTTCAGCCGCAGATGTCCCAGGTTTCTTACCCGGTGTGTTGGTGATAAAGCTTGTTAGTATAGCTATAAAACTAGTTATCCCGTTCTCCCTATCCATCTATATGGAAGGTTCGTGCCCCAGCGGTGGGGACATAAAATGAGCTGATGATGATGATAATGATGAAACTAGTTATTTTGTCCAAGTCTGTCGACTTAACAATAAGGTGAGTAAAAAGCATGTGTTTATTAATTTGTTTACTAACGCATCATTCAGAAAAGCAATTAAATTAGTGTTCTATAAAAGTATGTAAAATTAGTTTGTCTAAAAACCAAGGAGTTTCTTACTAATTAGTTCGCAGTGACAATAACAGAATGAAAGTGAATCCTATTACAACACAAATCAATACTGACTAAACAATATTTATTTCCGAAAATTATAGTTAACAAATGTACTCAATGTGAAAAGTAGGTCCCAAAAGATAAATAGTCAGTTCCCAGTATTTGAGGACCCCGGGTGAAGTACGCGCCAAGCGCTATCCCGCTATGACCACCAGGTAAATCAAAGGCCAACTGCTTTTAGGTCTGAATAAAATCCATGCACCAACCAAGGGGATCCCTAAAAATTCATCGGACGACACGACGCGTAAACGTCGCTCAACGTTGTTGTATAATTCGAAATATTCTAATTAAGCCGCCAGCTGTCTTGGGTTTTTTTTTAATTTCGTCGAACTACACCGTCAGATGACGGAGAGACGTTGGCCCGAACAAAGTTGTGACCTCGCCCATCCCAGCTTGTAGGATATGGCTGTTTCTTACAAAAATAAACGTAAATGAATTCCAAACAGACTAAAGACGACCGCTTTGGAAATGTTAAAGGGTTTTTTATTCCGGATAGGGGTATTGGTTGGCCTTCATCTTGCCTCGTGGTTCACCATGAGATCTTAAAGCAGTATAGTACAAACATTGCATTGTTATTGCAATTATTATTGTATAATAACATTGCAATAATACTGCTTTAAGAGCTACATGATTAGGGCTCTGCTTGTGAGAAGGAATTTTATTTATTATTTATATTTTATTTATTATTTGCATAAGGTACCCTGGTAGTCGTTAACAACCATCTACAGCTGTGGGTCGTCTCATTACTCACCCTAGATAATAATTACACATGTGGGGAGGTCAGATCATTGCAATGTAAGGCTAGAATGATCAGAAAAAGAATAAGAGACGATTATTTAGAACTTTATAATACTTAATAATACAAACAAACCTCTCGCTTTCTTTCATTTTTGCCACACCCTACTGTCACACGTTGTATATATACACCCAATGATGAAAAACATGATAAGAATCCCGTTAGTAATTACTCTTAAAATAAATTAATTGAGAAATTAACTTTTAATTATGTTGTTGCAATTCATTTTCAGAACTGTAAGTGTTCCTCGTAATAGCACTGGCAAGATCCGGATAATTGTTCATAAATATTATAGGTACTGACTTTTGGTCGACGAATCTGTTTCTGACATAATCTGTCCCGAATTAAGCCTTCGTAATAGGGCCTCCGGTAGAGATCGCCCATCTCCATTGACATTAATATCTATTGGTTTCACATTTCTAGTTATCCGATTTTTATTAGGATGCGGTTAGGGCCCTCAGCGTCACAGAATATTTATCTAATGGCTACTTGACGCCCCAAGCTCTCTATTCCAAATCCACTGTGAGTATATCCAAGTCACCATCACAAGGGATTTTGCAAGTAAAGTCTTCGATTTTAGAATTTGTTTTAGTTTGGTTTTGTGCAGAGCACCTGTAGTTGAGAGTAGCTGATGGTGTTGTGTTGTAGACGGATTTAAAAATCAAATCCACCTTCTTTTACAATTTCGTTTCTTACTCATATGGCTCATCCTACACAGTCGTCTATAAATTTTATCCAATTTAATATTTATTCCGTGAATACTTACTACAAACATACTTGAAAATCAAGTGTATGTTTGACATCAGCTTATTTTTTTTTAAATAGCTGCTATATCCTCTTACCCCCTTATTCATAAAAACTATTTAAGCATTATTTAGTTAATCATTGTTTTGTCTCTTTTTCTCAAATTCAGAATGACGTTTGTGTGACGTTGACAAAACAATATTTAACTAAATAATGCTTAAATAGTTTTTATGAATTAGGGTTCAAGACGTACCTCATTTTTATACAAGGAGAAATTCATCCCAGCCTGACTAGATCATGCCTTAAGCTTACAATGTGAAAGTCATATTAAAACCTGTTGTTTATGCTATCTTTGATTTAAAAGTAACTCCGGTCTATCATACCTACAATGACGTCAAGAAATACAGATACAAAATGGAAATGGCAATTGTTATTTCCATACGTATATTTAAATTTAAAATATTGACACAGCTTCCATCTCTCGCATTCGATTACCGGTTTTCAATTCGCTTTAACAGTGCTTGCCCTCTGGGCGTGCACAAAAACATACAGTTCATAATTCACGTGAAAAACGCCATCGGAAACAATGTCGAGCAGAATGGACGATATGAAAGCGATTTCGGATCAGAAGTTAAATTAAATTGTGAAGTTCAAAAGTGGTGCCTTACCGGCCATTCGTTACATACGCTCGCACAGCGATTGCTCATCGCCGGTAATGCGTTCGCTAATTTAATAATTAATTAACATGTGAAAAAAGTATAGTCGCAATATATATTAAATATCTTGCCGGTTCATTGAATTTTAATCTCCGATGTACCAAAAATTTTGGTAGAGTTGCTTTTAAAGAGACTCATATCTTGTTAATTAAATCTTCTCGATGGGGTGCCTGCCTTTGGGCGGGAGTTCTTAGCCGCTACGAAGGTACAATGCTTGTAGATTTCAGGCATTGGAAAGCTTTAATTTAAATTTGTCTTAGAGGACGATGAGAACAAGCGCTGGGTTATTAAGCTTTATGTCTCTAAAATAATAATAATACGAAGACACCGCGTTAATTGCAGAGTTAGTGACTCATTAATTACGAGAATATAATAATTAGTGGACGTCTTCTGGCTGAGATGATGATGATGATGATGATGATGATGAGAAATGATTTTATAATATTTTCTTTATTGTTATTACTACCATTTTCATTAAACTATTCAATCGTGGACGTGTCGTATAGGAAGATCGGGCCATAACCCACTACGCTGGCCTAAAACAGGTCGACGACAACGGGACGTGCCTCAGAATTAATAGAGAACCGTAAAAACAAAACTTAACGATAAAGCAACAATTACGAATATACATCTATCTGACGCCACTTACCTAATAGAAGCGCCTTACTATTCACAAACGTATGAAGGGTCTTTGTGCAAAGTAAATTGTGTTGACTTCAAAAGGTAAGGTAAAAGAAAGAATTACCAAGTTGGGCGATAAGTGAATAATCCTTTGTTACGGTCAGTTAATGCGTGTACCTTTTGGGATGTTTGATGGATCGCAGCGAGATAAGGCCGCCTTTGAAACTCATTAACGAAAGAGATCCGCGCTCAATATTTATAGAAAGTGTGTTAAACTTTTTATACCCCTGTGTGTGGTATACTTTTTACACTAGCTTTCCTCGTATCAGGACTCTGCTTTTGCTTACCATTAGGCTGAACAGAGTCATTTGCTTAACTTTCTGTAAAAAAAAAGGAGTGACATCACGTTATTTTTCGAGTTATTCTCAGCAAGCCCTTTCATTTGATACCCATATTGTAGGAATGCATTAAAAATAATTAGACCGCCATCTTGGGTGTGCCGCCATGTTGGATTTAGAATGACGTCACACAGTTAACCATTCATTGTCATCCAAACTGAACGTGTATACAAAATTTCAGCTCAATCGGTTGAAGATAGTTATCTGCTTCAAAATTGAGTTGCAAGATTCCACCCGAACAAACATACATACTACATACACTGCAAATTAAATAAAAGCTTGTAAAACACCCTAGAAGTAGTTTGTTAACCGACTACTAAATCGATTTTAGAGAATTTTATGAAGGCATTTTGTTTTCTAATAAAATAAAGGATTATTACAAATTTTTGATAGGTTTCACAAAGCATTTGTGATATACAACCTCTCATTATTCGATGATGTTTTTAAATATATTTTTAATGAACTTTAATGCCGTAAAAATAACAAATGACGGAGTCAATTAATGCCGTGTAAAATTAACGTGAAAAGCCATAAGTAAACTGCAATATATACACAATTTTTTAACACAAAAAAATGAAATTGTAAAATGATTTTTTCATTACATAATAATAAATGCATCAAAAAACTTTTTACGGGATAACGGTTATTTGTGGCTTTAAAACAACCAAGCAGCATTAAGCCGAACGTTCGGCTTAATAAATGTTTCATTCGAAATGTTCGTATTCGGTGAGGAACATCACCACTCATTTTACAGAATAAAAAAAAAATCTCGATATAATCCCACGCGAACATACCGGAGGATAATCGGCTCTATCAGTCGATCGCCGAACTTGTTTCTTAATTCTCTTTGACGCGACATGAAGCTTTTAAGTATATGTCGGTATCAAAGTACGAGCATTACTGTAGTGAATAATTAGTAACGGGATTATTAGTTGTCTCTGAGTATCATCACTATAACCACAAGTAATATAAAATTGATACGCGTAATGATTTTTTTTGGGGATAACTTTAAGTACCTATATCGATCTATATCCATCTGTATCATTAGGTAAATATGAAATGAATATCTGAGAATGTGATAATTTTTTTTTCTTTAAATATGCTTTTTATAAATTAGCTATAAATTAAACGAAAAACTTAAAAATTATAAAAAAAATATTCGACTATTCTTGCAAATGAGATTTTTTCTATAATTTATCTTAAATGTTAAATTGTATAATTAATTATAAGTGATGCTAAAATGTATAGTTTTAATTCAAAAGTGGTAAGGGTATGGGTATGGGTATGGGTCCTCGACGTTTTTTTTTAACAAAAAAAGAAGGTATGCTAAAAAGAGGTCCGCAAACAGAGGGCCGCGGTCGAAACCGCAGGAAGCGCTTTACTGCCTTTGTTTGCCACCCGCATGCCTTCCGACACTTGTTCAAAATTATTTAATTCCCAGATTAAATGGCGAGGATACTTTTATTTACTGTTGTAGATGCATTTATTTATGAAGCTTTTTTTTTTCAAATATATCCCGGGGTTTCATCTCACCTGATTTAAGTGGTGATAAGGCCGAAGGTGGAAGCGCACTTTACCCGGAACGTCAACTACTGAGGCACTGGCTATCTTATCTCTAGCTGCCAACACAACAATGAACACAACAATGCTACAAACATCGATGTTAGCCAAGCGAACAAATACGCCCTACCATCAACCAAACCGAGTACACAGACATGCACCCCCCGCTGGGAATCGAACCTAGGTAAGATGTTAGCCGATAAGAATATAATATACTCGTAGATAGATCTGGACTTCTGCTTAACATCATGTAGAGTGGTGTCATTTGCCTTTTTTTTTTAGAAAGAAATATGATTTATTGGTCAAGCATTGAAACTTTTAAAGAATGACATTGTTTATTTTAAAATGTTTTTGTTTTGTTTATATAATTTTAACGCAAATTTTGTTGCGAAACAAATTAAAAAAACGCAAATGTTGAAAAACTTTCCACGAGCAGAATTTGAATGGGCGCCTTTGGCTTTCAAAGTAAAAAAATAAATAGTTTTGAATAATTTCGGCGGGCTGGTTAGAACCACGACAGCTCAATTGGAAGAGCACCTGACCCGGTATGTCGTAATAATAATAATAGTAATAGGCTCTTGCTTGATGGTTGGATCAAGGGTCAGATTCAGAAAGCAGTACTCCTTAACATAGCACGTATTGTCAGGAGGTTCCTCACTCTGCAGCTCTGATTACCGGTAGCTTGGGCCCTGCCCCGCTACTGGCGGTACTCTAGAATTAGGTATTTATAATGTTTTTTTGTTTTTATATTAAAATATTGTAAAAATGTAGTTTTAAGAAAGAAAAAAATAATGGGTATAATAATAATAATTTTATATTAAAATATTGTAAAAATCTAGTTTTAAGAAGAAAAAAAAGGGTATAATAATAATAATCCTGCTTGTGGAAATTTTTTCAACATTTGTGTTTTTGTAATTGTTTATTAATTCCGCTAGGACGGAACAGTCCTTGAGTGGCGACCACGTACCGGAAAGCGCAGTGTGGACAGGCCTCCAACAAGGTGGATCGACGATCTGGTGAAGGTTGCGGGAGGCCGCTGGATGCGAGTAGCACAAAACCGGGCCTTGTGAAGATCCTTGGGGGCCTTTGTCCAGCAGTGGATGTCTTTTGGCTGAGATGATGAGATGATGATATCGACTGTCATCTGAGAACCCATTTTGCTCTTTTGTTTTGTTGCAAAACACAGCACATACCATAGACTTTTTTCTTCTTTTTTTTTACACACACGTACCTATACGATTTGCTTAGTGTTTGTGTTTTTATTTCTATTGAGATATGTGTGATATAGTAATAAATAAATTAAAAAATAAAAAAGAACGATTTTTTAGGGGGCCACATAAAACATGAGAGGGTTGTCCCAAAACAGTCCGAACCCATCTCAGCACCGACTCTTAACTGATTAAAGTGTCGATACATTTTACTTTATTTTTTATTTATTTACTTGAAAGTAACAATAACACAATACATTCAAACTAAACTAAGAACAATAAATAAAAATAAGATGAACAGGATCGCCTACCAAAAGCATGCATCCGCAGCATTACAGAAATTACAGTAACATGCTAACTGCCGTACTCATAGACGTCAATTAAGTTTAATGACAATTAAATGTCTTTCCTTCTTTATTTAGCACTATACATAAGAAAGTGACAGCAAGAGAGTTAATTGTCATTAAAACTTAATTGACGTCTCTGAGTACGGCAGTTAGATTACTATCTAAACAAGCTGATCATAAGTTGGTCATAAAGGCAAAAAAAGTTAATTAACATGCAATTTTTTTTTAATCCTCCATCTATGTACACGACGCATCGCAGTTCATAATTTCATCGGGACCGCGTTCTATCATTCTTTTTTTGAAGCGTTATTCGAATTCAATATACTCGTATGCAGACCGACGACGCGATGGCCAGTGAGAATTTTTTGGAACATTGTGATTTTTATTCCTCATGTTTTGAGATAGTAGGTACCGTGTTTTTCATTTGAATGTGGAATACGCATACAAGCTGCACTGTCAATATCAAGTAAGTAAATATTAAAGGTACCGGCAATAAGCTCTCTAGCTTCATACGAAGTTATCTTAAATTTTAAGTAGCTATTTGCCATACAATTATTTGGAAAAGAAAGTTATGTGATGTGTAAGTCTAATGAAAATACTTTTGCCCTGTAATAAGCATCACACCTGAAATTTAAAACTTCACTAAAACCTTAACCTCTATGGATTTTTTTATAAATCCTTACTCAGTGAATTTTAAGTTAAATCATCAAAAGAACCTGCCTTAATAAATATTCGTTTTAAGACTTACTGACTGACACCAATTCTACGATTTTTTAAATTTTTGTCTGTCTGTCTGTATGTCCTCTTATAACTCAAGAACGGCTTGACAGATCTTGATGAAAAATTGTATGTAATAAGGACATGAGATTGTGAAAATGATAGGCTATATATGATGTTGGTTAACCTAATAATTATTTTGATTAGCATTGATTGATCCATTATTTTCGCACAGCGAAGCCGGCGGGCGACAGATAGTTTATTAATATAGCGGGTAGCCGCTAGATGCAGCTAGCAACACAAAACCCTCTGTGTGAAGATCCTAAGGGGAAGCTTTTGTTCAGCAGTGGTCGTGATCAGTGATGATGTGAATGATGATGATGATGATGATGATGATGATGATGATTTATGTAAAAAATAAAAATAAAAAAAAACAAGCTACATTGCACAGTCGCAATAACTGGACCCAGAATGGATTATTTTCCGAAATTTTATCGGTATCGTAGAATTCGGGAGTTTACATGGTCTAAATAAAAGGCGGGCAGTCGCTAGAATGTAATATTAAATTCTAACTTACTTTCAATACAAAAGTATTAAACAAACGAAACACACCAATCAAAACCATAACAAAACAACTGAAGGCTCACAACATAATAACAACCGGCACACCGCTAATTGGAATGTAAAGCAATTGGAAAATCAGGAACATCATTATCGCATCATGCTTTGTGAAAAGACTCCACCCGCGCACCGACCGATACACAAATATTACTGAAATGCATGAAACGTACGAGATACATAAAGAGAAATGGAAAACTGACCCTCCAGTTACATAAATACAAAACAGCCCCGGGCTTATGAGCGCGGTGTGGGGTATGAGCGGAGAGCGGATTTCAAATGCTATATTATTTTTTTATTTTTAGTTTGGTCGACCTAGTATGGACAGCTCACAAATGCTCATGGGTAAAATTAAAACAAAGTCAAAATCTCTAGAATAATAAGATACTTCATAGAATTGCTGTAATATAACAAACTGAATAGATTACTAATCAATTAGTTAGAGAATTATATGTGCGTCATATATATTCGATCGACTTATAGTTAACGATGGGTGACATATTGTACATTTTGTCGTTGGAGCGTATTAACCCAAGTGCAATTAGACTTCTACTCATTCATGTTCCCGGGGGAAATTAACCATTACACGTATGTCGATTGTACATTTTGGCAGTGTACTTTCGTGCCACAGGATTATTATGGTCGAGACAACATTATGACTATGACATATTGTAAATTTCGACGTTGGAGCGTATTAACCCTAGTACAATTAGACTTCTACTCGGTCATGTTCCCTGGCGCAGATTGGAATATCAACGTTAATTTGATTACGAATTTGTCAAACCATCATAAACACATCCTGTAAGTGACTATGTTCATAAAAAGCCTATTATTACCCTAGACATACATTTTTATTTTGTTTGTTTTGATAAACAGATGAAAAGGTGAGATTAAATAATTATTATGTTTATTATTAGAAAAAAATACCTATAAAAATCTAAAATTAACTCAATAGACTTTTACTTTAAACAAACAACTTATAGGTGTTCGTTCTCTTATGTTACATTAAAAATAAAATATAGAGTATACAACTGAAACAAAATACAAAATAAAAAGTACGAAAGGACTTTATATCACAAAATCTCAAGCCATTTGCATAATTAATTCAGTTAATTCCTCACGCTGTAAGGTAGGTGTTTGCGCCAGCCCCACCTACACGGCCATTGGGCTCCTGTATTTGTCTGTGCAACAGAATAAATAAATACTATTAAGGGTTCTGCGAAATGTTCATCGAATTTTTCTCTCGACCAACACGGCGTCGGCTTATGGTAGTGGTTAAATTATAAAAAGCAGGGGTTTTTTACACAGTATACAGGATATTTGGTAATGTGTGTATAAACTCAAAACATAGCTCTAATTTTTTCTTTCATGATGTGGTAGTCTTTTATATTTTTGTGTTTATTTGTAATGGAAAGTGTCCTTCTTTACCCACCACATCTTCTTCTTTACCACATTACATTTTCCAATATTGTGCCGCTGTAAAAGAAAGGGTTCCATTTAGGTTTCCATTTTAGGTACAAGGTTTCCCGCCCTGTGTGGATACGAACTGATGGCATAGTGACATTCATAAGAGCTAATTGTTGCTAAATAAACTGTTGTTGTTGTTGGTCCGGTTGTAGTCGTAAAATGGCAGTAGTTTACCCTCACCAACCTGTATTAGGCCATCGAAGTGTAGGTACTATAGTCCAGTCTCGCTTTCTGGCCTTTATACACTAAACATAACGTAACTTGAAAAATCAACATAAAGCACAAAAGAATAAACACAATAGGTTCATTTTAATAAACCTCAAAATCCATCAAATCACATAATGTACGGTGAGTACCTCAGTATTCGTATTGTTAACATAGTATTATTTAATCACAATAACCCTCATATCCGTTACTTTTATAGATTATGTTTCCAGCCCAGCCTCTATTGAAGATAGTCTACTATTTCTTCGCATTGGAATTTTTGCGAAATATATCGCTAAAAATACTCCCTTTGTAATATGTATTATGAATACCTATCTATTATGGTAAAAGAAAAAAAATACTTACTACAAAAAGCGTCACACTGTCCGACATTTAATTAACATTGTTATTGGTTGATACTATTGGAACATTGTTCGGTGCTGCGTTGAAATATCGAGTTTCAGAACATAGGTAACCCCTGCATCGTTCGGAGCAGTCCATCCATCAAATTGGTATCAGTTCGCAAACATTGGCCCAATGCTCGCGGAACCTCAACTTTAAAAAGTTGCCAGTCAATAACGTTAAAAATGAGCTCTCAAATAGCAAGAAAATTGTTATTTTTTTACCCCAGCAACATCGGCCGATACATTGGCAAAATGAAAAGTTTCCCCATCAGCCGACTGACACATCGATTGGCGTTTACATCTATGTAAAAGAAATGGTGGGAGCGTACGATGTTCGACCTTAAGCGTATAGTCATAAGATGTTGAGGAGACATGCTAAAGTCGTGTTTTTCTGTGTTGATCGAGTGGATGTTTCCGTGCCGCCATCGGACTATTGGTGTGTATAATCCATCATTTATGCACGGGCGTGAACAAAGGCGCACCAGACATCTAAATAGAGATGCGTAGCTGTTTGATAATAGATTCACTTATTGGTATTGTCTGGTGATAGGCGGTCAGGCCTATACGGTGTCTGTAGTGCGATGGTAATTGCTTTCATTGACATGCCGGAGGAAGCTGCGCGGAGAATGCCCTGCCAATTAATTTGATACAAACGTTGTTGGTAGAATAGGATATAGGTCGATACTGTTTTGATGTCGTGCCTTAATATGTCCGATCGCTCAATGTTACGAATGCCTTTAAATGTTCTGTGACTGTTCAAGAAACCATATTGACGTACTTCAATATCTACTTACTGTTAATACTAATACCATTGTTAGTGCTACTTGCTGTGTTAAAATTGTTTTTTTATTAGTTGCACGAACCAAGCTAATACTTACCATGTTAAATTACATTGTCATGGTAAATGCGAAACCAGTTAAGAGTAGCGTATATCGAAAAGATGCAGCTTTTAGTTTAATTCTAGTATAACACTTCATTATGCACTTAGCTTATAAAATGGGTAAACAAATGAAACTTTTCTTAGTTATATTTTATCTAGAAGACAAAGTAGTGATACCGACAATGTAGTTATGAGATCACGTAAAATCTAATTTTACTACTTACGGGTACTAAAACTTAATGAATTCGCTTCTTATAGTGACTCTTAACTTCTAAACTTAAACGAAAGTGATTCCAACTTCCAAATTAAAAGACAATTTAAAAGAAAAGTAACTATAATTTTTAGTTGTTGACATTAAATGGGCGCCTTTGGCTTTCAAAGTAAAAAGTCAATAGTGTTGAATAATTTCGGTGTGCTGGTTAGAATCACGATAGCTCAATTAGGAGAGCACCTGACCCGGTATGTCAGAAGGGTGCAGGTTCAAATCCTGCTCGTGGAAATTTTTTCAACATTTGTGTAGGTAGTTGTGATTTGTTTCGCAACAAAAAATTTGCGTTAAAATTATATAAACAAAACAAAAACATTTTATAATTTTTATTTAATAAAAAAAAGTTTTTCAATTCACCTTAAAAAAAATGTCAACCACTTTTCGTATTTCTGTTTGTGTTTGTTACGGTTTCTTAAAAAAAATCTTAATTAATTACAATACAATACAATGCAATTTATGCCCATTTCTTGGCACATGCTTGTATAGTAGTCAGCTCAACTCTTTGTGGTACGCTTAGAAGCCGGAGCTTAAGAATAAACTATCGTAAAAAAGCATTTGTTACTTTTACTTTGTAATAATTTTAAAGAAACAAAGAACTCACCAAGTACAATATTGTTCTAGAAATTCAGTTCGTATTACATAATATACATTACACTCGCTATTCAAATTAGCTTTCCAATTATGTAGTTCGACTTACCAACATGATCTTGAGGGCAAACGTTAGTTGGCAACTAAATGTCTCTATAAGCTGTAGCGACGCTAGTTCTACGTTTGTCTTTGAGTTCAGGTAAGCTGAAATTAATTCTGTCTACGTCTAACCAGTTGAATAGTAGTTAGTCTGGATTTATGAAATTGCTGTTTTGTATGAAGTTTTATTATATAATTATATTTTTCATACTAACGTTTTTTCAATTTTCTTAACATCTATTTATGTTAACACTATAAAAATTGTCGGGCAGTGTGTTTTAACACGTTGACTGCCGCAAAACCAGACACAATAGAAAATTTACTGTTTGTCGGTCACCGGTGACCACCACGGCAATTAAAGACTTAAATAAGTAATATAATAAAAAAAATTGTGCCATAAAGACACAAAATTCGAAATCATTGTTATATTATAAAATGTTTTTGTTTTTGTTTATATAATTTTAACGCAAATTTTGTTGCGAAACAAATTACAAAAACACAATGTTGAAAAAATTTCCACGAGCAGGATTTGAACCTGCACCCTTCATTGTTATATTACTGAAGCCTAAGTAACATAGTCTTAATTAAATGTTTATAATAATATTAACCGGTATTGAGTTTTAAAAGTAACACAATTATGAATGACAAAAAAAATCAATTTCATAGGTAAGGACTTGATACAATGCCTTTTAAAATTATTAAATTATAATTCTGGGTGACTAACATCGCTATCTTGATGATTTCATTACATTCATTCTTATTATCATCTTCATCAGCCCATTTCCACCCACTGCAGGGCACAGGCCACTTCCCTCGCACGCCACTCTTCACTTTACGGCGCCATCCTCATCCGTCCCCTGCTCGCCACCCGGACAAGGTCGTCCGACCACCGAACTAGAGGTCTGCCTACCGATCGACGAGCATTTTTGGCCACCACTCTGTTACCGACCGGGTGTCCATCTGCCGTCTTCCCGTCTAGCCACTTGTCCTGCCCAGTCCCACTTGAGTCGTGTGACCAATTTACCGACGTCCGCTTTAATCCGTCATGGACATATCACGTAAGGTGAATTGAAGTAAGATAAGAGAAGATTAAATAAGCTTGTAAAATAATATAAGAATACAATTGTAATGTCGTAAGTAGTGAATAATAAATTTCGGTGAGAAATTGAGCGATAACGAAATCATCAAGAAGAACAATAATGGTGTTGTGACTGTCAAAGCTTGCCCATAAGCACAAAATGATTTATAGCTTGCATCCCATTAAAATAATTTACCAATCAATCAGACGAATTTAGCTCCTCTATGGTAGAATTGGGTGGGAATTGCAAAGGACATTTGTCACTGCATCTGCTAGTATTCCAATTTCAAATCATCAACAAAATGTGGCAAAGCGCTCAACCCGACCCCGCCCGATCCTTTAAATGCCACTACACATTTACAGAATACACTAAACATGCACACTAGTTTAGGCCCAAGACACTGTACTCGTAGAACAAGGGTACGAAGAACCGGTTCACACGCGCTCTACACCTGGAACAGACATGTACCTGGGCGCTTCTCTCCTCCACCACGGACTAGGCCGGACAACCCGAGCCGAGGTCCGAGCCTTTAGAGGCGTCCTCGGGTTGTTCCGCTACCCAATCTTATCTCTTCGGAGAATCTAGTAGGGCACGGGGACGCGCGCTAGTGCGCGATGCCGTTCCCTCTAGAAAACCTCCGAAGGTGATTCGTTTCACACGGCTTGAGGGACCCTTTACGTTCCTCGCCGCCCCCAAATAAGCCCGGTGAAGCTGATGATGCCGTTTGAAACAATCAGCAATCTCTTTCCAAAGAAAAAAAAGCTCGACCCGATGTACGGTATAATTCTTAAGTCGACAGCGGAGCCCATGTTTTTACCTACTTGCTTTTGGCAAGTGTGGGGATTTAGCCTATACTCACTCATAAGATGACTTGATTTCAATGACGAAGGCTGACAGGAGCAATCTCACAGAATATATTATTCAAACAGATGTTTAATGGCGAAACAGCACTCAATCTGACCGTGTCGATGAAACTACTATTGCCACCTTATACTATGATGCCTTAAACTATCTTACTTGTTGATTTGGTGCATTCTCAACTCTAGAGCGGGGTGGCTGAAAAACTAACAATTTTGTTAAAGTAAATACTAGGAAAGTTCATAACGAACTTCAGATTGGGATTGTTGATACTACTTCCTCAGAGAAGACTTTCGAGCGAGATAGTTAATATATTTTAAAGGTTTCTTTTGAGTTCGTATAAGTTCAATTCGTTATAACGTTCCTTTGGAACAGAAGTTCAGTTCAGTTAGTTAATCATATTTTTTTGTTTTTACGAATAATTGATAGTAAAAAAATAATTTCTTATTTTTGGACAAGAGGTAATTAGAAACATACGTAAAAAAAGTATGAAACATATAATCTAAGGCAAAATGAGTATAAAAATGTATCAATGCAGTTACTTTGTCAATCATTAGGTGCCAATATTTATGATTATTTACATATAATTTTGAGGGTTACCTATTGAGACGCATAACGTTTTTAGGCATAAACTGAAATTGCATAATGTTCATGGCCATAATCGTCACTTGCCATAAGTCTTTATAGCATAAATTTATAACGCATATCATCATATGGCCCAAATCTGTAAGGCATAATCATGGAAAGGCATAATTGCAATAATCATAATTAACAAAAGGCATTATTTAAATTTGCCATAACATTTAAAAAGCATACATTTGATAAGCATAAACTGACAAAATCTATATATGCGGCATTCAAAATTCAAAATTCAAAAAATTCAAAATTATTTATTTCTTTAACAAGACTTAGAAATTATTATCTAGTTAACGGAACCTCCTTTTAGGCTTATTATAATCGCCTGTTTCAGGAGGCAACGCTCTGCATAACTAAGTGTAATTTATAATAATAAAAAGTTAACATACATGTTTTTATTTTAACTAAATTCTTATAACTAATTTTTTAATTATACTTATTAGTCTAATTTTATACTGACGCATGTGTTAGTGTGTGTAAGAATGTGTTGTGTAGTGTGTTAAGTATGGTATGTGCCTGTGGGATATATTGTGTATGAGAGGTGAATGTGTATGCTGAGAGGTTGTGTGGGCATGCAAGCAGCATAGCAGCATGCAAGCAAGCATGAAGCATGCAAGCAAGCAAGCAGCTTAAGCAGCATGCAAGCAAGCATGAAGCATGCAAGCAAGCAAGCAGCAGGCAAGCAAGGTAGCAGCATGCAAGCAAGCATGAACCATGCAAGCAAGCATGCAACATGCAGCAGGCATGGTTTCTGTCACGGCTCTGGCCCTGCGGGGCTGTGGCCGGCGGTCCCACGCAAGCTTATCGTCGCAGATGGTTTTTGCTCGCCGACGCGGCTGAAGCGAAGCTGCGGTTAAAACCACCTGCTCCTCAGCTTGCGGGCCGCCTCGCCCCTCCGCGCCTACGCGCTTCTAAATTACACTAGGGGTAGGACAGACAAGACTACGTGGAGTCGGATTTGCAGCTTACTTTATTAGCTAAACGAGCCCTATTCAATGTCGACAACTACGTCATCAACATCCGATCTTAATATTTTTACAAATATTGCACATTATTGCAAACATAAAAAGTTAAGCTCTGTAATATTCCCCTCTTTCTACAATTGCACTAGAGAAAGAAAGTGTGCCAACATACGATAGAATACATTCACATTATCCTCATAATAAAGTAACAAGAAATATTAGAACATTTTGTGTAATACGATTATACCTTCCCTTGTTATGGCGAATCAAAACAAATAACAAAGTAAAAAGACATGAGAGGTTGTCACACACAGGGACGGCTAGATTGAAATGCTTGTTCCATTCAAAATGTCTTCCCTGCCGCAATCTAACTTGCCAAATTAATTTATGACAGCGAAAAAAGTTGTTATGAGGAAGGTGGATATTTTTAGCGCAGTGTAGGAATCTGCAACCTTGGGGAATTCATGAAAATTGTCATTCTTGTTTTCTAATGTATTCAATGACTAGTGCAGTTACCACGACCTTAAGTTCTGTAACCCCTAAGCATTAGGTGACCCCAAGTCATATTGTCAACGCTGTGGGGGCAGGCCTTCAATAAGGTGGACCGGCGAACTGGTAAAGGTTGCGCGAAGCGGCTACCCCGCTGGATACGAGCAGAACAAAACCGGCCGTTGTGGAAATCTTTGGAGAATGCCTTTGTCCAGCAGTGGACGTCTTTTGGCTGAGATAAATTCATATTATGTGACAGTTGTCGGAGTAAAACCGATAGTTATCATGACTTAGGGGTTACGGGCATTAGTTTATTATAGTTTCCTAGTCGCTTTGGAAAGGTGTTTGACTAGGAAGCTTATATAACACACTCATAAAAGTATTTAAGAAAAAAAATGTTTATTCATTATAATTTCAACATTTTCAATAATTTTACAACAAACTCGAGATCAAAGTTAGATTGTATTAGTTTTAATTTCCCTAAAACGCAGTTAACGTTATCATTATGACATAAACAAATATTGTTGTTACTTAAAATCATAAAGACCGACATGTTTATAATATACCTTGTTACCGAAAAAAGTTAAATTGACAATTTTTTTTACAATAGTGTCAAGGCAGAACTTTCCTAATTATCTAGTACCGCCGTTCGAGTCACAGCTAAAATTGCTCAATACAAACTTCTGTCGCACACGGCACAGTCTCCCAAACTTTCTGTATTCAAACATTTTATTCTGTGACTCTGTTTTCGTTTTCGTTGCGAAGGATGCCGCCGTTTCGCCGATAAACTTTTAATGCGTTTTTCACTTTGTTATGAAATATTTCAATCGTTTTAATTAAGCCCGAATAGGCGGCAAAGATTTTGTTATGAAATAACGCTTTTACGTTTCTGAATATTTTGCAAGGCATTTTAAGGGGATTTATTAAACTAATTTAGATGCTCAACCTTGGGGTAACTTAAGAAACGTATCGTGGAATTCGTTATAAGTGTATAAAATACAGTCACAAGCACCAATTGGGCTAATAACCGTGGACCATTTTTTTATGAGTTTAACAATAAATGGCCTAAGTTCTTGCATTATTTGTGCAAATGTAAATTTTTACCCGATTTGATTCATCTATCTACGAGTATAATGAGCTAAATATTGTCGTTATTTTCGTTAATGATGACAGTTACTATCACTACTGCTTCTTTGTTTATGCTAAATGTAGCTTCGGTCGTTAATGGTGAGTATAGGCGATATTGGTGATTTCGATGTTCCATCTACCCTTCCTTAGGAGAAGGACGTGGAAGTATGTATTTATGACAGTAACTATCATCAGTATCAATAGTCATCAGATTATTGCGTACAATCTTTGGTATTACTGAATTTGTATGCTATCCTGTATAATGTACTATAATGACATCCAATATAATGAAAAAAGATAGTTTTTTTGTCCAATTAACAACGAACTTAATATAAGTTCCGCACATTCTGTCTCGTTGCCAGCAACAGCGATTGTCAAAACTTCAAAACTTGAACTTGAAGATGATGGAATACCTCAAATGAAGTTCTCCAACAAACAAAGTGCATTCGGAAACATAGCAAATTGAATATGAATGCAGCAACACAACTTGCGGAGTTATTGAAGGAACAAGCAAGTTAGGTCTTTGAGCTGACTTAGTACAATGCAAGTTGTCCGTTTGAACTAACTTAGTGCACACTGCGCCACACTGATTGCAACTTAATTGCCAACTTAGCGCTTAGAAACCTTTTAATTCCGAAAGTTTGATTTATTTTTGTTTCCAGTTCTGCATCGGCTGTTTTATATATGTTTGCGGGTGAGGGTGTTCGTTGCATAAAGGAATATGTACTTTAATGACGTTTGTGGACTTTATTCTACTTTTAAAATTCTGGAATCTCCAAACACCTTGTCCAACTTAAACAACTTGTCCATTATCTAAAAGAACACTCCATAATTCACGATTGTCAATACGGGTTTTGGCCGAAGCGGTCAACGGGTGATCTTCTAGCGTACGTTGCATATTTTTGGAAACAAAAACGAAGTCGCAGAGTGCGCGGTCCGGGCTGTGAGGCGGATGCGTCATCAGTTCCACATTTGAAGCCTTTAAATAGGCTTCTGTTACTTTAGCGGAATGTGAGGATGCGATATCGTGGTGAAGGACAACATTGCTTCGAGAACGCTTTTCGCGAACTTTTTCTAAGACTCCGGGCAAGCAAGTGTTGACGTACCAATCTGCAGTCACTGTCCTTTGATCTTCAAGCGATACTGTAGTGTAATGTCCTGATTTTCCAAAAAAAAGAAACAACCAGTTTTTTACCAATGCTTCGACTTTTCTTAAATTTCGTCGGCAAATCTTCAAATGGAAAGACCCACTCTGCCAATTGGCTTTTTTTTCGTGTTCAAAACAGTTCACCCAGGTTTCGTCACCTGTCACGATATTATAGACAGCCAATGACTGTTCTCCGTTAAACTTTTTTATCATTTTACGGTACTACTGAACACGCAGTCGTTTTTGGTCCTCCATTAAGTCATGCGGTATCCATCGAGAGCAAAGCTTCCGAACCTTCAGATGCACATGTGAAATGTTTTGCACTTGGCTCATTCCGATGCCTAATAAAGCACGAATTTGCAGGCAAGTAATTTTTTTGTCAGTTTCAATAAGTTGTCGTACGGTATCAATATTAGAGTCTGTAACCGCAGTCGCCGGCCGACCTTCACGTACCTCGTCATGTTGATGATCTCGTCCACGTCTAAACTCTCCAAACCACTTATACACAGAGCTGCGACATGGTGCTTCATCACCAAATGCCAATTAAAGTCTCTGGCTCTCGTTGACTTAAGCCACAACTAAAATCATAAAAAAATCATTGAACGAAAATGTTCACGAGTTAAATTCATTTTGCTAGCGACACACAATTTTCGAAAGGACGTCACGATTGAAAAACAAATGACAGTCTCGCAAAATAAAAAGTAACATATTCCCAAAGAGTTCCACTTTCGAATTCCATAATTGTGTTTTCTTTCTTTTATTGTAAGTGGCCAGATCCAGAAACTTTCAGTATGCCCCACGTACCTATTTACTTACGATTGGCATCCTAGTCGTTAATAATTATTGGAACAGTTTTTGACTTGGTCTTTAGTTTCAGTAGTGCCAGTGTATGACATTTTGTTAGCTTTAGACTTTATTATTTATTAAATGTGGCCCGCGGTTGCACCTACCGGCTATTTTTAATTTAAAAACCTATAAGCCTTTCACAAAAGTTGGACTATCACATGCAAAAAAAATCCAAATCCGACTGGTAGTTCTAGAGATTAGCGCGTTCAAACAAAAAAACTAAATTATATAAGTACTTATAGATTGTGATTGTAATAATATTCTATTTATATTAACTAGTGCCGTATTATTTACGATTCGTAACACTTAAATTAAGGCGGTCAACAAGAACGTTAAAAGGTTACTCGTATGTTTATTTTATGTGTAAAGCTATAAAACTCCCAGGTGGTGATTAAAAAAGTTTCAGTATAAACTTATTTAGTGTAATCTATTCAAAATAATAATGTGACCGTTTAGGCATTTGCTCACAATAATATCTCAAAGCTTTACTGGCAAAGTTTTGATTAAAATGTAAATTATTTGGTTTTGTAAAGGGTAATAAAAATAATAACAAGAAAAAGTTTCGGCAAGTTGACGTATTATAGTTTTGTGTCGATAGTAATACTGATATCAATTAACCGCCACTGTGTTTTCTAGTAGCTCAATGGCGCAGTTGTAAACGCGCTCCGTCTGAGATTGCTGAAGTTAAGCAACTTTCGCAAATGCCGGTCATCGGATGTCATGCAATGCTCTCTCCTCGTGGTGTCTCTATTCTATCATAGGTCCCAGCAGTGAGGACATAAAATGAACTGGTAATATGTATTTTCATCTCCAATCCCAGGTAAAATAACCAGTTCTTTTTTATTCAGCCTTACGTAACTGACCAATAAGGTGAACTCTTTACCATTTACTCGTTGGGGAAAATAGAAAATAATATGAACATTTTATCAAAACGTTCATCAACGTATATAATTATTTTGAATTGTTATTGTTATCGACATTCACAGTGCTATTTTTATATCAGCACAAATAAGAGCAATTAAGAAAAGATGAATTGTCTCAAGTGGGACTGGAATCCAATGCCCCCGCCAATCCTTTAAATGCCACTACACATTTACAGAATACACCAAACATACACACTAGTTTAGGCCCAAGACACCGTAGACGTAAAACAAGGGTACGACGAACCGGTTCACACGCGGTATACCAGGTATATGTCTATGATGTCTATACAGACATGTACGTGGGCGATTCTCTCCAATACCACGGCCCGTTCAACCCGAGCCGAGGTTCGAGCCTTTAGAGGCGCCCTCGGGTTGTTCCGCTCTCCGATCCGATACAAACCCTTCGGAGAATCTAGTAGGGCATGGGGACACGCACTAGTGCGTGATGCCGTTCCCTCTAGAAAACCTCCGTAGGTGATTCGTTTCACACGGCTTTAAGTTTCTCGTTGCCCCCAAAGAAGCCCGATGAAGCTGTAAATGCCGCCTGAGGCAATCAGCAATCTCTCTCCAAAAATAAAGAAAAAGAAATCCAATGTTACCTTTCGTAACCAGTATTAAAAAAGAAACATGTATTAGGAATAGACAAACAAGAAAAAAATAGACAGGATCTTAGTTGGAAGAGTTATCCCCCTGATTGCAAAACGTGGGTTCGAGGCCCATCTGAGGCATAAGAGAGAGAGCGAGAGAGGGAGAAAGAGAGACATACATATTTATTGACACACAAATAACTATGACTAATTACAATCGTA
Source organism: Eudonia truncicolella (assembly GCA_949315975.1). Lineage (NCBI taxonomy): Eukaryota > Metazoa > Arthropoda > Insecta > Lepidoptera > Crambidae > Eudonia > Eudonia truncicolella. The sequence continues at coordinate 13,680,213 of OX438830.1, read as the reverse complement.
ATAATTTAAGATTGTTGACCATCTTTTTAGTACTGTTCAGTTTTAAATATAATTGTCCAGAAGCATTTATAAGGAATTGTCCACAATAATCTCCATCTAGTTACAGAACGGATTTCCATTACGTACCAAGCCATATCAATTGCCGCAGATATGTATGGATGAAACATACGGCTAATTGCTAGTTAATCATGCGACAGATTAATACCAGATTACTGTCTGCATGCACACACGTTAATTGCAGACATGAGATTGGATATTGAAAACAGCAGATTGCTTTAACGATATGGTTACAATAAAATTGTGTATACACCTACGTGAAGAGAAAACTTCGTGTGCCCTTTTTAGGGTTCCGTAGTCAACAAGGAACCCTTATAGTTTCGACATGTCCGTCTGTCTGTCTGTTTGTCTGTCTTTCTCTAGTCTAGCTCATAGACTTTCAGTACTAGAAAGCTGTAATTTGGCATGGATATACATATTAATCACGCCGACAAAGTGGTGAAGTTAAATTTTGAATAATATTTTTTTTAGGTATATATGACGAAGTTAAAAGGAACACTATCACAGCTAAGTAGGCTTTACAAGTTTACGAGCAACAGTCGACCAACTTATAAAATGTACTTGGCGCAGTACAAATTCCTCATTGGGAACTACTTAAATAACGTTGTCAGGTGTGTAAAACCGGTAGTATCTACATTTAAGTATATGAGCCATCGTGAAATAAATGTTCATAAAAGCCCTATTCTCAGAGTCCGCATTATTGAGATGAGCTACGGAACCCTGCACAGCGTGTGGCCCGACACGCACTTGGCCGGTTTTTTTAAGAGAATTTTTAATAGTCAGAGATATGGTATAATTAAAGTTTAAATGGAGGAGTTCCAAAATACAAAGTTTTTGTGAAGTTATTTTTTGTTGAACTACGGTACAATTTCGAGCTTTAAGCGATTGCTATGTAGTAATAATGAATATCGCTCGCTTGGTTTATGTAATTGTGATATTGTATGGTTTTATAGTATCTTTCGCGGTATAACAACAGACACTGTTCTACGATTAGGTATATATATATATATTAGTTTATTGTATATTAGTCATCTCTTGTAATCTCTTGTTGTTTTAATGGTTTCAATACTAAAATGAGGAGACAGCTTTTTCATTTTGTTTCAGTTGTATTATTTTTAATTATCGGTTGATGTGGTAAATTATACGCGTATGACATGTAAACCATACTTTCATTCGTAGGCTGCTGTATTTTGTATATTATAAGAGTACATTTATAAAAAAAAATCGCATAAAGAGCTGTAGAGCGCCGTTCTCAACAACGTATGTAAGTAGATACTCATTTATTTAAGCTTAAATAAATGAGGCACTGAGTTCAGTGCATGTTCCTCTTGTAAGTCAGTAAACAGTCTAGGCACTTTTCTCTTTCGTAATTATCCCAATCCGAATTATATATTTTCATAAAGCCAAGAAATGTCTCTCACTTTTTCATTTTCCATTTCAATTTTTCCGTTTCATAAAATAAAAACAGCCCTGAATATTTTTCTTGAGCCACGCAAGGGGTATGTCCTCTTGAAGTTAGAATTAGGATTTATTGCAAATCCGAGAGAAATAATCTCTTTTTAAAATGTTGTCTGGAAATATGAGACAGACAACGCTAAGCATTCTTTATGTGTCTTAAACGAGACAGTTACGTCTTCAAACGTTTCACAAAAAAGATTTACAAAACAAAATTAAGGATATTGTAAAGAAAGTGTTTCAAAAACAAAATTACAAAATGTCCGAATCGAATGAAAAAGTAATTATCCTATTATAATCCTCCATAGTGATTAAGAAAAGTTTCTTCTTAGCCAGTCGAAAGAATAAATTTATCAGAGGCGGGATGATTTAATTGAAGCAATAGTTAATTAATAAATTTCGACGGTGTTCGTGCTCGGGAGGGAGCGATAAAATAATTGAATCCGTCAAAAATTTAAAAAGCCAATCGTTTCAAGAGAATTAATGATTTCAGGTAAGCCGGTATCTGATTGAATTCTATTTGTTGCCGACTCCGTGCAACAATGGAATTATTCCACTTTGACTAACTAACTTATATATAATATAAGTATAATTGCCCACCAAGTATTTTAAAGTTTTAGATAGCTTTCGCGATTACGATTCTTTTTTATTCTTCTAAGAATAATCATATGGCCTTCATCTAACCAGATGCTATGTAATGATAAAGCGAAGGTGGAGCGCACTACATCTGGAATCCTCAACTACTAAGGAACAGGCTATCCTATCTCTTAACTGTCGGAACATAACAACGCAACTAACATTGATGTTATGCGACACATTTAAATAAGATGAAAAATCATTTATTTAATACAACTTATAACTTATTACTGACATATGAATCCACGTAAAGAGTGTTTTAAATTGATTCTCTTAATTACTTAAATAGTCCTGTTAACCAAACCAGAAAGCTTAATACGCTTGTTTCAGGATTAATGATGAGTAATATAACGGATCTATAGCACTAAATTACGATTACTACCGAGCTTCACTACCGACCAGCGGCGTGACGAGTTGATGACATAATGTTTCGTTTGACAATGTTCTTGTAAAATTACAAAAATTGAAAAGACTGCAGAAAGTAAGCTTCCTATAAACGCACTCGAGCAACGCACACATAGACGACCTCTAAAGCCAAATACGTAAGGAAAAATTTGTTGCGTTGCATGATACGCAACAACTTGGTTCGCACGTGTGTACCACTAACGAACATCAAACATGTTTGCGGCGATCCTATTTGTATGTTCCGTATGGACGGTGTTCGAATAGCATTAATAAATGTTACGTAACAAAACTGTCTAAAAGTAATGTGATTAATAGAAAGTAATTTCGTGAATCACTGCAAACACCAAAAAACTTTCCGCTACTTCAAAATCGACCACTTCTAACGGGGCCACCGCCATGGCTATTAAGATAGAGTTCACGACGGTTGTGCGCAAACTCGATTCGAACTATGTTCGCGTTCGTGTTCGAATATGCCGTCCATACGTACAAACCAAATGTTCATGTTTGATGTTTGTGTTCGCTATGTTCGTGTTCGTACGTCTTTACGGACACGGATTCTAGCAACATCTGAGCTCGGGCTGATTTTTTTTTATATTAACGGGTAAGCTCAGTGCCTTGATCTCACCTGATGTTAAGTGATGATAAGGCCAATGATGGAAGCGCACTTCACCCGGGATCCTCAACTAGTGAGGTACATAATTTAATGGTTCCACTGGATAGCGTCATAAAGTAGTCTCCGAAGAAGAGCTTGCGCTTATCGATAGACCCACAGCTCAGGCCCCTGCCAGCAGTGCAAGAATTGTATGTGATGGCCCTTAAGGCCTTTCTGCTACTGGGCCCTAAGATACCCAGGCGTGTTGTAAAACAGAAATAACTTTTGGTTCCCAGTTTCACTACCTACTTCTTTTTTTAACTTAGTGATTTTGCTTAATACCTTCATTGTTTAATATATAGCGGTTGTGTAAATCTGTAACAAGTCGGTCATTTTAAAATTATTTGGCAAGATACATTGTTTTGTCATATTTTTACTCACTCACACTCAAAATGAATGAATGACATCTCAATCAAGTACAAGCTGTCACTCTGACTGACGTTTTATAAAACGTTCAGAAGCGTAGTTTTGGATTGTTACTTTTTTTTGAATTAATCTGCGTTTACTTTGAGATGTGTCGACCATGTGTCGACGACGTGTTGACCGACATCTTGTTTTGTTTTTATTGTTTATTTACTCGACTACTCTGTTCTACAGTATCTTCTTTTAAATTACTATGTTTTATGAAAAGTTCTTTTCTTATGAAACAAAATCAGAGATTTTGTACTAGCTACAATATGGAACGAATATTTGCTATTTAGATAATTTTATTCTTATAATTTATATTTTTATATAATTTATTTATTATATTATGGATTTATCATTTTATTCTTGCAATTCTAGCAGTTCTTACGCTTCGAATGATGATTCTTTCCACGATGCCCTTTCTCTTTCTAACACCATTGAACGCGACTCAATCGGCTTTAGGAAGTTCTTAAATGTCTGTCATATAATGCTCAGAGCATTCCATCACTTCACGGTGAACTTCTTAAAACATTTTCTGGTGAGTGCGTGCATGCCAATCTTGTTTCAGAAAGCTGGCTCAAGCCTGATATAATTCCAGCTGTTTATCCTTTACCGGGTTTTGTGCTAATACGAAATGACCGGGTTGGCAAGGGTGGAGGCGGTGTCGCTATCTACCTGCGTAGTAACTCGGCATAGGCTGAGTTAATTTTTCTTGAGCTCTATTAGGGGAGAAGGTAGTTCTAGGTGTCGTTTACTGCCCACCTGGCTTTGACTATCATGCTAGCCTGAAATCTGCACTCGAGCTTCTAGTGCTAGCTACCAACATCACGTTATTATAGGCGATTTTAACACTGATCTTTTAAAACAATCATTTTCTTCCCTTAAACTCTCATCCCTGATTACTTCTCATAATTTTGTTGTCCTCCCACTTAATCCCACCCATCACAACTTACATTCGCCTGTCACCTGGCTCGATTTAATTATCACTTCCAACACTGACAAAGTCTTCACACATGCACAACATTTGGCTCCAGGGTTTTCTCGGCACGACCTTTTACTAATCAGTTACAGACTTCATACCACTAAACCGAAGCTAGTAGTGGTACCTATGCGTAATTTTGCCCGCATTTTGATGCCCTTAAGCATGATGCGGCGCATATTGACTGGTGCCCCATGCTTCAGTCGGCTGCCGCTGTAATCAGATGGTGAGAACAGCTAAACGCAGATATTTCCATAATAGTGTCATTAATTGTTCGCCGACTGATATATGGAAATTTCTTAAAAGTCAGAAATTTCTCAGAACTCTAACAACTCTATTTTCTATTCTAAATGATCCTAATTCTCCTTCTTACTTAAAATGTAGTTTCAGTTTCCTTAGCTCTACTCATGCCCGCCAACTTCGCTCATCAAATAATTACCTTCTCGCCACTCCTTTGCATCATTCAGAATTCGTTGCAAATTCCTTCACGGTTCAGGCCATTCAATTATGGAACACTCTCCTCGAAAAAGTCAGACAAGCTCCAAGAAAAATGGTCTTTAAAACAATAATGTATAAACAGTTTCTACAGGAATCAACAACCACGTAAGAGATTCCCATCATCTTTTCTTCTGTTATGTTTAAGTATGTTCATGTAGTCTATTTTTATTAAAGTTTATTTTAATAAACTTAATATGTATATTTCAGTTCTTATAAAATGTAGTATATGTTACATTTACGTTCTTTGTCGCACCGCTTACTAATTCTTCTGCCTAGCCCTTCTCTGCTCTGCCTGCCTGCTCGACTGGTAGAGAATGCCATTTGGCATTAAGTCCTCCTTTTGTACTTTATTTTATTGTATTGTGCAATATAGATTAAATAAATAAATACTAGCTATCTTATCTCTAGCTGTCGGAACACAACAATGCTACAAACATTGATGTTATAGCGACATATTTATATAAGATGGTGGTAGCTAGCCAGGCGTACAAACAAGCCCTACCACCAACCTAACCGAGTACACAAACATGTACCCCCCGCTGGGAATCGAACCCGGGACCTCTGGGTCTAAACCGGTGGTCTTAGCCACTAGACCACAGAGGCGGCAACTGTGTTGCGAACTGTTGCGAGATTCCCCGTCCATGAGAGGTTATGGGTTGCTTGAGCACATCAATACAAAAATACACGAATACAATAATATACGAATATGTGTACAAAATTTCATGATTATCGGTTGAACAGTTTACGCGTGAAAGCGTAACATACAAGTTAACAAACTTACTTTCGCATTTATAATATTAGTTAGGATTTATTATTTATTATTTTATTAGTCACCATAGACCTAAAAATGGAAAGAGAAGACGTTATTGCCGTAAGGCCATAACGCTAGGATAATTAAAAGTAACTATAATAAATCAATAAGTATAGAGAACACAACAAGCTCCGGTACCGTAACCGCACCGTAACCGCACCGCGCCCGCACCGTTCCCGCCCCGCCCGCTGCGATACGCCGACTTTGCATGGTGGATGTAAAACCGCGCTGCAAACTATTCACAAGTGAAGTTTTGTTATTATGACAGTTACGTAACTACATTAATTACTATAATGTAACCTTACATTTATATAATTAATGGGTTAAGCGAGCTCGGTGATGCGAGGGGGGGGGGTGAACTATTAACTTTAACACGCGACTACTATTTAAAATATTACAATGTTTTTCATTGCAGTTGTCAAAATTACTAAATCAGACTACTGAACCACGATTGTACCAGGGCTGATTGATTGATAACTGACCGAAATGGCAAACTTAAAAAAAGATATAAATAATATTACATTACATTCTGGCATCTTTTCGAAAATAGAACGCCAAATTTGAATGAAATCGAACTGATGGAATTTATATGAGAGGACCCAGAATTTTCTTAACAATAGAAAGAAACTAAATTCATGCCGTGAGAAAGTTTTACGTTTTAAAAGAGAAAACAGCAACCCAAATTAAAGCCAGTTTTAGGTAATTCTGCTCCTGCATTGAGTACAATTCACACCTGGTTTTAAACGTGGAAAACAGAGCTGCGAAGACGCCCACAGGTCTTGCCGTCCAAATGAAGTCACGAATCAGAACATGATTAAAAAAAAATCACAAAATTGTATTGAATGATCGGCGCTTGGAGTTGCGAGAGATAGCAGAGATGGTGAACATTTCATCTGAACGCGTTTTTAATATTTTGCACCAACACTTGGGAATGAAAATGCTTTGCGCGCGATGGGTGCCGCGTTTGCTCACTGTTGACCAAAAGCAACGTCGAGTTTACGATTAATCGGAGTGTTTGGCGCTGTTTAACCGAAATCCCAACGAGTTTTTGCTGCGTTATGTTACAGTAGATGAAACCTGGATACATCATTATACTCCTGAAACAAAAGAACAATCTAAGCAGTGGACTGAAAGCAGAAAACCTGCGCCGAAGAAAGCAAAAACGGTTTTGTCAGCCGGCAAAGTGACTGTTTTTTGGGATGCTCGAGAAAATTATTTTAGTGGATTAACTGCAAAAATGAAAAACAATAAATGGAGAGTACTAACAAATTATGCCGCAATTCATTTGTTTTTTTTTGTACAACAATTCAAAACTGTAGTATCCGTCTATGTTATTTACATGGTCCATTGTTATTTTTTAATTTTAATTAAAATTCTACTTTCTTTTTTTGTAGCGCAGGCACTCCGCAATATAAATGGATGTGAAATACCAGATTTCATTTTATTATGAAGCTATTTTTGCTCTTGTTAAAACACAGTTCGTAATTAAATTGCACGTTCTGTTGTAAACATGTTGCTGATATATTGAAAACGGCCATACACACGTACCTGCTGCACATCCTATCCAAAAGTGTCAAATTTCTTCAATAAATTCTTAACCATATATGGCACAAAGCCCTTCTCTCCAAGCTCCCGGCATACAGTCTGCCTGCTCAGTTCTGCAACTGGATCGCCGGCTTCCTACATGAGCGTAGAATCCGAGTACTCTCAGATGGATGCGCTTCGCGGTTCATGTCAGTGAATGCCGGTGTCCCTCAGGGGCCGTTCAATACCCCACGCTGTTCCTTCTGCATATCAATGATATGCTTCCACTTGGAAATATTTATTGCTATGCAGATAATAGTACACGGCAGTGCACGGTGGGTATAACGGTCACCCAGCGGCTGGGCAGGTCGAGACTGAAGAGAAACGAGTAAATCTTGTAATTGAACTCAATCGGGTATTGGACCTCAAATCTAAATGGGGCTCCAATAATCTTGTTGAGTTCAATACCAAGAAAACACAGGTATGCGCGTTCACGGCAAAAAAGTCGCCATTCCTACTCCTTCTCTCTCTTCATGGCACATCACTCGGCCTGCAGAGCAGTATTAACATGCTCGGTATGGAGATTCGCTGCGATCTGAACCATAGGGACTATATCGAAGCCGTGATAAAAACAGCGTCACGTAAACTCGGTGTCCTGAACCGGATGCGGCGATTCTTCACGCCGGATCAGTTGTGCCTTTTGTACAAGACACAGGTGCGGTCTTGCGTGGAGTATTGCTCGCACCTCTGGGACGGTTCCGCAAAGTACCTTCTCGATGCCTTGGACAGATTGCAGCGGCGCGCTATAAGCATTATCGGCAATGCAGAGGTCACTAATGCTCTCGAGCCCCTGCAATTGCGTAGATATATAGAGTCACTCAGCGTCTTCTACCGCTCATACCACGGTGAGTGCTCTGAAGAACTCTTTGATCTTATCCCACCTTCTCCCTTCCTCCATAGGAGTACGCGTGCTGCTCTCCGGATTCACCGCTGTACTGTCTCAAACATCCCATCGCGCACAAAGAAATTTGGTGACTCGTTTCTTTGTCGCTCTTCCAAAAGATGGAATAGTCTACCAGCACACGTTTTCCCACCTTCCTATGACATGGGTTCCTTCAAACGAGACGTGAAGAGACACCTTGTGGGCCGGCAGGGTGAGGGTAACTGATGCTGCGTTGTTTTCACGCTGCACCAGTTGTCCTTGCGTCTGGACTCCGTTTCCACTTAACATCATTTGCCGAGCTATGTATAAAAAATAAAAATAAAATATATATATAAACTCTATTGAGTCTATTGAGGAAATTTGACAGTCTGTTGTAGTCTGATGTGCAGGCGTGTGTGATTTAAAACGTACTCGAACTTAAATAAAAAATAAATAAATAGATATAGATAGACCCAGTGGCGAGGGGTCAAAATATGGCGAAGGTAAGACGGACCAAAAAAAACACTCACCGTGTGATGCAAGGGTCCCAAGCGTTTCTGCAGAAGTTAAGGCCCCACTTTCACTATACAAAAAAACACGGATAAGATAGTGACAGTGTCTTTGAAGTATGAAAAAAGTGGCTTTGAAAAAAGTCTTGAGACGTGCGTTTGCGCAAAATCCTTACATGCATGCTTGTTAGGAACATGCTAAGTTAAAAAGTAAGTAAACAAAAACTTTTGAAATATCAACACAAAAACAAATTAAAATTATGAATTGGTAAAAAGTTAGCAAACTATAAAAATATATGACACCGACACCGATACAGAACCAAAGAAATACACCAAAAAATATTAAGCCAAGTAATGTAAAGTTTTTATTTACATTCTAAAGCAATGCGTCTGTTTTTTTTACGAAATGAGCCCAAAATATTGCTATAAAAGTTCGGATTAATTTTAATTTTATTACGCAAACGTTTTTCAAAAAAAAAAACTAGATAATTCGGACAATTTTTGTTCTTTTTGGCTATTTCGCACGTAAGTATGAATGTGTTTCAATGCAGATAATGAACGCTCAGCTGTAGCAACTGAAATCGGGAAGGTTAACATCAAACCGCAAAGGGTCAAAACTTGGGGAAATGCGTCACTCAAAGACGAATTCTTAATTTTTTTTCAAAAATTAAATTAAATTATTTTTTTTCGAAAATTTCTGAGAAAACATGTAATAAAAAAACAAAGTTGCATGTCCTCCAGTTTGTGCACTAAGCATTCAGACATAGAAATCGATTCACTGTCCCATGATTCAGGTGAGTCTAAAATTATTGAAAATTACATTAATAATACGCGAGTGATAATACCACCGTGTTTCTGCTACGCCCGGTAAACGACGATTAGAAATTTCTTTTAGAAGGTTTGACTATTTAGAAGATTGATTAAAAAAGTAAACAATGCTATTAAAATTACCAAAAAAGGTTTTTAATTCAGGGACAAGTTCTAGAGGCCGACTCAACACTAGGTTTAAAATATGTGCATAGCATGGAACAAAAACCGTCATGGGACAGGTTTCAAGAATTTTGGTTTGTACGCCCCCGTGCTCTCCAGACATTACAGCGGCGTCATCGTAAGACTGACCAGTTAATTTATCTTTGCATTGATAATCATCGAGAAATTGAAGTAACATGGTGGACAAAACGTCGGCGTTTCGACTACCACTTACATCAAAGAAGAAGAAGAATAGCTCTTCTATTCCACTGCTGGACAAGTACCGTAATACGGCAGTTAATTGCTCTCTATGACTGACGTCCGGCGTTTCGTCAATCATAGCTGCAACGAACTTAGCGTTATTTATTCCAGACTTAATCTCATCGCGCATAGCAGAAGCGATGCAGTTAATTAACTCATAATATTAGTTTGAAATGTGCATCAAGAACGGAATCGTACTTGCCTAAAAAATTTTAACGTTTAAACATAGTTTTGTGACCACGAAATGGTAATTCTTGTTTCCCCAAAAAAATTACTGTACAATAAAACGTTTCATTAACTCGCGATTTCGATTAACTTTTCTATTATGAACATCAAAAGTGTTTCAAAAAACTGTCTCGATTCTGCTATTCGCGAATTAACAGGCAACTGCGAATATGTTTTTCTGTCTGAATGTGTTTTTTGGGTAATTACATAAATTAAATGTCCGTAAAGCCTGTGCTACTCCATACTGAGTTGGAATCAGAGAATAATAAACATGGAAAACAAAAAAAAATCAGATTGCAATTGCCTGTCATCCACGTATATTTATCGTACAAAGATGTATGAAAATGTTTAAAAAATTCATCTCGCCTCTTGCAATTAATAGTCATGATTGGAAGAGCACGGCCTAATTGAATGCCTTTTGTTTTCATAACTAAGTTTGGAAAACAAAGTTTCTCCGTTAAGGAAGTAGTCAGTTGAACAACACTCGATATGAATTAAAGCCATTATGGCAAATAAAACTTTCCGCCATGAACAAATATAAAAGATAAACACAGTAAAATAAACAAAAACCGGCGAAAATTATAGATTCTCACTCACTAATTCACAAACACGCACGAGATAATGGCGGACACGACTTAAAAATAATTTCGGACCGCGTCGCATAATAATGCTTTCCGAAACAAGCCGAACATAATTATACAACTAAGTTTAAATATTATACTCTTAGTTTTTCAATTTCGCAATGTTATCACTCGGATGTCATTACATTTTATTCGCGCCTACTCGTCATAGACAGAGAAAGGCAACCTTAAAATCGCTTGAAATAGAAAGAGAGAGAAAAATGCAATCCGGAAAATAATATCTTATGTCGAGTGTGTTTTAAGCGAAAGGCACGCAAACGTGCGAAAGAGACAGTACAAACAATGTTCTGATTACCATGGCAACCACGCCAGACGCAATGGCAATGACGCAAAGCATTAAGCTGACGATAGATAGCTTACCTCGACGAGGTTTGCTATGGAAATAATAAAATTGTAGACAATGCTATGGAAATAATTGTGTTATTTGCACAAATCATGGTATAAAATGAGAACATTAAACAATAAAAGTTGCTCATGTTTCGCTAATAAAATAGCATGCAAATCGTTTACAATGTTAATGATATTAATTACATTACATAGAATCAAGATTGCAATAATAAATAAATGTCTAGAATCAAAATTTCGATAAATTGTATGTCAGTAAAATCCAGCTAGTTGTCAATAAATTCATTGACACTATAAAAAATATTATTATTATAATTATTAAGTATTTCAGAGATTACTCAAAGGGAAGCCGATGGGAATCGGCTTGTATGGACCCTTCGCCACATAGATAACACTTTTATTATTGCAACACTATAAAACATAAATATGAACAAAAAAATTAGTAATTTACAATGTTACAATTTGGCGGTCTTATCGTTTTCAAGCGATTTCTTCCAGACAACCAGTCGGATGGAGAGAGCTAATAACCTGTAAGATCAGAGGTGAAACTATTAAAACATACTAGAATAAAAACACAAATGTTGAAAAATTTTCCACGAGCACGATTTGAACCTGCACCCTTCAGACATTGTTGACAATGAATGGGCGCCTTTGGCTTTCAAAGTAAAAAGTAAAATAGTGTTAAATAATTTCGGCGGGCTGGTTAGAACCACGATAGCTCAATTGGGAGAGCACCTGACCCGGTATGTCAGAAGGGTTCAAATCCTGCTCGTGGAAATTTTTTCAACATTAGTGTTTTTGTAATTTGTTTCGCAACAAAATTTGCGTTAAAATTATATAAACAAAACAAAATCATTTTATACAAGAATAAAGTTTATTTAAAAATAAATCAAAATGATAATAATAATGATATCATCATATCATATCATCATCAGCTCATTTTTATGTCCCCACTGCTGAGGCTCGAGCCCTATGGATGGATAGGGAGAACCGGTCATAAGCCACCACGCAGGCCCAGTGCGGATTGGTGGTTGTTAACGACTGCTAATGCAGCCGGAAACAACGGCTTTAAGTGTCTTCCGAAGCACGGAGGAGCACGAGATGATAAATTTTTGACGCTGTTCGGCCTTTGCGAAAGTTGCCTCAACTCAGCACTCGCAGACAAGGCGCGTTAACCACTGCGCCATCGAGCTCCTCACATAAATGTAGGTATTACTTTTACAAAATTATTGCTTTGCTCAAGTGACAGTGGGCACGGCATATCTGATAATTGATGACTGCTGGGGCAGAACAGGTCTCGATTTGCGAACGCGCACCGAAAGACGCAGTGTAGGCAGGCCTTCAACAAGGTGGACCGACGATCTGGTGAACGTCGCGGCTAGCACCTATAGTATTAAATAAGCAGCAAGGAAGCGGTCGTTGTTGAGATCCTTGGGTGAGGCCTTTGTCCAGCAATAGAAGTCTTTTAGCTGGGATGATGGTGACATGACCTCGATGGCCAAAAGACGAAACAGACTAAAACAATTAAACAGGCTTTTGGATTTTCCGATGCATAGCCCGGGTTTGTTTTTACCAGTGATCAGAATGATGGCGGCTTGTTTACCTAAAGTTCCCGTCAAGACAAGACCAAGCGGCTACAACCACAAAAATTTTGTAAATCAAATTTTATCGCATCCTGGAAATAGGTTTACTTCTCAGTAATAATAATTCTAACTTCAACATTTACAATTTATTTTTTCTTAATATTGATAATTAATTTCACGGTTCGCCCAATGAATCGATTATTGATCGATGATCGATTTATCATCGATAAAGTGTGGTTAAAAATTATTATAGACTCAATAATAGACATTTCCTATGGGGCTACCATGTTGTTAAGTTAGTTATAAACATACAAAATGCTCTTCAAAAAAAATAAAAAAAGTACAAATAATATTTTAATTCGCTTCTGTTTAAACGTTACAATGTTAAATCGTTAATGCCGCAAACTCGCAAACTTCGACGCGACTTTGATCGGTTGTCATCAATACGTAATGGGCTAATCAATTATTTTTGTACTATTCAATTAGTGGGTAGTAAAATTAATTTATTGTGACACAGTCCCCGGGGCCGCTGTTTTCAATTTAACATCGCATCGCATTCCGTTCGCGATTTGTTAGCAATGTTAATCGATGAGTTTATATCGAGAGTGAAATTCGAAGACATACGAGTATCTGTTGGTTACACAAATACTTTTCTTTACATACCTATAATTAAGTGAAACCTGAATTTGTTTAATTAGACAATAATACCGAATTGTAAAAGAAATAGCTTTTATAACTGATATTGTATAATACTGTCATTATCCTTAGAATAATAATAAACGGGGCAAAGTTTCATGCACTATGATCACGTGTGAACTGTCTGTGCCGTTATTTGGAATACTAAATGGGTAATAATCCCGCTGATAATTGTTACAGTAGTAGTATTCCCTCCTCTAATAACAAGTAAGGCCTCACTCAGGGAGATGTGGAACGGTACGCGGCGCGTGCAGCGTTGCGTGGCTCGCATCTCGCATTTCATCCGTTCATGTAGAATCGGTTAGCGGCGCCACTTGCGACAGTGCAGTGCAGTGTGCGCCCGCGACGTGATACGCGTGACACGATCAAATTTAAAAAGATGTTGATGTATAACTTGAAGTGTGTAGGCGAACTTTTGTTTTGATAGTGTTTGTTGATTTTCTTAGGTGGCATTTTTACCGTCGCCGGACTTTTTGGGAGCGGCGAGAAACCCAAAGGGATTCTCAAACCGTATGATCGAAACACCGTCAGAGGTTTTCTAGAGGGAATGGCAATACACAACCGTGTCCTCGTTCCCTTCAAGATTCTCCGAAAGGCTCGGATCGGATCGGGAGCTGAACAACCCGTGGGCACCTCTAAGTGCTAGTACGAGTATCTCGGTTCGGGTTGACCGGGTCGCGGGCGGTTGAGTGTTCGCGGCAGCGCAGGGCATGAAGCTCGCTTGTCTTTTTCTGTCATTGATATCGTGAAGAATGTACTAATTCTTAATAATGGAAGTCTTCATCGACATTTTACTAGAAGAAAATTGTTATTAGCATAACATGCGCGTGCACCTTTATGGTTCCCTTCCCCGCATCTTCTTCCAGCTAGCCACAGCGACACGGCGGTGGTGACGATAGCTGCGGCGGCAACCGTCGCGTGCTTTACCGCGAATAACGCTAGCTATCAAACACAACACCCGTGACAGCACGCCACAACGTCTTTCATATCTTACAACACACCATTTAGTACAGATCTCACGGCTAGGACGTGTACCATTCAGCTACATTGTCACTCCGTCTCTTATTAAGCAGGCGTGCGACAAAACATACACATCAATTACACAATCAACGTCGCGCTAAATAAAAGATTACCGTGTCACGGTGTCCGTTCGCACGTCGCTCGCATTCGTCACGGCGACACGGCGTAATGCCGTCTGATCTCCGCGTCTGTCCGGCCGCCCGTGCATTCGCCATCCTATATTATTCATAACGTTTTCAACGTACCGCCCGTGCCATACAGAATATTAGAGCGTATCTGCTCGAGTTGATAAAACCCGACTTTTCCAGCCGGCGGTAACTAAATTGTTTGCGACGCACCAATCGGTATTGACTGTTATTGCGGCACGGTTCTGCTCGCTGCAGTAACGGGTAAAGTGCAATTCAAATTGGGACAAATTGTTTTACGTGTAGCTGTTTTTGAATATTGTGTTACGTTCATACTTCTTATGTCAATAGAAAATAATTGGATTGCAGTTTCGGAAGGCAATTCAAGCCATTAGTCCCGTTAGTCAAAGACGGCAGTCGTTAAAACCCGTTAATTCGCGATTGTTAATCCGTTGGGTCAGCATGGTGGGTTAAAGCCCGATCTCTCTATATGCTTTATCGCAAGGAGGGAGGAGTGGCCCACATTACCATCTGCGTCTCCCCGCACGCAGAGGTACGCGCAAAGCGTTTTCTCCATAAAACAAAAAAAGGGTAAAAACAGTACATATGTTCTTTATAGGCTAAAGATAATGAAAATATAATTAATATGAACCAATGTTTGCCCGCAGGTTGGCGCAGCTATGATGTCCTGTCCCTTGCCACTGCCGTTGCTGCCAGCGGCGCTTCATCCACAACCTGCGTTGGCATCAGACTTCCCCATTCACATTGGAATTAAGGTAACTATCTACGTTTAATTTAGTCTTAAATATCCCGCACAGAGACTGGAAACTAACTTACCTGTTTCTATAAATGTTTTTTTTTCATTTCTGTGTTTCAGTTTTTAGGATCTGTGTACACATGCCTGGCTATCAGACTACCTGAAACTGTCAAATTTCCTTAATAGACTTTGAACTTTATGTCCATCGTGTAAGGTTAAACATTTATTGAAGAAATTTCACAGATTTGGATAGTCTGATGTGGAGGCGTCTCTACTAGTAAAATAACTCAGAACAATAACTAAAGCTATAGAAACTGCAATACAAATAGCAACACAAATACATCAGTTCGTACTATTTTTACTAATGAACCTAGGTGATGTATTGGAAAAAGATAGATTGTCCCTTTTCGAATTCTGTCACAAGAAAATATGACGTCATATTTGGGTAAAGTGGCATCTTTATTGACTTTATTATCGACTAGCTGACCCGGCGGACTTCGTAACGCTTTGACAGTTCCTATGACAGTAAAACAAACAAATCGTATTTCTATTTATTTATCATTAAGCCAATTTTTTTTCCTAGTAATAAATATAAATAAAATAAAAATAAATAAATATGAGACAACTTCACATACATTGTTCTGATCACAAGGTAAGTAGCTAAAGCACTCGTTTCATGGAAATCAGAAACAACGACGGTACCAAAACCACCCAGACCCGACACAATATCGAAAAGTTCGTTTTCGACATTGACCCGACCGGGAATCGAACCCGGGACCTCAGGAGTTAGCGCCGCCCAAAGTCCGGCGTACAAGCCACTCGGCTACGGAGGTCGTCAAATATATCTATCGTCGTATAATATAGCCTATGTTACTCAGGGAAAATGCGGCATTGTAATGGTGAAAGATTTTTTTAAAATCGGTTCTGTAGTTTTTGAGTTTATTCGTTGCAAACATACGTACGTACGTAGTATTTATTAATCCCATGAATGTGTGTTTGCCAATAGGTAAAATAGAATTTCGTATGGGAATACGTACTCTTTGGTAGCGCGTACTCTTTGGTGGCTTTACCCTACATGATAAACATAAGCCGATGCTGTTTCTGAATTATTGAATTCACGGCTGGTTTTCGCTACAAAATTGTTCTACCAAATTTTATTTGTATCTTTATTCGCTTATCAGATCATATTCGACAAATAATATAGCAAAAACATACCGATTGAAAGTCAATAGTTCATGACTATTTTCTTTTCGAGATTAATAAAACGTGTCGTTCCAACTACAAAATAAATAGTGCCACATAGACCACACATTCACTATTTCTAGTAATCCAAATCATTTGTGCAATCTAGTCAGAAATACTATTAAAATTTGAAATAATTTTATGATACTACGACAATGTTATTGTTCAAAGTTATTGATAGGCGATACTATTATTACGCGAACAAGTCAAATATATCTAAAACGAACTGTCAGCTTTTAAATCAAAGTACTTCTGAATTTGGCCGGGCAGAGGGCCTCAGAGATTTTATTTTTGAGAGTTCATCTGGTAACCGATGACATAACAATACAAAAAATAAAAACTAAGTATCAACCATTTCTCGCACTTCAACCTCCTTTTCTAGCCATACGATAGAACGGAACTAAACATAGTTGCACGTTATTTATTTTAACTTTCCTTCTATAGCTTTAGTTATTATTCTGAGTAAAATAATCAGTCAAAAAGGGTTTATAACGGATGGTAGAGGCCATAAACTGAATGATAGCTGCAACTATGTCTCTTATCGCTGTGCCACCATTTTATTGTTCATCGCGTTCTTTCTATTACAGTTGACTTGCCTATTACAACGTCTAATTCATTGTGCATCAAACGGTCGTTGTCTGACACGCAATGAATTTGAAAATGTTTTCCGCGTCGCAAGAAGGTCGTGCCCGTGGCCGAGGATTTAGGCACCATTGTATAGAGAGCAACTCAATACAAATATTACATTGTAATACCGCCGTTTAAGTTACAAATTGCTGACTTATAATCGCTGCTGAGACAACTACGATTCCTGTAAACCACTATCTGTGCTACGCGGCGCTGTAGACGCTTTCTACGAAAACCGTAGCAAGCGGGTGTAGCCTGCGCCCGCGCTACAGTGATGTCGCACTACCAACCAATACAATAACTGTTGTAACTTTGTAACGCAAAATGTACTGAAACAACCTGTACCGCACATTTTTTTTAAATCTTTCAAATTGTAATTTGTTCGCAACAATATGAACGTAAAATTATATGTAACCGCAATCTTAAGCCGTACTGTTACAATACGGTAAAATCTCAAATTATTTTAAAGTATTTGATTTTCGAATTATGGCGGCCTTAACCCTAAACAAACGTCAATAGTGTTTTCTAAAATGTTCACAAACACTTTCTACACATTGTTTAAATTTATTTGAAGAATAAAAACCTTTACCTCAAGCTACTACTGTAGTTTAAAAGCAAATGCAACAGAACCAACAAAAAGTCTCATACCGAAATAACAACTCCCATAATTTAGTGTTGTTTTGAAACTACGGTAGCAGCAATAGTGTGTAGAATTATAGATAATTATATTAATAATATAACCATATTCACCTATAAGAGCGCCTTGCTACTTTTAGGCTACGCACGAAGAATAAAATATGCAAACAACATTCCAAACGACGGAATCACGTGGGGCACTTGTATTCGCAGCTTAAAAAAAATAAAAGCTTGTAAAAAAAAATATTAGAGCTCGTACCACGATCTCTTATTACGAAACAAAATTGGTTCGACATTACCCTTACCAATCCGCCCAATAAAGCGACAATTATATTTTTAAATTTAAAAAAAAAAGGTTGGTACTGTATTATTTTAAAAACCATAATCATACCCCGTACGAACGTAATCCGAACTAAAGCCACATTAATGATAACACCGCATCCACCCGCCATCGACCGAAATTAAAACATGCTCAATAACTTCGAAAATATCAATTTTCGGTTATATTTGCACAGGACTTTCTGTTTGCGTATACTGTAATGGACCTTGTTTACGGGCCAAAGTCGCTTGTACACTCCGCTGGCGAGCAAAAAAAAATATGTAATTTAATCCCGCCTCCCTCGGACGAGTTTCAGGCAACTTAAATTGCGAATATATCAAAGCTAAATAATATAAAGTAAGCGAAAGAATATAAGGTAACTTTGAGAGTCGGGGCTTGAATGCTAAAGCTGGGAGTACACACCTATTTTATGTTGTTCATAACGATGTTTGTTTTGCGCTGTGCCTGTAAATAAAGTTAAAAAGATAAATTTTCAAGTAAAATAAGCAGCTCTGTAAGTAGTTATTCAAATTGAAATAGTTCACTCAAGTAAAATTTAAACACTGAAAAAAGACGACAACCTCAGGCGGGAATCGAACCACGCACCTTCCGCATTCCGGGCGGCTGCCTTAACCACTTGGCTACCGAGGTCTGGCTTTCACCCGTCGAAATTTTTCAGTGCTTGATGCTTATGTTTTTTAGTCAACATTGCTTCATCAATCTTAGAAGTTTTCACCTCTGAGATCCGAAAGAAATATTTTTACAAATATTTGAACATTCGGTTAAGATGAAGCTGCGTTATAGATAAGTGTTTTTTTTATATATTTTAGCGTTTTATTAACGCTTAAATATACTTAAGTAAAATTTAAACACTGAAAAAAGACGACAACCTCAGGCGGGAATCGAACCACGCACGCACGCACGGTTCGATTCCCGCCTGAGGTTGTCGTCTTTTTTCAGTGTTTAAATTTTACTTAAGTATATTTAAGCGTTAATAAAACGCTAAAATATATAAAAAAAACACTTATAGTTCACTCACATGTTATGTTACGTTTTACTATATAAATAGAGGCAGAAATCAAGTTTTCCGTTTGGAAGAAATCAAAGAAGCCTCAGTTGTTGAGGATTCCGGGTGAATGGCACTTCCACCTTCGGCCTTATCATCACTTCACATCAGGTGAGATGAAGGCGAATTGCTTACCCGTAAAAAAAAACAAGTAGAAACAATTTTAGTAGTAAGTAGTGTAAAGAAACATAAGAATATGATTAAGAAACGTGACATCTTTTGATAATGTTTCCAAACCGCTTGGGATCCAGAGGTTGTACCTGACCTGGCGATCGCGAGAGCGCGGACGCTGCCGCTGGTTCCGCGGAGACAGAGGAGGCCCAAAGTGTATTACAAACAATATTATTAGGAAAATTACAAAAATACTTAAACACTTAAATAGTTTAGAATTTATGGTGGAGGGATGTTCTATATGTAATTATAGCTTTAAGTATGGATACGTGCGGGCTGCATCCCCACTGCGCTTAGCAATAAATGACAGTGTTAAAGCAGTTGTTGTTTCACTCACACGTGTGCCCCCAGCGTCCATACATAACATTAACCACAATCATAACAACCACGTGTCAGTCTACTGCTGGCCATAGGTCCAAAGCATGCCAGAAAAAAACCAAAATTTTATCGAGAAATTCTAATAACATAGAAAATGTTTTAGAATGGTGGGACTTCAATTGGACCGAGATGTGCATACTAATATTACAACCGTCACATCAACCTATCCAAAACTGTCAGCTTTCTTCAATAAAAGTTCAACCATATTCTATATAGGTACATAAAGTGTAGTTGTAGTCTATTGAGGAAATTTTACAGTTTGTGGTAGTCTGACGTGCAGGCGTGTACTGTAGGGACAAAATCACCAAATATGCCACGAAAATTGTCAAGTTAGCCAATAATAGAACTGGTGTGCATTGTAAGTTTAATAAATAAGGTAATGAAGTACATAAGAAGCATTGTATAGCATAAAAATACCATTTAATAATAAAGGGGAAAAAAATAAAATAATAAATAATTATAGTAAAAAATTTTACAGTTTGTGGTAGTCTGATGTGCAGGCGTGTACTGTAGGGACAAAATCACCAAATATGCCACCAAAATTGTCAAGTTAGCCAATAATAGTACTGGTGTGCATTGTAAGTTTAATAAATAAGGTAATGATGTACATAAGAAGCATTGTTTAGCATAAAAATACCATTTAATAATAAAGGGGAAAAAAATAAAACAATAAATAATTATAGTAAAAAAACCATTCAAAATCTGTACGACTGCTCTTCTCATTTAACTACCGTGACACTGAGTTTCATGTAATATTTTTTAAATACTTGTTTGTTGTTCGTGAAAGTGTTAATTAGTTTAAATTTATGTTATGCTTTCATGGTATTTTTTTTTTAAATTCTTATGGGTAAGCACAGTGTCTCCATCTCACCTGATGTTAAGTGATGATAAGGCCAATGGTGTAAGCGCACTTGAACCGGAGTCCCCGGCTACCGAGGCACTGGCTACCTTATCTCTAGCTGCCGGAACACAACAATGCTACAAACATTGATGTTATAGTTACATATTTGGATAAGATGGTGGTAGCTTAGCTAGCCAGGCGGATAAACAGGCCCTACCACCGACCAAACCGAGTACACAAACATGTACCTACTGCCTGGGAATCGAATCCGGGACCTTTAGGTCTGATACTGATGGTCTAAACCACTAGACCACAGAGGCGGTGTTGGTAATATTCTGACCAAATTATTACTGGATGTTGACTATTACTTGTTATAACCACAAGCATCGTTGTCTGCGTAGCTGTTTTCCGGCTTAAGAAAAGTGGTTGCGAATGCAAGATAAATAATTCAAAGTTATTTAATCAAAAAGGCAATACCTTTTTTAGTTAATGAAAATCAAACGTGCTGAAACAATGTATAACATAAACGCGAGTTGATCCATGTGAAATATTTGTAGTGAAATTATGTATAGTTAAACCAGCTTTTATTGCAAAAGCGAAATTGAAATTTCATATATTTGAATACGCCTTTATACACCTTTTTGCAACGTTCCAGGAACGAAATAAAAACGTGGCTTGTTGGCGCGTTCGGGTTACGACCTCGATAGTGATGTATCAATGCTAAATTTGATTTCTGGATGAGCTGTTGATGAGCTGTTAATAACCCCTTTCCACCAGAGCTGTAGCTAACAGTATGCCTGGTAAAAATATACCAATAGAATTGCTTCCTTTTCTTTGCGTTGTCAAATGGAGTAATTCTATTGGTGAATAGTTACTTGCGCAACGCTTAGCTATGTTGCACAACTCTGGTGGAGAAGCAGTTGCAGCAGCAAACTGCAGTTTTGACGTACATTATGTATTTATGTAATCAATAATTATCATCATAATCACATCTGCAGTTAGCTGTATCCTCAATTCTCCATTTCAAATGCCAAGTTAGTTCTCTGCTCTGGAGGCAGCGTTTGGAGCTGTCAATGCCACCTGTTAGTTTGTAGGATCAATCACTTTTTTATGTATCTAATTAAGACATTTTTGTCGCCATAACATCAATGTTTGTAGCATTGTTGTGTCCCGGCACTTAGAGATAAGATAGCCAGTGCCTCAGCAGTCAAGGATTCCGGGTGAAGTGCGCTTCCACCCGGCCTTATCATCATTTAACATCAGGTGAAATGAAGGCCAAGTGCTTACCCGTAAGATAAAAAAAAAAGTAATTTAAATAGAGTATCCTATTAAAACACAAAACAATACTGATTATACGCTATCTATTTGCCCTTAAACCACAGAACTCTTGACTAGAACTAAATCTAAATTAAACGCGGTTAGCTCCATATATAACGAGGATGTGACATTACATTATGGTAGGTTATCAAATAAGTAAAGTAACGAAGACAAATAGTGTCTCCCAGTGCGTCCCGCCCTTAAGAAATACCTTCGGAAGAGCACAGACAGCAGTAGTATCAATATTTGAGATGAACTTTTGCCCAATTAGCTCAGCAAGTTAAACCGTCTTAATTTACAAGTATTGATTCTCAGCGACGACTTTAATTAGTTTCGAGTTCTCGAACGTTCGTTCGTTCGTTCGTTCGTTCGACCCATTTATTATCTCGTATCGGTAATGGTCCGAGCTTGTTACTGTAAAGGTTATTATTTTTGTGATTCTGTTTTTTGTGTTTGTATTTCTAAAGTGTGGTGAGGTTGCAAAACATATTATTTTGTTCAAAAGTGAACTTGAATTTTTCAAATAAATATTAAACGAAACAAGAAGAATTCCGCCGGCCAAATAAAACTTTGCTGGAAAAGTCTACTAACGTCCTCAACATTTTCACATAAAAACAATATTTGTAACTATCAAATATTTGCTAACGTTCATTTCGTTAATTTGAAAGCTCTTTTGACGAATGAACTGTTATTTTATGACGTGAAATGTTTAATGTTTATTTTAAAAAAGTTTCAAAGCTAAAAATTACTGTGTTTTAGTTTGTTTTAGTTATTTATGAAGCTCTTTTTATGATTTACGGACGTATTAGTTTCTAAAGTTACGTAAATTTTATATTTTTTTTTTAGAAAATTTCATGTACAAAATTCTCATTCATCTTGAAAATTTCCAATACGATACTCGAAACATCGGTGCAAATCTCGGAACACACAAAGTGTGTTTCGGGTTTGCTGATTCAGCAACAATGATGGGTAGGATTGTACAATTGATGGGTATTGATTTAATCACCATTACTTGATTTCAATGATGGAGGCCTTTACACAGCAATGAGACACTGGATTTACGCTAATTGCTACAGAGTATAATGTCCCTGTGGGCCAATTTTATGACAGACCAAATGTACTGTACTAATAATTCACTGGAATTATTAATTAGAATCAACAACCATCAATTGTTTTCGTTTGACCTTTCCTTTGTTTCAACAAAAGAATGTCGCTGACAAAACAATATCGTCTTGTCTTTCATTAAGATGTCTTTTTGATGTTTTAAGGACATGTCGGGTCAAGCCAATAAGTTCCTTAGACGAAGCCTTAGGGCACGAACCTGATCCCATTTTACCAGATTTCCATGTCGATTTTTATATATATTTTTGTATGAATGAAAAGAAAATGTCTGTTTATGACTTGTTAACTAATACTCTTAGGGATATTATTAATGTTATTTTTACAATATTTGGCTAGAATAACGAATACATGTTAACAATAACAATTACATGTACTTACCTGTTGGACCCAGTGATTTTGTTTTCATGGGCGGACTATTTCTATATCAATGGAACATCTTCATATTTTTTCGTTTTTCTTTTTCAGAGTGCAAATTGAGCTGAAAGCTTTTAGCACTTTGTTGTTGAGAACTAAATAAAACATTTATTGTTGCCAATGTTTTTCTTATATTATTACTTTCTCTTTGAGAATTACTCCCACTCAGAAACGATTACTGTTACCGTTTTGTTTCAGAGCCGTTGCAGAATGCATTATACTTGCAAGAGTAATTTATGTAAAAAGTGCATGAATGTTTATTACCACGTCTAACATTTACCTGCCCCTACGTCACAGTGCACTGATAACAGGTAGAATACATTGATATTGTAAATGTCATCGTTAAGGCGAGATTCCACCAGTGTGCTAAACTGTGCGGCACAGTGCTGCACAGCGTACGGAACAAATGTTTGTTTTGGTCGATTCACTCAAACGAACAATAACAAATTGTGCGCGCACACAGTACAAGTAGTGGACTCGTGTTGACGCGCACACACTCGTTGTTCGCGAACTCAGTCTTGCTTCAGCTGCCAAAGCGAAAACATTTATTTGTGCGCGCACTTAGTCAAGTATTTCTTTTTCCGCTCGCCTTCTACAACGTTTCCCTGCCCGTCCATATTAGCAGCAGAAAATCTTGCTCAATGAACATGTTCGCGAACAAGTGTGCAGCACTGTGCGCTTACAAAAGTTACACACAACATTGCCGGTGGAGACTGAGGCTAAACGCGATACCAGCTTCGTATTTGTTGTGCTGTAGTTTTGCACGACAAATGTGCAAGTTTGTAAACAAATGTGCTGCACACTTTTTTGGTGGAATCGTACCTTTAGCTTCAATATTGACCTTTTACTAGGCACTAACTGCTTTCTTTATCTTTATTTGGGTCAATGAACAGTGAACACATTAAATATTGTATAATTGTTAATAACTGTGCCACCAACACCATTAACCACAGATTACAAGCTTTCTATTGATACTCGTAGAAGTACGTTACTGGTTTCTATTGATCTACATTCTACAATCTACGGTAAATGTCTTTGAATATATTTTTATTTGTAAATGCACAAGGTGGGAATTTATCTTATATTATCCGCAATTTTGTCCTATGAGCTTTAAAACTCTTTAAATACTTTTTTTTCAAAATTAATTATAGCTTATGCTACCCGCAAGGAATGTTGCATTCTATCAGTAAAAGATTTTTTGGAATCGGACCAATAGTTCCTGAGATTACCCACGCAAACAAACAAACAGACAAACAAACAAAATAAAAAACAAAATCACAAACTTTACCTCTTTATTAATAGTAAAGATTAAAAAATAAAGGCCTATACTTACACCAGTTGTTTAAGATATTGACAAGGATACTTTGAAAACCGGCGTGTGAACCTTTCACAACATTGTTACTAAATATTTATAAAAAATATGATGAATCTGCATAGCCGTCGGTTGCAATAACCGTAACAATAATAATAAATATTTAATTCAACTTCAGTGCAGCAATTAGCACTTTAAAAAAAAAGTTAAATTTAATATTGTTTCTGATGCTGTGACATTGATATTGTTTCATCGCATTTAAATAACACTTGGCTCTTAAACGACGTAACCTTACTCTGCACATGTGTACTATGCCCACGTTTCACGCTCAATTTGCCACAGCGAAGTCATCAAAAAAACTATTAAGTGGGAAGTTTTAACACGTGCCCGCGTGCTTTATCACTTGAAAATAAATTAGTCGCTCGCTCTACAACCACCACTCATTATGGTTATGTTCGGAGTCGAGGTTCTGTAATTTTGGAGTCTGTCCTAGTTAAACAATGATTTAAATACCAAAATAATGTTACAAATAGAGTTGCTACTAACCTCTTATGGGAATGGGAAAGTACTATTGTGTCATACGTCATTGATTTGCGATTTATAGTTTTGCAGCTTTATACATATATAGTTCACATGAAAACCAAAAACAAAAAAACAATAAAGCGCGTTGTTCTGAATTCACATTATTATACTTACATGATAAATCTGATAATTATGGGTATGGAAATAAATATATGGTTGCATTAGGAAATGCTATGATTACCTAGAATATATTTAGAAAATAGAAGCACTGTTAGTTTGCACTAAAGTAAGTTTGTGTTTTGTAGTCCGAGTTATACTTCAAACATAGATCTGAGTGCTAAGACTATTTTTTTAAATTCTTTTTGTGCTATTTGTGCTGTTTTCCTTCAGCTTTTACGTGAATTTTATTAATTCTTCCGAAAATAATATAAAGAATTTGATTTAATTAAAAAAATTATTGTAAGGTAAGAAATAGAGTGCTTTGCTGCCTTAATATAGTAAATTTGAAAAACATCAATAATATCCTTGTCAATTTCACAGAAGGGATTCTCTGGCTGCTCTCCTAATGTTAATATCTCTCTATCTTGTTGGTTGTTCTTAGCACAAACGTCTTTAAACAAAGTTTTAATAAATAAGTGAGCGTATCAATCGAGATTCAAATGAAAAACATTTGACTTTATACAATTTTCTTGCTAAAATAATATTCCGACGACTGTCACGTCTCATCAATCTAATATCTGGACTCAGACCTCGTCCAGCCCTGTGTTTGAGTAGCGAGATTTCAATTCACACATATTTGAATAAATAAATATGCATGAAACCAATTTATAGAGGTCGCTGGAGTAGGAACCCAACATTGGGGCCCTTATTAGTATCTTACTACGGCATAGAGGCCTTCGACACTCACTACGGTGTAGCGTAGAGCACTTCGAGACTCGCTACGAAAGCGTTCCGTAGGCCGTGCGACTACGGACAGTCATGAATGGAGTTATGAAAATACGTTTTACCTATTGTGACTCTTATTGCATTGTGTTAAGAGTTACAGTTCTATAGATAACTGTGCTCGGTCTAAATGTATATAGCTGGTTAGTTACGATTTTGATACTTTGTATATTTAAACTATCATGGTCACCTTGCGTTATAGTAATTATTACCGGGATTCTTACCATGTTTATTATTTGCGAGTACCTATCCGATATTTCGGCACAGTTGCATGCGCCATGATATTTTTTTTATATTTTACGGGTAAGCGCTTCATCGACCGACCTTCATCTAACTTAATGTAAAATGTTGTTAAGGCCGAAGGTGGAAGCGCACTTTACATCCTCAACTACTGAGGCACTTACTATCTTATATCTCTGCCGGAACACAAAAATGCTACAAAAAATTTATGTAGATAAGATGTTAATGACAAATAAGCCCTACCACCAAACCGAGAACACAAACATGTCCCCGCTGAGAATCGAACCCAGGACCTCTGGATAAATCTTTGATTCCAGACTTAATATTTTCCAACACTCCAAACAAAACAGAATCGTAGGTAGGTACTAATCTGTGATCCCTTTTGTCAGCACGTAGCGTATAGGTATAGCACAATAGTCCGTATTGGATTTGCCTAACGGCTAGATTAATTTGGCAAATGCACGCCGATGTGGCGTGGCGGCGTGCATTGTTTCTGATTTGCGCCCGTGTTTGTGACGATGCGACGGGCTGCCCTGTGGGCATCGTCTCAATCAAAGAGAGTATTGGACGTAGTGAGACATTGTTCAACGTATACGTGAATGGTCCTCTCACTTCGTACTGAATAATTAAAGCTGCAGTAAAGTTAAGTGTAAGGAGAATTTGTAAAGTTATTTAATTTCAATTTATTTAACACCAGATTTTGAATCAGGTGGGTTACCGTGAGCTTTTAAAGTAGTGGTGTAAGTAGTTAATTAGTTATGGTATAATATTCATGCTGCACCGACGCTTTTACAAGCCCACTTTCATCTTAAATCTTTCTTCTCCATCCAGAGGTTGTCTGGAAGAGATCACTCTTAGTGATAAGATCGCCCATGTTCGTGTACTTTTTATGTAATTTTATGTCAAAGCCTCAATGGCCGAGTGGCTCGGCCCGATACCCGAAGTTCCCGGAGAACGAAGAAGAACCCGGGGGTTCAAGTCCCAGGTCGGGCAAAAGTGTGTTTCGGATTTATTCGAAGCATAGCCTGGGTTTGTGATTACCAACCCGCATATTTTATATATGACATGATTTCAGTGATGGAGGCCTTTGCCCAGCAGTGGGACAGTTATAGGCAATTTACTTTTTACTTACTTATTTAATAATAACCTGCGGGGATCGCGCTCTATACATATACCTATATAATATTATATATATATATATATATCTCATATTGCAATCAAGGTAAATGCCTAGCAGCTAAAAACATTTGGCATAGTACACAGTGGCAACAGGCTTTACAGCATGCCCTCAGGGCAGGCTCTGTAGCGAATTCGATATACGAATTGAAAAGCTCTGTACGGAATGTATTTCACATAACATACGAGATTTAAATATATCAGTTGAGTGTATTGAATGGCGAATGCTAAATATAACGTCTTTTTTTATATACACGATAAGTACAAGTTTAAGTATAAATAGATTGATTTATTTGAAAGATTTTTAGTTTATTTTTACTTGCACCCATTTTTATTTTATTTATTTTATTATTTTTCGCCCAAGGTTGCCTGGAAGAGATTGCTTGTTAGCAATAAGGCCGCCTATTTTGTACTCTTTATTTTTTTTTTATTTGACTGTATTTTTCTTTTGTGTGCAATTAAAGTTTATTATTATTATTATTTTCTAGCGGCCCGTCCCGGCTTCGCACAGGTGGACATTTCTTTTTTAATATAGCCTATGTTACTCAGCGCTAATTTATTATTCTAATGGTGGAAGATTTTTTTAAATCGGCCCAGTAGTTTTTGAGTTTATTCGTTACAAACAAAAATACAAAGCTTCCCTCTTTATAATATTAGTATAGATATGTGCGCAAAACATGCTGAATCGGTGTCCTGGAGAGTAGAATCGAGTGCCTTGATAATAAGCTGACTTAATAAGCTGCGTTAATTCAATAGTATTTTTATTTTTATTTCAAAAATAAACTATGCTCGCAAAGAGTAAATGAAATAAATAAATAAATGTTTCCCACACTCTCACCAATTATCTAGCCCCAAAAAAAGCTTCCTCAAAAAACTCGATAAATGGTTAACTAGACAACGCATAAACATACTTAATATATTTAAATACATACTTATTATACATTGGAAACACACAGACCCGAAACAGTTTAGAAAAACAGGTATTTCTAAATTGATTCGACCGGGGATCGAACCCGGGACCTCAGAGATGGCGACACCATGAAAACCGGTGTGCAAGCCGCTCGACCAAGGAGGTCGTGAATGAACTTTATACTGCAACTGAAATCGTGATAATTTCATGATTAATAATGTTGCACATTAGTTTTAATTAATATTTATCCTGGTCCTGGTCACAGGGAGATTCACACGGACCTTGCAAAGGGTTCGAAACGTCAGGATAAACATTAATTAAAACTATTGTGTAAAATAAACGCGAGTAGATCCGTAAAAGTTGTTTCATTTCAATGTGTAGTGTTCGCGTAAACTTGTTGCCACTACTACCAATTTGCATTGAGAATTATTTAACATGACGGGAACAAAACACGGTATCGATATCTATTCCAAGCTTATTCTATTTTTGTTTGTAAGGCTTTTAATCTTTCACGACTGGTATTTAAAAAGGAATGCTTATAATAACGATGCATTCACTAGGCAGTTTGGGTCCAACCGTATCAAAATTTTTAAATATATTGCGTTAATTTTAACAATACAATTACTAGATCAGACGATGTTTCAGTTTGTTATTATGTATTGAACACTCGTGACAGATTTAACAATTTTTTACTATCGAGAAAGTTTTCCATAGGTGGGGAAACCAACCGATCGAAAATTCGGTTACGCTGAAATCGGCGATCCGTCTTTGTGAACATCAATCCTATTGCCAGCGCCACAAAGAGATGATAAACCCGCCATTTGCGATTGTTGCGTCATCGTTATTGCATTCTGATGGCTCGGAGTTGGTTCTGACACATTGAAATGACTGAAATTGGGAGTTCTACCATTATAATAAATACATAAATTAATAGATATTAGACAACATTGCATGCATTGATCTGATCCCAAGGTAAGTAAGCTAATGCACTCGTTTTATGGTAATCAGAACCAACGACGTTACCAACTACCCAGACCCGACACAATATCGAAAAGTACGTTTTCGACATTGACTCGACCAGGAATCGAATCCGGGAGGGACTGAGGTCTCTCCCGGAACTCTGAGGAGTTAGCGCCGCCCAAAGTCCGGCGTGCAAGCCACTCGGCTACGGAGGTCGTCAAATATACTGTTGTTGTTGAAGTTACAAATTCAGATTGTTTTATTTATTTCTTTTAATGCACACATAATGTGTGCGTTAACGGATAGGCAACTCACCGGATACTGCAGATGTTCAGCCTTGCAGGCTCGATTGCCGTATCTTAATTTAAAAAAAAACTGGGTTCATAAAAAATACTTAAAAAAAAACTAAAAAATAAGTGATATTTTTTCCTGTATTCATATATGAAGCCTGCTAAGGCATAATTATTATAACCTAGTATTTATAATAAAAAATTGTAAGAGACAAAGACATAACCACATACAGCGATAGTATTAAAAATCAAATTTAATTTTCTTCTTTTTTAACGTCATTTTTTCATATAAGATGAAAGCCAAGCGCTTTTTCGAAGCTTTCTTAACAAAAATACGTTTGTTTTATACTAACATCATATTATCATTATCCGCATAAAAAAATTATGACTTTCAACTTTACTTTAATTGGAATAGAATAACAATAAACACAACATAGTTACTATTATTTATTAATGATAACACAATGATTGAAATGAGAATTCAAATTAATGTGCATTCATTTGTTTATTATAAAGCGATAATTTTAATATTACATTATGATGTGCGCGTCGTCGCTTCGAATTTCAATAAATTTACAAGTTCAATCAGAAATTAACAATGCATTCTAATGTTAACTAGAACAATGCAACTTGTTATTTGAAAATAAATTGTTTAAATGAGCAATGATTTTTGCTTGCTAGCCAGAGTTCATGGTTCTCAACTAACGAATGACCAATGACAAAGGTTTAGAACTTATATGACGGTTATTGACGTCACCGTGGCATTGACAAAAGGTTCGGAAGATTTTAAGGTAAGGTGTTATTGACTGCTATCTTTACTATGACAACCGGGGCTAATGGCTTAATATACCTTCCGGAGCATAAAGAAGCTCAAAATCTATTTTTAATTTTGTATCCATATTTTAGTGTCTAATCTTATTCAGATGCGATATTGTGTAACTTTCTTTAGTGTAGATACTTGGCAAATAAATTTTTATTCAAATATTCACATTCCGTACGTAAAGCCGACGGTGAAAGGTTTCGAGGTAGCAGCCAGAGACGCGTTGGTCCAACACTTTTGACATGTATGTCTATGATTGTAAATCTACTATTTGGGTTGTATTTATATTTATAATTAACCTTTTCTTATGTTTACCAAAAGTAGTATTATGTTTTAGAGTAGCAATTCTTTTTTATTAAATGTATCGCTTTTCCCAAAGATTTTATTTATCATATTATTAAAGGGAAATAATTTATTTGTATTACAAAATAAATATTTGGTCAGCAGAATTATACAATCGGTCAGCATAAGAAATCCTTACTGTTGGTTAGGTTAAGTAATTTTTTTTTCCCGAGCGAAGCGCAGCGTAGCGTGGGCCAGTCACGGGAGGGGGGAGCGGCATAAGACTGCTGTTCAGAATGATATAAGTTGAAGAATGATTAAGAAATATTTGCTGACCATAAGTTGCTGCCCAACTAGCATTTTTTTGCTAACAAAAATACGAATACTTTGCTTACCATTTAAATAACACCCTTATTAAAGTAGTTCCTAGTTAAACATAAAATTTCTATAACTTAGACACCTGGCTAAATATGCAAATCGTACCATGCCATTAATAAAAAAGAAAAAAATTA
The DNA here is from genome assembly GCA_949315975.1 of Eudonia truncicolella. Taxonomy (NCBI): domain Eukaryota; kingdom Metazoa; phylum Arthropoda; class Insecta; order Lepidoptera; family Crambidae; genus Eudonia; species Eudonia truncicolella. The sequence continues at coordinate 13,648,639 of OX438830.1, read as the reverse complement.
TTATTCATATACAATGCCAGTTGTAGTTTTAACAATAAAAGTTCTTTGTGTAATTTTGTACTATACATTTAAAGTAATATGTTTTTTCCATAATGCATTATACTTTTCTTAGGCCCGATTTTTCAATCCTCAGTTAAGTTTTATCCAACGAATAACATTGTCATTGTGACATAATTTCTAAGGAGAAGCTGTCATTATGTCATAATTATTAAATGAATAAATTTTAACTGACGATTGAAAAATCAGCCATTAGCTACCTTTTTCTATATAATTACTTACTTACTACTTATTAAGTAGGTACTGACAATGCCAGTCGTAGAAAAATCTTTCTGTTTTTTTCCGTGTATGTGGCAGCAACAAAAAGACACAAAACTTAAAACCTTTTCATAATTGCTTACGAAAACAGACAGTGTATAAAAACACAGAGTCAAATATTAGCGTCGTACCACGTTTAATAGCGAGCATTATCCACGGGGCAATATGAAAGTCGCGGACACCGCAATAAGCAACGCGAGCGGTTAATGGCCGCCCCTCTGTCATCATGACATTATAACTATGCAACCTGGCCAGCGAGGCTTGGCGGGAAAGTGAAGACGCCTCGGCGAATCTAGTGAAGAACGGGGATTCTCTTGCGTGATAAAAATAAAATATAAAATAATTTTATTTGTCTTTATCATATTTTGCCTTATCTATACGGGTGATTGGAGCCTCCATTTAAGCAAACGTATCCCGTGTTTGGAGACTCCGCTCCTCCCTTAAAAATAAGTGCTAGCAAAAAGGCTGTATGGTACCAACATAAATTATTAAATTACCTTTTTTTCTTTTTGAAGCAAAACTTTTTTGACTTGGGGAGTAAGCTGGTGGATGCGTAACGGGAGCGATACGAAAAGTGTGATTGGGCGAGGCGGACGGAAGGCGCGTGCACATTTTCTTTCTCTCTTCCTCTCAAGTTTAAGCTGTTAAGGTCATCTGCGGCCGCGGCAGAATTTGTGTTTTGTAGATTTATGTTAATTACTGTTAAATGGTCGTGAAAGTGTTAGTAGTAGTATTGAGTGTTAGCAAATTAAACAACAGTGCAATAGCACTTTTTAGATTTTGTCAATAAATTCGCGTGAGGCCTCTGTGAAGTCTCTACTGATACTCAAGGGGTTAGGGAGTAATATTATTTATTATAAATAGTTTCTATTGTCTATCATTATCATATTTCCCTCCCTAACTTTAACCCGTAACTCGCTCTTAAGTTAAAAGATTTGGGGTTATAGTTATTGTGTTAAATTCTTATTAATGTGTTGTTTTGCCATAAATCGTTAAAACCAGTTAAAATCGAAAGGTTTAATACTTTAATACGTCAACTTCATAACGGGAAGCGATTGTACATCATAGCCAAAACAATATAGGAGCATTGATAAAATAGTTTCTTTGCTCGTTGACACCAATAATGAGCCTTTTGTCTGCTGAGGAGATTTATTTTTGTTTGTGCGAGGAAGAAATTACGGAAAATTATCCTTTACAAGGGAAAAAGTATTAATATTTTGCAATGTTTCATATTTTGCTGTGAAGCCTTCTATGATGATGTTCAATTTTAATACTTTTTAAACCTTGGTTACTCTTTCCAGTACAATATTTAACTGTTTTTGTAAAAAGCAAATTCGTTAATTTGAATTAAGCGGTAATAACCTTTTAATAAACCTCCTTTAAATATTATTCCCGCTATAACATGAGGTTCTCAAATTATTGGTAACCAATATGCAGCAGTGATGACCACTTATGATCATTGCCCGGGCGGGCGGCTCGTTACTTAACTTTCTCACATAAAAAAAACTCAAATCTTTTAAAAGAGTATTAAAGTGCGCCCTCCTTTCCTGTCACGTACAAAAAAACTCTTTATTTTTAATTGCTAACACGATCGCAAATAACCGTCTCGGCCGTTCGGGCCGGCCATTACGCTTTGTTTGGCACGTACAACAACTTTATTTTTCCATGTCCGAGGGTATAGCTGCGTGAAAGTTTTCTAATAAAGGCCCGCGCCCTATAGGTGGGCTCTGTTCCCGCTTATTGCCTATAGGTGACAATTGATGGCGATAGCTGTTTTTAACTGACTTGCGAAGTATGGGAACCTATGATTATTACGTGGGGTGGGCTGGTGTAACTGATTTTTATATAGACGGTGAACATTTGGGTTCTTGAAAAGTTTTTGAACGCGAAGTGGAAGAAATCTTTTTGGTTGTTCTGTCTTGTTTTCTAATACTTGAAGCGTTTGGTCGGCAGACGGATAGATGCTTAGAATACGAGAAATCATGGTTCCATCGCCCATGACTCCGTATTTTCATTAATAACGTGAACTCAAATCTAACACTAACGTGACTAATGAGCTAATTAAAAAAACCATACAATACAGCAATAATTTTGCTACACTCAAAATAAGTACAAGCTAGCTTGCCGTATTAGCTACCTTTATCCATTGTTTTTATACCACACGAAGAAAAAAAAATTTCAACTAGTTGACAAACAGAATTAGGTAGCTTATACGAGAATTACTTTTGACAACACAAAATCAATGTTTATCCTGACGTTTCGCATAAACGAGAGTAAATCCGTAAAAGTTGTTTCATTTCATTGTGTAGGGTTCGCGGAAACTTTAGAAAACAATAAGTCAATTTTAATGGACGCCTCAATATTCTAGTTGGTTTTATCGTAAATATTACAAAAATAAACCTAGTTACATTAACAATATTCTGGTTCACTTAACTAGAATTTTCTCTCTGTACACTAAGGCATACTATGAAAAATAAACAGTGTTCGAGCTACGATAGCATAGTTGGTAGTGCACCTGACCCAGCATGTCACGGGTGCTGGTTCTTTTTTTCTTTGCATCTTTTCAAATTGTAATTTGTTCGCAACAAAATTTGCGTAAAATTATAAGTATATAACCATTTTTTTTTCATACGTAGCTCGACAAATGACTCCACTCCGCCTGATGTTAAGTGGAAATGGAGTCCAGACGCAAGGACAAATGGTTAGTAGTGGTGTAGTCATAAGGTACACTAATCAAACATACGGCCCACCTGAAAACGTCCCCGTAGTCTATGCACGCATTCCACATCGGAGGTATCACTCGCATATTGCCGAACCGATGCACTGATAACGAACTCATTGGATTGCTGTCCAAATGCCCTGTCATTTTATCAAATGACCGCAATCCATTGAACACCGTTTTCAAGTTTACCAAAGCTCCGGTAAATTGCGAATGGTGCATCTAACGACGCCCTTGCACTGAAAAATGACGCTTATAACATACTCTGTGCGCTTTTATTATAGCAAGGATATATTATGTTTTGGAACAGAATCCTCTTATTTCCTTACCTTAGTTGGGACTGCAGTGTTGTCCACACTTTTAGCACACACTTTAGTACACTGCATAAGGTAAATTTCACATGAATGCGCTCGACAACCTTTCTTTTTTCTAAGTGGTAGAACCACGCTGCGTTGCAGCACGAATTGGGCCGGCTTGCCCGCCGTAAGACCACCCTCTCACAGAATATCGGCTTGAGACAATGGTACTCGTTGCTGTTGTGCTCCGTCCGGTGAATGAAACTACCGGAGGCCCATCTCTCACCCCACCCAATTCCTACTCCGTCCTCAAGATCCAATTCCTTCCTCAAGGCCGGCACGGATCTGCGATTAATTTGGTTTTGCGGGTGTCCATGGCAGGCGGTGATTACTTTCCATCAGGTGAACCCGCTTGCTCGATTGCCTCCTTTAAAAAAAAACAAAAAAAAAAACACGGAATCTCGCAACAGCTGCGGTCAGATTGTTGCGAGATGTATCAAGCTTACTTCTGGGGTTTTTTTTTTTGCGCTTTTAGTACACTTCAACCCATTGTGATGTTTTTATGAAACCCCATTTTAGGGTTCCGTAGTCAACAAGGAACCCTTATAGTTTCGCATTGTCCGTCTGTCTGTCTGTTTGTCTGTCTGTCCCCAGTAATAGAAAGCTGAACTTTGGTATGGATATACAATTACGCCGACAAAGTGTAGAAGTAAAATTTTAAAAAAATATTTTTTTTTTAGGTTACCTCCCCTACACGTGAAGTGGGGCTGTAGTTTTGTTTTCTTGTCTACCCCATAGTGTGGGGTGTCGTTGGATAGCAGTTTTAAAAATATTGCGGGATTTGTGAAAACAGTTTTTTGATTGAGGAATCCGTTTGTGAACTATTAAGCTTTAAAGTGCAAAATTTTGTTAGAGTCAAGTGCCCCCCCTCCTCTGCCAGATAAATGGTTGTTTTTAGAAAAGTGAAAAAATTCACGGTAGTATTCACATAAATGACGAAGTTAAAAGGAAAACTCTCACAGCTAAGCAGGCTTTACAAGTTTACGAGTTTTTTAAGTCGACCAACTTATAACATGTACTTGGCGCAGTACAAATTCCTCATTGGGAACTACTTAAATAACGTTGTCAGGTGTGTGAAACCGGTAGTATCTACATTTAAGTATATGAGCCATCGTTAAATAAATGTTCATAAGAGGCCTCTCCTCAGAGTCCGCATTATTGGGATGGGCTACGGAACCCTACACTGCGCGTGGCCCGACACGCACTTGGCCGGTTTTTAAAGGAGATAATGCGTTAGGCATACCACTGCGCCCGGGGAGACACAACAGATTAAAGTTTGAAGATAACTCAGTTACGTGCATTTTTTTTTATATTCTTAAGGCTAATTCAATTTTCTTAATCTATTTACATACTATACTATTTAAATACAATTGCTTACTTAAATATAAATACCTAATTACCTAACTAATATAAATACCTTATTTATTATATTGTAACACATATTTATATACATTTTATACACTTCATCATCATCATCGGCTCTTCTTAGTCCACTGCTGGACATAGGCCTCCCCTAATGAGCGCCATAGCGCCCTGTCCTCAGCTTGACGCATCCAGCATACACTATACGTTATCCATTATACACTATAACTTAATTTTGTTCCTATGATGTGGACCTTTAACAACAGCCTCCATATCCTCTCTATTAGTTCTTGTGTATGCTTTTTGTTGCTTATTAGTTAGTGCACTTATTGTGATACCCCCTTAATAAACTAAGAATAAGGTCCGAATAGTTATTCCGTGTTTTGTCTCTTTTACTCTAATTTGAAATGACTATTACATGACAGGAACAAAACACGGAATAACTAGAATAAGGTCCGAACCCTATTCTTTGTTTATTTGTAAGGCCCTTAATGTCCACGAGACCTAATATTTTCAATTCCAGTTCATATTTCGCTTTTGCGTTTATTGGGCAGTCTAACATCAAGTGTTGGGTGGTCTCGTTGGCATCAGTGTTACATTCACATAGAGGGCTCCTTGCACTTGAAACGGTGTAAGTAGTCGGAGAACCCGCCGTGCCATCAGTGACGTGCATTAGGAGAGACCTAGTATGTCCGGCATGATGATATGGCCTGATGATGGTGATGATGGTAATAGATTTTTTTTTCATTTTATTTTCTGTATTTTTGGTTCGTTAGTTTTGGTAAATAAGTTGAACTTCTGAGTATGAGTCGGGTGGTTTAGCCACTAGACTATAGAAGCGGTTCAAACCTTCAGGCGATAGGGGCGGCAAATTAATTTTGAACACCGTACACCTTGTAATTGGGAGTTTGCGTGTCCACCGCCCCACGCACAATTGGTGTATACCGTCAGAACAAAAAGCGTTTTTTTTTTTTGCATTTATTTATAATTTCACGATACAAAAAAAATATATATTTCTAACTTTTAATAAAAATACCCACAAAGAATTGTCTACAAAAACCAAGAATAGCTTTTAAATATTTATTGTTTTAAAACAGAAAGCACTTTAAAAAAGACGACATCTCTCAGGACTTGAACCTTGAACGACCTATCGTACGTGGTTTCTATTTTTAAGTGCTATATTTTCAGTTTCGATATAAAAATAGCGTCCTCTATGAAGTAAAGGTAAAGTTTATAGCCTATAACTGTCCCACTGCTGGGCAAAGGTTTGTATCATTGAAATCAAGTCATCACTACAATTGATGGGTAAAAACTTAATCATCACGCTTGCCAAATGTGGGTTGGTGATCACAAACTCGGGCTATGTATCGAGTCCGAAACACACTTTGCCTGACCCTCTTTTTTTTCAGAATTTTCTCTGTTTACGAAAAGTCCTATAGTTTACTGTTACTCAAGTCAAGTAATTAATATAAGTATTGATGCTTTGATATAGTTTTTTGTGTTGACCGTACCCAACATTTTAAGATTTACGCTTGGAGAGTCGTAAGTGTGGACAAGCAAACCAAACCGACCTTAATGATGTCAGGCTTAATTAGAATTTTCGTTATGTCACCCTTTTATAATGTTTTCACTGTGATTTGGGACTTAGAAATGTGGAATTACCATAGTTTTGGTTTTTCTATGATGAGAGAGCGGGCGTCCTTTCACATTCGCTGGTAGTCAATTTATTCACATGGAATCATCAATAAAAAAAGAAAAAAAAACGAATATCAAGTCCAAAAATCACTATACAACTTTTTCAATTTCCTGGGGAAAAGCCTGCTAGTTCTCTCCCCCCAGCTCTCGTCTCCCAGTCCAGTTCCCAAGGACTCGACAGGAATTCGGGAGAAGTTGGGTCTACCCACTAAAACTCCGTCAGCGTCATATAGTTAGTGACACTCAGGGTACTCAAATAAATAGACAAAACCAAAAAGTCAAAAATATCGGTACTAACAAAGTTTCCTTAATGTTGTCAACAATATACTCGCTCAAAAGGTCGAGACATTTAAAATGTCATATAGATCGTTTCAGTCAAACCGCCATAAATATGCAGTAGGACCACGGGCACTAAATGAAGGAAACTTTGTTTGTACCGATATTATTGACTTTTTGACTGCGTCTATTTATTTGAGTACCCTGAGTGTCACTAACTATTTGACGGTTACTGTGCTAACTGTACTGACCATTACATGTCGTGAGAGTGGTTCGAGACCACGGACAGCAGACTCCGAATTCCACCCTGTGACGGCTCGCCAATGGGGAAAACGCCCTATCTGTATAGTACATACACATACACATACACATACACTGACCGGCCTTTTAATAGATTAAAAAAAACTGTTGAAACACTCTCTAAAAGAAAGGGAGAAAAGAAATGCCTGTTTCTGTAGACATACGAACTGATAGCGTAGTGAAATTCCCAAGAGCTATTATTTTTTGAGCTGAATTGCATGTCTTAATTGGCGATGGAAAGGACACGTTGCCAGGCAGGACGACGACCGATAGATAGTGACGAGATGGCAAGAGGCCTCTAGGTAGACCACTAGCCATCTGGCTGGTTGTCTACCAGTTCAGATGATAACATCAGGTTTTCGATTTGCTTTTTTTATCGTATCGGTATCATTGCCCTTATAGTCCAAGGCCATTAGACACGAAAGTAGACGTTTTAAAATAGCAGAGTGGCCCAGTTCTGCTAACTTTAGGTTAAGTAAGCTATTATACTATCCCACTGCTAGGCCAAGGAGTCCATCATTGAAATCAAGTCATCAATACAATTGATGGGTATTGGCTTACTTGACATTTCGTTTATGTTATTATATTTAACGATGTCAGTTAGCTCGTAGAGTAATGGTGCCAGTCAGTGGTCGACAGTAACCACTAATCGATATTTTTTTCCTTAAATCATACAAAATAATGGTCAGCAACTGGTTTTAGTTTCTAGCAACAATTGAATACTGGCTCACTTGCATGTAGTCTAGCTGTTAGCCCGAAAAATCTCAATGAAGATCTATGTTATTTTATGGCTAACAAAGAAATTGAAACGGGGATTAACGCAATCTAATTAGTAAACCTTCTTCATACCCGTCGTTTCGACCGAGTTACAACGGCCGTGGTCACGGGCTGACTGCTGTCGCGATGTTGCGCCTCCGTTTGCGCGGCAGAGTCTTCATCCACTGTCACATTATTTTCCCAACTACCGCCACACACAACACTAACGGTGTCCCTATTACGTATACAAGCCTTATTCTGGTTGTTTACCGACTGCGAAGAAAAATGACGTTGTCTTTTTGCAAACACTGGATTCCACGCTGAAGATAGTTTGTGGCCTTCTTCCCGATTGAAATTATTAGGGTGTTCTTAATCGCTTAACGCACTACTCTTGAATAAAAGTGGCGACCTGTGAGAGTAACTCGGTCGAAACGTCGGGTATGAAGAAGGTATGAAACCTTTTACTAAATAATTTACGTTAATCCCCGTTTCAATTTCTATGTTAACTATTGGAACGCGAAAGTTTAAAAGTGTATTATTTTATGGCGACGAAAATAAAATTATTCATTAAGTATTAGGCAAAAATTCTTGTTCTATGTTTTTCTGTTGTTATTTTAAGACGGAAATCCTGATTTGCACTGTTCCGTTTAGCATTATCGTGGACGGTTTCCTGTCCGTACAGCCGCTCTGCTCTCGATTCAAAGTCCAGCCTACTTTGCGATACGCTGTCAACGTCGTGTTTGTAACGTAGTGTAGTGTTTCGCCTTTGATGTATGAACCAATATTGAGCATACATCTATGCAAGTACAGTCGCAAGTATTAATACGTATAGCTTTTAACTAGTTTTGACTCTTATTACATTGTATTAAGGGTAAAATTGTTTACACACACACACACACACACGCACGCACGCACGCACGCACGCACGCACGCACGCACGCACGCACGCACGCACGCACGCACGCACGCACGCACGCACGCACGCACGCACGCACGCACGCACGCACGCACGCACGCACGCACGCACGCACGCACGCACGCACGCACGCACGCACGCACGCACGCACGCACACACACACACACACGCACGCACGCACGCACGCACGCACGCACACACACATTATGAGTGCTCTTAGTCAAGTCACCGGTAAAAATTTTTGCACTAAATCTCGTACGGTATATTATATATAACTAAATATAAATTGAAAATTACATAAAGTATTCTTTAGAGTTCTACATCCCTAGAAACCAACTACGCATTGAAAATATAAATTCCTCTTTATTTTAAATGCAATACAAATAGGAGATAAATTCTTTATGGCTCCTGGCATTAGATACCGGCCTTCGCGTCGTGTCTAGCGCAAAGGAAAATTTCAATTAATAACTTAAACCTTCTTATTAATAAAGATGTATTGAATTGAAACTCTTTGTACGGGTACATTCGCGTTTAGTTTACAATTCTAATGTTTATTAAGTTCTAAAAACAGGTACCCGTTTTACATTAAATAAATTGCTATATCCATATGTAATATACGCGAAAGTTGTCCGCTTTATTTTGAGAGAGTTCGAGTCAATAGTGCGTGTGTACATGTTAATGCTCGTGACTGAACACACATACAAGTGTTACAAAACAAGTTTTATAGTTAAATATATGTAGTGTTTCCAATAAGTATGTAATTGAAAAGCAACTTTCAATGACACAGAGAAGTTAAGAAAAATTAACCTGTCGCGCTCAGATGGTGGCAGACTATAAAGACCGATCGCTTTTGAAACGGGCGTAACATCATCCACTTCTACCTTCAATAAATAAAGGGACATAATTTATTTGTATTACGAAATAAATATTTGGTCAGCAGAATTATACAATCGGTCAGCATAAGTTTACATACAGCATTACTGTTGATTAGGTTAAGTTAAAAAAAAAATCCCGAGTGAAGCGCAGCGTAGCGAGGGCCAGTCACGGAAAGGGGGGAGCGGCATAAGACTGCTGTTCAGAATGATATAAATTGCAGACTGATTTAGAAATATTTGCGACCATATGTTGCTGCCCAACTAGCTTTTTTGCTGTCCAACTAGCATTTTTTTGCCAACAAAAATACGAATACTTTGCTAACGGTTTAAATAATACCCATAAATAAATACGATGTTTCGTTTTACAAAAGACACATTAGATTGCAAAGACATATTGTCGCGAATAAATAATGATTTGGAAAAGACATTTAGTAATTTAAAATAAACAAATAAAATTAATACAAAAGTACATATTTAAATTATTCTGAGCGCGTCGCTTACTATGTAGTTTAATGCGCTGCTTATTTCAGCCATTTTTAATGAGCACGTCAAATTCATTACCACTCTGTAACCGGTACAAAGCAGCCGTTCCACCGCGTTACAATCTCAACAAGCGAACTAATCGTGTAAGGATTAAGTGGTCTTCTACAACGGAAACGAGCCTTCGCTATCTTGAAGACGTTCCGCCGGAAGAGCCTTCGGTTTGTTGCTTCCGACCAATCCTAATTCCCGTTGTGGAGCAACCCTTCACTTTGTCTAATTTAAATATGCTGTTTAGAAGATTACTGTGTTGTTTCCCGACTTTCGCTTATAGGCTACGTGGTTTGGGTAAAAAACAGGTTGGTATTTTATTTTTTATTCCTTTAAAGTGATTGCTTTGGTCTTAATTGTGACGCTAAAGCCTTGACCAAACAGAACCAGTAAATTATTGTTGTCCCTTGATAAGAACTCTTGCAATTAATTTGATCTTCATTCACATAAAACAAAATATATTATTTGATGAAGCTTTTCGTTTGCTTTTTATTAGATAAGAATTGAAGAATCACTTAGTAACGAACGCAATCAATTGCAAGATGGTCACGATTTTTGAGAAAAGCACTTACATTTTTTTATTTACAATAAGAAAATTGTCAGTCCTATCGTAACCTAACCTCATTTAAAGTAGGTGAATTAATGTAGGTCATTTAATGTAGGTTTAATGTAGGCAAAGTAGGTGACATTCACTCAGTTCTCACAAAGTATCTTACCGTACAAAACCCCAAATAACCGTACAAAATTTCCATCAAATTACGTAAACAATCACTCAAATTACCGTACAAAAGTTCAACCACATTAAAAAACCAACTCAACAAAACGAAAGGTGAAAGAATAACATATCGTCGATTTACCGTACCACCGTCAAACACCGAACTAACCGAGTTAATCGTTCGCAGATTAAGTAGCCTTTGCGGCGGAAACGGGCCGTCCGCGCCCCTTGGCCGCGCTATCGGAAATCTTGTCGCTCCTCCGTTTCCGCCCGTGTTTGTGGAAAGCCAGCTGTGAATTGTTCTTTCAGTAATATTATCGTTGTATTGTATTTTACTGCGAGCGTTTTTTCCTTCCCCGTTCATGTTAAAGCTAATCTTGTTAGGTTAACTGCTAAAGTATTTGTGTTGGACACAATTGAAGTTTTGTACGGTAGTTGTGAACGCAGGTAAGTATGTAGGTGTTAACAGCTGCTGTCTTACAACCGGGACTAATGGTTTTGCACGAAGGCGTTAGAGTATATTAAATTTGGTAGCAAGGTAATTCTACCTTGCTACCAATTTTATTAAAAAGCTTACCCATAAACCGAGGCCAGGAGCGACCTAATGTTATGTGGGATGTTGATGCCTTCCCCTGCCCAGCTACGAAAATCACGACAGGGGTGAGTGGAGACCTTCCCAATAAACACCTATTAACATCCATGCCACAGGGATGCCTTGCGACCACGAACGGCTAGCATTAAGTTCAGCCTCCCTAGACAACTGGCATAGTAGAAGAATACTAGTGTATTAATGATTATTGTAGGGGTTTGATATAAACGTCATTTATACGTATCATTGACTTATGCCAATCCCGTACAATAATTATTAACTTCTTGACGGGAAAGTGAAGAGTCACGCCTGCGATTTTGTTTTATTTTCTGAAATTTGTGTTATGTCGAATATTAATGTGAAATAATAGTGGATTATTAACCGTTAAGTGTTCGTGAGTGTGCATGAGTGTTGGGAAATGAAACAAAACAGTGCAACGTTACTTTTCAAATTCTCTCAAGAAGTCTGCATGAGGACTTAGTAAAGCTCCACATCTTTACTAAGATACTCGAGGGATTGGGGGGTAATATCATTTCTCACTTCTCATTTCTATTATCATTCATCATCATCGTACAGGAAACAAGCCAGGAGAAGTAACAAAGAAGTAACTAATGAAATTAAGAAACTAATGACATGGCAGCATGGTCTATGACCTTAGCCGGTTCCTCAGGTAACGAACTACACTAAAAAAAAAACAATAATTATATTTTATTTCTTGTCACTTGTCTAAGGAGGCTGGTCATACTTCCCTTTCACTGCGAAGGTTGCTTCACTTGTATGAAGCTTGTTTGACTGTAGCCCGAATACGAAAACCACTGCATTTTATCTTTATAACTTTTATTACCTATGAAACTTATACAAAAATGTAGAAACTCTTTTGTCACGCTGTTTACGCTAAGTTCCGTTAAAGATGCCTTAGAGACCAATTTTGTTTTAACTTGAGCACTAGACATATTTGACTAAGTTTAGTTTAGGTAGTCTAACTTAAGAACTTTTGGAGTTTTGGATATACCAAAATTTTTATTTTTCTTTAATTTTGTGTTTAATGTGTTAAAGCGATGAGAGTGTACCATTTTAACTTTTAAACAACACCTACCTACTAGCGACCCGTCCCATTTTGCCAGGGTGATTTAGAAACTGGATTTATACCCTATAACATTTTAAACAATATCTACTTTATGTTAGTAAATTCTCACCACAATCAAATAAGACAAAAAAAGCAAAAAAATCCCTCCTACAAACTTTCAACCGGTTTGTTTATTTTATAGATAAGAGTAGACCCACTAGGGGGTAGAATTTAATAAAAAAACATATTGCTTGTTCAGGCTACACAAAAAAAACCTACTGTCCGAAATACTTAATTATAGCATGTAGCTTCATCTCTGCTTTGATAAATCAGTACCTAAGTCAGGTATTCTTTCTTTTTAATATTAATAGAGGTTGAAATGAAACAACTTTTACGGATCTACTCGCGTTTATTTTACACATTAGTTTTAATTAATGTTTATCCTGACGTTTCGAACCCTTTGCAGGGTCCGTGGTCACAGGGAGACTGAGGTGTTGGTCGTCTCATAATTAGTTAGTAGCTTGTATACCCTCATTTAAATTTAATCAGGTGCGTTCCGTTTTACGCAGAAAGAGCTTACAGTATCTTTTGGTCTGGCAGTATGGTGTTGGGGCTGGGATTTAATATTCTGTATGATAGGATTAATGTAGGTTTTTGAAGTACAATATAATATAATACGGTGATATTGGAGTAGAAACTACATCTTGTTTGTTATACACTTATTCGAATTCTCTTTTGTTTTTTATTTAATTATTAAAACCGCCGGCGCCGTTCCACTACATTCCAATGTTGAACTGAATCTTTAAGAACAAATATGCCAGTGATTACTATAAGCACTGGCAACATAATATACATCCTACTATGTATTATATGTTGCGGTACACTCACTCGCAGTCTGCGTTACTAAGTACAATATTCACCGCGTGTGTGTACTGTGTTTTAAATTTTTAATGTAGCGTCTTGCTCAACTTACCCCGAGCACGTCAGGTAAATTTGCTGTGGTGTAAAACCTACAGGAAGTTCTCCTTATGAATTCACGAACTTATTTTAATTTAAAGCTTGTTTCGGGCAAATCTCCTTCTCGTTTCTCATTTTATTACGTATAAATTTTTGTAAATTTTATTTATGTAATTGCATGTAGTCTTCACTTATAATTGTATTGACATCAAGCGAAAATCTATTTTAATAATGTTTTATTTAAAAAATCTAATTAAATATAATTAAATATGAAAACAGTTGAATATAAATACATTTAGAATTTAACTGCCAAGTATATACTTATATAAAATAAAATAAAATAAAACCAAGATTCATGTAGTTTTTGCATGTTTAAATTAACCTTCTAATGTTTTTTTTAACAGCAACCGCAAACAACTTAGTTCTTTAAAGTGATGATATATTGTATTAAGTATGCAGAGATAAAAAAAGTATTTTTTTAATGGAAATATAATTTAAGCAGATTTATGTACTAGCCAGCCTATGTCCAGCAGTGGACTAGTATGGGCTGATGATGATGGTGATGATGATGATATACTAGCGATTATTTTATTTTATACCTAGCCGTTATAAGTAGCAAACAACAGCTATGTGTAATCACGAACCCTGCAAAGACTAGATCTGTATTAAGTTTTTTTCATTTCAGAGAGTTTGATTGTGTAGTTTAAAAAAAAACAAATAGTCGATTTTACATACCTATAATTAAATACTTTAGTGTCTTTTTTAAAGTACCTATCTAATTGTAATTTTGCAAGATTCACCCAAAGTTCGTACATAACTTACTCGCCTAAAAATGGTGGAGAATGGAATCTTTTTAAAGGGCAAGTTAAGTTTCTACATATACATGTACTCGTAGCTTTGAATAATGCAAAGTAACAATTCCTAAGTTATTAAATTTTTCATCTTCAAGTTTTAAACCGGCAATTTCATTGTATAATCTTAAATATCTACTATGTCGTTTAAATCTCAGTTGGGACGGAACGTTATAAAAAGTTCATACATAAGTGTAGTAATTTGAGGAAACTACGAAAAACTAAAATGTACATTAAAAATTCCCTCACACGGGTAATGCGATTAACAATTTCGTTATAAGAATACTCCGTTGCTAGAGTCCTCTAATGAGTACACCCTGAAAGTTAAATATGTGTTGGTTTTGTTAACTTAAGGGAAAATAAAATGTTTAAACAGAAAGTTATACTTAATAATCGACACTTTATCATTGATTGATTGGCTTTTGCCAAAACTCAAATGTTAACTTTAGAAAATATAAATGGCACAAATGGTTTGACAACACTACACGATTACATTGTTAAAAATATCTGCAGCCATGAGTAAAACATCAAGATAGTTTTTTATGTGTGTGGCTTAGTCTTCAGTGTTAAACTATAAATAACTATAAATCTACCCTAGATTGAAACATGTTGGACTAAAAAGTGGTTAAACTGTTTTTTTACGTACTTCTAATAAATAATATAAATAAATTTAAATTAATAAAGCTTGTAAAATTATGTTAGTGTGATCTTATTTTGGAGGCTGACTGTACACAACAAACTAACATGCACAGCATAGTAAAGCGTAAGCCACAGGCACGACAAACGTTTACGTTCTCAGAGATGTCGCGTTCTATTAAATTTTCAGGAGTTATAAACAGGTTGACTGTAAAAACTCCACTGAGATACGAACTCCCACCAACATAAATGTAAAGAAGGTTACCTTTACACTTGGAGGTTTATCACGTAATATATCAGACAGCGTATTCACCTACAAGTGTGTCTCGTCCACAAGTTAGTGCGTGTCCACGCACTGTCGGCCAATTTTTTTAATAATTTTTTTGACAGCGTCACCAAACTTTTTTTAGGTCGGCGAGAAACTTTAAGGGTCTCTCAAGCCGTGCGATCGAAACACCTTTAAAGGGGTTTCAAGATGGAATGGCATTACGCAAGCGTGTATCCTTTCTCAACTAGATTCTCCGAAACACATCACATTTTTCCTAAACAATCTCTCTCTACACATAAAATGCTTTGTCCTGAATGACTGACGGATCAACGCACAGCCTAAACCGCTGATCGTAGGGACCTGAAACTTGGAGGGTGTGTTCTTTGTAAGACGTAGGCATCCGATAAGAAAGGATTTTCCGAAATTATACCCCTAAGGGGGTGAAAAAGTGGGGCAAAGTTTGTATAGGACAACGTGATTCTTTGGTCCAATATTTATGCGGAGTTTGACTTAACTTGTTTCAAGTAAAATACACTGTATCTAAATAGATAGAATAGTATGTATGATAGAATAGAATAATAAGTATCTAATATAGAATTTTATTTAAATTTAACTAGATGATAGCTGAGAAGCAGGCGGTCAAAATTCAATTGTTGCCAAGTCAAAAATCAGTTGCTGACCCATATTTCTAATGATTACTCTTTTGATAGGCGCGAGCGCTTAGCCGCCAAATAATTAAAATTCTATTGTCTGTATATCACTGCAGACGACGGATTAAAGGAAAAAACCGAACAAGTGCGAGTCGGACTCGCGCACGAAGGGTTCCTTACCATTATCTATAAAAACGGCAAAAAAAATCATGTCTGTTGTATGGGAGCCCCCTTAAATATTTTTTTTATTATGTTTTTAGTATTTGTTATTATAGCGGCAACAGAAATACATCATCTGTGAAAATTTCAACTGTCTAACTATCACAGTTCATGAGATACAGCCTGGTGTCAGAAGGACAGACAAACGAACGGACGGACAACGGAGTCTTAGTAATAGGGTTCCCGTTTTACCCATCGGGTACGGAACCCTAAAAACTGTCGATCACTGATTATTGTCGAATTCTAGTGCCCACTACCCTACCTAATAATCAAAATACCAGCTGCCTATACATCTAAAGACTTATTAACTATTTCTATTTGCAATATCTAACTGTAATACTAACAAATTAGTCTGGTAATGATTTTGTGTTATAAATTATAATTCAGCGTGTCTTATTGTATTTCCAAAATCAATTTGCACAGTGAGCTCTCTTTGTGTCGGGGTTTACTTTTGATTTCCCGTTATGCCAATAACTGTGTAGCTTTCCTATTATTATACTGTTCTGTGTTATTTCCTATAGCTGCCACTTTGATCTTGGTCGTTTGTGTAACCATGGCTTTCAATCCGTCCTATTTAATTAACTTAATCGGATACCTCCGTTTGTTAGGGAAAAATTAACTGATTCTCATAAATTTTGGCACTGTTAATTTAAGATTCAAAGTGGTATTACCTTGTTATCTTTGTATTGTTAGCAGTCTATATGTATATTAATAATTCTGGTACGTTGTTGCGCACCGTTTCCCATTAAAGTTATAGTTTATTTTGTTTAAAGTTAAAACAAAGCCAGTACTAAAGTTAGTTTTTGTTATTTAGGTTTAGGCAAACAGATATAGCCCATACTGTCTAGTATTAAACTCTTTTTTTGTTTGACTGTGGTACATCTATCACATCACACAGCTATGATAATATACTCGTAGACTGGTGATTAGTTAATACTTATATTAATGAAAAACGAAAGCAGACATTCCATTTAATTCATTTAAGTTTCATTAATAAAGTGGGACTGCACTGTAGCCTCACGCACGACTTTTTGAGAGAATTTTGACATACTGCCTCTATCTCTATTGCCGATACATATGTAATAAAACTGTTTTGTAGTTAGAAATAAGCAAAAGGGGGAAACTGCTTAACCCATTCAATGCCGGTCCCCGCACGGGTGAGTGGCGACAATTAAACTTCTATTGTGTCTGGTTTTGAGGCAGAACGTGTTAAGCGCCAAAAGGCTATTCGTGGGAAATTTATTTTAAAGTTTAAAGTTCTAAGTAGATTTTCCACTAACAGATTTTTGGCGTTTTAGCAGTTTTCCTATTCCACTGACGATTTACTCGTATATAACACAGGATGTATCAAAAGCCGAAGATATACTGAAATTCCTATTCTGCTAATTAAAACCAAAGTGCATTGGTCTCATAATTTCATAAGGTACAGACGCCTGCATATCAACCAATCCAAAACTGTCAAATTTATTCAATAAATAATCAACCATAATATGACATCTACATAAGATTCAAAGTCTGATGTGCAGGCGTGTGTATTTTATATAAAACTATGTAGTTTGAAGCAGTCCCGAAATATTGTGTTCAACTTCGAAGTCAAATACATTTTACTACTCACTAACTTCAGAACTCCATCAGTGTGCTCTCCAGTTTTACGGTCGTAATATTTAAAAGTCACTATTTTCTCAAGTAACAAAAATAACTCCATCTTTCCGGGGAAATTTTTGCGCTCCTTATTACAATGTAGGGTGTATAAATCGCAGGTAAGGAAATTGGCTGAATGTTTATGTGTGAAAAGTGCCCTCTCTCTCTCCTACAATTTATTCCTGACTTTCGTAGACTGACGGCCAATTTATTAAATCATACCATAATATTACATCCGAGAAATTTTGTTTGCCAACTTCAGTGCAGGATCTTCTAGTCTAGGATAAACGCGTATATTTAAAAATAATAGCAATATGTTGCTGTAATATACTTCTTCGTCATAGTATAGTAGATATTTCTTTAAGTACACCTTAGAGGTTCAACATTAATTAAGGGCCTATTTATAATTAATACTTGAGCGTCGGTAGCCAAAAGCATAGATGGTCGGGTTGAATGCGAGAAATCGTACATCTTAGCTTTCTAAATGGGTTAAGATGTCTGTTGTTAATGTGCAATTCACAACAAAGCGTATTAATAATAAACATCTACTTTAACACGGCAGGAGACCGCCGATACCGTCGATAATAATAATATGGAATGTTGATTCGACTATAATTGTCCCGATAGTCGTTTCAGCGAACGGTCTGATAGCGAAGAGCCTCGACCAACATCTTAAGAGGCTCTCGCTTGATGGTTGGATTAAGGGTCAGATTCAGAAAGCAGTATCTACTCCTTGACACGGCACGTATTGTCAGGAGGTTCCACACTCTGCAGCCCTGACCGCCGGTAGCTTGGGCCCTGCCCCACTGCTGGCGGCACTCTAGAATTAGGTTTTTATAATGTTTTATTGTTTTTATATTAAAATATTGTAAAAATCTAGATTTAAGAAAGAAAATAAATAAAGGGTATAATAATAATACATATACAGACAACACACCACATACTGTAATTACTTGTAATTATAGAGAAAACCTGGTTCGACCTGAGAAAAAAAACACATGAATAATATCTTTTTATTGTTCCTTCACAAACATTCCAAAATTATATGCAGATGTTAAAATAATAAGTACCTAACCTAAGACTGTGAAGGACTGGTGCCTGAAAGGGGATTGTATTAAACCTGTACCACAGGTTACCAGGCCCCTCCCGCAGATAGGATACAGAAAAAAAATTATAAAATTAAGGGAACAGATGATATTAACTACTAATTAAACTAAATAACCTATTGAAATGAAACAACTTTTACGGATCTACTCGCGTTTATTTTAGACATTACTTTTATTCATTACAATGTGTAGTGTTCGCGTAAACTTTAGAAAACAATATCTAAATAACCTAGCCAAGCTGTACTAATTAAACTAGCCGAGTTATAGAGAGCCAATAGTTCGTGTGAGTTTGTGTAATATAGTGAATGCTTGTGTTTGCGTGTAGACTAGCTGGACGCATACCAACGAGATTCGACTTTTACCGATATACTGGTAGAAAAAAGTGGAAAGTGGTAGTAGTAGTAAAGGAAGCGAGGGATCTGCCCTGCAGTGGGACAAAATAAGTCAGCCTATACATGTCCCACTGCTGGGCTCTAGCGTTTTCCTTTGAAAAGCAGCAGTTAGAGAGATCAGTCATGAGACCAGTGTGGTGGGTTATGCCTGGTGTTTAGTGTTAGTGTCTGTCATCCTAACTTATAACCTTATAAATGCGAAAGTTAATTTGTTTATTTGTTGTTTGATACGCTTTCACACGTTAACTATTCAATCGATTATCATGAAATTTTGTACACATATTATTAAGAGTATATTCATGGACATAGAATACTTAATATTCAAAAAAGTATATGTATCCTATGTTTGTGTGTTTCTTTGATACGCTTTCACGCGTCAACTATTATTAACGATTTGTTTGTTTTGTTGTCATCGAAACTGGCAAAGCGGTACGAAGTATTTCTCTTCTGAAGGAGACGCTTGACACAAATTTTATTTGGTTAACTATCCTGAGACCCGGAATCGCGAAAGTTGCTTAACTACCGACATCTTAACTCGAACGCGCTCCGTTCCACCCCCAATGGTTTCGTTTAATTGAAAACTGCTTCAGAATCCGCCGAAGTCGGGGGTCCATCGGTTCGTTGTAATTAAAAAGTCACTAGCCAATCCTATTACACCTTGAAATACTTTCGAGTCAAAGCTGTTTGCGTAAGCCCGTCTAAAATTATCGTTTGGTAGAATATAACCTCTTCAGTAGGAAGTCTTAAAGAGAACTTAAGGCTATATTAAATAAACGCGAACGCTACACTAGAGACTGATTTACACATTCCCTGTCAGGAAAAGCCCCTTATATGTATTAAAACATTAAAAAAACAAATGAACCGTGTAGTTGTCGTTACATTATCTTTGGAATAATTATTATAAACGGGATGTTGCATGATCATGGATGTTACGGAGTACATCCCAACAACAACAAGTCCCGTCAAAAATAATTATTATAAAGTAAGTTACCATGATTTTAAAGTTATCATAGTTATCTTTGATTAAGGCTTACTGATCGATGTGAATTAATTAGTGCCAATGACATATCTATAATATAACAAATACTGAACCTCAAAGTCTTCATTAATGATTCTTTACATTTCCACGCAACAAAACAATTACATAAAAAGAGCTTAAAAAGTTGTTATGCTGTTTGTATCTCAACTGTGTCAGTAACGTTCGGTTAACATCTTTAAAGAAATATCCGATCAAACATCGGAGTAAACTAATTCCACAGAGCAAACTCGAAACGCGGTTAAAAAGAAAACGTCGGCACACGCCCGATGGTTGGAAACATCGAATTTGCACGGCGCGCTGTTTTTGTAACTTTAAAAAAAATACATTTAGCTGTACAGCTTACGACCTTTTTATCTCCTAAGGGGTAGGAGAATGCAGACACTCGGTGGATTATAAGTTATTGCATATAAAAAATCACTTATCTACAATATAATGTCTTATTATTGCTAAATTGTTATTAGAAAATATTATTAGTATACACGAGTATACCTAATTTAATATAAAAGTTGGGTTATGTTTTTGTTACTTACGCATTAGTTGATAAGTTGAGTATATTTTTGTTGACACTTGGTAATTTTATTTTATTTTTTTAAATGTGTTTTATGAAAAAAATATACATTTTAGGTAATTTTTAATTACTTACTTACTAAAGGGTTTAGTTTTAAGATGTACGCGTAACACGATCCATTGTCTTACGACCAAAATGTACATAATCTTCTTTCCCTGAATGTTCCAATTATTATATCGATTAAAACAAAATTAACGGCGTCAAATTGATTTTCAGGACCAGATCTTATCCTGAACTGCGCAAGAGGACAATAAAAAGAACTTTAGACAGTAGTGTTACGGAAATTGAGTGCCTAATACATTGGCGTTACGGACTACGTCTGGCGTTAGTGGTCAACCTACGTATTGCGTGAAATGGTCAAGGTAATAAAAAAACAAAAATCAGTAATGAATAATTCACATTTCGCAATTCACGCCACGCTAACCCTCCGTGTGCCAGGCTTCACTTTGTAAATACATTTCCGAGTCACTCGCTCACTCACTGGCGGAATCAAACGCGCCAACCTCTGTTTGATTTTGTTTTGAATTTCAAATGTTTTAAGGTACCGCCCGCACCTTTTTAACTCACTCATTGGGTTGTTACTCATGGTCGTCAGCACAGAACAATATATTGTCAAATGTAAATTTTGAATGTAATTATTGTTTTATTGACTTTGAAATGAAATTTACTTATTAAACACGAAACAAATCGTTATAGCTTTTTTATTTTGATGAATGTACTGCAAAATAAACTAAACATTATTTTGTGTTTGTTGTGTATTATTTATAAAAAGGCCTAGTATCGCCACAGCGCACTATAATCTAAAAATATATGCGGTGCGCAAATGTATATGTAGCTGCTTATAAAACGCGTTAAAAGATAAACTAAGTACTAATTAATTACAGAAAGTACCAGTAGAACTAATGTAAAAAAGTAACATTATTTTTGTCATTTGTTCTCATTCTTGTAAAGTTCTTATTCTTTTCGTGATAAGGGTTATATTATTATTATGTTATAATGGTATTATATTTGGTGGCAACATAGCTGCCCTGTGCTGACTGACATTTTTGAGTACCAACATCCTTCGCAAAATTTCCTGTTTGTGTAGTTAGGTTTTGACAAAACCTTCGCACGCACGTTTTGTGAGACTAAAACTCTTCCTTATCTGTGGCAAATCTTTTTGACTCATCTGGCATTCGTAGTTACCTTCAGTTGTATTGTGACGTCTTAAATCTCTATGTTGTAATAATTTACTCAACTTTTCAGTAATTTACACTTTTTTCTTCTTTACTGTGTTGGTGTTTTTCGAGTAAAGGTGTTAGTAGGCTTCTTATAATATGCCAGTAGTTTATTGACTGTTTTTAAATGTGGTGTAACAGGTTATTTGGGACACTTAATAAACTTTTGACATGAACAGCTTCTCTTGTGTTTTGGTGTTGTCAAGCAGCCGATCTTATGTGTAAGTAAATAATTTCTGTAAGTTTCATTGTGTGTTAAGGTTAAAAGGTACTTAGGTGAACAGCTCGTCGGCGCGGCGGCTAGCACGTCGAGATTGTGATCTTGTAAGTTATTTTGCAATGTTGGTTCCCCGAATGGGTGATTAATTTTAAAAAAAAATTACTTATTTATGTAACAGTATGTACAGTAGCAAGCAGTATTAAAAAAATGAGATATGTGCATTTCACCATTTTATATTAGTTTTTAGTGAAAGCTGCTCAATATCTCTAGGTAATGAATATATTTACCCATTGAACGGATCACCATTTATAAATATAGAACCTCACAACAGGGTTTAACGCAAAAATAAGTGTCCTAGGTATGCCTAGGACCAACAAAAGGTATGCCTTTTTAAGTACCCGACGTTTCGGCCGAGTTGCCGAGTTTTTACCGTAGTTAGGGGTGACTCAAAAGAGTATATTCTCTTATATTATTTAAATAACCGACTTAATACTGAGTAAATACTGTTATTTGTTATATTGTTTTGAGACTTAAGTACCACATAATTTATAACCAGCTACATAATAATGCAAAGGGTTTTCCAAGGATTCCACTCATACAGACCCATTTTCTTTCCCTAACTCTCAACAAATTCTATTAATTAATTACGACCGGACACATGCATTTTCATATTAAATGAGCACGCTGCGGTAGAATATTATTATCCGCTTTTAAAATAATGTTTGGATTACATTGGCTCATTACAAATGAAATTGGTCGAAACGCGGTTGGTCCTGTGTCTTACTGTAATCCCCTGTGTATGATAGGTTTAATTTGAATGTGGTTATTGTATTGATATAGCATTTTGTGGCATTGTGGAACACAACGATGTTTGTAGCATTGTTGTGTTTCGGCAGCTAAAGATAAGATAGCCAGTGCCTGACTAATTGAGAATCCCGGGTGAAGTGCACTTCCGTCATTGGCCTTCATCATCACTTAACATCGGGTGAGATCAAGGCACTGTGCTTACCCGTAAAATATAAAAAACGGTAGTTTGAAACCTTTTTCTATTTGGTTCGGATTTCAATGATGATTCAGGCATGACGAGTTTAATCATGCAACTTCATTAAAAAAAAATACTTACTAAAATAATACTATAAATACTCGGTCAGCGATTGCTAAGGTTTAGCAACTTACGCATCGTGCGTATTCGTACGTGTTCATCATCATCATCATCATCATCATCATGATTTTATACTTGTCCACTGCTGGACATATGCCTCTCCAAGAGCACGAACTAGATGCATTGTCTCCGGTTGAATCAGCCGACTAGGATTTAGGAACTGATGAGGTGCCTGGATGGGTACTGAGATGTGAGTGGGCTTACAACTCCGCCACCAAAGAGGACATTTGGTTGTCGGCTTTAGAGTTGACGACCCGAGCAGTGGAACTGCAAGTTATGCTTTTGGTGCAACGAGAAGTGAGCGAGCTTACAGCTCCGGTAACCTATCTGGATATTTGGTAGTGGACTATTCGTGTCCACGGAGCAACTCACTCGAGACACGGTTACCTATTGAGACGCATAACGTTTTTAGGCATAAACTGAAATTGCATAATGTTCATGGCCATAATCGTCACTTGCATAAGTCTTTATAGCAACTTCATAACGCATATCATCATATGGCCGAAATCTGTAATGCATAATTATGGAAAGGCATAATTGCAATAATCATAATTAACAAAAGGCATAATTTGAACTTGCCATAATATTTAAAAGGCATAATATTCAAAAGGCATACATTTGATAAGCATAAACTGACAAAATCCATATATGCGGCATGCAAGCAGCATAGCAGCCAGGCAAGCATGAAGCATGCAAGCAAGCAAGTCGCAGGCAAGCAAGCTAGCAGCATGCAAGCAAGCATGAACCATGCAAGCAAGCATGCAACATGCAGCAGGCATGGTTTCTGTCACGGCTCCGGCGCTCCGACGTCCCACGCGAGCTTATCGTCGCAGATGGTTTTCGCTCTCCACCGCAGCTTCGGCTTGCCGCGTTCGGCGAGCGTTAAAACCACCAGCTCCTTAGCTCGCAGGCCGCCTCGCCCCTCCGCGCCTCACGCTTCTAAATTACACTCTAGGGGTTGGACAGACAAGACTACCCGGAGTCGGATTTGCAGCGATTCGTTTCTATCACTGACTTTTGTAGCACAACATTACTAAAACACAACGTATTAACTTTTTAAGACTATATTTTAAATCAAATTAAGGTTAAAATGCTATTTATATAAAAAAAATACATAATTTAACTAAGTAAAATTATAGCAAGTGAATAATATACGTAATGTTGTTATAAGAAGTGTATTAAGACCAAGAAAAAATTATATCCAATGAATGTTACATCCTTTGAAATTAGTTCATTTGTAATTGTATGAAATGAAACACACCCCTTAAAACAACTTAAGATTATGTCAAAACAAAATTATGAATGTTAACAGTTTATCATAGTAAAATTATGCGTTTTAAAGTATGCTTAATAAAATTATGTCAAACAAAAATATAGATTTTAACGATTATGATTTTTTATATTATGCCTTTTAACAATTCTGCGTTATTATGTTTATGCATAATAAAATATTATACCTAAAAATATTATGCTTTTTGATTTTTATACCATATGATGTATGGCAATCGATATTATGACAATAAACAGTATGCGTTTTAAAGTGTCACCTCGAGACACTAGTCTTAAAAGTACCGGATGAAGAATGCGCTTCGACGCGTCCTGATCTGGCGTTATGACCTGACGTAGATGGTCCCATGTGCTTGCGTATGGATATCTGACACCTACTTTGTAACCGCTAACCGCTTGGTAGGTCTTTAAAGTCGTGTGTAGCGGGGTGCTGGGGCACGAACCTTCCCTATGGATGGAAAGGGAGAACGGGCCATAAACCACCACCCGGGCCCAGTGCGGATTGGTGGTTGTTAACGACTGCTAATGCAGCCAGGACCAACGGCTTTACGTGCCTTCCGAAGCACGGAGGAACTCGAGATAAAATTTTTTTGGTCACCCAACCGATGACCGGTTTTTGCGAAAGTTGCTTAGCCGCAGCACTCCCAGACCGGGCGTTAACCACCGCGCCATCGAGCTCATCAGCTACGAGCATCGAGCTTCGTGTTTGTACGAGTCAAATTCGTACGAAAACGCATCCAAAGTGCGGCTGGCCTACCGTATACCACCGTTTCGTTAGTGCAAATAATAAACCTGTGTATTCAGTACTGGACTCTTTTCTACGGATTTAAAGCACCATTCAATGTTTAATAAAATGAATGCAAGCATCGAGCCTTTCAAAGCGTCAGCGAAAATATTTTCTTTTAAGGCAATAGGTAAAATATTTTCGAATTTCTGTGTGCGGAGTGACGATCATACGAATTTACCAATTAGTGATGTGTTACCATGTACCGACGTAAATGTTTTACATAACCCTCGTTAATGATGTACTTATTGATACCCAAGTATCATTAAGTACATCATTAACGATTATCGTTTGGTAGTAATAAATGTGATATTTGATTTTTAATAAATATTTATCTTTTTAACAACTTTACCGAATAATATCTATATAGATTTAATAAATGAATCATATTTCGGAAATACCTAGTGTTGATAAAATTTTCCTCGAGCAATACTTAAACCCGCATTTTTTGACATACGACGGGTTCAAATCCCGCTTATTCATTTTTTGTTCTAAAGGTAAGATAAAACTCCCCAGTTCCTCAGTAATTGAGGATTCCGAGTAAAGTGTGCTTCCACCTTTGGACTAAACGACACATGCACGTAGTAAATAAAAAAATCGAAACCAGACTTAGTAATAATACTTAAAATTTTTTGGTAATATTAATTAAAAATCAAAAAGTCGATCAAAAGTGAATGACACGATTTCAAACTGAAATAAATGCCTTTAGAGAATTCTGTGACCTCACCTCCAACAGAACTTACAAAAACTTTTGTTTTCCCTTAATTATCAAAGCTTATAATTAACAAAGACCGGCCATGGAAACGGCGAATGTTTAATGGCGTAAAAGCCAAAAAGCCTTCGTGAAATGTGGAACTAATTACACATTGTTTCGCAGAACCCGATAGAGCAACACGCAACGTCGACTAACGCTGCGTTGTACGCAACTAAAGTTTCTTACATTATTAGTTTATTATCTAGCTTAGTATTAACACAGTATAAAGAATTGAATGCTTTATACTGTCGTATTAAAGAAGAGCAGAATTCAACCTGCTAGCTTTATTAATTAAAACAAATAAAAATAATTCTAATTGTGCAATACATACTGCTTGCCAACAGGCTGGATGGTGGCAGAAGCTTAGTCAGTGTTTAAAAAAATTAGAATTTTTAAATTTAAAAAAAAATGTGAACGTACATATCACGGGGGTATCATATTTTATTTACACACTTATTCATGCAGTTTAGCTGAGAACCATCTCACTACAGCGCTTTCGCATGAAAAAAAAACAGATTTATATCCCCTAGTCTGTCCAAACGCCATATTATGGTACGTAACAAGTTAATTTATTTGAGACCTAAGATGTGACAGACACCCAGACAAAAGCTTCGAACACGTCGAAAGCCTCTTTCTCCGTGGGGTGTTAAAAATACATAGAAAATAAAACTTGCCTAATTGGCCGTACCATTTTTTTTTTCAGCGCGCTTTTCCACCTCGTATCACTTCTCGCAAACGCGTTCTTTATCCAATTACCCGAAGATAAATCTCACCTGTGACTGTTGAGGAAATAGCGGAGGGAAAACGCTGCTTCGGGGGAGCGCACGGTTATAATATTTCCACAAATATTGTTTTCCCCTTCAGCCGAGTTGCCGGTCATCCGCAGATGATGCGTTCCTTGTGTGGAATTTAATTATCCCGCGCTTTGTTACGAGACGTCGATGCTTTTTTGTTTCTCTCTGATTTTGTTCGCAACCGGAGATAGCCTTTTGTTTGTGGTACGTAAATGTAAAGTCAAAACTAGAATAATTTTGCTTTGCATTAATATTTGCTGCACGTACCTACATTATCAAAATTTATTTGTATAGGTATGTAGGTCTTTTGTAATATTTATATTTTATGACAGGTATCATCAGTATTTTCCATGAATTGTTAATTCTTTTATTAAGTTGTCGTGACATTTCCACAAATATTGTTGTTCCCTTCAGCCGACTTGACTTGATTTTGTTCGCAAC
The DNA here is from genome assembly GCA_949315975.1 of Eudonia truncicolella. Taxonomy (NCBI): domain Eukaryota; kingdom Metazoa; phylum Arthropoda; class Insecta; order Lepidoptera; family Crambidae; genus Eudonia; species Eudonia truncicolella. The sequence goes on along the minus strand of OX438830.1, from coordinate 13,621,182 downwards.
CGGACAGAGTCTTTTGTTTGAATTTGTTTGTGGAGCTGCTGATAATGTTGTCAAAACAAGAATCAATTTGGATTGCATTATTATTCGCTACACGCACACACGCGTGCACATCTACTACTACCACAAACTGTCAAGTTTTTTCAATAGACTTTGAACTTTATGAACCCTATGCTATATCGGATTTTTTAAAACAACTATCTCTTTTCCTTGGGTCTCAATTTTGATATCTTAACATGCCCCAGTCGTGATTTCGACATGTAGACTATGGAATATGTGAGAATCAAGCTACTGAGACATGTATATGGTCTTTCAACAGAAGAAAATTCGAGACACAATTTAAAGTTTATTCAAAATGAGCTAGTTTCGAACTAAAACAGGATTTGCTTTGACTAACGAGTGGTACCTTTAGCTGGAACGAATATAATTTCGAACCTAATGGAATGAAACAGGGGAAATAATGGATAGTGTGAAATATAGACACATGCACAGTTTTTGTTTTGTTTATATAATTTTTATCTCAAATTTTGTTGATTTTGTTGTTCATAATATTTTTACAAATACTAAAGATCAGTTAAGAAGTAGGCAAGCTTTATAAAATGTTTTTGTTTTGTTTACATAATTTTTAACGCAAATTTTGTTGCGAAACAAATCACAAAAACACAAATGTTGAAAATTCCACGAGCAGGATTTTAACCTGCACCCTTCTGACACACCGGACATGCACAGTGTTTTTTAATACTCTTTGCTTAGACCAGACTTAAACAAAATGGTCGTCAGAATTAAAAATACTCCGAGACTAGACTAGGTAGCAGTTTGACTTCGTAATAAGGATTCTGTAACAAAATATAAATTAAACAATGGTTTATTGTGGCTTATTTTTGTGCTACACCTGTGTCATGTTAGACAAAAAAAGTTTTGTAAAAAATGACCCTGACCGAAATTGTAAGAAGGTGCGAGTTCAAATCCCGCTCGTGGATTTTTTTTACAACAGTAGGTATGAGTACTGTCAATGTGATTTCCTTCCGTGTAGTCAATTTATGCAATTCCAAAAGCGACTTCAGAAATCATTGTTTATTATGGTTATTCTACCAAATTTGCTATTTAATTTTGTTACAGCTTGAATAAAATCACTGCTCTTCTATACAAATAAGTATAATAAGGTAATGTATAGTCAATTTGACAAGATGTCAATCTACCACTTTGTTTTTTATGTAAAACGTCCAGCCACGATTGACGGTTCTTTGGAACCTGCTTACAGCGACGGTATACCTGGATCGTATGGACTTAAGGACCTTCAAGAAACTAGCTCCCTCTTACCTCAAAGGCCGGCAACGCATCTGCGATTTGTCTGGTGTTGCTTTCCATGTAATATCATTTTTACCAGCCACCCCACGCAATAATCATAGGTTCCCAAACTTAGGAAGTCTTTTAAACCGCTTCTGTGGTCGAGTGGTTAAGACCTCCGGTTTCAGATTCAGAGGTTCTGGGTTCGATTCCCGGTGGGGGGTTACAGGTTGACGACCCGGTTCAAAGCGCTCTATACCAGGTACAGACATGTCGACATGTATCTGAGCGCTTCTCCCCATCACCACGACCGGGTCAACCCGTGCCGAGGTCCTAGCCTTTAGAGGCGCCCTCGAGTTGGTCCGCTCCCGATCCTATCTAAAGCCCTTGGTGAATCTAGTAGGGAACGGGGACAATGCACTAGTGATTCCATTATATCTATAAGAACCTGTTGTTTCGATCACACAGCTCGAGGAACCCTTTAAGTTTCATGCAGCCCCCAAAAGAGTCCGTTGTCACTGAAGATACTTAATTTAATAAGCTATCTCTCCAAAAAAACCAAGAGAGATGGAAACCAAGTGGAGTTCAGACGCGAAGACAATTGGTGCAGCGTGAAAACAACGCAGCATCAGTCAACCTCACTATGCCGGCCCACAAGGTGCTTCTTCACGCCTCGTTTGAAGGACCCCATATCATAGGAAAGAGGGAAAATGTTTCCTGTTCCATCTTTTGGAGATGCGACAAAGAAACGAGTCACCAAATTTCTTTGTGCGCTATGGGATATGTGTAACAGTGAAGCGATGACTCCGTAGAGCGGCACGTGTACTCCTATGGAGGAATGGAGAAGGTGGGATAAGGTCAAAGAGTTCTTTAGAGTTTTCACCGTGGTAATAGCGATAGAAGACGCTGAGTGACGCTATATTTCTACACAACGCACAGTTCGAGTGGTTCGAGAATATTAGTGACCTCTGCATTGCCGATAATGCGTACAGCGCGACGCTGCAATCTGTCTAAGGCATCGAGAAGGTACTTTGCGGAACCGGCCCAGATGTGCGAGCAATACTCCACGCAAAAACGTACCTGTGTCTAGTACAAAATATTTTTTTAGATTCTGCGGTCTCTGCGGTCTCAATTGCCGCAGGCGCTACGTACAGAATCTAAAAAAAATATTTTTATAAAAGCAGCAACAAAATTACGATGTTATCAATATATTTGAGTGATTTCAAAACATATAGATTAAGTAATTTCATTGTAATTTTAGCATTAATGATTTTTAGAGGTGTTTTCGTAAAGAATTACGATCGAGCCAAAATTCCACAATCGTGTTTTTGAGCAAGGCTTTTTAACTACTAAATTACGAATATTGATGTTATAAATATATTTGAGTGGTTTCCAAGCATATAAATTAAGTAATTTTGTTGTAATTTCAACAATAGTGATTTTTAGTGGTGTTTTCAAAAATAATTATGATATAGTCAATCGTGTATTTGAACAAGCAAATTCAAGACAAAGACATGAATTTACCTATATCAACATTTCAGATTTGTAAGTCTTAATATAGTCTTAAACTATTCGACAAAAGTTGGTGCATTTTTTCAGTGTGTCACCTTAAAACAGCTATCGCCATCAATTGCTATCACATTCAAAATGAACTTAAAAAAAAAGAGTTACAGATTTCCAGCGCTTAAGCAGTCGTGGTGTGTTGGTATCGTTATTTATTATTTTTGGCATTTGTTTTATTTTATTATGTTTATATGTACCGTATGTCATGTTTTAGTTAATATGGTATACAGCTTTTGGAGTTGCGTCTTCCTCTCTTACTGGTTCCACAGAATATCAGCGCCTTGCCTGCCACGTCAATGTCATGGCATAAGCTGAGTGTGGCCATTTCGGTTGCATATAATATAAATTGTAAAATGTCCATTATTCATCCATTTTATGTTAAGTTGTCATAGATGCTCCGAATAAATATTTTTCATTTTATTTCAATTGTCACCAGGCCACAAGTGGGAACAGATAGGAACTTATTAAGACGTGTACCTCTAAAGAAGTCCGAAGTTAAGTAATCGGCTCCTACACCACATACGTCACCCGCAAGTCAGCGTCGCGGCTGATTTGATTTCATATGCTCCCGCAATTCGGCAAATCAGATCGGCACTCGAAACGGTCAGAAGTCGACACCGGGCCCTTCAGCAGATATGATGCTACCCTCCGCAATCATATTAAAATTTAAAAGGAAGTGAGGGTAGAACGTCGTCGTGAGAAATGGTTCAGTATAGCTAGATGTTGGCGAGGGCAATAAAGCCCCCATCAGCGTTTACTACGCTGATGGGGGCCGGGGGGGGGGGGGGGGATTAGCTAACTGATCGGAAAGCAGGTATTTTCATTAAAATAATACTTTGTCGTAATCATTTTATAGGCACTTCTTTGTGGCTTAGAGCGCTATCTAACCACCAAACCGGTTTCTCCTGTAAACCAGTCCCGGTTGTCCGGCTGAATGTAGCTGAGAAGCCATTTTGGCATTTCGGTTTTTGTACGGTTTCTTTTCTTTTAATGTGTATTTTTTATTTTACTTTTTTATAATAATTACGAAAAATAATTTTTGCATATTGTAGTACCTACTCACTATTTCAACATTATCAGTTATAGAATAACCATCGGTGACACTATTTGCACGTCAATCAAATCTGAAAAAAAATTATAACATTTATTTCCATTCCAGGAAGCGCGACAGACTTAAGATGATGGTGGCTAGCCTGATGGGCTTAAAATAATACTTAAAACAATATGTATTGCAGTTAGGAATCGAACCTGGTACTGATTTAAGCATTTAAATCCCAGGGCGGACATAGTGTGTTTCGGATTGTTTGATGCATAGCCCGGGTTTGTGTTCACCAATCCGCATTATGCAAGCGTGGTGATTAAGCTAATACCCATAAACTGTAGCTATGACTTCAATGATAAATGCCTTTGCCCAGCTGTGGGATAGTATACAAGTATAGGTTATTTACTTATTTTTACTGTTTAAAATCCTTTAATATGTTTACATACTAACAGTAAATAATAATATAAAAAGGTTTTATTTCAATTTGTGTAACTGCAAAGGATCACTAAAAAAGCTAACAAGTAGAATTTAATAAACCACAGAGATTTATATCATAAATAAAAATAAGAACTGACGTAAATATAGATCTGTTACGCCGTTGGGAATATAAAGTTTCAGTGTCTGGCTAGCCCAGATAGAGTTATAGCTATATATGGGTAGTAAACTTCTAGGTTCTGGGTAAATAATACATCAAAGTGATTGACTGATTAGAAACGAATAAATCCTTTTTTACGTGACTTAATAGGTGTATTTCGAGTCGTAGCCGTTGGTTTAAAAGCTACTTGCATCTGTCAACTTAGATATAAAACAGTTGATAGTTGCAATTAGCAATTTGGTAAAACAGTTTGATTTAAGCTAATGAGTAATGAGTATAAGTAGGGTTTAATGTTTATGAAACCGTAACAATTTTTTTTTTACAAGTCTAATTGTCAGAACCCGCCAAAAGCTGATTTTACTTTCCTTAACAATTAAGCTAAATTGTCTGTAACTTAACAGCCACTTATCTCTTCTATCTTCTTAGTTTCTTGTGCAGATGATCGAATTAAATAAGCTAGCTTCCGTCTGTGGCTTCAATTGCGTTCATTCGGTCTATCAAAAAATTCAAACTAACGAGGGAGTATTCTGATTGCCTAGGATAATAATAATTTATATAATGAGGAGCTCGATGGTGCAGTGGTAAACGTGCCCGGTCTGCGATTGCTAAAGTTAAGTAACTTTCGCAAAGGCCAGTCATCGGATGGGTGACCAAAAATGTGTCATCTCGAGCGCCTCCGTGCTTCAGAAGCTTCGAGCAATAGTTCGGAAAGCACGTTAAAGGCAAGTTACGTTGCGATCCCGGCTGCATTGGCAGTTGGTAACAACCACCAATCCGCTGGGAATGCGTGGGTGGTGGTTTATGGCCCGTTCTAATTACTTTTTAAAATTATTAATCCCATGTATTTTATATGAGAATTAAGTTTCTTTATACCTTCTCTCTCCGATCCAGGGAAGGCTCGTGCCCCACCAGTGGCAACACAAAATAAAATGGTCAGGTGATGATGATGATTTTTAAAATTCTATAATATTCTTTTAACAAGAAATATAGAATTGTAAATGCAAAATTCAAAATTATAAAAAACATTCTTATTGTCTACTAAACTCCTTTGCAATCCACATTTTCTTCGAACAAACAAACAAACAAACCATCATATTTCCTATCCAGCGAAATAACTAATATTTGTCCCATGTCCATGGGCTGCAATGGCCGCTTATCATCAGGCGGTATGCTCGTTCTTCAGCTAAGTTACAAACATAAAAACATAACAATTCTTCAGCATTAACGTTATAAGTAGGATTGCAAAGATTAAACGTCAAAGAGAGTTCCAATTCCCGCCGCCAAAGTTCTGTAAGTCAGCGAGCCGACGACTGTTAGTTTTAAAAATTCAATTACACTCTGGAAATCGATTACACCTCTGTATATTGCGGATAAATTTTATTTAGAAGGGGACCGCTCTAGTCTGGTAAATATTGGAGCAAGATTAATAGGGTTCCGGCACATAGCCCACGGACCTCTAAACCGGGAAGAAGATTATTCCCTTTTCTCGCGGATCGGAAGCCGATCTCATTTCCTCCGACAACATCAAAGTGAGATCGCAATCGGTTTTTTTATTTGAATCAGCAATATTTTGTACGACATTCACTAGTTAATGGTGGCAGACTAAATGCGAATGGGAGTGAGACACTACATAGGTCGTTATTGTTATTAAGCCAATATCTGAAATGAAGGTACACTTTTTACAGATGTCATGGTTTTCAGTTTGTTCACATACTGCATCGGAGCTTGGCCTTTATGTCACCAGAGTTCCAAGTACGAGTTTATTACTCCATTCTGATCGAATTGGTAATAAAAACGAGAATTTGTTTAGCCAACTTTTAACTCGCGCTGCTTAAGGGCCGCTGCGTCAAGTGGGTACATTTAACGGGCGCCCGCCGCGGACAAATATGACGGTTTTGAAGCTGTCATGTGTCAAAGTGTATATCAGTGATCCGTCCCGCGAGCGGGGACGAGCGTGCCTTGCCGACCGCGCCGCGCGTGTCTGGCGGCCCGCCTCACGCATATGAAACAGCACGCCGCGCGGGCGCCAGGCGCAGCGGACGCCCTAGGTAAATGACATATAGAAATAGGTACTCTAATGGTATGACGCTAAGGAACTTTGGTAAATCTGCTCACACTCCGTCTCGACCGGGTTGTTGCAATCGCCGAGAGGTGTGTAAGGACCTGGAATCCTCAACTACCGAAGGGACTGGCCACTCTGGCCATTTTATCTCTGACTGATGTAGCAAAATAATGCTCCCAATATTGTTGTTATGGCGACAGGTGTAGCTTTAATAAGCTTTCAATATAACTCTTAAGACAGTCCAGTACGCTATTTATTACGGTAATTATATGTTTTTCCGGGATATTAATATTCTATGTGTTAATCCCGCCTATGCTTTACCGGTGTCCCATTCGGCTGGGCGTTAGATGATGGAAAAACATCTGCACATCAGGCGAAGAATAGTCTTCTGCCTAATTTTGTTTCCAAAAACAGTCATACAAACATTGTAACTTTCACATTTATGATATTCGTTGCCACAGTCTAGGCGGCCGCTTTACTATGCCTTGCATATAAACTTCTATCCCAATCATAAAATCGTAATGACGTTGTAAATTCTGTGACATGACATCCGTCAATTCCATTCACTATGTGGGTTCGTACCGATAACCATGAAAGTGTATGTCTTCTATGTCACTAGCGAGTTTTACGGCACCAATTCGATAGTTTTGCGACGTTGCTAGTAAAAATAATAAACTTTTTGTCGCTTCATCTCTTGAATCGACGCATGCTTTGCGTAAGCGTAGCGAGCGATACATACATGCATGAAGTATGCTCGTAAAACTGACTACTTATAACTTTAGTAATAAAGTACGGTCACAAGTATTTACATGTATACCTACACTCTTTTTTTAACTTTATTTAGATATAAATAGATATAAATATTTAGACAACATCACATACATTGTTCTGATCCCAAGGTAAGTAGCTAAAGCACTCGTTTCATGGAAATCAGAAACAACGGCGGTACCACAACCACCCAGATCTGACACAATATCGAAAAGTTAGTTTTCGACATTGACCCGACCGGGAATCGAACCCGGGACCTAAGAGTTAGCGCCGCCCAAAGTCCGGCGTGCAAGCCACTCGGCTACGGAGGTCGTCTTAGATAAGAGTGTAGGTAAACAGTTTACTGTTGACTAGTTTTAACTCTTAATCATTGTAGTATTAAGAGTTATAAAGGCTTTTGTCCCGTTTTAGGGCTGTTGTAGGTATATAGACTAATTCATTACTTACTTATAACATTATATACACACTTTTAAAACAATTCATAATTACAAAAAAAAAGTAAGTTGGCATGATTATAAACAGAAACACTATAGCTTGTTTTAAAATTATACGTCTCACTAACCCACTTTATGGATCTTACCGTTTGTGTCGTAAGCATATTCCTTTTCGTTGTTATCCAATAATGAAATAAAGCAATCGCCTCACAATCCGTGAGGCGTCTTCCATTAATTCGAGCAAAAAAGGCTCAACTATGGGACCGACGAATTTCTTTATCAACATTTGTATCGGGACCTGTTGATTGTTTAATTTGACGCCTTTGATCAGCGGACGAACAATGCGCGGGCTCGTAATGGAATTCGAAAAATTTGCATCATTAAAAGTCAATTGAATTTACTTGTTTTCATTTGGGACTGGGGGCGGCAATCAGAACGACAAATTGCTGGGCTTTTAAATAAATGTGCGAATATTTTGTGTTTTTTTTTGTTTGTAATGAAAGCTTGCTTTGGTGTAACCTTGTTGGGGGCAGGTTCTAATACGTTTTAGATTTTTTTTTTTGCAGAACCTTTTTTTTTGTTTTTAAGTTGCAACCCGGAAAATGCGTATCATTCGCTTGATAGACACCACGATAGATCTAAATAAATCGGAGGGCACAAACACCGCTCGTGGAAAAATTTTATATTTCAACGCTTTTCCTAAGTACTACTAAACATATACTTTAAAATAACAATTAAAGAAAATATCGAAAATTTAAACACTTGTAGAAGCACAAAAGTGGGTGAAATCCTATTTTTAATCTAAAAAAAGAAAATATCATACTTCAAAACTTTGCTGTTCAATTGAAAATGGAGGCTTTAAGGGGGCGCCACACTTAGTGGCCTCAGGTGGGCAAAGAACGAACGACGTTGAGGGCAAAGAAATTCGTCCCCACGCAGGCTAGGACGTGTAAACGAAGTAATACAATATTTAGAGATTTTGCGACTCGTCCCGATGGGGTATGCAGTTGCAAGTCGTAAATCACACTTTACTGTAGATAAAGAAACCGCTAACGATAACATTTTAGTCTTACAAATTGATCTTGTATCAGTACATTTAGTACCATACAAAGTTTAAAGTATTTTTTCTCTTCTCAATTTAACTAGCCACTGTTATTGAAACTTTTCATGCGTACCTATAGAAATACAGAGATCTAAATAGAAGGAAATAAAAAAACTCTATTGCTTGGAATCGAATTCAAGACGCATTTCTGAGAGCGGTAATCTTCGCTATTCGTCCACGTATAATTATTACATTATCGTCGCATACAATTATGTTTGTGTTCGGCACAAGATCGTTTATAAAAAAATAAAAAAAAATCACATATTATACTCGTAATAGGTACAGGATCAACATTTATCTGTTAATCTTTTTCTGTCATCTACTTAACACTTGATGGTAGAAGACGTTCACTTCTCTTTTTTTGAAGCTTCATCCAAAACCCCTCAATTGATAAGTGCACAACACCACATCTCGAACACCCGAGTCTACGTTCCCCCACAGAAAGTTGCGCGGCGTGCGGTGCGATTCAGGTTGCTAACAATATTGATACGTAATCAAAGGTAGCAGTCACTTAATTCCGGTGATAAAGGTTTTGACAAAACCCGAAGCTGCGTACGGCACCTAGTTACCAATATAATTCAGTAAGAAGTTGAACCCTTCCTCGGTCGCTACGCTCCCCCGACAGATAGTTGCGCCGCCAGCGAACGGTACAATTCGACTTAATTCCAGTAATGAGTCATTGACAGAGTATAGGCCACTTATTAATATTATATCACATCACTTTACCAGCGACGATAAGCTGCTACTTTTCAAAAACTTCGCTTAAAGCCCTCAATTGATGAGTGCCAAACGCCACATTTCGAATACCTGAAACCGCGTGCGGCAGCTTGTAACCCATATAAATCAGTAAGAATTTGAACCCTTCCCCGGTTGCTACGTTCAAATTCAAATAAATTTTTTTATTTGCTATTCTTGGTGTAGATTACAATAAATCTTAAAACTAAAGATCAGTTCACACAATAACCCTGCAAGGGCACTGCAAATGTTAAATACTTAATATTAGAATGAAAACCTAAATAAAAATTAACATTTTACATTTTAATAAAAAATATATATTAATAGTTTAAATTCTATATTATAATATCATATGTCAGTGACGATAAGCTGCCACTTTTCAAAAACTTCGCTTAAAGCACTCAATTGATGAGTGCCAAACGCCCCATTTCGAATACACGAAGCCGCGTACGGCAGCTAGTTACCCATATAAATAGAATAAGAAGTTGAACCCTTCCCCAGTCGCTATACCATAACATCAATGGGAAGTGACGATAAGCTTCCTTTACTCTAAAACTTCATCGTCGTTATCAGCCTATATTAATCCATTGCTGGACACAGGCTTCTCCAAATGCACGCCACTAATCACGAAATCCTCAATTGATGAGTGCCAAACGCCACATTTCGAACACCAGAAGCCTCGTACGGCAGCTAGTTACCCATATAATTCAGTAAGAAGTTGAACCCTTCCCCGGTCGCTACGTTCCCCCGACAGAAAGTTGCGCGGCCTGCGGTACGATTCGGGTGACTAAGTGATGTACGGCCCCGTAAGGAGCCCGTATGCGCCGGAGCGTGACGGATCCCCGCTAGCACGCCTTGTTATTTCAGACTAATTTGATCATTCGCAGGTAACGTTGCAACGTAATGTTATTTATTACTGAACGGTACGGCGGAGGTTCGAAATGTGTAGAAAGACGTGTGCTTGTCTGATTGTTCTTCGATCGCGGATGGTGAAAGTGATTTTGTTGGTTGCACGGGTAGAATATCCTGGATTGCAATAATGGATACTTAATTATGGGAAACTTACTTACTTAATTGTTCGAACGAAATAGGCAAAAAGGTTATTTTTGTAATATTCTGAATCAAGGGCTTAATCTTTTGTTTTAAATTTTCTTGCTAATTGTGTAGATCACATTTCTTATGGATACATAAAAAAATAATACATAATTGAACGTGTTATGCATGTTGTACAGTAAAAACCTACTTCCCTACTAAGGCAAGGTTTTCCGCTACATATAATAATATTACTTTATTATTTATTATTATAATAATACAAAGTAGAATACACTATTACAATAATTAAAGTCCACGCAAACGGAGTCGCTATCCCATCTAGTACCAAATATTTTGTATAGGGGAACGGAACAATGGATTTGCAAAACAAAGGACTCAATGTCAGCCAATTTCAAATAGGTTGTGCTTTCATAACTAATCGAAAGATGGTTTCTCATCTTCCATTTTGCTGAAATCATTTCATTTAAGTCGTCCTTTTTGATATTTTCGATGTTGATGTAAGTACCTACCAATAACTGACGAGTGTGTCTTCGTTTCTTCTTAGCTTTCCTCAACCATTATGGCTTCATTCACACTACGCCGTGAATTATGCGATCGATTACACAAACGCGATTCTTCCTGTTCGTGATTCCCATACAATATGGGGTCATCGCAACTGCAGTTAACTACATTCATAATTCCACTCAGTGTGTCTATATTTTGGGCCTTGTGCACCCAGTTGGATCCGGCCGCCTTCTTTATATCATCTCGCCAGCACATTTGAGGTCTTCTAAGGTGGACGCTTTTCATCCCAAGGTATCCACTCGTCGAGATTTTTGCACCACAAGCAATTTTTTCTAGCAACGTGCCCAGCCATTTTCTAGCAATTTGAGAGGAAGCCAGATGTTGGTTTAGTGACGAGTGTGTATGAAAGGCTTCGCTAATTTGGCCACGTAGTAAGAATGGAAGACGATCGCTCGTTGAAACGCGCATATGTTGGGCGGCCATTAGAGGGTAGACCAGTCGTTCGCCCACGTTACGTTTGAGGGACGAAGTTTTAAAGGACCCAGAAAAGCGTCATGTAGACAACTGGCAAGAAGCAGTTCAGTACCGGGACCAGTGGACTTGTATCAGAGGCTAAAGCTCACTTGGGGTTATAGCGCTAGGATAGTATCTAAGTAAGTGTATGAAAGGACCCATGAACCTTGGGATATTTGATATTGGATTTTGTAACTAGTAAAATTGATAACGACTAACAAATGAACCCCATGGTGGATGGCGGTCACAACACGCTTGGCCCTATGCCAATTTGAACCTCATCACCTCAGTCTGAGAAGCTCGATAGTGCAGTGGATAACGCACCCGGTCTATGACTGCTAAGGTCAAGCATTTTTGCAAGAGCCAGTCATCGGATGGGTGACTAAATATATATCTTCATGCTTCACAAGGAACGTAAAGGCGTTGGACTCGGCTGCATTAGCAATCATTAACAAACATCAATCAGCACCGGGCCCGCGTGGTTGTTTACGGCCCGTTCCTTTTCCTGACATAAAATGAGCTGGTGATAATGGCCTCAGTCTTCTAATGTAATAACATCTCGATTGTGTACTAGCAGCCTGATTGTTACATAGCGTTCCTTAGTCATAATATCAGAATTAGGCTACCATTTTCCTATGAAAATAGACAGAATCAGGGCACCCACAAATTTTAACGTTTGGACGGGAAATTGTCAGAATGAGGCCACTGAGACACGATTGTGGGCGTTTTGTTATATCAGAATCAAGGCCTAGTTCAACCCGAGCTCAGGCAAAGTGTGTTTCGTCTTGCAATACGACTTATTTGCCGTTTCGTAGTTCGATTAGCGAATTATAAAGCCAACTATTTATTGAAAATCTCGATTGATCTATAAGAAATTACAAAGTGGCTCTTCGCAATTTCATATACGGCCGCGCTTACATTAATGGATGATAGAGCGAGCCCCAACCGGTGGTGTTGAATGCTAAACTGAATTACTTCGGGCCCCAAAATTAGTTTGACCTAGACAATGGTGGCAGTGTGGATTGTTCAAATATTTGTAGATCTAGTCAGAGAGGCCGTCGTAAACCAAAGATATTGCCTTAGTATTGTCTCAAAGAGATTAGTTTCCTTCGTGTCGGTGTCGCCGTCCGGTGTGATGGATCGGCTAATTTGCAGAACGCCTGCTTTATTTAGATTAAAGCTGTTAGCGCGTTGTAGTTTTGACATTTTTTTTAAGTGGTACGATGAAAGAGATAAAAAATATTCCACTTTATTTTCCAATAAACCAAATTTGAAAATAAAAAAAACTTGATAACGCTTATATTTAAAAAAAAATAATCTTTATAGAATGTTTTTGGTTTGTTTATATAATTTTAACGCAAATTTTTGTTGCGAAACCAATTACAAAACACAAATGTTGAAAAAAATTCCACGAGCAGGATTTGAACCTGCACCCTTCTGACATACCGGGTCAGGTGCTCTTCCAATTGAGCTATCGTGGTTCTAACCAGCCCGCCGGAATTATTCAATTGGAAGAGCACCTGACCCGGTATGTCAGAAGGGTGCAGGTTCAAATCCTGCTCGTGGAAATTTTTTCATCATTTTTTGTTTTGTAATTTATAGAATGTTTCAATTTGTGGTACAATAAGATCATATGACGGTGATGTAGTTGTAATTTCAATAACAATAACGCACACATTAGTTAATAAAGATTTAAAAATGGTAATTAAATACACTCCAATTGAAGTCAACATATATTAATTTATTAATTCTCTCCTATCATAGAAGAGAATTAATATTCGGAAAAAGGAATTAATAGTAGTATAATCACATAAGTTCAAGCGATTCTTTTCAGTATACAAATGTAAATTCTATTCTATTCAAAAAGAGATTTTTACATTGCGTAAGTGCGGTAATAAATATTGACTTTTTTTTATTAGATTGTCTAAGTACCTACCTACAACACTATATATACAATTGCATAAAAACGGCTTTAGTTACTTGCAATTTTGTATTCTTTAACATTACAATGTTTACCAATGAAGCAGTCCTTATACCTCTTCCACTGTATTTGTGTACATTGAGTACTGCACTAATTGGCAATTCAAAACTACCAGCAAACAATACGTATGCTCCATCGCTTTCCGCATTGTATTGTGCGCATATGCGTATGTCAAAAACTTTTATATGTCCATAATTCAATCGGTCATAAAGTGAAATTGATGCCTTTTGTCCCCAGATGAGATAACTGTAACGAATGATTCGATTGTTCCATTGTCAATTTTAAGTTGGATTCATTCGCATGAACCCTCTCTTCTTATTATTTTATTTATGAAGCATTTTTTGGCTTGTTTCATTTGTAGCCGTTAATTAGAGCGATGTTTTTGGATGGATGCAGAAAAATTATGCTGTTTCCCGTTTTACCTTGTGAATTTTTAGTTTGAATGTAAGGTTAACAGTTTTTCAATCGGGACGACTGAGAATTTGAGATTAGATGGATTATGGACTGCGTGCTTGTCTAGCCTAAACTGAATAATGAAATACAGCGTTGAATTGTTCAGGCAAATTGAAAATTAGCCCATCAACATGTTCTAACAATCATCATCATCAGCTCATTTTTTGTCCCTACTGCTGGGGCACGAGCCTTCCCTATAGATGGATAGGGAGAACGGGCCATAAACCACCATGCGAGCCCAGTGCGGATTGGTGGTTGTTAACAACTGCTAATGCAGCCGGGACCAACGGCTTTACATGCCTTCCGAAACACGGAAAAGCTTGAGATGATAAATTTTGGTCGCCCATCCGATGAACGGCCTTTGCGAAAGTTGCTTAACCTCAGCACTCGAAGACCGGGCGCGTTAACCGCTGCGCCATCGAGCTCCTCAAAACAATAAACAATATTAATTAGGAATTAGTTGCGACGAAAAGTTTCTGTTCTTATTGACAAAGCTTTTTTAAGTAATTTTTTGACAGTATCACCGTTATACGCCGTTACATTCGTGATCATAGCGCAAGCAACTGTGCCGAAACATCGAATGCAGCGTACCTACCGTCGATATGGTGTACTGTCGATGCAGCATACTTTGGATATGGAGTACCGTTGATATGCAGCGTACCATTGATAGGGTGTACTCTCACAGCTGTGACCCGTCGATGGAACGTTTTCGATACAGCGACCGTCGATGTTGTGACTGTCGATTTCGTGAACTACATCCATACGATATATGTACAACCTACCCCACAAGTTATGTTTGCATCAATCTTCTCTAATAAAGTAAGCCTAACCACGCGAAGTCGGCCGATGACAAATCCGTCTGTTTCAACACTTGGACCGCAACCCGCTGTCAAACGCCCGCATCGTCACGCGGCCACAAGTTTCCGTTGATTAAAGATAGCAATATCAGTTTCGTCAACCTTTCATTAGGGACGCCACAAAGGCGACGCAATTACATCGCGACATCTGGCGGCCTTATCGCGCGGGGTTGCATCTTGGGACGAAGGCCGAGGCTTTCAAACGGGTTTAATTAAAGAATTTGTTGCTGATTTCAGAAACATCGGTGTGTAAGGACTGTCTGTTTGATTCTCTAATTCGGCGTGTTTAAGTTTAGTTACATTGTTGGGAGTTGTTCATGCTACTTAGGTATAACATACTTGTAAAAAGTTTGGCTTCGACGTTTTGTGCTTAGTTTCAATTATGATTTACTTGAGGTAGAAAAACCTTCAAAGATAATTTAGGATTTTCCCATTATAAGATTGCTTCTTTTTACCTACTTCACTTGTATTATTTTTGTATGTCTTTAGCATTAAGCGATATAACAATGTTACAAAACAATAAGTATAATTTTGACACTATCGTCCACACTAATAAAACATGCTACCTAATGTGACATGTTTTGTCATATACTGTGGACGCACCTATAGCTACCTAACCCATGAGTGTGTTGTAACACACTCTAGATATATAATATAGTAATAACAGTAACGCGTGAACAACAACTATGTTATAGAAAACCAAACTTGAATTTAAAATAAATTTTGTTTAAAAAGAAAACGATTCAGCAATAGGTTACAACCGTGAGCCGTCAGAATAAAATAATAATATTTTAAGGAAACGCAAGTAAAAATCGGCGGTAGTTGTTGACATTGAATGGGCGGGCGCCTTTGGCTTTCAAAGTAAAAAAGTAAAATGGTGTTGAAATTAATAATTTCGGCGGGCTGGTTAGAACCACGATAGCTGAATTGGAAGAGCACCTGACCCGGTATGCCAGAAGGGTGCAGGTTCAAATCCTGCTCGTGGAAACTTTTTCAACATTTGTGTTTTTGAAACGCAAGTAGATCAATATAAAGTGTTTCATACCAATTCCAATGTATGAGAGTTCGCGTAAACTGAAGAAAACCAAACTCATGGCCTTTCAATGGGTCTAGTACTTTAAATTAGATTACTTGAAGCGATAAAACTAGTTTTAAGTTCTACTTAAGTTTTTGGTATCGTATTGTAAACAGGCGGTAGATTCACATCAACTTCATTTTCCTACTCACAGTGAAACATATAGGTACCTACATTAATAAGCATACTGTATGTTTATTACTAAAAAAAATATATGTTTTTTTTTAATATATTGACAGTCTGCAAACGAGCAGGCGGGCCGGGCCGCCTGATGGTGAGCGGTCACCGCCGCCCATGGACATCAGCAACATCAGAGATGTTGCTTTTGTATTGCCGACCTGAGAAAAACCTCTTTACACCTGTAGACTATGGGAAAGGAAAAAGACTGCACTTTTGATTGGAAAAAATGGGAGCGACCGAAGAGCGTAGCGTTCAAAAAACTGTCATCGCTTAGTGATAAAAAGTACTGCCAACCGTGTGGACGGCGGGCGCCCGGCCGGCGCGCGGCGGGCGTTATTATGTTGGTACGCTTGCGCTCGTTGGTCGCGCGCCAAACTTTAATATTCAATTACATTTTGTTATTTATTATTATTACACAGAGTTATGGAATATTTTGTGTGTGGTGCGTCGCCTACAATTCTGCCTCCTTAGTGCTAACTAGTTGGCGCTATCATTTCGTGGCGACAGTAGAGCGACGCGCGTTACAGGCCTACGCAGGATGCCGGTGCGTGTGCGCACATCTACGACGCGTACGCGTCCGTCATTTTAAAAGAGTCCATGTCGTAGCTTAATGGGAAAACCTCGGATGGCCGCTCATTCTACAGTTTGGAATGTTGGCAGCCGATGGCTTCAACAGTTTGACTGAGTTATGGGCAATAGACTTCCTGATCTGTAGTGACTGATCAGATCCTACTCTGGATCAGGAGGTTTTCTTTCTCATTACTGGATTTTCGGGTTCTCTAATTGTTTACAAACTCCCTTAATAAAAGCATTTATTGTTTAATAACAAAAAAAAAATCAAAAAAGCGTTCACCAGACTTCCAATCACTATTCAATTATAAATAGGTTTTAAAACTCAATCATGATATAAGCTTTCATGTTAGTTTACAGTGTTAAGCTCATGGTAACAATACCAAACGGTAACAATCAGGTGGTGTAGACTCATTGGCCGTGCTAAGTATAAAAAAAAATAGAAGAAGATTAAATACATTTATTGACACACACTAAGTACAACAAAAATGATAATAATGACAATAATGATAATACATGTTTAACCCCCTCCTCCTCCTCCTCCCGGTGCCCCTACTTCATTACCGCATTAGCAATAATAATATGTAATGGGGAAGGCTCGTGCCCCAGCAGTGGGAATGTATATGAGCTGGTCATGGTGATGTGCCTCTACCTCTGAAAATGTAAAATTAAGAAGTTGAAATTCAAACGCGCTGTCCGCGATCTAATCGCGTTTATTTTACATATTTTATATATTGTTTCGAACCCTTTGCAAGATCCGGAGTATACGCGTAAATTATAGAAAACAATCTGATATTTTAACTTGTAACTGTGTAACTGTAACTGTGTTGGTGTTGAGACTGGGACTTTATAACCTGTGCCATTCATAGTTGGTAAAATTTTGCCAATTTTTCTATGCATATATTATTATTTTTTTAAGTTTAAAAGTTAAAATCGTTACAACTTACTCGCCAACTTGTTGAACATTCCACTTTGTTTATAATAAAAATTATAATACGATCATTTGTTTTCTTACTATTTGGTAGTGTCTCTTTGTTTACGGTCCCCTCGGCAAATATCAAGGTAAGATGCCTTCGGAGCGTGTTGACTGTGCAAACCCGATTGTGTGGCCTTAAGCCTAATTCTATCTAAACAGTATTATTTCCAAAAGGCCCAGAGTTATTTACAGACAAACAGGCGGTAGAGGAAAACGTTAATCGTGTAATTGGGACCAATCATTGTAAGATACCTTGGTAGGTACCTTGGGTACTACAGGTAGTAGAAATTATTGACGTTAATTGTTTTTAGTAGTAATTTTATTGGTCATACTAACGTAGGGTAAACACCAGTCAGCATTTAACCACGGTCGGTGCAACTCGGTCGAAAAATGTCGCGCAAGAAAACTTACAAAAATATGCCTACTTGTATAAAACGTCGTTGTATAAATTCTAGATATTCTAAGTTAGAAGGGCAGCAGCGCGTCACCGCCGCCGTCTGCGCCGTCGGTGGCTCTCGTTACCGATACGAAATCATATGAAAGTGTTTTTAAAAGTTTTATAAAGTTTGAGAGATGACATTTATTCATTTAATAACTATATTTCAAAAAGTTAGTCTTATAACTATTTAAACATAACGATCAAGCAACCCTTGTTTGAGGCGCTCTATCTCGGAGAATCTAGAAAACCTTCGGGGTTTGGTTTCTTTACGACTTGGGAACAACGAAGATTCTCGCCGCCTAATACGAATGCGCTGTAAAGGCTTTCGGCAGCCAAAGCCAAATTAATTCCAAAACAAAAACATGCTTAATTCTATTCAAATGTTACATAGGCATACCTTATGTATTAAAACATTTGTAGGTATTCGTTCCCACATTTTCTCACACCTAGAATTAACATGCAATAAAAAAATGTGACGTAATAAAAAAAACTATGGTGCTTCCCAGCTCCGCCTTCATAGCCAGTCGGTAATTGATTGCCCTTACATCTTTGCGATGTGCTATTCATGGTAATTTTATTTAACAATAATGTTCGTATAACTAGCTAATAACAGCTCATTTAACTAACATTATCACGTACTCGTCAAAAAAATACAGCATATTATGAGAAAAGAATTAACAAATCATATTCGTTATCACATGAAAGAAATACGCTGATAAATCAATATCAAATACTCAGTGTTACCGAATGTGCAAATAGCCAACCCTTCCTCCAGCATCGGCATCAAATTACTTCGTGCTTAATTTGAGAGAAATCCCTTCGAAATCTCCGTCCGAAAGCTAATTAAGCGCCGGACGGGAATACGTCAATACAAACATTTTCGGCTACACATTACTCGCACAAGCGTCTCAGTTATACGAGCAACAGGATTCTTACGTGTTAGGGCACTTTTAGATGACGCGTCTTTTCGTTGACGCATCGCTACACAGTGAAAGCGCGTAGCGCGGGCTGCGACGCAACAACTGAAGCGCAACTTTGAGCTTGACGCGATCTTTCATTGTTTTATTGCACATTCGACTTTGAGGGTTTAGTTCACGCACATACACTTTCATTGAGGTACGTGGTTGCTTAAGTGATTACATTTTTTTTCTTAATTCTTTAATTGCTTAAAGTTATAGTTGCCGTATTTTTTTACTTATGTAAACTTTTTGTTAACTTATCTGTATAATATTTGAATAATAAATATATTTACGTATTTTTTTTAGGTTTGCATTCGCAAATTGCGTGTGATGTATGCCTACGACAACTGCAAAAAATATTTTTAATGCGCTTATAATACTATAATATTGGTCTTGTTAATCCCACCAGAAAAGATAATACGCTTGTTTATAGGTATGAATCCACTTCAGTAGTCTAACGAAGCTAAGGGTATTGAACCACGATTTCTCGCATTCAACCCGAGTATCTATCGGCCGTATACCGTTCGGCTACCGAAGAAATAAAGAAATGATAAACAGATATATATCGCATTCTCGTTTGTTCCGCACGCTCAGTCTGGAGGTAGCTTTATCGCTCGGAGCGTTCCGTTTCAATGTTGGTATAAAAGCTTGGATAGCCTACAGCGAGAAGCCGCGATTGACGTCTCGTTTCCAGAAGAGCAGGGAAAAGGATTTGTTCTTCCATTTATCTTTGCTACTTTACGTATGAGATAAGTATTCCAAGATTTATGGAGTGTCGATGATTGCCAAGCACGAAGGAACTAAAGATGATATTTTTTTTGGTTTCTAATTAGATGATCGGCCTTTCCGAAAGTTACCTAACTTTAGCAATCGCAGATCTTGCGCGTTTAACACTGCGCCGAGCTCCCGAAATGTATACAACAAATACGACCTAATATTATAGAAATGAAAAACGGACAGCGCGGTCTCGTAAGTTCCGCTCGCTACGTCTGAAGGTAACTTTATCGCTTGGAGCGTTCTGTTTCAATGTTGGTATAAAGGCCTGGATGTTAGCCCACAGCGCGAAGCCGCGATTGACGTCTCGTTTCCAGGAGAGCAGGGGAAAAGATTTGTTCTCCCTTTTATCTTTGCTACTTCACGTATGAGATAAGTATTCCAAGATTTATGGGGCGTATTCTAACATGACATACCAGAGACAAACGGGAAGTTTTTATAATTTCAGCCCGTGGTATTATTTAAACTTTAAGTTATATATTCATTTTGAACCAATATTTAAGTATTATGTAAATACTCAATTAGGTATAAATGTATTATCAGATACATAAACTCAAAAGATCAAAATAAAATAAAGCAATACTCTATCAAGAGATATAATGTTTGCTCGTTTTTGTAGAATATCAAAATGCTAGAATAAATAATATTTATTTTTATTTTACGATCACAACAACACTAAACGTACAAACGTTGTAGTAGAATAATGTTATAATATTTAACTTGCATTATAAATATAAGATTAGTGACTTGCGCGTTTGGGTATTTGGTATCTTGAAAGTTAGCAAATATCGCAATGTCGGATCACAGGATGGGTGTTCAAAAAAATTACTCAAGTTCTTTCGTGCTATGAAAGGTACGGTAAGCCTTTGGGCCCATTTGCTGTTTTAAGATAGCAGTCGTTAAAGCCTACCCACCAGCATTGGGCCAACGGCAGCAGCTTATGGCCTAACCTCAAAAATCAAAATCAAAAATATTTTTTTTTATTATTAACTACAAGTAGTTTTTTAAAAATGTGTGGGTCTCTTCTGTTAAGTTTGAAAAAACCTGTTTTAGAAGAGACCCCTCTCTTTACTGTACAATCATATTTTTGTTTTGTAGTTAAGTACATAGGTAGGTCTTATATGTTAGAGGTTTAATGATTTGAAAATAGTCACTCCCAATGTGCTACTGTTCATGTACAAAGGCAGCAGTGGGATGGGATAGTCTGATGATAATTTATATATTTTAATATTGAGTAATCAAAAAAAAACTTGTATCGCCAAAAAGGCGATAGCGTATAAAAACTAGGTATAATTTGAATGCAAGACTTAATCTAAGTGTTTAAGTATGATGATAAGGTCATGTCGACTATTTGCGATTTTTCGTCTCGAGCTCCTCCTTGCTTCAGAAGGCACGTGAAGCTATTGGTCCCGGCTGCGTTAGCAGCCGCTATAATCACCAATCCGCATGCCATCCCAGCAGTGGGAACATAAAATGAACTGGTGATGGTGGTAGTGACTATTTGAAGCTACAAAAAATTTAACAAAAAAAAAACCGACTCCAAAAAATTAGACTGATAAAATTGCACTAAAAATTAAAAAATAATTGCGTAGTTTAGTTTGTTAAATTTACTTGCAATTAACCTTATTATACTCTATCTTATTTTCTCAAAAACTATGCGACTGCCATAATACTTAACTTCACATCTAACAGAACACATATTATGACAAACAAGCAAATCACCAAATATATACTTGCAATCCACTTAAAGAAACAAATAAAAAATATTTTTAGACTGCTTATATAGACAATAATTTTAATAGGAAAATATGTAGGTAGGTACAATTATTGTTACTTTTGGAGCCGGTGCCAGCCAACGAAGTTTTTGGAGCCGGTGCCAGTCCACGTTTGTAGTCAAAATTTTATGGATAAGATTGATTGTACTATTATGATTATAATTATATAGTATGTCGTTAAATGTTTATGTTTAAGTTACCTTGGCTGGCACCAACTTCAAAAGTAGCGATAATTGTACCTACTTATATATTTTCCTAATAAAATGATTGTCTATATAAGCAGTCTAAAAATATATTTTTATTTGTTTCTTTAAGTGGTTTGCAAGTAACTATTTGGTATTTGCTTGTTTGTCATAATATGTGTTCTGTTAGATGTGAAGTTAAGTATGCAGTCGCATGGTTTTTAAGAATATAAGATTAAGGATAGTAAAAGTTAATTGAACAAATTAAACTACGCAATGATTTTTTTAATTTTTAGTGCAATTTTATCAATAAAATTTTTTGGATTCAGTTTTTTTTTATTAATTTTTTTGTTTATTTCTCGCTCTTTAGTGATTTGTTTCGATCTATTTATCAAAAGCGAATATGGGTAGACCTACTAAACGCACTGCTCGTATGAGACATCGCCGTTTAAATGAGACAAGTGAAGAAAACGAGAAACGCCTATCTCAAAGTCTGAGAAATCAAACCTGCCTTCTTTTGTTTCGTCATAGTCGCTTAACTATCTTAATCGAGGTTTCTTATCGCCACCCGTAAAGTACTTATCATTGAGGAGTTCCGGTGGCAATCTGTGGTCTTTTTCATCAGTTACACTTCATCAAATGATACTTTCTGAATGCAAATGCTTGACTTATTGCTGAAAATACCAAAATCGCTATAGGTATGCCTACAATATTTGAGGAGTTCCCCCAATTCCTTAAGGATTCCATCATCAGAACTAGACCAAATTTACATTCAAATAAATCATCAGAATCGGTTCACCCAGTCGAAAGTTCTGAGGTAACAAACATAAAAAAATACAGTCGAATTGAGAACCTCCTCCTTTTTTTTTGAAGTAGGTTAATAAAAGTAGACGTTTTAAAATTTTCGTAACGGAACGAACCATATCGACTGTTCAGACATCAGGTAACCGATACATTCTGTTTCGATGATTAACTTTATTTGTAATAACGGCAAGCTATTATTTTGTGGCTGACAGGCGGCCAGATCGGTTTCGCTCATTCAATTTCGATATTATAATATTATTCCGACATTTTGTAGCTAACATTGAGGAGCGGACGTTGTGTTGTATTATTTTCTTATATTTTGTTTGCGAGAATAGAAAATAGAAAATAATTTTCATAAGAAATTTTTATATGATATTTGTGTGTTGTAAGTGTATCGATTCTCGTTTTTATATTGTAAAACGAGGTTTATTTTTATTCCTTACGGGTAAGCATTTGGTTTTCATCTCACCTGATGTTAAGTGATATTAAGGCCATAGGTGGAGACGCACTTCACCCGGATACCTGGACTACTGAGGAACTGGCTATCTTATCTCCTACTGCCGCAACACAACAGTGCTACTAAATGTTATGTTAAGGCGACATATTTTAATAAGACGGGTGGTAGGTAACTAGGCGGACATAAAACCAGACTACCACCAACCAAAATATCAGCAGAACCGCGATTCTGCTATTATCTTTAATTGTTCTGATACTGTTTCTGTTGTTATTTCTATAGTCCAAATGTCACGCCACTGAGGCACGATCAAGGTCGTTTTAATATAGCAGAATCAAGGTCATGGTAATCATTGACGAAATCTTGTTATAATCACAATTTCCTACTGATCAACCAATTTGTATGGATGTTTTGTAAATACTTTAAAAAGTAATTAACTAATAAATATACTTTATTTGTTTCAGGTAATCATCGAACTTGAAAATCTAAGGAACATTGAGAAACCAAACGCATACATGAAACATCCTTGATATTTATTCATTGACTTATAAACAATAACAATTTTAATATTGTTTGTGCCTGTTGTTTGTGTTTATTTCATCATCATAGTCATCGTCATCACTATCATCACCAGCTGAAGTAATGTCCCCTATAGATGAAAACAACACACGGAGAACAGTAGGCTTACTCTTGAACGCAAACTCAATCTCAATACAATTCCAATGCGATTCATATTTATCGATAATGGGATAGTTTCGCAATTTTAGAACGCTCCATCTCGACAATTGCGTGGAAATTGAGTGAACAAAATAATATCGAGATGGGGCGTTCCTAAATTGTGAAACTTATCCCAATATCGATACATATTAATCGCATTGGAATTGTATTGAGATTGAGTTTGCGTTCAAGAGTAAGCCTACAGGCCATAAACGAGCACGCGGGCCCAGTGTGGATAGATGGTTGTTAACGACTACCGCTACTGCAGCCTAATAGGGACTAACGGCTTTACGTGCCTACATAAAGCACAGAGGATCTCGAGGTGATAATTTTTAGGTGACTTGTCCGATGACCGGCGTTTGCAAAAGTTTCTTAACGATAGCAATCGCAGAGCGAGCGCGTTATGCAGTGGCACCATCGAGCTCCACAGTCACATTTTTTTTCTAAATTTAATTGGGAGCAAAAAGCAAATACACAAATGAATGCTTTTAATGATTTATAAAACATGTAACTGGTAGCTTGCCGCCCAATTAATTCACTCGTGTAAAATATGCATACAGAAACAATGATATACCTACCGTCACGGTATACAAAATAATAACCGTTTCGCAATGTTGTAATTAATAAAATGAGTGTGTATTGTAATCAATCAAAAATATTCGATTTCATGGCTGACGTTTAGCCTCCAGTCAGATTCGGAATAAAATGGAAACTGTGTGTTTTAATTAAATTTAGAGTTGATATTCGTTCCCCTTTGAATTGTGTAAACGCGGATTGCCGAGTGGTAGAGCGCTCGGCCGGCCCTCGATATCCGGTGGTCCTGAGTTCAGTTCTCAGGTCGGGCAAAGTGTGTTTTGGATATTTTCGATGCATAGCCCGGTTTTGTGAACACCCACACGCATTTGGCAAGCGTGGTGATAAAGCGCATCAATCGTAGTGATTACTTGATTTCAATGATGGAGGCATTTGCCCAACTGTGGGACTGCTGTTTACTATGACATTGTGCACCTTATACCGTAGGTCAATCATACATTATACATATAAGAAACGTTTCATTGGCTAAGTACGTTTATCATTCTATTCCATTTCTATACTACTAGCTTAACCTCAGAACTCGCAGACCGGGCGCGTTCATCGAGCTCCACACTGTTTAGTTTCATTCGTCAGCATTCAGACTTTTGATTCATCATTATTTACCATTAACATCGGCAAAACACAGAGAAAATTAAACAAAAATTTTTTTCGACACTTTGCCAGCCAAGGAGTTCCCTGTCATTGAGACGATTTCATATGCACATCAACCTATCCAAAACTTTTTACTAAGTATAGTTTTGTAGTTGGCTCAATCTTTTTCTAAGTTCAATGCTTTTTTTATAAGCTACGGAGTTGTTTCAAAATACTTTACAAAAAAAATAATTTCAGACACAATGTTAATTTTGCAAAAAAATCTCATTCAATTCGTTACCGGCACGCTCTGCCAAAGCAAGTACCTACCTAAAGCTTATTTCAATTGCAATGTGTTAGCAAACTGGCGCAATATTGTTCTATGGCGTTTATTCCGCACGTTGTTCGACAAATAATTAACTGATTTTAGTTTTCGCTTAATCGGCTTTTTAGAAAACTCATTTAACTGGCAAATTGTTTTACGTAGCACAAAATGGATGGGCACAATGCATTAATGAGCTTATAATAATGTTTTAAACCAAACTCGCCTTTTACTAATAAGCCGTTAGTCTTCAGGCTTTTAGGACTATTGTTGACATCGTTGTCTTTTTAATATAATGTAAGAAATAAATTATTCCGAACGATTTTAAATAACAGTTTTTAAAATAAGTTTTGTATAATTAGTGAAAAATACACGCCTCCAATAAGGTGGCCCGACGGACGATCTGCTAATAGTCGCGGAAAGCCACTGGATGTTGTGGAGATCTTTGGGGGAGGCCTTTGCCCAGTAGTGGACGTCTTTTGGCTGAGATGATGATGATGATGATGATGATACGCGAGTAGATTAAAAAAAAAGTGTAAAATTTTACTTTATTCATTCGTACCCATCGACTAACAATTGGCGCTGTTGGAATCCACTTTAGTTTTACCCATCATTCTGTACCCCAACACTAAAGAAGCTTCACGACAGCTAAGACCATCATGCACGGCATAAAGCTCTTCAAACGAGTTTCACCGGCGTTATGAATTTGAAATTGCACAGTCCATCCGATACTCAGCCGTGCATACCTAAATAATCCTGAAACAAAAGGGGAATTCGTTTTCAATACATCTACGCGTCTGCTCCCCGCATTTCTAGGTTTGCTTTTTATTATTTCCCAGTGTTTTACACGGCAAAAGGAAATACTGAATTACGGAAATGTAATGTCGGAGGTACCACGAATAATTCCTGTGTGTGAGTGTGTACAAAGCAATATTCGAATATTCAACCTTTATAAATGTTGAAGTTTTGTTTCCTTGGCACGAGTTGAGTCGAATGGATGTTAATATTTTTTTATGCGGGGCCAATGACTCTACTTTGACAGTTTGAAATATGAAATAATGTTAGAGTAGATACACTAAGACACTAGGAGTTTCACCCGAGTTCTTGCCGTAATAACACGTGTTGTGAGACTCCATTTTAATTTCTATCTACCGTACTCTTACTACTAATAATAATAAAATACTTGAAATTGGCTAAATGCTAAACGCGAAGCCATTAATTAAGATAATTAATTACTAAGACACTACGATAATGACAACATTTTTTTTTACTGTAAAAATAATACTTGTAGTTCTAGCAACCACAATAGTTTAAAAAGTTAAAAGTTATTTATGTATTTAGATAAGTAGGCACTAGCTAGTGAACTGTTTTAAACATGTGTTAACATATTCGTTTGCCTATTTAAATATGAAAAAAAAAAGATAATAAGTATTGTATATGTTCATAAGTCTATTATCTAGAGGCTTGCAGGATCACATGTTTCTATATAAAATAGTCAATGGTATTTTTGACAGTCCTCTTCTCATATCCAAAATTAACATTAATGCGCCGTTGAAACTTCCTCGTCTTCCTTCCTTCCTCCTTCCTTTAACTTCCTTCCTTTGAAGCTTCAAATGAGGAGATCTGATACTGAATGCGGATTGGTGTAAAATAAAGAATTAAATGTACCTTACAAACAATTAAAACTAAAGAGCTACTTACCCACAATTGGAAGTACAAAAACCGAAGTTTGTCCACCCTTGGCGTCCTATCTCGCACAGGGCAGCTTTGATCCTCAAACGCGAGTGCACCCTCATAAATACAACCACAGGCATACGTATTAAAACGGGGCTCATAGGAAAAATGCTCGCTAACGGAATTGAATTTCGCTTTGAAACTAGCTCTTTGTTAGAGAAGGTAAGAAAACAAAGTATACTTCGTAAAACTCAAATTTTACTTTCTTTGTATGCTGACTGTTAGCTCACTGTATCTCCTCTTTCAAGTTCAGTTACTTGTTTACTTTGTTTCGTCAGGTTAACTAAGTACTTTTTGTTTCAATTTGACAAATAGAGTACTTAGGTATACGAGTATTACCTGTTCCAAAGCCATGAACGTAATGAAGATAAAACGCAGCTATATATTGACTAGGAGCTTATAAGTTTTATAGTGTAGTAAATACGTTCCTTTCTAAAAACACAAACACTTTATAGGAATAAGGATTGCTATAAGCAAAATTGATTTTATTTATGTAATTATGTACCCTTAACCTTATTAACATACCGACTTGCACGAGTATAACGAGAATGATGGTCATGAAATCAATCGGCATTCTTAAATAATGCGATTTTTTGTGGTATTTTTATTAATCGTTGGCGACACTGCAGCCGCTCAGCAAACCTTTTAAAGTCAAATTACCTTACCCTAGTTATCGGAGACACTATTGCCTTCTCTGGAATCTGTTAAAAACTAATTAATTTAGATGAGAAATTTTCTACTTACAATTAACAAAACAAGAGGGTGTCTCAATCCAATTTGCGCTATAATTATGACGTCATCGGAGAAGGATTTAATTAAAGAGCTTTTCGGAGGCCTCCAAGGTAATTGCTGTTCAATGAGTCTTTTGTAGTCCGAGGACTGGGGCCTGTTTTTACTTTGTCATTATGTCGTTGAGTATTAGTTTAATGCTCATATATTTTAAGCACATTTTGGGGATGTTATTGAAATGTTAATGGAGGAATTGGTAAAGGTCTACTTAGGTGAAAATACCTAAACCAGGTGGGCTTGTTTTAAAGAAAGGTCAGGTCAGAAGGGCAGGAATATAGGTCAGGAAGAACTGAGTGAATTATATCCGTTCGAAGTTCGAAGTGTGTCCGTAGCGGTGTGGAGTTCCGGGATCTATTTATGCATACATTTGCCATTTCCTTCTGTGGACGTTGAAGTGTTCGGTGATTTTATTTTAAAACATAAAAGAATATGAATCCGATGTTGTATTGCATTCTTCAATTTCGGCAGCCCACGTAAAACTTTATCGTTTTCATTTTGCTAGTCATAGTTCAAGAAATGATATTGGGTCCAATCATGTCGATTTATTTATACTTTTCTGATAGTGCCCCGTCAAACAGCAGCCTATAGACGTTTATGTCATCGAAGGCATCATACACGTTGAAGACCCCGAAGCCTCAATTCTTATACTTCTATTCACAGACTGAGTTTTTTTAGGTTAAAGACTTTTTTTTTAAATAATTTAAATAGAGAAATACAAAAGGAATCATAACAACAATAATATATAACACATTGACAAGTATTAATTAGTTCTATAGTTCAATCCCTATAATAATATTATAAATGTGAATGTGAGTTTGTTTGTTACGCTTTCACGCAGAAACTACTCAACCGATCATCATGAAACTTTGTACTTAAATTCTCAAAGGTATAGGATTAAAAAAAATATTTATTAAAAAAATATATAAAATACTAAAAACGACAATTTAATTTTCCAATACAAAATTACTTGTTTGTTTTGTTGTCATGGAAACTGTCAAAGTGGTACGAAGTCCGCCGGGTCGGCTAGTCTATATAAAGAGGAAACCATTATAAAGAGGAAAGCTTTGTACTTTTGTATTTTTGTTTGTAACGAATAAACTTAAATAGTTAAAACTATTTTTCGCAAATACCTTTTTTTTATAAAATTTTGTAGACGAACAAACTAACTACATAGTTTGAATTAGAATGGATTTAAACAACTAAATGTAAATAATGTAATAGCACTTGAAATAATTGTATATAAATGTAAAATTACCACTATGCTACATAGTTAACTATCAATTAAACAGAATTGGCGAAACGCATAATTCAAAATATAGAAAAAAAAAACAGAAATCGAACAGGATCAGACCAGCTGCCATAGATTCACTCACACATCACAATAATTCAAATATTTTGCATTTTTCTCAATTTTCCACATCACACGTATGAACAATTCAAATATTTTGCGCCAATATAACATACTGTTGAAAAACTAAAAGTACATTTTATTGCACTACACTATGTAGACTAATCATAATATAATTCCAGCTCATGTTTGGTTTCTCCGAGCTATTCCCAGATGAAATGTCTAGGGGACAATGTTTTCTGTAACTTTTATATGTCACGTATATTTTATTATACTAGATTTCTTGCTATGTTAATTTGCATTATTAGGAGTATTAACGTACTTAGTATGTTTAGTTTTGAGATAAGCATTTACTTTAAAACTACACAACTCAATTGCTTTATGAGATGAGGGCACGTCTTATGAAAACTGATCTGCCTGGGGTAACGTCACATCAGCCGTCTACCATAGAATAAGAAATTGTACACCTCTTTATACTGTGCGTCTACTGCAAACTAACATGGTACGGGGAATGTTTGAAAAAAAAAAACCCTAATAAAAAAGTTTATGGCATTAAATAAACTTTTGTTGAAGCGCTCAATGGTGTAGGGCGTGTGTGTTGGGCCGACGTAAAATTGGAAACTTACAATCACACACAAAAGCTGGATTTAAAGCCGACTAAAGGCTGGATCGGAAGCAAATCGAGTACCAGTTTGAATCGATGAAACATACAATTTTATACGCATCCTTAATCCTACCCACTTCTAGGGAACAGTATACAACGTGTAACACAAAGGTGTGGTCAAAATGAAAACATCCAAAGTGTATTTGATCTATATCTTGTATGTGTTGTTACTAAGACATAATTAATAACTTTAACTTAACACGTTGTATAGGTTCAGTGAAGTCCAACCGAATTGGAAAAAAATACATTTTCCAAGACTTTAACAGTTCAGACATCCGGTATGTTTTTCTTCCAGCAATTCTAAAATATCATTTCAAAAAGCTGAAATGCAATTGGATACAGAATAAATGTTATAAACAAGTTCTTTGTGTGAGGAAACTCATCATTAATTCCTGAAAAGGCAACTTCCTACCTTTCATTTTATATTAAATGATGGATGGATACAGTAGTATTGTACGAGTTTTGTCACATTTTTATTGTTTAACTTAACAATAAACTTCTTGGCGGGAAAGTGAAGAGTTATGGCTGCGGTTTTGTTTTATTTTCTAAAATTTGTGTTATGTCGAATATTAATGTGAAATATTGGTGGATTATTAACCGTTAAGTGTTCGTGAGTGTGCATAAGTGTTGGTAAATGAAACAAAACAGTGCAACGTCACTTTTCAAATTCTCTCAAGAAGTCTGCGTGAGGACTTAGTAAAGCCCCACATCTTTACTAAGATACTCGAGGGGTTGGGGGTATATCATTTCTCACTTCTCATTTCTATTATCATTCATCATTATCATATTGTATATTTATTTATGTATTACTTGTAAGAAAAATTACTTTGACACTGGCTAAATGTGCTAATCGCACGAAGCCATTAACTAAAAGAAAAAAAAAACTTAACAATATCGTATTTTAACCAATTTGTATTGAATGCATCATGGAAACATGATAAGTAGACTTTAAAATAAAAGGAGTTACAGGATACCTGGGTAAACGCGGTGACGGTATTCGGATCAAAGCTTTGACCAACCGCTTGGTCAAATCAGGCCGAATGTACCTTGATTGCCCGTCAGGTTATTGTGTAATATGATATACGAAGCTCCCTGCCCTTAGGTAAAGTCTGGTGGTGCTGAAAATGCCGCCTACCTGTGGCAATCAGCAACCTCTCAATTTAAAAAACCTCTGCCCTTAGGTACAGACGCCAGCACATCAACCTATCCAAAACTGTCAAATTTCTTCAATACATTTTTACCATATCGTTAAGGCATAAAGTTCAAAGTCTATTGAGAAATTTGACAGTTTGTGGTATGTTGATATGCAGGCGTGTGTACATCAAAAATCTATCAGAAGCTTCCTCGTTTCAGGCAATGTGCCATGTCTTGATTGATATTCAGTTCTTTAACGTGTTATCGGAATAGACTACTGTGTACACACGCCTGCACATTAACCTACCCAAAACTGTCAAATTTCTTCAATACATTGTCAACCTTGAGCCTTAAACGTAAAGTTTAAAGTCTATTGAGGAAATTTGACAGTTTGTGGTAGGTTGATGTGCAGGCGTCTGTACATGATGAGGCTGGAAACTAATTCTACGACAAATAGGTAGATTTATTCTATTAACAAGTTGTCGGACTTCGTTTGCTAAGACCAAACTATCCCAACCTGTTACCGGGATAAAAAGTATCCTATGTCCTAGTCCGGGTCATGGGCTGTCTATGCGCAAAGTTTGCATAAAAATCCGTTCAGCCACTTTCACGTGATGCGCGGTCAAATAAACAGACAAACAGATAACAGACAAGTAGACAAAAATTCTAAAAACTGTTGGAACGTGTTCCGTTATCGATTCGAACTGTTTTTCGAGTATCTTCCATGTACAGAATTTCGACCCTTTTTAGCTTTATTATATGTATATATTACGGACTTCGGAGGAAATAAACAGCGGTAATAGTGTAGATATATATTTAACTCTTACTTTCCAACTAACTTAATAAATTAAATAACAAAGTTTATATAGTACAAAAATAGTGGCGGGAGTAAATGCTATATTTTTGAAAATGTCATGTCATTAGGAAATCGATCAGAAATTGTTTACACAGCAATTACATTACGTTCTGACGATGCCTAATGTTCCGTACGAGTGGTACGTTTCCTACGTGATACTATGTTGTGCCTTCGGCACATATACATACAGAGGTAACGTACAAACGTTACCTCTAAAGTCACAAGGCTTTGTTTGTTTTTATGTCGGGTTTTTATACTACTGGTCCGATTCCAAAAATGCTTGAGTGCTATATACCTTGTAAGTAACATAGGCTAAATTTAATTTTGAAAAAAAATATTTCTTTTCAAAATCTCAAATCCACGCGGACGAAGTCGCGGGTAAAGTGCCAGTAATAGATAAAATTTACTCACTTTATTTGTGTTATCGTTATCCAGTTTCGGAACACCAAATTAGTGGCTGTTTTTCGGCAAACTCATCTGACTTTAATGAGTCGCCTAGTCTTTATATTAATTGTAGAATATATACCCAGTCTAGTTGTAAATACATGTTAATTATGTATTCACAACATTGTCAATTGCTGAATGCTAAATAAAACTTTAATTACGTCTCGCCTTTCAGCTTGAATAAGCGCAGCGGTATTTGTTGCATGCAGTTGGTTGGCTAAGAGTGACTTGGGTGACGGACGCAATCATTCCGTACACTTTGCTCGTTTAAATACTGGAAAATAAAACAACATTAGTACTCCGTTTTAGGGTTCCATCGCGAGCCAGGAACCGTTACATATGCCTGTCTGTTTCTTATGATTCGTATGACAAAATTATATTATAGAAATGGTAATAGAAATAAACTTTTTTTGGTACAATACATCACACATATAAATTCAAAACACAGATTATAACACAAAAAGCTTCAATCACGCATGTCCAAAAAATATATCATAATGCCTGTAATTTTTATAAAAGGCTTACTGCTTTACTTTCATTGTTTACTTGTTTAGGTATTAAGTAGAAATTATGTGATAATTTAGCGCGTAGTTTATTACGGGCAAAACAATTATAATATCTTTCTGAATAATCAATATTCAAACTAAAGCATTGTCATTTGATATTTATCTCCACAAATGTTATTATAAATTATAATTGAACGACTTTTAATTTGACGACCTCCGTAGCCGAGTGGCTTGCACGCCGGACTTTGGGCGGCGCTAACTCTGAGGTCCCGGGTTCGATTCCCGGTCGGGTCAATGTCGAAAACGAACTTTTCGATATTGTGTCGGGTCTGGGTGGTTGTGGTACCGTCGTTGTTTTTGATTACCATGAAACGAGTGCTTTAGCTACTTACCTTGGGATCAGAACAATGTATGTGATGTTGTCTCATTATTTATTTATTATTATTATTATTATTATTGAAATTGATTTAATAAATATTTGTTGCTCTATAAACATTTTAGGTTAAATGCAACAATGCAATACAATCAAAAATGCTTTGTTCATTCTCATCAAATGTCAAAGCATAATTAAAATTTTGTAAAAATAAACGAAACCCTAAATAGGTACACATTTTAATATGCCGCGAAAAAACCTCGGCGCGTAGTCTAGATGCATTTATTGCCCTGCTAACATTATTTCTCAGGTCTTGTATAAAAGAGATGTGCTTGTGTGAGGTGTGCTTTAAAGTTAATTAAATTTAAAATATGTGTAAGCTACGGAACGCCTCTTTTTAACTTGGGGAAATGCATTATGCATCCTCCAACGCCCTGAGAGGGCAGGAATTCTCGACGTACGGCTACCTACTCTCACCGGGTAAAACCTCCTCTCCAATATGCAAGGAACGAATGGGGAGGGCCATCAATATGTTGTGGGTGTGACGGATTACTGGAAATAATCCACATTATTGAAAATTACTCATAGTTGTTCCTTTGCAGAAAGTGCGACTCATCAAGCATTCATTTCACTATCCAGTCGATTAGAAAGAGAGCCTTGGGCTCGATGCCCTATACCTTCATCTTCACAGCTAAGAGTATCGGCTTCTGCCTCCATCACCGTAGCTCGATCGACTCTGCCATAACTAAGGTCACCACCCTGAAAAACTGCTCAAAGGAGCCCGTATCCCCACCCTATTATATTACTTATAGCGATGGTTAATTGTTACTCGCTCGGAATTTATATAGGTACTTGTATGAAAAAAACTACGGAATGTAAAATTTTCACAAGTTTCTTTGGGTATCACTGGAGTTTCATTTCAACAATTCTTCTTCATTCTTTCAATTCTCATTAATCTATCACTAATTATTGTCATCATCTATCATCACTCCTTTCTAAACATTACTAATGAATAATCCCATTGCTTTCCCTCAATAGGAAAATACAACCATAAAGAAGTTATGATTAGACAACATGGCGTCGATCGGTACTCGGCCCAAACAAAAACAAAGACTTTAATTGTAACAATTGTATTGAACAATCCTATTGTGTGGATGGGGTTAAATTAAACGTAAGTACGAACCTAAATGAACGGTGTTTAATTGAAAACGATTATTTTCAATAGTTTCACGGTTTATTTACTTTTTATCGGCATGTAAATAAAGCTTACATTTGTATGCAGCGGTGGGCTGACCACACTTTAATAAGGGGTTCATTTGTAACAGTCATATTTGATTGTGCTCGAATATAAATAAATAATACAAAATTTTGCCTGCAACTGGAGGATATTTGTTTTTTACAGGTGTTTACATCTGATTGGTGCTTTGCTTCGTTTTTTTTGTGACAGATATCTTACGGGTAAGCACAGTGATTGATGTTATATGATGATAAAAGCCAATGATGGAAGCGCACTTCACCCGGGATTCTCAACTAATGAGACACTGGCTATCTTATCCATAGCTGCTGGAACACACAAATGCTACAAACATTGATGTTATGGCGACATATTTAGATAAGATGGTGGTAGCTAGCCAGGCGGACAAACAAGTCCTACCACCAACCGAACCGAGTGCACCAACATGTACCCCCCGCTAGGAATCGAACCCGGGACCTCTGGGTCTAAACCGGTGGTCTTAACCACTAGATCACAGAGGCGGTTAAAAACTGACTGAATCTCATGCAGCCAAATCCGCGACTGGAAGCTTCATTCTATATATTAATAAATATCAATTGCCGCATGTTTGTCATTACATCACTTGAGAACGGCTCGACCAATCTGGCTAACTTATTTGTTGTTGTGTTCGTAACAGTCAGGACAATATTTGTATATAAAAAAAATTGTGGCGCAATTTGGATGTCTGCTCACTCAAGCAGACGAAGTCGCGAGCGGGCCCACTATTAGCTTATAAAACTTCAACTTCCATTAGGTGGACATAAATTTAAAACCCCAATGATTGGAAATGAAAACCAATTATAACGAAAAGCATTAGTTTGGAGCACTTAACTGACATCGTAGCCAATATTATTTACGACTAAGTTTAAGGGTGATCGCTGAAAAAAAAATGTAATAGGTACTCCTTGTGTTTTTACTTTTTTTAGCTTTTTTTAAGTTTCAAAAGTTGAAAAACATTATGAATTATGAGATTCATAAGAATAATAATTAAAGTGATTATTGCCATGTTTTTTCTAAAAAATAAGGCAGAGGAAACACGGATTTGTTTGTTCCGAAACATCCACCCGCAGTAGCTTTAGAAAATCCGTTATTGAAGCTGATCAGTCTCTTAATATCCCATAAACTAGAACGCGAAAGGCGCTAATCTGAGCTCCTTAAGAAGAACATCACGTAGTATACCGTACGCTGCCAAAAGTAATAAAACATCCATTCGAGTATAAACTACCCGGCATTTCGAGCACAATTAGACATGTGCGTATTCCATTCAGCGAATTCTGAACCTATTCATGCAGAGAGCTACCGAAGCTCGGCTTCTGACGTGCAGAGGGCTTATTCTGGAAACTTTTTCGTTGCGAACGAAAGAGGTCAATGTTAGCTTTTCGTCGTCCGTCGTTTCGGACATCTTTATTAAATAAAGTGTTTCTTTTTTGTTTATATAATTTAACGCAAATTTTGTTGCTAAACAAATTACAAAAACACAAATTTGTGTTTTTGTAATCTCTTTATTATACTTTTTGTATTTATTAGGGATGCTCTACTAAACAATTACTATTTTTACACATAAGAAGACAATTTTCGTAGTAATTTCTATATAGTGCGGACTAAAGCCTTTTTGTCACCGGAGGCTTCAACAAGGCGAGCACTCAACTCTTCAACAACAAACCGCAAACGGAACAAATAAATAATTTGAACTCAGGTTAGCGTGTTTGTGTCGTTTACGATTTTCAGCACTTACCGCAGCAGCCCCAACATGAAGTAAGGTGGCGCGTACATGCGAGGGAGCCACGGTGTCAGCACAGGTTGCATCCCACACCAACGCCCTGCCGAGCTTCTAGGGCCCAATAGTCCTCTCGTCAGATCTCTTGCCATCGCTACGAGACAAACCAGCTGGCTCTAAGACAGCCGGTACACCAACGGTGGCAAAAGCACTGCGGATGATGCTGTTTAGAGTGGAGTGACGCAGCATACGCCCAGCACTGCGAGCGCATGATAGGCCGTGGTGGCCAAGCTCGTCAACAGCTTCTCCACACACGCAGCGGTGAGGGTGGACTACACTAGCGCCTAGACGAAGACATACCGCTAGAGTGAGAGACGGCCCGTCCAACAAGGTACCGACATTGGCAGATGGTAATGCCTGGAGCCAGTGGTCTGACTCTCTTTGGGAGACGGCAGTAAGACGAGTGAGTTCTGACATATCACTCGAAGTGGATATAAGCCCCTCCAGAACTTGTTTTTAG
This sequence comes from Eudonia truncicolella, assembly GCA_949315975.1. Classification (NCBI taxonomy): domain Eukaryota; kingdom Metazoa; phylum Arthropoda; class Insecta; order Lepidoptera; family Crambidae; genus Eudonia; species Eudonia truncicolella. The sequence goes on along the minus strand of OX438830.1, from coordinate 13,584,487 downwards.
CTTAATGCATTATGTTTATAAATGAAAATAAAATAAAATTGTTTAACTACCAAGATCATGTGGTCTTGTAGTTCAATTGGAAGGACAGTCACCGGGTCATGAAAGGTCGTGGGCACGAGTCCCGTCTGACTTCAGTTTTGTTTCTTTTACAAATGCCCTACCCAATTATTGAAGGACACTTTAACGAAAACAATATACAAATTGATGTAAAAGTGATTTTGCAAATTTATGTAAGTATACCTTAATAGAATAATTTATAAAGAGATAGTAGCCGCCGACTTTAGTAAATGACTGTGTGCCCCAGACAGGCCGCCCACGGCTTACTGCTAAACTAACTTTAACTTTAGCTAGAGTTTATTACAGGCCATTTTTTTAAATAGCCTATAACAGTCACACGGCTCAGCAAAGGCCTTCAGGATCAGGATCATTGAAATCAAGTCATCTCTATAATTGGGTATTGGCTTTATTATCATCATCGTCATCTCATCTCAGCCAAAATACGTCCACTGCTGTACAAAGGCATCCCCCAAGGATAGCCACAACGACCGGTTTTGTACCGCTTGCATCCAGCGGCTTCCCGTGGCCTTCACCACTCGGTCGTCGCTCCACCTTGTTGCATGCCTGACCACACTGCGATTTCCGGTCCGCGGTCGCCAGTCGCCACTCGAAAACTGTTCCGCCCCAGCGGCCTGTCCTGCTAATACTATGGCTAAATCACCAACCTTGATTACTTACAGACCATATTACTAGAAATTCATTTATTATTATTAGTCTATTTCTTATTCTCAACTGATAAAAGATCGATCGTCAGCACTGCATTGATTCTGCTATTTTAAAACGCCATCAATCGTGTCCCAGTGATCTGATTTTGACATTTGGACTACTATTGGGAAAATGTCTCGGACATTTTAAAAGCTAAGTTGAGATTCTGAATCGTTGATTGTACTTTTAACAAATATGTTATATTTTTTATCAAATAATTTGCAAAATTTTTTGGAATCTATTTAACAAGAACATTCTGAATTTATTTTGACTAGCGACCGTCCCGTGACTCTGTCCGCGTGATACCCGTATCTCTAGATGGTCTTACCAACTCCTCAACTTGCTACAACTTACCAAAATTACATAGCAACCGGACGAAGGGTATTGAAACGCCATACCGGACAAATAACAAACATTATTTTTTTTAAATAGCAATATATAAACTAAATTCGTATTTTTTTATTGTTATTTACGGGTGAGCACTTGGCCTCAATCTCATCTGATGTAAAGTGAAGGTAAGGCCAAAGATGCAAGCCCACTCCACCCGGAATCTTTAACTACTGAGGCACTGACTATCTTATTACTAGCTGCCGGGACATAACAATGCTTCTAACATTGGTGTAATGGATTGGTGTAATTGGTGTAATGTGTATTTTAGACTAGATGGCGGTTAGTTAGTTATGGTGGTTAGATGGTGGCGGTACGGAATAAATAATTTAACTGTTCTGTGGTTAGTATAATCAAAATCAGAAAACTGGTAGAGACTTGCTACCCTACTAAATGTCTTACAATTGACTAGTGCTTCAGGACTGAGGTTAATTTGTAGATTTCATCTATACTAATATTATAAAGAGGAAAGCTTTTTGTATTTTTGTTTGTAACGAATAAACTCAAAAACTACTGGACCGATTTAAAAAATTCTCTCACCATTAGAATGTTACATTAGCGCTGCGTAACATAGGCATATTAAAAAAAAATGTCCACCCGTGCGAAGCCAAGACGGGCCGCTAGTGTTTTAAATAAAGCAAATAAGATATGCCAAGCATTTGTATCTTCGGATTTCCAAGTATTTGAGATATACTGTTTCAGTAAACATTTTAGATACCGTCTACTGATTGCAAATTAATTATCAATCAAAGTGTTGAAGATACTAAACTGTTGATAATATGTTGAAATAAAATTATATGATTCAGTTCGACATTTTTTTTTCATCTGATTTCGCGGGTCTTTTTTATTAAAGGATTGCTAACGATATAATTTTTGGCCTTGTGGTATAACCACCAAATAGCATTATTTGGCGTTGTGCGATAAACTTGTGTCAACTGAGTTTTCAAGAGTCCTAGCTGCACATTTCAACAACAGTAAATGAATTAAATAACCTTTATACACTCCCACTGCTGGGCATAGACTTTGTCATTGAAATCTAGTCATCGTTACAATCGCTTAGCAAATGCGAGTTAGCGATCTCAAAACCGGGCTATGCATTGAAAAATCCATAACACTTTTTGTCTTACCTGGGATTTGAACCCTGAACATCCGGATATCAGGCCGTGCTCGGCGCCACTCACCCACCGAGCTGATTAACAAATCCTTGTTATATTCTAACAACAAATCCTTTAAGCCATTTTGAAATACTTATCCAATATAGAATTTTCTTAGAACGTAGCTTCAACGAAGGTCTTACCGGGTTATAATAAACGCGGTTTGTATTTTAATACAAAGGACCACCTAAAGGCAAATTAATTTAATCTTGAGCTGAACCAGCGATACACAGGAGAGTGTGCTAAGTTAATATTATCACGGCAACCAGAACGATTTAAGGTACATAGAAAACTGTATAAGAGATATTAGATTGTGTAAGAGATAGAGACCGCGTGAGTGAAGTCAAACTTCAAAGATTAACCCATTTATAAGTGTTTTGATGTACCTATGTTACTGTATCTAAATATCGGATTCTGAGAGACAACAAAAACCATGGTAGTAATCCCCTTTATAATTCTAACAAAACAGAGTTTTGTAATGTAGAAATGTGTTTCTACCTACTACCGAGAGAGAGAGAGAGAGAAATCAAATTCCAAAAAACCCAAAACCCACTTTGCCCGACTTGGGATTTTAACTTTAACTTCCGGATATCGAGGCAAGCGCTTTCCCACTCGGCCACGGAGACATTGAAATATATGATAATGATTGGATTGAAGCTATTATTATCATTATCATACATTTCAATGTCTCCGTGGCCTTTGTTTTCTTTTTCCTATTCTCAAAACATCCTTATAAGAGCTAATTACTGTCTTATACAAAGGTCTTTATCTAAATCTAGGGTAATCGAGTAACCCTTGAACGTTAAACACACAAAAAACCTCTTCGAAATCTCCTTTAATCCATTTTCGGGATATTTTTCATTCAGAAACGACACACACGTAAATCACCCGAATCCACCTTAATAAAGGTAATCAGGGTAGTATCTATTTCAATTTCAATTCAGATGCGTATTAAACGTGTCCCGGCGAGCCTATCCGTTGGTTTCAGCCGTAATTTAACTTGGAGACGGATCGTGCGGGACGAATCAGCTCCGCCGGGCTGGAAAGACGTATGCACCTGTAAGAATACGGACTGATAGTAGCCATTTGTCTGGCATGCCTCGTTGGACTGTGCGTTTTTAGCTTAGTGGTTGGGTTCCGATTGAGATTGGATATGGAGGGGTTGGCTTTTGGCGGCAATCGACCGTAATGGAGTTCTTAAGATGTGACGATTATGTGGGCGTTGCAATGATTTTTCTAGGTTCGTACCCATTTTTCTTCCCAGCTTTTCGTTCCATACGTTTGAGTTTTCCATAATGTATTGTGCATTCATTTAGAAAGTTTGTGTAAGTAATGTCGATTGCTTATTGATAAGAAGATATTTCAGACTATAATAAAAAGCTTTTGATGATATTCTTATTTATTTTTACCTACGTTTTATGGAGGACGATGAAGTATGTATAAATATATTGTTTTCTAAAGTTTACGCGAACACTACATATTGAAATGAAACAACTTTTACGGACCTACTCGCGTTTATTTTTACACATAATTTTAATTAATGTTTATCTGACGTTTCGAACCCTTTGCAGGGTCCGTGGTCACAGTGAGTCTCCCTGATCCGTAAAAGTTGTTTCATTTCAATATGTATAAATATTTTTTTAGCCTTTTAAGTAGTATGATTATGTTACGAGTATAAAATTTTACTAGAAAAAATCAACAAGCCTCACGAGAGCTCGAGTGGGAATTGAACCCACGACTTTTGAATAACCGACCCAATGCTGACCGCTGAGCTACCATCTTGTTACTATATTTATATTGTGAATGCGAAAATTCAAAAACAATAAAAATATACTACCAGTATATAAAAAGCGCTATTACTCAACTCGAAGAGGATGTTGTAATGCTTCCCATAGCTTACGCTGACATAGAGATTACGTCTACCTTCAGGGACTTCCTGGAAACAGATTCCCCTAATTGCTTGGTAATTAATGATTCAACATGGGTCATGAATAAAATCAGGTTTGATACAATACGTTTGGACAAACTAAATAAATGTAGTTAAATAAATTTGGGACTGTATCCCCGAAGAGGTAATAAAGAACAGATAATATTCAATCAAACATTTGGTTTATTTCTAAGAGTAAAAAACCTGCTTCTTCTGATGTTGAGCAGAAACGGAGTTCAGGAGCGAAGACACCTAGTTGTCTGCACATTGGACCAGTGTGGTATTCTATGGCCCCATCACCATGTATGTACATATGGAAAGTCCTAAGCCCATGTGCCTAGTGCGAGTTTTATTCAACATTCGATCACGTTAGCGACAAAGAAATAGCAAAATTTTAACTTACAGATTGTCGTTTTCGTTAACGTTCGAATAGAGAAATGTAGTGTTAAGTTTATAAACTGATGGTGACCAAAAAAAATACGAAACGAAATTTAACTAGTAGTAACATTTTTCTTACTCCAAATAGAGTAGCTTGAGCACTTGTGTTATGGAAATCAGAAACAACGACGGTACCAAACCATCAAAACCGCAAAAAAAATCGAACCCAGGATCTCGGAGATGGCAAACACCAGAAACCAGCGTTCGAGCCACTCTACTACGGAGCATTAACTTGCATTGCCCTAAAAAGGTTCTATCGAGATTCATGGAAAAGAAGGAACACAATGGACGTTACCTATTGCCTAATAACCCTTGCGGAAGGCCAAAAAAAATTTGTAGCCGACTTTGCATAATAATTTAATGTGCCGCACCGAAAACAATCTAATTGGATTTCCGTTGCGACTGTCAGGTTTTATTGTGGTTTACGTTATAATGGAGAGCAAAAAAATCATGCTTGTTTTATTAAAAAATCTGTTTAACCGACCGTTGTACAATTATTATGTATGACAAATGCGAAGTATATGTCATGCCTGAGTTCCTGAATTATTTTATATCACGAGATGCTTGCCATCGTAGCCACAAGCCATTTCCGTAGCGGAGAAAAGAAATAATAAAATACTTTAATAAAATTAAATAAAATACTAAAATTTTATAAAAACTTCTTGATTACCTAATTACCTACCTACCTGAACGTTTTTATTGACATAATGTTTGCAACTTTCTCACAGGTTTTCTTAAAGAACCCAAAAACTTTCCAGACATTTTAACTTTTTTCACTTGGAGAAGTCCGAGCGAGCTGTTTGCCAAAATGCTAATTAACAAAATTCCTTAACTGTTTTCCTCTTTGTTACCAACGTTTAAAAGGTTTGATGTTGTTCATTTGCTAACTGCCTATCGGCCATATTGATTTACCTTGCCTTTGCACTACCCTTTGCAACAGATTTTATTAAACATCTTTTACGTTTCTACGTAAAAAAAATATATTTAAAAATCTATGTAAATAGAAGACCGGTAAAGAAGTCTAGTAAAAATGCTAATTAATTAAAAATTGGTACCTTAGTTTCTCTCATCTTCTTTCTGTTATGTGTTCCAACCAAGCATGTGTCTGTAGTACATACCAAAACAAATACCTATTTAAGTGCCGTACTCAAAACCTTAAAATATTCACGAAGACTTTTTATCGGTGATCAGGACCTACTGATTCCGACTAAGTAAATGATGGCCATTGCAATAATAATAGTAGTTACATGTTATCTTTTTATAAATTTAATTTTTAATTATGTAACCAAAATTAATTAGAATGTATGGTCTTCCTACATTTTTATGAAGAGAAGATTGAAGTGTTTTTGTTTACTTTGTCTGCCATTTGACAGTTTACTACTAATAACATGAAAAATGTTCAATGAAGTTTGTTATCATCGTTGTACCTGTACTTATGAAGAGGTTTTATTTGTAACAAGGAGGGGTAGGATGACCATGATTTTCATATTCATAGTTATTAACTTTACTTCCCATACAAGAAAATAAAAAATGGAACGCTGACATGTAAGTTTTATTATTATTGCAATGGCCATCATTTACTTAGTCGGAATCATTAGGTCCTGATCACCGATAGAAAGTCTTCGTGTATATAAGTTACATTCTTACCAACATTTTAATAATATGCACAATATGTTGTATACGAGTACATGGTAGTTACCGCAGGGCACTTGTCATTGTAAGTAGAAGTGTATCTATTTAGTCTCTCGGCAATTTCTATCAGTTATAGAGTATAAAGAGTTGCTACAACTTCTATTAAGAATTTATTTTGACTGAGAGGAAATAAATTTGTCATACGTAATTGATTTACGATTTATAGTTTTACTGCTTTATATAGTTCACACGAAAATATAAAAAAGAAACAACAATAAAGTTTTTCTGAATTCAAATTGTTCAACATGATCAGTCGAATAATTGATGGACATGAAAATTAATATTCGATTGTATTCGGAAATGCGATGTTTACCGAGAGACATTAAGTAAATAGCTCTTCCGACTACAAGCTTGCCACAATAAAAGCTCAGATTCACAACGAACGAGCGGGCATGATCTAACGTACATTGTGTGAATAGACTGGTGCGTGACCGCCTTCCCTGTGTTATGGGTGAAAAGACTTGTCTCCCATTTTGCAGGGAGCATGAATCCACATCATCACTTTTTGCTCGTGCTTCTCATCGTTATAAGCTAGAAATTAGTCAAATATTATGTTTCTACAATAAACAAAACCAGAATAGAGCCTGTTTTCTTTAGCGACGGCGTAAGTGTTAGTCCATAAACTGGTTGAGAACGGCAGCTCCCCCCGCCGCTGCTCCCCGCATCGCTCCCCGCACCGCTCCCCCGACTGCTCCCCGCATCTGCCGTGTAGGTAACATGGCAAAACAAATATGTTAGAGAAAGTTTAATAAATGGCGGCAGTGGCAGAAGACTTAAGAGGTAATCGTTTGTCTTGGTATGAGCATATAATGGGAAGTGATGAAACGCATGTACTATAAGCAAGATGAATATAAGTGTTTTTAGATGAATGGGCAAGGGGAATGGTAAGATAGATGGATTGTGGAAAAAGGGAGACCAGACTGTGTGAGGGAATATATGAAACGTCAGGGAGTAAATGTTCGGGTGACGGCCGATAGAGGAGAGTAGAAGAAAATATACATTTGCTTCACCCCAAGCAACATGGAACCAGGGCAGGAGAAAGATCTCTACGCTCTAAATACTATCACAAAAGCGCTGTTCATTTTGCCATGCAAACTTTACAGAGTCATCGTTTAAAAGTATCATGTATACCATCTAATAGAGATGCGGATAACATCTGATAGCAAGTAATTAAGGTCGAAGTTTGTTGCATATACTGTTCTGTTGCTCCCTGTATCTACTCGTACATTTTAATTGCCGTAACTAAACTCGATACGCAAATTGCACTAATTAACTTATTAGAGTGGGATGTCTATATGTAAGTGATAATATAATAATGTTGAGGTTTGAGCTGGTATAATTTGATGGGTTGTGGATACTAAAGCTTATTGGTTGGTGAATCTAAATTTTCTGTAGCTATTCGTGCTTTTTAGTTACTACAATTAATTAAAGGCTGCAAGAACTGTCTATAAAACCGCCTTAGTAACACTCGTTGGTCGCGTGGCTGTGGTGTGTTCCGGGTATTTTCGATGCATAGCCTGGGCTGTGATTTGGCATATACTTATCAATTATCAACTAATTAAAGGCTAATTACTACGTAACATTACTTTTGAATTAATAATAAAAAATAAAAAATATTGTTACTTATGTGTCATCGACACATTAATAACAGTCCTGTAAACTTACCTAGAAGGCTAAAACGGATAAGCGGGTATGGGTTCATGTCCGTAGATAAGGGGGGTTTAGTCATAATTTTTCGCATTCAACCCGAGCATCTTTCCTTTCGACTACCGACGCTTCAATTTGAATGTATTATTGTGAATAATGCTACAGTTTTAACACTCAACGAATATGCATTAATTAAAACATGTTGTTAAGTATTCAATTGTAATTAAGTTAGAAACACAACAGGTAAGGCCTTTGTACATGTTTTTCCCGCACAATATCTGTGCATTTAATTAGGTCGATGTACGCCAGAGCAACATACATATTGATTTTGCACTCCAACGGTATCGTAACAGCGAACAACCTCCTATCATTCATTGGACAAGTGTTGGACAAGATGAACTGTGCTTGATAAACATACAATTAAGACCAAACTTTTATTGACAATTGAAAAAAGACGAGTTGCTTCATGTGTTAAACAAGTGTTCAGTTCAGTTTTGATGATAATATGAGAATGTGATAACAAAATTACTATTAAAACAAACAACAATTTATTGATAATTATAAATATTTGATAGCTACCACGATCTTTGCTAAGTTGGTTGTTTGTTGTTTAAAGCTTCCTTATTGTCATTTACCATCATATGACATGTAGTCCAAATGCTTCTCCAAAGTGGAAAAAAAACGTAGGTCTTAAGTTTGATAGCCGCTACATCAACAGACGAACCTACGACAAGCCTTAGCTTCGGCAGGATGGAACTATCGATACCTATAGCGTTTATCGAAGTTCAGTCTTACTGAAAAAAAAAAGTTATTTTAAGTATTCTCGTAACAATTTAGAAAATAAATGTGGCCGGTTTACTCTTGACCAATTTCGCTAGCAGCGCGAGATGCAAACTGCCGCACTACAGAGTTTAGATGAAGTCTCCTTTTTTTACAGCCAAGTCGACATTTTCTCTCTCTAAATGTTACAATTCACTGTACTCCAGTCCAATAAAGTTTTTCCTCGAATATTTAATATTCTGTTTGTTTTAAAACGCTCGTCTGCTTCTATAAAAGTTGACTAAGTACACCAGCGTCATGGAGCTTTGCTCAGTGACTATACTCGGAGCAAACCGCGAAATACTAACTGCGTTCTATGTTTTACTTTGTTTTTAAATTCATAAACTGCCATAGCATTTTGTTTGTAGTGATTCGGAAGTATTTGGATGGGGCTTATTGGAAACTTTTCGCATTTGCCCAGAAGTTTGTCAAAGAACAAAATTTAAGATACTTACGAATTTAGTTTTGATCGCTGTTCGGTGTTCTGTACTACCGGCGGCGGCGGAGACTGACCTTACCTCATGGTACAAAAATAGTGTATAGAAAGCTTCATGAAATGTGAAATAAAACACTTTTCCGATTTTATTTTTTTATTTCACATAATTATTACATATTTAGCGTCATGATAAAATAATAAAACTAAAATTTTTTCTATGTGTAATGTTCGCATAAAGTTTAGAAAACAATTTATACATTGTATTTATTTATTTGTTTGTTTAGTCCCTTCTGACTTCTGTGTCTGACCTGACTTACCCCGATTCCGCAATCACGATTATTTTCGATCGTCCGCAACAGCAAGCATCACCCTCCCGCCTAAATTTTTAATTAGACCAACAAGTTATAACCTGTAGTTAGCTGACATAGGTAAGTTCGGTTCAAAGTTCATGCCCGTAAACTTCGCTTTGTTTATTCAACTTTGAGTTTTGAGTCAGAAAGCAGGTAAGTTTTCAAACATTGCGGTTTTAATGATCTAATATTAAACGAACGCCGTGGGTATTAATTAACGATCCGCCGTATAATAGCGTATATATACAGGATGTTTAGTAATAGGCGTATACCTAATCGTGAAAGATAGCTACGCAAAGCCAAGTAAAAAGAACACTGTGATTTTAGTAGATTTTATCATCATCATCCTTTTCAGCCCGTGTCTACCCACTGTTGGGCACAGGTCTCCTCCATGTTAAGCCATTTCGTTCTGTTTAAGTAGAGTAGATTTATAAAAACTTACATTTATTTTATTACATTATTTTTGTTCAACCCTGACATTAAAGAAAACCTTCTCGTGCTTACATTTTCTACCCTACCATTTATAGTGTCAAGAACAATGTATCAGCTGAACCTAGGGTTGACACTTCGTAAGAAAAGCCTACACATCAGTCATTTTTATAATTTTTCGAGGTTCTATGCACGTTACTTTCTCTGTCATATTCGGTATTATATTAGATTATTAGACCTCCAACTCTTAAAACAGTATTGTAGCAGATTTATTGCGGTTGCGCACGTATATAAAAACATTGCAGTAATACTGCTTTAAAAACTCATTGTAAGGCTCCACGTATTATTAAACACCCTGTTGGTATATTAACGAAACTGGTAGGCTCCCGATAGCCGCTGCCAGTCGAACACCGGAATATCGGCGGACAATAACAAGCCCTTAACTTTCGGCGTTTAATCATTACACATTTTGCCACTAATTTCGCCCCGTCAATTAATGAATGTTGTTCGGAAGTAATTATTTTAATATGACGCGTACCGGATGAAATTGCGCCCGTGTAAATACTTAAAGCGTACCATGTTCGTTTAAACGAATATTCATTATAGTAATATGTTAGGGGGATTTTTTTCTTTCTGTGGTGGTTGTGTACAGTTGTTGCTGTAAGTGGACTAAAATGATATTGATGATGAAGTGCTTGACTCTTAATCTAACCTGGGTAATCTGTTAAGGGTTTTTCCAAAATGTCTTGTCTATTCGACTTAGTAGCTCACCGCTGTTTAATCAATGTTGACAGTGCCACCCGTATATCGGCCACAGTGCAGTGGGCAAAATCGCCCAATAGGATTGATTCCTTTTCCTTGCGGTGAAAAAATTTGTAATCCTATTGGTTTATTTTTTGCTTGCGCACCACAAAATGAAATTGAAATGAATTGAAATGCTGAAAAAACACTAATGAAAATCATTTTAAAAGACTTGTAGATAATGCATTATATGTTTCGAGATTTTACTCAAGGAAGCTCGATAAGCGCTTTGGAATCGTCTTAAAAATTTGCTTACCACACATTCAGGAAATATACTGTCAAAGCCACATCGAATTTTTCATCGATATTCCGGTGTTCGACTGGCAGCGGCCATCGGGAGCCTACACGTTTCGTTAATATACCTACAGGGTGTTTAATAATACGTGGAGCCTTACAATGAGTTTTTAAAGCAGTATTATACTGTAATGTTTTTGTATACATGCGCAACCGCAATAAATCTGCTACAATACTGTTTTAAGAGTTGGTGGTCTAATAATCTAATATAATACCGAATATGTCAGAGAAAGTAACGTGCATAGAACCCGCGTCTAAACAGAGAAAGACATCGCGACGAGATGATAGAAATATCGTTCGTTTGGCAAGACAAGATCCTTTTAAGGGGTCTAACGAGAGCATATTTTGAAGAAAACCCTTCAGCGATCTCAGCACACACTGTTCAGAGACGTTTGGTAGAAAAAAAGTTGCACGGACGTAAAGCAAGAAAGGTATGTTGAAACAGTGCAATAGAGTGCCCATCTTACATTTGCAAGAAACTATGAAACTGGTCAGCTTGACAGTGGAAAAATATTCTTTTTTCTGAGGAAACCAAAATAAAGAGAGTGTGTGCTAATGGCAAACGTAACGTGCGACGTTCTTTGAAAAAAGCATTTGGCCCCAAATTCACAAAAAAGACCTTTTAAAGCATGGCGTTGAAAATGTGAAAATTTGGGGGTGCTTTTCTGGTCACGAAATCGGACCTATTAAGCTCGTAGAAGGTAACATGGATCAACTTCAATACAAAAATATATTGGAAACAATAATGTTACCTTATGCTGAAGAGGTTCTACCGGTAATTTGGATATTTCGGCACTCCTACGCACATCCTAAACATGCGGCACGCTCAGTAAAGGAATTTCTCGAATCACAATCAGTTTCTGTCTTGAGACTGGCAAGCTAACATCCCAGATCTAAATCCTAACATCTTTGGTGCGAAGTCAAGAAAACTGTATCAAAGCGACAATGCGGCAGTTTGAGAGAGCTTTAGATGTTTTTTTAGAAGAATGGAACTCTTTTGAAAAATGTAAGAAATTAATAGAATCGATGCCTCGCCACTGCAAAGCAGTTATTAAGAGCCGTGAGCCGTTACATGCCACGAAATATTAATTATAGTTTAAACTATATTTATTAAACCAATTTCACATAATTAATGTAATTTTTACTTGGCCTATGTTTCATTAAAATAAATTCTTGAACAACTCAATGTTCGTCCTTAATTATTTGTCTAGCATTGTTAGTAAAAAAATTTGTTACTCTATAGAAAAATGGTATTTTTGTGAAAAATCTATTATAATTTTACACATTTTATTCCTAATTCCTTTCGTTTTGGTCATGTGAATATTTCATAATAAAATATAATAATTTCACAGAGAAACACAAAAAATATTACATGATTTGTTCAAAGAGTTTCTGTTTTATTAATGGTTCTTAATTGCATGCCGTGGCAACCTATAATTAAGAGGACGCTTAGCTGTAAGTTTATGTTTGTTTCTACAATTTTTGCTTGTATCAGTGTTTATCTTGTTGGTTGTCGTAATAAACAAATAAAAATAATAAAAATATGACAACCACTGTATATATATTTCATGCACTGGCTTACTACAAAAATAAGGTGACAACTGAAGTTAAGCTTCAGTCACACTGTTACTGTTACTTGGTCTACGAAATCACTCCCAAATATTGTATATATAGAAGGCGTGCGGAAAGATGTTACACATCAAAAAGTATATGATTTAAAAATCATTAAGTCCGCCATGTAATATTTTGTTGCAAAAGTTTAAAATAAATAAATAAAAAATAAAAAAGAAGTAGGTATTTACTTCGTAAGAAAAGTTCTTACGACTTACTATCTTACTAATTATTTTAAAGTAGATTGCTTAGCAAAAAATATAAGTTTAATGGAAATAAACAAATCGTCAAACATATTGAAATGAAACAACTTTTACGGATCTACTCGCGTTTATTTTACACATTAGTTTTAATTAATGTTTATCCTGACGTTTCAAACATAGACACATTTTAACTGGTCTACAATAACAGCTGCTTTTATTATATTTATTGCGTTTCAGCTATTATATCATGTTGACTCTCTTGGATTCGCAATCATACCAATTACCTAGTTCCAAACTAAGCTTGAGTTGCACTATGCAACTTAATATTGGTTATAAATCATGTTACTCGGAAATCTCTAATTGAAACTACATAAAGCTCCAAACTTATTCAGATAACGTGAACCATACAAACACAATTACCGAGCAACATAGCTTATTAAACCTACAACTCCACGATCGAAATTACCCCGAAACACCACGTAAGGACCTGCAATACTTATCACATCGGAGCCCAGCATGTCCCTAAGTTATTTGGAACAAAACTTGTAAGCCGCTTACGTGTCTGGTGTAAGGGTAATATTCAAAATTACTCCTCTAGTCGGCGTGCAGGTTTATTTGAATAATTGATGCCGCTCCCGTGAGCTCGGCCAAACATTTGCAATCCGCAATCAAAGGTCCAACTTGCGTCTACCTCAAAGCCCGGCCGAGTTGAGTGCCGAAGAAATGGTAAATAGGTGAATACTACTCGGTAATTTTGTGTGGAGCGAACTTTGTTAATGTTCATTTAGTTTACTTTGTGTAAAATGCAAGTGAACGGAATAGTTTTGATGTTACAACAAAAAAAAATACGTTTTTGATGTTGCAGGTATTATTGCTTTCCTAAAATATAATACTTTTAGGAATCTTAAACGTATTTATTAAAAAAAACAAACATTACAAGCTACAATTGAATTCTAAAATGAACAATTTATTATTTAAATCGACTCATCGACTCGACATCGACTCTTACTCGAAGTAACAATAAGTAACTTAGAAAAAATGTGCAATTAGCGATTATGTGCAAGTCGCTGAACAGTTCATTAAAAGAATCTCGGTCTTCTCAACAATTACTAAATTACTAAAGTTAAAAAAAAACAAATATTGAAAAAAATTCCACGAGCAGGATTTGAACCTGCACCCTTCTGACATACCGGGTCAGGTGCTCTTCCAATTGAGCTATCGTGGTTCTAACCAGCCCGCCAAAATTCACAAATGTTGAAATTCATTCGCCGATTTTCAACATTTGTGTTTTTGTAATTTGTTTCGCAACAAAATTTGCGTTAAAATTATATAAACAAAACAAAAACATTTTATAAATAGCTTGCCTACTTCTTAACTGATCTTTAGTATTTGTAAAAATATTATGATCGGGTGTTAATGACGGTAGTTGTTGACATTGAATGGGTGCCTTTGGCTTTCAAAGTAAAAAGTAAATAGTGTTGAATAATTGCGGCGGGCTGGTTAGAACCACGATAGCTCAATTGGAAGAGCACCTGACCCGGTATGTCAGATGGGTGCAGGTTCAAATCCTGCTCGTGGAAATTTTCTCAACATTTGTGTTTTTGTAATTTGTTTCGCAACAAAATTTGCGTTAAAATTATATAAACAAAACAAAAACATTTTAACTACTAAAGTTATTTCGCCGTGGTACAAAGGGTTTGTAATTTCTTACACTTTTAGGTATATAATTAGCAAAGCCTTCCTTTACCGCACCAAAGGCAAACTTAGTTTCGCGATGTAGCTTATTCCTTTATTGAATCGACTAAAACCTGGTAGGGTAAAGCTACCAAAGAGCGCACACCGCCAAAGACTATGCAGCGCTACTAATTATTATGTTACATTGGTTAGCAAATCGTGCTTTAAGTGATTTGTATAGAATTAATAAGATTGTACGTCATTATCATCAGCCTTCACTAGTCCACTGCTGGACACAGACCTCTCCAAGTGCACGCCACTGAGCACGATTGATTAATTCCATGAATCGGTGTTTGCCAATCCTGCACGTACTCAGTGAAATTATATACTTTTTTGCACATGTTTTTTTTTCTATGGAAGAGTAGGTAAATGCCTCCGCTCTTTTTAATGTTAAACAGAAGCGCAGACCAGATCGGAAGAGAGTCACTGGAGCATAATTGTGCCTTACTATAGCCATCCTCACCTTGCTGACCCGCAAATTGCTTCTTCACACCGCGTTAATAAAAATATTAATATTATTTTATTTTGAATTTCGAACCCTATAGGTATACTGCACTATATGTACACTTTGGTGGCTCTACCCTATCTCCAATCCGCCAATTTTCGTGCAGACTTGTTGGTTTATGTTACAGTGTGTATAGTTTAAGTTTAGCCATCCCAATTCCGGTACCGGCCACTTGCTCCTGTGTTTACGGTTGCAGTTACACAGTTATGTAATCCACACTGCAGTTATCTGAAATTACTGGTATAATATGTTGCTTGTTGTTCACTTTGTTGTTGACAGAATTTGTTGCTTGGTTTCTATGTCTTTTGTTATGTTTGTTACACTCACGATATGATGAAGGATGGAGTTGAGTTGCTCTTCTTGTATCGGGTACAACAATAATTTTCCTAAGCTAGGAAGCGGTGGTCTGTATTATATTGTTCTAAAGTTTGTTAAACAATCAGTTGTTGACCCCTATTAATAATTATTTAAAAAAATATTAAAAATCGAAGACTGTACCAATTAAGATGGAACAGCCAGTTTGCAAACAGCTAAGACAATAATTAAGAAATGGTTCTTAATACCTTGATACCTTGTCTTGTTCAGACTATTCGCTCAGATGTTGAGGTAAACGCAGAATGTCGTCTGCGAGCGTGTGTTGCATACCAGATGCAAGCAACAAGTGACGACAGACGACAACACGAAACACTCTCACAAGTCTCATCTCAATGTAGTTGTAGTATATGAATTACAATGAAAACGGTTAAGTGGCGATGTCTTTTGGTACGAATTGATTGTGATGACGAAACGAAGTCACTGGCACAAGAAATTTGATCGTTATCTATGCTTTTTATACATTTATAAAAGAGAGTAAAACTCATCTGACCTCGAGATAAGCTCACCTTTGTGTATGTCTTGTGTAACGCGTGTTTTCATGTATTTTTTTTATATTAACGTTTAAGCACAGTGCCTTGATCTCACCTGATGTTAAGTGATGATAAGGCCAATGATGGAAGCGCACTTCACCCGAGATCCTCAACTAGTGAGGTACTGGCTATCTTATCTCTAGCTGCCGGAACACAACAATGCTACAAACATTGATGTTATGGCGACATATTTAGATAAGATGGTGGTAGCTAGCCAGGCGCACAAACAAGCCCTACCACCAACCAAACCGAGTACACAAACATGTACTCCCCGCTGGGAATCGAACCCGGGACCTCTAGGTCTAAACCGGTGGTCTTAACCACTAGACCACAGAGGCGATTAAACCTACATCACATTGATTTCCCCCGCGTAATGTTTATATATATGAAATGGTATTTCCAGATTTCAGTATGCATGTCTTAAACTTCCTAATGCATCCGCAGCTCAGAATGTGTACGACGAATCATTTCGCCATTTAGGAATACTGCACATCTCCACATCTCATGGGGAGGTGCTCGTTAGGCGTACGTATACAGTTTGTACTAAATAGCTTTTTAAACTGCATATTTAATGGCTTTATGTTCAAAATTGTAAACAGCTTTAGATATATTTATTTAGCAAAATCTGATTCTACCTTTGCTTTAAATAACAGAATCTATACTTATTATAAAACTGAACGTCTCTCTCGAGAACCACTTATCCGATTTACGTAGTTTTTTTTTATTTATAGCTATGTTATCTAGTCATATTATAGGATATAATTTTTTACGTAAACTAATATACTGAATCAGAAGAGACTATGATAGTAAATCAAGTCGGAAAAGGATGCTTTTAGGCCACTTCATTAAATTGAATTCTTCTATTCTAAAGATGAAGAAGACAATAGTTAGGGATAGTTAAAGTTTTTTTTTCAGTAGTTTATATGCTGTACTCATATTAAGGCGTAATTATGTTGTTGAGCAATAATACATTTTAAAAAAAGTATACAATTATGTATTTAATTGTTAGTTATATGACGACTACCGAATAGTTACAATCTGTCAATTCGAAATATGTAACATGAAAATGACTCTATGGAGAGTTCCTTAATAAACAAAGAAAAACAATAACTCAATTATTAAATCAATTTAGGAAAAATTATAGGAAATATATAAATCAATTTTATTTTAATTTATTAATACACAAATTGCATGCTCTATAATTATAATTTTGTTTATGTAAATGTTATTTTATTAAGGAAATAAAAAGGCTTAATTATTATTATTATTAACATGAAAATGAGGGATTTTATAGACGTACTCGTAGGAGATCTCTAGAGTTAGATTGAAAACGGTAAATTTCTGACCTAACATTAAATTATAAAATTTCTGATTTAACATAAATCCATTTGATAAGTAGTTCGCGAAATCCTTTATTTGTACAACATTGAAAATATGCTTGTGAACAACAAACACATAGCAGTATTTTGGTATCTACGCGAAATAAATGGAAATCATTAGTGAATATTCCCAAAGCCACGGTAATGTCTAATATAAATAAAACTACATAAATAGTGTCGTAGTACCTAGCGTATCTATTTAACCTTACCACCAGGTAAGGTTTGTTTCAAGCCCGCCTGGCTAGCTACCACCACATTGTTTCTTAAAGTTTACGCCAACACTACACATTGAAATGAAACACTTAAGGAATGAACTCGCGTTTTATTTACTTACAAGAAATATTTTTTCTTTCTATTTTTTTAATTTATTTTCTGTGGCAAATTAAATGGGGGATTTGGCGAATAGTTTTTATTTCACTTCTGGTTCATTCATGCAAAGCTCACAGACTTTAAACCAGAACCAAGGACTAACGTGACTAATCCAGTAAAACTTATTTCAGGGTCTTATAGTCTAGTTCTTTTGCGGGTTTCGTCTCAAGCGTTTAAATTCAAATCGCTTACTCTCCGATCTTTATATAGTCTATAGTCTTTATACGAAACATCTTCGTTTTGTGTTTCATTTCAAGATATACAGTAATAACTTATCACGGATTGAATTCATAGCTGGCGGTAACAGACCTATTTATAGACATCTTTCGCTCAGTAATTGGCATCGAGGTATCGCTAACAACTTTCTGCCTCAACGATTCTGGCCTTTCTTTTTTTGCCGATTTACAAATAGCAGAATATTTTTTGTAGAAACGGAACGTTGAAACATATGCAACTTGGTGGAGTTTCGATACATTTTTTTGGGATATTCTTAATAGACACATTAGTAGACAAAAATAAGTTTTTGAAATATAACAACTACCTAGTATGTACATAGTACTGATACTGTGATACCTACTGTTATTTTATGTGCATATTTGCATTCGTTAATAAAACGTATTAATGAAAATTAAAATTGAAAAAAGATGGAAATTTCTTTATTACTACCAGAATAACTTAGGCTATACAACATAAGTACTACTTCATCGATACAATAATCTTCTTTGTACGTCTAAGACTTATCTAAACAGAAAGGAGCAGAGAATCCCAAACTGGGCATTGCCTGAATATTGGGCAACTAAAAAAATTACGAAGTAACAAAATTGCAGTATTAATTAAATTCAGTAAAAACACCAACTTATTAAAGAAATTAAAATTAGTAATAATTAAATTCAGTAAAAACGCCAATTTATTAAAGAAACTAAAATTAGTAATAGTGGTGTGTAAACAATGTACTTTTATATTCGCGCTTTATGTCCCTAGATTGGATAAAGCATGTTTCTCTTAATTTCATATATTGTTATTATGAAATATTTAATTGTTCCTGCCTTATTTAACTATTTTTACTTTTAACTATTACAAAATTGTTATTTATGTAAATTTTAACGATAACCTTAACCGGTTTTGGTAATTAGTGTGCCCATAAAATCACAAAACGTGTAGTCAAATTTGATCTAAACCGTAGCACTACCTGAATTTAAGCTTCTTTACATCAAACGACATAACAAATTCATACATTATGTATAAACGGCTTAATGGAGCTGCCACGAGGTCAGGCCGACTAGGCATTAAGAGCTTTTGGAAGGGATCGCGGGGTGCAGGGGGAGCCAAAGTGAATATTATAACAGGAGATGTTACTTGTTTTCCAGATGTTCCATTTGTGATAAGACACGGTGAAAGGGTATATGCTCAAAAAAGTCATCCTGTTAACCGTCATATTAATTTTTGGTGTCTACCTACGTGTGTGTCACAAGAAGCCCTAATGAACAAAGGTTATTTTGAAGTGGAAGGTTACTTTGATATAGTCAAGTGGACAGCAGGACAACGTGTCATTTAAGCAGAAAATATTAGAACCACACAATTTCATAGTTTAAATCTCATTGTGAAACTAAATGTAAATTGTATATAATGTGCTCAGGCCAATCCTTCCCTATGAATGAAGAGAGAACGGGCCATATACCAACACAGGGGCCCAGTGCGGATTGGTTGTTGTTAACGAATACTAATGCAGCCGGGACCAATGGCTTTACGTGACTTCCAAAGCACGGAGTAGCTAGAGATGATACATTTTTGGTCACCCATCCGATGATCGGGCTTTGCAAAAGTTGCTTAACCTTAGCAATCACAGAGATCGCCATCGAGCTCCTCACCGTCAACGTAGTAATCACATTTAAAAATAAATCAAAATTAAGCCCACGATCGACGAAACCCAATGTCGACGTTTTTAAATAGCAGAATCAACGCATTAGAGCAACCATCTGCGCCTAAACTCAAACAATACTTTAAAAACTATATTATACCATCTTGTGAGTATTGTTAGAGACTAAGAAATTAACAATCTCACGACATCTTATAACGAATATGGAGAACCGAGAGAGATTCTTTTAATATTATTTTTCTAAAGCTACTTATAAGACACAAAGAAAACCATTTGTAACATACAGTATCATAGGGATGTTGACAGCGACAACAATTAAATCCAAAACGTTAAAAGTTCAAATAACGTAACGTTGACATGAATTTATGTAACCTTAATGGAACATTTAATGACGTCAGAGTTCGCCATGCCCATAAAATTCATTTTAAAGAATATAAAAATAAAACACTTACTGTCTACGAATCACTTGCGTATCGTGGTTTTTTTTTGAAAGTATTTCATTTCAATGTGTAGTGTTCGTGTAAACCAACTTAAGAACACAATGTTTTTGACAGGTACTAATAATTTGCTTACCTGAACTACCTTCCAAAATATATGTTTAATTGAATCACCATATTATTCAATGTTCAAATCAATGTCGTCGCTTCAATCCCATGTAGAACCTTGATCCACGCTTCCATAAATCCAGTGACGCCGACGACACACATGTATGTTTAATCAATTATTACAAACACTTCCCCTTGTTTGATGAGAGAGATTGTAGTTTCGCTCTATCAGCACTTAGCGGGGTAAACTTCCCCCAATTAAATAATATGCGAGTGACAAAATTGACACATCTATGCTTTGATGTAACGCTGTGGTCTTGGCGGGAAAGTGGAGAGTCGGGTTTGCAGAACAGCTCTTTTATCCTAAAATTTGTATTTTCTTCTTTTGGTAAATAATAGTGGATTAACCTAAATGTCGTATTGATGTGTTCGTGAAAGTGCGTGAGCTTTGGCGCATAAAACAAATGCTTATTTTGTATTAGTTGTCGCCCGCGACTTAGGATAGTTCGCGAAAACTAAACTATCCCACAGGAACCTGTTACCGGGATAAAAAGTATCCTATGTCCTAGTCCGGGTCATGGTCTGTCTATGTGCAAAGTTTACATAAGAATCCGTTCGGCCATTCTTACGTGCTGCGCGGTCAAATAAACAAACAAACAGATAAACAGATCAAAATTCTAAAAACTGTTGCAACATGTTCTGTTATCCATTCTAAGTCAGCCAACTTTTCTTCGAATATCTTCCATGTACAGACTTTCGACCCTCTTTAGCTTTATTATATGTATAGATAGATCTCAGTATTTCTCTGAGAGATAGATAGATAGATAATAGGCTTATAATATACTGAGATACATCGTATTCTGTAATTTGTGAGTGGCTGGTGCCTGAAGCAGGTATCATCGTCATCCTCAGCCTGCACAGGTCCATTGCTGAACATAGGTCTGAAGTAGGTAAAAACCTATCCCACGTTTAGTTTTTTTAAGGTCCTAACAAATAGAGTATACATAATGAAAACCTGACATAACATAAGACTTGAGATAACTTGACATGTAAATGTCCAATCCACATCAACGTCAGTCCTTACTCAAAATCATCTTTATCTATATGAGATAGATATAAAATCTACCTCATTAATCTCCATTGAATGCTGGTGTTGCCCATGTACCCATAAGTACTTGAAATGCGGAAAATAACACAAACAATATTAGTATTTCAACTAAACTTAACTGAAATATGATTGCTTAGCTAAAGAGCCTAAATCAATGGTTTCCCAAAGTATAAACCTAAAGACATGTTACACAATATTTTATGGTAGATGGTTTCAGTTTTAACGCGTGTAAAACAATGTTTTCTTATATAGGTATATATTGATTATCTTTAAAGGGATGGTAAAACATTAAAACTAGTTCTATTAACAGAAAGCCATTATGTTGCTATTATGCAAGTATTCCACAGCCCCAACTCAAATGTAAAATATAAAAGTAGCAAGCGTTCTATCACAATGATACGCCCGCCTACTTTTTCAAGACAAACACAAGATTTGTAAGTTATTATTAACGATGTCGCCATTCTAACTGTGGACATTTGCAAGTCACAAGGCAAATACACCGCCGTATTCATACGAAAGTAGGCCCGTCCAAAACGCGCCTTGGGCTGTGGACTCTGCAAACCCACTTGCTTGGGACCGCTACAAAGTTCCGAAGAACCATCGGACCTTTTGCATGTTCTGCGGATAACCTCGACAAATATTCATATTTTATTCCGCTGGCTTTGAGTCTACTAATATTGCGAAAGGACCGCCAAAGGACTAATTTATTATGACCCTCTTTTTAGCGTTGCAAAGGTCGTGTGTGGTTGAGCTTTAAAGTTTCAGGTGTTGTTATTATATTTCTCATTCGTTAGTTTACCTAAATGTTGGCGAGTTTTCTATTTGGAAACTGTTAACACATTCGTAACGTACGTTATGTAAGTCGTTTGTTTCGGCGAAATTTGCGCTTGAAAAATCTTGTACTAAATTAGCTCTTACACGTGACTTTGTTCGTGGCGCAAGCGAAGCCATAGGTGTGACGGCTTTGTTTGCGCCAGAAAAGGATCCAGACAGAGAAGGCAGCGAAATACAATTTTAAGTCGCCCAACTTTGAGATGTGTTGTGAGGATTTTCTACTCCTCTTGCGGGGACGGGGAGACTAAAACAGAATAAAAACACTTGAGATTTTACAAAAAATATGGTATTTTATTAAAATATCATAAAACAGAACAATACGATAGTGGATTTACAATGTTATTGAGTTAACTATGTAAAAATGAAAATATTACAAAGTATAACGAGCTCTTATCTTATATACGTGATTTCTGCTAGCGGTCTAACCCAACGTTAACGGTGTTAAAAAGTCTTGAAAAGCAAAAACGTAAACTCAGCTCTGGCCGTCCTTCAGACGAAGGACCTACATGGGCCAAACAAAGCAGAACATCTACTTTAAAGAGGCACAAATCACTGGATTGAATTTTACCGTACGAAAGTTCTCTCCACAGATCGCCACTTTTATTCAAGAGTAGTGCGTGAAGTGATTGAAACAAAGAAGCACACTAATAATTTCAATCGGGAAGACGACCACAAACTATCTTCTGCGTGGAATCCAGTATTTGCGTTAGTGTTGTTACTAATTAGTTTGCGTTAATCCCCGATGAAATTATTTGTTTAACTGTGGAACGCAAAAGTTTAAAAGAAATTATCTTATTTAAACGTATATATACGTATACAGGTACTTTGTAATTTACTTTCATCTTAAAGTACTTATGTGAAAATGTAATTGTGTACAATACAAAAAAAAAGAAAGAAAATGTATTAACCGTCTTTTTACCACGATCCTCGGCGTAAACAGAATAATGGTGATCTTGGCAAAGCTCTTCCATAATTAAACCGAGTAAAACTTTTTGCTTAATGGTGAAAATGGATTGTTGTACTTTTCATTATTGTCTTGGGTTTGTTTTTCTATTTGATATAAATGAAAGTTGTAAGGAGAATGAACCATTCGTATTCTAACAAATCCATTTTTCACTTTTATGTATTTACTTCGAGAAGTTAACTTTTTAACGTGAACTTATAGTAGTCCGTGCATGACCCTGTCACAAAACAAAGTTAAAATATCTTGAAATTTTGAATAACAAATGAAGAAAATTATTTTAGTATAGTATGCATTCTCAAAAAAAAACGGATGTAAACACATACCACCATGTGACGAGGACGACCTAGGCGGGTATTTCTCGAAGAAATCGAGGATATTTTAAATAAAATCCAGGAGTATGTATGAAGAAATTAATAAGAGTAGATGAAGCGAAGAAGAATGTAAGAATCATAACAAGTGGCAAGTGCCTGAGACAGATTTTGAAGATGACGGTGTTGTCCAGTATCGCGACACATCGTGTCACGGCGCTTAATGCTGAGCGGAGACCTTTTTGATACAATCCTTATTCTAAGTTATGTTTTTTGTTTAATGTGTACTGTTTTTGTATCAAATAAACATTTTTCTATTCTATTCTATTCTATTCTAGATGTGACTGTTTGTGTGTATGTATTCTAAAAAAAATACTATTTTATTTTATTTTTCATAATGAATTATCGCCTGTTCCTATGCCTAAAGCCTATGTCAAAAAAGTGTATATAACGATATTATCTTTCAATTGAAACAACTTTATTACTCTTTATTAGCCAGTATCAACTACATTTACCACTATTAGATCTAAGTACTTATTCGTGAAACACTTATAGTTTTCACTTAATTTCACATACTCACCTTTAATTTCATGCATTCATACAGCGACAGACACCGAAAGCCTTGCAATTTTTCATAGCGCCGCCACTTTCCCAATTTGCATATAAAGTTGACTCTGTAGAATTTTTAAACTTAACCATAACTTTAGTACAAATGGAATGACTAATTGAATAGTAACCATTTTATGTGTGAAACTAATTAGCTCGCCGTCATACGAACTCGTTTCTGTTATGTAATCTAAATATCTCATTCTGTTTGCTCACCGTGAGTTTACCAAAAAGGTGGGTGCGGTCAGAGCTACATCCCAAACGGAGAGAGAAGGTATTGCATTAAATAATTAATGATACTTATAATAAATTCCGTTTTTAATTTGATCTGCTAGAGCCACCAAAGGGCGGTGTACGTTAGTGATGTAGGACTTATCGATAGTTTTCGTTATATGTCATACGATTGTTTTTTGTTACAGGTAATTTATCCGGTGTCATGCAGTACAAATAAGGCAAGAGTGTTTAACGTATAAGTGTACTTTAAACGTGGAAGATAATACAAACATAACGGATTTCTTTAAAAAAATTGCAATGCGAATTTATATTCATTTGTTTTAGAATCATTGCCAAGTTGTAAAAATACATAATGTGCAGGCCTATTATTTACTTATCCTTACCAGAAGCCAGCAATAATTGCGATTTAATAATCGCTTTTCATCACCGAAAAAAACATTCCGTTGCTTAGCTTTTTCAGGACGGCAACAAAAAAGCTCACCTTTTACATTTGGCTTCTTCGCAACTCATCTGCCACTTAACTAAAATTGAATTAGTAAGTATAAGTGTACAATCCTACTAATATTATAAACGCAAAAGTTTGTGAGTATGGATGGATGTTTGTGCTCTTTCACGTAAAAACTACTGAATGGATTTTAATGAAACTTTCCTCATATACAGACCATGACCCCGACCAGCATATAGGATACTTTTTTTTTTCTTGTGGTCTTCAAACTAACTTAACTAGTATTGGTACATAAACGCAAATCTTATGAGTTTTAATAACGCGCACAACAAAGACAAAGTTACTGTAAATCAACAAAAACAATATTAAAACTGATTTATTTTTAATAGCGCGATTTACGGATGTCATCTCCATGTAATACAGATCAAATATATAGTAAGTTACTATGACTTAATACATAATCTATCGAAGCAATGAGATGTCGTAAAAATATACATATAATCTACCGAGGCAATAAGATGACGATATAAATATATCTAAAAATAATTCTATCGACATCTCACTCCATCGATACCTCCCAAGCCTAGTGTAACCGCAATAACCTTTGCTCCTCGTATCACAAAGAATATTTCAAGCAGAAAGCCCTTCGTAGAAAGTTACACCTCACATAAAACAAGAGACGTATTAAGCAAATAAGCACAAGTCATTTGATATTACACCATCTAGGTATTACTATTTTCAACCTTCGTTGTATTTAGGACTCTTTGTTAATAAGCTTTTTATATACGCGTGTAGATGCGAGAAGGTTATTTCATACTTAAAATAAATTGCTTGTTAGTAATTATATGTGTATATACAAGTGTTTGGATTAGGGTACAACATCTCGAAAGGGGATAATACATAGTTGATCAATATAAGATCCAAATAGGCAATTGGCAACAAACTCTGCCCGATACTGAAGGTCCCGGTTTCCCAGGAAATTCCCAGGTCGGGCTAATGCTAATAATTATATGCTATTTACTTCACTTTACTTTATTAAGAACCAAATATCGAATTTCTAAAAAGCGTCAAATACTGTATGTAAAAGAAGTATGGGCACAAATGTATGGACTACCCGCCCGATCCTCTAAATGCCACTACACATTTACAGAATACACTAAACATACACTTTAGAGGCGCCCTCGGGTTCCGCTCCCCAATCCGATCCGAACCCTTCTGAGAATCTAGTAGGGCACGGGGACGCGCACTAGTGCGCGATGCCGTTCACTCTAGAAAACCTCCGAAGGTGATTCGTTTCACACGGCTTGACGGGACCCTTTACGTTCCTCGCCGCCCCCAAACAAGCCCGGTGAAGCTGAAAATGCCATCTGAGGCAATCAGCAATTTCTCTCCAAATAAAAAATGTATGGCCAGTCCATACATTTTTTTTTGGAGAGAAATTTGGACCCAATAGATATAAATAGTATATCGTTAGAAGGGTATATTCTCATAGAGCACGAATAGCTATGGCGCTTGTCCTGATATGTTGGCCGATCGGAGTACGCGTACCTTGAATATTAAATCTTTTGTGATTATATCTATAAGTATTTTTGATATGTTTTTCAAACGGCTGTACCGATTTTAATGATCTAGATCTTAAATGGGAGGTATAAATCTCACCAGTGTTATAGGTTACATAAAACGACTATAGAATAGAGGCGCGTGCGCGCCGGCTGCTGCCAGGTAGCGGGCGGGCGGGGGAGGCAGGGGATAGCTGTATTTTGCGTCTCCCCTGACTGACCTCCCACCTATTCGCAGATTAGGCTATTGTAATACTTGCTTGGTAATAATAACAACTTGTAATCCTAAATCTATTGGATTTTTTTTACCTAAATAATAATTTATATTTAAAAAAACTAGGTATGTACCTGTATAATATTTGTATGCAGTTTTTGCTGTTGTGGAATGAGTTCATATATTCATTCCAGTTTAGTAATCACTACACAAAACGTATTTTATTGATTTTTTGCGTACTATTCGAGGTACTGAAAACACATGTTTTATAAAGCCGATATCTCGAATCGGACAACAAATCCAAATGTAACCCAATAATAACTTTTTGTCCTCTTCAAAAGGCCTATCCATCGATGTACGATACAAGTCCGTTGGTCATAAGTAACAAAATGCCCGAACCCCTTTAATACATAGGGTATAGGTATAGCACCAGCTTTCGACATAAACCAATCCTCGACATAAACCAGTCCTCGACATTGTTTTCCTTTAATCATTAAAATAGGGGTCAGCCAATGATTTTAGTGTTTAGCAATAATTGAATGTCACCACCTGCTTCCTCGATGCCATCCCGTAAAGTTTAAATGGGGAGCATTAGACCAGCTCAATGGCGCAGCGGTTAACGCGTTCGGTGAGGTTAAGCAACTTTCAGAAACTGGTTGATGTACAGACGCCTGCACATCAACTTATTCAAAACTGTCCATTTTCAACCGTATACCTTAGTAATAAAATTCAAAGTCTATTGAGGAAATTTGACAGTTTGTGGCATGTTGATGACCTAACATGTTGTTAAAACGATTACCGAGCACAGATTGAGTAGTTACTTGTATGAAATCATTGCGTTAAAGTCGCCGTTATGGTATGACGATTGTACTCGGTTCCTTTATTGGGTTGGTTCCAAATCCAAAATAAAGTTATGTAAAGTCTATATTCTTTGTAAAAAAAAAGTCAAAAACGCCGCATTGGTGCAATGTTTCATCTTAACTAATGGTGAGCGTTCATTAGTCAATCAGTGAGTGAGTGAATGAGTGAGTGAGTGAGTGAAGTGAAGGACTTTTCTTTCTATATGTATTGATAGTTGCGGCCATTATCATTCTGATCTTTTAATACTTCTACGTTCAGCCTGTAACGTAAACAGAAGCGTTAAAGCCTCATAGGTACAGACGCCTGCTCGTAACCTAACCAAAACTGTCAAATTTCTTCAATACATTTTCAACAATACAGTTAAAGCATAAAGTTCAAACTCTATTGAGGAAATTTGACAGTTTGTGGTAGGTTGATGTGCAGGCGTGTGTACCGTTCAAAAGTCAATTTTAACATAATAATATTATAAAGCAATAGCAGCGTTTCACCGCAAATTCATTGATTTCAGTCCATCCCGTTGTTTTACACCGGCGAATATTTTATTTGTATACTCTAAAATCACAATTTCGATTCCAGCTCTATTTGCTGTTTGGGGCATCGATGTTGCTTAATGGATAGTACAGTTGTATATTGAACTAAACGAACGCAGTTTCCGTGTAGGTTTTATTATGATTTTTCACGAGTAAATAAATTCTGTATTTTAATAGAAATATATCTAAACAAGTTACGTTGTTACGTTTACGTGAGTATTTAGTAGCGTTCATCTATCTTTACAGAAGAAGAAGAGTGAAAGGATGGGGTTGCATTAAAGATCCCGATGGGTCGAGGGGCTAATGGGAAAGGGAAACCTCAGCACCACTAAGATAAGATAAGATAGGTAGCGTAGGCAGTAGGAATACCTTTTTATACGTTTCGACCGAGATGTACGTCGTAGAGTCAACCCGAGACCACGACCGGTATAACGGTCGAAACGTCGAGTCTTATAGTAAGTTTAAAATAGTATTGCTATACCAAGTTACAACTCTTTTATTACACGCTTGCCCAATTCGGGTTGGTCATCACAAACCCGGACAAAAAAATCAGAAACACTCTTTGTTCGAACCTGGGAATTGAACACGAAAGTCCTGGGTTCAATAATGGAAGGTATGTAGGTAACTTAATATTATTAGTGACAATCAATCAATGAGCACTGAAGTCTATGTATAGCTAGTTCTAATTTCAAAACCATTATTTTTTTATATTAACGGGTGCCTTAATCACACCTGATGTTAAGTGATGAAAACGCCAATAATGGCAGCGCACTTCACCCGGGATCCTCAACTATTGAGGCACTGGCTAAGTATCTTATCTCTTGCTGCCGGAATTGGAAACATTGATTTTATGGCGACATATTTAGATAAGATGGTGGTAGCTAGCCAGGCGGACAAACAAGCCCTGCCACCAACCAAACCGTGTACACAAACTTGCACCTCCCGCTGGGAATCGAACCCGGCACCTCTGGGTCTAAACCGGTGGTCTTAGCCACTAGACCACAGAGGTGGTTAATTGTTTTCTGTATTCAGAATGTACGTACGCTACTCGTTTTTGTGGCTATGCATTCAATTATATTATGCTTCAATTTGCTAATTAGCAGCAACACAAGCATATGCCAATATCAACTCGGGTCATGGCATAATATTGTTTCATATATATATTTTAGAGCAAAACTTTGTGTTAGATTTTGGTAGTGGAAATTCATAACGATAATTATTTTGTTCAATGCAGGAACAGTTTCTTTTGCTAGGTGTATAAAGTAAAAATAGTTGTAAAAAAAAATCGTTTATGTCATGAAACACTATACAAAATTGTCCACTATGGTAACACTTATATAAGTATACTTCACGAAAGCCTTCGCTTTTGCTCAACTGTGAGACGATATAGGATAAATAAAAAAAACATGCAAATTATATTAAGGAAATAGTATAATTCAGTACAAAATCTATATATTACATAAAGCTAAATATCACATACGCGTTCTGCTTAAACACTAAAAACCCAGGAACTAATAATTGTGTGTGCTTAATTTCAATAACGACTGTATTATTAAGTTTTTATTTGACTACACGTACTATTAAAAAACAACAACACATAACACTATCCATCCATAGGTATACATATAATCATAGAAGCGGCAACCGTGACCGTCCCGTTGCACTGACTTTTACAGTATAGCGACAGTGGAGCGTGCAGTGTCTGCAAAAAGTGCATTGCAACCCGCGCCTTATAAGGCGGCAATAGTGAGCGCACAGCGTAAATGCCATGGTCACCCATTGTAACGCCGTGCGAAATCCGAGCAAGCAGTAGGACGTCATTAAATGTTTTATTATATGATCTACGTTTTCGTAACGAAGAAAAAATATGACTCGTAATGAGAACGTACTGTAAGAAATTGTCCATTTTTCATTTAATCTCATGACTTTATAACGCAGATCATTTTGAACCATGCACAAAGATGTTTGATCGTTTTATCGTTCAGGTATCATTATGGCATATATCTTAAAGGTATTATTGTTATTTAATTATGATTTCTATGGGACAGGTTTATTCCAGCACAGACTCTAGTCTCAAACTGTATAGTGACCCTAGTCTTGTTTTGTGTTTTTTGTAACTGCTTTGTGATGATATAATAAAGTCTTGTGTTATTTACCTTTATGTAGGTACTAAAGAGATGAAGAGCAAAATCTTCCCTGTATTTATTAGAAACCCAAACACGTGGTTACCAACTATTCGATACGTCTAAGCAGACGTCTTTCTGTGAGATAATTACAAAGGACTTCTTTATTATCTTAAAATGGGGTAATCAATGCTTTTCGAAATAATTATTAATAAACGGCCAAAGTCTCCAAATTTGAAAAAACCTTTTAACTTCATAAATAAATTCGAGACATCAGCTTAGAAAATACATTTTTGTCTAAAGCGAAACGTAAAATTAACATGTACCTTGGAAACGTCGAAGTGGATCTCCTGCGTCCCCCATTTACTGTGGCGCGATCGATCCGATTTTTTCACAAGTAATTTATGCCTTATTAAAACAATTTATTCGGTTCTGTTCTCGGATGCCGCAGACAATTTACTTGCATTACGATGCGATTGTTTTATGTTTTCTTTTCGCCCGACGACGCTATTTTGCATTTTGTTAGTCAATTGGGCCTGTGTTATTTGTAAAACATTGATGGCTAATAAGGTGTCCACTTTGGAATGCTTAAAATGTGAATGTTATTATTGTACAGTGTAGTAATATGTTTGTTTACTTAAACACATGATCCAAATAATAAATAAAACATTGCCAAGTGGTACGTATCGGTGGGCGAGTAGCAAATGCTTTGGTCCGATATCCTCGGTACCATTCTTAGGTGGGGCAATAGCTAGCAATAGCAAATAATAGTAATAGCTCAGGTTTGTGAACACGAACCCTCATTTGGTAATCAATGTCTCTGATGAAGCCCATACCTATCTACCGTAGCGATGAATTGATTAGTGTTTACGTTAACTAACTAACGTTCACTACGGTTTTGAAGTATGAAAATAAATATAATGCCAAAGATAAAGACATAGCTTACTTCTACCCTCGACTATGAACATTTCCTATCTTATTGTTGTTGGAACACATTTTTTTTTATGGCGACCGACTCAGGTGTGATGGTGGTAGCTTTCTAAACTGACTTGGAACAAACCCTACCACTCATAATAATAATTAAATCAATAAATAAAATAAACTTTCC
Organism: Eudonia truncicolella; assembly: GCA_949315975.1. Lineage (NCBI taxonomy): Eukaryota > Metazoa > Arthropoda > Insecta > Lepidoptera > Crambidae > Eudonia > Eudonia truncicolella. The sequence goes on along the minus strand of OX438830.1, from coordinate 13,553,330 downwards.
TACACTCACACCAATTATCTAGCCCAAGAGAAGCTTCGTTATGAAACTTGTTAAATGTTTACTAGACAACGGATAAACATACTTAAAATACTTAAATACGTACTTGTTATAAATAGAAAACACCCAGACCCGAGACTGTTTAGAAAAACAGAAATTTCTAAATTGACCCGACCAGGGATCGAACCCGGGACCTCAGAGATGGCGACACCAAACCACTCGACCAAGGAGGTCGTCGGAGGAGGAATTGGTTGGGACCATTGCTAGTATTCATCGTATAAAGCACAGGCATGCTTTAGCAGAGTCGGATACGTATGGAGATATAAAACCATTGTTCTAGTACGTATTATTGTTATTATCATGATGATAATAATAAAGGATATCGTAAAATATCCATTCGGATTTATATAGAGTTTCGTATTAAACATGTTTCTGTCAAAACGGAAACTTTATGAACTTATCCGTACAGAAGATACTGAAATAAAATAAGTTTTATTACTAGCTATTGTACCGAGTTCTGAGCCGGGACAAGCTTATACTCGTAGAAATAATCTTTCCGTCCAACGTGCAAGCGATGAATGCGTTTGTGTGTCGCTAATTTCTTCTTATGTTAATTGCTTTACGCTTACCGACGTTAACCTGGCGCAGCAGCTTTTGTAACCTATGGGGTCTAGTGGTCCCCACAGTTCGATTTCCAGCCATGATACATGGTTGTGTAGGTCCTCGGTTTGGTTGGTGGTAGGGCTTGTTTGTCTACCTGGCTAGCTACCAACATCTCATCTAACCATGACATCAATATTAGTAGCATTGTTGTGTTCCGACAGCTAGGAATTACGGATCATAAAAGTAACCCTTATCTTTTAGGGGCCTGCTGGTGTTTTCCTCTTTCAGTTCCGGAAGTAACATTTTTTTTTCTTTTATTCGTAACTAGCCAGAATATTACCGACAAGTAACATATACATATTTCTGTTACTAGGATCCACGCAGAGCATCCATAGCACCTTCGAAATCCCAATTAAGACTAGTATACGCATCGCATACGTAAAATGTAAAGCCACGAAAGACGAAGGCTGATCAAACACAGCTGTCCCCAAATGCGGGTTTCATAATATCACCTAGTATCATACATTCTAAATAAGGCCTCCCACACCGCCCAATGTTAAGGTCACGTTACATAACCTAAGTAAGTAGACGGCATGGCGTCTGCGCATGCGCAGGTCGACGACCGGGGGGCCGCGGCGGGCGCGCAGCCTCACTAAACACACTGTATATCGAGGGAGCAACGGAACTGATGAGATCGGCATACATTGCTCTTATACAACGTTCAGCTTTAAAGTTGAGATAGTAACGCTAGCGATGTATATGAAAGTGTGTTTGTTATCGTTAATGTTATGTTTATAGAGTGTGTGTAGCCGGTTGTACGTTGCGTGCGTGTGCGGTGGGATTGTTTTTGATCGTGCTTGAGCGTTTTTGTTGCAATTTCGCTACGATGGATGCTTAGAGCTACAACAACTACAAGCCTACGTTGGAATGAGATAGATATTCGTTGAAGTTACAATGTGCGTGGGTGGGCCTGTGTCGTGTCATGATTGTATCATAAATTATTCTCTTCGTCTCCTTTTGTAACGTATTAAAGTTGACAAGCACCTAAGTCGGAAAAATTGTACAAAACATGGTAGGTATATAAAATGTTTTTGTTTTGTTTTTATATAATTTTAACGCAAATTTTGTTGCGAAACAAATTACAAAAACACAAATGTTGAAAAAATTTCCACGAGCAGGATTTGAACCTGCACCCTTCTGACATACCGGGTCAGGTGCTCTTCCAATTGTTTGCCCTAACCACAGCCCGAAACCAATATTAGTAGAGCTTTTGGTACGTACCTACTACCTATAAGTACGAAGATCACAATTGAATATTGATCTCACTACATATTATGCAATTGGATTGTTGACGACCTCCGTAGCCGAGTGGCTTGCACACTAGACTTTGAGCGGCGCTTACTCTGAGGTCCCGGGTTCGATTCCCGGTCGGGTCAATGTCGAAAACGAACTTTTCGATATTGTGTCGGGTCTGGGTGGTTGTGGTACCGTCGTTGTTTCTGATTTCCATAAAACGAGTGCTTTAGCTACTTATCTTGGGATCAGAACAATGTATGTGATGTTGTCTAATATTGTCTTATATTTTTTTTTTGTCTTATAATAGGTACCTTGGAATCGCTTGTTCGTAATGAAATAGCATATGTATTTTCTGCTCCTACATGCGAAGCATTATACTGGTTTGTAGTTATAGTGGCATAGATGTTAAAATTAAACACTTTATACTGATCATTGTGTGTCAAGCATTTTTTTTAGATATCGTTATTGTATAGCGTTATGTATTAATGCGCTATTAATAACAGTCCATTTAACCAACCTGGAACGCTATAATACACAGTACCTACACTGTTATTCCGTGATCATGGAGCCATGCAACTATGCCGAAATATCGGGTACCCAGTTACAACAATTTGTTTTTCTGTGGTTACAATAAACATGGTAAGAATCCCGTTAGATATTACTCTAATGCAAGTGATCATGATAGTTAAAATCTCTATCTATATAATATATAAAATTCTCGTGTCACATATGAATTGCCATACTCCTCCGAAACGGCTCGATCGATTTTTATGAAATTTTATAATTGCCATATTCGGTAGGTATGAGAATAGGCTGTAAAGTATATTTCATATCGCTGCTGGGTGATTAGGGTATCCCTATCCAAGAAAATTATATGGCAAAACAACGTTTGCCAGGTCTGCTTATAGTTATACAATATATATACTCGTACAGACTTGTCTTTGGTTATATAAACGTCATGATCAAAGGAGCTGGTGTTAGGAGGCATGGAATCACGTCAGTATCTAGTCTAACGGGGCTATGGAGATTGAACCACGTTATTTCGGATTCATCCCGAGCGTCTTTCCGTTCGTCCACACACGGCTTTTAAAGCAGGTGCGAGTAGACTCGTATACATCATCATTTCAATGTGTAAAATAAATAGCCTATAACTGTCCCACAGCAAAGGTTTCCATCATTGAAATCAAGTCATAGCTACAATTGATGGGTATGGCTTAATCACCATACTTGCAAAATGCGGATTAGTGATCACAAACCTGGGCTATGCAACGAAAAATCAATAATACACTTGGCTTGGATATCCGAAGGTCCCGCCTTCGGATATCGGGCTGAGCGCTCTGCCACTCGGCCACCAAGGAATGTGTAGTATAATAAGTTTGAACGCTCAATGTGACAAATTTCAAAAGTGCTTAGTTAATATTAAAGTTGATTGTACAACACGCACCAGGTCCAATATCATGATTACTATAATAATAATTAAGTAATTATTTGTACAGTTAACGAGTTAAAACCGCGAATATGTTGCGTATCCGCTTACCTGCCGAGAGATTTACTGTACGCATCCATAAGTAATTACCTGACGTCCCGATGATGTGAACTAATTAACTATTCATATTAGAGAACACAGATTTGAATATACACAGTGGTACATAAACAACATGTTGGTGTAATCTAATTTTAGTTTTAGTCGTAGGTACCAAATCTATATTTTTAAACTTTTGGCCTAATTAAAAATTCGATCAATAATGTACTAGATTCCCGATGAGCGCTTGAAAAACGGTAGTCGACTTGGGGTCACGGAGCCACGATGACGTTTGCGGCGATGACAGTAAATATTTAGTACAAATATTTTGCGACCTTTAATATTTATTTTTAAGATTTAAGGTTCACAGTAAGCTGAAGTTGCTGATGAATAGGTATTCAGTTTATGCTACAAATAGCTTTTGTGAATGTCACTATGCCATCGGTCGTAACTAAACAAAGGGCTAGACCTTGCACTGAGAAGAACCGGCAAGAAACTTAGCAAGGGCGTTTCTTGTCAAATAATCGGCTCAGTACCATATTAATTATATGTGATCAAAACTCGCACTTGCCACCCTAATGACAAATTCGGTCCGCTAAGCTGTCGGCACTACACCGTGTCTTCACCGTCTTTTTGAGGATTAACCAAATGGAGAATCTGTCCTCGGCTAAGTTTTCTTTAAGCAAAGGAAGCAAATAAAGAATTTATTTATTTATTTATTTATTTATTTTAACTATTCATAATATTTTAATTGCCTCTGTGGTCTAGTGGCTAAGACCACTGGTTTAGACCCAGAGGTGCCGGGTTCGATTCCTAGCAGGGGGTACATGTTTGTGTACTTGGTTTGGTTGGTGGTAGGGCTTGTTTGTCCGCCTGGCTAGCTACCACCACCTTATCTAAATATGTCGCCATAACATAAATGTTTGTAGCACTGTTGTGTTCCGGCAGCAACAGATAAGATAGCCAGTGCCTCACTAGATGAGGATCCCGGGTAAAGTGCGCTTCCATCATTGGCCTTATCATCACTTAACATCAGGTGAGATCAAGGCACTGTGCTTACCCGTACATATAAAAAAATATATATATTTACTCAGATACTGATCGCTCTTATCTACTAACAACATACAGTAATCTGTGCCTTCGTTAGGGTAGCCATACTGCGTCCTAGTTATCTGACCTTTAATATGTTGACTAGGTATTTCATGAAACGGCGTAATGGTTCAAATATGTACATGAAATTGTAATTTTTAGTTTACAATGTCATTTTAATATCGTTATTAGCCGTTTAATAATACCTACCTACTTAGATACTGTTCACTCATAGCTACTTACTTACCTATTTAGAAACTGCTGTAGTTGTAGATTCAAATTGGTATTTTTAATTTACTTTATTTTTATTATTGTGACTAGATATTTCAAGGAACGGCGCTATTGATAAAATTGTTTATTGAGTTTTAAATTGTAATTTTGCGTTTACAATATTAAGTTTATATCAAAATTAGCATTTTTATAGTTGAGTATGTGTCTAAGTTCGAGTGTTTAGTGCAACAACGCCAATAACTTTTTATTCTGTAGCATTGCAATGTTATTTTGTATGTAAACTCTTTATTACCGAAACTGAAAACAGCACTCGACAAAAGGCAAACAGCACCACATATTATTATATTATAACTAGCTGACCCGGCGGATTTCGTTACGCTTTGACAGTTTCCATGACAACAAAACAAACAAACAATTTTGTATTGTAAAATTTAATGGTCGTTTTTAGTATTTTCCGTTACTTATTATTTATATTTTTCACGTTTAAACCTTCCCTGAACTTCCACAAATATTTCAAAATCAAAATTAGCCAAATCGGTCCAGCCATTCTCGAGTTTTAGCGAGACAAACGAACAGCTAATGGTTTTTATATATATAGATAAAGACCAAGATTGCATCGAGATATATCATTTCCTTTATCTCCCCGGGCATTGATGCATTGTCGATAACGTCAAAGAATCCTCAACTACTTTGCAACTAGCTTTCATATCTCTACACTGTTGAAATACAAAAATGCTACCAACTTTGTTGTTATGAGAAGGGATCAAACTTGGGACTCTAAAGTCTGAGGCCGTTTTAACTACTGAACCTCAAAGATCAACATCATAATTTTTCATCTGTCGCAGTCACCCTACTGGGAGTCCTGAAAAGATCTTACTGTACGTAAATAGTGTTCGCCGTTAAAAGGTGTCTAATCCCCTGCCGTGTACAATGAGCTTAGCCTCTCCCATGGGCGGGCTGAGATCAATGCGATTCCACCAGCCTCCAGCCCTCTGAGATTCCCGAAGATAAGACCTCGTTATTTCCCCAAATGATGACGCTTATCTGTCAATCATTATTACGGTATGTTGTGGATGCGGAGCCGACATTGTTTCGTTTATTTATAGAATTTTGCTTTTTTCATAGGCATCAGTTGTTACCTGGTAACAAGAAAAGTTTTTTATAAAAGTCTGTACTTTTTCTCCCGATTTCGATAGATTAAATTGTTTGTATGTACAAAAATAAGTTTATTATAGAAAAGCTTAACAGATTGTTTTTTTTTTTAAATTTACTCTATCAGCTTTTGTGCAGGTTTGCATAATGTTTTTTTTTTACGGAAGCCGAGATAAGATTGCGCTTTACTACTTTACAACTTAACTTTATCAGTTGCGCTGCATCTCAACTAAACAGGAGTGTAAACTTCCAAACTTGTAAGCTGTAGCAATAAACCGTTCCAGTATTACTTAAACAAAGCTAATGCATTAGTATCATTAAAAGTTGCAACAATGACCAGCGCACGAAAGAGTAGAGTGCGAGGTGGCGAGTGCTGGTGAGCCTGCCTCCAACGCGCGCAGGCGCCCAGGTGGATCAGGTGGGCCCGCCTCCGGCCCCGCGCGTACCTGCCTCGCCTGCCTCGCCAGTCCACCGCCACACGCCGGCCTGGCGACTTGTGCTACGCGCACGCCGCCGCTCTCTCCACACTCTCGCGAGCCCTGCGCGACGTCTCTCGCTTCTCCCGAACTTAGTTTCCCAACCTCGCGTGACTCCCGACTTTCAAAACTTTTTTCTGGCGAGTAACCAGGACTTGTACTGTTGCGTTTCTCGGTGATTCTGATTCCTGTTTTGGTGATCGGCTTCGGCGGTTCGGCCGTCGAGCGTTGTAAAGTCGGTCGCGGATGCGCTCGTGAGAGACGTGTGCAAGGCCTCGAGGAGGCCGCCGGCACGCTGTTCCCGCCGCAGCTCGGGTGCGTGTCCTACGTGACGCAGTGCGCTTGCTGCCCGCCGCTGTACCTGCAGCCGGCTCCGCACCCGCTCCCGCTGCCGCTGCCTCTCCCGTTGCCCCTTGCCCTCCCGCTCCAAGCCCTAGACCCCCAAGTCGCTAAACACCAAAGGCTGCTGCTCTCTAACATGGTAAGTCAACACCACCTTATTTAAAACCAACTTTACAATTTTTAATAACTTCAAAGTACGGTGATAAATTTCCTCCCCTTATGCAGACGCAATTCCACTAGGTTACATAAATAAACATTTATTCACCATCTACCGTTCGCTAATGAAACGTTATCGCGGGTGAGATCACTTGGCAAACTTCGATCATAACTATTGAGAAGTTGAGTAAGATTTACACGCGTAAGTTAAGCATATTAACGTCCCGACGTGAACGTAACTTAAAGTTCAGCCTAAGTCGTCGATCTCTCAAGTTTGTTGGGACATCTTGTTACATGTTGTAAAATAACCGAAAACTTTGTTATACGAAAAATATATTTATTGTTACAACGAAAATGTTACTTATATTAAGTAAAATAATATTTTAGCTAGAGCATCTTACGGTGCGGTTCACTTTGCGTAAATGCATCCATTATTCAAACGTAAAACAACCTAAATCATTTGTTGCAAACGTTTCACACGCCGACCGCTGAGAAGTTGCGGTACCTATGCTAAATCCACTACTTGAGTTTGAACGGCGGATACTTTTGTCCGCCGACAAACTTTTTGACGAAACATCACGCGGAGCGTTTAAACCGATTGCAGCTCCCACAGCTGATCAGATCCTGTTATTCTAACCGAAACAATGTTTAACTCGTCCGAACTTCGTCAGTGTAAACTTGTAACGAAATTCCGAATGCAATCTCGAAAGAAGTTTCGGAAAAGGAAATCGAAGGAAGATATCGTTCTTCGGCCGGCGATAACGGAACAGAGTTTTGTTTACGTTATGAATCGATTCTTATCTTTAGGTGGTCTGAGCTGGCCCCGTCTTGATACTTTCGAGTTGATGACAGAAGTTTGATTTAAATGGAAGTCGTATTTAAACTTTTCTCATTAAGACTACCCGTCAAAGGTGTGATTATGTTATTTTAATACGGCTCACAAATCCGATTTATTCTTTGGACCGCCGTCAGTCGTAATGTACGTTCGTCGTAAAAGATAAAATGGAAAATATCCTTTCATTTGTACTTTTATAGCTGATTGGTCAGAGGGAAAAGCGTTCGAGTAGCGTTGATAAAAGATTAATGTTTAGAGATAAATGCGTCGTGTTTTATCGGAGCAAAATTACAGGCACAGTAGATGGCCTACACAACACTAAATACTAAAATGAAAGTACTTTGCTTCCAAGGAAGCCAAATACCACTGTCCCTCTATCGATATTTAATTAAATTCCAAAAAAAATGTTTGTGGAAAACGAACAAATTAATTGCTTAAGTAAACGAAATCTCATTGGAGTTCGAGCTTTCGCAATAATAATATGTGTGAGTAACAAAAGCGTCGCACAAATTTAATTATTGTGATAATTAATAAAATACACAAGGAGTTCGCGATAACCGGGTGATATTAATCACGAAATTAAAATTGACGTGTCTCTCTTTGGGATCACTCAGAATGTCAAGCTTTGGATACTTATAAATGGGAGTTTCACTCGAGTTCTTTCCGTAATAACACGTGTTGTGAGCCTCCATTTTAATTTCTATCTACCGTACAATTGTACCCTTACTACTAATAATAATAAAAAATACTTGAGATTGCTAAACGCGAAGCCAATGTTTCAGAAAGTTTGATTAATGAAACATTAATTATGATAGCATTAAAAATATTTGCGATTCTATTTTGCCTGTCTATTTGAAGTGCGCTTCTATCATTGGCCTTATCATCACTTAACATCAGGTGAGATCAAGGCACTGTGCTTACCCGTAAAATAAAAATTAAATTTATTAAATTAAATAAAATGTTTTGAAAATAGATAATGAGTAGGTACTAGGGTAATAATATACCATAGGTAAATACCTATTATCGAATGTAGAGCAACTTATGTGTGTGAATATGACCTAAATATATAAACAAAGCAAATTCCTATGATATTCGAAAAACTGATGTCAGCACAAATTATTGTTCTGAGATAGGTACTTGATGTATATAAAAACGTCAACATATTTGACATCTTTGCACTCACAAAACTGACATAACATTGTTACTTTAACTGTACTTTCGCAACTGTATGCAAATTATCATCTTATTCGTTGTAAGCAGACCAATTGTGAAATATTGCATGTGACAATACGACTGTATTTGAATTGAAAATTAATTGACGTTATTTATATGTAAAACATAAAAAAAATATTTTCTAAGTAATTTATAAATGGAATAGCCTTATATTTAACACTATACGGTGATTCGTTATCTTGTTACAAACTAACAAAAGCTTATATGTAGCTTATTGTAGCAGTTAAATTATAATGTAAGCTTAGAAATTGTAAAATATGGAAATGCTTACAGCACTTTCCCAATTTCGTAGAAAATTGCTCTAAAACTTAATTTTTTTTTTAATTTTTAGGTCACTGTTGCTCTACATTTAAGTAACTTATTTTATTTATTAATTTAAGGAAAACTAACAGCTTTACCAACCTGATTTAGTAACATATTTATCATAAAAAATATGGCTTAAATAATTCTCACTTGTAGAAACTACACACAAATATATAATAAACATTAGAAAATACACAAGACATTACAAAATAATAAAATAAAATAAATATAGTATTAAGAAGAAAAGCGCGTAGCTAATGGGCCCTGTCTAAGCATTAGCTTTGCCGTAAGTGGATGTTCAGAATGACACAGAAGCGCTATTTGTTGTTCTGTTCTCATCCCCTAATTACAACAGTGATATTTTAATTTAACGACTTTGATAGCTCGTGCGACGCCAGCTTCTAGAACATCTCTGGTGATTGTTCAGTCACTTTAATTTGAGGAACTGTAAGCGTACCTAATTTTGTCGTCGGCCATTATCCCGGTTGCGCTGTTAAATGCTACAGAAAGCCAAAAGCTAAGATAACAAAAAAAATAAAAGTGTTGAAAAAATTTCCATGAGCAAGATATGAATCCGCATCCTCTGAAATACCGGGACCTACGCCTTTCTAATTATGCTATCGCGGCTCTGTCCAATCCCTGCAACTTTAACAACACTATCTACTCTTAATTTGTAACTGCACCTGTTTTAATATTATCACCCTCTCATACATCAAAAACACATGATCATACTCGACATTATGCAACGCCACAATCTGCGTACGCGCCGCACTAACGGCTGTTTCCGTCCTAAACATTTTACGAATCGTTAGAATTTTCGTCACGCGCGCGAAATACTCATAGTCTGCTTAGCAGTCAGTCGAGCTAAAATATCTTCATGCGAGTGTCTTTAAGTAACGGTAAACGAAACACATGCAAATAGAGTCGACTAACTCTTTATTAGGTCTAGATTCCAATGAAAATTGGTAAAACTAGACTCAACTAAAACGTTTAATAAGTTTGTAACACTTTAAAGGGATCTAGTCGCGTTTTTTAACATGCTATTTTGTTTTAAACCGTTTGCGGGGTCCGCGCGGTTAATGGAAAATTAGAAAAATGCTCTCAAAATCAGTTTTCTTTTTTGTCTGCAAATTTATAATTTGTGATTTTAAAACGCGGAGTTATGATTTTGAATTGAAAACGTAAATCTATCCGCATAAAATAGTCTTAGTTAGATCAAAATTAAATTTTTAATTTCGGACGTTTGAATTGCTATAAAATACAATGAAACGACTAATATGTATACTAAAGCGGTATGAAGTAGTAAAACTTTTTCCGGGATTTGGGAATCGATAAAAATAATTGAGGTTTTGATAACTTTTAGAAAGTCTTGTTGAAAACTTTAGGTAAAGGAGCCCCCTTCGTTCCTACCACTGACCGTTTTCTTGTTATTGTAAATCGTTAAGAATATTCTTTAACATCGCGTGGCCACACCACAACGCCATTATATCAGTTTCTCCACGATTTCGCTGGAAAGTTGCACCGGCCGGCCACGCGAGACGGTATGCGATAGAAATATGCTTGATAATTGCATTTTCATACATCTATTAAGTATTAATTCCGATTCACTAATAAATTATGCGAAGAGCAATTCTGTCACGTGATATTCGAGGCGATTACTTTTTTGCACCCGTTTTACTCTACTTATTTCTATTGCTCCAACTTGTTATTATTATACTTTCGTGTCACTAGATATCTGCTATTTACAAACAACAATTACATGGACATTTAAGCACTTATAAGATGCGGATTTGCTCTCTTTTTTATATTAGTATAAGTAGCAGTCAGCGTGAATATTTTTATGGTTAGTGTTAAGGTTAAGCAACTTTCGCAAAGCCCGGTCATCGGATGGGTGACCCAATATTTATCAACTCGAGCTCCTCCGTGCTTCGGTAGGCACGTAAAGCCGTTGGTCCTGGCTGCATTAGCAGTCGTTAACAACCACCAATCCGCACTGGGCCCGCGTGGTGGTTTATGGCCCGTTCTCCCTATCCATCCCTATCTATCCGTAGGGAAGGCTCGTGATCCAGCAGTGAGGACATAAAAATGAGCTGATGACGATGATGGTATTGCAAGATTGTATTACCAAGCGGGAGAAAAATAATGATTACTTACTGACTTATTTACTAAGGTACTACGCTGCCTGGCTCAGCGACCCGTGGGTCTTAAAGTAAGCCATTTTGTTCGGTCTTGTGCCAGTTCCGAAAACGAATATATTTTTTTTAATATATTGGTATATGTATATTTTTACCTGACTTTTCAAACGCGTTGCAGTAACTCCTTGAAAAATCTCGCAAATGAAGCAGATCCTTATCCATTTATATGTAGTTTTCATTTATTTAGATCCACTTACAGTTTATGTATTATGTACATCTTGTAGTATTAAAATTATTGCTATAATCTAATCACACAAACTACTTACAACTACAAGTAGACACATCTTGTTCTTACAATAAGTTTTATATGGTAAAGGAGTAGCACCCAGTTTTCGGCAGAAACCAGTGATCGGCAATGCGTTCCTTTAATCTATATATTAATACGTGAAGCAAAAACTTTGTACCCCTTTTTTACGAAAATTACGCGGACGGAGGAATCTGAAATTTCGCACACTTATAGTCAATATAGAGAAGGAATGCAGAATGTTAATATTTTTTTAAAATTATGGATATAAAATACATTAAATCAATAAAACAAACATTACCATGTATTTGACACACACGCATATATACACTTTTTCAAAAATTTAAAAAATGTAAGAGGAGCGGTCATCTGTCAATGCCAATCCAAACTCACATTCTATCTTTTTTAATTTTTCATTGCGCTTAGGATACAATCCGTGCAGCCTTATAAAAATTACGGTCAAATTTCGACCACTGGGCGACCACTAGTCAACAGAAATAGGGGCCAGCAATTGATCTTTGACGTAAGCAACAACTGAATACAGACCACCTTTAATATTTAAATTAAATTCAATGCAATTTTTTTTTGAGACGAAAACTGATGTCGACACTAGGTTACCGTGTCGAACACTAGTAATCTCGAGGTAGCAAAATAAAATAAATGTAAATAGTTTTATAGACATGCTTTTTCGATGGAGTTTAATATTTACTCGTTTAGTTCAAACAAAGACAGTCGCAGTGGTTCTCCTTTGTATTTAAAACACGAATTGTTGTCGTTTAAATTCTTGAATCTTACCCGGGGCTCCCTAAACTCTAATTACCATTACTCAATTCTAAACAATTGTGAGATCAGTCGACATCAAAGTGTTTTACGTTATTGGTCAATCAAACAAACTGTAATTCAGTATTTTTTGATCGGCAGAAAAGTTTATGGTGTTAATTATTTTGTTTTAAACCCCAACTAGTTTGCGCCTTCGCGAAATTAGATCTAAGATTAAAACTATTACATTAATCGTTATATTATAGATGATAATGGTGATGATGAAACATCGGGAACATTAATTCCATCTGTTTTTCTTTATACTTTCTACTCTTTTTTTACTTTTACTTGCAACTCTTTTACACATCTCTTTTACTATCAAACGTTCATCCATCACGCTTTTATTATTTAATATTAGCTTCCCGAACAGAAACCGTATTATGACCGTCTACTACCCTCGTACTTTTTTCTATCGCCAAGCAGCAGTCATGCATTATTGCGTTTCAGTTAAACAGTTGTCACAGCCAGTAAAATATATAGGCATAGTCAATAATAAAGAGAGGCTTAGAGGCTGTGACGCGTGAGGTACTTAAAAGCGTCAATAATCTGCATGCAATGATAGCAATAAAAACAAATAGCTTATTCATATATTGTCCCACTGCTAGTCAAAGGCCTTCAACATTGAAATCAAGCCCATTTTATGTCCCTACTACAGGGCACGAGCTGCTGAACGGGCCATAAACCGCCACGCGGGCCCAGTGCGGATTGGTGTTTGTTAACGACTGCTAATACAGCCGGGACCAACGACATAGCCGTCCGAAGCACGGAGGAACTCGAGATGATACACTTTTGGTCACCCATCCATTGAGCGGCCTTTGCAAAGTTGCTTAACCTCAGCATTCGCAAACCGGGCGCGTTAACCACCGCGCCATCGAGCTCCTCCTCCCAATAGGAAATTATGCATCAAAAAACACAAAACCCACTTAACCTGACTTAGGAATTGAACCCAGAACCTCCTGATATCGGATCGAGCGCTTCGCAACTCGACCTCCGAGACAAAAAAAAACAAAGAAAAAAGATTTGTTTCCGAAGTCGGAGCACGAAACGTCTTCAAACTCTTATGGCCGTTAAATAAGCCTACTTCTGGTCGGGAGTAAGTGATTCACTTTTATTGAAAATACTTGTAGTTCTCTTAAATGATAAGTTAGCGATCTGAGAATGGAATCTTATTGTTCTGTCTGGCAACGGAATTATGTATGGCACCGAAGCAGCGCCTACTGGTGAGAAACGGGAAGTGTTAGGGATGGAACTAATAGCTGATAAATATATATAATGTTTGTATATTTGGTATACTACTTTATAATGATTATGGAATAATGATATGTATGAGTACGCGCTTTCTTGATTGCTGCTTATAGTCCATCTATATTCTTAATGTCTCTAGGTAAACGTCGCGTTTCGGCTATCGTCGGATTTCTATCAGTTATAGAGTACAAAGAGTTACGACTACTCCTTTTACTTATTAGTACCTGGATGACATGATATTTTTTTGTAATTTTTTTTTGTATGATCGATCTATCACCCCCGAAACCCCCTGCATACTAAATTTCATGAAAATCGTTGGAGCCGTTTCCGAGATTCACATTATATGTATATGTTACGGCTAATAGCCGAAGTGCGGCTACAACTAGGTGCAGCCGCCTAAAACTAGGTGTAGCAGCACTTATCTTCGTTGTATAGAGCTATATTTCTGTTGTCTAATAAAAAAAAATAACCTCGAAATTCAAGATTTAATTTCTGACCAATCACGTAACCTACATGAGTAGTTATGTTGTCTAATAAATAAAAGTACATTTTCTGCACTTAGTTCTAGCCGGCTAAAACAAGGTGTAGCCGCACTTCGGCTATTAGCCGTAACATATACATATATACAAGAATTGTTCGTTTAAAGGTATTATCTAATATATAAAATTCTCGTGTCACAGTTTTCGTTGCCATACTCCTCCGAAACGGCTTGACCGATTTTGATGAAATTTTTTGTGCTTATCCGGTATCTATGAGAATCGGCCAACATCTATTTTTCATCCCCCTAAATGTTAAGGGTGGTCCACCCCTAAATTTTTTTTGATTTTTGAAATTTTTCCAATACAAAATTATTTGTTTGTAGTGTTGTCATGGAAACTGTCAAAGCGGTACGAAGTCCGCCGGGGGCAGCTAGTAGATAGATAAATTTATTTTACAATGAGGGGAAATGTGGTAGAATATGTCACGTAATTGATTTACGATTTGTTGTTTCACAGCTCTGTACAGTTCACACGAAAATCAAAATCAACAAAACAACAACATTTGATTCAACATTCAAATCATTATACATGATAAATCTAATAACTAATGGACATGGAACTTAATATTCGGTTGCATTCGGAAATGCGATAATTAAAATATATGGGCATAGATAAGTGTTTTTTATATATTTTAGCGTTTTTATTAACGCTTAAATATACTTAAGTAAAATTTAAACACTGAAAAAAGACGACAACCTCAGGCGGGAATCGAACCACGCACCTTCCGCATTCCGGGCGGCTGCCTTAACCACTTGGCATGGCGCCTTATGGGCATAAACTAGAAAATTAGAAGCACACAGTGATCTCGTTGTGTAATATGTGTATAAATGCCTAATAACTAACTATTTTGGGTCAACGTGAAAATGCTGATGATATATAACGGTTTCTCAACCTATGCAATTTTACTATGCTACCTAATTCTCGTTTTCGATAACGTGATCGAATGGAAATGGAATAAAACTCGTTGAATAAATGTCAACAGACAGATTAAAAGTATTTTACACGTTAAGGTTTTTAAACGCTTTATTATGTACCTACATTAGATGTACAAAAATAATTTGTGAAAAACTTGTTTGTCTTGTGATTAGCACGCTATTAAAAGATATTGAAATCTAAGCTTTAGCATATTCCAAATACATGTGTTTGTTAACTTATATTACTTTTTGTAGAATAGTTTTTATTTGGAATGTGTTTGAGAATACAGAAGTAGAAAAGAGAAACGCATGACGATGATATTGATGATAATTGTTCGACCGTTTATAGGACGCCTCGGTGGCCGAGTGGCAAAGCGCTCGGTCCGATACCCGAAGGTCCCGGGTTCAATTCCCAGCCCCCCGACCGCCTAACTCTATCGCCATCGCTCTCGCTATCGCGCTCTATAGTTTATGGCGTCATTTTGTAATTTCTAAAGCGATATGAAAGCATTAAGAAAGCAATATCGAAAGCTATAGCCTATAGCTTTCGATATTGCTTTAATATAGCTTTCGAAATGGCAAGAATACGCCATAAACTATAGAGCGCGATAGCGAGAGCGATATCAATAGAGTTAGGCGGTAGGCCCCCTGGTCGGGCAAAGTGTGTGTTCGGATTTTTCGATGCATAGCCCGGGTTTGTGATCACCAACCCGCATTTGGCAAGCGTGGTGGTTAAGCCAATACCTATCAATTTTAGTGATGACTTGATTTCAATGATGGTGGCCTTTGCTCAGCAGTGGGCCTGTATATAGGCTGTATATAGGCCTGTAAAGTAAAGTAAATACTTTACTTTACTTTAATTAATCGAAGGCTAGTTTCATAAGTACAAAACACAGCTTGCCTTTCGCAACCCGATCTTTCCAGGAAAATTAGTTAATGGCAATGCTGTTTTTGACATAACTGACTTCTGATATATCTAATCATTAATAACTGTATGTGTAATTTGAGTTTAAACCAAAAAGGCATGTTGCATCATGCAAGAGTGAAACTAAAAATGTATAAATATGTACGTTTTATTTCAATTACAAGTCTCAATATAAGGCATAGGCATTACAACATTTTTGAGAGACCAATTAATAACTAATTGGGTGGGTGGTGACAATCATAATAGAAAACAAAACCGGCTCCAAAAAAATTGAACTGAAAAAATTGCACTAAAATGTAAAAAATAATTGCGTAGTTTAATTTGTTCAATGTACATGCAATTAACCTTTATTATATTCAATCTTATTTTCTTAAAAACTATGCGACTGCCATACTTTAACTTCACATCTAACAGAATACATATTATACAAGCTATTTGCTTGCCAAAATTTACTTAGCCAAATTTAAATTAAATTAAACCAAAATTTAATTTATTTAGCCATTTATTTAGTCAAAATTTCATGCATAAGATTGAATATACTATTATCATTATATATAATAGTAATGTCGTTAAATGTTTATGTTAAAGTTACCTTGGCTCGTACCGACTCTAAAAATAACAATAATTGTACCTATATATTTCCTAATAAAATGATTGTCTTAAGCAGTCTAAAAATTTTTGTTTTATTTGTTTCTATAAGTGGGTTGCAAGTACCTAAATATTTGGTATCTGCTTGTTTGTCATAATATGTGTTCTGGTAGATGTAAAGTTAAAGTATATGGCAGTCGCATAGTTTTTAAGAATATAAAATTGAGTGTAATAAAGGCTAATTGCAAGTACATTGAACAAAGTAAACTAAAAAAATTGCGTTATTTTTTACTTCTTAGTGCTATTTTTTTCAGTCTAATTTTATTGGAGTCAGTTTTTTTGTTAAAATTTTAGTTTATTTCTCGCTTTTTAGTGACTCGTTTCGATCTATTTATCAAAAGCAAATATGGGTAGACCTACTAAACGCGCTGCTCGTATGAGACAGCGCCGTTCAAATGAGACAAGCGCAGAAAACGAGAAACGCCTATCTCAAAGTAGGAAATCAAAAACTAAGTTCCGGTACCTGTTTTCTTTTGCTTCGTCACAGTCGCTTAACTATCTTAATCGAGATATCTTATCGCCAACCGTGAAATTTTTCATTTCATGATACTTTCTGAATGCAAATGCTTGACTTATTGCTGAAAATACCAAAATCGCTATAGGTATGCCTACAATATTTGAGGAGTTCCCTCATTTCCTTAAGGATTCCATCATCAGAACTGGATTTTGATAAAAATGGGACCAATCTGTAAGTATATTCTTTTTAAATGAAAAAAGAATTTTCCAAATCGGTGTATAAATGACGAAGTTCTGAGTTAACAAACATAAAAAAAAACTTACAACGGAATTGAGAACCTCCTCCTTTTTTGAAGTCGGTTTAAAAAGACGGTAGTCGGTTTTACATCAGACGATGGCCCTATTCATCAGCAGATATCCACACATCTGCTGCATCCGGGGAACTGCCTATGCATTGCCGAATTTGAGAGCCCTATTTAGACGCTTCTTGAAAAACCTTACGTTATAGAACAAGAGAAACTCCAAGTATACTTCAGGTCCGCGGAAGGAATAAACGAACAGGTTTTATGCTTTCAACATAGTATATGAACCTACTATTAACATTAAAACTAACTGTTTTAGCCCATAGAGAGCAGGTGCTTGCCGCGGTCAGCCCTAACAGTAAATATTAAACATTATCATGACACAATTGGTCATTTTATGTTCTTATAAAAAAGTAAGCGTCTGAGGGGCCCCAGTCATAGTAAGTGTTGAGAAAAGTACCCGAGTAAACGCATTGGATGAGCAACAAGCGATTTGATGTCTTTTGCTGTTTTTAGATGATTTTAAGTTTACATGTGTTTCGAAAGTTTTTGGTTATAGCGGTAAGGCAGCTGGTTATTTATACAGAACTTTCGAAGAAAATTACTTTATTTACGAATCGATATTTTATCAATATGATAAAAACATTGAATAAAACTTCTGAGAAATTAGTTATCACCACGACTTTTTGAAAACTTGATTTTTGTAAAAAGTTCAAATAATTTAAGTAATAATAATTTATTTTAGTAGTAATTTTACAAGCATTTTAGTTTATTAAGTGGATTAACAGGACTGTCATAACATGCTTATAGCGCATGAATAATAAAATAAAAAAAAATGAAAATCAAGCTGAAACGTTTTGTATTAATTCAGAAACTCAGTTGTAATCTGACGTTAACAAACTTCGCATTCGCATACAAAAAATCTCGTGTACGTAAAACGAAACTAATGGATGTTTTCGCTTACGAAACATACTTTATCGTAATCTACAACCGCTGTCGCTTACGTTATACGCCTCGAAGTAAATAACGTAAAGGTCATCGTGCCGACTTACGAACCGGAACGTCCATAGATTCTAATGTGGACGCCAAACAACTACTCGTAGTCTCTATTATTCGGATTCCTTTGTTTATGATAACTCGGATCTGCAAGGCTAAAACTTTTTAGATTTATTCGTTGAATACTATAACTAAAACATTAATTATGATTTAACGAATACGGATCAACTACCTACTGGTGACTTCATCCGAGTAGCACTCGTGTCCCGCAGTTAATGCCTATGTTTTTCTTAAACATTTGCTTCTAGACATATTCGAACCAGTGACAGTAATTAACCGTACCTTAACTAACCGCTCCCGAACTGTCGTAGAAACAGGTAATTTTTAAAGATATAAAATGTAAGTTACAAACCTGAATGAATACCTATTACCCTTTTCTGTATTAGTAAATTACTGAGTATGTATTATGGTTACCTATATATAATTTTACGCAATTTTTGTCGCAAACAAATTACAATTTATTAAAAGATTTGTTTAAGAATACCACGAGCGGGCCACGATAGCATTGTTGGCATGTCATGGGGGTGCGGGGTCGAATCCCGCTCGTTAATTTTTTCCACACTTTGTCTTCTTTTTTCAAATTACTGAGTATGATTATAACTCAAATTAATAAGAGATACCTAAAAGCAAAATTTATATGAACGTGTTATAGTCAACTCGTTCAAAATAGCCACAAAAGAAATCCAGTGCCAATCCACCAAACATCCTGTGGCAGAACGAACACGGGTACTAATGCTGGCATCATTATGCGTCGACTCCACTAAAAAAAAGGAGAAAAAACCGTATCGCGGTATAACTTTTAAAAATCACCGCATAGAGAAATACGGTGCAAGACTTACGGAGTAACGAATTTTTCTCCCTAATTACTCGGTGTCAGAGCGATTGTGCAGGAAATGCTCCGGCGTCGGACAAAGGACCCGGGACGTTCATTAATAGGATCTTTCTAACTGCAATTTTGCTGAATAATACAGGGACCTCGTCGGAAATATTAATATCGGCCAGTATTCAACCCGTCGCCGTCGGTCGCCTTAATAGTTATAATTTGTATGTTTGTTTTTGTACGACATTTCAATGTATGGTTGTGAGGACATGTGCGCACGTACAAATGGATTTTGTGAACGTTTTCTTGTATTGATTTCTTATGTGTAAACAACGCTTGAAAACAAGATTCTATGGGCTAATTCTAACATTTTCTATGATAGTGGTGGTTTCATTCGTTTTTAGCCCTGTTTTAGCACTACAGGGGGTAATCTCAGGAATTACTATAACATCACAGTCATAAATTCTTTCACTGGTAGACAGCTACAATTTTACTGAGTAATAAACTCTACGGTTGGTCGCTAGTACGATGTATACAATGAAAGAGTAAAGTTATGCTTAGACATACCTATAATAAAAGAAAGTGAGACTGGAAGAGAATTTAAAAACTTACTTTTAATTTAAAAACCTTAAAGACCAAGTCAAATGTCTTTTGTATTTAAAAGGAATTGTTACCTTCTCTTTAAAGCCACTGTACGTCTTCAGACAACGAAAGCGTTTTACATTTCAGAAAGTATTACATTAGCGTACAACGACAATTTAATAAAGTCCAAAATCAAAGCAACTTTAAGCTCCTTAATGCATAACAAAAGCGCTGTACACTTCCTTTATTATATTTTATAAATAAGAAATAAGTCACAAGACACGAAATAAGAAGAAAAAGTGCTTCGTGCGTCTTTGTGATGCAGGTAATGAAAAAAAATGGCCAGGTCAACGTTAGAGCAGCTTCTGCTATAAGCTTATTAACTTAACCTTCCTTTTTCGTTACTCGTTTTGTAGAAAATTCTTTCACGACATTGCGATGCTTCTTCTTTCATTATAATTCGCCAACGATGTTGTGTATTAAAATGTAATTTGATTTTATTCCCTTCGAAAATCGTGGACATTTCAGAATTTCAGTCAAAATTACATTCTTTGAAAAGATGTTTGTCTTTTGATGAACTTGTTTACTTGCAAGTAAAATGGGTTTAAGATAATTATTATTTCGTTTTCGCTTGTTCCCTTTTAAAATTATATTGTACCTTTTTTCCTTTTTTAAAGTACTTACAAATGATAGCAAAGCCTTGACTGTGTCATCGATAGAGAATTATTTATTTATTTTTACAAAATAAAATGAACATCACTTTAGTCGAAGCTAAATATTTTTTTCTGAAGGATATCGGACGAAGAATCATTGCAGAGAACATGACGAACAAAGATCATATCGAAATGAGATTTAATGTTATTAGGACAAAGACAAACAAATGAACGAAATTGATGTAGCGGATAGGTGTTATTATTTTGATTCCTGAAATCAAATGTCATACGACCTACTCGTATGTACGAGTAAATTACTAACTGCTGTTACTTCAGCAAAGTGTTTTTTAGCAGATACGCAACGTTCGTACGACCTATGATAATAAAATCAAATACCAAACGACCTATAAATTGAGTCACTAACGATAATAAAATAAAAGAGATTATCGGTTTCATTGGTTAACGGACCAACAACGATTGCGGTATCGGAACTATCGCGATTGAATTGCAACCGAATCTTAAAGGTTCCGATCGCCGTTTTAGCGTACGTAACGGTGCGGCGGGCGGGCGCCGGGCGGTGGCAATATTTCGAAGTATTTCCACTTACTCCGCCTCATTGTACCCCGGTTTCCGGGCTGTTTACGCCTCACGCAATACTAGAAACACGATGACATGACAAATGTTTGGTGGACCCTTAACTTGAATGCGAAATGCGAAATGAAACGGATGACGTATCGGATTCGCGTATCGCACGATTATTTGGGACCTTTTGAATTGCCTAGTGCAGCTCTCGAGGGCGATGAATTGTTAGCAAATGGCATTGCAAATGGCGTTGCGCTTTCCACTGCGTACGAGTAGCGATGCCATTTCAATATTTCCAATCATATGAAACAACAACGAGGTGCTGTCGCTAGCGCGTTCGGTTTGCCATTTTGTAGGTTAAGCATATTTTCCATTTTTGATGGGTAGTAGTAAATTGAATATGTGCTTCTGAAGTTTTTTTTGAGAGACAGAGAGTTTGTTGTTGGCCTCAAACCGTCTTTACAGCGTCACCGGACTTTGAAACTGTCTTCTTCAGAAGTTAGTCGAATCGTAAGTGGTTGTTTTTTTAATACGTAGCTCGACAAATGACTACTCCACCTGATGTTAAGTGGAAATGGCATTTAGGGGCTAAGTGACGATAATGAAAACCATAACATTAACAAATAAAGAACATAAAAACAATTTAAACTAAACTGAATAGAGTTTATCTTAGCTGAAGTAACACATTCAATGGGTTAAGATTACTGAACTGATGAGGACAGCTCATACGTTTGTAAACTGAAATGGCACGTGTTTTCTTTCTTCTGCAATCGTGCACTGTTCTCCGAGTACATTTTCTTTGTGCCCCACCGTACAGTGGCACACAAGAACAGCAAGTCGGAAGCGTTTTGTATCGTTGCATAGTGTGTAATTTGAACAATTTCTGAAAAATAAATTGCCGCCGAAACATAAAATATTGGGGCGGCGTGAAATATTTTTACTTTCATTTTCTCGTATGGACCGCCGATAGTTTTGTTGTTAACCTCCTCGCCGGAGCCATAACTCAGGGTACAATGCCGGTGCGCTGTTCAGAAATAGCCGAGAAAACAAACAGACGCTCCACGGACACCGCACTTTTGTGCTCCCGTGAAACTTTACAATCTGTAAGTTAAAAACTGGACTATCTCGGCCAAGGCTAACGCTTATCCGGTACGGAGTTTAACACCTGGAAGATCTTTGCCGACTTAACAGTGCGATTTTTGTGCTAGTCATCCGTAACTTTGGTCTAAAACTGTAAAGTACACAAATATGTCATGTACTTTGTTAATGTGATAGTTTTAGTATGACGTCTTAAAAGTTGGGGCTTTAAAACAATTTGAAGAGGTTTAAGCAGTACATCTTATATCTGGAAAATGGATGTAATTACGGTTTTAAGGACCCATCCATATAACCGTAAATTTTGTTTAAATGGGTTATTCTATTGATAAAACATATTATTATTAACTAGTTTTCGCCCGCGACTTCGTTCATGAAGGCTTTACTATCTCACAGGAACCTGTTATCGGGATAAAAAGTATCCTATGTCCTTGTCCGGCTCATGGTCTGTCTATGTGCAAAGTTTGCATAAAATCTGTTCTGCCATTTTCACGTGATGCGCGGTGAAATAAACAGACAAATAGAGAAACAGACAAAAATTCTAAAAACTGTGGGAACATGTTCTGTTATCCATTCTAAGTATCCCCAGCCAACTGTTTTTCGAGTATCTTCCATGTACAGACTTTCGACCCTCTTTAGCTTTATTATATGTATAGATATATTAAGACAACCAACAAGATTATACTTAACAAGACAAAAAATTATACTTACAAACATAAACTCATCATCTCATGACGTGTCATCTTAATTACAGATTGCCAAAACAACTTTTTCTATGGAAACCATGTTGAAATCACAAAATAAAACTTCTTTCTTGTTTCTGATTAGGTCACCCCCAAAAAGCTGATCACTCCGTATGAAAGTCGAATATATATATATATATATATATATATATATATAGATATTTAAGAGTAAAATACATTGTTATTTCTATAAAAAGCAATTAAATTGTCTAAAATAACAATAAAACACATGTTTATCTCTCATTAAAATATAATAATACACAAATATATAGTCTATAATTTTTTTAAGCGTACAATATCAAAAACTCAGTGCCGCTGTTTTGCCAAATTGATAAACTAACAACTGTTCAAATCAAATTCCACCGTTCGGTGCAAATAATCTGAATTTGAGAATATCGATGTAACCCGAAGCAAATTGCAAAGCAGCAAGTTTGCAAGTCGTTAAAAGAATATTTGTTTAATTAAAAGTTTCCGCCGTACAAATCGCAGCAAATATACGAGTTACCTGATACACACCGGGGAACTAACATCTTTAGTTGAAACGTTCTAAGAAATTGCATAAATATCACAGCGAGCTTTTCTTTGGCTGCAATCTTGATGCAGCGTTGTTACAACGAGTTGAGAAAATTATTGGTCTTATAGTTTTAAGGGCTTTTGTTCTTAATTTATTTATTGGATTATCACTTGAGACATGGATAAGTATATCCTTGAACTGAAATTTTGATTTTTTTCGGTTTATAACTATAGGTAAATTCCATTTTTTTTTATTAATAGTGCAATAATTACCTAAAATATTCTTACCTTTAAACTTTTATATATATTACAATCCCTGATGTTGCATTCTGTAGTTTATTAAATCTGTGTAGCTAAATAAACTCATTGTTTGAAACATGAAAGAGGTGAAATACCCGTCAATCCTCCAGCAAAGAATTTAATAACCGTTCAACTGGAACAGTACAATTTTGCAACATTCCCCGCTGTAACTGAATCTGTTTCGAGTTCATAGTTGGCTGCGTTGTGAACCAATGCGGCCCTCAATAAATGAAAACAGATCGCCCGCGGGGGTGTAATAAAAAGAATTTCGCCAGGTATGACTCCCAACTTGGCACTTTTTGTTTTGGACCATCCGATAGCAACCTCTTTTGAATGTGGAACTCGAAAAACAACTAGCGTGTTGAAAAATCTCTGCCAACGCGCCCGATGGCAAAACGGGGCATGTCTTAATGTAGGCAAATTGTCGTCACAGCCTTTCAACGTTCGGCCACTGCTATCATTTCCAAGATAAGCGCTTAAAAGCCTCATGGAAAACGCTTTCAGCAGCTGGACTATTGCGAGCTTGTTCCACACTTTTTGCTTGGCTTTCCATCTGCAGGTTGAGTTTTATTTTGTGTGTGTATGTTACGTCTGCCGCTTTGAGAGCCGATCGGAATCTACCTTTATTAGCAGTGCTAGCTTTCAGATTTTTATTTGATACTGATGGTTTGCCGGCTATCGAGCTTTTAATTGCGGTGAGAGCTTCCCAGTCATTTTATTTTTGCATTTTTTTAATGATGTCGTGCTTTACGTTTTTACTGTGTTTTCGTGTAGTTTAATTTCACATATGTTACTCAATATCTCGTATTGAAAGCTAAAGAGTAACAAAAATACAGCGTAAAAATTTCGGATTCCTAAACTGTGTGCTTATTAAAAGAAACGTAATTTAATTCTACCACTGAGTGGATAAAGGGTCGGTACCGTTTTGAAGAAATAATACGGTGTTAGAACAACCTAATAATCTTAATGCATTAGATTACAAAGGGCTTACTCTGGAAGAGGAGGTGGGGTGGTGCCCTTTTATTTTGCCTCATAATATTAGATTTTTATGATCATCTTTAAAAGGGGCTAAGGACCGCCGCACATCAAACGCCATTGAACAAGTACTTCTAGGTTTTGCTCTTGTGGCAAACATTCACCCACCGACCTACCAATCAGTTTCTATAAATACTTTATATCAGTGTCGAGTGCTTTTGCTGCACGCTCTTTTTATTTTTGGATCTCTTCAAAACAACATAACATTCATTCGGACAAGTGCTCTCCGTATTCGAACTACAATTCGAATAATCAATGTCAATCTCGAGTGTTTACTTTTTTATTTTTCGATACTAAAATGCCATTACAAAGCTTGGTATCGCGTTGGGAATCGAAACAATGATTCTTTGTGCGGATCTGTTGCCTAGGGAAAGGGGTCGCGGGCACGGAGAGGCGGGAGGTAGGTACTTGCAGTGCTATGCTGCACTTGCCTTGGCCAGGAAACGCGGCGGAATGCAGTCAGTCGCGTTCGCCCGCGGGGCGGGGGGCGGCGAGGGCAATGCACGCGGCGCCGGCGCAGCTCTGCCTCCCATTCAGTCCATCTGCTTGATGCTGCGTTTGTTTCCTATTCTTCATGCTTAGATGTGATTTTGTTTTACTGTCGATGTTTCGCATTAGTCGAGCTCGGAACCTTTCAGTGTGTACGTGTGTGATGGGATTAAGTAAATTGATGTCAATATGAAGTACAGTCAAAACGTAAGTTTATTTTGTATTTTTTTCTTGAATATTGCCTATATTTTTAATTTTTGTTTATTTTATTTAGGAGCAATTTTAACTTGTAAGAGGCTTTGTACATGTAGTAATTAACCAACTCTTTTTGCGTGGTGGTAGATTTAATGGCCACTCTTTTATCTATTTCTGCCGCAGCCGCTAAGCACCATTGTTATGCATTGCTGTGTTCCGGACTTCCGGTCCAAAGGTGCATACAAGATC
This sequence comes from Eudonia truncicolella, assembly GCA_949315975.1. Classification (NCBI taxonomy): domain Eukaryota; kingdom Metazoa; phylum Arthropoda; class Insecta; order Lepidoptera; family Crambidae; genus Eudonia; species Eudonia truncicolella. The sequence continues at coordinate 13,527,496 of OX438830.1, read as the reverse complement.
TAGTGTCTAATTACAAAGCATAGTGCCATAAGAAAAAGTGGCAGCTATACTCGTTAGCTAGCTCGGTAATTAAAAATCTAGAGACCCCTCTTTATCGGTATTCATTTGTCTTTTACAAAATTAGGTAAATTATTATTTTTATTAACAGCCGTAGCTTCCGTTCTCAACAATAAGGTGCACAACATAACATTCGCCTCCGTATAGAGCCTACTCACGCACGTCATGCTATGATACGAATCCGTCATCGCTTTGAGCCGTCGCCGCCGAGTGCCGCAATTTCTCTCTACACGAGCCACGGGTCGAAACTCGGAATGCAGTCGTTATATGTACACCACTCGAGAGGATTACCCGCTAGGTGGCGTGGCGATTAACCGGCGCGCTAGTGGTACCACAGCGCGGCTATTGGTTTGTTCCGAACGTGGGTACGTTTGAATTTGGAATGTTGTTTCAATTTTCGAATAGCATTAATTATATTCGGTTGGTGCGCTTTTTGCACTGCTCATGCGGTAACCGCACCGCTAATTTCCAGTGGTCCGAAACGCGAACCGATGTTTGCTTTATTTACTCTATCGGTACGGAATACTCTGTACTTAACTTAACAATACAATGTTGATTGTGACGATGACATTTCCTTTTTAAACAAGAAAAATGTTAATTTTGGTATTTAATGACCATTTTTTACAATTTGATGACTAAACTCGGACTAGTTGGATGTCATATTGAAAAGGCGAAATGTTCGAATGGGATGTGTGTTCGCATCCCGCTGCTGAAAAAAATAACACTTCATTTATATTCATAATTTTAATACAAGAACGTTACATTAGATGTAACGTCCTTGTTTTAATATCAATTTCTCCAAAATTATCGTAATTATTTTTTAATTTTTAGTGTTTTATAACACAAAATATTTTTGATTCTAAAATACTTTTTTTTTGTTACAGGTACGTGGGTGTTGTTAGAGAAATGTCAAATTTTCCATTCATTTCCATACTGCGTAAGTAAAAGCAGATTGATTTTTATTTGCTGTTCATTGCCAGCAGTAAATAGCTGGTTAGCGTAGCTGATAATTATCATTTTCTATTAAAAGTTCCGTAATGACTGGCTCGTCGGTAGCTCGGTATCTTGGTATATCTAAAAGCACCAGCGCTCTCGGATACCGTCAGATACTTCATAAACTTCTATTTTTCAACGTCGTAAGAACAACGATTTTTTCACTAGTTAAGATAAATTAGTGTGCTTCATTAATTTTGCACTGCAACATATAGTGTCACTTTAATAGCAATAGGGTTGACACCTTTTAAGTTTTTTTTTTATACTTAGCACAGCAAATGACTCCACACCACCTGATGCTAAGTGGAAATGGAGTCCAGACGCGAAGATATATATATATATATCTTTTTAAACACCCGTAGATTGACATTATTCCCATCATTATCAGCAAACATTTAAAAATGTATTGGTGTGCATTATGTTGGTGCTCGTTTAAATAAATAAACATCCTAGTATACTTTTCCCAAAATATGTTTTTGCCGTATAGTGACACACTTCTTAGCTCTATAGTACGCTTTCTCTGTACCACAGAACTCGAAATTTATTTATCAATCATTAAAAAGAAACTGCCTAGATAAATGGAACACGATTTAAGTGGAAATTCCAATGTGACCTTTTTATTTAGACTATCTGTACGAGGTTCTTAGTATTTTTCTAATGCCGCCGTGGAGTAGAAAACATTTTGGCATGATCACCTATTTCAAAAATGTTATTGGTTGTATTGTTATCATCAGCTTTCTATATAATACTAGTTTCGTAGCCAACCTTTTTTATTATGTTTTACAACCACAATTTTAAACAAATTTATATTCTATGTCCCCAAAAAATAACTAAAGCATTGTCATTTAAAACAAAACTTACTTCTTTACTAGTATTAATCGCAGTATTCATATTAACAAAGGCCGATTAAGACGCGAACAGATGATGAATTCCCTGAAATTGATACATATTTTAATGTAGACAGTTTAAAGTAACATCAGAAAAGGAGTCTCTTTTTGGTGTAATTATTCGAGGATATCTGAATAAGGTTGAACAAACTGAAAGGCTCTTATTATACTGACTTCCATTGTAACTGTCACCGCACAAGACTTCCGGTGGCTGTATTCTTTTGGTTCCGCAAAACCTTGTTTATGCAAAGGGTTGTCACTTAAAACAATCTTTAGAAAACCTTCGTAGAACAAAAATGCATATTTAAAAAGCGTTGTAGAAATATATAACAACTATTTGTTTGAGTTCTTGATTGAAGGGTTTATCGGTAAATAGGATGGTTTCATGAGTACTCTTCTCAAGCTGTCAATGATGCCCAGTATACCCAATAAATACTGAAATAGAACGTAGAAGAAACTTATTAATTTATTTAAGTGATTAGGTTAACTTTTGTATGTCACAAACGATCATTCATAAAATGACAGATACAAAGACACTTCTCACGCTCAAAAGTTGTGTCGGCCTTCGCAAAATTTCAGCAATTATTAGGCGAGCACGAAAAAGCTTACCTGTAGTGTGAGTGAGTGTCAAATGAAAAGGTTCTCATAATTTCGCGTCGCGAGAATGAGATGAAAATTGCAGTTTGTTAACCCTAGATGCATTTGAATGGCAGTGTCTCGATTCGGATACGGCGGCTGCTCGAATGAGGTTGTTCAAACAGAAAGGCTTTCAGAATGCCCTTTAGGTCGCAGGTGGCTTAGATCGATAGGGACTCGCGTAGACAAAACGGTCGCATTCAAATGTTTAGTACTGTTCCTAGTTCGTATAATGGACACAGCAGCTTTGCAATGAATAATAGGAAAACGGCGGATGTGATAACAATAATGCAACCATTTGAATCATAAACTGTACATGTGTGTTATGATGATAACAAAACATTAATATCAAATTGTAGACCCTGATTGGCATGCAAATTAAGGGGAAGGATAAAGGACGCATTTTCAGCACAGAATATAGACAGATTAAAGCTACTTCTGTCTGAATACGAGTTAAGTTTAACGATAAAAAAAGTGGGAGGAAGCTTTGGTGTACCGGCATGTATTTATTATGTCCAATTAACTTTAGAATCTTATTCACAAGCTCATGTATAAATGAACAATTTAAAGTAAATAAATAAAAGCCACTTACAGTTCTATTGATGATTATCAAAATTCGAAAGTGTAATTGCGAATTATTCAAATCATTCTAGTATTTCATATTCGCATCCCGTGTCTACGTGACTAAAAGTAGTGGCTCAAAATCAAATTATGCATTTAATCACATTGGCCTGAATTTGCTGCTTAATCTTGTAGGTTTATTAATAAACCTATATAAGCACATCATAAATTCTCTTAGCATATTGTACTTTAGTTGTGAATTTGTTCCCAACGGGTACAACTTTGAAATTATAGATTATTTCACTTATAACATTCGCGAAGTATAATGCACCTTGTTGCTTCCTACATAGAGTCGTCATTTGAACACTTCGATCATTATAAACGTACAGTCCTCAGGTGTGCCAGAGTGAAAAGTTATGTTCCCCAAAATGTTATAAGCTAATGTTAAAAAATCATTCTGTGACATACTTTTATCTACTCTATGGAAATTAATGGTACACACAATTTCACATTAAAAATTCAATGTTATGGCGTATCCAACATTAATATTTATTGTAGAGATATATCTTATCTTTCCCACTTGTGATTGCTATATCTTTGTGAAATTGAAAAGACTACTCGTTAACTTAACTCTTTACACTTCCCAACCAACTGAAGTCTAGAAGCTCAAAATAAACTAGAAGCATATTTGAGCACATAAAGGTTACAGCCGCAAAGCTTCCAACAATATCTGGTACTGAAACGTGAAAATAAATAGCGCACAAGTCCGAAACTAAAGCGGGTGTGGCACGGTGTATTTGTATAGTGAAACATCGAGTGGTGTGCTGCGGCCGGCCCAGGTGCGGGTTCAAACGGCGCAAGTTTTGCTAATGTGCGGCTTAAATGATGAGTGTTGTGAACGACTTGGCGTTCTTGTCTCGGCTCCAAAGTTTTTCCGGATGTGACGCACCAACTTTTAGACTTTATAGCTATATTCAGTGGGACTTAGACGCTCTGAATTAATAATATTTACTTTGAAGACCTCAAAGAATAGAGCTTAGTTGCGGCTGACTATGCCCGTATTGCCGCGCTTAGTTTTGCAATTGCAATAAGTTACTTTGAGAATTAGGCATTTGTTTCAGAAGAAATTTTCTGCATCAGACCTTTTAAGTATTAAAATTAAGCATTTAAAGAAATGTAGAGGGTAGGTAGGCCTTTGCCCTGCAGTGGGACACTACACTACTACACTACTGGCGGTACTCTAGAATTAAGTTTTTATAATGTTTTATTGTGTTTATATTAAAATATTGTAAATATCTAGTTTTAAGAAAGAAAATAAATAATAGGGTATAGGGTAGGGTATAGGGTATAACAATAAAGAAATAGCTATTTTGATAGTTGTTTCTGTCTCACCTAATAAGCATAAGAATTGAGCGTCTCTTATGGATAACGCTGCAATTTACCTACAAAAATCCGAAAAATCCTTATCCGTTGTGAATAAAAGAAGAAAAATTAAAATTCATCACATTTAGGGCCTGTTTCACAATGTATGATTAGGCGATACTTGGCAGATAAAGTGACAGTTTTGTATGGAATATCTGTCAAGTAAACGCTAATGGGAACTTACTTGTAGGTCGTGAAACAGGCCCTAACTGAATTAAATTACACACATTTCTGTGCACCAGAACCAAGTTACGGACTCTGGAAGTACACAAAACGTGAATTGTATTTTAGAAATAGCAAATATATATGGGAAATGGGAAATATATTACACGAAGCAGAAATGTTCTGCTGAACACTTCTTGTGTTTTTTGTTGGAATTTTAATATTGTTAATGTTTCGGTACAAGTTTTTGAACTTGCAATGAAGCATGATTTGAGCTATTTGATTGATGATTTGAACAAAAATAGCGGAAGAAGATTCTTACAAGACATAGAGCATTATCAGATTGGTGTACGTTTAAAAACAAAACTTGGACTTCGATTTTGATGTTATTTTTGATTTGCAGTGCTATACTTAAGATTTAGAGACATTGTTTTCCTGGTAATTTTCTTAAGTTTTCGTTCTATCACACGAGCAAGCTTTGCCTCATCAATGTTCATCTGAAAAATAAATATTTAGAAACATTCAACTATCGGTAAAATTTAAACAGCTTATTGGTTACTTTTGAACGTTATTGTTATAGCTATATGCAAATCTTTCTTCAAGTGCTATTTTCAATTTTGATATTATCTCTTCTTGTGTTGTACCTACTAATTCTTATGTAACATTATACTACTATACCTTCCTTTCTGAACATAAACAGCCATTATTCATTACTGTCAGGTGCGTTATTACAACCGTCGGCACAGTATCTCAGTCGGCCGGTTCGCATCCAATGTTTTACTTACGAAAATTAGAAACGCAAAAAACATCAAGCCCACTCCCCGTTCTAATCAAACAGGCGGGCTCCCCTCGGAATTCTTAAACAAATCACCAGTCTTGTAAATCGTTCTGGTCCCGTCCGAGATTTATTCCATCTGTGTGCCTACTCATGTGCTAGGCGCAAACCTCACTTGGGTAGGGCGGCCAGGTAGTCAGCTTTCTTAGGACATTATAGTTTTAACTAGTGCGCTATCATGAAAACCATAATTATGGCTAACAACGATAATTTAAACCATTGTTACATACCATGACGATAAAACTATGCCATTTTCTTATCAGTGGCTCTTTTTTATATTCAAAGAAGGTCATATCTAGGGTCTAGGTCATATATAGGGGGTAACATAATCTGGGAGATTAAAAAGAGGAGGAAAGGGAGACGTCAAGATAAAAAACCTCCCTATATTAAAGAAAAGATCTGAAAATACAATTGTACAAATACAATATTATTTTATTTTGTATGTAGAAAGAAACTGGATTGAACTTTGCTGAATCCTTTAGTATTTGAAGAGTTTTCTCAGATTATTTTATTATTGAAGATAATGATATCTATATCAATGATATCTAGTCTGAATATCGAAACAACAGTTAGACTGATTACTACTATCGCGCATCGGGGTAATAACAATCAATATTTAATATGGTTAGTAAGGTTATCAAATAAAACATGTCATGTTTGTTTAGAGAGGGACAGGTAGATTTGATCAATAACCGATATATTATGGAAAATATAACATGCGCGGCAGTCTTATCGAAAAACATAATTTCAAATAACCCTAGAATAAAAAAAAAATATTAAGAAACTTTAAAATTTGCAACAATTTATGATACATGACTAGTGTTACCACCTCATTCGTTACAATATCGTACAGAATGGTATAATGCATCAATATTCTTCAGTCCCACATTCCCAAATACTGGTTTCTTTTTGTAAAATAAATCGTGATCGTAACCGTAAAACCGTAAACGTAAAACGTAAAGCGCCTAATAGTACCGTTTTATAGAAGATCTGGTAGCCCTATTGAGGCGCAAACCACACTCGCGTAAGTTACACACGTAGGTATTCTGTGTTTAAATAGGGGCGCCTAAATTTGTACCCTTAAGTAGGGGGTAATAGGGGAAGTTTCTCTTACGGAATCGAAGCGGCGGGTACCGAACTAAGTTTTTATCTGTTAACTTTAGAGTATATTACGGCGGGAACGGATTTATTGACAACAAACCGGCCGCGTAAAGGTCTGAGTTTCAATATGTTATACTTTTTCGAAGAACTTCCTTGGCTGCTTTATAACGTTTTGAACTTATTCAATAATGGAATTTAGTAAATAAGTAACTTTAATTTGTTTAAAAATAAAACACATTGCAATGCTCGATGTTTCTATCAAAGCTTTGTTTCTTAGAATAATACTCTTTCTTCATCTGGTACAGTATGTAAAATATGTTTAACGGCAAAAATGAGGTTTTATTGACAAATTATAATAATATTGTACAAAAGAAATTGTACAAACGAAAATTAAAAAAAAGAGAGTAAGTCTATGAATCTTTTACGACCAGAGAAGTACATCCGAAAATTCATTTTAAACAAGCTTTAGAAAACTTGTTCAGAACGAACTATAAATATAATAAATTACTTCTTCAAAAATTAACTTACTGACTAATACAGAAGAAACAACTAAATTCCCTCCAAAACTGAACGTTAACCCTAAGTAAGGAGCACTAATCGCGAATTCCCCGAGCCTCCCACAAAGATGGGTTCAGCCACATAAACTTTGATTACCCTTTTCAAAATAGTGATTTTTATGCGGCCGATGCAACGCCTCCTTCCACTTGACCTGGTCGAGTATAAACATCGATTTGAACTCCTGTCTGCCTCTATATAGGGTTGCCAACAGTGTTTCAGAATCCTACTAGAGATCGAACTACTCTGTCTCTTAAACTTTCGCATTGCCTTTTAAATATTTTTAACCTAATTCCAGAAATAGAGGTTTTGAATAACGAGAACAGTTAATCCACGACCACAATCAGTGCAACTCGAGAAAACTTAAAAAAGTACCCCATTTGGTCTTTTATTTACTTAATTATATAATGGACAATAGATAACTCCTAAGGAAACAAAAATAGCATGAAACACTTCGATCAGTTATGTACATGAAACACTAATTACTAATTCAATATAAGCCGATTTGGTTTTGACCCTTATTAATTTTTGCTAACGTTTATGTGGTGGTAGGGTTCACTATTTTGTTTGGAAACTTCGTTGAATACACTTTTTGTATTTTTTTAATAAGGTTTTTTATGAGTGACAATTAAAAATAAATTGTTCAAAAAGTTGGTGACCCTACGTTTGTCGATAGTGTTGCCGTTAGTAATCCGTGGTCTCGCAATGACTATGACTATGACCAAAGGTTGTAAAGGACTACGACAATACTCAAAAAAACCTTTATGTTCCAAAAAATGTGAAGTGAATTATTTCGTTTACTTTCTTAATGAATTTTTAATTAATTACCTGAGAATGTCATGGGTTCATTCGGGTTGTGGGCAGAATCGTACCACTAGATAGTTGGAACGATGTACGTCCTCTGTGGCCGATTGAACATATCTCCTTCGTAATTCTACTTCCATCCACCCCTCTCGTCCAAACCACCGGGGCACGCTCCACAGAAATACCTGCCATTTAAAAGGTAGTTAATAATAAAATAAATAACTAACACTCGTTGTTGCGTTTCGCATCTAGCCATAAAACATGTAACACGGGGAATCGATTCCATTCGATATATCGTAAAGTGTAATGAAAGTGGTTCGGTGCGGGCATTAATCGTAGCAGGTGTCGATTACTATACCGATACATATCGAGCACGGTGGAGTATGTTTTTTTTTAATGATTTTTACCGGTGATTGTACCATGGTTTTAACTGTTGTTGCTTTTGTCATTTGTTTTTGTTTTAATTGTTTTCGCTGGAAATGCTGTTTGGGTGTGGTACAACGTTTATGGTACACGAATGGGGTAGTATTGAAAAAAATAGGTGTAATTGGATTGGATTGCACAAAACAAAAAACAATGTAGCCATTTGTTCATGTGATAAAAACTACTAAATTATACACTAGAACTAGTCTGATGCTTATCGACGCAACGTATGTAAACTCAGTAGTGAATTAAATCATTGGTAAAAAAGCAATACTAAATAAACTTAATTCTAGAAACCAATATTTTTTTTGTATTAAGATATCTTGACTAATATTATAGACGCGAAAGTGTGGTTATTTATTCCTCAAGGAAACAGAGAAACGGAACGACAATGAAAGTCCGAGAACGCCCTAAGATACTTATTAAGCCAGTCTTAATACCTATTCTCAGAAGCACGCGATAAAGAGCAGTTCTGTATTTCGCTCAGACAACGCCGCGGGCGCAAGTTAACACCCAATAATTGTCCACTCCACGAAAGGGTTTTAAAAATTAACAGGTCAAACGGTACAACACCGTTAGATTTTCGACCGTAACCCACTGTCATTAGGTGGTTTGTTGTGCACACGTCGCGCCTAACAACCGGTAGTAATTTGACAAGCAGCTTATTATTAAAACGCATTAGCTTTTTTTGTTGGGGCCGTCTGTGCGTTATCTTAGATCGGTAGCGTGTTATCACTTGCGTTCTGAAAGCGGGGACATGATAAAGCACATAGATAAGGGACACCTATAACATAAAAAAGTATCGATCTAGTACGCGCTGTAGTAATGTCTCTGCCTCTGGGATCGTACCTTTTGTTCCGTCCGTCATTTTTGTTTCACGGTTGATGTATTGCTGTGTTGCTTTCAGGTTTGTATTGACAGTGGTCGTACATGTAAATGGGTCGAACAGGTTCCGTTCTAGGATTTTTTTTTTTAAATTTTTTGAAGTTATCTAAAGTAGTAATTTGTTTTAGTGTTGTTTATTTTCGGTCAATATGAAACTTTACTGATTAGCTATCATTTTAAAAACTGGAAAAATCACAAGAATAATGACGACTTCTCCCTGGTGTGACTTCGAGTCTCATGCTTTATTAAAGTTCTTTTTTCAGCTTGAAAAATTGGACAGAGAAACCAATGGGTTATACGGCCATATCTTCCCATGTGATATGCTTCATATGGGAAGGCATAAGCTCAGCACTGGGACGTTTATAGACTATAGATTAACTTTAAATAATTAAAAAGTTGAGACAGACGTAGCTATGTGACTGTGGCTTGGTACAAATCCAGGAGAGGGTAAACGATTTCATAATCTCGAAAAGTTAATTTACACAAATGAATATTTCATAATTGAAAATGGGCAGATTAGCGGTTTTCTCTAAGACAGTTTTATATTCCCGTGAGTTAAGTATAGATTAAATAATAATTGTTTGTATTATGTAAAGGGAAATTTATTTTAAGTCCTGCGTATTGGATTAGTTTAACCGTACTTCAGAAGGTAGGTACACTGCTTCCGGAATCTAAACTGATGGAAAATAAAGTGGAAAGGATAAAGTTGAATAAACCTAACCTAATTTATATTTGTAGGTTCGCGGGTTTGAAACAAGCTCATAATTTTTATTATATTATTAATTGTTGGCATTACTGTATATCTGACAGCGCAAATATCACGCGCGCACAAGTGCTAGTTCAAAATAAAGCTGTTGAACAACACATCTCCGTACATATTCAAGTTTAGTTGTTGTGTTCAAAGTTTTAAGTCTATCGTATCAATGCATAATTGTTGAAATGTGCAAGGTGATAAGTACAAAGCCGAACACACGTGTAAGCCGTCCGACACAGCTTAGGTCCACGCGACTGACACAGAGTCGGCACTCAGACGGTGAGGCGTGTTTACACACGGTTGTGAGACAGCGGGGATAACTTAAATAGTTGCTTCAACTGTTTTAAGTGTTTCAATTGGAATCCGCAATACACAAGTTTTTAATATACTTTTGTGTTCCATTTTTACAGGGTTTGTTTGACCGAAACTGCTTAGTATAGATGTCTCATTCCCTTTAGGTAACCCCTAACTAAGCCGTAATGATGACAGTTCCGGATTAAAATTGTCGTTGCCGTATTATCAGTGAAAACGAGTTCTATGCATACATTTCCGTTTAAAAGAGTATGCTTAGGATACCTTATACTAGGCAGTTTGCGTTTAACCCTCGTAATTATTGAACATAAGTTTTTTTCGTTTTTTAGTTGTTTTCTTTATAAGTGCCATTGATGAGTAAGGCTCACAGGGCTCAGCTATAACGACCGTAGTTGAATTTCTTGCTCAGCTTCCACAACTTGCATTTATCAATAATGCAAATTCTAATCGACATTAACAAATGTCCAGTTTAAAACTAAATGTGGCCTACTTCCCAATGACGCATTGACGCACCCTTCGTTAGGATGAATTTTATGTGAAACGAAGATTATGTGTTTATAAACAGTTTAGCGCCTCTGCCAATGAGATGCCCGTTCTTTGCGCAAGGATTTCGCGCGCTTGCAACTTACTTATCGGCAGTCGCCAACTGTTTGGTTAGGTAATAGCACGATCGGGTCCGAACGACCCCGCGCGGATGTTACACAGTTAAATTCCGAATACGGTAATTACCTATTAAATTACACGCGTAAACGATTTACTTAATTAATTTGTGTAAGCTTTCCATTCAGCTAAATGCCAATAATTGGGAATTGTTTAATTATATATATTGTACAGCTGAGAATCAGCGTCTAATTACAATGGTTATCAAATGTGCGATTTATTACTGATTGATAGTGGTACGTGAGTGGTTACCGTTGTATATCTTGCTATAAGGCTCCTTGCTAAATTACTACAATGTTACCTAAATAGATTATTGCAAAACCATTATAAGGAATAAAAAATATTATCTCTTAGCATTAAATATAAACTAAACATTTCGTTGATTATTTCTGTATACCTTTCGTCCATTTAAAGTGCATTCTTGTTCCACACTGTTATGAACTTATGAGTGTAAAAATAAGTGACGCTAAACCAAACCGACCAATTTTAAATTGTTTTTTTTTTATTTGGAATATAAAATTGCATGAAGACAGTAGGTACTAAACCTTTTCATCGACTGTTGGCCAAAACTGGATGTAGATTCACTATGGTCGGTATATTTAAGGAAATAAATAAGATAAAATAAAATGAAACTCACGTAGGTAACTACGTATTATTTTACTTAGTTCCAAATAAACTTACAAATTTTAATTGAATGACTTTTTCGTTCTAATTTTAACGACAATAATTAGGCAGTTTTATTCACAATGCATATTTAAGGTGTTCAAACAATTAATCAGTCAAATTAACAACTCATCTCAGACGTTTAGCCGCCTCTTGACTCAGAGCGACGACGCGTCTCGCATACTTAGCAGTTGCGACTGTTTGTATAGACAAGTTGTATTCAAATCGATTGCCTTATTTGAATCAGCTCATTTTGTGTTAAGGTTTCATAACGATCGATGTACGTGGTAAGTTAAATGGCTAACGGTTTTTGGGTCTAATTGTATCTTTAGATATAGACGCGTTCATTTTCTTTAGGTTTTTGTAAATAATTAAAATTCTTACTTAAAACATATCTTGGGGTGTATACTAAAGATTTAATGGAAAGCGTGCTAAATAATATTTAATAATAATAAAGTACAGTTTGTGAATTTTCAGTATCAGATAAGTAATCAGCAAAAGCATTCGCAATTAATATTATAACGTGAGCATGATTTTTATCTGTTTAAAATCACGATTTTCAAAATATAATGAGCAATAGGAAGAAAGTCAAAGTATATGTTTTAATCCTCGAATATTAAATCATCAAATATTCTCATTTTTTCATAAATTAATATTGAAAGTAAATACTGTCACAAACATTAGCTGTCGCCCTCGATTATTGTACGAGATTATGCTAGAAATCTCGGTCGACTTATCTTTAAACAACCTCGTCTGGAAGTTGATCAAACAACACCACGAGGCTACCCCGTCAATACAGCCGGCTAAGTCTTCCTCACCCAATTAATTAGCTGTTGTGGAGATCAAAGACGCACCAGTTTACGATCTCTACTAAGTCCTATCCATTCAACTCAGTAACGAGCCTGACAGTTTAAGTTTCAATCCCTCTAATACTACAACGTGACTTCTGTCAATCAACACGTATCTCGCTTTGCACCTACACCGCAGATCTGCGGTGCTACCCCAAACAACAATAAACTTTGTTCACACCCGCCCAAAGATCCATTTTGAACGTCGCATTAGGTCACTTAAGGACGATCTTGAACGTTCGCCTGTTTTATTAGCTATGCTGAATAAATTTATGCGGACTTAATAATAGTGTTAATGTTTCCTTACGATTGGGCCAAGCATCGGCTTTTCGGAAATCTGCAGCGGCGGATAACCCAAGGAATATTGGCGGTAATCCGCTATATACACTGAGTAATGAATGTTAAACCAATGGTCCAATTCCTTCTGTTAATATTTGTACGGTGAATCGAAATTTTGTGATGAGCGTGTTACGTGAAATTTGAATTATTATCTTCGGAGTCATCAAAAGTTATTGCAATATCATCAAGTTATAGAAGTCTTTCAAAGTCACGTTTAACGGAACGAGCTTTCTGTTTGCGCAAGCTTTTTGCTTGTACAACTTTTCTATATTAGATTGTCTTTATTATCTCATTGTTATAATTTTATTAGATATTGCTATAATATTTATTTTAAATCTTAGGCTATATGCTGTGACAACATCTTGTTTGACTAGAAGTCAAAGTTTTCAAGAATCACGTTTTTAATAAATCATCTAACTAAAAACATCCTACTGCTGCGCTTAGACTTATAATGCATTATGCATTATACATTATGCACAATGCATGCTGTCCTTCGGAAGAAAGAAAGTACTTTTCAAGGTATTTCATTCATTTCATGTAATTTCGTCATCTTATCCGGAGACCCGTCATTGAGTAAGTTACTTAACATGCACGATCGATCACAGATGGCACTAGCTTCTGCGCGATTAAGCTCCACATTCTTAAATTTGGTTTGTTAAATTTCAAGACCCTTTTATGTGTCAGAGCATTGTTCACAGTTACAGTCCCATATATTTCAGAGTTTGTTTAAAGAGATAAATACGTTAATTATCAGGCTCATTTGTCTGCGGGACGTCTCGCTCTGGCATTTATTTTCTTTCCAAACAATAATGTTATTCTGTTTGTCATCGATTCTCGGAGGCCACTGCTCTTTATTTGCTTTATTAAATGTTTAATCATTTAGGTTAGATGATTGGAAATGTTCTATTTCAAGTATATAAGTATAGGTATGTACTCTTCTAAAACCAACCCCCACTGGGCCCGTAAGTGTTTTATGGCCCGTTCTCACTATCCATCCATAGGGAAGGCTCGTGCTTCAGCAGTGGGGATATAAAATGAGCTAGTGATGATGATGTACCTACTCGTCTAATATTTTTATGCTGATTATTTGGGGATTGAATTAAATGTGATGACTTACCTGCTCATTTTTCAGTTGTAAATTTCAATATATCAGCAGTTTGTTTTACCTATGTATTCAACAAGTTCGTGAACTTGCACTGTAATCGATACTTAACAACAAAACTGTAAAACTGCTTTAAAAATATTGTTTCCAAAAATTTTTCGCGAACACTACACATTACAATTCAATAATCTATTCTAAACACAAGTTTTTAAAAAACCCTAGACAGTAATGTTTGGTTCAGATTACCCATAATTTCCCGAAAAACAATCGAACTAGATAAAATAGACACACAACAAAGTCCAAAACTAAAAACTAGTTCCTTTCGCGGAACCATTGCACAATGTAAGGTTTTAATGAACAAATCATTCGTACACCCGTTGCCATTAGGCTCGCAAATTACTGCAATTTCCTCATCGCTGAAATTTTACGAGCCGACGCTCATAACCTCACGAAATGTGGTTAAATTTTTTTATACACTACTTTACTTTCAGTTGGTTATTTCTTAACATATTTTATCTTTGTACTAACTGTTACTTGCTCTTACTGGTTTAGAGTATCTCTTGTTATAAGATTTATCCTCATTTATTTTTGTAACGCATCCTGTCCATTCGCATATTAAAATAGTACTTTATGCTAATTCTCTTTTAGCTATCTCAATAGAAAACATTGTGTCGATTAACTCAGCTGTTTCTAGTTACTTAGTTACTTACAAATCATTTATTTAGTTCTATATAGAATTAAATAAATTATTAAATATATTTAATTCTATATTAATAAATATATTTTATTCTATATAAATATCTTACCATTACAAAAGTGTAAACTTGTTCTTGTTTCAGTCCTCCAGTCCAGTTTCCTTTTAGGAAAGCATTTTACTCCAGAGATTCGTTTTACTTGATAACCTCCAACGGTGAGGAGAGCAGCACACATCGCCGAGTCAGTGTTCCATCTAACAGTACATGCTCTTTTTGCGAAGTGAGCGCAAGGCTAACACCGTACAGTTTCTATTCCATCACACTCGATAATAGTCTTCTCTCCGGATATTGAAGCACGTAATCTGGCTACTGTGTCTCCAATCGCAATTTATCGAACGATGAATGGTTGCCCCATAATATCCAACCCTTAACCTCCCCACTTATTAATATCTACATAATTTATTGTAAATTGCGTTCTGCTAAGGTGATCCTGTGAATAAAGGGATTGAGGATTAAAAAATGCCAGATCTGATTTATTGTTGTGAAAAAGGGGAATGGCTAGGTGACAGGACGGCTTAAGCTTTTTGGTAGTATCGTGGATTTATTTGTTTAGATATAGTAATAAACTGTCAAGGTTATGCTTCAATAGCAAAATAAACATTTGTAAGACATAAAAATGAATAGAAATGAACATTAGAAGAAAATCCTCGTTCAAATTTAACTGTCCTTCTAATTTACTATCGCTTCAAAATCAGCTCTCTCTTATCTTATTAATATTAACACAAATATTACATAAAACTTATGCCATTAAAATTCTAAATAACTAGATAATTAAATTTCTTCTCATAAGCTTAATTTAATTAGGTAGGCTCAGAACACCATCTGGATAGATACCTTTATACGTGTTTCTGCAACCAGGCAGAAATGTCTGAGCTTTGCTCTGATCTGACATGAAAGGAATATGATCCAGTAAAATTACAGCACCTATATAACCCTCAGTATTGCTACGCGCTTCAAGGTTGTGGCCGTTCTCCATCAAGCGTCCAGTTTTTGACAAGTGGACTATGGGGTTAGTCAGAATCATGCAACTGATAAACAATTGTAGACGTTTCCTAATACCAGAATCGAGGCAATGTCATTCAGTTTGACGACTCGAACTAAACGAAAAAAATATTATGAACATGCCACACTCCTTCTATCCATCATGTACAAAGAATAGTGTTGTTTGTATCATTAGATTACTGTTCTTTGTAAGGTTTTAGGTCACGTCTGTGGATAGTTACAGTTAGTTACCGCTCGTAGCGACCACCTGTATTCCATATTCCATACAAAACATTAATCATTCTGTTAAAAGTTCCTCCGAAAATAATTTCGCGGCTGGTTACGAGTACCTTGGGTGATTTAGTTCGATAGCCGTCGAGTGAAATATTCCAGACAGAGAAGTGCTTACAGCCAGTCATGTTTCTTTATGTTCTCTCCGTTCCTAGAGCTAATACGAATTGAATATTTCGCTTTTTCCTGCTTCGGCCGTTGACCTTTGGACATCAAATGACTGTTATGAACTATGATTAAGGATTGGTAGTTTTGGAATGCTTAATTGAACAAAGGGGCGAACAAAAACTGTTAATACCTGTGTCGTTAAGTATTGCTGCGTTTCGGTTTAAGAAGTGTGGTTCACAAAATTGCTGGGCATTATTAAAGCTTTATATCTAAAACTATTATTGCTATGACTGGCTGTGGCGATGGCTTACTGTATCATTTATTTACTGTTTTGGGGCTCAGTCTTGAGCATGTGGATGCTTTTATTGCACTTCCAACATAATTATATAGATGGACATCTCATCATAGTTAAGTTTAGGTGTCATGTAGCGATTTTCAAATTTACGTTTGAGAAGTTTTTAAGTGTTGAAAATACAGAAGAGACTTACATGTACGCATGATGATGTCATCTTTAGGACTAGTATTTTTTTATTTGTTCAAAAGAATTTACATTTTTTTCTTATACCTAAACATACATCCTTAGCAAAACCCCGTGGGTATGTATGCCTTGGAGAGTTCGTTTACATTCGACATTATAAAAGAAAACAAAAAAAATGAAACAAAACCCGCTCACGTCTGACGGAGCCCTCGCACCAACATCGGCGGCAGCTAAGATTAGTATTTGTATATATTACTAGCTGACCGGCGGACTTCATGCCGCTTTGACAGTTTCCGTGACAACAAAACAAACAAAACGTTGACAGTTTTCATGACAACAAAACAGACAAATCATTCGTCCGCTTAAGAACACCCGTATCTCATGATGGGCCCCTATAGCACCACCTACCGGGTCCAAAAAATGTCCATATTCGTAATGAAACCTTAGTTGTTATTTTTTCAAAATACTTATAATCCAACAAATATTAAACGGCTGTAAAACTGATATTAGTCATATCAATATGTATTCATCTTTCGCGTCGCTTTATAATGTGACGTCATTACCTGCAAGCCTCGATAAGAAGCACGTTAACATGCATTGCGCATGCGTGGCCGTTGCATAATGCATCTAATGACGCGACCCGCTGCCCTTCCGCTTCCTGCGTAGAATTAATTAGCCATTACAACGACGTTAGGTGTAAGCCGACCTTTTTACACTTACCTTTTTGCTTGCCGGTAAGCGTACGGCGTATGACGACCTTTGATAAAAACTTTTTGCTCGTAGTAAGGGATGGTGTACTCGTAGGAGTTCCGTAGGTAATTGGAATCGCATGAATATTTATGATGTTAATTTTTTTATAGCTACAAAGGTCACGAGGCAATAAACTTTGCCTTTTTGCTATTGCGCTCTCGTTTATTGGTACCTTATTAAAAGTCTTTTTTAGGTTCCAAACCTTTATATGTAAAAAACTGAACTAGGTATTATTAAAGACTTTTTTTTAAAACACTGCAACACAGGTAATTAAAATATGGCATAATGCCAGATTAAGAACTGTGTAAACACATTACTGATATAAACCAAGACTCAGCCACACAGTATTATTAGATAATGCAGTTAATTAATCGAGTTGTTTTGTTTTTCGTATTCTCTTAACTTTCAATATAGGTATACTCTTGTGGCAGTGCTCTCGTTAAAACCACTGCACATCATAGGTTATGGCATAACTCTCTATGTGTCATTGACCATGTGGGCAGTACTAAGCCCAGCTTTGGGACGTTAAAAAACCGAAGATCATAATTGAGAATCGGACCCGCAACTGTGGAAATGACAGAATCGTTAACCACTGAACTAGACCAACTTAGCCGTCTTGTGTTAACACGTGTACCAAATTATAGGTTTGACGAACCCATTTGCGGTTCATATATCCGGTTCCGTATGTAACAGGGCTGTAACGGAAGGATGCGAGAGGTAACAACTCATGTAAATTGCCGTGTCAGAGGCAGGTAAGGCTTTCGCCGCATGTGCAACTGACGAATGTGGGTCCAAATATTTCGATACGAAAAATAGGAGTCATCTGTCTGACTTATGTTGGAACGTCGCGTCTTGAGAGTTCAAGTCCAGATATTTTTTTTATAAATTAACTAAATTTGTATTATCTCTATTGTCACTTTTGTCATTGGGCAGGGATATATCATTTGTAATAATTTAAAAAAAAAATTGTATGTTTTCGATCTGTTGTTATACTTTTATAAATTAAACCCTTTTTTACATTTTTAAGTTTTGTTTTGTTCCACATAGTGACTATACACTACTCTAATAGTGTTAGTTTGCAATAAAAAAGATTTGAACATACACTTCCATACATAGTTGGTAGTGCACCTGACCCGGCACGTCATGAGGTGCGGGTTCAAATCCCGCTCGCGGAATTCTTTCGACACTTTGTCATCATCATACATTCATCATATCATATATTTCCAGATAAAATAAAAATAAAGAGAAACTTGTAAAAACCTTTTATAATTTTTATTTAAAAGCGGCCACCAATATCAAATGCAAATGTGATAATGAACACAAAGCGCCTATTATCAACATTACAACAATATGTTCCACATTTAACGCGTAAAATTTCCTCAACGAAAATCCTGTTTTCTATAACATCTGCGCGGAACATTGTTGGATACTAATCTAATTAACCTTAGACACGAGTCCGAATGTGTTAACGGGTGCCTACCGAAAGCTAGGCGTTTTACTGTGCCAAACGGTATCCTATTGTTCTCGCTATACGGTTCATATTCGGGCGTCTCCACGGCTCATTAGGATTCATCGCGCGCCCGCGAGCGCGTTCCCAAAAGCATCTGTTAAATGTCTCGTGCTAGCTGAAACTTGGCCGTAATTATCTGTTAACATAGCCAACTTTGACCCGCGAAATCTTACTGCCTAACTCGGTCCGCTCGACCGGGGGCGTTTTACTTCCCTAATAATCGGGGCTCATGGAGATTTTTAATGAAAAAGATTGTTCGCCGTTATTTAGAAAGTTGGTAAAGGGGATCCGGCCAGAACTTTGTTTTGATTTAGTGCGCCGCTCCCGTTGATTGTAACCTCCTTGCGGTTTTGTATCGGATGGGACTAATTAAAAATTCGCTTTGGCCCCCCGGTTTGATTGTCCGAGAGTTGTGGACCGCTAGCATGAATGCTAATTTAAATATATTTTCAAAACATATCGTTACCCAGCTACTGAAGCGACGTTCAAAGGTTCGGATCTAAAATCGGCGATCATTTTTTTCCTAACCCGTAATTAAAAATGTTTTCGGGACAATGATTAATCCGAAAGAGACACAGATACAGAAAGTAATCTGATGTGGTAATTTCAAATAAAAAAAGCGAGGGCTATTGAATATATTCGTTTCACCCCGCCACGGGTTTTTGTGAAAGACACCCCACCCCGTTCATTTATCGATGATTCAAACCGTGTCCGCTCTGCCGCTAATGGTTTTCAAATAGACCAACCCGTCGTAATGGCTCCGTTTTCGGGAAAAAAAACTCCAACTTCCGACTAATTGATACGTCACCCTGTTGTAGGTGTTTTAAGAGTGGCGTTCCAGTTGTTAACAACATACCTACGTGCGTATGCGTATGACAAACGCTCACGAAAATATTGAAATCGCTTAGGCACTCTAAATACTGACGAAAAAGTAAGCGTAGGTTGTGACACAACGGGCAAACGTATAAACAAATATACATGACAAAAGTTAGTCACAAAAGAATATGACAATCACTAGAGGTTTACCTTATATTAATTAACAAATAACTATATTGAAGATTCCTCCGTGCTTTACAAGGCACCGGTCCCGGCTGCATTAGTAGTCGTTAACAACCACCAATCCGCACTGAGCCCGCGTGGTGGTTTATGGCCCGTTCTCCCTATTCCTTCATAGGGAAGGCTCGCGCTCCAGCGGGTGGAAAATAAAAATGAGCTCGTGATCATGGGGATAATGAATAACTAATCAGTCGTAAGATTATCTGTAACATTGAACCGGATTGTTTTATGAACTGGTACGACTTGTGGACTTCATCATTCATTTCATCCCATTACTGGGAAAAGGCCTCTCAAAACTCTTCAATATCCCACAATCATAGGTCCCGCTATCCATCTTTTAAGGCATCTAGATCATTGTACCAATGCTTGCATGGCGATATCCACGACAAAATAACATTGTTTTTCTTAACTGCCCAGAAATATACATATTATGGGACACCTTAGTTCCTGCGGGTTGCTGAACGTAACTTTATCACGAAGCCTAACTTATTATGGCCAATAATTTTACTGCACACCCTTTGTACTGAAACAAAGTAAAACAGGACACTGCTACTTGGTGGCTTTTGTACATATGAGATAACTAGTTGTTGCCCGCGACATCGTTCGCGAAGACTACAGTAAAAAAAAAAGAAAAAAAAAGTATATCATATGCAGTGCTGGTCTGGGTCTGTATATGAGGAAAGTTTCATTAAAATCCATTCAGTAGTTTTTACGTGAAAGAGTAACAAACATCCATCCATACTTACAAACTTTCGCGTTTATAATATTATTAGGATAAGTAAAGAAAATCATTTATTTGTCTTATCACAGTGACAGCTACAAATTAAACGTAATAAACAAACATACACTTTAAAACTAAACTGTTGAACTCAGTGGTCGCGGTGGGTCCGCGATCTCTGTTATTCTTCCATAACCTTATCTATATTGTTATATAAAAAGTTTTACTTGTCATCCATACGAAGTCTGAGCAAGAACACTACCACCAGCTCCAAATTTACAGGCTAATACTGAATAGGCACTAGCCTGAGCCAGCCTAATCCATTTATCATTTATGATCTCCACAAAGACCCGCCTACTCCGAGCATTTCATCAATTAAAGTCTCATTTTAATAATTGCAAATGATAAATCACCTGAATGGACCTCAGCGATTCTCGGCTGGTGACTTTTAGATATATATTTTTTTTTGATTTGCATGTTCAGCTTTTATAAGTATATAGTCAATAAGCGTCACAAGTCGACATTAATCAACGCTGACAGTGTTATTCGGGCGGGCGTTATCGTTTGAAAGCAAACTGAATGTATTTGATAGATTCGCAAAGGTGTATCCTTATATCGATTTTCAATTAATCTGTTGTCCCCTTCTGTGTTTAGACAGATTCATTTTTCGCGGTGTTTGTTTGTTTATTTTTGTATTTTTCTGTTTTTGATTGAGTTGCGGTGACCGTTACTGTTAATAGAAATGTTAAAATAGATTCTGTGTACTATTTGTAATAAGCTTACTTAGAACCGAAGCTCGATTATGCTTTATTAATTATTTAATGTTGAATTACAAAGGTTTCAGTGTTGGGCTCTGTTTCTAGCTCAATTTACTCTCTATGTTAATACTAATTACATGATGAAGTCAGTTTGATTTGAAAATTCTCTTTGATAGCAAGCTTTCAGGGCTGCTAATCAAATATCATAATACGCGAATATAATTTACATCTTATTGAAATTTGATTTTTATCTAAAACATATTCAAGTTTTTATTGAATTTGGTCTTAAGTGAAAATGGAGCTGATACAACTCAATACGAGAGAAATGTAACGAAATCCCTAAAGTCTGAAGTTAAGCGTGTAAGTCTGCAAACAAAATTATTTATTACCAAGAAATAGGGTTAGAGCAAATATATTTTTCGGCAGCCCCTACCCGTATCTGCGTTAGAATATAGATAAAAAATATTTATAGGACCATTACAGGTTTTTTACAAAGACAGAGTTAATACCATTGGACATTTTCTGGAGGAACTCCAATCGTAACATGCAATCGGCTGTGAAATTTCGACCCTAACACCGATGTGGGGTCCACTATGAGCTACGAGGGTTTAGGGGACTTAAACAATGTGCCAATACTGTTTTACTGTGACTATATTCTGTATAATATCACTATATTTTGTTTCGGAAACAAAGTAATAGTAATAATCTTTATTTACCATAAAACTTACAAACTATTTACTATTTAACTATTGCACCATGATATAAACAATTATATTATTAGATATATATTGTTAGGTTTGTGTCAAATATACTGACTGTTTCTATAAACTATTTGCAGGCTAATGAAACATATTCCTATAAACACCATTCTCTTACATCAGAAACATAATAAAAAAGTGTGAAATCCGGTTGGTAGGTAATAGACGCCATCACTGTATTTTTATGTTAAACTGATTTGAATCATCTGGTATAATAATAGTGTTTTAGTTAAGGGATAAATTGAGATATAATTATTGTATTAAAAATGACAAAATCCAATTTATAAAATTATAGAAACTAGTACCTATTTGTTGTATTTAAAACCTAATTTTTATCGTAATTATTTAAAATTAAAGACTATTTTTATATCCTTGGATGAAAAAATTAGGGCTTTTTTTGTCTCAATTAATAGCTAATATGATAAATGTGTAGAAAAATAGAAACGTAGATAAAATTCTACGCGTTCATTCCTTCCGCGGACCATGAGGTTCTACAAGAAAGGTGCGCATCGGGAAACCTCTCAAAGTTGGTAACGCAAAGAAGTCTCCCCGTATGCTGCAGATGTCGCCCGAAGCTAGTTTTCCGTCTTGTTACATAAAATAAAATGAATTGTTACCTATAGATGTTTTGTAATATGCTATACGATTACCAATAACCCATTTAAAAAAAGTTGCTTATTTTGCAAGATTACAGTCAATTGCGTTACATCTCGCGTCTGTCTTGTTGAACCAAAACATGAGTAGTGTTTTAATTGTGTGCTCTGCTTTACGAATGAGTCACATCAACTCAGTTACATCTCTAATTATCTCGAGCAGCGGCAGGATCCAGTTATCTAAATTGGTCTCTACCGGTTACCCTAGCCGTTGGTTGGTGTGTACCATTATCGATACTATTAATACTTGTGTACAGTGTATTTTTGTAGATTACACTAAAACAATTGGTCATACATACGACGAAGTATTCATTGTGTAACTTGCAACTTTTATTTTAAATAATTTGATTAGGAGTTGTGACTTATTTCTCAGTTTTCTCATGAGCTGAGATAGTGTACCCCGAATTTATTGGTATGATTAACTTAGTAATGGATAAATTAACAGTTCAGATTGTCTGAAGAGCACGAGTAAGCGTAATTTTTACTAGCAAACGATAAAGTTGTATTGTAAATCCCATAAAGTGCAATCACAACTCCGTCCGTCTGCGTCGTCAATGCAACGTCCGTCTGCGCCTTCATCCGCTTGAACAACCACTATCACTAAATCTTGAGAGAATTTAAAATGATTTTTAGCGTATGATTATATCTACAATTACTTACTCTATAGTCTATATACCAAATTTCAAGTTTATAGCATCTACAGTTCCTCAGATTTTCTAATCAGTCAGTTCATTGTATACGTAAGCGGTGTTAATTATACTTAAGAGAAGAGAAGATTGATTAATTAAAAAATCCACAAGCTGTAACGTATCCTCTTACTTCACATATAATAAAGAAAGCTTTATGTAAGCAACACGACGCCACCCATATCCATCGTTTATCCCACAAGAAATGACTACTTACAGCGAGCGCGTAAAAATGCAGGAAAGGCGTTCGTGCCGGCTAAAAGAAAAGAAAAAAAAAGGCTATCCATGTTATGGTCGATATAATAATAAACCAATGACAGCACTATGAATGGAGCTTCGAAAGCTTAAGGATTACCGATACACGGATGTGGTATATGATGCGAAATCTTGTGCATGACTTTATTTTTAGGGATTTTTGTGTGCTACTGAGGGTGTAATCAGCGTTACTGTATGCTTGGAAAGGGCGCTGGTCCACGAATCTAATGCCAATCATAAAAGCTTTAAACAACTAGTTATTATTCATATTAAGATCGGATGTTGATGACGTAGTTGTCGACATTGAATAGGGATCCTTTGGCTTATAAAGTAAAAGTAGATAGTGTTGATTAACTTCGGCGAGTTGGATTGAGCCACGATAGCATAGTAGGCAGTGCACCTGACGCGGCATGTCATGGGATGCGGGTTCGAATCCTGCTCGTGGAGTTATTTCAACACTTTGTCTTTTTTCAAATTGTAATTTGTTCACAACAATGTTTGCGTTAAATCTATGTAAATAATCATAGCTATAATTCGTTAACAAACGGCAATATTGAATTACTAGAATCTGGATCAATAGCGGCTAACATGACGTCTCTAATATCCAGAATCTAATTATTCAGCTTTACTTTACTTACAAACCTAACCTAACCTAACCTTTTTTTTAACCCAGAGGAATGCATTAGGCATACCGGGGTCTTGAAGAGGCCCCAGGTTATGTGAGACTCACCCGTCCGCCTTTCCACAACCCACCAACTATCATGGAGACGCCATTGTCCCCAGTCGGCTGCCAAGGGAGATAAGAACACTTGAAATGAAACAACTTTTACGGATCTACTCGCGTTTATTTCACACATTAGTTTTAATTAATGTTTATCCTGACGTTTCGAACCCTTTGCAGGGTCCGTGGTCACAGGGAGACTGAGGTGTTGGTCGTCTCATAATTAGTTAGTAGCTTGTATACCCTCATTTAAATGTGTAGTGTTTTCAATGTGTAGTGTTCGCGTAAACTTTAGAAAACAATAAGAACACTTGATTACAAATTAAATAAAAGATATGAAATAAAATAAGCTTACGACAAAATAACTACTAACCTACCGCTACATTTAAAGTCTAATTTGGACATAGAGAATGCCAAATATTTTGTATTTTTTTTTTGGAATCTAATAAAAGTGAGGTTAAACCTAAAAACTACATCCACAACCGGCCTGAGCTGTAACCGCACTAATTTGTATAAAAATTGTTAGCACTTCTTAAATGTTTCCCACCCGTATTACATGACCTCAAGATAATATCTTTATTAACACTTTTGCGAATACATTTTAATTCACCGCAAATAAAGCCTGTCCGTATAAATACGAGCTAATGAAGTATAAGTAATCGTCGGTTGAAACACGTGCTCAGCTTTAATACCGGCTGCATAATTATTTGTAGTTGCTCTGCTATTTCTGGATGCCAGAGGCACCGTAAATAGCGCTTGCTTAGCCAACAGCCAGTGAGACTGCCCATTTAAAATTACATACAAAAATTCAGTGCAAAAATCGGATTAATGGGTTCTGATTTTTTGATGCATTACCCGAGTTTGTGATCAATATATGCAATATATTATATAGCAATATATGCTAATTTCGTACAAACTAAAAAGTCGCTAGTGACTTTGAAGTGTAATAGTATTTTCTATACTTATAATAAAGCTAAAGATGGTCGAAAGTCTGTACATGGAAGATATTAAAAAAAAAGTTTTCTGGGGATACTGGAGAATCGAAAACATAACATGTTGCAACAGTTTTTAGGATTTTTATTTGTGTATCTGTTTGTCTGTTTATTTGACCGCGCATCACGTAAAAATGGCTGAACTGATTTTTATGCAAACTTTGCGCATAGACAGACCATGACCCGGACTAGGACACAGGATACCTTTTATCCCAGTAACAGGTTCCTGTGGGATAGTGTAGTCATCACGAACGAAGTCGCGGGCGACAACTAGTAGCGAATATATTTGAAAGACATACTTTAAATTAACCTGCGACTACGACTAATTTAATTCGCAGCTGATTATCCTGATATTACTAATTGAGACAAATACATCTGTGTTGTAGTTGAAACGTATTTTGTAGTACGAAGGAGTATTAATAATTTACTACTACTACTAAAATTTGGTACCTACTAATCACAAGTCAACTAGCATTTATCTTTTCATACTTACACTATCCTTAGAGAATTACAAATTTAAAAAAAAACTAGGCCTACAGCACAAAAAAAACAGGTTGAAAACCAGAAAGTTTCAAAAGTATTTACATCAGAATTCTTCAGTGAAAACAAAAGGTCCGTAAATACTAACGCCTGAAATTAATTAAAGAAAATATAAATATCATAAACGCCTTACTAAATAAATTTACGATAAAATAGACGTTTGCTTTATTAAATTCCCTACTGCGTTGGCCAGGTTGCTCGCTAAGGATTCGCTTTATGGACCGATTTAAAAAATGTTCCACTTTATGTGGGGAGAAAATAATACACTGGAGTCTTACGTTAAAATTAAGGGACACAATATCTTTCGTAGCTCCTTCATTTTTCACGGAGTAATTCATTAATTCACATTTCTTAATTTTAGAATATATTAAAGATTGAGGGACTCTATGGCTTAGAGGCTAGCGTTTTGCGATTTTATAATAGATAGAGGACAGTATTATCACAGCGTAAAGACTTAAAGTGGGACAACGCCTTTGAAATTTCGGGAAATGCTGCTTTTATTAAGACATTTGTTTGTCATTTCCGCAGGGTTGTCATATTTTTAGTCTCTCAGTATTTCAATGTGTTTATTATTTATTTTCGAGTATGTAAGAACCCAAGAACATGATTTTAAATTTTAGCACCTTTTAAAAATCTTTTTATTGTAAACAGGGTAGCGTTATCTTTTATTATAAGAGGAAGAAGACGATGATGACTTGTTTTTATTATATAAAACAGACGAAAAGCCACACGTCCTATGCTGAAATGCAGAGCAAGTGAGGAACTTATTCAATACTGATCAATAAACATTTAAAAAGCGATATGAAAGTTAATCTTCTTCAGAATCGGAAAAATTCATTTTGAAAAGAAACTCGCTCGACGTGTCGTTGCTCCGGCGGCAGCGGCACTACTGATCTGCGGTCGGCCGACAGTGTCGTCTGCCGCTCGACGACGCGTCGCTAGCTTCGTGTCGCGAGCTACGGAGGGAATTTCATAGAAATACATAGGAACCAGTAGTGTCGCGACAACACGTCGTCGTCTGCTGCTGCTGCGTGGAGTCGGGTACCAACTGGTACCTTAAGGAAGAAGTTCGATAGACTGTGGTATTATATGTGGTTCAGATCAAATCTATTTGTTACGTTAGTAAATAAAGCATAAAAAATTAAATTTTCATTTTATAATTTCTTCATTCGTCTTTTGAAATATTTTCAGTATAAAAATATCTGGACATATTAATACTTTTACACATTAGTACAGTTAGTTAGATAAAAGTGTATAGCTACTGTTATTGCGTTGCTGGTTGTATTACATAGAGTAATCAACGATCAAAGGGAAGGCAAAAACACTATCATGACTGGAGCAATCTGCTACTTTCCAATCCCAATTTTATTTACCTCTGGAATGTCCACTTTGAAGATCTCGGAACTAATTCTTAGTTACTTCTGAACTTTCTTACTTCGTTCGTTTAGTTGTTTTAATGAAATTGGACTCTTTGTGGTCCACTATTTTGGGTTAAAAAGGTATATTTATTGTAACTTTATTCAATTTCCGCTACTCTTTGTGCCGGCCCGTGGGAAAAGAATTCATTGGAAAAGTCGGTTTGGGTTAATCAGAAATTCATTGCGAGTCTTGAATGTCCCAATGTTGGGCGAAGGCTACTTTCTCTTGCTTCCGCTTCTGATTATAAATAAATAAATCAGTCTCATACATCTTTTTTACGTTTTAGATGCAAAGCCCGTGTTTGTGATCACGAACCTGCATTTGGTATGCGTTTGGCAAGCCAATTCCCGTCAATTGTTGTGATGACTTGATTTTAATGATTGAGGCAGTAAATGGGCTAATTACTAATATCCAATCATTATTGTAGCCATTTCGTTAGTCCGTACCGTCATATTTGTGGTCTTTCAATCAGCTTCTTTTTCGTTTTATCTTGTGCTTAAATTTTCTGTATATACTTACAAGTATTATTTAACATGGAACAGGCAAATTGATTATATTAAATATAAACTTTCTTCACTGATTAGTTCACTACGCAACATAACTCAATGTATACCAAAAGAATTGCGTTTCAGTATTTATAACTCTCTCGTCAAATCACATTTACTGTATCTAATTGAGGTTTGGGGCAGCGCTGCCAAGACAAAGTTGCAGGGACTTCAGAGAATGCCAAATAAAGCAGTAAAAACCCTTTTTCGCTTTCCATATTTAACACCAACTTACAAAATTTATAATGAAACAAAACTAATGAATATAAAGCAACTCTACGTTTATAAAACATGTATTTTAATTAGAAAAATAGAACCATCCATAACAACTTATCTTTTACCAAAAAGACTCAAATATGTAAATGCAGTCTTTGTCCGCCAAGCTTACTTGTTTTACCCAAAAGCACGTACTAACTATGCAAAAAAGTATCAGTTTTGAGGGGCCACAACTTTACAATAACCTTCCTTCCTGTTTAAAAGATGTCAGCTCATTTAACAGTTTTAAGACAAAACTATCCAAATATATTATTGAAAACTATGCACTATTTAGGAATTAAATTTATTTGTTCAAACGTACCCACTGATTACTAATTCTTTTTGTTATGTTATTTTTGTTCTCATGTAAGTGGCATTTGTCTTTTTTGAGAATAAACTCTTTAAACCTAAGTATTTTCGTAAAGATACTTACGTATTCGCTAAGGTTTTTCTTTGCTATCAAATTATTTAAATTTATTGAAGAAAAACAATCGTAATAATAACTCCAAAAAATTATTTTGAACACACAGAAACATCCGCAAACTTACGATTCTCGCCTCAACGGAGACAGAGCCCCACATGTACCTGTATTCTGACAATCGTTCGTCTCCTAACATTTCATGTGTAAGTAATACTTTCAAAGAGGTTAATTAGAAAGATTGTACTATGTGACATGTTACACAAGTTAGTAAATTATTCAACATTAGACACATTGTGTACCGTAATAGGGGCGTAACTTCTTCGGTCGCCTGTTTCACTTCGAATTTTAGAAGTTCTGACAACGCATCCTCGCCTGTATTGTTTAAAGTTTATTAAGTTTCGAACATAGCATGACGTAAGTCCACGGCGACCGTAAAACAAATGCGAACGGGCTTTCTCATGTTTACGAGTGCCCAAACATTCAATTACGGGACTTTTAATAGTAATTAAAAAATTTCAATTATTTTGTGTTTATATTGATTGGAAGGCTTTTCGCTCCTGTTCGTGTATTTATTATTTAGTCTTTGAATTCTGTTAATAAGAATATAATATCTAATAATATTTACACGAACACTACGCATTGAAAAGAAATACATTTTACCAATCTAACTCGTATTCAATCTATTATTGTGAAAAATAATTCGAGAAGATATGTGAAAAGTGTTTTATTTCAAAGTTTTAATAAGAACGTTCTATTTATTTTTAATGTAAACATGATATCTCAAACCAAAACATGGACTAAATGTATAAAGGTAATTCTAGTTCAAGCTACCATAAAACGTGCATGAAACTTAACTAATATTTGACTTCCTAACCTCGACGTTTTAATTCAAACACGCTGCAACTAGGTAATTAGTTGAGATGTTGTTAAGTTTCGTTTAAGACTGACGTTGCACAAAGTTGAGGCCGCATTAAGTTGTGATCTGCCCCGAGCGCCATCACAACTCAACCGAATCCTGAGGAACTCGAAGGAGAAATCTAGTTCGTGGCTCTTTATTGTTGGAATAGCTAGTTGCACCTGACTTAGCGCGTAACTCCGCCTTAAATATGAAACAAATGATGGGAATTTTAAACTAAAAGCGTTTAAAGAGTTTTGAGTTTAATAAAAAATATTTTTTTTTTTCATATTTACGGGTGAGCACAGTGCCTTGATCTCGCCTGATGTTAAGTGATGATAAGGCCAGTGATGGAAGCGCACTTCACCCGGGATCCTCAACTAGTGAGGTTACTGGCTATTTTATTTCTAGCTGCCGTTAATTAGGTTAAATAAATTTAAAATCTATTAGTATAACTTTTTAATGGTATGGATTTTAAATGTTCTGAATCCATATAATAATACGATATGTTTTTTCAATGATGTTTTTGCAAACTTAAATATTTTATTTATTTATTTTATCTTTATTGTGTTTTTTTTTCACATGTTGTGATTGTCCTTTACATTTTGTGTTTTATTTGTGATGGAAAGTGTCCTTTTATTTTCTAATATTTTTGACGCTGTAAGGGAGAAAAAAGCTGGACACTTGCTGAGTTTCTTGCCGGTTCTTCGCAGTACAAGATCTCCCGCCCAGAGTAGACTTACGAACCGATGGCATAATGACGTTCATAAGAGCTATTTGTAGCCTAAACTGAATAAATTATTTTGAATTTTGAATTCGAATAACATAATAATTGTTTAGATATATCCATGATCGTATCAAAATCTTCGTAGATTATCCTAGGTTTTCTTCTTCTTTGTTATTTATGGCAATTATACTAGTTTTATAAATTCGAAACAATTTTTTCTTCGTGTGTTTGCCCTTTACGTTTAAACAGAGCTACGTATCAACGTGATAATTTGCACAGAAATCTCATTTCCTCAGTATTTTTTTACAAACCGATTATCACGCGAGTAAATCCTAATGGAAGTTTTAAAGATAAGAATAAGAAATCTTTTAAGTTGGTATAAGTAAGTCAAATTTGACACAGTTTGCGAGCGTGTTGATGCAGTTGCTGCGTGTTGGTGTTGTTGATGCTTACTTACGCTTGACGTAGCGCACACGATAGCAGTCGCCGTATCACCGCTTGATTATACAGGAGATAGCCTTCGGCGTTGGCAAAAATACGTATAGGCATCACTGTTGTCTATACGTTATTTTCGTCATCGTCTTCCTATGAGGACTGCAGTATCCCTGATTAGTGAATATGCCTTTATTTATACTCTTTGTCGCTCTCGTTCTTAATCAGTTAGAATGTAATTCTTACTTATTTTGGAGTTTTATTTATTCCAAACACAATACCTTCAACGTTATCATCACTGACTTTTAACCTACCAATTTCCTTGACTTTTATTTGTTATCTACTGTTTAACACATAGGGAGATTTGATCATAACACACTCCGATGGCTTTATGTGGTTTTCGTGAATGGCAACGACTACCGACCTACAACGAATACCTCTACTACTGACAAGTGCTTTCTAAAGCGCTTTGGAGCTGGAGATGTTTTAATTTGGTATAATTACTTCGGATTGCGAAATTTGCTCTAGTTTTCCTGGCTAGTTCACACCTTACTGTTTCTGAGTGCTTCAATATTTCGGGTAATGTAATGCTTTCGCTTTCAACCTTATCGTCGCTTACCGTCATTTGAAATTAATTTCATGTTCCTTATTGAGACTTTTTAGACTCAACAGTACAAAAATCTTCTATTTTAACTCTAATGCTTATATATTTATTAATGCTAAGACCACAGTTATGTGTGAGCCAGCCAGAAAAACTAAAGCAAATTTTGCAATCCCAAGATGCATATTGTAGACGTTTTTTCGGTTCGAAATTACAAAAGCTTTGTTTTAGGTATTGTAGCCTTTCATTTTAGCCCATATTCTTAGGCTACAGTTGTATATAAATATGGCCTTACGTAGATGCAGCGCGTGAGTGCATGTGGTCCAGTGAACTCGCTCGCGCTCGGCGTAGCGCGAGCGAAGCCACTCGCTGTTCCAGGGGAAAATATTTGTGTCACGATCTCATTCAACATTTGATTTTCACGCCTTGATATCTCTGTTAAGGTTCAGGAGATTTGAAATATGCTTGATGTATTCGTTTTGTGACTGTAGTATGTACAGAATTGCGGTGCGTCTCACTTGATATACCAATATTTGATATAATTGAACTTTAATAACGTTAATTTTACATAATAATCATTTGTTGTACCAACACTTATTATAATTTTATTTATTATAACGTTTATTTTACATAATGCTCATTTTATATAATACCATTTAGTATAACGTTCATAACAAATAATGCCATTTGAAATTAAACTCATTTAATATATCGTTTATTTCATATTATTTTGTTTGATATACGCGTCATTTTATATAGCTATTATTTAAGATAATAACGTTTCAAATAATGATTGATTGATATAATCTTCACTTGGTATAACAATCAATTGACATAACAATCTTTTGGTATACAGTGTCAGTGACAGAAACGAATTGCTGCACAACTGACTCCACGTAGTCTTGCCGCCCTACCCGTAGAGTGTAATTTAAGCCCGCGTAGGCGCGGAGGGGTGAGACGGCCCGCGAGCTGAGGAGCAGGTGGTTTCAAAAGCTCGCCGCCGCTTCGCTGGCCAGCAAGCAGAAGTTGCGGTGGTGAGCGAAAACCATCTGCGACGATAAGCTCGCGTGGGACCGCCACAGCCCCGCAGTGCCTGAGCCGTGACAGAAACTATGTTTGCTACACGCTTACTTGCTTGCTTGCTTGCATTATGCATGCTTGTCTGCATGCTTGCTTGCATACTGCATGCATATTAATATGCATATTAAATGATATTATATGAATTGGATTTTATATTAAGTAATCATTATCTGTTTTAAGTATTATACAAAAATAGTGTTATCGTAAATTAATGTTATACTAAATGTTCTTATACTAAATAAATATTAAGTGTTTTAATTATTATATCAATGTTATATTAAACGGCTGTTATATTAAATAAGTTTAGTTCAATCGTTTGTTATACGTTTCAAAATGTATTTTAAAATTATATTATTCCATCGTTATATTAAATAAGTGTTATATTAAACAAAACTATATCATTTGATTGTATATGTTTTGATCATTATACGATATGTTGTTATATTATATATTAGGTACACACCCACAGAATTGTTGTATCAAGATTATTTACACTTTTTGCATCTAGGTCGAAAATATATGCCTAGGATATTCATACCTACCAGTTTCCGTAAAATTATGTAAAACATTTCACACAATTATATCATACATTATTAATTTTAGCTTAGAAAACTTTTTTTTATAGCAGTCATTCGTATGAGCGATCAGCCTCAAATATTTCGAGTTGTTTATTCCTATAATCATATACCTATCTATCTTCTTTACTTTATTGTTCAGCTTCGATAATGTTGGAATTCGCTCATAATATCAAAAATTCAGACATGCAAAATACCTCGTGCTTTGTTTGTAAACCGTCCGGTTTGATATTAAACTGTTCCCTTTCATATTTCATCCATCAAATTCTCGGCTAGTCAGTAAGAATACTAAGTTGAAATTTGTATTAAAGTAAATTTACCGTAAAAAAACTCTATACAACAATCCATTCGAATATATGCTCAATAATGAAGTCAATCTCTTTTATATTACATTAATCAGATCATGTTTTACTCGGATTATCAGTAAGAATTCTAAGCTGTTTGTATTGTCATTGAAAATCACAAAAGGAAAGCACAATACAACAGTCCAGTCGAATATATGCCTAATAATTATTCGCTTTGAGCATCCAAATCAATTGAAACCGTCGACATTATCAGGATTGCGATTATTGTTTCGCCTATCTATGTTCCCGCGATAATATTCCGAACGGAGCATCAAGTATGGAGGTTGAAATTCGTTCTCTATTACCGTCCTTTGTGCGATAAATGTCTATTAACGGAAAATCATTTAGCCTTTAAACCGGTCCCCGCTGTGGTTTGATCGACTTTTAGTTTCCAGTACAATGGCTATTAAGTATTATACACAATACACTTCAAATGAGCAAACTTAGAACCGCGAAGTTTGGTCTCAGCTTGTGTGAGTTTCGGAATTTGAGCTTACCTACTGGTCGATGTGCAGTTTTTATTCAGTTTTCCTCCGATTCACTTTATTCTGATACTGAGAAGTATTGAATTAAACTTTTTATTGCCCAGTAGTGAGATGATTGAAAAAGATTATTTAAAAAGTTTTTTTTTATTTAAAATTTGTTTTCGAGCAATTGTTATTTAGAGGTCTTATTATTATTTGTAGGCGTCTGGAAAATTATACAAATCGTAATAACATCCTTCATTTAAATATCTGCAAACATCGCTCGAATAGCTTTATGAATCTCGTTATCAGAAACAAAACTGCTTTTGTGCATAATTCCCCAGAGCGGACACAAGTTTACGTCTATTTGCATGACTAACCGGCCAAAACCAGCATGCCCCAAACATCTATACTGTGGTCAACAATAGAAACGCTTAGCAATTCTCTCGTAATGAAGTTAAGAGCAGATTCCGGTTGGCCTCCACCCCTATCTGTCGGAGCAAGATCTCTGGGACGCCATCATAATGCCCGAATGTGAACAATTAATGCATAATGCAATCTTATGCGTTCATAATTTATTTGTTATACAGTTCGGATTCAATTGCAATAATGCTTTGTAGATTGTTTTCGTTTATTGGTGTAACTTAAAAGCTATTTAAATTAAGTATTACTTTTGAAACAAACTTGCAATCAATACTTGAGTTGTGCTTACAAATATTTGTTTGTGGGACTGGGAACGGTTGTTGTTCTAATTCGCTGGAATCTGTGTACGTTACCTTGTTGTCTTTTGTAATCTAATTAAGGCATTCTTGTTTGTTTTCAGGTGAGTGAATCTTCACTACTTGAGTGCAGCAACGGGCGTTACACAGCGTCCGAAACGGTGAGTTCATTTTGAAAGTCTAAGAGCCATTTGTAAACTAATTTACCTAGTAGCTAAAATGTTGTTACCATTAAACTAGTATTGACGAAACTTGGGAATAAAGATTCGAAACAAACAAGTATCAGTGCCTGTATTTATACCCGTTTTATTATGGTTATAATGCTGTTAACGCTTTTTAAGTATAAAAACTTTAATTATTACCCAGTTTTTATTACACTCTAAGCAAGCACACAAAATAGTTTTCTTTGATGAAACAAATAAATGAATAAAAATAAGCAACTACAAAACGTTGTATCAGCTGTCGTTGTTTGAATCCATTTGCGTATTTCCTGTCCTTAAAAAAACAGCAGAATGAAATTAAGATACGTAAAAAACGGAGTAAAACAATTGTAGCCATCGTAATACGTATTTCAACGGCTAGTCCGACTCCGAGGCCCTCTGAGGCCCCAGCCACTCCACTCCTGTTCACGGTTCGACTCCAAACACTAATTACGACCCACTTTTTACCACCTCACTCTAACATATTCCCGTTGCATTCGGAAAAGTCTCGAACCAAAACACACCATCGGCATGTAACTATAAAGCTCAAAATAAAACTTCCCAGTGCTCACTCCTTGCTCGTTTCACCGAATTGAATCTTAAGTTACAACTCCGAGGTTTGTTTTTGCTTTACACAATTCCGTAACCGGAAATTGAACTTAAGCTTTCGAACAATTTTCAACTCTATAAAAATTTGCGTTAAGACTCGTTTTCTGTACTTCGCGAAAGCATTTTGGTTAGGTCTCAAGATTTGTTCGTACACCGCGAGTTGGTAATTACTAATAACTGCAATTATTTCCCTTTTTATTTTTAGAGCTGCGTAACATTTTATGAGATTGGCTCTCCCGCTGAATATTAAAACCGTTCTGGCTTGTTGATTCGAACCTTCACAATTTATTAATTTAAACTTAGTTTTTGTTTTGTCTGAAATCTAAAAGAAAATGACAACTCGGTGTAACTTGATCTAATATCCGTTGACTAAGACCTAAAACTACGAGTCTAATCGTAACTGCGTTAACAAGTAAAGTGAAATGTTGATTACCAAATATTTTATATCAAAAATGTCATCTATGAGTGGAAAATTTAATTGCAAATATTTTGCATATATTCTATTTGACCGGTAAAAAAAATCACCAAACCAAATTCACATCATTCGCTTAAAACATTCAAGTATGCATGAAACACATCAATCGACATATCGGGCTCTCCGCAAAACAGACGCGTAGCATATGCATCGAATAGCAGCTGAATAATTAAATTGCAATCAAATACCTATTTCGGAATCCAAAAAACCGACGAAACGTTGCTCCACTACGATGGAATTATACTTGGGAATATACGAGTTGAAAGAATTTAATTTAAAAATAGTAGAGCCGAGTAGCGAGCGGTCTAGTGCAGTTTGTTCACAGCATGTTTAACAATTAGAACAGCAACGAAAACGTCTATCTTAATTCTATAAAATTGACATCGATTTCGAAAACTCCGTTTCAATCGTAGATGTTACCTTTGCTTGATGAAATACTGGGACTAAAAGAAGCTCCTACAATTTTGCCTCCCAACGGTCGTTCCCATTTTTAGGTAACCGTGTTATTCAGCGGAGGGTATTATGCGCCTGCTGGTTGTATAGCAGATAACAGTCTCAATTGCAGAGCGGCACTCGTAGGATCGCCTCACCTCGCACACGGCGGGACTCGACGGGTTTTTGAATTTTTAAATTACTCATTGTGCGATGAAATGTTGCCAGTCGCATACTTGTACGGCCATAATTTCCACGATCGAATCTGCACTCAAACCCTCAGTCTTATGCGTCAAAATACAACGACGATGGCACCGCCTTGATACCTTTCGCTCTTAACGTGGCAGTCTGTTGGTGAACCTAGAACGACGTCCCCCTGAGTGTGATACTAACGAATGTCGTCCTAAATTTTTGATAGATAAAGTTCAAATATCTTTGCCGCCGATTGCATACTTGACATCACGCTTTCAAGCTGCAAGGGATCATTCCAGTGCACTCCCACGTAATCCGTAACTTATCTCGCGTTCGCTACAGTATATCATAGAACAGTGGAATGAAAATTTGAAAATTGTATTTTATGATGTACACGTATCGGGAACGTAAAACATCTTGAATGTTGGTTCCTCGAATATGGTTAAAGAATATCTTATTGGGATATTGGAAGATCGTTCACCTGGAACGCGGCGAGATAAATGCAGAGCGCCAACAAAGCCAGTGGAAGCGCTCTTGTAAGCAAGAAAGTTATTCTACTTACGGGGAGTAAATCTATGAGTGCTCGATTCTCGATACATGCTCGCTCGAATGCGGCTGTGTAGTTTTGTTGCGATTGTTAGTTGGCCTGGCGCAGGCTTTCTCCAACTTCGTATGGGATGAGTTTGTACTTGGCCGCCTCCACGTCCCTAATGAAACATTCATTCCCTCTATTATGGCTGGGAGGATGATGCACTCACGCGGATCACGGATTTTTCACACATGATTTGCATAGTTCCTCTTCGTGTTTTTTGCATTTTGCATCATAAAATTACACATTTTTGTAGTAATATTTTAAACAAATAAACACAATTTCGATTGAGTACGCTATGTTTTAGAGAAACGCATACTAATTGGTTAGTTTTCAAAAAGAGGTTGGATCGTAATCCAAGTTCTAAACTCTAAGCAGGCCGAGTGCATCCGAGCTTTGTTTCTCATACAAATAATCGTGGAAGTCATCGACAGAACCCGTTCCAGTCGGCGTACCGCGTCGTAGAATGTTATTACCTCGGTACTGGGAGCGCGCGCGCATTGCACGAGCGAGAGGGGTGGAGAAAGTCCGCACGAGTGAGGGAGAGGGTTGTCGTGGGAGGAGGCACGGGGTCAGCGAAAGTGCATTGCCACGGCCGCGTACGGAACCCGATGGGAAAAGTTGTTCTTCACTTAGAATATGCACCATGGGAGCGCAATGGGAAACGTTTGATAAATCAGTTTGGTTTCTTCTTGACGGTTTTGTTGACGGATCGTGGGGTAATAGATCGTTGTGTTGCGGAAGAATTTTTTAAGTAGTGCTTCTACAATACTGTTAGTAATTGATATAGTGATATACTATGAACTTGAAGAGAAAATAATAACCTTGTGATCAGGGTGAGTAATTCTTAGAACTACTGTGACTTTTTGTTTTCCTGTTTGCGCTTTCAAGTGATTGTTGTTAAGTTTTTTTCATTTAATTTTTATAGTTAGAAGGTCGCATATTCGAATCTTACCATTGCGTCATCACATAGATTTAACTGATCAATGTTTTTTCTAATACATAGTCAACTTGACCCTGCACATCTTTTCTAAGCTCTACATACCATCAAAAGGTTCTCCCCAATCCAATAACAAATATCATTTCATCTCTCTAACTTCCCAAAAGAAATCGTATTACATCTAATGCACGTATTTGCTCTCCAAAACTCCTTGGACTCTCATAATAGTAAAGAGCTCTGCAGTTGATTCATAGCAGACTGATACCGCACATATAATAATATAACCCCGCTCCAGTTTCAATTTAAAGGAAAGCTAAAATGAAGCGTGTCAAGTGGGGTTCCTCTCGACCACACTAGAGGGCGCCTGTTGGCTGTCGAAAACAAAGATGCCATTTTTTATAAGGCTCCCCTTTAAAAAATGACCCGAGATTTACTTTTGGGACGTCTCAATCATTCTTGGTTTCCGATAGAATTTGCAACAACTGTTTCGCGGACTGTTGTACTTGCAATTGAACGTACTTGAATGTTTTTTTTCTGTTTGGGAAATGTTTTGGAAATAATCGAAGTAACTCAAATTTAAGTAACATTTGCTATAAGCCCTTAATTCTAGTTACAATTACCTATATAGCCAGTAGCAATAAAAACTTCACTCTAATCGAGCAAAATTATATAGATATGTTGTAGGTATAACTGAATTTATGTTGTGCCTCTATTTACTACTCTTCACGAGTTTCTAAGCAACGATGTTTTAAGACTCAAAGTCCAAATGCCGGGTTTGAGTGCCATCTCGAGACAACAACCGGGAATAACAGCTAAACGTGCCTTCTGACGGCATTACGAGTTGGCACGCCACTGCGCCAACGAATTCCATCGAGTGGACAGTAGACACAATCAAAAATATACATAATTTAATATATTAAAATACACCTTCGTGCTTCGGAAGGCACATAAAACCGTTGGTCCCGGCTGCATTAGCAGTCGTTAACAACCAACACCAATCCGCTCTGGGCCCGCGTGGTACCTACTTACACTACTTGTAAAGTATCTCAAAATAAATGAAATTGTAATGAAAATAAATGAAATACTGACACAGCATCGAAAGTTTACATATAATTTATTTCTTAATGTCAGTCTTATAGCCTCATTCACCATCTACAAGTAAGTTCCCATTAGCGTTTACTTGACAGAAAGTCCATACAAAACTGTCACTTTATCTGCCAAGTACCTCCTAATCAGACATTGTGAAACAGGCCCTTAGAGTAAGTAACAAAGCTTCTTTCTCATTAAAATTTAAACTCAAAAAAAAACAACTCAACTAACATTCACGAGACGTCTCCACTCTTCAATAATGTAAAATGGGATAAACGCTGTATCTATTTCAGTTATCATTTTACTTGCCAGGCATACTAATCAGGCCCGCCCCTGTCCCGAACAATTTTTTTTGAGGAGCGACCTTTTTCAATTTTGATCTTGCGATGTCCAATTTCACTTAACCGTATTTTCCCCACTGTAAATTAACACTGACGTGAAATGCTTTTTTAAACAAAAAGCATGGTAATCGTAAAGGTAAAGGTTTAATCGTGAATTTATTTCTGCCATCGAGTAGTATTGTTTTGCTGTTTTCCGGCTAGGTACTAGATTTGTACGATTATAGGGCATAGAGGCATAAGAACTGAAGCTTCAGGGTCGATAATGCGTGTGTATACTCTTGGTATTGCAAACGTAACATAAAAAACATTAAAGAATTTATCTAACGTTTAAGGGTTAATTTACATTAAACTTTCATGCATCAAAGAGGCTAGTAATGCTTATAAAGCAGCAACGCATTCGAACATCAGATTATTAAATGTAATAAATAAAAGTGCCCTTAAAAGATTCAAAAGGAACGTTTCCTGTTAACTGGCGCTCCATTAGTCTTGACTTCAACAGTAACATGGTTTAGTTCAAAAATGTATTTTTATGCTTAGAACGTTGAAGATACGCGTTATTACACAGCTCTAAGGGTGTAGTTTAATATGCAACGAATTTAATAGTTAATGTTCGCGACGGCGAGCTCGAGTGTGCGCAAATTACTCCACACTTGGTCCCGAGGGGGATGTTGTGTGGATTTACGGGTGCTCCGGCTCACCGACCTGGGATAGTGCTCCGTCCAGTCCGGATTCACTGCTGTTTGCGCTGTGGTCTCTTACCGAAGATTGAGTCACTATTCTGTTTTGAAAACTACCATCCAGTACGGATTAGAAAATTTAAATAGGACCCTATGGCGATCGTGAAAATAAACAAACTTTTGCAAAGTCGTGTCGACGGATTAAAATATCTAGTGTTAAGTGTTAAGTTAATACCCACCAACTCACATTGCGTGAGTTGGTGGGTATTAACTTCGTTGTGGGTAATCTAAGAGACGGAGGGCTTAACATGCTTCTCTCTTAACGAAGGAGCTCAAGTTATTTTTATTTCATCATCATCATCATCAGCACATTTTTTATGTCCCCACTGCTGGGGCACGAGCCTTCCCTATGGATGGATAGGGAGAACGGGCCATAAACCACCAAGCGAGCCCTGTGCGGATTGGTGGTTGTTAACGACTACTAGTGCAGTGGTTAACGCGCCCGGTCTCAGCACTCGCAGACACTTGGTCCCGGGGGATGTTGTGTGGATTTACGGGTGCTCCGGCTCACCGACCTGGGATAGTGCTCCGTCCAGTCCGGATTCACTGCTGTTTGCGCTGTGGTCTCTAACCGAAGATTGGGTCACCATAAATGTGTTTTAAAACTAATAATCAGTACCTACGGATGGATCAGGGGAGAATTTTGTGTGGATTTACGGGTGCTCCGGCTAAAAGACTTGAGATTGTGCTTGGTTTAGTTCGGATTATCTGCTGTTTGTACTGTGGTCTCTAACCGAAGATAAGGTAGGATAGTGGGTCACTATTGTGTTTTAAAAGGTGAACGGATAGTGGTAGAAATTAAATGCGGCAGATACTCTACTATTCTACTTTTTCTAACAGACATCTACGTCACGCGATTGTGGAAGTTAAGGAACTTTTGCAATGTTGTGTGATGGGATGGGTGACCGAGTTGAAATGTTCGAGCTGAAAGCCGTTTTGCTCACGTTGTTCAATGTAGGTCAGGTATTACTGACTGCTGTGTTACGACAACAACCGCGTCCAACGGCCTATTGTGACTTCCGAAACACGATAAAGCTCGAAGTTTCGATTTGATCACTCAATTGGTGACCTCGCTTTGTAAAAGTTGCTTAATTTGCAAGGTCGCGCTTCACTTCGAATAAAAAACTGAAATCTGTGCATTCGTTAGAGGACCACAGATAGAGATGCCGCTGACAGACAGGCGTTAAACCCTATAACACCCCTCTTTCACTTTGCATCGGGGGTTAAAAGTAAACCTCACCGTTTTATGATGTCAATCGTGGGTAGAATCCATAGCTGAAGGTGGATCGTTCGAAAAAAGCGAAAAATAATGAATCACTGACTCTTAAAAGCGTAAAGCGGTTTTATGGGCCCTTAAAATAATCTAAAACACAATTTCTCCATTAAAAACATAAAATAGCGAAACTCGAAGTGTGCACTTTCTATGTTAATAAAATTGTAAGGAGACGCCGTACCTACCGCTAGGTGTGTTCCGAAGCGCGGGTTGGAGTATTTTTAAGTCGCGTAAAAATTTAATCATGCCTGTTAATTGAATGGAGGGGCGTCTGCCGGCCAGCTCGTGTTTGTCGTATTTTTTTATCATCTTCATATTTTTTCATCGACTCCCTAAAATTGGGCGCACGCTTTTTCGTTTGCTATTGCGGTTTTCCTTATTAATTGTCGTGTTAGCTCCACTTTGGATGTGGTTTTCGTTAGCTTTTTGTATAATTTCTGTTTTTTCGTATATGAACGATGCGTATTGGCGAATAAAACAAACGCAGTATGTGAAATATGAACTACGGTACTTTAACACTAATTACCACATAAAAAATGTCTCTTTAAGAAATAGAACAAGAAAACATTAAACATACTAAAATATGGCGTCTTTCAGTAACCGTTGTTAATATTGAACGTATCCATCTTTTCTGTTTGAGTATTTGTTGAGAAAATACCTTCCTTTTTTAAAAAAGACAAAGTATTTCTCAACAATTTTTTAACAGGTACTTGTCAAATGTTCAGAAGTGTGCAAAATGACATGACATTAAATTTCTAATACAATAAAGATCCCCGTAAATCGGCGGGATAATATCAACTTGTCTACTCTCACAAAGTTTTACAAATGTCCCACATTTCGGCGCAGACCGTGGGCCAATTATGAATTAATTAACAACAGATTACATATTCTGTTCTGGAATACTTCTAACAAGTTTTTAATTAAAATTCTTCGGATGATGCCGAAATATTTACGGCATACCTACTGATAATAATTTTAATTTCCTATTTCCTTTAAGTTTTTGTCGGGTCTTTTTTTTCTGTTAATTGTTGGACGAGAGTGTAACTTTTGGGAACAGTTTGTGAAAAAGAGCGAGCTTAATTTATTGTCCTTCAAACTTTGTTCCCTCACAGTGTATTTTGTTACTGTAGCTACCGTGAAAATTTATGTCAATATTACGTTAAGTATTCTTATTTTATAATTATGTGTTTACTTATTATGTTATGAGTAGCGACTTAACGACAAGCCCACGTTGTATCTAAAATCAATCATTGATGTGCAAAAGCTTTTTTTGTTACTTTTCAGTCACAAGACCTTTTGTACGTCTATCTTATGTTTCTCTGTGAAATCCGTTATTGGATACATGGATTATTCCATAAAGGTATGGTAATCGAATTATTCATAATTTTCCGAATAACACAAATGAAAGTTCAACAATGCTAATGACATTCCCAATAAATGCAAAAGCTTACATCCACACAACATGGTTCCATTCGCATCTATTGTCCCTATATATCGCGTAATTGCTCCTCGAGTCATAATACTGCATCCAAAGTCACAAGTTTCGTATAATTTTATTATTATACAAATGAGTTTTTGAACAAGCGCAGAGATGAAAGGGCGTCAATTATACCAAGCATTCATACCTTGCGGTTCCCCTGTGCCTCTCGTCTGTTCGTATTTGTACATTGCTCTATAAAGTACGCTAGGAATGTTTCAGCATGCATGGGAAATGGACTTTTTTAACGGACAAAGGTACTGGGGTCATCTAACCATTTGAAGTATTTACCTAAAATAAAATAACATAAATATCAGTTTTTAAACGTTTCACTGATAGGCTTAAGGGCTTAAGGTCTTCTCACATTAGCATTAGCAAATAGGGAAATTGGGCCATAACCTACCTCGCTTGCCCAATGCAGGTTGTTGGGTTTTAACGACTGGAACAATACAACAGCAACACCATAACAGTATCACGCATGACTAAAGGACGCAACATATACATTAACACTGATGATAATATCATGTGTCGAAAACAACTCTTCGTAATGCCTGTATACAGGTATATGTATACTGTATACATATTCGAATCAATATTTTAACATGGTCTAATGTAAAATGTTTTTGTTTTGTTTATATAATTTTAACGCAAATTTTGCTTTCAAAGTAAAAAGTGAATAGTGTTGAATAATTTCGGCGGGCTGGTTAGAACCACGATAGCTCAATTGGGAGAGCACTTGACCCGGTATGTCAGAAGGGTGCAGGTTCAAATTCTGCTTGTGGAAATTTTTTCAACATTTGTGTTTATGGTATGTAACACCATAAAAATCACGTCCATCAATCAATCAAGGATCACCCAACCATTTTGATAGTTTTATCCTTTAAGTTATACATCGCATCAGAACCGTACTTGTCGAATAAACAACTAGCGCTATTAACACCTTTGAAAACATCGTGCAACCCCGCGATTTTCCCAAATAGGGGTTCACAAACACAGATTCGGGCCCAACAGCTGCCGGCGGGCGTACCGTAAAAACACCTATTCACCATCGCTTTCAGCCACTCGTGCTCCTTTCATAACTATGACAGTTGTCATAACGGGGCAGGCTTTTTTTAATAAAAAAAAAACACCTATTCATTTTAGCCTCAAGAAGACGCGGACTTAATAACG
Organism: Eudonia truncicolella; assembly: GCA_949315975.1. Classification (NCBI taxonomy): domain Eukaryota; kingdom Metazoa; phylum Arthropoda; class Insecta; order Lepidoptera; family Crambidae; genus Eudonia; species Eudonia truncicolella. The sequence continues at coordinate 13,483,486 of OX438830.1, read as the reverse complement.
GAGGCAGGGAGGCCGAACCAACCGTTCGCATCATCATTACGATTTAATTTCAAGGGAAAGCGGCCACGACAAAGTCTACGCGCCCATTATTCTGTTCCATCTCTGTGGATGTTTAATAAACAAATGACGTGGGGGGTAATGACGGGTCCTGGATGGCCACGGTTATGCTCGAGATAACGGGTCATCAGGTAATAACTACTTCAATAATTTAATGGATTTGAGAGTTTTTTAAAGCATTTTTGACTTGAAATTGAGTATTATTAATGTTATTGAACTTGAGTAATAGTTATGTCATCTCACCTACATAAAATATGGTAGCAAAGCGTTGTCTGATTCGAATGTCATGCCCGAGAACGATTGCGACTTTTGAATCGCACAACTATTTATAAGATTTATAAGTATAATTTTATGACGATTTTTTTTTTATCAGTTGATGATAATCTGTAGAACCCGCGAGATATGAACTAGGAAAATTATGTGTCTTTTTATTAGTAAATATATTTGATAGAAAGTTCAAGTTTTAAATCATAATTATGACGCTTTAAAATAATAAAAGAAAACAGAACCCCTGCTCAGATTCATTTGTTTTTTTGTTGCATTATTATTATTTTTAGGCGTGCTAGATCTTTCGCGTATTAACAAGTTTGCTTTAAACGTTATCCAATGCCAAAATTATCGAGACATCATAAAAAAAACACTCACATATTAAAACATTCCCAAATGCGATCACGACACCGACACCGTCAACACGCTAATTAATTAATTTTAACAAAAGTGTAACACTGCACAACCGCTGCATCAAATCGAAAACCCCATTTTGGGTAAAAAAAAAATCCATCATCTTCAAACTCGTATAATTTCTCCTTCCCTAGCAGCTGTAAAATTACAAACGCAGCAAAAGATGCTTCCCTACTAATTTATTTGAAGTTCTCGTTATATTGTTGGTACCACTGGTAGGCTTACACTTTATCCGGTTAATACCTCAACACATGAGTTCGAGCCCCACAATTTACTTGCGATAATTTATCAATCTACTTAAGGCGACAACGTTGTAATATTTCGAATATAATGAGCGGTTTGAGTTACGGCTGAGACGTGTCACACTAATTAAAACATTCTGGGTAATCTCATTAAATGTAGATTTTGTTTGGCCCACTTAGTAGCACTTTGGAAATTACAGTACATTACGGTAAGTTTCAGTTACCTGTGTGGGTTATGTTCGGTTAATATACAGTTACAGACACATTTAAAACACAAACACTGATATGGTTAGGGTTTACCCGTAGACGGATACTTGCTTATTTTTCAGATTTTTAATATCAATGTGTCTTTCCATACGAGACCATAAAGTCTGAAATGTTTCGGTAAACCTTCTAGGTACATACCAAAGAGTTTCTAATCAAGTAATAAAAAATGAACAACGATATTTAAATATAGACAAAACACCACGAAATCCATACGGACATATAAACACTCTCTTTAATCTGTTTCGTTGTCATCGGCCGAAATAACATGCTATTGCTTACATTACAGAAAATAGGTTCGATATTCGATCTTCCTCCGACATTAACACCTGTCACGTGTCGTCTTAATGACAGTATTTATAAGGAAAACTCGACCGAACACGAAAATACAATTTGGTAAAATGCGAGGCACCTACAGTTGACAGACGAACGCGAGTAAAACATTAGCCGGGCGGCGTATTGTCGAAGTGTAGCGCGCGATATCTGTCCCTAATGACATCTTACTTGTCAACGTATAAAAAGATAAGACATGTGAAGTCAACACTGTGCGTCACCCGTTTTTGTGTTTACCGTCATTTTATAAATCGCAATAATATTTAATGAGATTTCTGTCGTCACTCAACACAGAATCATGATGATGTCGAGTAGAGATTTTCGCTCACGAGCTATGAATACTAATAAATTTCGGGAATTTTTATGTTTTCTATTCCACGTGTTATTATATTAAGGCCGTCAATAGCTAATTGACGCTTAGAAAGGTGCTTTTTTAGTTTCCTATTAAAAGTTAATGCAACTTTTTTATTTTTTTATTTAGGTACACATGCCTGCACATCAGACTACCACAAACTTTCAAATTTCTTCAATAGACTTTGAACTTTATGTTTAGGGCAAAGATTTATTGAATAAATTTGACAGTTTTGTTTTGGATAGGTTGATGTGCAGGCATTTGACGTGTCTTGAGATTTAACCTTTTAAAGTTCCAAACGGTAGCTTGGTTCCAGAACTGGTATTAGGGTTTTTATGTTCTCACCATATAATGTCATAATACGCTTCCAGCCGTCACCGATCGCGTGATGTGACGAGCTCAGTACAAGCAAATTACACAAATAACATCAGGGTGACACATCACAACGCATATTTACGACTTCACGCATTCACGTATTTATGACGTCCGAATCCGTCAAATTGGTACATATATTGTTTGCGTACTTATAATGATACTAGCGGCCCTACCCGGCTTCGGACGGGTGAACATTTCTTTTTTAATAAAGCATATTATACATATAAACCTTCCTCTTGAATCACTCTATCTATTAAAAAAACGCATCAAAATCTGTTGCGTAGTTTTGAATATCTAAGCATACATAAGACAGACAGATAGCGGGAAGCGACTTTGTTTTATACTACGTAGTGATATAATCCACGATAAACAATGATAAATTTGGAAAAGAAAGCCTTCATTATAATAGAATGTGAAGAGTTAAGAAAATTGCTTTGTTATTGGAAATGTGATACAATGAGATAATTTACTAAATTGTTTTCTCGTGTTTACGGTGAACATTACATATTGAAATGATACATTTTTACGGTTGCGCTTACTTTTGTTTTAAACTTTATTTTTTCTTTTTAACCGTGGACCCTGCAAAGGGTTTGAAAGGTCAGCATTTAATAATATATAAAATAAACAGCTGATTCGTATTGACTTTAGTTACAATGATGATCATTTATGAGATCAAGAGATTTTCTTCAAAACTTTAAAACTGTAGCTCTATTCTAATACTTTAGTATGTTTGTTATCTAAACACGCACCATAAACTATGCTACCACACAAATTATCATCAAAATGCTGATATAAGCCTCTGTCCCGTCGCTCTAATCTGCTATCGATAAAAGAGCCGATTAAACCAACGAAAGCTTAACGTATGACGAACACGGCCCGTGGGGCCCATGGTCAGCAAATCGTGGCGATCCCCACAAATTTACCCACAACAAACCACCTCGTGAGAGCTAGAACGAAGATTAATCGCTGCTGTACGGGATTACTGAGGTTACGGTACGCTGTACGTATACACAGCAGACCGACGTAACACCTATTCACTCGGCATTACGTGCAAAATTGCTTGCCCCAAGCTATATCACTCCAGCACGCTGGGCCTACCTAAAATTTCCTATTCAACATTGTTATTCCATTATAGTTCAATTTTGCACAAACATGGAACGTAAATAGGTTTGCGTCAAACTAATTTCACCTGCCTTTTGGAAAAAAAAACACTACACTAACGACCAAAAGGCTATACGAATTGGATAACGATATTCTGATGTTTTTTTTTTGCTTTTCCACTTTATCACTTACTACTTTTTCTCTTTTAGCGCTCTAATGAAACCCGCAAAATTGATATTTTTAAAAGTTTACGACAATCGATGTATCCATAAATTAATAGAGAAAAACGCACAACCCAATATAACAACCCAATGTGTCAGAAGCAGCGGGTGGTGATATAAAAAAAATAACAAAGCATCGAAGAGGTCCGGATCTCATTTAGACAAATCGCGCGTAGCGGTCAGGTCAGATACCAATAATAAGGGCCCACGTGCTATTGTAGTCTATGCCATCATTAGGCCGTTTCCGCGTACACCTCGACGTTGTAATTCAGTTCTTATTACGAAACTGGAAAGGGTTCAATTCGACCGGCGCTCGTAAGTTTGTGATCGAGTACCCAACCCGGAGACCCAATATCCGACGCCATCGACGTCAATCGAACTGGCCAGTGATTTTTCTGGATCACAAATTGATATTATTAGGCTTGATCTAATGCAATTGAGTTAGTCTAATATTATTCCATAGATATAGAATTGAAATAGTGAACTGTAAAATAAATTAATGAAGCATTTGTTACTTCAGTTGAAAAAGTTGATGTTATTAATCTAGAAATGTGTATTAAACGTGTGAATGAAGTATGTATTATTTATTTCTAATACAGTTAGTTTACAGTTTATTTCAGTTGTTTACAGCTATAGAAACTTTACGAACTGTTCACTTTGATCAATCGGTCGACTAACAGGGAATCGAAAAACAATTACTAGATATCGGTTAAAAAAATCCAACAGAGGCGAGCTTGGATCATGAGTCGGAAGCGGTGATTTTGAGACTCCATAGCCGCCGGCAAACTGGCAACCTTTTAATTTTATTATGTGCACCGGTCCATTCATCTGTCGAAATTTCAGAGTGTCGCTTTTAGTACACGCAAAGGGTTAAAAAGGTTATTCCAAAGAACATATATCATCACATTACGTAGTCGTTCTAAAAATATCTTCTACCTTAAGTATACTGAGTAATTCATAAGAGTTGGTTGATATTTGTCTTTATCTTGTTCAAGTTTTTGTTTAGCAGCTTTAATTTCTATATTTATTTTACAAACACCGTTTATTCTTATACCTAATTAACGGAGAATAATATTTTTCTTTCTCCTCTCTATTGCATCGTCTCGTATAATCCAACCCGACTATTTAATTTGGTTTATTAAAACACGGCGCCGCGCTCTAGAGCAAAGCAAACCCGGCGACTTGTTCCATTTTAAGTCAATTAATCCACTCGCTACGAATCTATGGAATATTCTTTTATTTTTATGAGCCATTGAGATAGCGGAAAGTTATTTTTAAAATTAGCAGCTCTTAAAAGTTGTAATGAAAAACTTATCTTTTTACAATCAGTTGAAACGTGTCGTTAGCATAATAATATAGACTTGATTGAGACCGTAAATTAAGTAGTGTTGTTGTACTTTCTTGGGAGAAATAATAACATGTTATAAATTATACCTATATAAATATATTGATTTATTGTGTATGTTGGACTTTAACTGATTTGTATATGTTATCTAAGTCGAATATAAACTATGGATTGTTATTAATTTACCTTATCTACATTACTTTTTGTTTCTTAACTTAATGATAAGAAACATATCATTGCACAAAGAAAGTTCATAAACGAAATTCGTGTACAAAAAGATATGTTTCTTCAAACTAAGAGCATAATAGTTGAAATTGTTTCAAAGGAGTTTCGAATTTGCGAATGCAATTTTCTTAGTGAAATCTTCGAACCTCGGAAGGCTACTTATTCAGCTGCTTCCATAATAAAACATGCGACAGCCAGTCTCGAGAGCAGAGCAAACTCGGACTTGTTGCATTTAAGTTAATTAGATCAGATAAATTCCAAAGGACTGACTAGATCGACTTCTCTCTACTATGTTACTGTTTACTTGAGGAGACTAATTAGTTTAACATATAAGTTTGTTTGTATCTCCATTAGCCTTACTGCACCGTACGTTTAATTTATAAAAGATACATCTGAGAACAGAGTTCGTGGAAGCGAACGTTTTTTGCGTTATATTTAATGCAGTAGAACAAACCACTTTTCCTTAGAATCATATGTAATAATAAGGGTCTTTGCAGTGGCCTTGTATTTTCCGGGCCCCGGACGTTGAGTTGGTTTATTATGTACAGAGATATTCTCTATGGTCGGACGGGTTGAGCCCATTTTTTATGAAACACTCTTTATTAATTTACATCTGTAATCTACAGCGCAACCCCACCGCCACAACTCTTATTTCAAATTTTCTGTGAGCTTTCTCTATAGGTACAAATGTTTCCCATTTCTTCGACAATGTTTGCCACAAACAAACATCGTATTCCGATTTTTCACGAAAGCAATATTACGATAAATATTATTTCGGCTGTACGCCAAACTCTAGCTTAAACATATTGTTGGTAGGTTCCATTTTACTTTTTGACTCGGTAGTTGCTCAACTTAATTGAAATACTATTTTGGAGAGTCGTACAATGTAATTTCTGATAATAACTTAGGAATATCGAGATCTATATCTTTATAATATGTGTGGTATTAAGCCTGATAGCGTTCTATAATTTCGTGGAGTCGTTCGATACATAATAAATGGAACGGGAAAAACTCAAGTTCAAATTTCCGAGGCTGAATTGTGACAAAAGTGGAGCGCAGAAAACGCGTCGGATGAAGGCGAAAAAGTCGTTTCCATGTGAAAAGCGCAAGTGTGGCTTCTTATAAAACATATAATTCATAAATTCCTTAAGCGGTTGGCGCTGAGAAATCTCGATGCGTGCGGCAAGCAGCCTAATCCCGTCTTAGCTGAGTCAAGGAAATGAAAGACCGTGCAAACCTCCCCTCGGCTCCTGCAATCCTGGTACTCACCTTATAATATACCTACAATACTTTACTTAAAATGTTAGGTTTTATTACAAAGCATTTATAATTATTAAAGAAAATACTCTGTCTCTGTGATCACGCTACAAAACATTGTTATTATGTTTATAGATGTTAAGTAAATCTATTCCGTTATTTATTACGACATTATGACAAACTAAACATTTGTACGGTAATTGGATATTAAAACAAAGAGTAGAGTTCTCTGATGTTGTATCGCTGTTAGATCCAGTACTGGGATAGCCGACGGATTGGAAGAATCCCTTTGTGCATACCGCAAAGGAAGCTTGGCTTCGAATATCTTAATCCTCTGTTTCAAGTAAGTACGTAGTATGTACGATTTGTTGTTTATTATTATATTAGCAACTGAGATTTTCGTTTTGAAATATGAAATTCTAAGTAAGCTCTATTAGCCTGGTTTTGTCCAACCAACATTCTGATTTTTTTAAACATATTAGTTATAATGGCATCCGATGGTACTTTGAAGGATCGGTTGTAGTTAGGACTCACAGTTTTCTTCGTGAGATGAATACAATTATGAATTGTCTACATCTGTTCAATACAGTGAGTAAAAGTTCTATAACATTTAGTATTCTTTCGAGAATTTTTGAGAATCATAAATTTTATGAGCCATTTAAATGTGTAACGCTAAAACAAACGAGAACGGTTGCACTCGTAAACTTAATAGGCAGATACAGGGAAATTAAATTTGAGTCGTAATTTATGCTTACCCACACGATGTTGGGCCGAGATACGTGTGACGGAGCTTACCTTCCGCCAAATGACGTATGTGGGTTATTAAAGTGGGATAACACGTCTAGCTTATCGTCTCTGTGGCGAAATTGGTAGTATAGAACTTTTAGTTTCAAAGATCTTTACTTGATCTTATGAAGGTGACTTGAGTTGTATTATAAGCAAGGTCATTGTCGTTCTGCCGTTTCATGGATGCCGTAGGAATATACCTTTTGAACCAAAAAGTTTTTAGAACACAAAAGAAAATAAATTACAATGCGCCTTAGAAAATACGTAATAATTGTGCTTCTTTTTAAACGTTTCCGAATAGTGAATTTATGTTATTTGACGTTTTGCTTTATTAAAATAAAATTTAGAAATTATATTCCCAAAACTAGCACCAATCATAACCTGGCTAGTAATAGTTTGACTATTAGTTTGTAATGTCTAATAAACGGGTGTAATTAAGAGTAAAGCGTTACATTAACTTCATAGTTTGAAGAAACGAAAGGTTTCATACATGCATGAGCATGATCTTATAGGTATAGACGGAATTTCAGTTACAAAAATGAAAACTGCACTGTAATTTAGAGTTGACAATAATGCCTTTGATGCTATAACCGTCAAATAGGCTATGGCGACTACAAATTATCAGAAGGAACGTGAACTAGTTTGTCGATTCTATGAAAATAAAAACATACGTACTACAGCACATCCTAATCCTCAGTGCGTTTTATATGAAACTTCGTAATTAATGGAATCAGGCATTATTTTGCGGAAATCCATGGTACAAACCCATGGTAGATTTCTTTTTTAGCTTACTACTGTTTTGTTATTTAAAAAAAATTATAACGATTATATCAACTCTTGATGGAGTTTCAAGTTTTATGAAATAGATTTATTTCCAATAACATTGTTTTTTATCCTGATTGTAAGTGATGATTATGTTGAAAATGAAAACGCACTTCTCTTTGAGTCCTTAATCATCGAGGAAGTGGCTATCTTACCTCTTAACGTTTAAAGATGTACAATATTGGCTGATGGATTGTTTTAGGAACAAGGAAGGGAGAGCGTTGTTCCTAAGGGAGTTGAAGTTAAACGCTTTGGATGTGGCTTTGATCCAAATTACTCGGTCTGAGCCTTTTTAAATGGTAAAAGTTTAATATCATTTGGTTTTGTCCCTTCAATAACAATAAAATACAATTACATTTAAGTACATTATAATTTAAAATGACAATAATAAAAAAATGACAATAATAATTTTAGCCTTTCAGCAATTAGGTGTAATATAATCGAACTATCTAATTTGAGTGTACAATTTGGAGCATCATACAGCCTAGACATTCTACTAACTTTGTTGTCCTTAAGAATATCTGCATTGTCTAATCTTAATGATAAGGTAGGCATGAAAGTATTGGGTGGTTCTCGTCCTCAACAAACTTTCCGGACCATTTAAACTAAGCCCCAGTTATTAAACATCTCTAGAAACCAGAAATACCTTTGTTTTGTACAAAATACAGCCGCAAAACACCCGAGTTCGCAATTAACACAATCCAACTTTACCGTGACGGCTCAAAGATAAAAGTGGGAAAAAAGTAATGGATTGATGTCAAACTTGCCGTGAAAAATTTAAGTCAATGGGGGAGATAATTTCCTCGGAGCAACGAGAGAAGTGTTTTATATAAAATTTCGTTGAAAAATTGTCGCCGTGTCGCGGCCGAGAGCTCCCAATCGGCCGAAGTTGCCGCAGTAATTCACCGTCATTTGTTTTCTATGAATATTTATTAGCCGATTGGAAACAATGAACGTATTGAAATTCAACGTGCGACAAGGATGACATGTATCGGTTGAAATTTCGTAATAGCCCGCTTGATACCGCGGTGTTAGGCGGCATAGACAGGGGGATGAGACTGGAAGCGGTCGGGCCAAACTTTGTTGGCGTTCGCCGCCGCATTCTTGGCGATATTTAAATTCGCCGTCGCCACAACTCCGCCGCCGGCGACAATTCAATTACAACTAATAGCCCCTGATTCATGTTTGTATTGCTAATTAGTCGGCGAATCAAGTTTTGTCACTCCTCGGTTACCGCCGCTTGGCACTCGCTCGCTTGTTTAATAGATTATTCTTTGCTGAATGCGGTTGGGTGAACGTTCAACGTCGCCGCCTTTTTGTTTACCCGTAATTAATGCATGTCTCCTCATCTCATCACAACTCTTGCGCGTGGTTAAGTTTTTTGGCTCGCGTGTTAGATCCTGCTTTATCTGTATTGTTTTCTAAAGTTTACGCGAACACTACATATTGAAATGAAACAACTTTTACGGATCTACTCGCGTTTATTTTACACATTAGTTGTAATTAATGTTTATCCTGACGTTTCGAACCCTTTGCAGGGTCCGTGGTCACAGGGAGGCTGAGGTGTTGGTCGTCTCATAATTAGAGTATTAGAGTATTCAAAAACATCAAGATTGTTAACTAAAACTATATTAAGTTTTGCATTGTAACGCATGTGTTAGTTTTTTTGGAATAGGTTATCATATTCTTTTATATTACTTATTGTTTTTACTGGATAATTGACTAAATTTGAAACATCTCCAGCTCCTCCGCAGTGCCAGTTATTCAACCCAACCTATCTTTATTGGTATTGGTGGCTCGATCTTACATTAGCATTGCTGATGTGGGAAGGTCTGGGCCCACCAGTGGGACGCTTATAGGTTGATAAAGGTGTTTTTTTTTAAATTACTACACAAATAATCTTGCATACAAGACTTAAACGTAATTTTGTATACATACCACTTAGTTCGGTCATGAACAAGAACGAAACGTCAAAGATTAGTGAAACCTATATAAAATGACGTTAAGTCTATACAATAATGTAATAACATCAAGTTATTATCTAATCATGCTAACTTTCCATTACAATGCTTCAAATCCTCAAGATTATCAATCATTTTGGTAACTGGAACCGTTCCCAGTAAACCGCAAACGGACAAATATCAAAGAGCTTTCCAAACTTTACGAAGACATGATCCCTCGGAAGTTTCGCAAGTCGTCTACTTAAACCTACTAAATCTGAATAAAAACCAGTTTAGGCATTCCTAGCTTCACTTTGACAGATTAGAATAATGGCAATATAAAGTTTAGGGAGGTATTATCTACTTAGGGGCGATTACAATTACTTGGATGCAAATGTTATCGTTAGGAGTGATGCTAATATCTTTTTCTTTTCTTAGATTTTTGTTTTTAACAATTAATATATTAGCTCCGGCTATTTTAGGAATTATTATTAAATTTCATTGTATTTTTCTTGATTCAACATAATCATTTAACCTTTATTAATTCCACAACAGGCTTCAAGCATCATTTCACCTGATGGTATAAAAGAGATGGTGAAAGCGTACTTCACCAAGACTTCGATAATATTGTGGTAACTAATCAGGCGGTCTTAATACAAACAACATATCCCCGCTAAGCACACTTCGTTAACATTTTTCTAAAATGTGACTCCTTTATACTATTTATTGCCAACTTTTTTTATCTTTTCTTATTTAAGATTTTAGCACGCTATTGTCTAATGTCTCATTTCATTAAAAACAAAAGCAATTCGGATTCGCTAGTCATCTTTTTTAAATAGAATAAACACTTAGTATTCAATTGGCCTTTCCACCACCTGAACACTAACCAGGTTTTTATGAAACTAAGTTGTAACTTGGGCCTCAGTGTTTTGTATCAATAGAAAACTTGTGAGCTCGCCGACCGCAAGGCACACGCGAGAGAGGCATTAAGGCCCAGTTTCTTGTCGCTTGTAAACAAACGGTGTACGTTCTTCTGATACGTAAATACCGTATCTGCGGGGCTTACTATGCAAACTTTGTGAAGGGTAAACGCTGTGCCTGCTGTTTTGATCTATGTTTTAAATATTTGTTTTAGCTTTATTTCGAAAAATGTAGTTATAGCTAAGAAATTGATATTACAGTTCAGCAGTGATGATGATGATGTTGATGATTAGGGACCGGATTATATGCAACATGCAAAGCTTGTTATTTGCATGCAAATATGCATGAAAAATGCTTGAAACATGCATGAAAATACGTAAAATATGCAAAATTAAATAATAAGTTCAAAATTAAATATAAGGAATCCAAAAAAAAAAGTAAGTAATTTTATTTTTTTATTGTAAAATTATCTATTGATAGACGATAATAGGTAAAGTAACATGGCAATAAATTACATTACAAATTTTTCATATTTTTGTAAACGTAAACAATCAAGTATAATTGTTCCAAATGTTCAGTAGTAAGATTGTGTCGTCGATCATTCAATATAATTATGTCTGTTGAATATGTTTTGGAAACTTGTGCATGTGAAAATATTTTACTTATAACTATGTACTGGAATGGAAGAGAGCAAGAAATGTTTTGAAACCAGTTGAGATTAATTTAAGTACTACTTATATCAATAGGAAATATAATTTTGGGAGGGGATTTCAATATTCAATATAAGTGGAAAAGGATCGCTTCACATCCACTGAGGTAACTGGCCAAACTTTGAACTGTGGTGCTTTCTGGCAAAAATATTGTAAATGTATCAATAATATGAATCATAACTAGATCTTAAGTAAAATTTGCTATTGCCGCTGAGGATGGCTTAAATATGCAAATACATATGCAAATATGCAAATGCATAATATAATCAGGTCCCTATTGATGATAAACTAATAAGACCAATAAAATACTGACAAAGGTATTTGTAGTTAGGACCAGGTTTTATTTCATTTTTAAACAATTTTTATTTTATCCCAAAATCTTAGTCAAATCTTGTTCTTCGTCTCATCTTATGATACGTGACAATAAGGCAGAAAGTGGACTCGCACTTCACGCTGAATCCTCAACTAATGAGGAATTAATTAAGTATGTGTCACACAAAATGCTACTAACATTGTTATTACGGCTACAGGCTTAGACAAATGTGATCACCAGTCCGCATTGAGCAAGCGTGGTGATCAAACCATCAGTTGTAGCGATGACTTGATTTCAATGATGGAGATCGGCAACAGAAGGACAGTTTAGCTAACTACTTTACTTTAAAATTGGTAGATGTAGGTTTTATCAAATTTTGTTTTAGTCTAGTAGGTAGTGTAGTGTCCTATAAATCTCTATGCTAGTGTAGTGGTCCTCAAGAGGGTCCTCATACCCACATAACACCAACTCAGGGGAACTATTCACCACCGGATACCGACTCGCACCGCTATTGCAGTAATCAGGAATGGTATGTGCGCCGCGCAGCGTAATAATGAACTCAATATGTGGCCATCCATAATATAATCAAGCTAAAGACAATTGTCTTAAGCTTGATTCTATAACACTATCTGGTAATGGACATGATATTTTGGGGTGTTAGGTAAAACAATTTTCGGAACTATTTAAATTCAGAATTGAAATCTTTAATTTTCTTAGTAATTTTAGGCTACAATTGAATCCTGATAAAAATTACTTCGCGATCAGTTCGTAAGTCTACGGCGGGAGTACTTTTACTGAAAAGAACTCGCATGAAACTTAGCAAGCAAATATTGCTGTAAAACTTAGACGAGCTCGATGGTACCGCGATTAGACATTCAGGTTGACTTGCGCAAAGTTGGGTTACCGGTTGGGCGACCAAATATCTCGAACTCCTGCGTGCTTAGGAACGCACGTGAAACCGTTGGCCCGGTTTTTGTAATAACATGGCAATCGATATAACACATCAGATCTCTGCCACCAACCGGCATTGAGCTAGTCAGGTGGGTTATGCCCCAATCTGATATTTTCATTTTTTTTTATATGTACGGATAAACACAGTGCCTTGATCTCACCTGATGTTAAGTGATGATAAGGTCAATGATGGAAGCGCACTTCACCCGGGATCCTCATCTAGTGAGGCACTGACTATCTTATCTGTAGCTGCCGAAACACAACAATGCTACAAACATTGATGTTATGGTGACATATTTAGATAAGATGGTGGTAGCTAGCCAGGCGGACAAACAAGCCTGATGGGAGTTCTGAGCTCAACAGTGGGACGTTTATAGGTTGATGATGGCTACTTAAAATGTCTATTAATTTAGTTCAGACTTCAACAACAATAGTTTTTATAACATTAAATTGATAAACTTCTTCGTTAATTCTATGGATTTTTTGCAAATCCATAGATTTAAAGAAGAAATAATTCAAATTCAATTCAAATTCAAAAATATTTATTTGGCGTAGCAGGCTTAAGTTCTAACAATAAAACTAATACATAAAGTTAACATTAAAATGCTAAGACGAACTGGGCTCCTCTCAGCATAAGTTGCAGCTATATAAAAAACAAGTTACAATTAGGCGGTCTTATCGCTTTAGAGCGAGCTCTTACAGACAATCGGATATTATTACCTATTGGTAGAAATATGATACAAATTCTGCGGTCAATTCTAAATGAATCTAAAGCCAAGCGGTGGGACTGTAAACAATATAAGTTTTCAGGTGGAGAGCCCACTATCGGGACACACAATACCGGCTCGAGCTCAATAGCTCCTGGGCGGGCCGGCAGTGACGTGCTAAGTGTCATCGATAATATATCGCTGGAACTAACGATACTCGATCGTCTATCGGTTGAATTTTCAAAAACAAGCAAAGTTTTGGTATGCCGGAGTTAGATACAGCGAATGGTAGCGTCGCTAGTACTATACGAAATAAGGTTTCTAAATAGTGTAAATACATTAACAACTTCTTGAAGTAACAATTTCTTCTCAAATTGTATATTAATCGCGAAATGGTTAAAATTGGTCTGTAAACGTTGAAGTATTTGCGTTTTACCTGTCACACCTAATAGTTTTGACATTTTTATTTGCTGTGAAAACTTTTGAAAACTAATTTTTCTTTTGCGTTAGCGTTTTGTTGGTAGATTCCGGTGATTGATAGTTATTGTTTATGTTGTATTTATAATTATAGCACCAATTATATCGTGCATTGTACTCTAATTATTTCCAGCTGTAGTCACAAAATTCACGCCAAACCTGTTCGACATTTCAAATGTGACAGCTATGCAAATATAGCTACAGACGATTTGGACAACATTGTCACATTTAGCTGCTTGCAGCCTCAACCTCACGGGAATGGGGATTAATTAGAGTAATCAGCTTAGATATTGATTGTAATACGTTAGATTCATACAATAAGTAGGTGTGTAACGTGGTTAGTATTAAGTGCTTTGTTGGACTGCCCTCGGATTAACGGTCACTAATCTGATGAGCACCTGTTACGGAGAAATTGATAAAGTGTGTTCACAGTCACATACAAATAATCATCACTAGCTCATTTTATGCCCCCATACAAATAATGTTGAGTTTCAATGTACATTGTTTCATTTCACTATTTGGCTGCCCTGTTCCAGAATTTACTTTGGGTTGGCGCAACGTATTTTCTTCTTCAATTTTTGAACCTGTTAAAAACAGTTAAAGTTCCAATCTACATCAGGCACCGCTATATTTATACTAAGGAGCACAAACATCTCATACACTAATCGCATTCGAACTTCAAAGCTATGACTGTATACACTACTTAAAGTCTAGACGATGGAAACTTAAAATCAACGCTCGTAATCACCCATAAAGTTCGCGGCTTCTTAAAAATGTTCACGACACACGACAACATACCAAGAATTAGGTTAAACCCGTATGAGTAAGTACTAGGATCAGAGATACTGGCATTGCATCGCGCGCGGGCCCAACCTGTTGCTCCAACTATTTTATTAGCGCCCTAGTGCGGGCCATTCTTTACGGCTTTTGTGCCGTACAGTTGGTGCGCCGTTTAGTCGCACATTGTGCCAGCCCTGATTGGCCTGGCTTATACCAAACAGAGGCATATTTTCCATTTGTGCTACCCTTTGTTCTGCCTAGTTATGTGCCGGGATTCGCTTTTGGTTGCTCACTTTGACGAACCTCGAGCGTTCTTTTGAATTCTCACTTGTTTTTGTTTTTTATCCAACTTCATTTCCTTTAGTAACTCATGTTGGTGAGTTCGCAGAAAACTATAATTTTGAACGGTCGCGTTTGTTTTCCTGTACCATTGACTGTCCTTTGTGAAGCAATGAATAAAAATCCTTTGTGTAAAATTTTTCAAGTTCTACCTAATTTTAATGAAATCCCCATTAAAGCAAATAGCTCCAAACATCACTTACTCCGTTATGTATGCGCCGGTTAATTTGTTTACTAGCGTGGCTTATTATTCAGCATTTTACTCGACAAAACTCACGTTCTGTTGTCTCCTAAGCTCTTGCAAACCGCATTGTTCATCTCTCGCCGTGTGTCAAGATTGTCATCCAGATAGACGCTAGCGCGGCCCCTGCATAAATTGAAGGCTTTGCAGTCACAACGTAGCTGGGAATTTCCCTCAGGGTTTTCAACGCGAAAAAACTGGATTCATCTCGTACCTCCAATACTTCATCTATAATTCAATATTCGCTATTACCTCCGACGACTATTTACAATGGTGATTTGCGTGGCTAATTCTCTCTGCGAACACTTGAATAATATCCGTTGCTCTGGGGATTTTTGAATTTCTCATTCGGAAAATGCAGATGCGTGCGGAGTGGTTAGTTAACACAATTTGTACACGAGACAATGTCTAATCGAGGGGGAGGTGGGCAAAACTTTTCTCCCCGATTTACCTATATCGGAGGAATCTATAAGTGAGCACAAACGGTATAGGTAAGCCTTTGCTTGATATTGCACAAGGGTTCACGGTATCCCTCGTAGAAAAATCTCAATGTTCAATGGAATTCCGACTAGACAATCTTGTAAGTTTATATTAAGTTAGAAAACGCTTAAATAGCTACCGAGCAGGGCACCGCGTATCGTTGTTTTCTTATTTAAGACAACTTTCCGGACTTAGAATTCAATAAAGCCAGCCCGGGGAATTTACTTCTCTTTGACTAAATAGCTCAAAAGATTAATTAGTACAAACTTTACCCGGCCCGGTTAATGTTGGAACGAGAACAGTTAAATTAAGCGCCCTTGTGCGTATGTTACGTTTTATAAAGTAAATGGTATTCCGAATTACGAGGACATATAATTAGGTTTTTAAATCCATAATAAGTCAAGAGTTTAATTGTGTTACGTTCTTTGTTATTATTTTTCTATGATAATGTGAAGATTAATTCTATTAACTGACTGGATGTATCTATATTTTTATAAGTTTCTACATGCAACTTGATTGTAATTTTTTTTTATTTCAAAACTTTGAATCTTTTATTTTTTTTTGTTGATATAGAAACATACGCCAAACGCCGTTTGAATTATTCCCTTATTTTCCATTTAAGTGGTAGACATATCTTCCAACACATTGTTTATAGACATCTTTTATAGCATTTACGATGAAAAGAAAAGCTTAAAAGTAGATTCAAGCTGTATAGAAACACAATATCAGAACTATTGCCCACAAAACACCACCTGAGACCGAGAGGAAACTAAAAGATCTCCAGTAAATGGCTTCCATCCATTGCAATAATATCGGTGGCCATCTCCCACTGGATTAGTAGATTATTTCTGTAATGCACCCCGTCCGTACGCAACTGCACAAGTATGGGATTGCAATGTCGTCACATTTCAGCGGAGGCTACGTGACTCCATCTAGCCGCAATCTTGAGCACCTGCTCACAAAACTGAGGTGCTTTCTTAAACCGTTTGATAGTTTCAATTTCTGTTAACAGTGTGAGAGGAGCTTTAGAGATCTTGTAGTCGGGAGTAACTCAGTGGTTATAACCTTTTGTAATTGAACAATTTATAGGAAATGATTTTATTAGGACTACACACACTTTTACATTACATAACTATTATTCGATTCTTCAGTCTTTCTTTGATCCGGAAACTGGTCGATACCAGGAACTCCTTAGTTCATAATCGATATATTATGTAAAATTATCTCTAGCACGTATAATGAAGTGCTTATTTTTAGTGAACGGTGTAAACTTATAAAAACTATTTATAAAGTTTAATTTATTATTAATTAAATTTTTTTCTCATCTTCAAAATAATTATTTAATTCCGAAGTTTTGAACACTTATGCGCGTTGTTTCTGTGTCGTAAATCAACCATGCCTTCTTTACAATGATCACGAAAGTTATATAAACAAATCAACAACCTTAGCCTTATCATTAAATCTGAGATAAATATACCCCCCCGCAAACAAAATCGAAAATAATTAAAACGATTAGATAATTCTAGAAGCTCTAAATGCGAACTCTATTGATACTATCGTGCAATTAAGTGTTATTGCTCCCACGTATGCAGTCGCATGCACCGTTGAACCTGCAGTTAGAATTACTTATAACTGAAAAAAAGGGCAAATCTGCAATTAAAATAAACTCTTTTTGTCTTTAAAAAAAGTATGTAGCAATACAACTATGCTTCCAGGGGATTAAGTGAAACAAGAAAAACTAAATTACGCTATGCCAAGTTCTGTTAATTATCATAAAGAAAGCGTATCTTGGAGCCAGCGGTCCGTTGAAAGCGCTCTGCTTAAAATAGGGGTTTCCATCTGTTGCAAAAAACTGTTGTAGCTCACGTTAAGTCGCGTGACGTGGCGACTGCGAGATCGATCACACCCAGTTATATTTCGATGCCTTTTAACAAAGAATATGTCACATCCGCGGCAGATGACGAATTGTGGACGAAAGTATTGTGGGGGAAAATGGGAAAACGTGTTTCCCTTTCATACGTGGTTTTGTATTGATACTGAAATAGATAGTTGTAGTTTTATCTAGGCTTTTTAGTATGTACACGTATTGCTGCAGAATATAGGGTAACTCTGTAGTATTTTAATTATTAAATTAGTTTTATTGTAGTTTGTACCTTTGTTTAGAGAAATATTAAAAAAATCTTTATGACATAATTAACATAAGAGACTCTTTGCATTATTTTATTGGCGATTATTTTCATAAATTATCGTGACATTTCTGAGTGTATTTACGTGTGTGTGTCTGTGTGTGTAGTGCTTGCGTAAACTTTAGAAAACAAATACAAACACCCATGTAGATCGACCAGGTGTTTGTGTGTTGTAGTAAATCAAACTCTAAATGTATCTTATTAGGGTACATTTAAATACATAGTACTGTAACGTTGTCGTTGCAATTTACTCTCTACGTTATATTTTTATGCTAGGCATTTTATAGCCTCCTTGGTAGTTTTAAAAACTATCTGTCAAATTTATATGTATGGTTCTGAAAAATAATATATTGAATGTCATGTCATTGTCATGGAATTTTATTAAATTTTAACAATAACAATATCTAACAGTAAATAACATTGTTTTGTAATAATTGTGCAGTTATAATTGTTTAAAATGTTTTATTCTGCTTATTTATAAAATTTTATCTGATTAAATATTTGCCTGTGGATCTCCTTGGTTTTTAATGGCCACCATGCCACAGTACTTTTAGGGTTAACACACTGTCTAAGAGCTTGGTGTTGTGCTTGGTTGAGCATTAGAATGCTTAAAAAATGTTATTAAACCCCTCACGCAGGATAAAAGTGATCAAGCCGTAGGTACATCATAAATAACTTAGTTATCAGTACCACGATACTTTAAATGCGAAAGTTTAAATATTTCACTATGTAACGTCCCGTTAACAATCAAATAGTAAACTTCAGGTATCTCTCTCCTTGCATTCATCTCCGCAGTCGGACCAGTTCTTTTTCAGTCTCTTTTTACATCGCTAATGGACCGAGAACTTAACACTGCTCAGTGTTTCTTAAAACACTACAAAATAATGAACTGAGATAAAAATAAATAAACGTAGCAACCTTCCTAATCGGAACGTTAATTTATTCTTAAAATGTAATATTAAAACATCTACGGTGAAGTGACAGGTCATTTAGGTAGGTAAGCATGTTACAGTAAGACCGAACTGTCTATAAAAAAAATCTAGGAAGTCATCCGAACTAAACTGCGATGTTCATCTTTCATTTATACTCAAAGGCAGCAGCATTTTTTTTTAATATGCAAGAGATACTGGCTTTTCACATCAATTGTGAAAATATGATCTTCCATGTTTGTAAATGATAAACTAGCGCCCCGTCCCGGCTTCGCACGGGTGGACATTTCTTTTTTATATAGCCTGTGTTACTCAGCGCTAATGTAGCATTCTAACGGTGAAAGAATTTTTTCTATCGGTCCAGTAGTTTTTGAGTTTATTCGTTGCAAAAATACAAAAATACAAAGCTTTCCTCTTTATAATATTAGTATAGATAAATCGGCATATATTGTTTTATTTTTCATATAAATATGCTCGCATATTATGTGTTGGCATCATATTAGGTAGGGTACTAAGTAATTTTCTTCCTAAGGTAAACAATCCCTCTAAATAAATATATTATGCCTTTTTAACTTTTTTTTAATTAATTCTAACTTACCTATGTCTTAATAAACAAATTCTTTCCCATTTATATATGGACAGCAAAATGTAATCAAAGGGCGAATTGCTGCCAACATGACAGACATATTTCAGAACTATGTTTAATTATATAAACACGTTTAGTTCTGCTACTGACGTGTAATTTGATGTTTGAAATAGCAGTGTGTATTATAGTGTGTGTTGTAAACTTAATATCACATGGAATGGGGTGTTCCAGGAACGAATAGTATGTATTGTGTGATGTGTTGTCCATGTTTTCGTTAGGTATTGATAAAATTTACATTGTTGTAACCACACCACAGCCAGCCACCAGCCAGGTCTGGCTTCAATAACACAGCGTGTTTAAAGGAATTTTTGAAATTGTTATGGTTTAATCGTGGATATATAATTAAACGCATTTTTTTACGCACAAAGTTCCTTAAGTCCCGCCCGATCCGGTTCGAAGAATCTAGTAGGGAACGGGGACTGTTGCTTGATGCCATTCACGATCATTTCACCATGCCCATCACACGGCTCGAGGAACCCTTTAAGTTTCTCGCCGCCCGCCCCCAAAAAAGGCCGGTGGCCCTGAAAGTGCCGTCTGAAGCAATCAGGAAGCTCTGATTTAAATCATACTTCAGTTTCATAGCATGCTGCGTTGTCCCAAAGTAACCACACGTAAAAGTTATATCTATAAAGCGATAACCGAAGATACTATCGCATGTAACATTCACAGAATACCAGAAAACAAGAGAGTAAAGAATTCCTCCCCTATCGCAGAACACGGAATGCAATATCCCATCTTTCAAGGTAACCGCGCCATAGTACGATTATTACTTACTTTTGCGACAGTTAAGCAAAGTTGAGTCTGGAGGCATGCGCAGAACGCCGGCCAGAGTGGACGATCGGCCGGAAATGACGCAGAAAATTGCTCTCCCCTCCCTTCACGTGGACGCAATATCCTACTACGACTTCCAATTATGCAGATTATCTAGCCGACGATACAGTTACTGCGATGTTACTTACTGCATGTAGTTACATGGTCATTACCGGCTGTTGCGCTCCGACGCTTTAAAATATTTACGAGTAAATGAGGAACAAACTTTTCAGAACAAAATAAAACTTTAGTTACCAATACCTATCGATATATAACAATTTATTGAAAAGTATTGCTATACAGATTCAACAATTATCTATAACCGACAAAAGTCCTTAAGGTTTCTAAAGTCAATATTTTCGCTATAGTAGTATAAGCTACACATTAAAATTATTATTTTTTTTATTTATTTATTATCGGAATCAAAGTATACATTATTTTTATGATATGGGGTACTAGTTAAACCTCTTGGGTTTGTGTGTAGTACCTAACAATAGTATTCTTCCACGTTATCAGAGATAAAGTAACCAAATACATTCATAATATTATAATTCTAAGAATCGACAATGTTCTGACAGTACGATCACATTTCCGAACACAACACAGAATTATTATTTTAAAACTGACAAAAAATAACTTTTCAATTTGAATTTAATATTGTGTTTAGTAATTGCATTACGCGTGGAGGTAGGTAAAGAATTAATCAGACGTGGACTTTGGAATGCGCTCGTCCGTTCCCCGTAGTAGTTGTTTGCCGATACGGTGACGAGTTCGATACGGTGACGAGTTCGATACGGTGACGAGTTTATGTTGAGCGGTTCGAATAAAACACTTTACTATATACTCGCATTTACTTCATAATTTAATTTAGTGTTTGCGTTTCGAAAGTAAAATAAATGGTGGTCATAAAATAAATGCGAGTGATTCCGTTTAGAGTTTGATTTCAATAATAAATTGTGATGACTAAACCTACATAATATAATAATAATAATATATAGGTTTTATTAGTCATCACAATATCATTAACTTTAAGTGGATATGTACAATCAGAATAAGATAGGATTTTGTTGTTGTTTGATTAATCGCTGATTAATCGCTCCCACTTTAAACCTACTTACCACGATAACACTTTTGAATTTGAGAACACATACGTAACATTTTGCTATAAATAAAAATGTACGTGTTTTTTACCGCGCTTCTGTAAACATACCAGAATACATTTAAAACGAAAATACACATCCATTACAAATACTACATTCTACCTAAAATTTGTGCTCCATCTTTCCCGGAACTGACTAAAAGTGCTTGTTTTCATACATATTTATGTTTCGGTTGGGTCTTAAAATTTGTAGAACAGGTTTATAAAATAAGTATTTTGTAGTTGCCTGCTGAACTTCACGGAGTATTATCATAATGCATCTCACTCACTGCAACCATCTGGGGCCCACGTTCGAGCCATCACTTTTACGATTTATGATAGATATATTTTAATGATGAATTATTTGTTACTATACTATGTAGGAACTTGAAGTAATGTATTAGAATTTGAAAATTTCTACTAAGTTTCATTAACTTTTTGTTCTTCATTTTTAGGGAGGATTTTACTAGGGAGCTGCCTGAAACCTAGCGCTTCTGTGGCATTCTGTGTATTGCCACAAAAGCATAGCTGAGACAGCTACCCGTTGGCCTTGCACATCACAGTTATTTTTTTTCAATTTTTTTTTCTTTTTTGTGATTGCGTTAGTTGTTCATGATGTTCTTTTTTATAATTTTTATTTTATTTTTTTCTCTCATGTGTTTGTATTGAGTGAGACAGGGAGATGTGATATCTCCGAAACTGTTGTTCAGCAGTATTGGAAGATGTTTTCAAGCTACAATTAATGCTACGAATATTCTGTATAAAAATATTATGACTATGATTAATATTACTTATAAACGAGGAACATGTATGTGGCTCACATGTTAACGATTCATATTCAAAGGAAGAGTCTAAATCTTTAATAATATCATGAGTTACATTACCCATCCTTGTACTGCGTTTTACAGGCGGTGCAGCGCTCTAGTCACACTTTTTTTTTTTTTTTTGAGAGAGATTGCTGATTGCCGCTGCGGGATTTTCAGCTTCACCGGGCTTTTTTGGGGGCGGCGAGGAACGTAAAGGGTCCCTCAAGCCGTGTGAAACGAATCACCTTCAGAGGTTATCTAGAGGGAACGGCATCGCGCACAAGTGCGCGTCCCCGTGCCCTACTAGATTCTCCGAAGGGTTCGGATCGGATCAGGGAGGTAGTCACCCTCATAGTCGATTGAACTTATGTATCGAGCCTCAGCCATTTTCCTTGCAGGGCATTGTTCATCTCCCGTTTTGTGGTGGCTCGGTTTGTTGAAGCGCCGGCACGTAGCACAGTTTGCGGGCTCTTGTTGTTATGAGCATTCTTTGATTGAGTGGCCGACGCAGCCGAAGCAGCAGCAGCAGTGTCCACAAGTAGTGTCAGTCTCACGACAATATTTCGCCGAGTGTCCATATTGTTGACACTTGTAACACTTGTCACTTACTGGGCAAGAAGTCCAATTAATGAATACTCATACTTGTTCTATGAGATTTTTTCTGAGGTCAGATGTTAGTTCTAAAATATAATAACAGTAAAGTGCGTTTTTGTTCCTTCCTTAAAGGCCGGCTACGCGTCTGCGATTCCTCTGGTTTTGCGGGTGGCCATGGGCGGCGGTGATTACTCTCCATTAGGTGACTAGGTGACCCGCCTGCACGTTTGCCTCCTTCTTTTACAAAAAAAAACTACAAGAATTAAAAATATTCGTAAGAATACGCACGATTACCACCTTCTGGTTTAAAACAACACGTTGTAAAACTATTTGACAACACAATTTCACCAAAGTCTTACACGAACAAAGTTAACCCAAATCACGAAGAAGCAATTCCTAATACACAGTTTGGGAATGCAAGTTGCATCTTTACCTGGGCAGATCGCACTGTGACCGCTAGCTAAGATGGCACACGTGGACCGGGCAATCTGCATAATGGGGAGTCGGGATTATTGCGCGGATCGAGCGAGACTACAATTTCCCGCTTCAATTGTTATGGAGACTGGGTTGAGAACATTGATTCCCATGGAGGGCATATTTTACCTTAGCTACTCTGATTTTGTTCAACACAACTTCTTCTACCTGTTCTAAAAAATTATACGTCGGGAAAGAATGAATG
Organism: Eudonia truncicolella; assembly: GCA_949315975.1. Taxonomy (NCBI): domain Eukaryota; kingdom Metazoa; phylum Arthropoda; class Insecta; order Lepidoptera; family Crambidae; genus Eudonia; species Eudonia truncicolella. The sequence continues at coordinate 13,459,778 of OX438830.1, read as the reverse complement.
TTGCACCTTTTTCAAAAATTATCCTAATAAAAAGCTTAAAGAATACGATGGAAGGAAAGTTTTGAAAGAGCTTGAAAAGAGAGCTAAAAAAATGAAGATCGTGGAAATGTTACCTTGTTTCGAAACTGACATTACTGTTATGGCGGCAGCTTTAGAGAAGTTAGAAGTAGTTTACCAAATAAATTTAAAGCAAGCAAACAAAATAGAGCCTACATTATGTACCTTGGGAACTGCACCATTGTGGGGGGGTCTCAGATGAGTAGACGCAAAAAAGTGTTAATACCAAGAGTTAAACAGAGTTTCTTAAAAATAGTCATATTATTAATATAGTGAGGATTTGGGAACGTAAGTTGCATCTTTCCCTCGGCATTTCGCAGTGTGACTGCTAAGATGGCATACGGGTACCGGGCAATTTGCATAATGACGAGTCCGACAGAGGGTATTACGCGGATTGTACCAAGACTGCAATCTCCTGCAATTGTTACTGAGGCTATATTGCAATGAATCCTACGAACTTGTAGGTAAGCTTTATAAAACATCTGATTTTGCGTTTTAAATTCTCATATAAAAAAACTTTAGTTTCTTACAAATGTATTTAAACAAGTGTAACAATTAATGTGAATACTTAATTTATATTAGTTTTAATTGAGTGTATCGGATTCATCAAAAGGAATTCAAGATAATAAAAGATATATCGAAACATTGGACGGCTTACAGTCAAACTGCTTTGTCGCCAATAGTTTTCTTTCCATTTTCCCCTTTCTGTTTTCAATTGTAGATACTAAGATAAGAACGTAACGTGTTCGCAAACGACACATTTTCCGATAACAATACAGTCTGCGTTGAACTGCGACGACTGTCTTTGTAGTTCCTACTGCTACGTGCTAAGCTAAGTGTTCAGCAAGCAGTGTACGACAGATACCACTAAGTTTGAATTTTGTTATAGCCCCCCCATATCCTTAGATGTCCGTAGTTTTACGTTCTACATCGGGTTACCGGACAAACGGTGAGCTTTAAACGAGCACGTGTATTTTATAAAAGCTTTTGCTCAGGTTGTTAAATGAAAAGCGTTGGTGTAATGCTTACAATATGTATGTACATAAGTGCTGATATATGGAAATTCTTGTATCAGGCGTTCTTTTCAACTTCTGTAAAACAATCATATTTTTATAATATTGAAAATATATGAAACATAAATATCACAAGCTACATTTTGTCAACATTAGTTGCAATGCAATAGAAATGTGAATAATAAAAATTCACAAAAACAGCTCAAATAATATTTAAGTAGCAATTGTAATACAATTCATTTGTTTTTACCTCAAACATTTGCGGAGCCGCAGCAGTTTCTTTATATTCGATATTTTATGGAAGTGTTTTATTAATTCATTCCGTTGAAAAGTTTAGCGAAACTAGAAATAGGAAAGCGATGTTCCCCGGGCAAAGTTGGGAAGTATCGATGAAACTAACACCGGGTGACAAGTGCGACGCCTCTCCACGATTATCACTTATTGTGTTTAAAAGATTTGTTAACTTCGATACTTTTAACCGGTTTTTGAGATGAATATAATTATCACTATTGAAATATAAATAGTTAGGAAAATTTCAAAAGTATTTGGGAATGCCATTTAAAAGTTTATCAATTATAGCTTTATATATTTATCTAAAGCAATTGTTTATTTTAATAAAGCAATGTTAGTACGTGAATGTTGTTCAATTTCAGCATAGAAATCTCTGCATGTGAAATCGATCATTTTAGTTACAAGTTAATTACATTAAAATTTCATACATCATTTATTTTGTTAATCACGTAATAAGGACGTTATAATACTTGTGTTGTAACTTAAAACAATACGTTAATACGGGGTATCGGTAGATCAGCGGTCACAGCAGTGGACCGGTAATCCACGGCGATTCCCACTCGAGATTCCTGAAGTTGGTTAATTTTTTCTAGTAAAATTGTATGATACCTAAAAATACCTACGTTTTACTTATCACATTCCTATAAAACGAGCACTAACATCTTTCTACTGCCAGTATATTTTAGTCGGCTGACACTGTCACCCAATTACTAGTCAATTGATGGCACCGCAGATCTAGTTTCGAGTTCGACTACTTGCCCCCAAACGTCTTGCACTCCGTCTGTTATTTTATTTGACAGGCCCCACCCCAACGCCGCCGCCGCCCAGATATTCTATTGACCGGTTATTATTTTATTTTATAGACATCCACTCTTATTTCATAGCTTATAAGACGGGTTACGGTTTTTGTCGCGCGATTATTGGGGCAAATCTACGCCGATCGACGATTTTATTGAATCGAATTCGGCGGATGGCTTATGTGGCTCACGTCAACGTTCATTTTTCCTTTCTGCTGTATAGTATTGTTAGTGTATCTGCGATTACTCTTTTTTAGTGTCTATAAAAAGGGAATTGGGTTCACACATTGGTAATAGTTGTGATTTCGATACGATGGAATTATTAACACTGCGCATTTCATTGCTACATTTTCATGCTCTTTTATTTAGCTTTTGCTTATCCAGTAATAACAAATGAATCTTGTTTACAAGCTAAAGAGATTTGTAGTAGAATAATAAAGTTGTTAACAACAGAAATAGAAACAAGAGACACAAAAGATTGTCCTGTTGCTTCGTTCATTTTTGTTTAAAGCGGGGCCATTTTATATTAAAAAGAAGGGAGTGTAATTCGAGTGCAGCGGCAAGTGATCATGGCAAACGAGCAAATTGTGCGCGCCGTCTTACAAACCGAACGGCGATATTGAATTGGATGAAAATAAAAACTGAAGTGTTGCCCCACAGTGTTTTCGATCAAAGAAAATTACGGCGAGGCGTCGACGGCGGCGCCGCTGGTCTTTTCCCAACCGCTAGAGCTCTATAAAATCCTTTTCCCAGCAACATATCGTCTTTTCTCCCCAAATTGCGACTGTCCCGGCGCGGCAGACACGTCCAGGTAATAACGCAATAAACCACTGAGAGCTTCCCCTGGAAAAGCGATCGAGTTTTCCTTCAACCTTTCGAAAACGAGTTGTCCCTGACTTTGGAGAGTGAACGTTAGTTTAAAATGTAGCCTTATCTCGTAACGGTTGAGTCGGTTTCGGGTTTGCCGGCAGTGCTGGTGAACGATCGGTCGGAGCTGACCGCGGCGGCTCCGCGGCGGCTGCGTTGTTGCCATCACTTTGTGTAATTGAAAACTCGATGTGCACTTGTTCAGAACGCCCCATTCACGAATAAAAATTAAACTTTTATTGTTTTTCATTAAAACTAAATCCATACTCTCAAGAAATGAGAGTGTGGATTATTATTAATGCGTGAATCCAAAGTAAGAGCTTTTATTGCAGCTATTGCGATCGTCATTTAAACAAATGATTTCTTCTTCAATCTTATCAACAAAAGCTTTTTAGATAATACTTAAGATATTAAAGAAAACGACAACAAACTAAAGTACGCCACAAAAAAAAAACGTAATGAAATGGTTCGCGTAGATTTTTCCCCGTAACCATTATAAAGTAATAATATTACATCCATTAGTAGGTTTTGCAAAGAGAACAAAATACCATTCAGTACATTAATATTTCAAAGCTTTACCTGGACGTCACTTTTGACGAACGTAATCGCCTTAAAGCCATTTTCTAGCGGCATCTTTGTTCTCAGATTCGGGAAATATTGCAAAATGTCGTAATAAACGTAAGCTGAATACGTTTACGAATTGATTTATATACAAAATATTTCGCTTCATACTCTAGGCCTTCATGCCTTGGTTTAGGGCTTTGGGATTTTGTTGTTCTATTTTTCTTTTTTTAGCTGAGCTAGGATTTTTTCTTCATTATTCTGTGACACGTGTTCGAAACAACCTTTTGTTTAGAGTAAACGCAAGTTCAGAGAAGTAAACCGTGAAAGCGTAAATGGCGTTGATGGGAGATATTCTGGTTGGTTGCGAGAATTGTACTTCAATTGAATCTTCGTTCAAGCAAGTTAGACTATCGACTTTAATGTACCAATAGCGCATTAGGTAATTTTAAGAGTTTTGTTGATACGTTTTAGTAAGAAAGTGGATTTTATAGTTTTGTAAGTTTAATGTTAAGTAGTTAAATTATTATCTTGTTTTTGTCTTTGTTTCTAAATAAACGCAGATTTTAGTAGATAGCTATATTTATTAAAAAAATCCACTAGGGGAATTCAAACCAAACATATTCTGATAATCAAGTTATTACACTGTGGTAAAAATGGTACTGTAAAATTTGTTTGAGTTCACTAATACGAACAACAAAAGTGTCTCCATTTGTAGCGTAAAGCAAGCGTATATCAACTACATGTTTTACTTTTTCAGGCGGGCGTCTGGTTTAGACCATTAAGTAATCTCCTTTCTCCGCGTCGAATGCAACGACTAATGCTCGCTGCAAACGTGTTTCAGTTCTTAAAACACAAACTTCGGAAAGGAAAAACAGTCGAAAGTAATTTGTGGTGCGGGTTACAAAGGATTGCAACGTGAGACTTAGCGCATTTGGGAACGCTAGACGTTCTTTTGTTACAATTACTGTTTTCTGTGTTATACCGTAAACGGCCGAACTTCTAACGAAGTCGTTACGTAATGTTTGTGATATGCTTAAGTCATAAAATGTTAGTTTCATTTACCAACGTTGAGGCGCTGTACCAAATTCTATAATATACTAGATAACCCGGCGGACTTCTTACCGTTTTGACAGTTTCTATAAAATATCGAGATAAAAACTATCCTATGTGTTAATCCAGGTTATAAACTATCTGTATGCCGAATTTCATCCAAAACCATACATCCGTGAAGAAGCAACAAATATACACACATACACACAAACTTTCGCATTTATAATATTAATGTGATTACTATTTTACGATACGATACGAATACGATAGTTGTTCGTGCTTGGCCCACGGATTCTCACAAAGAGACTATTATTGAATAGGCTGGTTGTAAAAATAATTAAAACTAACTTTGTACAGTTACAGAAGATCAACAAATACTTCTATTAAAATAGAAAAACACAAATTAAGCTTTATATTTTATGTAACAATCGCAATTATAACTTGGCGGACACGGTCGATCCATGAAATTTACCTTAAAAGGTAAACGGAAACAAAAAGAGTAGCATTTCAAAAGTTGGCATCAGAGGTAGGCTATCCCATAATTATATTTGTGTTCAAACACCAAACAAACCAAGCGGCTAACTTGATCGGGCCCGCGTTCTGAAAATCGCAAAGCGGGTTTTAATTAAGAACGCCTCTTTGTCAACTGTTCGTTTTAATTTTGATGAATAAAGAAAATTATTTATTTGGCCGCGTTAGCGCTTAGCGTGATTTATTCGCTAAGTTACGGACATTTATAAGCGCACCCCGGGGAAACATCTTTTTCATAATTTTCGGTGTCTTGATGCCTGTTACTTTTAGTGGACTATGCTTTTGCTGAGTACTTGTGTTTGGATATACAATATACCTTAGAGTTCAGCTTAGCGTGTTTAATCTCCTGAATACTTAAACAATATACTAAAATATATTATTGTTGATGAAAATTGATGTTTCCTTTTCAGGGTCAATATACTTATGGTGATTTTACGTACCATCTTAAATAATTGAGTATTGAATATAGTGTGTTACCACACCAAGTGGACACAGACTAGATTTATTCAAATATAATATTTGTGTTATATAATCTGTAAATTTTCATATTTATCGTTTAATGTATTGATTGTAAATATAAAATGTTGTTTTTTTTAGTTCAATTGTGTTAATCTATACAAATTACTAATAATCGATTGTTTTGTTTCAGGTAAGTAAAATTCTGTGTACCTACTTCTACTTTCCGTTCCGTTGGGATTGGGTGAGTTAATTACTTCGTCAGTTTTAAATTATCCAAACGCCGTAAGCTTTATTACGAAACGTGACTTTTCAATTCTGGGTAGCGTAACAAAGGGTTATTTTGAAGAAAAAAAAAGTGACGTTACAAGCAAAACCGATACGAGCGGATTACAAAATTATTAAACTTGTAAAATGGTGGCGGTGCGCGTCGCTTCCGCTGCGCCCCGTACTAAATCTTTTAATCTCTTTACAATGGTCCGACATCATAAATTTGACATCTGTGACTTTTTTATTACAATATTCGAAAACGTGTCCCTCCCCACGGCATGATAAAATCGTGTTTTATGGACGAGCGGCCAGTCAGTTCATTATTTTATTTCGTTTCATTGATTAAATTGACGGACTGTAACAAAAGAAGTCACTGGAATTAGGTATTAAAGTTAGAAAATGCTGTTTCCAATTTCACTATACATACTTTTACTTACAGAGTAAATAAACAAAACTAATTATTCTACTACAAATTCTGCGAATTCTGGCAGACATTTTGAAATATGTGGCTGAACCTACATTAAGTATGTCATAAGATCTATTGTTACTGATTAACCCGTTTCAATTCAATTGATTCATGTCAGCTACAAAGAATTTTATTTCTACATTTCCTTTCATAAAGAAGATGACAAACAATCTTTGCTCTATGAAATTTGCGCTATAAATCTCTTATTGCATCAGTTTCAAGTTAAGACGACACCCGAATCGATATCAACAGTTAACAAAAGCAGGAAAAAATGCAGACGTGCCGTGAATAAGTAATTTCTCTTAAAAGCTGTTGTTAAATAAACATACCTCCTTTTGAGAGTGAAAATATATATTTATATATTTATTTTGAAATGGACAAAGGAGGCCGGTTACATTGTGATTTCAATACGTTTCGCAAGTGGTCCTATTTGTGTAAAGACGAACCTCCGATGAATAGATAATATCCAGCTGGCTAACTGGGGATCGCCATGACTCGCTGAATCCCATATCTTTGTGAATGTAACAGCAAAATATTATCAACCTTATTGTTGTAAATTAAAATCTATTTTTGTATTTTTTTTGGGTTTATTCTGATTTAAGGTGTTTCGTTTCGATGAATGATCTTTCGTAAACAATATTGTTACGAAATAGGAAAATGTGTTTAGGGATATGAAGCAGGTTATGTGAAAACCCACATTTTGCCACTAAAGATTCACCAATTCAATCTGAATATATAAATATGTTAAACAATCTGTCCGGGGAAGTAGTAGGTAATCAAACTTTAAGAGCGTGATATATGAACAATTTTATCGATAAAAATACCTCAAATCAGGGTTCTGCCTGAGTAAGAAAAATACCCTGTTCTTTGTTTTCCTCTGTTTTATTTTTTTACTGGAATCAATCCTTACTCTCTCAAAATGTATGGGGCCCGTATGTGTTTGCTACTTCTACTAATAGGTAATCTTGTTAGCTATCGAATGATACCAAATATTTGCTTATCAGTGTCAAGGTACCCATGCCATCGTTTTTTTGAAAGGAAGAGGTAAAGAAAAACTTAACGGTGAGAGGCGGGTCAGACCCCTGATTTGAGGTATTTTTATCGATAAAATTATCCATAGATCACGCTCTTAAAGTTTGATTACTACTTCCCCGGACAGACAAATATTACCAGTATTATATTAGACTAGTTGTTGCCCGCGACTTCGTTCGCGAAGACTACAGTAAAAAAAAAAAAGTAAAAACAAAAAAAAGTAAAGAAAAAGTATCCTATATGCTGGTCTGGGTCATGGTCTGTATATGAGGAAAGTTTCATTAAAATCCATTCAGTGGTTTTTACGTGAAAGAGTAACAAACATCCATCCATACTTACATACTTTCGCGTTTATATTATTAGTAGGATTTCTGAATATTCTTTTTTGTTAGTTATTTTTTCTTTATTCTTTTGATATAAGTCAGAAGGATTTTTAACAATGTATATTTACTATTCTCATAATCATAACTTAAAACTCAAAATCAAATAAGCAAATTTAAATTTAAAAAAAGTATGCATATTTTTTAACACCTTAAATGCCATTTGACTGACACACAATTGAATTTCTATTGTGTCTGTGTCCGACGGCGGTCAACCTGTAAAGTTTTTGACACAAAGCAAAGTCCTTTATACAACGTGTATCACGTTCAATATTATATTTAGATCCCTATCACGCGACGTTCGTTCTTGCCACTCTGTTTATTTGCTCAAGAAAATCTATTTACCTTCAAAAGTTACCAGAGCAGATTAGTGCGAATGTCAAATTAATTTGGGCCAGGCAAGTGTGGTAAGTAAATAGTCAGTCATTCGTCCCATCGGTCCTAAAGCTCAGATATATCCCTCACATTCTGTGGGCGGCCCTATCTTTAGGCCTATCTCAAATTAACAATAAGACCTTATCGTTATTATAGTATATATAGGTACAAGTGTACGTGTTTCAGTTAGAATTAGGGTGTTTCATCACTTTTCATTGCGTCATCATCACTGCTTTCATATTAGTTCTGTAATTCTTGTCTTATAAAGTGACCATTTGCAAAGTTGAACTAATGTCAGGCATTTTGTTTACTTTTTTTCTTGACCTAATTACGCATTGTCAAAATTACTTACCGTCTCTTGTTCTTTTCCCTTGTATTATCTATTTATTTGATGAATCTAAGTCTAAGAAAACACGAAAGAAATATCTATGATAAAATAAATAAACACGGTCACAATTTATTGGTAATCAGTTATTGCTTAAAATTACTAATACATCAGTTTCTCGTTGACTACGGGCCCTGCAAAGGGTTTAAAACAGCAATAAAATAATATTTATTATGAATATAAAATATTATGTAAAATAAACTGATCTGATGATCTGTATGAATAATATTATTGAGTTTGAGTAAATAAAATAGATAAGTAAGTAAATAGTCTCCATGTACCTATCACTCCTCTGCTGTCCTATTTTCCGGCCATCCTATTTGGTGATTTATATATACTAGAGCATCCAATTAAATTAAGTCCGCCCAACTAACAATCACTTAGAGACAATGGACGTCCCACTTCTTTCAGTTTGCCTCAGACAAGCGACTTTAATTGAAAGGCAAAGATATTATTAATCGGCTGAACATTGGTTATGGATGCTGGGAGAAAAACTTCAATAGCTACACTACGTAGACAGATCTAAGTAGTCTTATTTCTGAATATAATAGGGCCATAATATTCTGATATTAATTTGTTATATTAGCAAAACACGGCGTGTATACAACTAATCATTATAATTATAGATTTCGAAACTCCTACGAGATACGGGTGTTTACCTGAACATAGTAGCGGGCTTTCGCTAGTGTTATGTAATATGGAATATCTTTTTCTTTTATAGGTTGATCTTATTAAATTAGGCTTAACGCCTTTGTAGACAAAAATAAGTGATTACATCGAAACCCAGCGCGGGTATGTTTGTTGTGTAGTTACTTTAAAACTATACTCAAAAAATAAATTTGTATTTATAAAATGTTTTTGTTTTGTTTATATAATTTTAACGCAAATTTTGTTGCGAAACAAATAACAAAAACACAATGTGTCATGTTAATGACGGTAGTTGTTGACATTGAATTGGCGCCTTTGGCTTTCAAAGTAAAAAAGTAAATAGTGTTGAATAATTTCGGCGGGCTGGTTAGAACCACGATAGCTCAATTGGAAGAGCACCTGACCCGGTATGTCAGAAGGGTGCAGGTTCAAATCCTGCTCGTGGAATTTTTTCAACATTTGTGTTTTTGTAATTTGTATTTATAACAAAAAAAAAAAATTTCAATAATCATATCACCTGTTATAGATAAGATGAGGATGCAAATCAACATCTTGTACATTGTTATAATTATTTTAGACACCCAGTAAGTAAATAATTATATTGCTCTTTTAGAGTTCTGTATACTTACATATAAATTTATATGCGCAGAAAAAAAATTAAACATTAGCCGGTGGAAGTTTGCCCCAACAAAAATACACTCAGTGTTATTGCGACACTCTGTTGATGCTGATTTTCTTTTCTGCTCCCCAACTCGAGCATTTTTATGCTCATCCGGGAACTTTTGCAATCCACTTATATCAGCCGTGAAGCGGTAAGCAAATACAAAAAGTTTCCATGTTTAATCTGCACGCTTTAAGGATATTCATTGAAATTCTCAAAAGTCACTTTGAATAATCCACGACGATGACGTCACTTTTATAGACCGTATATTAGAATTAGAATTATTTTACGGAATATCTGATCGAGTTAGCTTCTGTGGGCAGTTGAACCTTCGTTCTCGCATCTAGAGGTTTGGTAAGTCATCACCACCTTAATCTAAATCTATCGCCATCAGAACAATGTAATTAGCAAAGTTTTTTTTAACTTAATGCAATGAATCATAGTCACGGGCCGACTTCAGTCAACCCGTGACCACCGGCCGGTGCGACTCGGCTGAAAAGTCGGGTATAAGATGATGCCTAAGATACCGAATTGCTAAGTAGTTTGTATTAAACCCCGTTGAAAAACTTGGAACGCGAAAACGGAATGGGCATTGGCTTTCCGATAGTAAGAGATACGACTGTTTTAGTTGAAGTGCGCTTAAGTCAAGGAACTTATCATCACTTAACATTAGTTGAGATAAAAGACGCAAGCGCATCCCGGTTAGCCTATATCATCCCATTGTTGGGCAACGGTTTTCCCCATTCCCTACTCCTTAAGATAGCTAGTCCCGCCGCCGCCTTCGTGGTCTACTACGACGCCGCCGACCACAACTACGACAAGTGAGACTTCGCTGTCTCACTTGTATCAGTTGCTTGTCTATGTCTCTTATTGCATCCCGTGTGTGATATAAAAATCGCTGAATACGACTAGCACACGACAAGTTGCCGTTGCGAAAATCCAATGTCTCTGCAGTCGTTTGTCTGAATCGATGATGATTAATGATTATGTAAGCGAGTCTTATAAGCTTCACTGTCAGTGTCACAGGCGTTAAAAGCGAACGACGTCGCAGGCTGCAACTAGTATTAACAGACTCCCATCTCAGGACTCTGTGCAGGATTATTATCCTCTCACGTAGTTTGTGGAACAACAACGATTCATGATTGCCTGATGAATCTTTGATTAAGAGCATGCGATAGGTGGCTTCGTATAAAGCGGCTTTCGCCGGTTGTTTTGATAACAGAAAATGTTTGTTGTGTCACTAAGCATTGCTTGCGACTATGTTCGCAACGAATGGTGGTATTGTATTATGTATTTTAATTATTTTCTCGTTTGTCCCACCTCTGACGTGCGGATTTGGGTTTCGATCTTGCAAATTAGGCGACTTTTGCATTACCGGCTCATAGGATGGGTGATCGAGTTAAAATATCTCGACCACCTCTGTGCTTGGGAAGACTTGTTCAGCCTATGAGTAGTGTTGTAGTGCTTTATGGCTCAATCTCCCAACTTGCTATTGTTTATGTGGGACATCCGAACACAACAGTAATAATACGTATTTAAACTGATAGTGATAAAAATATCAGTTTCGAATGTAAAAGTAAGTCTTATGTTATTGAATAATGCAATCACAACACTCACGTTAATCGTAGAAACGACGATGGTAGGTAGGTAGGTACCCGTGGTGGGTACCTCCACAATAAGTACAGCAATGTATCATCAGCAAATTTTGCACATGCGTCAGTTTACGACACAAAGCACAGTCTTGAAATATTCCTTTCGTTCATAATCAAAGTGCTGCGTTCGTAAGATAAGAATTCCCTACGCGTCGACTCGGGCGGCGGCGCGCCGGCGCCGGCGGCGGCAGCGGCCGGCGGCGCGGCGGGCGGCGCGGCGTCTCGGCATCTCGTGTGCTACCGAAAATTATTTGGCTCAGCTATTTATCAAATATCCCGCGCAAGAAGCGGGCAATTTAACAATACTCAGCTCGCCTAATTTATGCAACTGAGCTGAGGCGCGTGAGGCAGTAAGACGCGAAACGCTTATAAGCGACAATGTGTTGACATGGCTGTGACGGTTTTGTTGGGAATTCGCAGAAGGAACGGTGGTGCGATGCGCGATCGTGTTCCTTGCAGCGATCGCATAAGTTAAGCTACCTTAGGCAAGGTCAGTGCTTGGAGTGACAACATTTTTTGTTTTTAGTTTTCTTCGCGAAAGCATGTTTAGCTGTTAGCTCCAGCTGCCATCACAAGTAGTTAAACTATTAGCCGCAGTTTTAGAAACCAAATTGACGAATAAAAACTTAATCAACACACTGCTATGATTACTGCATTTATACACACTCCAACCATACAACTTAAGAAGTCAGTACCCAAAATCAATTGGGAAGCATCCCTTAATTTGTTGGAGCCAGTCCCGCACCGCGCCCCGTAAAAGTTACAGCCACATTTCGGTCCCCGGTCCTGCCCGATCATTGAAACAGTACCTGATTCGATCGCATCCCCATTCTTATCACTTATTCATCAAGCCATGAATGCTTAAGTCAATTTACTTGTCGTGCTGGTTGGCCGAGGCCGCCTAATGATATTTCAAGGATGCTTTGCTTAACAGGCAGTGTAGGTATATATTTACAACAACGCGTTGCAACAACAACGCGTTGTTGTAAAATGAGTGTTTTGCGGTCACAATGCACATGTCATGTTTTTATTTCGATGCAATTTTTAAAAGGCTCTGGTAAAAGCTAACTATATGTTTCTGATGTAATGTTTGTTTTAATTTGAATTTGTATTATTATAATCAAGTATCTTTTTTTATACATCAATGTTTTGCTATCACTGCGCCCGATGCCTGAGGCTCGTGTATTTGTTGTGACAATGTTTTTAAAACTACCGTCCAAAAGTACGTATCTCTAAAATATGTATTTTTTGTTTGTTAATTGTGTTGTTCTCATGTAAGTGAATTAATGTATAATTCTTAATGAGAATAAATGTCTTAAACCATAAACCATAATTTCGAAGGGTAAAATTACATTGAAACGTTACTTTTACTTTGACAACTGTAAACTTATGACATAAGTAATAAATAAAAATGAAAAATTACATACGTACTATTAAATATTATACTCTTCGCTTTTGTGAGCACTTGAAAAAGCTGTGTATTAAGAACATGTTTAGTTAGATATAAATAGTATTTTTAATGCAAAATAACAGTTATACCCAAATAGTAAAAAAAGGCAGTTTATGTAATATTAGTTTAAGATATTTCTAATCATATATCTTTCTTAAGCTTTGGTAGCACAGTTGGAAGTGCTATTGATCGGATTGTGAAACAGCGTGGGTTATGATTTTACTTTAAGTTTTACTTGGTACAGATCTCAGACTCCATTTGGTACCCGTATCGGAAAACGCAAGTTTTTACACCTAAGTAGGCACCTACGTAAACACACGTATACTTATTTCATTACTTTAAAATCAACTAGTGACGTCAGTGTTGAAATAAAAACTGTGACAGCATAAATATGAGGAGACATTTTGTGAATTGCGAAAGGTCTAAGAAAGGTTAATTCCCATATTAATGTTGTGCTGCAATAAATCAATACACAAACCCTTATAAGCCCCTAATTTACATTCCCTAATAAATTAAATGAGTTCCCTATACAACGACTTATAGGTATAACGAAGTACCTACTTCTCCCAATACTTAGATAAGTAAATAACCTTGCTAACCCACAGTTGGGCAAAGACTTCCATCATTGAAATAAAGTCATTAAAATGGTTTCATCACCACGCTTGCCAAATGCGGATCGGTGATTGATTCCAAACCCGGGCTACGCATTTGAAAATCTGAAACACTATTTGCATAACCTGGGATTGAACCCGGGACCTCAAAATATCGGGCTGAGCGCTTCGCTACTCGGCCACCGAGGTCACCAAGTATTACTCAAGTAAAAAGTGTATGTTGTTAATAGTATTCACGGTTCACTTGGTCAGCAATGGCTGAAGTTCAGCATCTTACGCAAAGTCCGGTCATCCGGTGGGTGATCGAAAATGTATCGTAGCGAACTCCTCCTTACTTCAGATGACACGTAAGCCGTTGGTCCCGGCTGCATTAGCAGTCGTTAACAACCACCAATCCGCATTAAGCCCACATGGTGGTATATGGCCCGTTTTTCCTGTGGTGTTTCCATCTACAGATAGGAAAGACTCGTGCTCCAGCAGTGGGGACATAATACGAGCTGCTGATGAATCACACTTCGGAATTGACGTCATTAAACAGTTCAATGCATCGTACGTCAATTTACCGTCACTCCAATTTGTCATCCCGCATCTCTTGAGTTTCCATTTCCTAGCTGTCAGAAATTTACGATGAGAGTTTTCCATTTTATAGTATTCTTTCTCTAATACCCCGAACTATATAGGGCGCAGTAATCGTAAAGTTTATTGCGCTTACTACATTTAGGGAGTGATCCGATCGGAGCGTAGGTACTACTTTATGTAGGTACGGTATAGGTACAGAGTGTCGAATGTCTATTCGAGTAGTACTCTGTAACAATTGGAACTATTAAGATATTGATTGAAATTAAATTGGTATGTTTATAAAACAAAGATTTTGATGATATCTTTTTTTTTGAAGAGAGATTGCTGATTGCTTCTGACGGCATTTTCAGCTTCACCGGGCTTGTTTGGGGGCGGCGAGGAACGTAAAGGGTCCCTCAAGCCGTGTGCAACGAATCACCTTCGGAGGTTTTTTAGAGGGAACGGCATCGCGCACTAGTGCGCGTGCCCATGCCCTACTAGACTCTCCGAGGGATTCGGATCGGACCGGGGAGCGGAACAACCCGAGGGCGCCTCTAAAGGCTCGGACCTCGGCTCAGGTTGACCGGGTTATTTTTGATGATATCGATCTATTTAATGTCTCATTGAATGGATTTAAAAATATGTTACCGAACTGGAAAAAATGTGCACTCCAACAAGTGTTTTACTTATTATTATTATGTATCTAATTATCGACAGATTATGTATTGTGATTAACAAGCTTTTAAATTTATTTAAAAACTGTTACGCTTTCGGCACTCTTTGTCTGTAATCTGTGTAACATCTATTAATATTGTACTGACTGTTTGTGCCAAAATAAAGAGAGAAGAAAGAAAGAAATAGTTTTTAATTATATAGGGTAGAGGCACTAATGTTTGACACAGTAATCCAAGTGTTCGTCACAAAATAACATAGAATATCATTGAAATTTTACTGAATGACAGATGGAAAGCGGGTGGTCTGTATTATATGAAGACATAAATAAAATTAAAATAAGTTAATACACACAGAAATAAATAAACAAAAAATTACTTAACAACGGTCAACGGTCCCCTCCGTATCGTCGTAGGTAAATTTTTGTAGTTCTTCCTGTACAACCTTTTTGCAGTTGATAGTGTTTAATGGATAAATATAACACTTAGCATTTATTCTGTTGTACAAAAAGGATCCTAAGAAAATAAAGAACCGAAGATTGATGAGAAAGCGCATTTTGTACATTTGAGATTAGTGCAAACAATGTCCTTCCTCGTTTTATTAGCAATTTCAGTGCTGTAAGGAAGAGCCGTGTGCTTTAGTATCGTGCTTTTTATAAATAGTTGCTTTTTATATGGAATATGCTTGAAACATTTATTGAAGAAATTTGTCAGTTTTGGATAGGTTGATGTGCAGACGTATGTACCTTATGTACCTGTATACCTTATCGCGAAAAGGAGCTCGAGACACTTTGATTTAACGAACGAAAATCGCTTAACTTTTAAGATTGCAACTCGAACGTGAAAGCCGACGGCTACCACAGCACTTATCATAAGTGTTACAAATAACCTAATTTGTATAAAATATACACCAATTATGTGAATCATATTAATATTATAAAGAGAGTATTTTTGTATGTTTGTAACGAATAAACTCAAAAACTACTGGACCGATTTAAAAAATTCTTTCACCGTTAGAATGCTACTTAGTGCTGAGTAATATAGGCTATATTAAAAAAAAAAGAAATGTCCACCCGTGCGAAGCCGGGACGGGCCGCTAGTATTATATAATTTATTATTAGTACATTTCCTTGCAATACAATCACTGGTAAGTCCGTGAAACATGCATATAGGTATTCGATTAGTTGGTGATAAATAAATCAAATGGCTCTTACAACCACAACGACCCCACAAATCTCAAAAACTCGTTAGGTGAAATAAAGCGGGCCATAAAGCGTACTACTCGTGCGGGGGCACGTAGTTGTCATGTCAGTTCACAGCTCCAAGCGGGCTATGCACGTGCCTGCATTCATTATCGGACAGATGCGTCTGCAAGCGGAATCTAACCTTTCCACCTAGCACCTAGCGAGTAACGTAACAGGCAGTTGACAGCTATTTCGAATACTTGTCGATAATTAGTTGCCGTGGCTTGTGGCCGTTCAAGACGACTGTAAATCTGATTGTAGATTGGCTTGTAAGTGCTGTCCTAGCACTTCTTGGCGGAGAGGGTAAAGAGAAATGTTAGCTGTTTTTTTGTTAATTTGAAAGTTTATAACTGATAAGTCTTCGTGAACGTTCACACGCATGTTCAAAACGTTCACACGATGTGCAGCATCAGACAACCACAAATTGTCAAAGGAGATGTTTAATTATGTATGGAGAAAATGCCAACGCCAATAAGGTATACAGGTACATATATAAGGTACATACGCCTGCACATCAACCTATTCAAAACTGACAAATTTCTTCAATAAATGTTTCAAGCATATTCCATATAAAAAGCAACTATTTATAAAAAGCACGATACTAAAGCACACGGCTCTTCCTTACAGCACTGAAATTGCTAATAAAACGAGGAAGGACATTGTTTGCACTTATCTCAAATGTACAAAATGCGCTTTCTCATCAATCTTCGGTTCTTTATTTTCTTAGGACCCTTTTTGTACAACAGGATAAATGCTAAGTGTTATATTTATCCATTAAACACTATCAACTGCAAAAAGGTTGTACACAATACCGAAAGATAGCTAATGTATGAAATAAGCTTAAATAAATGAATAGTTTTCATGACAGAATTATCTGAAACACTAAAATAAATAAACTATCGTGATGGCAGCGGTATTCTGCCATTGTCAAGTAGCTGTCAAAACAACGTAGTACGTCTTTCGGTTTCTTTTAACATTTTTACATAAAAACGATAAAGCGTATTGAAGTATTACTTATTTTAACTAAATACATGTATTTTTTACATTTTTTTAAGTCAATGTACAGAGTCTTGGCATAATATTAAACATCTCCTTACTTCATAGACTTTGAACTTTATGTCTTAGATATATGGTTGAAATGTATTGAAAAAATTTGACAGTTTTGGAAAGGTTGATCTGCAAGCGTCTTGTACACGAGTGTTGGCAAATAAAACAAAACAACGCAAGGTCGCTATTTAAATTTTCTAACGAATAGTGTGTGAGATCTTCTAAAGTACCTACTACTAATTAACAAAACTAAAGATTTAATTACCTAATGAGTTTTGTTAGGTTTCAGGGAATAAGTGTTTTTTTTTATATATTTTAGCGTTTTATTAACGCTTAAATATACTTCAGTAAAATTTGCGGAATGCGGAAGGTGCGTGGTTCGATTCCCGCCTGAGGTTGTCGTCTTTTTTCAGGGAATGTTAATCATTAATTAACATCAATCGTTTGTTATTCAACAAAGAAAATGTTATTCTACAGTATTACCTTTCGCCGACTTGGAAATTGATTAAAAGCGATTATAGGTATGTGTACTTTATCCTTGCTATCTAGTTTAACCAAAACTGGTAAAAATCACTCCTAACAATAAACTCTATCTTCTATCTTTATTTGCATAAGAACATTAAAAAAAAAGTGCCAACAAATTTGCACTAAACGAAACCAGCTCCGCAAATTGCAAACACGCATAATGGGAAAAATTCTAAAGCAGAAGAACTCGAGTTTTCTTATTCAAAATGAAATAAAAATAATCGCTTGCCGAGCTAAGGGGACGTAACGTCAGCACGTGCGGCAGATCTGAGGAGACGCTTCGTGAAATTTGTCGCGTGACACCGCCCGCCCTCCGCTGGCTCGCACTCTGAACCGAGTGCAAATTGACTGTGAACGACACGACAAACTTTTTAAAACTGTACTATAATGTATATCGTATGTAAATATTGTTTATATGTTATAAAAGCTGTTGTGCCTAGTAAATAAATAAATTAACGAGTATTTGGAATAACGTGTATTTAGAACATCTTGTGTAAGCGTATAAAAATATAAAAAATAAATTTTATAAATATGCATTAAATAGGAAATCGACAAAAAATTACGAATACAAGAAAACAACTTATAAGCAAAACTATTTAAATTTTGAACACAATACAAACACATACATACATAATTGAAAACACTTCACAAATTAATTCTGCTAATGCGCTTCTAGGGGTGCCAAGTGCTAGCACTTTAAAATTAACTTAAAGTTAAGGTGCTGTAAGTGTAGACATGATGTGTCAGAAAAGCTGCGTTCAGTTTTTATCTAAGTAAGATTGCTCAGGTATGCACTTATTCGAAAGAAAATTCGTTTAAATAATAATTTACAATTTTGAAATCCTAGTAAAATATTTAAAAGTTATTAATCACATACGATTTTAGTACTAACAACTTTAAGAAAGTAAATGAAGGGCGTATCCTTTAAAAAAACATCAATTTGTCTATAACTCAATAATGCACTGAACGGGACTCAAAATTGCAACTAAGTAAAACGAACTAATTCAGTCCAATATTGGTGCTAAAGAAATGTTCAATTACAAATATCACTAGAAAAAAGGCATTATTGATAGAAGTATTAAAAACTCTTTACTCGAAATTAAGAATTTAATCAATCCTCTTTCGTTATTTTTATTGCTAGGGCGCGATGTCTGACGTGAATATAGAAAAAAAGAAGTTCTGTTTACCAACCGTCAATTGTTTCGGAGGGTATCTTTGTTATTGTTAGCCACGCTACGTCATTCTATGAGCATTCTTTCTCTTGCTTGTCTCTAACTATCATGTGTTTTGTTCGATTACAAAAATAACTTACTATTTATAACATTCAAAACGCATTTGGGTACATTTTGATAGCCTAGTGCAGTGAACTAGTGAGAATGATGTTCAGTTTACGTGAAATGTTGTCTCGTCTACGGTACATTCACGATGAAAGGGATTGCGTTCACGATGAAGATGAGGTATGGACCTTTTATTCGTATTTTTACAAATAGTGTGTTTAATACGTATGTATAGGGCATATTATAGTTTACTTATTTACTGTAATTGTTAGAAAGATATCTTTATTTTGCTTTTATAATTGTGGTTTTGTGTGAAATATTAAAATCAATATATGCTTGAAGTTTAAAGTTCTTGTTAGTGTGTATACAAACGTGGGTAGTAGGTAGGGAAATATTATGATGAGTAAGTAACCCTTTTATGTCAATGTATAACTTACCTACGATTTGTCAACCATCTCATATGCAGCCTCATATTGACACTGCGTTTGTTATTGGTTATGACCTAATTGGAAGTTTTATCTTGATTGACTGTTTGTCTTCTAGATAAACATATACCTATTTCAGTTAATAGATAATTAAGTGGTTGCCTATACAATTGCAATTGAAAAGAAGTGCTAGTGAACTGAAAATACATTGCGGGTATGATTCTTAAATTTATTATTTTCAATACTTGTGTTCCGACCGTTCTATGTTACAAGAGCTCGATGGAGCAGTGGCAAGCACTTTCGGTTTTTGATCTTGCAAGTCAAGTAACTATTGTTATGACGGGTCACCGGATGGGTGACCTAAGTAGTTAAAAACTGTTTGCTTGATTTTTCGTGTTTCGTTAGGTAGGCAATTAAGCTCTTGGCCTCGTTTATTGTCGTCAACCCGTATTAGGCCAGTGTGGTGAGTTTTGGGCCTAATATTTATGCGTGCCATTGTTTTTATAAGAAGGCACGAGCGTAGGAGTACTGTGGAACCTAAAGTTACGAAATGTAATATTTTACTTTTAAAAAAACCAATTTTGGTTTTTTGTTTTTAATACCATGGTTTTTAAAACCATTTATTGAAATAGTTTTAAAGAAGGTAAAGCTTCTGCGCAGGATCGAGGCGAATGGCATAAACGAAGAGAGGCCTATGCCCAGCAGTGGGTCGAGAAGGGCTGATGATGATGATGATGAAAGCTTCACTAATTTACACTGCATAAAATGCGTTAAAGATTAATGATTATTTTTATTTGCTTTTATTAGATAAGTATATCGATTATTTACACTTGTAAGCTTTCGCGTTTATTGCTATTCACAAAATCTCTTTTGTTTTCATTTAACATAATCAATTTACACAAAGTATGTCAAATAGCACTTAGGAACCACTTTTCCAATATATATATATATATATATATATATATTCAATATTCAATGCTACTTATAGAAATGTTTATACATTACAAATGTTGATTTTATGTATGCTTTTATAAATAGTCACGGGCTGACTAGTCATAGTCAGGCTAGTGAGACTACAGCCTGTGCACCTCGGCCATAACGTCGGATATCTAGGATACCTCTTTGAGTCGGAAACTATATTAATAATAGATAATATATTGGTAGTGGTGACAACAGTGAAAAACCTTGTTTGCGGCATTGTTTATTATTTCTTTTTAGTTACAACACATAACAAATTGACGATCCGTACAGTGGAAGGCCCGACGACGGAGAGAAAGAATGTTAAGAACCTATAATGACTTGTCCTGACTGACTGACGTAACCAGCCACTAAGAAAAGATTTTACGGAAATCAGGTGGTGAAAGTTTGTATGAAAGTCCGTCAGTTTTGAAGTTAAATACATGAAAATTGGTATTTGAGTTTTTGAAAAGAATTAAAGAATGTCTTATCTCAGGAATTTTGTTTAGTTTTCTTTAAATTAGTAATAAAGGGAAAAAGGTTTTTTTGGGGAAATCGTTATTTTTAAAGTAATTACTATCAAAATGAATACTTTAATCGATTTTTAGATTTTTCAATAAAAATAAAGAATGACGTGTTTTAGCATTTTTCAAAAAATCTCCCCTAGAGAGGTGAAATAGGGGTGGAAAGTTTGTATGGAAATCTGTCATTTTTTAAATTTCGGTATTTTGCCTGGTTAGAAATTACGAAGAGTTTCAGGAGTTTTCGAAAACGATTCCTTAAGTAGGGGATGACAGTTTGTACAGGAGGTTTAAGAACGGACCAAAATTAGTTATGCAGAGTGATCTTTATTACGCGGTTTTGTGTTACACTTTTTACTAATTCTAGCTCGCAGGGATGGGCTTTTTCATGATACAAAATGAAAAACTTAATGTTGAAATGACGTGGCATGTTTAGTTGTCTAACCCTTATTAATTATATCCTTATGATATTTACCTTTAATGAGTTTGGCTTTTATTACGAACAAATACAAGTCATGTAGCCCACGTGAGCAAAGCCGCAAACAAAACGCTAGTTATACATATAATTATTAAAGTTGCCATCAATAACTAATCGAGTACCAAAGAGATTGCGTCAAAACCCCATGTAAACATTTTAATGTCTCCGCACCTCATCTATCAATCGACACAATCAAACTATTGCAATGTATTTGCTTTTCATTCGTTTTATCAACAGGTTCCTACTTTTTTCGCTTGCAGATAAGCTTAGCACAATGGCTGCATGTAAAGCAATTTTAGCATATACACGAGTGATATTAATACTGGAGCTTCTGTGAGATCACAAACAAGCATATGATCTCCATTTCTATTGTGAGATGGCAGTCGTTAACATCATTGGGCCAGCGTAGTTAATAATAGCTCGATCACCTATTCACTATTGTTCATGAGGGAAGGCCTATCAGTGGGATACTTATAGGCTAATGGTGATGATGAGTATCTTACCCAAATTGTACTGGACTTAATTATCTAATGTTACAATAAGGTAAAAAGTGTGTACTTCCAACTAAATTGACTTCTAATGATAGGTACTTTGGATATAGTTAATTCTCAATCGTTAATGTCGGAACGGATTGAAATATACGATTATCTAGAAAGTAAATAAAAAATTAACTACAAAATTAAATCTTCCAACTAAAAGCGATAAAACTTACATGGGCAAACTCTTTAACTGATCTGTAGCTTTCCCAATAGTAAAGTAGCTGTATTAATTGTTCCCAAACAACACAACAATATCTATAAGCGGATCCCTGATAACTTTTGGTACGTTCAAAACAGCGTAGTTATTATAACAGGAAAACTTATCGTTTTGTTGCATTCGCCGTGTCACGGTCCACACATTAATCACTGAATGGTGTGAACTGGCAACACCTGAGAGGGTACTGTTTCCCAACAATATTTAGGTCGTAGCACTTTTGTCGACGAGTGTACTTCAAAGTTACGTATCTTTTGCGACTAGTCACGCCGCCGTTGTTGTTCTGTTGCGAAGTAGTTTGGGTGGTGTTCGCGTCATTACTGAAAGGTGCGAAAAGGAATTAATACTTTTTTTCTGGTAATTGTTTTAAGAGTTCTTCGTTGGCTGGATGAACTCGCTGCCTTTTAAGACTGTGGTAAACCGAAAGAGAACCCTTCCACTTCTTTCAAGGGTTTGGGGAAGTCTTTTGTCTAACAGACGGACGAAATACCTACGCAAAATATACAAAAAATAACAGCTATGGTAAGGACCTAATCATACCTCAAGGAGAAAGAGAATTGTAATTTATTTGTTTTGGTTACCAGAAGGGCTTGTTCTAAGTCCGCATGACAAGCTACCACCATCTTATCTAAACCTATCATACTACACGTAGCATTTTTTGTGTTCTTACTATGGCTTCCAATCCCGCAGCCTACGTTTAATCTCAGTATTTGCGGGAGTAGGAATTTTCAATCCCGCGGTATTTGCAGGAGCCAGCATATAAAATTTATAAGTAATTATATTTTATTGATTTATTATTTAAAAGGCAAATAAAACAACTAATGAATCAACATTACTTTCTTCACTTTTATTAAAATTTTACTATTACAACATGCTAATGCATGAGATCAATCAAATTACACTGTATTAAATTATATAATATTTTTTTCTGTATGTAAAGAAAACAAATCAATCAAGTACAATTAAAAAAACTCATTTTCTTAGTGTTGACAGAACAAATTATTTAGTTTGGTCAGTTTGTTAGCATTCAATTGTAACTGTTTGCGAAGAGAACATAAAATTTCCAGTCCCGCAAATCACGCGCCGCACCTGTAATCCAGCAACACGCGGAACTTAAAAATGACGCGGGATCTCGGAATACTGAGATCTCGGTATTGCGGGATTAGAAGCCCTAGTTCTAACGGTATGTCTATAGTATGCTATATAGCATATAGCCAGTTGCCCAGTTGTGTGGTAAATCCGGAGTTAAGTATGCTTCTGTCTTGATAAAGACCAAACGATTTCCCGTGTGGGATAATAAATTTGATAAGATATAAATAAATAATAATAATAAATATAATTTCCTACACTCACACCAATTATCTAGAGAAGAATCCCAAGAGAAGCTTCGTTATGAAACTCGTTAAATGGTTACTAGACAATGGATAAACATACTTAAAATATTTAAATACATACTTATTATTATACATAGAAAACAGCCAGACCCGAGACAATGTAGAAAAACAATAATTTCTAAATTGACCCGACCGGGAATCGAACCCGGGACCTCAGAGATGGCGACACCATGAAAACCGGTGTACAAACCACTCGACCAAGGAGGTCGTCGAAGATATAAAAATGTTGTGTATATAATGTATATTATAAAATTGTCAAAACTTTATTTGACAGTCATTCTGTCAAAACATTATGATAATATACAGGTTCGTAGAAGTGTTAACACAAGTATTATGCTAAAATCTTCAAATACCTTTATCTAATACAGTCCCGAGAGTATAACTTTGCCATCGCTCGGAACAAGCTGAATTGATCGATGGACTAACTTCGAGCAGTGTGTTGGATCTTGTGGATAAGGACCGGTTTTAAAAGAGATGTGAGTCAATCTTCCTAAAAGCACTGATATTTATGACAATATAGGTATGATGTTACTTTTTATGTATTTATTAAGTTGGTTTAATAAAATGATAATAATCTAACATTAAAGTATGAAATTGCCGTTTTATTGTATTAGGTACTTCGAATTGACATAGAACCTTCATGGTTTGAGATTTTTGAGTGAAACTTTTTTCACATGGTACCTATGAAGGTCTTCTTTTAAAAAAATGTGCAACATTCGATTATCGACTTTCAGTTGTTTTTTTATTCAGCTTAGACAAGAAAGATGGATACTTCGAAAATTAGAGTTATTTTTGAATACGAGTTCCGACGCGGAACTAACGCGGCAGAAACAGCTCGCAATATCAATGTTGCGTTTGGAGATAAATGAACGCACCGTGCGATTTTGGTTTGAACGCTTTCGTGATGGAAACTTTGATTTGAAGAACGAACCACGTGGAAGACCGCCCACACAGGTGAATAGCAATGAATTGAAAGAGATGGTGGAAGCCGATCCGAGCCAAACTACCCAGGAATTAGCGGCATGGTTTAACGTTACCTTACCAACAATATTGACTTATTTGCGTCAAATCAATAAAATAAAAAAATATGAGAAATGGGTGCCTCATGATTTGACTGATCTGCAGAAAGAAACGCGTGTTGAAACTTGTGTTGCCTTGTTGAATCGATACAGAAATGAAGGAATATTGGATCGAATTGTGATGAAAAGTGGATTCTTTACGATAACCGTAAGCGAAAAATGCAATGGCTGACCCCAGGTCAAACGCCGCAACAGTGTCCTAAAGCAAAGCTTACCAATAAAAAGGTAATGGTAACTGTTTGGTGATCTCAGCATGGTGTTATTCACTATAGCTTTCTCTGATCTGGTCAAGCAATAACGGCAGATGTCTTCATGAATCGATCTTCACCGTTATTGCTCCATGATAACGCGAGACCTCATACACCACGAGAAACCGTTTTAACTCTACAGGAACTGCAATTAGAAACCATTCGTCACCCTCCGTATTCGCCAGACCTTGCTCCAACGGACTACCATTTTTTTCGTGATTTGGACAATTTTCTACGTGATTAAAAGTTTTCTTCTCAGGAGGCAGTACAAAATGCTTTCACACAGTTTGTTGAATATAGATCACGAGAGTTCTATCGCAAAGGCATAAATGACCTTCCTATTAGATGGCAGCAATGTATCGATAATAATGGTAATTATTTTGTTTAATTAAATATGTTAAATTAAAAAAAAAAGAATTTCAATTTTTCAGTACAAATCGGCAGTTTCATACTTTAACCCCTAATATAAACCGTTAAATTGTCAGGTTAAATTGGTGCTGTCGTCGTTGTCAAGTCATACAATAGAAAATATGGATATATTCACGCCAACTCTCACCTCACTCTAAGTCACTCTCATGCTCACGCTCACTCTCACTTTCACTCACTCTCACTTACTATCGCTCACTGTCTCTTTCAGGCCATATAACAATAATTTATAAATGATCAATGTGTTTTCTAATGCCGGCTTATAAGTCTTCCATTAAAACACTATATTTAACTCAGCTATATTTAACCTAAACTCAAATTTTTATTCAACAAAGCCATTCCCGTTTAGTTTTTCGCTCTTAGACAAATTCGTAGTAACTTTGTATCGCATCCAAACAGAGTTTGTATGGCCCATATCGCACGAGTTCACAACAGCACTGAAACCCCTCACCTTTATAGCTATCATATTCACTGACTGACAATGTTCGCTGTTTACGTGGAACAGTTTCGTGTGCATATAAAAAAACAAACTGTAGCTCTGGTCCACTAATAAAAAAGAACTCGTCACGAGCGTAAATCAAATGGGCAACGGCACTGCTAGCCCGGAAATTGATACCGTTCTGATGTACCGGAGTCCTCTGGACCAAACGTTCTCTTGCTACAGGCAACACAGAATTTAGACAAGCTTTAGAGTGGTTGTTACTTTTTTTTTAATCGTGACATTTTTTTTTGTATGGGCAGTAAAAATTGTGTCCAATTTAGATATGAAAATAGGTAATCCGTGTAAAGTCACTTTTCAAATTCTCTCAAGAAGGACTTTTTGAGCATGAGGTCTTAGTACACCCCACATAATTTTATAGAAAAAGAAAAAAGTGATCGTCGAGACCTTCATTTATCAATAACAAAACACTTCTCATTATTATCTATCATCATTCAATCAACAAAAATAACAGAAGGCTTGGCTGCAAGACCTAGATTCCTTTGCGTTTCCAAAATTTTAGTGGTCGTAATAAACAAACAAGCTTTTATTTAACACTGTCCTAACCGAACGATGAAATGATATTTCAACGTGTGCGCAAACAGTTGGATGTTGCAAATAAAATTGTAGCTGTTTCAAACGTAACTTTGTTACATGTATGGCACGCTTCATGTTAGATAATCTTTTCAGAACTATTGTCACACGCTATAACCATCTTTAATCATACAGATATCTTACATAGAAATAAAATATGTATAGGCCGTTTAATATATATTTATTAGGAAGTGGTTAAACTAATCCTTATTGAAATAGTTTTCCCACCATGTCTATATTACAAATCATGATAAAAATACGCTTACGCTTTGAATTATTATTAAAAGTGTCGGTTTTTTTAAAGAGTTTGCTGATTGGTTGAGACGGCATTTTCAGCTTCAAAGTGACGGGTACCACAAAACTTAATTGGTAGGGCGCCTAATCTGTCCGAAAACGCGAGCTCATATTCCATATGAGAAAAAATAGTTGACTTCTTTTTTTTATGACTTACATGTAGGTACAATAAAATAAAGAATTAATTTGAACGCTTCACAATTTTCATAAAGATATTAGTTATATGCTTTTCGATAAGTTTGTTTACAAATTCCGTCATAACTTATGAACAGTAGACGCAGACGGAGACACTGCAAACTTTGAAGCCATCAAAAGTGTCGAAGAAGCTTCCTTACGTTATTGAAATTTACTTTTTAAAACTATGTTAAAGTGCATGACCGTATTTACGTTGCACGGAGCGTGTAGTGGGCGAAGTTTTTACGATCCCGGCCATCCCAACGAATATTGTTGGTGCATTAACGTTTAATACTCTCCAGGCTCCAGAATTTAAAATTGGCCTCGGGACTGTGGCAACGATTAGGCTGGATTGGGAACGAACTAATTTCCTGGGTGAGAGTGCTGAACCGCGATGGGCTTGATTAATTCTCATTAGCTTACCGTAATGAGTTGTTAGTGGTTTACGGTGACGTGTTTATGGTTTGTTAAAAATTGTTTCAGTTGCTAGTTTTTAAACTAACTAAAACCTTCGATAGTTTAAGTCTATTTGAAGTTTAATAATAAACAATTTATAATGATGATGTCCTTCCAGACGCATCCGTCGGGGGCGACACCCTTAGCTAGTGTTAGTGTTAGCCTGGACCCTTGCATGGGCGCGAGCGTTACTTGCAAAACCAAATTTGGTTTTGCAAGTTCTGTTACAAGAAGCACAATAGAGAGACCCACTTGTATCATATGTATAGTTGTAAGAGGGCTTGGGTCGAGTTTTTCGAATCTGGCGTTTGGCGTCAAAATCTTCAAGACGGGCACGTTCAAAGTTTTGTAAACCCAGTTTGACAGCAGATCGCCAGTTCGATCTCTGAGTAGCAAGCTTATAAATTTACTAGCGGCCCGCCCCGGCTTCGCACGGGTGTACTTTTTTTTTTAATATAGCCTATGTAACTCAGCGCTAATGTAGCATTCTAATGGTGAAAGAATTTTTTAAATCGGTCCAATAGTTTTTGAGTTTATTCTTTACAAACATACATACATACAAAAATACAAAGGTTTCCTCTTTATAATATTAGTATAGATAACATCGATACTAAATAGTAAAAAAGTTTATATCATCTCAGATTCTAATCTCAGTTTACGTAAACATCGCGGTACTATCCACATACAACCACACCTTAATGACACTACCACTATAAACTGATCTTGCATTACTTGGAAGTTACCTTTTTCACAGAGCTCCGTTCATACTGGCCTGTTACGTTTACCGTACGGTTGACTGTACAGCCGTTACTGTAATTGGTATTCAGTGCGCCGCCTGTACGCCTATGTCGGAAATTAAAAATGATTGTATTGCCACTAGGTCCTGCAGTTGCAATAGCGGTCGTAAGGTTTTACTAGTTACATCACTTCATTGTATTTGCTTTCTGACCAGAGTAGGATCTACTTGTCTATCTATCTACTTATCTTAAGAGTCGGAAGGGGGTAGATGCAGATCGTGCTTAGTAGCGTGCACTTGCAGAGGTTCATGTCTAGCAGTGGAATAATATGATGACTGCTCTTTAGTTTTATTTTCACACCTTTTAAATTTTTTATAAGATAAACAAAACAATTGCTTATACTTGTGGCCACAGTACTTGCAAAGAACTTCAGTTAAAATCTATACATATATATAAAATTATAAAGCTGAAAAGTTTGTTTCTTTGAACGCGCTAATCTCAGGAACTACTGGTTCGAATTGAAAAATTTTTGTCTTGGATAATCCATTTATCGAGGAAGGCTTTAGGCTATATAACATCACGCTGCGACTAATAGGAGCGAAGCATCAGTGAAAAATGTTGCAAAAACGGGGAAATTGTTTATATTATAAATGCGAAAGTAACTGTCTGTGTGTTACACAATCACGCATTGAACTGGACCGATTTAAATGAAATTTGGTACAGAGATAGTGTAGAGCCTGAGGACATAGGCTACTTTATAATGCGAAAAAAGAGCTGTGAGGGGTTGAAATAGAGGATGAAAGTTTTTATGGAAATTACGTCATTTTTGAAGCTAGAAGCTTGAAACTTTTTTAGGCTTTTGTGTAGATACCTATAAATAAATACGACATTCAAAGTTTGTAAAAATTTTACCTTAAGGGGGTAAAGTGCTACCGAAAGTCACTATTCCACGCGGACGAAGTCGCGGGCTCAGCTAGTTTAAAATAAACGCCAATTGTTTAGTATTAAGACAGTGTTTCATGTAAACGGGTGTGTTCGCGTTAACGTGAAAAATATTAAAGACTATCTCACATTTAAATAAATATCGTAAAATTAAAAAGCGAGGAATAATAATGTTATATTGGTACTTTGATGTCAAAAGAACGTGAGAAAATTTATACCTTTTTAATTTGGTTCATATTCGTATGAGTTCCTTTGAAATATTGTCAAATCTTCCTTATTGGATGGTTTTCATAGCGACAGGCGACGTGATTTATTATTTGGGAACTTTCATTTTTTTGTTGCCAGATCTTTTATGATCAACGGAGTCTTATTTAATACGTGACAATTTCTGATAGGATTCTTTTTACTAGTAGACCTAAACTGTCTTTTAATCCATCGATTTATCTTTTAATTATATTTATTACACCAGCATATTTTAAAAAGTCACTTTAAACATCTTCAAATTACGGTTGTGTGGCAATATCAAAACGTTTCATAAATTCATAATATGTATTTTAGTAAAAATTTTAACGAGAATTAGCGAACATTTTTTTTTGGAGAATTATATACTTTGTTCGTATTGGATGGATACCTATATCTTTTCTTTTTAACAATTACTGACAGCTTGGTTCAATCTGATATAATTTTATAAACATCGATGTTATCCGAATTGTTTTATTTTTATTACCAATTGTTTGAAATCTCTTATTATTTTTTCAATCATGAACTAAATATTCATAAAATTTTATAAAATACAGTGAAAAAATTAAACGCCCACCCGACCCAGCCAGGAATCGAACTTGGGTCTTCCGCAATCCGGGCGGCTGCACTGACCGCTATGCTACCGGGAAGGCTGACGTAAGCGCTGAATTTTGTCACTGCTATTTTAATGGTTTTTGAGTGCTTTTAAGCAGGCACTAGCGCCATCTATCCAAACGGTATCTGGATTGCGGAAGACCCAGGTTCGATTCCTGGCTGGGTCGGGTGGGCGTTTAATTTTTTCACTGTATTTTATAAAATTTTATGAATATTTAATTTAACTGTTTTTTTTAATATATTTTAGCGTTTTATTAACGCTTAAATATACTTAAGTAAAATTTAAACACTGAAAAAAGACGACAACCTCAGGCGGGAATCGAACCACGCACCTTCCGCATTCCGGGCGGCTGCCTTAACCACTTGGCTACCGAGGTCTGGCTTTCACCCGTCGAAATTTTTCAGTGCTTGATGCTTATGTTTTTTAGTCAACATTGCTTCATCAATCTTAGAAGTTTTCACCTCTGAGATCCGAAAGAAATATTTTTACAAATATTTGAACATTCGGTTAAGATGAAGCTGCGTTATAGATAAGTGTTTTTTTTTAATATATTTTAGCGTTTTATTAACGCTTAAATATACTTAAGTAAAATTTAAACACTGAAAAAAGACGACAACCTCAGGCGGGAATCGAACCACGCACCTTCCGCATTCCGGGCGGCTGCCTTAACCACTTGGCTACCGAGGTCTGGCTTTCACCCGTCGAAATTTTTCAGTGCTTGATGCTTATGTTTTTTAGTCAACATTGCTTCATCAATCTTAGAAGTTTTCACCTCTGAGATCCGAAAGAAATATTTTTACAAATATTTGAACATTCGGTGAACATTTCGGTGAAAATATTTGAACTTAACCGAATGTTCAAATATTTGTAAAAATATTTCTTTCGGATCTCAGAGGTGAAAACTTCTAAGATTGATGAAGCAATGTTGACTAAAAAACATAAGCATCAAGCACTGAAAAATTTCGACGGGTGAAAGCCAGACCTCGGTAGCCAAGTGGTTAAGGCAGCCGCCCGGAATGCGGAAGGTGCGTGGTTCGATTCCCGCCTGAGGTTGTCGTCTTTTTTCAGTGTTTAAATTTTACTTAAGTATATTTAAGCGTTAATAAAACGCTAAAATATATAAAAAAAAAACACTTATCTATAACGCAGCTTCATCTTAACCGAATGTTCAAATATTTGTAAAAATATTTCTTTCGGATCTCAGAGGTGAAAACTTCTAAGATTGATGAAGCAATGTTGACTAAAAAACATAAGCATCAAGCACTGAAAAATTTCGACGGGTGAAAGCCAGACCTCGGTAGCCAAGTGGTTAAGGCAGCCGCCCGGAATGCGGAAGGTGCGTGGTTCGATTCCCGCCTGAGGTTGTCGTCTTTTTTCAGTGTTTAAATTTTATTTAATTTAACTTCAGTGCAGCAATTAGCACTTAAAAATAAAAAAGTAAAATCATGAACTACATACTCTATCGATAAAAGAAAAACTCTAATATGAATTTAAAGGGCACTGCCAGCCCTACAGATAGTGGAATATGCGATATCGGCATGACGCGTGCACACTGCACACACTGAAGCCAGTCCACCAAGTAATATATTTTTAATTGATGCACACCCGGCCTATGTGTTGGGTAAATATTCGCGTTATTCGGCCGATGACACTACCTTTGTTAACGTTTTTAACTCAAAACATTAATTGGTTCGAGTGTGCAATGGCATGTTTATACTTTCAGTCGCTGTAAATATTAACACAGTAATTATGTAGGCGTTGATTGTGAATCTCGATTCACGACAGTTAATTTTGGTCGCGAACTTCGTCCTCACTTCTTTGTCATGCGGCATCCAAGTTTTAATACTTTTATTTTATCGTAGCTTTGATAATAAAAGTTGTAAGTGAAATCTAGTGTAGGTACGTCGGTGGTTCTAGTTTCTTTTAGATTGTTCTTGTTTATGCAACTCGATTAGATTTTACTCCTAAGAAATAACTTAAAATTATAGTAGTATGATATCTAGGCTGATTAAACTGTTGTAACTGATGTTCAACATGGTTTTAGGCCAAATAGAAGTACAGCGACAGTGCTAGGAAAATTTACAGGCGATATAAATAGTGCATTGCATAGTAAACAAATGGTTTTAGTTACATTTATTGACTTTAAAAAAGCATTTGACACGCTCGACCACGAGGGTTTGCTGCAGGCCATGGATGAGTGTGGTATTAGAGGTCTTATCAAAAGGTGGTTAAAAATATATTTACAGAATAGATCTCTAAAGGTTCGTGTGAACGGGGTATATATACTACTCAAAACAAAATAAGGGCCACGAGGTATTTTTTTCATTTTGGTGTAAATTATTAAACATTTACATATTGAAAGTAGTAAAATATTGAGTATACAAACTCTTTGATACCTAAACTTTTTAATATTGTAGTATTCATCTAATGCTGGCAACAATTTTAAATAAAATTTGATTTAAAATTATTTTTGAAAATTTTGATCCCATTTTCTTTGACGTTTTGCTTTCCTTAGCTTCTTGGTTTATTAGAAATTATCAGAGTTCATTGATATCTCGAGTCAGAAACATCTTTTGCAATATGCCACAAGCACGCAGGCGTCATATGGACTCGCTGACAGCAACCAGAGCCGTTACAATGATTGAAGAAGGTCATTCGCAGCGATCTGTGGGTTTGCAATTGGGATTTTCTCGAAGAGCTATTCAAAATCTATGGAATCGTTTCCAAGAGACCGGCAGTGTTAGAAGAAGACCTGGTTCGGGCAGAGTTCGCATTACAACAGCTCAAGAGGATCGTTACATTCGATTAAGTGCGCGCCGAGATCGCACAACGACGGCCCGCAAGCTGCAAAATCGTTTACGGCTCACAACGGGTACTCGTGTCAGTGACCAAACTATTCGTAATCGATTGCATGAAGACCAGCAGGCATCAAGAAGGCGAGTTGTCCGTATTCCATTAACCAGAAATCATCGTGCAAATCGTTTAAGATTTTCCCGTCAACATTTGGACTGGGACATAAACCAATGGGGCATGGTGCTCTTCACAGACGAATGCAAAGTTAATTTTTTTAACGACGATCGGCGTATTAGAGTATGGAGAAGACGCGGCGAGAGATTTTCAGAAGCCTGCATCCATGAAGTCGATCGTTTTGGTGGTCCAAATGTAATGATTTGGGGCGGGATAAGCTTACACGGCAAAACTGAGCTCGCTATTTTAAATGAGTGTACTGTTACTGCTCAGCGGTATATTGAGGAAGTCGTCAGACCACATGTGATCCCATTTGCCCAGCGAGCGGGTCCTGGATTCATCTTGATGCAAGACAATGCTCGTGCACACACGGCTCAAGCGACTCGGTTTGTACTGGAAGCGTCTCAAATTCAAGTCTTGCCGTGGCCGGCGAACAGTCCGGACTTAAATCCAATAGAGCACATGTGGGATCAGTTGAAACGAAGAGTTAGAGACGGTGATCAGGAAATCCACAACCAACAGCAACTCATCAACGCTGTTAAAAGGGCCTGGGAAGAGATTCCAATGGAAAATGTCAGGCATTTGATTGAGAGCATGCACTCCAGGCTTCAGGAGTGCGTAACGAAACGAGGGGGGCATACCCGTTACTAAAAGATGAGCATGGAGTATTTTCTTTTGTTTTCAGTAACTTTACATTGTTTTTATTTTTAACCTTAAATGTGTTTTTTCTTTCAAAAGCAAATAAACTTTTTAATCATTATTATTGGAATAAATTTATTGGTCTACACGGTAAAAACAACATTAGTTTTCGTTATGGAGACAAAAAAATTAATATTGGTTTTATTATTTTCATGGTACAGACAAAATACCTCGTGGCCCTTATTTTGTTTTGAGTAGTATAGTTTAGAGGGTAAAATAAAATATGGCGTTCTAACTGGATCAGTATTTAGGCCAATAGGGTACATTATGAGCGTCAATAGCATGGTGAACGTTAAGCATTGTAAAATATATATATGTATGCTGATGACACGTGCCTTATGTATAGTGGTCATGATTGCGGCAAAATGCAATCAATAATGCAAATAGATTTAGATAGTATTTTGAAGTGGGGCCATGACAATGGCATTATTATTAATGTAAGTAAGATAAAATGCTAAATGGTATGCTAATCTCATCTCCGTACAACAAATTAGCAAGAGAGGAGAATCTATTGTTAAAAGGGCCATACCTACGATTGTCTTCACAAGAGCTATGTTAATAATTGTCAGTGCATACTAATCGAGCGTGTTAACACCCTTAATTATATAGAAGCATTAACAATAGATATTCGCTTTGCATGGGATGTTCATGTCGAGTGCATTAAAAAAGAATACAATAAATAATTTTAAATTTGCAAAATACGACCAATAGAACATAAGGTAAAAATTACAATTATACTAGAACAACACAATAAAACTGAACATATATTAAGTAGGGTACATAAGCACCCAATCCGTCAGGCAGCCCACAAAAAGATATATGAAGTACCTAAATATACAAACTATTACGGTAAGCGCACAAGACATTGGCTGACCCCAACGCTACTAAACGCATTACCGGAACCACTATTAGCCAAATGTGATAACATAACAAGAAATTGCTGACAGAGTATACGAAAGCATTATTTGACTATGTGTCCATAGTTTGACAAACTAGAGGCACATGGTTAAATAGTGTCTTAAAAATATCGATCAATAAGTTCCGTAAGTTAATTTTAATTATTTAGTAAGTTATTGTTAATATTTTTCTATATAATGTACTAAGTGCCCACGAGAACGCTGCCAACAAACCGTTTTACGGTTTGGCATAGTATTGCATAAAATATCATTGTAAACATTTTTTGAGAAATAAAATTTTAAAAAAAACAGGTCCAATGTCACCTAAAATAACACGTTCATATAATTTTATGATGTTATCAATTTTTCATTCACCATAAAACAATAAACGTTGATAGAAAAATCAAATTACAATTTAACAACCTTCGATTAACCTAAAAACGATCTCTTAACGATAGCAACTATTCCAATAAATCGAATGGACTAATAGACCATTGGCAGTTTAACGGTTGGTCTGAGGAAAAAAGTCACAGTGACATCAAATTCATATGCAAATGGCGAAAACGCGCCGTCGGAGTTAAACGGCGAGGATAAAAGTTGTACAAATATGATCATTTGAGCGTATAAAAATTATCACAGACTGTCGATGGGACGTGACGCGGCGCATTGTATACAGATGGCGTGTGCTAGGGCTGCCACTGCATAGTTAACTGCATCACTTGTCCAGCTTTTTTTAGCAGTTTTCTTTAATCTTTAAGTAAGGATGTTTAATGGATCTTTTAAGCCCGTTGTAAATTAAACCACTCGAAATAATCCAAATTTTTATCCAATAAGCAAATATTCCGATTACATAGATTATATTGTATATTTGATCGTACTGTTCCAATACTAGAAAATAAAATGTTGTCGGTAACAAACATAATGAATTCTTTATATTAAAATACATAATAAACGTAAAAACAACTGGCCAGTCGTATTAATTTTCTTGTAAACAATGGGCACACTTGCTGCAGTACAGAACAATATGGTCGGTGATTCTTTTTTAAATTAGGGCATGTTTATTTCGCTAAGCAAGCCAAATACACAAACTGAAACTGCTCAGGTCATAACGACCCAAACTGTTAGACCTCGGGTTTGAAAATTTTAATAAATTTAGTCTATTTATATGCACCGTAATGATTGAATATTCTTCATAACTTTTATTAAGTTTCAAAGGTTTAGCTATAGTACGAGTATAGTATACACACAATATTACCATTTTATTGTCCAATTGCGTTTAGTGTTTTCACAGTTATTCAGCAAACTATTCGTATTTTCTTAATTTAATCCTACGACATGTTTAGTATCAAAAGCCATTACGTTTAGGTGTTTGATAAAGTCAGAATATTGAAATAAGATTGAGTTTAAGTCCTACAGATAGATGTGTACTATAGCAGATACAGAATCGCACCCTCGTTCCCGCGACTTTTTCAAGCGAGACGGTGTTCGCCGCATCGCACTGTTTATTTACTCGCTTCTTTAAAAAGTTTCCACCTCAGTAGTAGGGATATATTATTATACGAGTATCTATGGACCGACCGAATACGTGACGGTAGATTTATTTTTCTTAGCAATTAATGTTCCGCGCTGGAAATAAAGTTCCGTGCAATATTTTCGTTTGGTTTTTGCAATGTAAACTATTATGCATTTTCGTTTCAAGAATAGCGTTCGTATGTTTCTTTATTCACCTCTAAAACAAATCTACTTATACTCAAACTGGCGCATTTTCAGTGCAAATACTTAAACAAGTCATACGTGAGTCGATGAAGCGAAATAAGCAAGCTCTAATGAATGGGTACGTGTGAGTAATAAATACAGCACCGTCTCAATCGCTCGCAATGGCTTAGCATATTGATAAAAATATCGACATAAACATGTCAACTCGGCAAGAGTACAACAATATCCCAAGATTTATCCGCAGTCGGCCTCGCCGCTTGTTTACACGAATTTTACGAAGCGCGGAAGGCTGCATATTTTAAACCTACCGCTAGCTCGCTCCCGATATGTTTATCTTCGTCTCATCTCGATACATTTATTGGGGGAAGCAACGACCGGGATCTCTCCTTATTGGTTCCTACGGGGAATGTAATCGGTTTTATCCGTTTATTGTTATTGTATTTTATTATCAATTCCCCGTTTTCACTTAACATATCTACCACCGCTAAATGAAATGGCGAGTCAAACGAAAACGTTTGTCTTAAAATACAATTTCGTTTCAGAAAGAAAACGTGTTATGGCCAATTAATACAGCTGGAAGCGTATGTACGTTCCATGTTCTGATGTTGGCTTTTCATCAGCATGTTAATCGTGTAAAAATATTGGTTGAACAGGGCCGCAGCACACCTGCCTAGAATTAAATAAAAATAACCGGTGGTACAACGAAATGAGCGGCCGTGTGTAATTTCGTGTTGAATGTTTGTGGAACGAAACGTTTAGCATATCAAACTCGCGCGAACGCCGCCGTGATGGCTGGTAGACGGACGTTGATGCCACTTTATCTTGTTTCTTTACTTACCAATTTCGTCTCGTTTCTCAAAACTATAACAAATAATAGTATATTAAACTTGTAAGGTATTTAGGTTTCAAACTTTATGCAAAATATTATAGACTAGCGGCCGCCCGTGACTGTGTTAATTGTGTGATTAATGTGTTTAATGGGCGTCGATGAGTCAGGTTTTTTTTAATGTGTACTGATGATCGATTGAATGTAACGCTAAACACATACAAAAACCGTAAGTATTTATGTAAGCCTAATTTAATTGCTTTTCACATTCGGTATGGACGTCTATTGGCAGACATACCTACGTTATGTGTAAAATATAGGGTGTTAAACCATTAAGCCTAATCGCATTGTTTAAGATTCTTAATTCTTTAATCAAGCTATCAAACCTGTCTAGTCTCGACTTGAAGTGAGAGTGAGTACGAGGCGAAACCTAAGGGCGAAACAAATCTCATTTATTCGATTGTTTTTAATGTGCAATAACGGCATGTAGTGTACATAAATGTCCCAATTAGCTAACGAAGTGCCAGATGACCATTGTTTACGTCCATATAAGTGTAGTTTTGGTGGTCCATTTTACGACTCCGTATGTTAAACGACACTCATAAAAGGGAGATAGTCATGTTTTACACCGTTCGTAAATGGAAGACCTATGAGTATACCTGGCAATAGCCACAGTCTAGTTACCTGTAGTTGATTCGCTCTTGAATCTGTAAATATTAAATTAACACAGAGGCCAAATAAGGTGTAGTTTTATAAATATATTGTAATTAAACACTTTTTAGGTCTTGAGGAAAAAATGCTTACCATTTATGTAGTAGGTCCATTTAGCATGGCAAGATCATGTAACATTTTGTAGTTTTGATGTCGGTTCCAGCCACTTCTACCTATTGCTTGTCTTCAAAATTACCTATCCTTGACAAATATATTAATTGATATATAATAATATAGTCCATGGCAATATATAGAATATAAACGATTATACAATATTATACTGTATGGGATCGGAGCTGAGTTGTTTCCTAAGTTCATCACTGTGGGAGCTGTCCCATCTATCCCAAACATATCGCATTCAACTTTAACCTGATCGAATAGTAAAGATAACTAGACACTCTAATATCAGATTCGACGATGCACGATTTATGTACCCACAGTATTACAAACGTCCATAGGCTGTGGTGACTGTTGTAAAAAGTAATATTAACCCATTCCCTGTCCCATGAATCACATATGATACATAACAATTGAAAACCAATTGTTATAATTCTTGAACAGGGAACCTGTTAAGCGGGTAGACTTTTTCCTTGTGGCCGGGCTGAAATAAAACAACATCAGTGTTTTTTTATTAGCAAGTTTAGACTTACTAATAAAAAAACTGATGTTACTCATCACTGTCATGATCCACTATCTGGCTTAGGACTTCTCCCAAGTATTTCAATAAAGCCCAGTTTTATTACACGCTGGGCGAGAGCCACGAACCTTTGCAATGGATAGAAACACCACAGGGAGAACGGGCCATAAACCACCACGCGGGTTCAGTGAGGATTGGTGGTTGTTAACGACTGCTAGTGCAGCCGGATTTAACGGCTTTACGTGCCTTCCTAAACACAGAGAAACTCCAGATTTGGTCACTCATCCGATGACCGGCCTTTGCAAAAATAGCTTAACTTCAACAATCGAAGTGTGCTTTTACCAATGCGCCATCGAGCTTCATTCGGACATAACTCGTATAAAACTATATTTGAATCTCTCTTACTAGCTTTGTATCAACTGTTATCTCCAGTTGTATCTGATGCTATGATAATATGGCCTGTGGTTTTAGCGAGCTGCCCGCTTAAAGGTAATCTATTCACACGCCCATCGGGACCTTTGATGACCTTACCTTAAATTATACCGTCGAATTCAAATTAGGTGTGAAAGGTAATTGAAAGTGACCCTCAATGGAGACGCTTCGATTGTCCCGGCCAGAAAAAGCTACCTACCGGAATGACAAATATTTGTGACTAATTATTTTAGATGACTTGTTTTTCTTACATATTTTTTTTTGTGAAAGCACAAATTCGTACCTTTTGGATTTAAAAACAAAACTAACACGTTGTTATTTTTAATTTTAAATAAATACTCATATGTTTTGCGGTGTTCCAGACCGGAGGTAAAACTATGAAGATTTGTTATGAATGTTCAGATTAAAATTACTTAAATAAAAACTACAAACTTTTTCTTTATCTACTACAAAAATAAACTAACTATCATATAACATGGTTATTTTGTTATGGGTGTTATTTAAACGGTTAGCAAAGTATTCGTATTTTTGTTAGCAAAAAAATGCTAGTTGAGTAGCAAAAAGGCTAGTTGGGCAGCAACTTATGGTCAGCAAATATTTCTAAATCAGTCTGCAACTCATATCATTCTGAACAGCAGTCTTATGCCGCTCCCCCCTTCCGTGACTGAATTTTTTTTGTACTTAACCTAACCGACAGTAAGGATTTCTTATGCTGACCGATTGTATAATTCTGCTGACCAAATAATAATTTTGCAGATCAAATATTTATTTTGTAATACAAATAAATTATTTCCCTTTTGTTATATTGAAGCGACTACTACACTTGCAATAAGACATTGATGAATTCTAGAAGTTAGTACGGTTCCCGCAAATATACAGTCTGGGTGACCTTAGCCTCACACCTATTCCGCTGCCACCGCAGTGCTGCTTAACATAGAAGCATAATAACTAAGGTGTCAAGGTTGGCAATGCGTAAGTTTTTTTTTAATGGTGTTACAAACGTCAACATACAGTGATAGCTTTCCTGTTTTAGCTTTTTTAGGTTAACAGTTTTTATCAGTTTCGAGTTCTTTATCATTATCATTATCATCATCATCATCATCATCATTATCTTAACCAAAAAGACATCCACTGCTGGACAAAGGCGGAGGCCTTCAAGATAAAAGCCTCAAGGATAAATCATTTTCAGGGGAATTTTCCATAATCGCCACGCTTGGCAGGCGGGTTATATCATTATATTATTAATAATATAATGATATAATTTTACATGGTAATGCTCGTGACTGCACCGAGTGCTGAGTACCTACGAGTTTTGTTCGCCATTCTATCATCGTTGTAAGTAAAAATAATACCTGTCTGCATTCTATACGCTAGTCGTAAGTGGCTTATACATATTTTTTAAAGATTAACCGAAGAATTAGTAATTATTGCTTCTGCAACCACTATTAGTTTGTTAAGTTAAAAATGTATATTATATATATTATATTGTATATTATATAAAAATGTTAATGTAATAAAAATGTATATACTCACGTTTAGTACTGTATTTATTATTAAAGCATAACGCTCTAAACTTTGCAAAACGACCGTGGTCACGGGCAGACTTTGAACCTTAACGCCAGTCCACAATATTATGTAAAATAATCGCGAGGAGATCCGCATAAATAAAGTGTTTCATTCCGATGAATATAATATTTGTAAAGAACTACATCGTTGCGGGCGGATCCGAAAGCAGAAAACTATTGTCAGTAAAACTCGTCGGCGTCTGCAACAATTTATTGCCTTGGGGTTGGGACTGTGGCTGGAAAGCCACACCGGCCACTCGCCATCCATACAAATAAATTTAGTAAGGCCTTCCGCTTGCTTTGTATCGGAATGTGTTCCAACTTTTATTAGTCAATGAGAATACGGCGACGGGATATCTAAGAATCGAGTTTGTATTACTGATGCTTGGATACATAGAAACTGGAAATATTTTTATTTTATCCAAGAATTACAAAGTTTTTTGGGATATAAATTATGTATAAAACTGTCTGATGACCCTATCTTTTATTTAAACCTTTTTAATCGTTTATCGAGTTCGTAGATCATTTTTGAGG
This sequence comes from Eudonia truncicolella, assembly GCA_949315975.1. Taxonomy (NCBI): domain Eukaryota; kingdom Metazoa; phylum Arthropoda; class Insecta; order Lepidoptera; family Crambidae; genus Eudonia; species Eudonia truncicolella. The sequence goes on along the minus strand of OX438830.1, from coordinate 13,419,105 downwards.
TGGATGATTTTTATTCGAATCAAATGTTTTCGTTATATTTATAAAACGCCCTTAAACGAGTACAACCCAAAGATTATTGTGACAAATAAAACAATTAATTCAAGTTATTTAAAAAAATATATACATTTTAGTATGTACCTAAATAAAATATATTTTGTTTTTGCCATGTTTCTTTCTTATTATAATCCGTAATTATATACAATAAAAAATGTAAATGATAATAACTGAACGCCGGCAGACAGCCGTTTCCGTTGTAAGAGAAGAAACTTTTTAAATCGATGGAAGAAACATAATGGGATGCTGTCGATATCGAAGACATGACTATAAAAGCCATCATCACAGCCATAGTTTGATCGCAAAGGATCTTCCCAAATATTTTGGCATATTATGCATATAATTGCATTTATAGTAGCTTACAGTTATAAAGTGCATGTGATAGCAAACAATGGTATTCCACAACAATTTTTTTTCTGAGTCTCCTAATTATCTAGCAGACTAAAGGAAATGTCTAAAGACAAATCATATTAGTAACATATTAATTTGCAAACGAATGATACATGTCCCACTGAAATTAATTTCGTGTGACTTGAAGTTGTGTCGTTTTTACGTAGAATCAATTAATATACATGGAAAATAAAAAATATATATGAAAATAAAAAAGTTATGTCTGCAGTCTTATTAATTGAACCATGACACTACGGAGAGAATTCGCCTGTTTTAAAATATTTACTGTAATTATATTAATATGTACACAAATAATGGCATATATAGCGTACAAAGTGCGAAATTAATCAAATTCCGTGAACATAATAGATAATACAGTGAAACGGGTTGACCCGTGGCCGCGGTCACCCCTGTCACCATCAGCTGTTTCGCCGCAGACCTGCATTATGGTAAATGCTGGAAAATAATTAACTACATTAAACTTTCCATGTGTACTGTATTATGTATTGTATTATGTACTGGGACAGGTTATTTATATCTCAAAAGTTTTTCGTCAAAATATAAACTGTATAAGGATTTTTGTAATTGTAGTTATAACATGTTATTTTATTATTTCTTTAACTTATTTTCATTTGATGAATATGTATCTCATTGCCTAACTATAAATATTGTTTGTTACAGGTAAGGATCTCCTCACAGCAGAGCTTCATTTGTAAGACAAATAATAATGTAAAATATCCTTGATCCAATGTCAGTCGTCAAAAGCGTGCGTAATATTGCTTAAGATAGATATAGTTCCAGACACCCAACAATTTATTTTTTGAATGCGTAAGCAAAGCAGGGGTACCCGTGAAAATTGAATACCCAAAATGATTTCTTCGGAACAGACGTTGACATAGTAAAAACGTAGCTATTTGTTCACATCGTCAGCGCTCTAAATATCCAAACTTATCCGATCCGAGTGGGAGCCGAATATTGCGTCTCTCTACCCTTTTCAACGGCGAATACACGCGGTACCTATGTATTGTAGGTGCACGAACCTCTTTCCTTCACAAAAGCCTCCCTTATTATGCTCCCGTGTAGGATATGAGGAAATTGGCTCAATGGCTTTATATGAAAAACTCGCGTAATCTTCGCGGGGTGTGTTCCACAATATTCTGCAGTCGCCTCAAGAGCAGCATCTCGAAGCGATTCGATTGTCGGATTAACAATTCCGACATATGTTTACGGAATAGGTCCGGAAGAGTTCTGTAATGTAAAATCTTGCGTACGTTTATAACGGGGAACGGACGCGTTTATATTTTACGAGTAGGTACGCGCGAAGGTGACACGTGCCGTTTCTGGGCAGCGTTCGTACGGGTGTTTATTGTGATCTGGCGGCAGACATATTTGTTGAGAGGTAGCAGGCGCTGCCTAATAAAGTGGCGGTGGAACGCGATCAGAGCGCCTCGGGACATAAATTCGGCATCCTTCACCTTTTAGGCTTCAGCGGCCGCGACGCCGCGCCAGTTATGAAAATTCCGGCACTGGAATTCCGGCTCACACTAGAGATTTTTGCTGAGCTTTGCGGTTGTCGCCGGTCGGATTTTTTTAAAGAACCAAGTCTGTTACGTTTATTTCAGTCTGCGTTTTATGGAGGCGGGAATGTGCTCCGCTTTGGTTTATTTGCGAGCCGCCTTTCTCATGAAATTGCGCTGTTTCATTGCTTACGAGCCATTTTGAGGTTCTCGTTAGAACAACATTTTTTATCGTGATGTATTTTTTTTTGCAAATTGTCTATCGTGGCGCCAAACCCTTCGAGCGTAATATGAATTGGCACGTCATTTCGTACCACTTGTATCTTCAATGTCATTGCAGAACGCTTTAATGTTCGTAATGGAGTTACCTACTTCTGTAGTACAAGTTCTTGCACTCAGACCTCACCTGGACATTAGGGAGCGTCAATCCAAATGCCAACTATAAGTACTGAATAATAAATGCCGCACAATAAGATTGAAAGAAACCGAGACATAAAACTCCAAACATAAATTTCCAAAACCCATCAACCATTAACAATTACAAAAGAAAGGTAAGGAATGAAATGTTTTATTCATTCCGTTAACGAGAAAATTACGGACGGGGCGGCGGTGGATCGGATTGCAAGGAGCCCGCGAACCTTTGTCTTGAGGGAGAAGTGTACCCAATGATCTCTTGGATACGTACCTACACCAATTAAGGGAAGCATCTCAGTCCAGTTCCCTATTGTCTAGTTTCATAAATATCAAAATCGAAAACGGCCAGACGTATACAAAAAACGTACCGTTAGTGACCTAGTTTCATATTTCAAAACAAAGAAAGAGGTACGTCATATTGCATCACAGGAAATGAGTGTGACAAACGTAGCGAGTGTAGACTCGCTACGTTTGTCGCAGTTACGCACACTGTGTTTAAAAGATAAAAAAACTTATTATTAAAGTACAATTTCGATGAGCATAGACTTTTAAGTGTTAAAAATATTATTTTGCCAGAAAGTAACTATTAATCTCAGCATATAAAACCGCTTTGCCAATAATTGTCAAAAACGACCCTTAAATTCGATCCTCTCGTTACTTTACCTAGTTCACATTCTAAATATTCCGCTGGACTGCCGGCTGCAACACCGCAGCTATCAATAAGTGTAGTTAAAAGTTGTTCCCAACTTCGCTGATGCATTTGCTAAGTAATTGTAGGGACGCCACTGTCTTCTCCTTGATTTGTACGTGAACTTGTACTTAACTTACTTTGTACTTAATTATAGTTCTCTGGAAAAGGGACGTAGGAGTTCATCATAAAAGAACTTAAGTAAGTATTAATAACTAGACAACCACTCTGTAAGAAAATAATTGTTCATTCTACAGCAAGGGAAGAGAGGAAAAAAACGTTGACAATAACTAGTTACTTTTAAATGCTTTATTTTAACAATGTTAAGAGTTTAATTGAAAAGTTTTGTATGGCAAATATAACGGGCACCCCCGTCGAATCACTTTAAATTTTACTGCGGGGTCACAACAAATTTGAGTGTTACTTCGGCCAGTGTTTTGCAAAATCAGAATACCCCACCGCGGGGCTAATTACGTTAACTTCTTTCGGGGCGAGTACAAATTCCGAATGGGCTGTAAAGAGTGCGAATTTGCATCGAGAATATTTTTCGTCAACAATTAGGCTGTTGGGCCTTTGTCTGCGCCGAGCAGGGGTTGGTTTTAACGATGTTTTAAAAGATTTCAGCCCTCCGGGACCAGCTTATCTCGAACTCGCTGCGTGCTTGTTGCAAAAAACCCTTTATTAACTTTACGGCGCTTATAACGAATAACAGAAATAAATATGGAGGTTTCGTTTTATGATGCGGTGGTTTTATGCCTACTCCGAAAATATTTTACAGACCTGTCGTTAACAGTGTAGTCTGCGAACTCCTTAAATTATTTTGTATTAGCTTCCGGTCCGCGGCTTTTCCTTCGTGAAATTCAGTATGCCACAAGATGCCAACACCCGGCGAAATAAAAATTTTCACAAGTAAAAAGTATCCTATAATCCTGGGTATATACTCTTCGTTTAAACCAGGGTGTATTTTATCCAAATCACATCTCAAACAAATACCCGTTTTTTCACGTTTAAAACAGGATTTACGAGGTAAACCTTTGACCTTAACATAAAAATTAAGTAATCAAATGAGTCAATTCAACAAAATGTCATGAACAATATACAAGGTTACAGTGAAAGTCGACCTAGATATTTTAAGGATATTATTATTTAGGTCATTGCCAATAGATTTCAGCCTATGACCTACTGTCCAAAAGTTAACCGTTTTATAGATAATTAGTTTTTACATTTTTTTCTAAAATTATTATATTTTGCACTAATTTATTTTTTTAAATATTTTTTTATGCCTGTTCATAAAAATAAATAGTTAAACTTGAAACAACTGCTATCTAGTTAAAGAGGCAGCTCGTTAACTAATTGAAAATAAATTTATTCACTCAGTTTTCCCAACTTTCAAGCCGTTAAGCGGTCAATTTAAAAAAGTTGTATGAAAACTTCCATACAACTTTTTTCCTGCAAATTGTTATGATAATTTCTACATTTTTTTAACTATCTAAAATGGTATAATTCTCTAAGTAACTACTATCAAGTAAAAAATAACAAAATTAAATTTATAAAATAAATAAATAAATAAATAATAAATAAATAATAAATTTATAAAAAAAAAAAATAATCCACCGTTTAGGCGCCAGGTTAGTCCACCCTCACTGCTGTGTGTGTGGGGAGGCTGTTGGCGACCTAGGCCATCAAGGCCTCTCATGAGCTCATAGTGCTGGTCGTATGTTACCTACGCCACTCATCTTTAAACAGCATCATCCGCAGTGCTTCTGCCACCGTTGGTTTACCGGCTGTCTTAGAGCCAGCTGTTATCTCTCGCAGCGACCTGACGGAATGACCATTGGGCCCTGGAAGCATGGCAGGCCGTAGGTATGGGATACAACCTGTGTGGACACCATGGCTCCCTCGCATGTTCGCGCCACTTCTCTTGATGTGGGGGCTGCTACGGTAAGCGCTGATAATCAACGGCACAAATACGCGAACCTGGGTCGTAATTATATTTGTTCCGTTTGCGGTGGAAACAATGGGTCCATGCGGGCCGGAGGCAAGGCAGCTTGTTAAAGAGCTAAGTGTTAGCCTTATTGAGGCCTCTGGTGACAAGAAGGCTGGCAGCTACCTCTGCCAGCGTATTAGCTTGGCAATCCAGAGGGGCAATGTTGCCAGCATCTTGGGACCGTTCCCATGAGCCCACAGTTGGAGGACATCTTTTATTTATATGTATTTAGTTTTTAATTTTTTTCTCTGTTTTTTTAAGTTGAGTTATGTTTCTTTTTGTGTATATACTAAATAAATATGTTATTTTAAAAAAAACATGATTATTTAATTATTTTTATTAATCATAATTCATTTTCTACATGACCGCCCCATTTCTAACACAAATTCTGATTCTTCTTCGTAATCCGCTTTTCACGACGGTTGTAAGATGCCGCTAATGCGATGCCGCCTCATTTCATCAGCCGCATCAATTATTTTTTGTCTAAGGATATCAATATTTTCAATTGGAGTTGGTTGGTCGTACACCAAACTTTTCATGTGACCCAATACAAAAAATCATCGGTGTCAACAAATCAAGGCTCTTCGCCGGCTATGGTATGGGTCCACTCCTTCTAATCCATTTATTTGGGTAATTCTCGTCTAGCCATACTCGGACACTTCTGTAGTGAACTGGACAGCCATCATGTTGAAACCACATGTTTCGTCTCAAGGCAAGAGGTAAGTCTTGCAATAAAAGGAGCATTAAAATAAAAGGGGTAAATGATTCCTCTTAAAAAAATTCATATTCCTTGCCATTCAAATTATCTGGCAAGAAGAATGGTTGATTGATTCCTTTTTCGCCACAATAATAAACCGCCTTTGCGACCTTTTGGTCTTCTTTTTGTTTGGATTGCCTTCCTCTTTTGAAGCCCATAAGTTGGCATTATGATAATTAGTTATACCATCTTTGTCAAATTTTGATTCGTCTGTCCACAGAATTTTCTTCAAAAAAGATACATTTTCGACATCGGCATTGAGCATAAATCTGCAAAAGTCTAGTTGGCGCAATGGATTGCCTTCGTGAATTACTTGCACGGGGATAGTGGTAAGGGTATTGCCCAGCCGTGTGCATTATAAACCACACCCTCCACTGCGAAATAACGAGTCGTCTAGCGACAGCATTTGTAGATGTCGTTGGGTCTTCTTCAAAGAGAATCTGTCGTATCTCGTTTTCTTCGTCTGTGTCATGGATACTGGGTCTTCCCATGTCAGTCCTTCGTCTCAGGACAAACCTGTTTCGCGTAATCTTCGATAAGTCGTATTAACTACGCTAACATCAGGTACTCGTCGAGCAGGATAGCGTGACATGTATTCGTCACGAGCACGCGAGGACACTCCTTCACATAATCCGTAGCACATTAGAATATCAGCGTATTCCTCATTGGTAAACGTCGCCATGATAAAGCCAATCCACAAGCACTTATCAAAATCCAATATACGAGCCACGTCACACAGTCAGGAGATGGAACAGTCCAAAAATACAAGCCAAGTCGCGTTTTTACAGATAATTACGAAGAGTATGGAATAGTCAAAGTCAAAGTTAAATATTTTTATTCAAATAAACTTTAGAAAAGTGCTTTTGAGTCGTCCAAATTTTTTTTATTTACTCCTCATTAAGAACGTTAATTTTTTTAGCTGTGGAGAAGAATGCGCACAAGAAACTCCACAGCTTTAATATAAGTAACGAATAGCACATCTACCACGGACGAATCGCATGAGCAGACTAAAGACGATTCAAAAACTACTATTTGGGCACGTTAAAATCATATTTGTCTTAGAATTTATGGCTGACATAGTAGTTAGTCCTTTTTGGATAGGTAATAAAATGAATAAAGTATCATTATAATTTGCAGGTTAACTTCCATACAACTTTTTTTAATTAACGTGTTTCAAAGTTGGGAATACTAAGTCAATAAATCTACATGCAAACAGTTATCGAGCTGCCTCTTTAACTAGATAGCAGTTGTATCAAGTTTAACTATTTATTTTTATCAACTGGCATACCCCCTACTTAAAACAGTAAAAAATCGGATCCAGGAGTTGAAAAATTAATTTAAAAAATAAATTACTCCAAAGTATAATAATTTTAAGAAAAAAATTAAAGCTAATTATCTAGAAAACGACTTTTGGCCAGTAGGTCATAGGATCAAATCTATCTGCAATGACCTAAATAATAATGTCCTTAAATATCTAGGTCGACTTTCCCTGTAACCCTGTATTATGTAACTCAAAGGTAACATAGTTAAATTGTAAAACCCTTGTACCATTGATTGATTATTATAGGGCATTTTCCAATACTTTGACACTGTAAAGGAGAAAAGAAATGCCCTTGCTGAGTTTCTTGCCGGTTCTTCTCAGTACAAGATCTCCCGCCCAGAGTAGACTTACGAACTGATGGCATAATAACGTCATAAGAGCTATTTGTAGCCTAAACTGAATAAATGATTTTGAATTTTGAATTGCTATCTATTGTACAATGCCATAAACTGCTTGCATTCGAAAACGCATCAATACCGTCGTTGTATTTAATTTCTGTCGCAACCAGGCGAGAGGTCGGGTTTATTATGTGATACAAAGGCTTTGCCTGCTTTCAGTGGCTGTTTGATTGGCGAGACGAGCTGTCAGCCTCTCTGCGTGTACCCACCGTGAACCTATGCTTTGCTTTGATGTTTCAATGTGTTTTTGCTCTCACGACTGCATATTATTCTCTTATTTAACTGATTGTGCCTGCAACAAATTTTACTTCCTCTTACTACTTCTTCACCTTCATCTTTTTTATAATGTTTGAATAAGGTCTCAGGTAAATGACAGGCTTCATAAATAGAGTGAATTACTATTGGGTCGGGACGTTTTCAACTCCCCGATCTTCTGCAGAGCATTAGACATTTATGCTCGGGGACCGAAATCCCTTTGTTCTCTTCAGCATACATGCCCTTTTATTTCCAAATAAGCACCTAAAAACTTATTCACTTACATATACAGTAAAAATAAATGAAACTTTTATCCTCTATCCCATAAGTTCCCCTTTCTTTTCCAGGATTAAAATACACGACGAATACGAAAAAAAAAATGCAAGTTTAATTTTATATCAACTATAAATAAATAAAAAGGTTACTCTCGATTGAAATTGAAAGAAGTAAAATAATTTATGACATACGCGACCGCCTCAGTTTTATTATAGAATAGATTCTATTAGCTATGATTCTTATGATGCTCTGATTTCTGGCCGTAAAATATCTATCTATAAGTATCTCAAAATCACATATTTCCAGCGTTGATAGCTTTACTGGTTGTTATGTAGAAAAAAAATGATAAATATAACAAAAAATAACATTGAAAATTTATCTAAATCTAAATGATTTCCACTCTGCCTGACGTAACATCTAAAACGCTAATTAAATGAAGCAACGTCGTACTTTGTATCCTTGTACGGATCTGTGTAGGTGTATAAACAAAACCGCGCATTGCATTCATGAAAAGATAATACAGATGATACAGAATGAGATTTTGAAATGTTGAGATGTACCTATATGAACTAACCTGAAACCATAAGAAATGAAAGTGTGGCAGACATTTTTAGCAACATATATTTTTTTATATATTTTTTTTTAAATATTGACTCGTCATAGTGACCACATCCTGCCTGATGGTAAGCAGCCGATGCAGTCCAAGATAATGAGAGCGCTCCTCACCGTGGAAAAAGCACGGTAACACGCACACCCATTCATGACGGCCTGCATAAATGCCGTTTCACGCCCCGCTTAATAGACCCGGGACTATTGGAACTGGGAAACACATGCGCCGGCACAGAATTCCAAAGCCGAATGGTCTTACAGAGGAACGACTAGCCAAATTTTTTGGTACGAGTACTGATTGTCTGTACAATATGATGGTGGTTCCTAAGACCAACACGTATAGTCCGGGAGAGCACTTTATTGAGATTACCCAACTTCCGGGAGGCAGTTAAAATAAAACTCTCGATGTAGCATTTTGGATCCAGTTCCTGGCCGATGTCCATGCCAAAAATGCTGAGGTTCATCGAAATGGGTAACGGAGAGTTCTGAAGAGAGGGGGATTTCAGATCCCCACTTAAAGACACGATCGAGAGTCAGATTCAGTTTGGCAACCAGTGCTTGCCTTTTCACCACGATATTAAATAAATAAGATGTCCCAAATACCGCTCATGCACTGTACTGTCATCCGCATAACAATGAATATTGCCCAAGGACAACATGTCATTGATTTGCAGAAGAAACAGAGTAGGTGAGAGCACAGAACCCTGCGGCACTCCGCATTTCTTTTATTTGTCCTTCTTAATTTGCAAAAGAAAAGCTTACAGTAGAATGACAAACAATGTCTCACATAAAATAAAAAGTTTTACAACTAACTCGAAATTGTATTTTTTTAAATGAATTATCCATATTAGTTCTATAGTTACAAACAAACCACTATAGTGTGGAACTGTGGAGTATCAGTGCCGAATACCACACGGAAATGTATTACATTAAATCACCTCCGAGTACCTACACATTGCAGGAATTTGACGCCGTTACGATTTACTGTTGTTCTATTGTTTGGAGATTGGGTGTCTTGTGATTTATTATACAAGAACTTGCTCGCTATCTTTTGATAACAATCTACCATAACACTTTCGGCCTTCCCTACTTTTGAATTTTCTTCAAGTATTGATTCTTCTTGCTTGGGCGTATTAAACAAATCCAAAATTACAATAGTAAACTCCTCTCATTTTTTAGAAATATCTGTTCATAGATTTTCGATGACATATCACGATTGACTATTTTCTTGGCACCTACCAGATCTTTAAATTTAAGTAGTTCATAAATTGTTTAATTTCTATTCACGCAAACTATAAGAGTAATTATTCAACGAAATTCAAGTTAATCCCTAAACATTAATACCCCTAAATCATAAGAACCACCACCTTTCTTGACTTACCTGAAATACGTATCAACATTTTATGAAAACGTGCCCTCCTTGTTCTCAGATATGTATAGGCTATATAAATATATCGTTGAATAAATGACTGTGCATTTGACAAACGAGCATTCACAAATATATCCGGCAGTAAACGAGCAGAATGATCCTCCCCAATGTATTATATAATATAGGAATTCCTCAAGGGGCCTCGCGAAAATGTACAAGATTTGCTGTACCTCATTCTTGTTTTCTGTTCGTCTGTGTACAAGAGAATGGCATTGTGTAACTAACTCCGGTTTCTTACTTTCAATACTTTGAAAACGGTATTGTAATCAAATAATGAAGCATCGTTCGTTTGGAAACCGCCAAAGATAATGACAGGCTATTAGCTGTATCTTTAACGACAACGCGAGCCAATCCTGTAATGATTTCCACGAATTCAAAATGTATCTGTCCAGGTATTTTGTTAAAAGTTTATGAAGAATAATTAAACTAACATTTAAGTAAAAACAATAATGGCAGCGTACCATAAACAGTGCGCAGGACAATGTAAGACGACATTATTGACTAACGAAATTCCTCAGAGTCACAACACGACCAAGCTTTAGCTCATGCTTGTTTTTCTTAAATCTCTCTGTGAACAACTCTATTATGGGGAATCTTGTTAACATTTGAAATCATTTCTCTGCCCCGGGAATAATGAGTTCTGTGTTTTCATTTGAAACTCCGGTGACTTTTGTTTAATGGAATGATAATACGAATGCTGGCCCCTTTGTAGTGAGGCCAGGAATATTGTTGTGTTTCCTCCGGCAGGTCACTTTAGTTCCAAGTGTAATTTAATTATGTCACTAAAAAAATCACAACGCAAATGGAAATGGAAGTTGTTTTTTGTCAATTTAAATATTTATATTAGAGAAGATACAAAGGACCACGCTACTTAGTATTGCGATTTAGAACAATTGCTGCTGCTACTAATTCACAAATTGGGTAGTTGACTGGTTAGTCAATATAGAAACTTTTTAACAACTGTCAAAACGATTGTATGGGATTAGCAAACTATGACGTCACTATTTCTTTCCGTCAATTGAGTGTTTATTAATAACTTTTTAGGTTACAGAAATTCATGCTAATGTCAAATAAAAAATTGGTCAATGTTATAAAGAACTGTTACGAGATTTCATTTATACGTTTATTGTTCTGGAATTAATTGTCTTTGTTGTCAACTACCCAATTGTATTATGTATTATACACGTTGTCACCGCAGAACTCTAATGTTTTAGATTTATTTTTACATATTTTTTCTGCTTTTTTACATAATTTTTCTGTTAATACATAATTTTACTTGATTATTTTAACTGAATCTACGAAATAAGGTTATGTATAACATTATTAGCGTATTCACTATTTGATACATAGTCATAGTCCTCCATCAAAGATTTGGGCAATTTTAATCATCTAACTTGCCCAATAAAATATACCGGATATCTTTACCAACATTTTGCAATAATTGTTTTCCCCAAGGGGTACATTATCGAATACCGAAATTTTCGTCTCTTAACAGAATATTATGTAAACAAATTTAATTATAGCCTTGAATTAGCCACAATGGCCGGCAGTGAATAGGAAACTTTGGAACCTCAACTTTGCTTGAGAGAAGTTGGCCGTGTGCTGCAAACTGAAAGTATTGTGCAAAATCTGGGCATACTCATTTTCTGATAAGAAGTTAAACTTTCTGTGTCCTCTGCACGCAAGCAGTGTTGTTATTTCAATACGATCAATATGCGTTAATTTGCTGATTTTATTATTTATTTGTTGAATCTTACTTTCACAATATAAAGAAAATACGAGACCAGGCAGTCTTAGTTTTAGGCATTTTTTCAGTCAAACATGATAAGGTAAGATTGGCAGGTGCACACAGGCGAAAAGTTAATAAAAGTTGGCATTACTTAATTAAATCGCTTAAGCGACACATCAAAAAATATTGTTTTACAAAGTAGAGATCTGTAGTTGGCATTAGGATAAGTATGCTCGTACAATGTAATAACTTAGTTTATAAAGTGCTGTAGGTTCCATTTTCATAAATAAAAAAATATACTTTTTTCAACAAAAGACAAAAATAAACAAACAAAAGTTAAATAAGACCTCGTTGTTAAAAAAAAATACGAAGAGAAAACGTATGAAAACAATAGAACACTTTCAGTGGTTCTCGTAAACTGTTACATAATCAACTTGGCTTTTGAATATAAAATCTGTTATGCACGTAAATTTTACGTAATGCCACCCTGAAACTTAATGTAACTATCGTCATTACCAAAAATATCACAGGGATTATGAAAAAAATAAAAAAGTAAAGGACTCCCTAATCAACTTTGCCGTCGGCTCGCCAGACCATTAACTTGCATAATTTTGTATTAAATAACATAGCGCAAATTAAAACGACCCCAATGTTTTGTATAGATCCCATCACGGCAAAACAAAACTGATAAACTTGTACAATTTATCACAAACTATCTAATCAATTTACAAAACGATACTCCTGTTTAATATCAAATCTACGTTTTCCCTAAGGTTACCATTGGACCAAAATTGCGGTATTGTGCTAAATAAATTGTTATTAATGACCCAAACGTTCTCAACTTGCGATAATAATAGCAGCCCGTATTTTGTTTAGGGTTAAATTTCGGATATTCCGGATTCCAGACATCTGCCTCCATCTCCATCTACTTAGCAAAATACTGTGCTATGGAATTCGTAGTTATTTTTCTTAAAATACCGCTACAAATATTTCAAGTGAGAAATCGAGTAATAATAAGACAATACAGATCATAACTGGTGTTTAAGTTTGTCGGAAATATTTAAATAAATAGGTATGAGTAATGTTTGTTCGCAATCTGGAATACGTTTCCTACTCTTTTCTGTTCTTCTATTATATGATTCCTCGTTCAAGTACACTTACTTGGAATAATGTACTCGACCGACCTTTATGAAGAGATAATCTGCTCTCAGCATTAAACTTGTAAAGTACTTCATATGTCCCTTGTAAAAGGGTTGGTTGCTTTCTATTCATACGCTGCGATACTCTTTTACGATTCAAGCAAAAACACGGCAGCACCGCCGAAAGATAAACCCTGGGGCGACGCGAACGTTGTTGAATTTTACGATTCCTCTAAGCCGCCTTAAAGTCGAGCCTTTCCTGAATATTTTGATTTATTTATAGGCGTGAACGCGTAAAAGGGTGGGCTAACCGATGTACGGAGCTTAGCAACAATAATTGCTCGAGAAAAAATTATATTTGAAATATGGACGTTGCATTAATAAGTTTTATTAATTCATTTAGTTGTACCGTATCGTATAAAAATAACATAAACATGTAAACTCATACATATATTTTCTACTCTTAAATTCAAATAGATCTTACATAACGTTGCCCTGCACTAAGGCACTATGCCACAAAACAAATGCTTCACAGAATGCATCTTTCAACAAATAGTTTGTTTAGGGCGTGTGGAGAGAAAACGGAGTCGATGCAGCACCTACTGTGTGACTGCGATTCTTTTGCTAGGAAAAGAATGGGACTCCTGGAGTCAGCCTATCCGAAACCGGAGGACTTCAGGCTCTTCGCTTTTAAGGACGTTGCCAAACTTATGGCCTATGGTCTATCTTTACAGAGGAGGAAGAGTGAAAGGATGGGGTTGCACAAAAGATCCCGATGGGTCGAGGTGTTACTGCAAGAGGGAAACCTCGTCATGCCCCACTAAGATAAGATGAGATAAGATACATAACGTTGACATTAAACGTCTCGATCGACTGACGGATGTGGAAAATCTTATTATCTGTAGGTATATTTTTAAGGACAATTAGAAAAAGTTGGTTGCTCGGATTACACCGCGTAAAACATGAATAATCAAAATCTACAAGTAGATTGAAATGAAACAACTTTACAACAAGTACTACAAGCACTTGTAGTACTCTACCTGTAGTATATTTTATCTAACAAGTAGATGTTATGTTAGAAGATGTTAAGTATTATATATTTTATCTCATGTAAAATCAAGCAAGCAATCAATCAATCTCTCGGCTAGCTATTTGATTCCGTATGAAATAAAACCCAAAACTTACTCCAAAATAAACAAATGTGACAACGTCCTTTTGATAAATAAATGATTAATTAATTCATGCGTTGTGTACTGCACCTGCGCTCCAATGTGCCGCCACTCGCTATACGGAAGTTTTGTACTTAATTCATTAGTATGTAACATATCTGTGAGAAGACGCAGGTCGCATTAAGCGCTTGCCGCTCGCGCCCCCGACACTTCATTGTGATGCTAATTTAGGGCAGCCCTATGAATATGGGGCGGGCCCCGAATGCGCACACTTTTTGCCTCACCGCCGCTCTAAATTAATTTGAATAATACCGCCGATAGGCAAGAAGCTCCCACGAAATGACATTTATATGAGTTTCCGACGTGAAAACTCGAAAGCGTCACGGAGCAAATATTTTTCCATTCCGGCTCAAGAATTGTATAAGTGCGTGTTTATATTTAATAAAGGATTAAGAACGGGAAAGCGGCTTATCATTCGCAACTTTTGCTCGAGTTTTTTGCATTACATTTTTGCTTTTATCGATTTTGTTCTGAGGATTATCTAGCTGCGTTACGTAAATATAGTACTTCTACCTCATAGTTTTATGTGAGATTGTAGACACTCAATATAAACTGCTCTTGAATTACCTAAATTTGCCTGTGACTTTTATAAACTGAATCTTTTTACCTATTAAATAAGATTAAATGAATACGCGTAACTAACCATATTAAAGCACGAATTTTTCCATTTTCCACATCGTCCTATCCAATAGGAGCCATTAAACAATGGTAACACACTCAAGCCGGGGCTACGGTAGATAAAATAAATTTCACTTAGCTGCTAATCACGCTCCTAAAGGCTGAGTGTCCATACGAGATCGCGAGTACTCGCAGATAATGGTGCGAGCACTAAGACAAAATTGGTTTAAGCAATTCCTCGCTTGGAAAATGTGTGGCGCGAAGCAACGTCTACGCCCAATTCGAGGCCGTATGCACTCGGCGAATACGTGTTCGTCATAGAAATTACTCGGTTATTTTTAAGTGTACCTTCAGTGCAACACTTACAGCTATTCAACCGCGCACCATGCATGTGAAAGCACTTAAAGCAGTCAAAGCCACTTTTAAACAAATGAAAGCTCCTTCTTTTTCAACACTCCTGCCAAGCCGCTTTTCCTAAAGGCGGTGAAAATTTAATGTGTATTCAATATAACGCGTTATTACCGCTCTCCATATTTATAAATATGAATGGGAGGGTATTAGAAGATTGACAGATGAATATACCTACATGAATATTATGGGACCTTTTAAAACAAGCTCCAATTTCGAGAATTATGTTTCTTTGTTCTTTTATGGTAAATATAATGTTACTTTTCCACATTTTGCTTATGTTATTATACGTAATTTCAGTTAAGGTACACACGCCTGCACATCAACCTACCAGAAATTGTCAAATTTCCTCAATTGACTTTGAACTTTATGCTTAAGGCATATGGTTGAAAATGTATTGAAGAAATTCGACAGTTTTGGATAGGTTGATGTGCAGGCGTCTGTACAAACTGAAACGAAACCTTTTATGGAGTTGCTACTTCAACAACTGCAGTTGAAAGTGGCAAATAGTTAATATCTTTTTAGTTCTGTTTGCAATATACCTAATTTATTTATTCAGAAAATCCTGAAGCTTTCTACTTTCATTAATTTTCTTTGTTTAATTTAACCCGTTTAATTTACGCTTTGAATTACTGCTCTGATCGGGCGCGATCTGGATTGATGTGCGCCGATGTTTGTGCATAAAGACTGTTAGGGTCAGAGGTTAAGGTTCGTTTTCGCTTGTTATTAGAAATACGCGAGCGTCGCGACGGGCGCGGCATTTTGTGCGGATGGGCTTTTTAGCCTATTCACAAAACGCCTCCATCTCTGTAATGTAGACAACGGTGATTTGATAAATGAGTTGAGTTTTTGCATGAAAAGACGAACGTTTCGTGATCAAAAACGGCGCTTGTTTTGACAAAACCTGTGTTCCCACAATGGGAATATGTCGCAATAAGCCCCAAAAAAGAAATTACGACAATTTATAATGGTGGTGGTGAAATTATATGTTTTGGCTTTGTCATGATTTAATTTGATAAGAGTCGTGCTTTTAATCTATTTGTATAGGCGTCTAAAAATGAGATTTTCCTCTCGTAACCTCTTTTATACCTGAACAATATTTTGTAAGTGCACTTGCTCAGTAATTGCGATGGGGGTACAATAGGACTTTGATGCCTCATCGTCAGTCTATAATTGTCCCAGTGCGAGCTCATGCCTTCCTACATTGACAATAGCACATAGAGGGGTTACAGGCCATAACCAATCACGCTGACCAGTGTGTTAACGACACACACCTGTGTGTTACGTCACGTTAACAATCGGGACCAAATACAAACGAGATATTTTTAATATGGTCATGCATCCGGTGACCCGACATCTCGAATATTGCTTAACTTTTATGACCACTGTCTGAATGTGCTAGAAACAAAACTAGCGAGCTCTTAACGAACTTTCCCGTCCAAGTTGGAAAAACGGGATCGTCAAATTTAAAAATATGAAAAAAGTTTAGTGGTCTCCTTTATAACACTTTGTATGCACCAAATGATCTCGAAAAAGTTATGAATGCGGTTGGAGATAAAAACATGCTACGAGCTCTTCATCGAGGTTTATTTTTGTACATCCTTGTTGAGAACTATGCAAATACAAAGAGGCTTTTTATCGTATATACAAAAAAAAAAAGAAAAAATGCACATGTTTTTCAAAGCACCACGTAATAACCGTTACTATATACTGACCTAGTGTCCCGCTTTTTCTGTATTCTGGTATTCAGTGGCGATACATATTCTGCTCGGTTTTGGTGATAGTAAGGTATATCTAGCTATCACTATCTTATCAGTTAAAGGTAAAACAAATAGCCCTGCTTTTGTAATTGAAGATTCCGGGCAAAGTGCGCTTCCATCAATCCATGCTTTTATTTCACCAGATGATAAGTGTATCTGGTGAAATAAAAGCCAAGTGCTTAGGCCACCCACGTGGAAACAAACGGAGAAGAGGAACCAATAAGCGGAATGTAATACCTTCTATCCTCTCCGCTCATCTCCGCTTCGGTGGATACTACCCGTGGAATAAAAAAATAAAAAATACACACACTGACAGTGTGAAAAAAGTGGCAAAACCTGTAACTGAATAATGACTGTCAACAACAAGAACCCTGATAGTGGTGGATATAATCAAAATTTCATCGGAAGCCACGCCGGTCGGCCATATTCCGCGGACAACCGCTAAACGGCCGCGCGCCGTTTGCACAGCGCGGTGTGTACCGAATATGTATTTATGTAGCCGCGTATGTATTCTATCAGCAACACGATGTGTTTGCCCACAGTTGTTTGCTCATATATCCGTAATGCCATCTATTATTTGAACTGGGAATTAGGTTTGTCGCCTCGCCGCTCAAACAAGTTTGATATCAACCCTATATTAATTAAGCTAGTCGGCAGTTACGTGATTTACGAATGTGGTGAAATGAATTGAGATTTTTTGTTGTTCGTTTGTTTTTCGTTTACTTTATTGTTATGTTCAACTGTCTGACTGACCGTATGTCACTTCGACTGATTTGGTGTTAATAAAAGATGATTAGGTTTAGCATTCGGTAACGTGCGTGTATCTTCTCCGTATATTATTCCCCGCATTTCTATCTAGGTAGAAAACCTATATTTATGGAACATTAAACATAACTAGTGGTCGCCCAGTGGTCGCAATTCGACCGTAATTTTTATGTAAGGCTGCACGAAAAAAACAATGAAAAATTAAAAAAGATAGTATGTGAGTTTGGATTGGCATTGACAGATTTCGGCCGCTCCTCTTCCAGTTTTGATATTTTTGATAAATGTATGAAACAATGTTTACTTATTTCATTGAATGTACGTTTTATGAATAATTTTTAAAAAACATTAGCATTCTGCACTCCTTCTCTATATAAAAATAAAAGTGTGCGAAATTTTATACTCCTCCGTCCGCGCAATTTTCGTAAAAAGGGGTACAAAGTTTTTGCTTCACGTATTAATACATAGAAAGAAGATATGTTGTCGGACCACCAACTTTGCACCTAAGTGCAAAATACCACTTTATAATTCTCCCCGAAACGCCCATCAGTTTTAAAAATATATTTTTTAAACTTTAAGAGTGGCCTAAATGTTGTGGAGAAACGGAATATTTAGTTTTTTTTTTTAAATTTAATTTTAAAGCAGTTGCACATACATTGAAATGTTAACAATACATTAGTTAGTTCTGTCGTACAATCCTTACCACGGTCGCGTTACCAACCCAGCATCTAACCTTGCGTACAGCTAAACCCGCGTTACCTCACGAGAAAGCCAGGTTGAGCCGTTCTTAACCCTCCGCCGTGGGGGTCGCTGCGGACCTGTCCTAATAACTGGCTACAATAGTGGTCTGGGCAAACAACGCTCGCTTATTGCTACTCGGCACTCCGCAATAACAACGGTAAAAACAATAGCCGAGGCAAGCTCCTTGTGATTGCTACGGTCGTATTGTTCCCATTACATGGTTCCGCCTGTGTCAAGTAGCAGTTTGGGTTTGAATGAAATATAATTGCTTAATAGCTTACCAAATGGTCTCAGCAGGTACGGATTATGTGGATGGTGACTGAAGGGCTTACTTCATTTCCTCACTTCAACCAAAGCATTTAAAATACGAAGCTTTTCTAAATTTAAAGTCGCATATAGTAAAAATTATGTATTTAATTATAAGTATTTAACTCTTCCATCACCATATTGCTAAATCTACATAATAATTCGTTAAGAACGTTAAGCGAGAACAATTGCAAGAATAAAATTAAGTGAGATTTTATAACTGCTGGATTAAAATGTCCTATCACGAAGAGCAGGGGAAGCTGGGGCTTAACTGGAACTGAGCCCGTAACACGGTGTCATTTGTTCCAATCAGTATTGGTCAGTTTTCATTCGTTGATAGCTCTTAATCCCGAGTGGTTACGGCTTTAACTTTCGAACTTGCATAGTTTTACAATTTACACAATTTGAAATATGAATGCGTGGTTTCATTTCAATGTGCTCGTATGTAATGGGTTCGTGTTCACTTTGAGAAATGATTTGTGTAATTCATTGTCATTAAAATGACAATGGAAATGACTTTTACGTTTTGTTTTTGCCGATATCTCATCATATTATTTTTACCTACGTTATTATAGTGATATGTATATATGACCTGACATCGTATATCCATAATAAAATAAGATTACATGGTATTTATAAATATATTTATTCGTTATTTAATACAAAAAACTTTATGATAGGTATTAATTACCGCTTTTGTTATTGCAACTGACATTGTAATCACACGTGTCGCAGTAATGATTAATTTTAATCGATCGTCCACAAAAAGCTTTAATATGGAACCGCACGGGTTAGTCCTAATAACCGTAATAAACATCAACGGTAACGAGCAATAGGCAGCGAATCGTGCTGATGTTACACTGTTTTTATACACGGCCGGTACATGGGAAAGCTTTCTAATTGCCGGAACAATGCTGAGCCGGTTATTTGCCGGCGGCATTGTTTTTGTCCGCGCCGGTTCATTTTACTCCATCTTCCCCCGAGGAGATTAATGGAATTTGAATAAGCATAGCCTTTGTGTTCGGCTTTACGCGTAATTTGAGCGTATACCGACCCCGTGAGTCGACGTTTTGTGGAAATCTTATAGGATGCCCCCGGTAAGACTACAGATGTTAAATCGGGTCTTCGGGAAGATAGCAAGTCACTGTTGACGTTGGACGACCTATTTTTCACCTGCGACTTTTCTCTTTAGAAATATTTTTTGTATTTATCAACCAACCTTATTTATTTATCATATAGCTTCTTTCAGTAAACAAAGTTCTTTTGATTCAATAATTAAAACACCTCATCTCAGAAAATGCATTACAATTTTGAGACAAATTCCAGAGTATCATTGTTAGCATCTCCGTAAAAAAATGTTTAATTCGTTGTTTCTTTTATAATTCTATAATATTGAAAATTAGAACTCCTTTGTTTACGTGGTAATTTTAATATAATCTATTTATGTAAGAGTGCTGGCTAACCTAACAACAAAAGGACAGGCTACAAAATTTAGAAACTGCAATTTCGGAGGTAGGTTCCTTATAGGTTTTTTAAAAATATTTTTTAATTTAATTAACAAGCTAACAATTCCACAAATCAATCGTTCAAACAAAATGTTTTTATCTTATATTTGTGACAATGTTTTTTTCCAGTTGTGCCTTCCATTGCCCGTTCAATAAGCGTTTGTGTGCTCAGGTCACTATCAATCATCGGCCTGCGAATAGACACGTCGAGAAATAAAATGTATTTGCTTTATTGGGGTGCTTAGTTATTGATTTTGGCCGAAACAACAGTCCGGTACATAAACACGTGCCGCAATTACCTATATAGCTTTATAAACAATGTCTGACATTTAGGAGTTTCATTAAGTCAATCGTATTATTGTATGTTATCAGAAAAACTGCTTTGTATTTTATAACATTTATTAACATTGAGCATGAGCACGATAATATATTTATTAGTTTAATCTTTGTTGAAATACACCGTTGCCCGGTGTATCATTTACAGACCGCGTACCGTGTAGTTTCACGTCGTTATCTGCAGACCATCTACGGCATTCTACTGTATATTCACGTCATTTCACGTGCAATGTAATCTTCGTATAGGCACATTGTGAGCAGTGCATATCAATCAGCTGAAGGCAGTCCTCTTGTTGGAGAATGCTGGGAGCCATTAACATAATTGAGCTTGTATCCGGGACACTTCTCGGTACGCATCAGCGATGTCTTTGACGGCACTTTGTCGTAATGAGCACCCGAAGCTGACGTCATCCCTAAAGCATACTTACATTAAGAATCTCAGAGGGACGCAACGGTTCGACAACGTCTCGCTGCTCCTTCTGCCAGATTAAAACAGTCCTATACTGAGAATTCGGCCATTTTTCTCCATATGATGTCATTGGAAATATTAACTTTATTTAGTTGCAAATGAAAAAGTATTAAGGCTTTGCGAAAATTAGATACTTTTGTAACTATGTGACATCAAACGAGGAAACCCAAAATACGTTGACGTTGACCACTAGCACGACATTTATGAAGTTTTCCGAAAAACACCATTCAATTTGTCGCTTGTACGCTTTAAATTAATTGAAAACGCTGTGCGGATTCATGAACTTATTGCAATTATATTTAAACGGTGCTATTACGGCGGGCAGTGCCTTAGCCCGTCTAAATATCATCGCGCACGGCGCCGTCTCGGAATTTGATCAAACCCCGTGTAATCGGGGACAAATAAATCTAGCCATTAAAATTAATGGCGACCCCCACGACCCGTTCCCGGCCTCTCTCAGTAGATTTACAATCGCCTTTCAGAATATCACCGTTATGATATTAAGTCTGAACATTATTCTAATCAGTGATAATTGATATTGCGGGAATGGTTGTTGCCTGTCTAATTACTAACTAAATAATCTTATTGAACAACAAATAATGAGGTTAGCGTTGTTCTAGAAACTCGTAATGATTTGAATCTGTTCACCCTATTCACCCTAACGTGTACTTGACTTATTAAATTAAATTTGAAGAGACCTGATAAAAAATACAGTTTTCACTAAAGAAGACGTAATGTAAAGCAATTTGAATAGGGCGACATTGTCGATTTTGTCACATAGCCCTAGTTATTGCGAGCAAAACGGTTACACCTCATGGTCGGTTGCAAGTGACACATTTTAGGAAATAGATTGTTGTAGGTGAGGTCCCGCCGGCCGCGGCCGGCCACATTGACAAACGACTGGGCCCACTTCATTAATTGCGGACCAGTCGGCCAAGCCGCCGCCTCTAAATAATTCACATACGTATCCAGGACTGGACTGAAGACGTAATGTATTTGACCAGTGGCCGCATTAAAAGGCATTGAAGTGACGTCCCGTTGCAGGATGGCTTTGAAGGTCCGAATGTTGTTTAATGTCTCGTCTAATGATTAACATTTAGAGGTTTGAGTAATTTGTTGTTTACAATGGTGTAACACACTTAAAAAATAGAATATGTTAAGTGGGAACCTGATTCTAACGTAATATTGTAAATTAAACATTTGTTGTTCCCATTGGGGGTTTCAGCTTAATTAATTAGTGTTAATTTCAAGGAAAATTAATAAGCCTTCCCGGTAGCATAGCGGTCAGTGCAGCCGCCCGGATTGCGGAAGACCCAGGTTCGATTCCTGGCTGGGTTGAGTGGGTGTTTAATTTTTTCAGTGTATTTTATAAATTTTAAAAATATTTAATTTAGCTTCAGTGCAGCAATTAGCACTAGAAAATAAAAAGTAAAAAAAAAGGAGTTATCTCTGTTAAATTACTTGGTAATCTTATTGTTGCCTTAGTAAGCATTGTTAATAAGTTGCTTAAATTAAGTTTGATTATACAGAAATACACAACTAAGATTTATCAACGCAACTGATAACTTACACAAACCAAGTCGCACATGTAGTTTTTTTTGTAGATTATCTTCCTGTAAATAATCACTAGGTACCTATGTTCAGTACACTACAATCCACTTTATTTTCAGTACCGAAAAATTGCTTGATTAGATATCTATTTAAGCCATTTTAAAATAAAACTTCCAAGTGACAAACATGTTGTCCCAATCTGGTTGCATAAAATATTAAAAAAATGTGTTTCGTATTTCTTGTGATAGGGTAAAAAAGATTAAGCCATTATCCCAAGCAATCGTTAATGCTGGGCCCTCGAGCTAAAAACTTTTGTAATTTCTTAAAAACGATTGCCTAAGCAGTCTCCATTGCATGTGCAAACATATAATTGATTTGCGTATAATTTGTTTTAATTATTTATACCCGTTTTCTTAGGGGTTTCTGAAACTGGAACTTTAAGCGGCTGTTGAATATTAACTTTTAACCTATAATTAGTTTTTATCTGTCTTTCGTAAAATTGAACTACGCAGATTTATAATTAGCGTAATTTCGTATTTCAATATTACTATACTACTACTACTATACAATAAATTATTTTAACAAAGGCACAATTAAATTTGATCCGTTAACCGCAATTACGATGCGAGTTCGGTGAATCATCGTTGTAAATCCCTGTTCACCCTTAAAAGTATTTTTTTTTAATAGAAATACTTGCGTTGTGACTAACCCAGCGATACAGTTGCGTTCAAAGCTATCCATTATACGTGGAACGATGAGCATCGGCGTGTGCCCTTGTTAATCATTAAATAGACATCTACATGGGGAACCTCTTCCTATCTATTAGCTTACAGTTCTCGAATGGATTCCGATTATTATTTAGAAGGGAAACGATTATCTCCATCTCCAAAATTACCTACATCAACATCAATCTCCCCGACATTCACAATACAACAGTAGGAAACGTCAATTCCATTGAGAATACCATTCTGATTTTACGACTCCAATAAAACTATAGGAAAAAGGTCCTATGAATACGTAATATCTTAATCTGAGGCGCCGAATGTCAATTGCGCAATAACAAGAGGTTGGATGAGCAAAAACCAGCTGCGTTCCCACTCGTAATGCTCGTAACTAGAACCGTTGCGCAATTCGGTAACGTCCTAATTGATTCCTCGCCCTTTCGGGCAGACGGGGCGTCGCATTATCGAGCACAGGTGCTCGGCTCTCCAGTAATTTGCTTCCTCGCGACAGACGCCTACAATATCGGCGCACCTCCAGCTCCGCTATCGTTGCGCCCGTGCCACGTTTAATTGTATATCGGAAATTCTTTTCGTGTTGTGACTCGATTAGTAATAAAGTTTAAACGCGATACTCTGTAAACGGAAACGGCTTAATTTTCACCAAGTTTAGAGCATGCTCATTCACCGCTGGGTGCTTCCGTGGAACGAGCCTGTTAAAGGTGTGTGTGTTGTTTCTCACAACAAAATCCTACTTGGAGTTTACTACAGCCCTTCTTCACATGTAAATTTTTTCACTTCATTTGAGAAACTACTTGATGAAATAATTCCTGCCTACAGTCATTCAATTATCATGGGTGACTTCAATACTTGCCTACTTAAGAACGATTCTCGCGCTACTTCGCTTCAATCAGTTATCACTTCTAATAACTTATGTATTTTACCACTTACTGCCACCCATCATTCTCCGAACTCCACTCCATCGCTTCTTGACTTATTAATAGTTTCATCTCCCCAGCATGTTGCGAAGCACGGTCAATGCTCGGCCGACGCTTTTTCGTATCATGATCTCATATTCCTGTCCTTTAAAGTTCGTCCTCCTAAAGCAAAACCCCAAGTCATTCTTCAGCGTAATTTTAGTGGTATGGATCAACAAGTGTTCCGTGATGACGCTTGTAATATCGATTGGTCTCCTGTTGTACACGCTCAGTCTGTTGATGAACAAGTTAATATTTTTAACTCACTTGTAACCCAACTGTATGACAAGCATGCACCATTTCGAGCTGTTAAGATCAAGCACCTTCCTGCGCCATGGCTAACTGACGATTTAAAGGTGTTGATGCATAAAAAAGCCACTGCGAAAAATAGATTTAAGCTTCGACCAAATGACCACAATAGACAAAATTATTCTAAGGTTCGTAATCGCTGCAATAGGGCTTGTAGGGATGCTTTACGCCGCCACATACATTACTCAGTAGAAAATATCGACACATCAAAAGTTTGGAAATTTCTTAGGTCGCTTGGAATTGGTAAGGCAAGACATAATTCTATTATAAATAATATAAATATCGATACTCTGAATCTCCATTTCTCCTCTTCATCGTTTATCAGTGATGCCGACAAAGCCACTACGTTGCGCAAATTGTCTACCATGCCGGTTCCTAATTTTACTCCCTTTGCATTTGACCAACTATCGGATTGCGATGTTAAGAAGAGCTTGTTATCAATAACTTCCAATGCGGTCGGTGGCGACGGTATTAGCCGCAATATGTTAGTACCGATCCTTGACATCATCCTTCCAGTTCTAACATTCCTTTTTAACAGTTCAATTTCGAATGCAGTATTTCCATCCTCTTGGAAAGACGCTCAAATAATTCCTCTACCCAAAAAAAGTAACCCTAAATCATTTACTGAATACCGACCCATTTCCATTCTTCCTTTTTTATCCAAAGTCCTCGAGCGCCTTGTCCACAACCAAATCAGTAAGTTCTTTTCTAGTCATAATCTCCTTAACCCATTCCAATCCGGCTTCCGTCCAGGCCACAGCACCGTCACTACTTTGGTTAAGATCACCGACGACATCCGCCTTGGAATGGAAAACGGTCACTTAACTGTGCTAACTCTGCTTGACTTCAGCAATGCCTTCAACACCGTTGACTTTGAAATTCTTTTAGCTTTACTTCAATCACTTAATATATCTCCAACAGCAACTGATTGGTTTCAAAGTTATCTGAACGGGCGAAGGCAGCGAGTTCGTCTTGAAGAGAAGTTCTCTTCATGGTGTGACTTGACGGCTGGTGTCCCTCAAGGTGGCGTATTGTCTCCTCTTCTGTTTGCAACCTTCATTAACACTATTTCAGAAAGGCTCTCTACTTCTTACCACCTATATGCAGACGATTTGCAAATATATTGTCAGGCACCACTGGTCAATCTTTCCGAAGCTATATTGACCACCAATGCCAATCTGGGACTTATCGTTGATTGGGGTCGAGCTTTCGGACTTAGAGTCAATCCTGGAAAAACGCAGACTATAGTAGTTGGCAGTTCCAGATTGCTCTCTAGGGTCGACTGGGAAACCCTCCCTAAAGTTAACTTTGATGGCGTGGACATTCCTTTCAGTCAATCTGTCACAAATTTGGGTGTGGTCATTGATAGTTGCTTGGGTTGGGGGCCGCAACTGCAAGCTGTTAGCCGTAAGCTTTACGCATCGTCTGCATCCTTGAGGAGGCTGCGCAACTTTTTACCCACTGCCACTAAAATTGCGCTAGCGCAATCTCTGCTGCTTCCAGTTCTAGATTATGCTGACGCCTGCTATCTTGATCTTACAGAGGACCAGCTAAATAAACTTGAGCGTCTTCAAAATGTTTGTATTCGGTTCATATTCGGCTTGCGCAAATATGACCATGTTTCTGAGTATCGCTTAAAACTCAAGTGGCTTCCTATTCGTCTTCGCCGGAATACTCATATACTGACCCTTCTTTACAACATATTGTTTAATCCCACCTATCCTTCCTATCTTAAGGAACGTTTCAGTTATCATGATTGTTCAGGTTCGCGCTCATTACGGTCATCAGAAAACTTAAGCCTTAAAACACCTCCACACAGCACCACCTTTTATGATTCTTCTTTTACCGTCCAAGCTGTTCGTCTCTGGAATTCGCTTCCAGTTGCGATCAGACGTGCGAAATCCATTCACATATTTAAAGAGCTCGTGAAAAAATTCTACCTTTCCGATTAACCCTGTCCAGCTGCAAAACTGCCATATCTGCTACTTTCCTCCCTGAGATTATTATTATGTTTAAGTAGGTTTATTTATATGTTTATCATTATCATCATTTTCATTATTATTATTTTGCTTTATTTATAAAATACAAATTATTCTAGTATGTTTCCATAATTTCACCTCTGATCTTGAAGTTTATTAGCTCTCTCCATCCGACTGGTTGTCTGGAAGAAATCGCTTGAAAGCGATAAGACCGCCAAATTGTAACTTTGTAATTATTATTATTAATTTTTTTTTTTCTTTTGTTCATGTTTGTGTTTTTTAGTGTTGCAATAAAAGTATTATCTATCTATCTATCTAAATCGAGCGAGTGCTCGGAACATGAAATATGGACAATCTCTGGTCGATTTGTATGCGCGCTGAACACTCTCTAAGTAATTTATCTAAGTGAGTATTTTTGGCGGCGCGGCGGCGCGGCGAAGGCGTGCGATGCCTTCCGTGCGAGCCGACTCCTTTGAATCTCAGACGTGTCTCCACTCTTTTAATTACATTAAATGTTTAATTAGGAATATTAGCAAAGTGTCCTCGTTTACTTCCATACTCTTTGATAGTTGATTTGCGCGAATTTTGTCGAGTTTGTTCGAGGAGACTTCACCGACGACCGAAGTTCTGAGATGCTTAGGCGAAATGCGGCTCGCAATTAGAGTAATGGACGTAACCTTCCAGAGCGAAATTAACGCCATTCGTCTATAGCAACGTAAGGGCGCACTCGGTACAATTAAGTGGTGGACTGCAGAGAAATTGCAACAAGTGCAGCGGGCCTCGTCGCGTCCTCGGTCCATTTAACCCACTCAGTTTGCGAGCGCTCCGAAACCTCCGCCAACTTACCTCCACGTAAGCACCTATTGCCTCGATTGTGCAGCCCATTGCCCTCCTGGAGACCGCTCAATGCTCACTTAAGCACGTATTTTAATGGTTCAAGTGCTACACGAATATAAACTTGAGTTAGAGCTGTTAATTGAAAACTTTTCTTGTCGCTTTCCACCGTCGTTGGCTCTCTATTGTTTACCTCAGCTTTTCGTTTCTTTTTTCACGAATCTCTTCTTTCACAAGTATCTCTTTTATAAGATGTCTCGGTAGGTACTTAGTCTATATCGAGCTTCTTTGGAGTTCGTGGAATAAAGCGCGGATGCACAATTGGTTTTTCTGTTTTTTTCCTTTCCTCAGAGGAACTTTTTTTGCTATTTTGTAAAAGTGACTTAATAAACAAATTTAAGAAACGTCAACATTCTTATTAAGAATATGTTCTCGATTATGTTACACAAAATTACGATTTATGAACTAAATTGTGTTTAGGGAAACTGTGATATTTGTGTGTAATTTATAAAATGAATAAGGAAAATAATCGACCATTAATATCACGGTGTATATTTTTGTTGATATCGCCTACAGAAAAGTAACCCAATTTAAAGTACTTATGTAGGCAACCACTTAATGTTAAGTATCGCTCTGTATAATGCCTGCTACCTTAAACAATTTTCCTAATGTCTGTAACGCTCCATCACTTTAACTTCTATCTTCTCTCCGTCTTGCCGTACGTTTAGACACGTATGAATTCTTTTATTTTTATCCTCGTCCTGCAGTTGGGAAATGGCCCTTAACTCTAAGCTGGAAGGTTAGTATTCGTGTGGTGAAGTTAGGGACTTGTTGCTGCCCCTCAAACGGCCGAACGCCGGATCAAGCTGTCTACCCGAACTAGCGCTCTTCCTTCCACATTTTCGGAGAAAACAAGGGAAAAGTGTTTTTGGGACGGCAATATCGCTATCTGTTCGCGAGCACGTAATTTGTCGTACGAGGCTTGATGTGGACAACCTCGATTTGTGTCATATTCAGACACGATATAGTTACTTTGTCGTGTATCATGCGCTTTAGTTTGATTATATGTAGATGTAGTTTCGGCAAGATTTTTTATGGTTATATCCAGATTTTTTATAGAAATTCACCAATATTATTTATTCCAATTAATTATACCCTAACTTTCATGTTGCAACTTCGATCAAAATGAAGTAACTTACTTACACTGGAAATACTTAAACAAGATGTATTCCACGTTGTAGACTTATTCAACTCATTTTATTTCCAATATAAAATCTCAACAAACGTGCTGAAATATGCATAAGGTTATAAAACAATCAATAAATTTTAGTCTCGCCAAATCTTAACAACTATGTTTTAAATAAAATATATTTAAATAAAAATAAAATAACATTACCATTGTGTATATGGTTAGGGAATAAAAAAAATAACATTTTATATTCACTTTCAGAGGTGACGTTATTGCTCGTAAAAACTTTCATTTTCTATTAACATGCATAACCCTTGCTTTATTTGGTTTTTCTTATTTTACTAGGTGCCTCAACTTTGTCTACCCTATTTTTATTTAATATTTATCAAAGAAAGAACTGGAGGTGATTTAATTTAAAAAAGTGACAATTACCTTGAATTTATTCCACATATTATTATGTAATTAAACTATACCGTAGGTTTTCAACGAGGTGGACTGACGACCTAGTAAAGGTTGCAGGAAGCCTCTGGATGTAGGCATCAAAGGCCATTCTTTGTAGCTATCCTTGGAGAAGGCCTTTGCCCAGCAGTGGATGTCTTTCGTCCGAAATTATGAATAAAACAATATTTCCAACTGCAATCTGTGTTGTCTTTTATAATAGATTAATATTCTTCAATGTTGTTATTATCAACTTAATAACAATAAAATGTTTTTGTTTTGTTTATATAATTTTAACGTAAATTTTGTTGCGAAACACGATAGATAGATACGATAGGTTAGAACCACGATAGCTCAATTGGAAGACCACCTGACCCGGTATGTCAGAAGGGTGCAGGTTCAAATCCCGCTCGTGGATTTTTTTCAACATTTGTGCTTTTGTAATTTGTTTAATAACAATACTTTTCAAGAGGCGAAAGGAATAGATGCTAGAATTTTTATTTTTTAATTAAAACCAAATCGCATCGTAATGTTTACGAAATGTCTGCATCTCCCTTGCGGTTTTACATCAAACAGCGGTCCCGGTAAAGCAATAAGCCCTCACACCGCTGAAATTTACCTTATTAATTTCGTTAGCGCGAAATAATCACTCTGCCAGCCTCCACTGATCCTTAAAATTATTTACGTGGATACACCCACGTGGATGTTATGAAATTTGTTTCGGGAACGAGCGACGACTTTCGCGTGATCGTGTGTTGTTTTTGCAATGTTTGTTTGTGATTAAACGTAACGATTGTCATTTATCAAAGACGTGACAAGTTACGCAACGTTCAAAATTATATAATAATAAACATTTTCTAACATTAACACCGATCACCTAGACTATAAATAAGTAAGCATAGATGAGTGTTACCTGAAACGCTAAAGACATATTTTCATGTGCAAAAACAAATAACCTGGGCCACAGACTGGGCATCGAACCGACCTTTGGGATAGAAAGCGAACATAATATCCCCGACTGACGTCAATATAGTTTAGATTGCTGTTTTCCAGACCAATATGAACTTATTTACTTACATAACATCTCGATACTTGTTACCGTTGTATCAATATCGTCTTAAACTTAAGCAAGACATAAGGAACAAGCGTTGAGAGAGCAAGTTTAACTCGCGGTATCGGAGCACGTGCGTTCATCCGCGTTGTCTAGCTTACCTGACGTTTTCTCTAGCGTTTATTGTCAGATCACAACTTTGCCCAAACAAAATTGAACGATACCACTACCGTGCTTAAGACTGAAGTTTATACGGCTTATTATTTTGACTGACTGATTCAGCAAACAAGCGTACATATGGCCGATGGTAAGTGATCACTCCAGCCTATCGACGCTTGCGATACTATGGGTACCTATGTTGCGTGCGTTACCAATTTGAGGCCCTCATTATTATAACTTTATGCCCAGGACTGGAACTTATAGAAAATAACAGGGACTGTTGGTTAGGCAGGTGCTGTTTCCGTAGACTACGACCAGCTAAAATATTATTATTACAAACTATTTAACTTCATAGTAATAGGGTAAAATTACAAACGTTTTACGTTTGTAATTTTTAGTTTAACTCGTTTGCTCAACATATTACACAAAGTTAATATATTAGAATCCTCTTGGTGTAAGTACACAACTGAACTTGAAAGCTTTTAAGCCTTTGAAGACTCAACGTGAATCTCTGGGCCTTAGACTTCTGCGTAGTACTTGTGAAACAATTTTACGGTGCTAAGCAATTGAAAGAAATAAGGCACGTATCTACTGTTAACATTAGTATTTATGAGCTCTAAGAAAATTGCCGTAAATCAACATAAAAAGTTTGTATTATCTTACGACTTTCCCCGTTCCCGGCGGTTTCGGGCCCGTTCGCGTTTGCGTACGAAAGGGTATCCGCTACTCTCGCCGATCGCGCACCCACTTGCCACAAACTAGACTTATGACAAAGAAAACACGAAAAGTTTTCCAATTACCTATTCAACGAGCCGGTTCAGAAGAAACCCACCGCTCCTCGAACAAACGCCTCTATGAAAAGAAATCACCGAATAGGTGAGCTCGGGTAAACTCACGAGTAAACATTTGCGTATGTAAACTGGAATTATTCACGAAAAAACTTTTAATGGCGTCCCCGGAGTTCCCGTCAAACATTTATCAACAAAAGAACGAACGTCCCGCAGGCGATGGAACTTGAAATGTATGGAAATTACCCAGTCACAAGCGGGAGAACAATTCACTAACGTCGGCATAGGCAAATGTTTTTGTTGCAGCTTGTTTCGTCGTGTAACTTGTTCGGATTTGAAGTTACATCAGTGTAGAGCACTGCGCGATGAGGCGCCATGCAAGGTTACGTATTTTTTTGTAGAATGGAGGAAATAAAACGTTTTGAATATGGAACTGAAGCGGGAGATCCGTCAGATGTTCGCAGGCAAGTGAGGCAAGCGATCCGAGCCCCTCGTTGGGCGCCAAATAACTCGGAACGGAATAATGAACCGCCTCAGATTCTTCAGCAAACAATCCCTGTCATTGCACGACTGCAGAGCCTCTGTTGCACGGTCCAGATTAAAATTTCATAAATTTTTTTGTAAAGTATTCAAATATTATTTTGTAAATATTTTTGTGTTATAACACAGTGAGTTATAACTCACCAAGTTAAATACAAATCTGTTTCATGATTTACCTTTAATAAGATTGACTTCCAATATTTTCAACAGGAAAATGAAACGAAACTGATATGATATTTCCAGGATATCAGCAAATTTCTGTATGGCATCTGACTAATTTCGAAGATTTGCCGAGAAGGCAGATAGAATAAATACGTTCCGAACGGACACCGTTTCATTTGCATTTCAATCAGAATGATATAGCCGGTGGAAAGGAAAATCCGCTCCGTCGCCTCACTTAAAGCTTTTGAAATATTCCTATAACTTCTGATTCTACGAATAAAAAAGCCTATTTGAATTGGAAAGATCAAAGCGTAAAAATTTATCGTTACAAAAAGCGCGGCAAGAACGTCCAAAAAGACGTCAGGCACTTATTATTTTAACAGAGCGAGTGTCTCGTCTCCTCTCTCGTTCTATTTGTCTTTTCGATTGTTCCGGTGCATAGACTCCTCCATTACTCGGCACTGAAAGGAAAGTTTTGTATTCAATTTGGTATTATAATTCCCATTTGAAGTCGCCACGCACCATCGCGCCGACATCGGCTATGTAAATGGGCGTTTCCGAGGCCTAGTCGCATTTTCGCCAAAAAAAAGCGTTGAATAATTTCTTACTGGAAACGTTACCTTAATCTATCATGTTTCTAAAGTCATCTCTTTATGTTGTTTTTATTAACTTATTAAATTTGAATTGATGAGCTACTTCTCTTAGCGTGCTTTTATCTTAATCGATTGACTAGATATCTACGATAAATAAACTTTGTACGATATTATTAATGTGGCCACTTGCACCCCCAGTAAGTTGTTCGGTTTGTGTAAATATTTCCGTGCGCTTACCTGACGTGAATTTTTATTTAGCTTCGCGCGCTCAGCCCCGGCGGGAGACAAGGAAACATTTCAGAGTTTCTCTCAATTTAAAATGGAAACTTATCCCTCGGCTACCATAAAGTCTGCATTTTCCATAGAAATCCAGGTAGCCAGCCGTATTCGATCCAAACCGGTGTCCACACTGAATCCACGTGGATTTAGACCGCGCGTATCGGCTGCACGCCGCCTTCGGAGAGACTTGCATCTTGCGAGATGCGACAGGTTTTATTTTACGAGATGTTTCCCGCGACCGTTTCGCAGATACTAAAATAATAAGAGTTTTACGTCGCCGCGTATTATGTAGCTTTTATGGGTCCCCGAGCTTGGCTGGCGCGCTGTTATAGTAGCTTACGAGAGCTCTTCTGACGAAATAATTAACCCAGTATGTACTGCTCGTATTAGACTCCGCTTTGGCTTTACATTGACGGCTTTTAACAATTTAATATTTCATAATTATGAATTTATGAATTTATGTCGAGCATCTCGTTTCTATTCATAAAAGTACGATAAAGCTGCCAGATATTCAGCAATATCTTTAATTTTCCTTAGCAATAATATAGTGAGATGTTTTTCTTATAGATATGTGTCGTGCAATAGTTAGTGTTTTATTTATATAGTTACGTTGTAATTACATCAAGTATTTTAACTGAAATAGTTAGTATAGTTAGTTTAGTATTAAAATTTCAAATTAATTTGTTAAAAAGTGTTATGAATTGTCAAGTCACATGCTAACCAAAGGTGCCAAATCACGGACGCGATATAGGACCGGTGCGAACGTCTATATTCGGGCAAGAGACAAGGGACCGATAACAGATTACCCGCAAACACGTTTTAAATTCATTTCCCGACCCGAGAGCCGATCGCTCCCCGATAAAATGTGGGGAGGGCCGGGAAACGGGGACATATTTACTTTGTCTCCCCGCGCGGCACGCCCGCGGCCACTTCCCCGGTCAGGTAACGTTCCGAAGTGGCAAAATATTTGTCCTGCCCGTTACCCGTCTGTTCCGATTTAAGAACATTAGCCTGTAAATCCGGGCTCAGTTTTAAGTCCATTGAGTTGTACTAACAGACCACGCAAGTAGTGAGACCCTTTTGGTTGTCGTAATTTTCATTCACTATTTTTTTCTCGGCCATTTTATTGGTAGTAAATAAAAGTTAAACTCTTTTATCCGAAATTCCCTTATTATATGTTCAAGAAACGTTTCTTTAATACTTTTAAAAAGCTACCAAAAAGAGGAAAACAATTTACAGCAGATCACGGTGAAAGATAACTTCGGATTTTGGAGTCCGGAATCTGCGGAGAGCTTTATTATGTCACATCCTACCCTTTGCGGGCAACGACTGGCCGATTGCGATCTCGTAAAAAACCCTAATAGTGTGTCGAGACTAAATTTTGTCGTGTTAACCAACTCTGAAACTCGTTAACACAACAGTGGTTGCAACTGTGGGAGGCGAGCAAGTTGCCCGGCTTAATCCATTAAGGCGTCAACTGTGTCGTTTGACGCTTGTAATTCTGCCACTCTCGATGCTTTATCACTTCACATTTTGTCCGCTCAATTGCTCCATGCTGTCTCCACAAAGCCCTTGACGGAACTTCACGTAATGTTATTGCTTAGCCGTTTCTAAACTGATGATGCCATATTCAGAGTATCCATACCACTAATAGCTACTGTGACGCTGGTAGCTTAAACTTTATGGTTTAGGAACTAATTCGTCAAGCAGAAAGAAAGTTCCAATTGGTCAAGTGTGTTTATACCGCTTGTTTATGTTCTGATTTGTCAAGCAATGCAAAAGTAATAATTAGTCAAGTCCCGCGGTAAAAACACACTTGACCAATTGGAACTGTCTTTCTGCTTGACGAATTAGTTCCTAAGTCAACTTTACGGGTTTACGTACTGTTTGAATAAACTTGTTTTTAGTTCTTATATTTTTTAGTTTATTTAGAGGATATTGTTTCTAACAAATCCGATAAATATAATTGATCAACATCAGTTTATGAACAGGGTGCAATATTTTTAAAACTTGCCTAGTTAAATTTTACATTATTAAATAGTTTTAATTAAACGATCATTAAATAAATTCATTCATTCATTCATTCAATTTTATTTTCTTTATAATTATTCGTAAATACTTGTAATAGTTTCATACTCCAAGAAACAGTTCAAAAAGAAAATGGCAAAATAAAAACAAAAAGGTATTTAAATCTCGGTCGTTTTTATTTAACTTTGCGGAGCGCCGCCGACGGCGGTTAAATATCTGAGGCTGCCGGCTGCGCACCCGCGACAAATGTAAACATGAAACGCCTTTGAACCACCACCCTCTAGATATGTCTGCTTGCTTTTAGTCCAGCGTAATTTTTATTAACGTTTTGATGTGCTATATTACTCTGCCAGCTTGTCCATGTAAGCTAATGTACTTTTACACGAGAAAACAAAAAAATACTGGTACTCGAAAACTATCGAAGTTTTTATATTCATTTACATTTTATTTTTACTTATTACAAATTTTACAAATAAATAAATAAATAATTCGGGGGTTAAAGTTACTCGCGTCCGTAGGTTTACATTTGAGACCCTACACGTAACCCCTGGGTGGTGCTAAATGAGTGACACTTTCTGAGAAGTAGAGCCACGCTGTGTTACAACACTTGCAGCACGGAATGGGCCGGCTCGCCTGGCGTAATATCACCCTCTCACAGAATATCGGCGTGAAACAATGGCACTCGTTGCTGTTGTGTTTCGTCCGGTGAGTGAAAGTACCGGAGGCCCATCTCTCACCCCTCCCCCCTCCCAATTCCTACTCCCTCCTCAAGATCCAACTCCTTCCTCAAGGCCGGCAACGCATCTGCGATTACTTAGGTTTTGCGGGTGTCCATGGGCGGCGGTGATCACTTTCCATCATGTGACCCGCCTGCTAGTTTGCCTCCTATTAACATTTTTTTTTTAAATTTTTCTTGGGTCATTTATTGCAAATAAATACATCATAGCACATTATTTAAATCCCACAAAATCGATAAAACAATCTAAACAATCTTAATATTCTTACCTAAATTATAAACCAATTTTTCAATCAAATATAATTGTATCAATCTCTGATTTGACGGCCGGGCCTTAGTGTTAGTTTCGAAACATTCTCTGTATGTGATATGTAAAAATAGCAAAATGTAAATAAGTAGGGTAGGTTCCTCAAATATTCCAACAGAGCAAATCGCGAGGGTCGCTTACAGCTCTTTCGAATTCATCCCTTGATAAAACATATTTTCTTTAGAGAAGTTTAAAGATGGCACATGCATAGTCTCGTGACTCGTCTCAGATGCGTTTGCTCAAAGAGTCCATATCAGCATAAGCAATGTTTCGACACTCTTTGACTTCATACTTTTATATAGTCTGCGCGGCTAAAGGAATGTCGCATTATGTTCCACTGTTGCTTTTTCTGCACGACTGCTATCAAAAATATTCAAAGCGTCCATCGGCTTTCGCATTGTGGTAATCTATTGGAGCATGAATTTTCAATGCCAATGGTTTTGAGTACATGAGTACTCGGAAGATTATTATGGCTCATAAAGTACACTATCTTGAGGATCAGCTAAGTTATCGTAAATAACAAACGAAGACTGTGACAAATTTAAAAAAAAAATCATTTCTGGATTTATCATGGTTGGTGAAAGGGTAAGTGTGATAGTCGGAAGTACCACAGAAAACTGTTCTCGATGGCTACCACTCTCATACAACCTTTTGTCATTAAGCTTCAGACACTGGATTTGAAGGACATTGGATCCAGTACAAGTAATCAGAGCAAAGACATCAGCATAATAAAATGTTTTTGTTTTGTTTATATAATTTTTAACGCAAATTTTGTTGCGATACAAATTCAAATCCTGCTCGTGGAAATTTTTTCAACATTGTGTTTTTGTAATTTGTATCGCAACAAAATTTGCGTTAAAAATTATATAAACAAAACAAAAACATTTTATAAATAGCTTGCCTATTTCTTAACTGATCTTTAGTATTTGTAAAAATATTATGATCAGATGTTAATGACGGTAGTTGTTGACATTGAATTGGCGCCTTTGGCTTTCAAAGTAAAAAAGTAAATAGTGTTGAATAATTTCGGCGGGCTGGTTAGAACCACGATAGCTCAATTGGAAGAGCACCTGACCCGGTATGTCAGAAGGGTGCAGGTTCAAATCCTGCTCGTGGAAATTTTTTCAACATTGTGTTTTTGTAATCAGCATAATAATCAAAGCCTTAGTATCTACAACACGAGAGTTAAATTACAAGCGTTAAATGGCTATCATGACTACTTTCCATAAAGCGGGCCGTATGGTTGCTTAGAAGTTCAGTCAAACAAAAAGAAAGCGATACACCTACATGAGCATTGTCGCAAACAAGGTTCACTTATCAGCGCAGGAAGTCAAGTGAATCTGTATATTTGTTTAACTGATGCTTCACGTGCCGAAGTACTAAATCGGAGAGGCGTGAGAGGGCTCGAAATAACAAACGAAATCGCGGACGTGTATCGGGCACGGCATAACATTTGGGAGGCAAAAGGAAAATATGAAAAGGCAGAATATTGCCCGACGAAATTACGATCGCTTTAGATTCCGTACGGCCCATTGAGGGGTGAATTGTTACCTTCGTACATTGCTATAAAGAATCTATTTGTTTTTCCCCGAGTCAAGTGGTATTGATTGTGTTTTCTCCGAATAATGGGTATGGTTGAACCCAATTGTTTGAGATGATTGGGTTAGTCAATTATCTTTTGCTGCGAGAATTTCATGGTTTCAGTACAATGCAGTGTTTTTAGGGCACAAACATTTATGAGGAGGAATAAATAAGATTTCATAATATTAAATCTTTTGCACAAATCTTGAAACACTATGATTTAAAAAAAAAATCGGTAAAAAAGGTATAAAAAATACAATCTAGAATTTCCTTGCAAGAATGACGCTTAACTAGCCGTACAACTTTCATCTTCAAAGTTTTTAGGTGAAACTTGCAGGGAAAGAATTAATATTTCAAAATATTATTATTGTGATGTGAACCTTAATGCTTAGCGTTAAAGTGTAAACTCGCGTTTTGACTAGACTAAGCGATTTTGAAAAGTCTGCCGATTCAACTAACGATGACATCGTTTTTTTTTCGGAAAGTCGTCAGAGCTTCTACTTTTTGCTCTCGGTTTTACTTCCATTTTACATCTCGATATTATGAGGACGGAAGCTTTGTTTGAATTACTCAATTCAATATCTTATATTATTATCATTTCAGGCAAGTGAAAGACAGGTTTCTTATTAAGATTTACTCAAAATAGTATAAACAAACTAATATTTTTACTGCAATTCCATGTTTTACGAAAACTATTAAACTCGTAATATGACAGACACTAAAAATCGCCAGTTCGAAATGTTGTCTTCGACATTTCGAACTTCTTTCGTTCGAAGAGTCTGAAAATAATTCCTTCCTTCAAAAAATACGCTAATCATACTCACAGCTAATTAAACAAACATAAATATTAACATATGAAAAAAAATATATTTTAACATTACATATAAGAAATATACTTCTATTTGGTCAACCAAATCTATTATAAGATTAAAAATTAAAAAATTAAAAATTCCTTTATTAATAAGTTTTTGTTAAACAATCATAAAAGGCTCTCAGAGATTTGCAGGCACTCTACCGCCGCGCCCTTTAATGAAAAACTATCAAACTAGACCGCTAAATTCATCTTGTAATGCTTATATTAAATTCTCCGGCGACTAATAACTACCATTTCAATGTGCCGCAGTTTGCTAAATAAAGTTATCTTAAACACCAATAAGAAAACTTAAGTAAGTATAAATAACAAACAATGGCAAATAATAAATAACAGATCCAATGTCATTCTTCTGTTTCCAGTTGTTCTCGTAACTGCCTGAATCTAACTAGTTCACAGTTATTTTTGTGTTTTGTAATCAAGATCCTGAGTAAGCTCGTTATTTACGCACGATAAATAGCAGCCATCAACACGCTTCTCACAGTGACATTAGGCTTTATTGGATCCCGAGGAGTAACTCAATCTTATGAGAATAAAGCAAAGTGGGGTCAAGATTATTTTATACTAGCAACATTGGAGCAGCAACTGCGCCAGTGATCGGTAGTCGCCATTTAACAGCCGTATGCACTTTATGTTAATCTGAGCGTTTGTCAAGCTTTCTCTCCAGGTCCTGTACAAAATAATGAATGCTATAAAACAGCGGCACGGCTGCCCACTGCAATACGTATATTTATTTAAATCGTCTCGCATGCAAATGAGCGTCGCCTCTTAAAACGCCGCCCTTTGTTTCTCGCACTCTGTTTCCGTTAACTTTTATAGCTCAACTTTTCCCGAGACTAGATTAGTTTTACCAACATTATTGTAAATTGAGCGCGCTTTGCCCTCGACTGTAATGATACGATCTATCTTATGGCTTCCAGTACGTTCATGCCGATGTTTAATTGAGGCTTAACAAGTGTGTGGACTGATAACAAACGTGTATGGAGCCCGGTGTTAGGACAACATAGTTCGGTAATCGCCCCGGCTCCAAGTTAAAATGGTATGCGAGTTGCGCCCGAGTGGCGGTTACCGCCTGACGTCTCTATTCATTACGGGAGCGGCCGGCCCTCTGCAACTTTGTTCACACAAACTCGCTACTCCTACTTTCCCTATAAAGTAGAGTTGTGACAGCGAGTAATGTCTCCTTATATTGTTCTGGGGCTAAGAGGTTTGCCTGCCTCCTAGTTGCGATGAGAATTGTTAACTTTTACATTGTCTCGCGTCTTGTTAAATTATCGCTGCGGTGCGCCGTTTACAATTTTTGAGATAGACATTAATCTTTGGTCGAATTCGCGTTAACTGTTACAATCGAAGAAATAGGTCGTTACAGTTTATTAATGACTAGGGTAAGGTCTTAATATTGGAGTTCGGACGAAGAGTTTCCACGATAATCGATACTTGGGAATATCGATTATGAAGTTAGTGCGAAAATCATCGGGTGCGGGCGAGCGAGCGGAGAACAAATTGGTGCAATTAATTACGACGGAGCTGGCAGCGCTCAGCCGACAAATATTATCAAGATCGTTAATTTCGACATCTTAGTTTGAGACGCTTGGATATTACGCGATGTGTGGCGCACGCGGCGCTTGGGATGCGCCATATTATGCCGTTTAATGCGATCGTTTAGAACCAATTACGTTTTCCCGTTAATAATTCGGAAAACTAATAGATGTCCCTATAAAGATAGAGATTTAGAATTTGGACTTATTCATTTAAAACCATAACTGGTATACATTCCTATAAGTGTCATTTTAGTTTAAACATTGCGCAATAATAAATACGAACATATTCGACATTCCAAGATTTCCAATAAAATCCAATAAATATAAGTACCAAATTTTTCAAGATGTGTTAAAGTTGGAACCATTCATTGTGAAAAATCTCAGTAATTAGCCCAATCAATTGTGTAAAAGTGTTCGATTGAACAGGAACGTTTCCTTTGAGTTGCAATCGGTCTTTTAATAGCTTAAGCACTTTCGCGGCGAAGGCGTTAACGAAAGATTTGTACTTTGAGAAAAAACAAGATTCTTATAAACGACAAAGTGTCCAAAGTTAAGGTTTGAAGTAGGTATATAGAACTGTTTAATGTGGCGATAATTTGAACGACTTAAAAAGTTATTCTGTGTCTCTTCACGCCCTAAAGGGGGATTAAGCAAATTCACGTACATTTTTCGTAACGATTCAATCCCGCCGAGTTACTTCAACCCATAAAACATGAATATACAACTGTGAGAGTAACACATGACTCTTAATGAAAAGTATATTATCTCACATAAAAACATTTTACGTTCGTTTTCAGCGGCGGTTATTAAATTAAATCATAATTTACACACGCCGAGTTAAATCAGACTGTAAGCTCGTGAAATCGCAATAAAAATTATTAGACTCGTTACAGCTTTTCCTCGCTAGTCCCTTTTTTATTCTTTTTCATATTAGACCCATTCTCAGGAACAATGACGTCATAAATGCTGAAGCGATTTTTCATTCCCATCATAAATGTTCACTTTCTCCATTTCGTTCGGCCACAGTAATAATGTACGAGTGACGCATGAATTTAATAATTTTTATGCGTTTCCTTTTACTACCTGAATTTGTTCCAATGCCCCGGAATATTAAACTGTTTCTGACGTTTTGCTCTCGTAAACCAACAATACGAAATACTGACTTGCATACTTTTTGTGTTAGGATATTGAATGGAATAAACATTAAATGGTCAGCTCAGTTTAGTTTCTTGTTAACATTGTCCTGCCAGTTTGCGTACCGAGTCCCTTTGAACACACACTAGTCTGCACTAAATTAGTGACACGAGACTTGTTGTAGAGCGTGCATTTAAACTTTATGCACTTTTATTTCGCTTTTCAAGACTATTCACAATAATGTGTTTAAACAAAACGGTGCGGCATACGGTCAGGGTTTCTGTTGTAGCAAATCTTTTTGGATAGAAAAGCAATCGACTCACTTCCAAACTAGACTGTTTACTTTAATAGGTTTTCATAATTATGTTGCAAAATTGCCGTGAAGTAAATGGTGGTGGTTTTGCCAACTAATCGTGGGTTATTCAGACGGCGGTATATAAC
Source organism: Eudonia truncicolella (assembly GCA_949315975.1). Taxonomy (NCBI): domain Eukaryota; kingdom Metazoa; phylum Arthropoda; class Insecta; order Lepidoptera; family Crambidae; genus Eudonia; species Eudonia truncicolella. The sequence continues at coordinate 13,377,801 of OX438830.1, read as the reverse complement.
GTGGAAGAGTCAACCATTTGTCAAAATATGATCGCAAAGTCTTTTTCTTACGTTATAGGTTGTTTAATTAAAGAGAGTTCTTACCCGACTGCAAAGGAACTGTATTGTTTATTTATAATTTAGGAATAATTAGAGACTTATGTGTATAGAATACTTATTAAACTTCTATTTTACGTAATTAAGGTAACCTGTTAATTTTTACATCTGGAAGTACTTATTTATATACACAACAAAAAGAAACATAACTTAACTTAACTTGAAAAAAACAGAAAAATAATTAAAAAATTAAAAACTAAAGACCTATTAATAAAAGATGTCCTTCATCTGTGGGTTCATGGGACCGGTCCCAAGAATGCTGGCAACATTGCCCCTCTGGATTGCCATGCTAAACGATGGCAGCAGTAGCTGCCAGCCTTCTTTTATTTTTTTTTATAAAAAAAAAATAATTTTATTCTTTCTATTTAATTAAACATTTCACTTGCTTGCATAGATATTTCTTCAATCATATAATATTGTTAAGTACGCAAAACCCGATTTAAGCTCTCCTACACTTACATAATATCTTCGCTCAACATCATACCATGTAGCCTCGACTAGGATATGAAGTTCCAGCCACGTCAAGACTCAAACCAGACGGAAATGCAAGGGAGACGCTGGATACTACTTGGATGTGACATTAATTATTCAATATTATTCATTAAATTCGAAATTTTTATTAGTTTGGATGACTGCAAGAAATTATAAGAAAGAAATAAAAACACACACATGAAAACTGTATGTATGTTCTGTTTAGATACATGCATAAAAAATAATTTTATTATGTAGTAATAAAATTATAATATTATCTGTTTCTGCCAATATTTACTAATTTATTTATTCTGATATAGGTGTAATCATAAAGTGATATCAAAGATAACTATTATTACATATTAAAGTGCGATATGAGTAGAAACGCACGTCTTACTACGTTGCTATATGGTCAAGTGTTTTCCCTATAAATTATTTAGTTGATGAAGAAAAGTAGTTTTTAATAAACCTTTAAAAATCTAATGTGTCATATATTTGTATAGTAGCATAATCAATTTCTTGTCGATTAACGTTCATCGAATCATGTTAGTGTCGCATAAATACTTCATATGCCTTCGATAGTGGGCTGTCGGTCGTGTTTACAACCCCTATAAAAATCTTGGAGAACTTGATTCAGGGGAGAATATTTTTATTGGCACTTTTCTTGTATTATTATTTACTATCTATGATCATTAAAAAGCTAATTTAGACGTTAGTGATCGAGATTTATATTATAACACGAAAACGCAATTAAAGGTAACGCATAAGGATTTTTTATAACCTTATTAGTTTTTTTACTATTAGTTAAAATAATAACTTTCTTTTTAACCTCTTTTATCACGATGTTAAATAAACTTTTACAAGCTAAACCTAACTGATAAATAAAAATGTAATTATTTGGAAATCATTTTTTCACGAAAAGAAGCAACGGCTCGTCTTGATTTTTTGCAGAGTATTATGTATGTTTCGGCTGTATTGTATGTGTTTTAGTCTTTTTTTACCCTACTCGAAAACAGTATAATGATGAAAAGCACCAAGGAAAAGTTATAGCATTCTGTAGTAGATGTTATGTTTATCACACAAACATTTTCATGATTCAAACCCGCAACTTAGGTATCGCAGTCAGGATCGCAAACCGTCACACCAACCAGTTACCTCTTTTATTCTTTTGAACACGGGTCTGTCGAACCAAACCAACAAACGGACTTAAAGGACAAAACTCATCACATTTCGAAAATAACAAGACATATCCTTAGACATCGGACATTTTAATATCACTAATAGATTATCCGTATCGGTACCCCACAATGGAGTCTGATACTCTTTGAACACGTAAACGTATCATTCTGTCCATACTATCTATCGTAAAAGGGCTGAGCTCGTGTGATCTAAGCAAACCTTTCATGTATATTTTATTTACGATATTTTGATATGAGGGGCCTCGTATCACGTTCATTCAAATGACATATTGGAGAAACATTTGAGTATGTTCTGATCGAGAAAATATGTACAGTTTTCTTTCGAGAGTAAAACCAAATACCATCATGTGAAGAGCCACTAAGAATTGATTTACGTCGCGTCTCGACTCGCTCGACATATATTTTTTTCTTATAAATATATCCATGGCCTATTGCGGAAAAACGAGTTTGGCAAACCCGCCATAGAAATATTAGTAGCTTGATAATTAGATAGGTAATTTCAGAAGTTATTGGAAATACAATTGAAATATATTTTTAGAACTACTTGCGGTTTTAAAGAAAACGAGTTTTTGGGTTAATAGCTAACCTTAGTCTGTCTAATATTTGAAACGTTATAAACTATATTTTGTATGTATTTTTATTAATGTTAATTGTAATTTGACATTAAATGAATGTGCGTATTTAGTGTGACTCGTAAGGAACATTAGACGTAAACCTGTATTGTCACCTTAGTCTTCATAATGAAGGCGTCCGACATCATTCTTCATTAATTTGAAAAATTGTTATGGAAATGAAAACTGCCCTTATTCTGTTACGGAATTTCCATCCTCGTTGTTTCTTTGTTGTGAAAAATGTTATTTAATTTTGGGCAATTATTACACGCGCTCTACGAAATTACTCTAAGGAATAGGACCCCGCGGATGTTGGTTTTATTCCAGAAACGGTTCCTTTTTTTACAATGAAAGCTTTATGCCGCGAAATGGGATTCCCGCTGTTAACCTTATCTCCTCTTTATTATATTACGTAAATTGTAAACATGTTTCAAACTGGAATCTTTAAATGGGTGAAATTTGTTTTATATTTATAACGGAGTTATAATTTAACGGATTTGTAGATACATTTTCGGTTGTAGAATGCGATCGAGACGATAATGGACATAACTTGTTGTTTTATAGTATTGATTTCGTTGTTGCAAACCTCTTACCATGGCAACTTAAATCTCAAAGATTTGTTTAAAATATTTTATAGAAATGTAAAACTTTTACTCTAATATGAAATGATGTTTACATGACAGGAACAAAACACGGAAAAACTATTCGGACCTTATTCTTTTATTTGTAAGGGGGTTAAAGTCGTGTCCCCGACGAGTTGACTTTCGAATGAAGGTTTCAATGTTGATCACAGTCGTTGTTTATTGAGGAGAATGATGTCGGGCTTTATTAAGTGTCCCGCGTGAGTGATATCCGAGGCGTGGCAGGTGCGAGCGCGATATTTGGCACAATCACGACGAGTGAAGACTGCGTCGCGTCATTTGTACATTTGCTTTATTACGCAACTTGATATATACCTTCGCCCGGTGCGTTTAACTGCTGAGGTCTGTCATTTCGCCGTCTTAAATTGAGATTGATCTTGGAAGGGTTGACGCGCTGGCGTCGACGAAATTGTTTTGTTTACGTAATTCGGTCTGTGGAAAAATGTACCTTTAACCCTTGCATGAGAAAATAAATGTTTGATGTATCATTTAAGGTGACACTTGTGGACATTCGAATATGTTTATGTCTCATATGTAACGATATTGTTTTTTTTTGTAATCCCTTTACCATTTATAATACTTAAAAGGACATCAGTCGCTCGTAAACAATTCTTTTCTCTAAGGTCATTGGATATCTAGGGCTAAATATGTTAATGTGTTTTGCAATTCAATAAAGAATTAACGATAACTCTTCTCTTGTTACAGAGAGGCTCAGACGAGCTTCTTTCGCAGAGTGGCGTCACCATCATGGCGCCCGCCGCTCCGCACCACGCCGACAATAACAATCAAGACTCAGCTGCGAAAAAGGTAAATATCACAGAAGTCTTTAAAAATCGCTCTACTGAGCTCAAATGGTTTGAATGAGCATTATAGCATATGGAACGATTGAGCCATCCCAATGTGGAATGATAGTTGTAAACAGCTGCAATATGAGTGCCAGCGCTATAAAGTGCCTTCTAATCTGAAGAGAAGCTGCAGAGAACTTACAGAAGTCATACAGCTTTCACCATCATTACTAGGACGCTTTAGCTTCTAGTGAACAACCTTTACACCATCAACGAAAATTTAATTATTATTTTCTAGAGGCCCTCCTGCGACTTGTTAAAACATATAAATACTAGGTACGTAACCAATTAATTGACCGTTCTGATTTTTAATTTTTTATCTTCCCTGAACCATTCTACGGTTGCGTAATTAACCGAATAACGATTAATCGAGATAAAGCGATAAAACGACGGAATCGCGAAACCGAAATGAGAATTAAAATAAAAGGTCCCTCATAAAAAGCCAACGTGCCATAAAGGGGCTTCCCCACGGGATTGAAGGGCCAAATTTTTATTAATCTCTACCCCGACCTGCGATATCGAATGGATTTTTACATAATATATTGAATCTGAATGGAATTGATAATTTTCGGCAAATGAATCCGATATACTTTTCACAATGAGAACAAATCTTACCTTTTTTAGACCCTGATCTTTATTAGGGGTTCACTGAACAAACCTTTGCAATGTGTTACAAATTTTCGAAGTCATACCTTATTTTCTTTACTGTCATTCCTTTTTACATGGATAGTGGTTTGTAGTTCTATAAGCTCCTTTTATAAACGCTACTAAATATTAAAGTGTATGAATATTTGGCTGCCCTGTAAATTATGTTTTACAATTTCAATACTTTTCTATAGCCGAGTAGCAAACGCTCGACCCGATATTATGTATTTCGATTAATAGTTAGGGTTTCTGATCACTAAACCGCACGACAAGAGTGATTGAACTTGATTTCAATGATGGAACTCTTTGCCCAGCAAGACTAACTACTTACAAAAGCATATGTGCATGTGTGTAAGTAAATTTAGTATCGCAATTTCAAACCACAGCTTAGTAGAATCGACATAGGTAGCAAAAAATAAACAAGGTTGCAGTTTGGGTGCGCTGCAGTTGTTTCCGCTTATTTACATAAATACTGCGCGTAACGTGCACTTTGTTACGAACAAACAGCGCCCTGTTTGTGGAGCCGGCCCATACGACACGAAGTGGACGTGTCATCCATTAAAAACTTAAATGCGATTCACCATTGGATAGTCATTCGAGTTTTGAAACCACAGACAAATAAACTGCGTGAAACCTTTCGATTAGCCTAATTGAAACAATTTTTTTTGTAATTTGTATTTTAAATTTAGCTATTGTATCTGAAAGTTACAATCTTTTTTGTCGATACCTTCATTGGACGTATTTGTTATTAGGTATTCAATAATCATTTTAAGTTCCAATCTGATATAATTTTAGAAGAAACAATTTGTGTTAATCATACCCCTCGTTCACTGAGCAAGTAATCACTACGGTTTACCCTCGTTTAGACGACGAGTGCCTACATTACCCAATATAATTTTCCAACGAATAACTCATCTTCCATTCCCAAGGCTAAGCGGAGTAAATTAAAAAATAACACCATTGTTTTTATAAAATAACAAAACGTAATAAGTGACAGTACACGAAAAACCATTTAGAAAGCGTTCTAGTATATTTTTGTGCGACCCTGTTACGTTTTTGCATTTTTTTGTAAAACAATAATCAGCTTATGAAACATCTTATTTCGCATACCTACCTACCTACCTATAAAAATTTTAATTATTTTCGTTTCACCTTTCTTGACGTTTCAAATAATATTCGACGTGAGTAGTACTGTCATCTAGGTCACACAAAAGCCGCGGAGTGTTATATTCAATAGCGGCCGCGCCCTTGTATATCATTTACGTAAATTAAATAGAAATGAAGCATCCCGTCGAAAACGAACCGTTCTTATTCTTCCCCGCAGGCAGTTTATATCCCGCTGTCACCGGTCATTATGTCAAAGTTATTAAGAAAACGAATGAAAGGAACCTTTACGCAGAAAAATAGGCTCCGATAAGTACGTAAATAAGTTACCATTTTCAATGTTGAATGACGCAAGTTCATTATTCTCTAACATAATCATGAGACTTTCTTATTAAATGTTCACATAAATCTATATATTAATACGTGAAGCAAAAACTTTGTACCCCTTTTTTACGAAAATTACGCGGACGGAGGAGTATGAAATTTCGTACACGTATAGAGAAGGAGTGCAGAATGCAAATATTTTTTTTAAATTATGCATAAAAATACATTAAATTAAATAAACATTATTTCATACATTTTTGAAAAATTTCAAAAATTCAAGAGGAGCGGCCGAAATCTGTCAGTGCCAATCCAAACTCACATTCTATCTTTTTTAAATTTTGATTGCTTAGGATACAATCCGTGCAGCCTTAATAAAATTACGGTCGAATTACGCCCACTGGGCAACCACTATTTTTATGGTAATTACGAATTCAATTTGTTATTAAGTAAAACATTGGATGAATCGGCCTTGTAGCAAAAACTAGGTGAACATGTTTTGCCAGCCATTTACTCTTATTGTTAGGGGCGTTCAGAAAAAAGCCTCATCGCAGTAATCTTAATTATATTGTGATCTCGTTACAGCCTGGCCTTAATTCATAATTAAATAGGGACGTGTCCACCGGCGCTTATTTATTTGCTATTTTATGGTTTTGCGATTGCGTCGCCTTTTTTACTGCGAAAATTTAGGCACTGCCTTTTTTACCACACCCCTTTCTTCTTTGTCGCTCTGAATATTCATTTGGAACCCATCGGCGGAATGGCGACTCGTTTTCAAAAGTATTTTTTATGTCCTCTCTTTGTGTTGTTTGCGCGAACACCTCGTGCTGTGAAAATATTGAAGGAAAACATTGAGCAACCGTTTTTTACAAAATGTTTTATGAGACAAACTTATCTTGCTACGAAATTTTTTGTTTTGTATTTACACTTTTACGCCAATGTAAATAAAAGCGGCGACAGATATCAACTCTACCTACAGATTTATTTTACTTTACCTTTCATTTCCTTCCATTAGCGCCGTAAATTTTATTCTTTTATCCTTTTCCTTTTTATCCAAATTTATTGAAATATAATAAATTAAATATACCTACTAATATCATGATTATGTTGCTCCCTCAGCAAACTATATTTAGATTTCAAAGTGCTTAAAGAAATGTTGAGTGTACTCACACGTTAAGACATTACAGCATAACTCTAAACGTAGCCACACACAAAGTATTTGCCTTTGCAAAACGTCATTACACTGACGTCAGTCCCGTCAGCATTTCAATAAAGATGTTTTCACTTAACCTACCATATCAGACAAAGCATGTCTGCAGAAAACACACTAATCAACCCTCGTCCTCTTTGACCGGGTCATTAATGTCCAAATAAAGTAATTAATTATGTTCCCCGTTTTTTCCCTCATTTTCCTCTGACGTCGGCCTGTAAAAACGTAGAGAGGCCTCCACAGTGAAGATCAATCAAATCTGAGGATGGCCGCGGGCTGCGCTCTCACTACTTAAGCATTTACGAGTTGCTCTGAAGTAACGAATCTGCACAGTTCGACTGTCTGTGCCGGAAAGGGAATCGGCGCTTTTTATTTATTCATACATGTAATCTCATTAAATACTTTTTTAGGGGGACACGCCGGAATCTCGCCTATTTCGCTGTCCTAACGCGCAATCCTTGGGTTACAACGTTTTTGTGAAGTTGCATTAAACATGTGTATCTGTTGTAAACCTTCGAACGAAAGTAATAAACAGTTCTTTGCAAAAGGAACCTTTTGCAAAGAACTGTTTACTACCGTCCTGCTCAGGTTGTACGAAAATAGTATCTTACATAAAATGTTTCATGTTACTAAGCTTGCAACATTCGCATAAGTTGTTAAACAACATGAGACTTCCTTATTGTGATATGTTTGACGATAATTTGACAGAATGTTTCAACAAACATCTCCTTAACGTCGACTTGAGAAGCAAGAGATGAATAAATCGATTCTCTTCCCGGAAAATTCGGTAATCAATCAAATGATGCCATAAAGATATTCATTGCCGGAGCACTTACTATTTTACTGCTAGTTTTAGGGGCACTAAAACCATTTGGCTATCTTATTTTACGATTTTCTACGGCGGGTATTCGAACGATCCGTACAAACAAAAACTTATGAAACAAGTGATTTTGAACATTGTTTCGGTGAATGTGAGTTACGCTTTTACGAGATGTATGTTTAATCTTTATTAGGTTTCTACAAAATATGGCTTTGATAGTTAGACGAGAATGCTGTAACCTAAATACCGAATACTTAGTTATTATATTAGATATGACATGTGTAATACAGATGGTATTTAAAACACGATAAATATATATCTATGTATTTAAATATTTTATAAAATTGCTAGTCCCTAGCTCTTTTTTATTTTATTCTTTATGTGCCTTATTGTGCCTTCATCTCACCTGATGTTAAGTGATGATAAGGCAGAAGGTGGAAGTGCACGGCAAACGTAATCCTCAACTGCTGAGGCACTGGCTATCTTATCGCATGTTGTCGGATCACAACAATGCTACTAACATTAATGTTATGGCGACATATTTAGATACGATGGTGGTTGCTAACCAGGCGGTTGAACACCAAACCAAACCAAACTTCTGGGTCTGAGAACGGTGATCTAAACCACTAGACCATAGAGGTGGTTAATGCCTAAAGAATTTGTAGTCATTCTTTAATGTTTTAATACGATGTTTAACTTAAAATGTTTTGATAGAGCCTATTGTATTGTATTGTATCAATACAACAAGTCTGATGTTCTAATTGAAAGTTCTTGTTGAAAAGCGATTAATGCCGAATGAAGCCACTATAAAAACACGGGCAACCACTGCGCCTAAGCCCCATGCGTATGCATGAATCAATTAACATGGACCGTTTAACTAAAGGATAGCTGTTTAATAGTAATAAGTACTTTCAGTAAATCTTCTGTACTGTAGAGATTCTAGTGGAATAAGATTACATTTTCTTAGCAACTATCATTCGCGTACTGAATGGTTGACTGACTAACTAATCGTGAAATCTCAACAACTATAAAGCCTAGAAGCATGAGAATAGGCTATGAGGTTTTTAAACTGTGTAAATAAACATTAGCTATAAAAAGATTTTATTTTTTTTGTTATTTTTAGATAAAAAAAAAATATTTTGAAATATTTGTGGAACTTCAGGGAAGGTTTAATTAAACGTGGAAAAACATAAATAATAAGTAACGGAAAATACTAAAAACTAAAAACGACAATTTAATTACATACAAAATGATGTTTGTTTTGTTGTCATGGAAACTGTCAAAGCGGTATGAAGTCCGCCGGGTCCACGAGTTATTAATATATTTCAAACAATAAACAAAAATTTTATCATACGCAGTACGAACGTTGAATATAAATTTTATACCCCAGTCGAAGCAGTCTACTCGTAGATATTAAACTCTCGAACTAACAAAAGCTCCTAAATTACTCAGCACAATATGACATACTTAGGCAACAAACTCGCTGCAGCACTATCAATGATCATTAGTGATATCTAAAAAACAACCAATCAACAAGTCTTGGGATTCCTATGAAGTACGAGGCAACTGCACTTGAAGTTTCAAATAGTATCAATGATGGTCGGCAATTTAATAACAATATTCAACGGGATTGCCAATTAAAAGTTCCGGCGGATCGGGTTCCAACGGTTTCTGGTGTAATAATGCTCTCGAGATGTTACCAGCCGGTGCAACTGTAAGAGCTCCTTGTGAATAATGGATTCGAGCAAGCTACATCATTCAACCGTGAAGCATATTTTATTTTGATGCAATATCAGGTTGAGGGTCTGTTCCGCCACTTCGCGATAAGTGTCAGATGCGCAATCCAAAGCTTTTGTCTTTGTAATGACTATAACTGGGTATGTAAAAATATATCTGACGATTTTAATTTTGTTAATATAAATGCAATCTATATCTACAAGTGAAGAAAATCTGTTCGTTCAGATTCGTTTGTCAAGTATTTACTAAGCCAGCCACGTATTAATAGAGTAGGTACTTTAAATTTTACATTACTGAGTACATATAAGAACTTAGAAAAATATTTTATAACAATAAAAATATACTCTTTTAGTTATTTTGCTAAACTATACCTTCATAACTCTTTCGTCATCTAGCTAAGAAAGCTAATTGTTGTCTCACGAATTCTAACGTTAGTATCTTCGTGGTAACTATAATGCAGTTTATGAATATGAATTGCTAAACTGATCAGACTCGAGTAACTTTAAAGAGTAAGTTTATCTTCTACCAATACATTTGTTTTCATTTCTTCTAAACTTTGTTAAGATAAGGTGCCCCATTATTAACTGCATTAGTAACTGCATACGAAACTTACTCCATTGAAATTTCATAAGACAAACCTAAACATTCATACCTACATTTACCAACCGTACATTCTACATAACGCTCACGATCGAACAATAACTAAGGCGATCCAGACAGAGTTCAAACTTTAAACTAGCGGGATTGAACGATGTGACTGATCACTGAACCCACATACTTTATCCGCTTGACTTTCGCTCCGGTACTCGGCAAACTTTCCTACGGTTACTGGCGGCGACGCTCAACTAAATCTCAATTGTTATTAGTTCAAGGATTTCAATCAAGACTGTAAGTTTTAATGCAAAAATCAATTAGTGCTGCAGCTTTTGGTATCAGTATTTACTAAATCGGATTCAGTGAGATTTGATGTTGAACTATGATTAATTCAAATGTCGCAGCAGTTTTTTTCTTTTAATAATTTAGTACCTGGATGACCGAGCTTGACTCGGTATTATTTTTTGGTAAATCGTGTTTTATGGAAATTATATTTAGATACGAATTACATACTGATGAAAATATGAATAATATTTTTCGATCTTACCGGCATAATAATAAAGCTTTCATTTCAATATTATGTATTGTTTTATTTTTTATTATTAATATTCATAATAAAAAATAAACCAATACATAATATTGAAATGAAACAACTTTTACGGATCTACTCACACAGGGAGACTCCCTGTGACCACGGACCCTGCAAAGGGTTCGAAACGTCAGGATAAACATTAATTAAAACTAATGTGTAAAATAAACGCGAGTAGATCCTTAAAAGTTGTTTCATTTCAATGTGTAGTGTTCGCGTAAATTTTAGAAAACAACACAATACATAATAATAAAATAATCATCTGGGGTCTTCTGGTTTCGGGACTGCCCGATTTCCCACCTGAGCTATTATAATCTTGTAGATGGTGGCGAAATTTACCTTCGTATTCTAATGATATTGTAGCAGTTTTTCATTACCTAAAAACACGGATAAAACGACGTTTTCTAAAAATGAAACCTAGCTAGATCAATTTATCGCCCCCGAATCCCCTGCATACTTAATTTTATTAAAATCGTTGAAGCCGTTTCCGAGATTCCAGATTATATATATATTTAAAATTATAAATTTATATATAATTATAGATTATATAAAATTATACATATTAAAGTTTAAAGGTATTAGATTTCACTAAAAAAATTGCGGCTAACATTAATGTTATAATAAAAACATCTTGTTACTAACATAAAATAAGTATTGAGTCTTGGTCACTTGGATAAATGAATATTGTATTCAATAAACATTGTATAATTTATTCTCACCGACTGAATTCCTGGTATCTTTGTCCAGACACTGCACATTAGTCAACATGTTATTTCGCTCTTCTGTCAGTCGTGATAAATAAATTATTTACAATCAAAATTTTAAATAAATTTGAGACTAAAAGGTATTCATATTGTCCATAAAAAATATTTCATATTCTCAATAGACACATACTATCACGAAACTGTACCATAGCGGTGTTGTCTTTTGTTCTCCGTAGTGAAACGATAATTGGAATAAAAAATATTTACAGCTCTGCATTGTCTGCCGAAAATCAATATTTTTTTAATTTGCAGTGGCTATTGCCGAGGGTTCACAGCTTCATTTGGCAGTTGCTACTTCATGTTAATTCCATGTTAGTCTAAAGTTTTTTGAACTAACAGATACAATTATAACATTTTTTCCTGTACATATTTTTAGCATCCCACTTATAATGACTTTTTTAAAATTTCATGTTATCACGGGCGTTTAAGCGAACGGAGTCGGGCGCTAGTTATACTTTACTAATTTATTACAAAAACACAAATGTTGAAATAAAATCCACGAGCAGGATATGTACCTGCACCCTTCTGACATACCGGGTCAGGTGCTCTCCCAATTGAGCTATCGTGGTTCTAACCAGCCCGCCGAAATTATTCAACATTATTTACTTTTTACTTTGAAAGCCAAAGGCGCCCATTCAATGTCAACAACTACCGTCATTAACATCCGATCATAATTTACAAATACTAAAGATCAGTTAAGAAGTAGGCAAGCTATTTATAAAATGTTTTTGTTTTGTTTATATAACTAACTTCTAATTTATCCGTAACGGTCGCCCCTCTCAAGTACTTTAGAATTCCAATAAATTTATTAAAAACAACCTTGGCCTTTTGAAGGTTCTACCTGACCGGTTTCGTATGCAGAAGCATTTCGCTCCGTCAATGTCCGGTGCCCTTAGTCTGCTTACTTCTCACTCCGAAATTTACGGACTCACACTGGAAACGAAGAAATATGGAACGGTATCTAACCGGATTATAGTTGTCAAGCGGGATAGTATGTAACTGAATTATTGTAACACGTTTTTGGAGTACTATGTCGTCTATGTCGTCTGTGATACATAATATTTTGCTGCAGATAAAGGTTGCACTCAAGTCAATGTAAATTTTTAATATATTATTTGATTAAGAGTATTTAAAAACAATTATAAAAAAGAAAGTAACAGGTTCAGGAATTGTGTCTGCATTGTGATACCTTTGTGTGTACATAAATATGTGTAGTATATTAATTAATTAATTAATTTAAGGACAGTCCTCAAATTAGCAATATTCAAAAAGTAACTTAGTTTTAAGTAACCATTTTTAATAATCGCTAATGATGTCTACTATGCAAAGAAAGTTTGGTTTGATTTAAACTTTATCTAAAACATCTTTCTAAGTAAGTTTTTACTAAACTTAGATTTTTATAAACGCGCCTGGCTGATGGCTGTTATCTTCTTCTTATCTAAGTCTGTTGCTTGCTATAGGAACAATGTTGAAAGCACTGTTGTACTCCGACAGTTAAAGCCAGCTCTAATTCCTCATAGCTTCTCAGACTCCTAGTAAAGTGCACTTTCATTGTAAGCCTTATTGTCAGTCACAAACCTGGTGAGATGCACACCAAACGCTTACCCTATGTGGAATTAAATAACATCTCCATCATAACAACACGGACTAAGCCGACGAACGGTCTTACAATATCTAGTGATAAATAATACTGGTGAGATGTTAACTTGGTCTCATCCCCGCAGCCTACGTTCGGTACCTACCTCTCCGGCCGACCTCGCCGCAAGCGGATTACATATCGTTGCCTCTCGCTCTGTATTTTGTCAAGATGTCTGCACGAAATCTAGCATATTACATCCTTCTCAGTTATACTTCGATGAGATATAGATTATATTTTTGACAAATAAACGGGGTTATAACAATTTTATTACAGTTAGTTTAGAATGGTTAGCCGACTTTTATTAACAGGGCCAATATTTTAAATTACTTATATCTGCGGTAAAAGCTACTACTTTTATTTTGATATAATGTAGGATGGGAAAACAGGCTAGTGGGTCATCTTATGATAAGTGGTTACTATCCGCCTATTAATTGTCTGAAACAGAGAGCCCACTGCAAGTTTTATTTGCCATTCGAGCACGTTAACAACATCAGAATTTTACGGGCAATGACATAGCGCCTCTTGGTGACAAACGAGGAGAGTTAAAATTTTGGCATTCATATTCTCGTTTTTGTTATAGTGATCGAATGGCATACGAATTCGCACTAGGCACCCTGCAGGCGATACAGTTGGATTGCGATGTCGGCTATAAATTCTCTGGTACTTCATTGGTTGTTGTTATAATATGGATCAAACATGTTATATCATGGCATGTATTAATATAAAAAACAAGCCTTTACGTCAACAAGCTACAAACAGCGTAAGGTCATTGCCAATAACGATTGATGATATTATAGTTAATGACGTAGCGCTCGAAGGCGGCCAACTGAGAAATAGTGTTTCAATAAACACAGCCGACGCGATCACCGGGAAAATTGACCGATTCCGGGAAATCCTCGCAGGAAACGTCATACGATATCTCTTTTTTCTATCCCAGCAACCAAGCCAAGATTTAATATTTATGGATGAAATGTGAGACGGAGCGGATGATTTAAAATGTGATGTGGATATCGCTCCTCGCAGATTTTCTGACCCAGCGAAAGTGATGTCCTTCTTTTCGTTTTACGTACCAGTTGTTTCCTCCCGTAGGAACAGAAAATACCGAAATGTACACTCGAGCTGAACGAGCGCCTCCACGATTTATTCCTCCTTTTCTTCCGTTGTATAAAAAATAATAATTTTTTATTTGTTTACTCACGGAGATTTGGTTCCTTTGATATCAGTAACAGGGATTGGATTATTCTAAAACATTGCCCGTGTACTTTTCCTTTTAGTTAGCGGTCTATTAATTGTAACTCGAAAATCCTGTGACAACACCGTTCGCTTTCTTTGAAATAAGAAAAAACGTTTTACCCTCGGGCAATATAAGAAATCACATAATCAGATCGCTAAAGAAATAAATATAATAACAATAACAAGAGAATACGCAACAATACCGAAATCAACTTTGTTATTCCACGTATTTTTGAAACAAACAACTGAAATCCTAATCATTGGGAGTTACAGATTAAGATGTTGTAGGTATGAGAACAGTTCCGAAAGTAATACAACTTGTCCCATACTTTTGCTAAAGCGGCTGCTCACTTTGTCTGAACTTAACAAAGTCGAACTAATAGGCATCAGACTCATTTGTTACACCTCCACGCTTCGCCGCCCGCCAAAGAACGTAAAAAAGAGGGGGGATAGATAGTCCACCACTCCCAAAATATTGTTCGATTCGAACTCCACCCCAGCTCTCGTATGGAAACTTACAAGAATGGGTTTAATGGCAGGATCGTAAGACAACGGTTCTTTATTTAGCGCTCGAGAAACATTGTCACCACGCAGTTGCTCTTTTCGCCTCAATAGAAAGTGGAGTGTCATACAAAGCTACAATATATTTGGGGCTCGGTTCGGCCCGCCGCTGTAATCAAAAGCCTCTCCGGGGAACAATGGCGCCCACATCGGGGTTGGCCCGATAAGCCTCGACAATTATACTACATCGACTTTTCAATTATCCAGGCGGCTCTTCCTCGTGAACAATGCTTGCTTTATTTATGTATATTAGAGCGGTCATTTGCGCACCATTTAGACGCCGCTCTTTGGCGCCGTACAATAATTGATACCTCTATACGTAGGCAGTACGTATAATTAACGAATGTATCCTGTGTTATACAGGGTTATGTTATACGTTGATTACTTTGCGCTAACTATATTGCTTCTTCTTGAAGACGGCTCTGTTAAAACTTTGATGTTATGTGTTCTTTGCCACTCTAATCCTCCGCTGAAAAAGTACATCATACTACCACATACTACTTTATACACATGATAGTGTATGGACCATTAATTCTAAGACATCCAATGACTGCCATGTTATGAATTTAAAATGATTTATATGTTTCCATTGCAATGTTTGCAACTGCTTTAAAAGAAGAAGATAGAAACTTTTTAAGTTTTGTATCTTGAAGGGAAACTAAGCTTACAATTTTAGTTATATGTGTTATGGACCAAGTGATTAATTATAAAAAGTGCCCGGCCAGTTTAAAAAATGCCCAATATGAGAGGGCAGTGTGATTACAACTATTGAAATAATCGAACCGTCCTGGTTCAATTCATAATGGTTATCACCTATGGGGCAAAGTAATTGAAACCAGGCTTTTAAATTCAAACGTAGACGTAACGTAAACAATATTTAAAACGTAACGTAAATAATATTTAAAACGTAACGTAAACAATATTTAAAAACAAATAAAATTGTTCCTTTCATAGGTACTCTGCTGTTAGATAGAACATTAGTTATGTTTTCCTATCGCAAATACGTCAAGTGGATTTAGACCTATTAATCAATTTTAATTTAATATAATTGTTTCTTGGCCAGTAAGACATTAGGCAATATTCCGGCCAGGAAGAACGGAGTGCAGGTCACAAAAAACAGGGAGGTGAAGGTTGGTAAGGTTTGGAGTGGTTAGGTTGGGTTAGATCAGTGAACAAAACAGAACAGCAGAAACAAACTTTTGAAGATTATCATTGTATTGTTTAAAAAATATATGTTGTATTTGGTCAAAATAATTATTAGTAAAACGTACCTTTTGTTTTCTGAAAAATATTGATACGTCAATTTATCTTTTACAATAAAATAAAATGATGATTTATTTATAAAGTAACAGCTTGTCATTTGAATGTTTATGTTTTGATGCCATTGTTAAAGCATAGTTCGTGAAATGAAACTTTGACAAAATGTTGCTTGTGGAATGAAAATTGGCTAATGAATTGTGTGAAACATTATAGAACCCCTTGTTCTCCTCCCCGCACCCCTTGCAATGTGATAAATAAGGAAGTTCAAGTTATAATTATTTACTTTACTAGCTTGTCATTATTCATAATGTCTGGGTATTATAAAAAAGGCCCCAATTTATTACTTGGTCCTTAACATATGCATTAGTTGGAAAAGTTTTCGCCTTAATTGCTTAAGGTTCTTGAACACTTTTATTTTATATGAAAATCTAATCCTTCAGATAACAAGACACTATATTAATTGAATGTTCTTCAACAGGTGAAACTGGAACAGAATGTGGGCAAGCCGTCCCGCGTCATCCACATACGGAACATCCCCAACGAAACGACAGAGGCCGAGATCATACAGCTCGGCCTGCCATTCGGCAGGGTCACCAATGTGCTTGTGCTCAAAGGCAAAAATCAGGTAATTAAGCTTTTTAAATTAATAAACAGTCTTCATTGAGGATTAAACAATGTTAACATTATAAACATAGATACGTCGAAGCAGTTAACTGCTTCGTATCGCCCAAATAAGTAATACAAAATTGTTTAGTGTTTTTAGTTTTAGTTTTTGCTAAAGTTTATAGGCGGTTATAGTCGTTATAGGCGCCCCCGCACCGGTTTAACTCGGCCAAAACGTCGGGTTATTAAAAGGGTTTTTTTTTGGGAGAGAGATTGCTGATTGCCTCAGACGGTATTTTAGCTTCACGGGGCTTTTTTGGGGGCGGCGAGGAACGTAAAAGGTCCCTCAAGCCGTGTGAAACGAATCACCTTCGAAGGTTTTCTAGAGGGAACGGCATCGCGCACTAGTGCGTGTCCCCGTGCCCTACTAGATTCTCCGAAGAGTTCGGATCGGATCGGGGAGCGGAACAACCCGAAGGCGCCTATAAATAACAGTAATGATAAAGCCCAAGGGAAAAGCTCACTTCACTTGGAATCCTCAACTACTATAGAACTGGCAATCTTATCCATTACTGTCGGAACACAATAATGCTACTAATATTGATGTTATGGTGACATATTTATTTAAGACGGTGGATGGTGGTCAGGCCAAGTCGACTTAAAATATGCCCAACGGCCAACCAAAACCTGTCATTTTGAAAAATAATAGGTTATCAATTAATTCGATATAAATTTCCAAACGATTTTTTTTTCGTTTTTATTATGCTTAGTTTTAAAACTCTATTCTTAATCTATTCATGAAAAACCATTAGCAATAACAAAACACTAATATATCTCATAACACTGAACAAATTGTTTGTGTTCAACAAAACCTTTTTTTCTAAGTAAAAGTAATATTTTCCTTGGGTCAGCCTGTTCAACTAAACAAACAGCAATAAGGAGGCCAGTGCAACTCCCTCCACCCGAACAAACACAGCCTCCTCAGATATATCTCTGAAGCCTTTGTTGTTATTGGTATTATCATTTAAAAGCGATTCCGCAATTCGTTGAACTCTGTTGCGATAGTGTCTTGCACATTTTTCAAAGTATGTTTCTTAACTTCCTGTGTTATTTGTTTTTATATTTTATCATTTGAAGGAAAACTTTTATTTAAAAAAGGCATAATAATAAGATATTAATAATGCAAATAAACAATATATAAATATTAACGTTATTACATATTGTTATTTTTTTTAAATATATTTTACAACGGAAAAACGAACCTTTGATTCCCTTGAGGTTACGATGAGGCCAAAGATTTAAGCGCACTTAACCCGGAGCCTTCAACCGCTAATGAACTATTAGGTTATCTCTGTCTGACGAAACAACTATGCTGTTAATATTAATGTTCTGGTGATACTCATATATATTTAAGAAGCAAGGCCAGTGGACTTAGAACAAGTCCCACCAGCAACCAAAAAGACTTATAAAGAAGGAAATCAGTGAGCTTAGAAAACTAAGACTTTGTAAGGCCACGTCCACACAGACAGGCGGCTTGCTTAGCGTCTAGAGCCTAGCGAGTCACCTAACGAGTAGCTTAGTAAAACGAACGCTCAAGAATGTAAGCGACCGGCCGCACTGCGCTCTTGGAGTCTAGCTAGTCGCTTAGCGTGTATCCAAGTAAACAAACGTGTTGGTTTTTAGTCGCTAGGCGCGAGGCATTTTAGAAGAAAAAATGGATGAAATCTTAAGACATCACTTTTTAAAAGAGAAGCTCCGTGGAAGCCAGCTGAGTCAAATGAGTTAATTTTCCTATAACTTTAATGAGAAGTAGATCAAATGTTTCTCTGGTCATACGCAAATGTTCGTAAAATTTATCGTCAAAATTATGCAATTGTTTATACAGAACATTAAACTCCCCATGACTTGACCGTGACTTATCTATGTCATGAACCCAACATAATATGGATAAGGCCGTGAAATGGTATATTTTAAAGATGAATTTTCTGTAAGTAGCAGTTTAAAAGTGACATTTTGTCAACGTGCCGACAAGCAAATGACTAAGACACCTAGCGACCCACCACGCAAACCACCTCTCAGTGCGGCCACCGTGTATCCTAGCAAGTAGCCAGATTGCAAGCTACTAGGCTCTAGGCGCTAAGCAAGCCGCCTGTCTGTGCGGACGTAGCCTAAATGTATTTTAGTTGTCAAGCTGGTGTCCGCGTTACGACGTGACTGTTGCTTAATGACAAGCTTTCATTTTTGATCATCACCTATCATAACTATGCTCTGCTTAAGCAGCTTTAGCTATAATTCAAGTTGGTCATTTATTATGGCAGCTGTGTTACCTAAAGATAACAAAGGTAAAGAGTTGGAAAAGCACAATGTCCATTGTCTGTTATAACGAATATTAACGTTTGCACTTGTTTTGTTCCTCGTACTTACTCCACTAATGTAATAACCATTAATATTGCAAGTCGGTACGCTACTCCGACAGTAAAAGGATTTTTATTATATCGTATAAAAATATTAAAGTTACGGTTTTTAAAAGTTGTTTATTATAATTTTTATTCCTTTCCCTGTCATAAATAAATTGTTTAACTAGATTTAACACTTACTCCTTGGTATAGGTATCTTAGGTATATAAAGGTATACCTTTAGAGAAATCGACGTTTTGGCCCGGTTGGATTGGCCGTGGTCACGGGATGATTAATTTATGAAACATTTATTATAAATTGTTTATGTGGAGTTAATTTTGTTAATCGGAGTACAATACATCCTAATCTAAAAATCCTAAAAGCCGCTGTACATATTTCCTATGGCTTCGTAATGGCCTACTTAACTTGCGTATTTTTATAATTATTGTACAGCAAACAACTCTTTTGTTCAAGATGTTAGACATCTACAGTAATTTCCATCGTTAGTTAATTACTAGAAAGAGATCACGCTACCCTCATTTAGTAAATTCAGTAATGTAACTCGGCTATGTAACGCCGTGCACAATGGCCGACACTCCGGAAGCACAACAAGTGGGTGGTGCGGTCCGCCGCAAATAGGCCGGCGACAATGCCGCACCGGCCTCCACCTACTTGTCTCCCGTTTTATTTCACCTATAATGGCTAGGCACGGCTCGAAGAAGGTCGCGGGAAAAGTATTTGTTCCACCTGTTCTAAATAACAAAGCATCATTAAGCAGGTGCATTTAAATCTAAGTCTACCTCAGTTTTATTTTTACCTATAATGGCTATACTCATGACTCGAAGAAGATCGCAGGAAAAGTATATGTTACGCCTGTTTTTAATGACAAGGCATTGTTAAGTAGGTACATTAAAATCTATGTCTACCTCAGTGGATATAGAATGTGTCGAATCGACGTTTATTTTATTTCAGTATACTAAATCAGCGTTACATTTATTTCCTACACCCATTTTATTTTATCTTTGATGGTGAGGCACGACTTTAAAAAGATCGTGTCTCTTAAATGTGTACATATATTATGTTTTTTCTTTTAAGCTCCTAACTAAAACCCTATTAAATACAAAGAAAGAGCATTTAACATGACAATTTGACCTCTATACTTTTTGCTATATTTTTTTTAGTTCTAAGTGATTTTGTGTACTTAACACAAAAACGCTATGCAAGGCACTTATGTACCTATATTATTTAAAATAAATGAATGGTATTATTGAATACCATTTATTGATTAAACGACTGTTGTTTTGATAGCAAAACAATCTGATGATGATATAAAGGCAACAGCTATAGAGCTGTTGCCTTTATAT
Organism: Eudonia truncicolella; assembly: GCA_949315975.1. Classification (NCBI taxonomy): domain Eukaryota; kingdom Metazoa; phylum Arthropoda; class Insecta; order Lepidoptera; family Crambidae; genus Eudonia; species Eudonia truncicolella. The sequence goes on along the minus strand of OX438830.1, from coordinate 13,357,098 downwards.
CATCATCAGATTCATTATTATTTAACCTATACCAATTCGTACAAAATAAACTTTATTACAAACACAAACTATTCAAACAACTATATTCATAAAAAGAAAGCAATAAATGCGAAAGAAAACGAGAAAAGTCAAGATAAAGAAAAGTCACAAAACGAGATGTCAAATACACCATATAACGGAATTTAGCTTATTTCAAATTGTTTACGTACATTTTTCCTTATGTTATTAAGGGCATCGCGAAATGACCTCGATCACGAGATTGCATCTCAAATCATGTTTAGCGGAAATTAAGGGACAGGCGACGACTGAAATAAAATTAAATTTTGGGTCGCGCCGTGCTCAATGAATGTTTAAATGTAGATACATATCTTTTGCGGTTTTGAGCCCCCTATATCAATTTCATATTTTATCTTGCATGTAAATCTTAACAGGCATTGTCATTTTCACCATTAAAGGAAGCTCCTGTTTTAAAACGAAAATTCCAATATCAAAAGCTTACTATTGGTACTTCTACATCAATGTATGAGATGCGAATATTTACATCGTACCGTTATGAATTACCTATATCAAAATGTGTCGTACCGTAAACACGCTGTACGGTACAGTTGGCAATCCATCAAGTTACACGCGCACATCATGAGTGCGAACTACGTCCGAACGGGTTATAAGACATCCGGTTTTACTGCCGGCTTTATTCCCGGCCACGTGCGATGCGAAATTTACGGTGTGCGCCGCTGACAAATTAAAAATGAGTTAGTTTACAGCCGAGAAATAAAATGATAAAAAGAAAATCCTATTAAGGAAGGGGAGGCTGTGGCCGCCGCGACAATGTTATCCCGTCTAATAAATAGCCCGTATGACATCCCTCGCTATATACAGTAGCGTGAAGGAAAACAATCTCTCTTCTACCGCTAGGAACGAGTCGAATCCCTTTTTATGAACGGTCACAGTCTCTTTGCTTGCTTTTTTGGCATGAAATATTCCGTATCTTTTGCCAGAGCCACATTCCATGTTTAAGGTGCAAAGTGCTGGAAAAGTTTCATAAGTTTTTACTCACCTGTATAACATTTCTGGGAACTGAGCTCTTTCAGAAAAAATTGTCGCATTTTTTAAATAAAACTAAGAGCACACGTTAAAAATATTCGTGTCGCGTAACTAATCAATATCGATGAAAGCTCTCGACACGATTTACCTTTGAGGTACGAGAGGATGATGGAAAGTATCGCCGTCGATGGTAACTGGAGCCCCAAGGTCCGGTTACAAAGGTACCGTGTGTGAAGAGGCAGGTAAACACGGCGCGAGTGGACGCAACAATCGCCTACTCTCGGTGATTAAAACGGAAGGGGCGACACGATTTTACGACCACTCGCGTGACGGGATGATATCATCAATTTGTGTCGCTTCGATCCGACATTGACTCTTTCGTGTAAACATTTCTGGATGCGATATAAAAATGCGGTTTGAATAAACTAAACGAATGAGATGGATAACACTGAACCTAACTATTTTTAGACTTCACATATTAAAATGATTATATTAAAATGTTATATATATTAAAATATTAAAATGATAATTTATAAAGATATTTTTATAAAAACAAAAGTTGCGTCTCTCTATGACCACTGGACTTGAACCTTGCAAATAGCTAGAAACGTCGAGCTTAAATTATTAAAATGTGAACTAAGTGTAGGAGATTAAATTGAATGATTTAATCGTATTATATTGACTATTTAGTAATAACTTACATTTACGTATTTATAAAAGTATCGACCTTATAATGCATTCTTTAAATAATAAAATATGTTTTTATTACACATACCTGCGAACCTTTCACACCTTAAACGTAACGTAAATAAAAAATAAAAGCTAAACGGTCCTCGACGCGTTCGAAGTTTTGAAAAGTTTATAAGTATTAAAATCATTTAATTATAATGCATTTCTATATTGTATTAGTCTTCAAAATGGTCCATGTTTTGGAAGGTACCTTAAGGCTAAACATGACAACAACCAAGATCAACCCCGTCTTGGTTGTTGTCATGTTTAGCAGCCATTATTAAAACCCCGAGTCGGTGTTGCGAGTTATTGCCCATTCTCCCCATGTTTTATGAGATATCTGCTTCTTTCCCTGTGGGAATAACTATAACCCCAACTGTGGCACGTTACACTGATGATGACTATGGTGATACGAACTATCGTATCACCATAGTCATCATCAGTAGTGACACACTAGTGTCAAGGATGTAGAACGAATGATGATTCGTTTAACAGCCCTTATTCGTTCCCATAAACTTCAGAATTTAAATAGCTCCCTTTGCTTTCACTACCGCTATATGTTTTTTAATTAACATCAGGCAAATATTCTATTTAATCTGCGGCTTACTATGCGGGCATTTAATGATGTGTTCTCTACGGTCAGTCGTGTTGAAATGCCAAAAGCAGGATCCTGCGGTTAGGATCTGCTAGCATGTGAAACGGGGCTGGTGTTGCCAAACGTTTGCCATTTTGCGGACATATTTTGTAGCCTGAAATTTTCGCTTCGAGTCTGGGTGTGTACTTTAAAGCTTTTTAGTCCTGAACAAGAGTTAAATAAAATCTTGTAGCGTGAGTGAATAATTTTATTGGTTGAGGGCTCCGGATGAAGTGAGATTGTTTTGACATATTATAATTAACGAATAAAAGCATTATGAATTATTAACAAAACGTTATAGAATTTAGTCAACCATAAACCCAGCTGTGTTATTTTCAAGGTTGACTATTTGCTGATTAGTTGATTCTTAATTGAATGGTTTTAGAAGACGTTTCGACAATCTATATAAATATACTGGTTACCAAGCACTACAAAGCTTATTTTTTAGACATTACATAATTTTCCAACTCATATACGGTTTCCTGTTTCATAATATAAAATATGGCCACATTAAACGCGATGCAAACAACCAAATGCGGACTAGAAATGATCGAAATCATAACACGCTTAGAATGATGGAGCCTGCATGCAGGATTAGTCCGTGTTGTTTGGCTACAAAGTTTATCTATGGTCGGAGCCGATTAATTGGACTACACAATCTCTTCGGTGTTTGCCGCTCTGAACTGCCCGAGTATTACGGACGTACACCAACTATACTTAAATTGTGTTACCAACATAGTTAACTCGAAGTGAGACACGAGTATGTTTTCTTACGTTGTTTAACGCTTGTGCTCAGTTTAACTATACAAAGTAGAAGAGATTTGAATATGTAAGAATGAAAGATAAGCGAACCTGTGTAAGGAAGAGATACTTTCCATATAAATTAAGTTTCTTACTCCCCTGCAAAATGCATAGCTCTTTCGTTTTCAATCTGAATTAAGTGACTTTGTTTCTGTTATCGACCTAACTCTTACCTACATATCTTACAAGAACAAAAGCACCGACTGCCAGCTTAAAGTGCCACTAAGCTCATGCTAATCTATATACATATAATGACTTGTCCTGACTGACTGACTCATCATCGCCGAGCCTAAACTGCTGAAGCTAATTAGATAACATTTGGACTGTAGGTTAATAGATAAAAATCTGACCTAGGCATCAATTTTTAACCTGTTACAATGAAAATTTCAAAATTTTGAATCTTTTGATTGGCCAATGATTCAAAACTGTTTAGTAATTTCGGGTACTAATGACTTTCCTAGCTTTATTAAACTGTCAGCTTTGAATAAAAGGAAAAACAAATTCCATCAAATAAGCAATTGCTTTAAAATTTCGGTAAAAATTGAGGAAATTAGGTATTTTTGTAAAAAAACTTAAAATTAAAAATCTCCAAAACTTTCGGCAAATATAACGTACCATAATTGTGGTAGGTTAAATTTGTTGTAATTTGGCTGCCCTATCACGTCCAACCAGGGGGCCTACCGCCTAACTCTATCGCTATCGATCTCGCTATCGCGCTCTATAGTTTATGGCGTCATCTTGTCATTTCGAAAGCGATATGAAAGCAATATCGAAAGCTATAGCCTATAGCTTTCAATATATTCTATTATAAACTATAGAGCGCGATAGCGAGAGTGATGGCGATAGAGTTAGGCGGTCGGGGGGCTGGAATACGTCGAGTTTCAAGTAACCCTGTATTTAAAGCTTCTGTGCGTGTGTATGTCACTGAACTCCTTCTAAACGGCTGGACAGACTTGGATGACATTCTTTGTGTGTGTTTAAGTGGATTCGAGAATGGTTTAGATTTACAATTGTACCCGGTAGGTGGCGCTGTCTTCTTATGCGGACGAATGATTTGTTTGTTTTGTTGTCATGGAAACTGTCAAAGCGGTACGAAGTCCGCCGGTCAGCTAGTTATTTAAAAAAAAAATATTTATCGAGGCTAAGATTTATTTAGCAAGAAAAGTTATTTGATTTTTAATCTTATCTTATCGTACTTTACCATCAGGCATTCCTCGAAATGGCGGAGGAGATATCGGCAGTGGCGATGGTGGCGTATTTCGGCGGCTGCGTCGCGCAGCTGCGCGGGCGCGCCGTCTACGTTCAGTTCTCCAACCACAAGGAGCTCAAGACCGACCAGACGCACAGCAATGCTGTAAGTATTACCCGTGTAAGTTAACTTGTTATTATATCGCACTTTTGTAGATGTTCTCTTTTGTTTTTTTTTTTTCGTATACGTATATTTGTAGGAGGCCACACTTCAGCTTCACGCCTACCTAAATACACAAAGCTCGCTTACATTAGAATGCAGGCTTTGAACGGGCTTTTTGTACCACGAATTGAGTGTCCTTCTGGGCAGGGATAGTCGCGTCATAATTAGAAAATATTCCATCTTTGAGATCATCTTTTAAAAAGAACTAAGAACTGGAAAGAGACAATTTAACTGAGTTTTTTAAAACGACGCTAATAATTTGGTCTTTTAAATATAACCAAAAAATATTAGACATTCAGTATAGGTATATCAAAATGTTACAACATTGACAAATCGAAAAACTCTGATCGTTACCAGTCCAACAATATTTACAGACTCTACCAGTTTCATGAAAACTATTCGGGAGCCTACTTTTACTTTGTGCTAGAAAAAACATTCGCAATTCACCGCATTCGGGCCGATCATAAATCGATACTGTTTTCGCAACAAACATTTGGAAACTAGAAATCCGGTTCGGGGCGGAATACCCACTAATAACGTAACGATAGTTCAATTAGCCCTATTACAACTCTACAAGCGGATTATCGTAGCGTATGCGATGGAGCATTAAAGCCGAGGTAACCAATTGGGAAATTCAACCCTCCGGCTGCGGCCTGCAGTCGACCTGTTAATTTAATCTTTGTTAGGGGCATCAAGAACCCACAATTTAGATAACAGTATTCAATAAACCCGCATGCCGCGCGGGACGGACCGGCGACGTTGTTCCGATTTTGATTGAGTTACAAATAGTGTTGCCAGGGACAGTGTGTCAAATTTCGGGACGGAAGGTAAAAATACCTAATCGATATTTGGGATTTCAAATCGGAACAGCTACAACTGCTAAGAAAATGCAGGATTTTGTGAATCGTTGTTTATCTATGAAAAAAAAACAATGAAACTTCAACATATTATAACAACACGAATAATTTTTTTGCTGTCAAAATTATCGATCTAAGTACACACTAAGAAGGTTAGTGAAAAAACGAGACATTTGGCGTCCCGATCAAGAGTAAATCGGGACCTGTCACCAGACCCATGAATATCGGGACCTGTCACCAGACCCATGAATATCGGGACGTCCCGCGCAAATCGGGACACCTGGCAACGCTAGTTACAAAACTACGACTTGTCTGCCTATTAAATCTCGATAAGGAAGAACGATGATGAGATGTGTGACTGCCGGATAATCCTTTTAAAAGTTGCGCGCCTATTTCTTAATTATAATAGTACTAGCCTTTTATGTGTTTCGTGAAACAGTTTATTTTTTACTTATTTCGTCATAAAGGCAACGAATTTTAAGTATGTTATAAACTCGTTAAAGAATTAAAGTCAATAGTGCGCATCTTCACTTCAAGTAATAAAAACCAAGAATTTCTACTTTTTCCTTTTTACAGCATCGTCAGTCTAGCACGGCTAAGGCCTGCATTAAATGACGTCTCTCAACGACGTCGAGTCGAGCACTAAAAATTATGTTTAACCCATTTACTGCCGTCTCTCGCTTACCTGTCATTAATTTTATTTTTTTATTATCCCACCTCCATAATTGGACAGCGCTCATTAACCGCTCTGCCTTAATAATTAGTGAACTAATAACGCTTTCAACGGATAGTGAGTAAATAACCACCGATGAAAGTTCCCTTCCTCCCTTAAGGCCAAATATGGGAAAGTAAATCAACATTTTCTGTAACAAAATACCCAATGGAAGGATTAATTAAAACGCTTAATTAGTTTCGTTTATCCAAGAAACCTATCAAAAACAACCCTCAACCATTTGATGGCTGATAATATCGAATGATGAGAAATGGTTCTTACCCAAATTAAACTCTGAATAAACGGGAGATACCACTCGACTCTACACATTCGAGTATTTCCATTAAGAAAGTATCAGGGAATAGAAGTAATTTTAACGTGTCAGTCTAATGAACGAATGATTATAATATAAATGCTATAATTTATCAGGACACCAATTGTAGGAAAATATAAAAAATGTAACAAATATTTTCGCGTGTAAATTTATGAAATATTTGCGACAACATTCCGTTTACTAAAATTACAGAAATAGCTATAAAGATTTATTGAATAAAAATACCTAATCACATAACAATGACATATATACCATTGCTGAAACCCTTTGTTTATTATTATTAATAACTATCGCTATGACCTAATTGTCGTCAATGCAAACATACTTGAGTCAACAGAACGGCTAATTAATGCGATGATTAAACTAAAACGGTTACAAGTAGGTGTCTATTATCTGTTTGTCTGTGTTCACTACGAGATGTAAGTAAATACTGAACGAAGCCTACCGTTACACAGCTTTGTACAGATATTAAACTAATTGACGAATCTGTGGATTACTGGTATTAACTACCTATGTACACGATTATATTTGACTTTTGACGTAGAGCAATAGAAATTCAGAAGTTTCTTGTTGTTTCTTAATCAATTTGTAATATTATATATAATAAATAAATAAATTTGCAAGGAGGTTTGATATCACAAAATAAAACAAATCTTTTAAGCAGTAAGTATTTTCTAATCTTAAGATTATTTCCAATTTATGCACGACTGCGATGCCCGCTTCTTGAGATCTTCATAAAACTTTAAGTTAGCAAATTCCATTGCATTCGAATATATTCTAAGACAAATCGTTTACTGCTAGTCTTTGCAATGATTGTCCTGTGTCTGAGAGACGTGTTAACTCTCAGTAAATTTTCTAAGAACTAATCAAGTAACATTATTACTTTTCGATGTAGGTAATCTGTTAATCGTACTGCAATTTATTCCTCCTTTTATATAATAATTCGCAAATTTATCCTTGTAAACACGTTGAAAATTAAATCTCAAGCGAATATCCATTGTTTTATATCGACATCGGATGGAAAAGCATCTCAAAATTGCCTTGAGAACATTTAAATGATAATACCACCGCAAAAATGACGCAAAGATACATTTTTATAACTTGAAAAATGACAATTATATTTTAGTCATAATTAAACAACGTCAAATAAAACTCAAGTAAACGAAAAGTAAGCAAAAGCAAAAAATAATATTGATCTGTAACAAGTTTTTGTACGAATTTACAATAACCGTAAACATCGAAGCAATATCCATATTGAGATTCGAAGTAAAAATCGATGCTCGTACTCATAATAATTGCAAAGACAGTAAAATACTCGCTGTGCGCTGTCGAGGGTTGTATTGTGACGTGCGCCTGTCACCCGTGCTTCCTCTCCTTATAATGATGCTACTCGGCTCCGTCTTGTTACCATTATCGATGACTCATCTCCCTCTGAGGTTTTCAAACGCAGACATTCTAAATTTAAGAGTACATTGTTGAATTGAACGTCGATCATAAATCTTGCTACATAGAATTGATATTTTTACGCTACGTGCAGTTTAGGGTTGATTTCTTTTTTCTTGGTACATCCAATGCAAAGAAACTAATAGTAACGGTTTGAATATAATATATAGATAATGAAACAAATATTATTATTTCATATTAGTTGATTATTAAAAATATCTGCAATAAACTAGAACGAAATACAATATTAAGTTATAATATTAAAATTTTGAAGTTTATTAAATTTTACCCTCAATAAATGATTTAGTTAGAGAGAGTTTTTAACACTTTGCTCCCTAAGTGTTGACGAAAAACATATAAATTTTAGTTTAATCAAAATTAGGTAAGTTAAACAATAGTGGAGTCGACCAATATACGTTATGAACATATGTGGACCGACCGTAGTTAATTCGAAAATAGTTAAAATAGGTTTAGTTGTTATGATATGTAACCTGGGAAATATCTCGTTTCTCAATATTTACCGGTTAATTTTAAAACGTTTAAATCGAATCTTTTAGGCTACTTAACGAATTGAACAAAACTATCTCGCTTTTATGTGTTGTTAAGATATCATGCATCCTATGAAGTCGAATTTGAGAAGCAAAAGAGAGTTTATCAACGTAATGTTACAAAAAAATTAAGAACTTCAGGGAAAAAAAACACATTTGCCCTAGTTACATCCCCTACAGTTTTTGCACCAATCACCCATGTTTATTTCTCTATGCTTACTAACAGATCTCTTTGTACCGTTCGAGCACACAATTAAAACTTATAATGAGCGACTTGCGAAATGGTCTTATGTATACATAATGTGTCGGCCGGAACGTTTCAAAGGCACTGTTACATTAGGATTATGAAACTACTTTCATAAACGCTACGACAGACGTCTCGTAGCATCGTAGCATCGTAGCTTAAGAGTATTCACTTTGGCGAATCTCGTATTAAGCATCGATGCATTTTAAAGAACGTACACTGAATGGTGGCTTTGATCAATCATGCGATGCAAAAGGTTTTTGTGGTGGATGAATAGGAGTCGACTAGGTTATTTTGCCGTGGAACGTCTGGCCGCAGTCCTGGCGAAAGATTGCGCGTCCCGAATAAGATCTTTTAAATAACTGGGGAGTTTGCCGCGCCGCTTGCCAATGTGACACGTAAAGTATTTCGGGTAGCGACTTCCGAACTTTTACGGAATCAAGCATTTTCGATATCCGAATTTTCAAGGTTCACGTGATGCATGTAGGAATGTGTAGGGATACGCTTTCTAACGTATTAAGTTCTCTATCATCTTCGACGAAAATTTTAAACAATGATAACATTTAACTTAATAAGAACGCATTGCTTAAAAAAATACCGCTCCCAATACACTTACATGAAATAAAGTGTTTTCCCTAGATTTACATTTAAAAATACAATGCTTACGTCCACAACAATGGTCTAACAGTAAACACTACTCTTGTACCGAGTAGTTCAATATCGTGAATGTATCCGATCCAATAGCCCTTACATACCGATGAATAGTGACACGGTAAAAGGGGGGTCAAGTAAACGCGAATTCGTAGGGCCTTTGCCGTCGGCGGCAGGCTTACCATGACATTGTTAAAGCCTTATTTTTGTCTGCCCGGGCCGCTTGTCAGCCCGCCGTCGCACAAAGCTACGCGAAAACATAGGATCAAAGTGTGCCGGCCGTAATGTGAAAACAACGCAAAGCAACGGCGGCGCTCAAAGTATTGCGTCTCGAAGAACTACAATCACGCTCCCGAGTCTTTTACGAGAATTGACCTAAAAATCACACATTTTGACTTAGTACTTTCTTTAATTAAAGCCTGCCGGCTGATTGTTGTTAGGCAATGTAACCGATACTTGTTATTTGTCAAACAAACTTTCAAGCCAACTTTCTATTTTCGTAAAAGTGGCAATCGATGCCAGTAATTGAAGTGTATAAAAAATAAGTAAGAAAAATAGATAAAACAAAGTATTATAAGAATAAATACTATAGAAAAACACAGAGGAGACCCATTAAGGGTCCAAAATAGGTAATAATTAACTTTATCGGAAAAAAAAATTATAAACAAGAATTAGTCAATTGACGCTAATACCTCCGTTTTTTTTTTTTTTTAATTTATTTAAGGCAACAAACAGTCATTTCTACAATATAGTTATATAAATTAATGATGGTTACAAAGAAAGACCTATAGTGCCTATAACGTGTTCAATTGCGGCGACGACGGTCGGTCGTCGTTGTAAACAAGCTTTCGTGTTCCGTTGGCACGTCGCTGTCTGTCTTTTGTTAGCAGTCCTACGTGTATTTTTACAATGCAACCTCATAAATTTGCTCGTAAGCGCTACCAATTATTTAATGTCGTACCTCACAAACGGTTAACGGCTAGTGCTGTCTGCACCACCGCGCAACAAAGTAGCGAATTGTTGTTTGATACAAAATAAGTTTATGGGCGGCCCTTTGTTTGACGTGGTCAATGTTATCTCCGGCATTAGCACTCAAGGTGGCTCACGCATTCACAAGATAACTCCTCTCATACTGGTCTCATTGTTCGAGTTACGAGAGCGCCGGACATGTTTAGTTTTTGTACGTGACCACGTTTTTATTTCCCGAAGGTACATTGTAACATTATTTCAATGCGTGCGTTGATACTGTGTTGTATTTTTTTTATATGGCCCGAATAAATATGGAATTGGTACGGGTATAATAAATAACTTTTCGTATGCCAAATACAAAATGTGTTTTGGAGTTGCTATTTTTTGTGCTATTGTTTTGTTTTTGTGTACGTACGCTTTTGTTAAAATAATTGACAAACTCTTTTGTTTATAAACCTTTGCTTTTAAAATTTCTGGTTTTACAGTTACACGCTTTCACTAATGAAACAATACAAAGAGGAAGTCTACTAAAATCATTTAAGGTGGCATTAAATCAAGTGCAGATATTTTAGTATATTTATGCTTTAGTAAAAAATATAAATATAAAAATATGAATAATTAATGATGCAGATATTTGATTAAATATGAATGTGTTATTCGAATATTTGAATATAATATCTATTAATGAGTTTAAAACGGCACTTGATTTAACGACACCAATATTGGTTAATAAAAGTGTAGTATAAATCAAAATTTGATTTGCTATGTGCATAGAATCCGTGCAACTGTTGAAACTGGTTTTTCGACACAATTATTTTGTAATATATTTTTTCTTGTACAGTCTGCATCGGCGCAGGCGGCGCTACAAGCCGCACAAGCCATCTCTAACAGCGCGGGCGCCGCCCTTGTAGCGGGCGCGGGCGCCGCTCTGCAACCCGCCAACGGGGGGACCGAGATACAGGTGAGTCGGCCATTTTTATTATACATTTATTTATTAAAGTTATATAATGTGTAAGCAGTATTTCAGAAGATATAAAAAATATGTTCAAAAACATATTTGTTATATTATTGTTACCAAAATGAAAGTTTAAAAAAAACTCGTTTGATATTATTGCATAGGTATATTTTAACGATCGTATATTGCGAGCATGCAATGCATGCTAAACATGCTAAACAAACTTATATAATTTTCATCTGATTCTTTATAGCCACCGCTATGCGCTACGTTTATTTATATTTACAGGCATAATCAGAAAACTTACGGTAGCCATAAAGCTCTAGTCAGCTTAACAGCAAAACAGAGCTGATTACGAAGCTAACTTAAATATAAGACGCTTGAACCAGAATCACTGTCCCAAGTGACTACAGCTGCAAGCCAGACGTAGTCGGTGCATCAACACGATATTGTCGCCTGAAGGCAGTCTTACCGGCTTAAGATCTACCGGTCAAAACATACTTACATGTATGTTGGTTAGTTTTCAGGTCTTAGAACGTTTATTTTCTCATGCGGACTTACCTTTTTCGTAGTTACTGTGGTTAAAACTGTGGTAATTTTTTTTTAAAAGCGTTAAAAAAAATTAAAATATTAGTACATGTAGCTACATGCTAGCTATGACGTCCGGTCTGAATATTTATCTATTTGTAGGTTATATGCTTCTTATTTTGAAACATATTGTAGGTATAACAATATGTTTCTGTGTACCTAATATGAAATGAATTCATGAAAACGAATTCGAACAAAGCTACACAATACTTAAGTTGGGCTTTCATCAGTTTCTTTGCTTTAGACTAAAATACATATTCCGAATTTCTTTGTACGAAAAAGGCAAATATATAACTTATACTCTTGTGAAAAAATAAGTAAAACAATGTTCATTGTTTCACTGCCTGTATTTGGTGGTTTCATTTTCATTTTCCAGTACGTAACAAAACTTTCTGTAATTAATTTTAAACATGTTCTTTCATGCATTTATTTACATTAGCGAGATGAAGTTTTTTTTAATATAGCAAGAAGGTTATAATAAAATATTTTTATTATTTTTGAGCGTTGAATAATTTTATTTACACGCAGTTGTTTTGTTCGCAGGGCGGTCCCAACACTGTGTTACGCGTGATAATTGAACACATGTTATATCCGATAGTGCTCGACGTACTTTACTCTATCTTCCAACGGTATGGAAAGGTGCTCAAGATCGTAACATTCACAAAAAACAGTAAGTACTATATTCACACCATAGATCAAATACGTAAATGTTAACAGTTGTTTCACCAAAAACACGCACTCGATAATGTTTTTATTTAATTAAAACGTTGAAAGCTCATGAAATTCCTCAAAGCGCGAGTGAGCTTTGCATTATTAAATCGCGTCCTAATTAGGTACATTATTTCGCGATCGAATATTGCACGATAAGCCTTTATCGCGACGCACGCGTCCGTAGTATCCCAGGATTACATCGACTAAAACAACTATTAATAAATCAAATTGGAACGGGCTTTAAAATTAATTTTGCGCGTCCGGTGTTATAGTGATAGATTTACCAAACATAACAGAGGCCCAAAATCCAAGGGCGCAATCCGTTTAAAATTTAAATCGTACCCTCATGCATATCCTAAATAAATCCGGCGGCACACAAGAGCCAGGTAGGTAGTAGGTACATATTTGATAAGCTCTCGAGCCGCGAGCGGTGGCCGTGCTGCTCAGTCCCGACTAATTATACTGGTACACCTAGTTGAGAACCACGAATCAACTTTATTTAAAACCTTGGACATTGCCCTACGGGGCGCTCGTCAAGTGTTTTTGCACCCGGAAATGATGTAGCTAACTCTTTTTTAGTGAAAACCCGTAGTTGGCTCATTGAAGGCTCGCTGCGAGCGCTGTTTGAACTAGAACTATCTTATGACGACCCCGTGAAGCGATGTGCTAACCAATTTAAAAGGCCGCCGACTTTGCCAACGTGATTTTTCCGCGGAATTTACTTTACGTTGAAATTTTCACTTAAACAAGTCTTGTCAGCCTTTTTGTTTAATATTCTTCATTATAATACTCTTTTATGAATTAAGTATGCTTTCGAAAAATTACTGCAACTAACGTAAGAGACGTGAGAAAATTTAAAATTCATATATTATATTATTCCTGTGGGCACTACGCTATAATAGGAAATCAAAACTGAAGACTAAACTGCCTCAATTTCAACACAAAACGCCACTAGCCGGTTAAAGGCAAATACTGTGTTTGATTAAGCTCATGGATTCCTTTTTGCTCGGATACATGGAACAGGGTCGCTCATAACTTGTTGGTATCTTGACGTCCCACCGCTAATGCAGTATTTCCAATTTCCTTTGCTCGGTGCCACACTAATTCTGGATACAACTCGTACGCTGCTTTTTTACTACATTCGTCATTGTCCGATTGCAAAAAGACTGTCCTATGGGTTTCGATCATCCGTGCCCTTTTGCTGTGTTCACGTGGAAGCTTTGTGACAACCTTGTGTATGTAGCTTTTAAAGATTTTACTAGCTAGGTGCAGGGCTATCTTAAGTAGGTAATTTAATTGTATTATTAAATGTTACTCAATTTAAAACTAGCTTTCAAATTAATATTACATACGTGTAAAGCGTAATTGGGGACTTATTCAAGCACTTGATTGATTATGTATAAAATTATAATAGCTTTTTAAACATCGATACAGAAATTTAGATATCTATCTGTAAAAATAGAATAGAAATAAAGATGGCAGTCGTTGACACCCATCAATTAACCATAAAAGAAGTGTAGTGGAACGTTGGAAAGCTAGACGACGTTGACACTTTGGTATGTGTAATGTTGTGTATTGTACCAACAGAATTGTCTCTGGCGTAAGTAAACCGCATCCATCCATTTCATTTAATCCCTACTTCAATTATCCCTCGCCACCGAAACAAATAACCACATATATCGTTACCTTAAATGTTTTGCTGAACTATTTGCTTTTTTCAATACAACTTTTTTAATAATTTTTTCGTACTTCCACGTAAAAATAAGCAAATTTTGTTAAAGGCTACTTACTTATTTTCTTTAAAAAAAGCTATTTCTATTTATGCAAAGAGACCTCGTTCAACCTCGAATGTGCTACAAATTCTTTTTTATAACACCGATTATTTCTGCTAGAACAGCCCACCGTCTGAATCGTTATCAATCGGTTTCTCCAAATAAACACGTGGTTGCCCTGATTCGTTAAGTTTAATATTTCACCCTTATTTATATTTACACATCAACATCACAGCGGGAAATCCTTGTAACTTTAATCGCTTAGATGTTACCGAATTGTGATTCCGTGCGCGTCAACGTTATATGCTAGTAATAAATAGGTATTCCGTTAGGCTTCTCTCATATTAATATTGGGAGTGTTACGCGGAAAAACGGACTGTTAGCGCGTCGGCTGACCTGACGGGAGGTTGCCATCAAACGCGTTCCTAATCCCGAAACAAATCTCAATGAAGAGCGCTCGGAGTCGTCGTAATCCCTCCCCCTCCGCCCCCCTCCGCCCCCCTCCTATTGGCTTTATTAAGGTGTAGCAGACCGCTACAATTATTATGCGTCCCCTGTTTGCGGTAGGTGACGTGTCTGTGTCGCTTGGATTCCCGTAATTAAGGATTTGGTAACGAATATCTTCTGTGTTTCTTATATATTTTCTCTTGTGACATTTGTTCTTTATGCTACTGTCAATCATAATTAGTTAGACAGTGAAAAATGAAGGCCTGGCAAAAAAAATAGGATATCAGCAATTTTGATATGAAGAAGAAAATTAGGACTTCACTTATTAACATTAAAAAGCGTTGGGCAATGAAGAAAAACTTCTGAATACGTACAGCTTGAGTATTCCAGCAATTTGCAAGTTGTATCTGCGAGTCGGAAGTATCCTCGCTATATGAAAGGGCGGCCAAATTGCGAACTAAGACGCATTCAGTGCTCACAGAAGTCGCTCATTCCAGAGATGCTGAGATTTAAGATATCAAATTATGCTGTAATCGGTCGAGCAACGGGCCATTAATTTATTTAACATTACAAAAATAACATCAACATTACAAAAGCTACCTCTTTGCTACGAAACATGGCTCTTAAAATTATAATATAGCCGCTACTTCTGTCTTATGTTTACTGACATTGTCAGTTAATATATTCCATAAAGTAATTGCGCGTCCCAGTTGAATCCCTAATTAAATATTATGAAGAAGCGCGTACAACGATTGATTGGGCACATTTAAATTTCCCGCGAGCAATTGGAGAGACGTTATTGAATTAACCATCTGAATATTTAAGCTTGCTATTAAATAAATAACCCCCAATACAAGCACCGAATAAGATTGTTCGGTGAAGTTTGTGTGCAACTTTTTGTGTCAACAAGAACCAAGCCAATTGTGAAATTGTTTTAACGAGTTTGACTCCATTTTTACTCTTTTGTTGTTCTTTTTGTGATTACCCTATTTTTTCGATCACTCACAAACAGTTTTTATAGGCGTCTGTGATGAAGTTAAAGTACAACACGTTATATAAATTGTTAATAAAATTCATATCGGGCGTAAAAATAAGCATAAAAAATGCAATGTCATTTAGTGTATTACAGTTCACGTTACATTGTTTTCAAAGATAGACAAAGTGTCACGAGCGGCATGTAAAAAGCGTCTCAAGCATTGCTATCATCCTTGAAAAGCTTTTTACATCCTTGAAAGGAATAAGAAAAAGGTTCTTTATCCCGAGGGCATAAACTTTCGTGTCGCATTCTCATAGAGCGCCCCTAGAACAGGCGAAGCCATGCGCCGTGATATGTTATCTATCTATCTGG
Organism: Eudonia truncicolella; assembly: GCA_949315975.1. NCBI lineage: Eukaryota > Metazoa > Arthropoda > Insecta > Lepidoptera > Crambidae > Eudonia > Eudonia truncicolella. Next base: position 13,340,900 of record OX438830.1, on the reverse strand, counting down.
ATCTGAGCGAAAACAGACTTCCAACGTCGAATGTCAGTCATTCCATTACTCCTGGAATCTTTGACGGGAATTTCCTTTATACTTTGTTAAAGCTAAGTTTGGTAATATTTTTTGTAACTTACACACTCACTTATTATTTATCTTTTATCAACTTATACCAATATCAAAGTAAACGTCGATGGATTAAAAAAAAACTGAATATAATTTTCTAATTTCCTACTACCTAAAACACGTTTTGCTTATTCACGAAGTAATTACATAAAAACTCCAATTTGCGGTAAGCCTTTTATGCATTCCATTTTAACGGTCCCAAATGGCTGCCCAAAGAAAATATGGGGCCTTAAACAGCATTTAACTATGTATGAAGTAGACAGCGCGTTACTTTTAATTTACGCCGACAGGTCCTGCCTTGAGTGCTCTTACTTTCTATATTTTATAGGTGTGACCGGGTAAAGGTAGATAAATTGCCCAAAATAAATACACTCTTATTCTGTAGTGTTGGCAGCCCGTGGAAATGTATATAGTATATGCGTGCAATAATTTGGCAAATGTAGCAACCTTAGAAGTTTCTATATATTTAAAAAATACATTTTCTCTGTATTTTAAACATACATGTTCATTTAAACCTCATGAAAAATTTAATAGATATTAAATTTTTGATGTTATAAGAAATTCTCGTAATTATGACACTGATAGCTTAGCTAAATACTTATAAAAATTATACGAAAACGTTGGTAACTTAATTCTTGAGAAAAAAAAATACACTTACAATCAATGCTTGACTTGCATAGCAAAAAAAGGAGTCACCAAAATAACTCCATTGGAATTCACATTACCTTTCCCGTGTACCTGTCATCTCCTACAACTCTAGCTACTCCATAATAAAGACGATACAATACGTACGTGTTGATATTGCGATCGTAGCGACACCGCATAATGGCGCCTTACGCGGCTTCGCAGGTGTTGCCAGTCGGCGATGTTTCCTAAAAATGTGAATTTATGTGCCGACCGGCGGCCGGCAATGATCGCCCGGCTCATGCCTTAAATTAGGGGGTTTAACGCTTATCCTCTCGCAGTAAATAGACTAGAGGACGAACTATATTACTTGTGGGGTCCACTCATGCTCCTCCCCAAACCACGATTGTTTATAGTTGTTTTCGGTCTTAATGTGTTTTTTCCGACAACACTACCACCCGTTTTATTAGGTGTAATTGCTTGATAGTAGTTATACGTGCAATAATCGTAAAAAGAAATCCACTTGCTGCATCAATGAGGTTTGTTTTTGAACATAACCATCGCATATATACTTGTCAAACGAAATGAAATTACCGAAGTGAAATAGGCGTCGTTTTATTGGGATATTCGGTGAAGTGTCGCGGGTGATAAAATAGCTGCGGTCCACCTGACACGCGAACACAACTAACTCCCAAGTATGTTCCCGGCGCGCGGCGCGGCGGATCGCGTAGCACCACGTTGGGCGCCAATTTCACCTTGTCTGAACGTCCTTATGAACAAGATATTGCCTGTCAGGAATTCCGTGAGACATCCAACACTCAAGCACTTACACTGGCGTCCCGAAACTTGTTTTATAACATTGCAAATGTAAATTTATTCAATTTCGACTAAAAGCTTTGGTAGTTGTTAATTGTGTAATTTATCAATCGCGTGCGTGTGCGAATCGTGATTCCATAAATCAACAGATATTTCGGTGACTTGCTTTGAACGTTTAATCCTATTTACCTTCATTTTAGTAACATTAAAATGCAAACGTTTCATTCGCAGATTCATTCCAAGCACTGATCCAGTATCCAGACACCGTGTCAGCACAAACGGCGAAAACGGTTAGTAACTTTGTTTTTATTTAACTATTTGAAAAGCTAAGCCATAAAACTAAGTTTTCTATTGTTACACGTTTCATTTACTTTAATGACTGCTTCCGAACTATTCAGAAATGTAGACACTCGGTCTTGCGTACTCCATTTGAACTAAGTGTCTGAAGAGTTTCATCTCAACAGTTTATTTGTTACCTAAACATATACGATATTGAACGTTCCGTCCTACACTCAAAATATTTTACTGAAAGTGGTTTTTGGCAGTTAGTGAACATTTTAGGACGACAAAATCCATTGAGCTCACATTGTTACAGCCGTATGCATTCAGTAAATATTGTATGAGCCGCCGCTACACCGCGTGCCAGTTGTTCGTTTCGTACATTGAGTAAGAGCGGAACGTTTACGTGCATTTAAGTACAATAATATCGGGAAACAACGGAGCGGGCCGCAGCGGCGACAATGGCCGGCGAGTGGGGCATCATTTTTCTCGGCCCAACTTTTCCCATTCGCTATTCATTTGCGTTAGAAGTTCGCCGTACGACCGCCTACTGCAGCGACTATTTTAACTTTATTTCTGATGCAGCGTTCAGGGCAAATTAAATTTCGTTTTGCGGCTTCTGCAAACTCGCTTCACGAGCATAATTATTGAGCTTTTTTGTTTTTTCAACCGCAGAACGTTATGAATCGGTGCCAGTAACTTTGTTTAAACCGATCGGGAGCACATAGCACATTTACTTTTTATTCTGTTGGAAAGTATTCTTGTACCATCGATATGACTGTGATATTGATCACCGATGAGTTTATATTACATTTATTATGTTTGATAGTATGTCGATGTTAATATTAAGATAATTATTCGCATGTCAATTGGAATGTTCTGTTCATTCGGCATTTCGCTAATTCTGCAACGAGAGTTGACTATCCGTCCTAATTAGTCGCTCTTTACGCCCGATTCCTGCGGGGCTTAATTCAGCAGGCTTAAGTGTTAAGCTTTCAGCGCAAATTATTTTCGTCTACTACGAGTAAAACTACTTTTATGACATCACAAAACATTTTAATGTTAACGTTAAAATTCACTTGGATATGCAGCGATTTTATTTTCAAACCTTCACGTTGGCAAGATAATCTTCGCGTGTTGCAATGATAACGTTAAAAGATTTTCCGCTTTTCTTTTACGTTTGTGTACAAGACAACTAGATGTTCGACTTCCCTACGCTCGTGTATCTACGAACTGTGTACCTTGTCCGACAGATTAATACGCCCAAGCGAGAAACCCCTCGCGGAATTAAGATATCGCGGCAAAGCGAACTGGTGAAAACTTACCAACGCTAAGTACCAACTCGCCGGACGCCACGATGCGTCCGTCGTAACAGTTCAACGCTAATCGGGTGCTTTGCTAAAGTTCAGCTTTTATCTGATAATTGATGGCTCCATGTAGTTTCAAATTGTTGGAGACCTACAATTGAGTGGGTTACAAAGAAATATATAAAATTCTTTTAATCTTAAGATACTAAACTTTGGTTTAGCTGGATGGTATTTCAGTCCTTTTCGTCGCGTGCTGGTTCCGTCATTTACTGTTATAATTATGTTACTCTTATATGTTGGTAGATTATTTTGTGCTGTTTTTTTTCAGACTTACACTTTTTTATAATAATCAAACAATATTTAAATTTAACTAACCTATTTCTTCTATTTTTTGAAATTTGTAAAAAATTTTAGGTCGGATAAGGCACTTTGACGCACTTGAGTAAGTAGATAGTGTTGACTGATTGTTGTGTTGATTTGTACGGTTCGGATTGGATGATAGTCACGATAGTCTAATACCTAAATTACTGTTGGGCCTAGATTACCAGAAGGTTCCAAGACAGATTGACTTTTGCAAAGACGGCCTAAGCTTCACTTTACAGGCTTTGTCTTTCTGGTCGACACAGTAAGTCGTGGTTACACAAAGGTACAATGGCGGAAATGAGTCATTACGTCAATTTGTATATAGTAAATATCAATATTTTGTTAAGGCTACTTTCAAAGTGCGGTTATAATAATTGTGTTTGAATGTTAATTTAATCCTTTGTGTATAATTAGGCAACTGTTCTTGAATTCCATCGGAAGCAATCGAAAGTTTTAAATTGTTTAAATGTTGTGTCGTTTATAATAACATCAACATTTTATTTACCTAAATCTCTCTAATTGCTGTCTTTAACAATGTAATATAATCAAATTTGCTCATGTTATTCAGTTGAATGATTTTGGTAAAGCGTATTCTTATTATATTAGTAATTTAAAAAAATACAAACAACCGTAATAGTCTCTACTTAAACTCAGTCTAAGGCTTTTCACAAAACGCTTTGGTAATGACATTGTAAATGAAGAATAATTTAGTCCTCTGAGTGTAAATGAGCAACTGTTGTTCAGTTTCATTGGAATCAATTAAAAGTTTTAAATTTAATACTAATGTTATTTTGGTTATTTATTTAACATTATATTAAAATATCGTTAGATAAATATTCAAATCGTTAATATTTTATGTCAATTATAATATAATTTATTGAATTGTATCCAAAAGCTTTCAGGTTTAATAGGTTTGTATTATTTTTTTTATTTCGTTGGTCCCACTAATTTTCATGTAATTTATTCAGCTCCACTACTATTCTAAGTCTAATTACAGTTTAATTAAATCAGTAGTTATTTTAAGTGTTTATATTTAACCGTATATAAACTATCGTAGATTTAATTAAAAAAAAGATTCTCTTGACTTGTTAAACTGATATTATTAATACTTTCAGTCTTTGTACTTAGCTTTCCCAGTTAAATATTCATCCGTGCACATCTGTTCATATTACATGAAACTTAAGTTCATTCACTTCAGTGCAGCTCGTCTGATTATAATCTCAAAGCTTTATGTCTTACTAATATGACAATTGGGCAAATTACAGCAAACCTGCGCGTTACAAATTAGCGCTCTCATGTAGCTCTAAGTAACATTGTTGTGAATCCCCACGCTCACAACTTGCCTGTTAGCTCTTAATGCACTAAATTCATTTATGCACTAAGCACATATTACTAACTTTCGAGTATAATTATGCGGAGTTCAATGTGAAAGGGTAAATCAACAACGTTGGAAACGTGGTTTATGTTTATAGTGATTGACATTGTGTGGTTGTCTCCGGAGTGATATATCTGAAGGTCCTAAGTTCAATTTCCAGGTAGGACTAAGTATGTTTCACGTTTGTCGATGCATAATCCGGGTTCGTGATTACAGCTCTCATCTGGCACGCGTGGTGGTTAAGTCTATACTCATCAATTTGAGAGATGACATGATTTCAATGATGGAGGCCTTTGTCTAACAGTTAGGGCAGGGGATAGTATATAGGATAATATACTTTACTTTATTGTCTGCTTATCATCAAAACTATGCAGTTTTGTATTGACCGACTGATTAAAAGTCTGGGTTATATATACGGAGAAATAACCTCCGTGAATAATAATAATACCTTAATTATTAGCCCGTGATCCCGTCAGCCCGGTCGGTGCTACTCATCGGCTCAAACGAGTAGAACAGTTAAAAGGTATTCCTGGGTATATACGACTACATTAAGCAGTTTACGATAAGCGCCGTTAAAAAAATATAAAAATAAGTTTTATTTATAATGAAACGCGAAAGTTTCAACGTATAGTTAACGACATCAACCATCAAAGTAAACATTGTGCTGTTTACAGCTAGACAAAATGCTTGCAAATTGCGTATCCAGTTTTAGTACAAGCTTTTTGCAAATAAATTCTATACTACTCTAGTCTACATTGTTGTCAAATCTCTTTTTAGAGACTTCATGTAAATTTTAGGTGGAGTAGGTAAATTAGAAACATAATGATAAGATAATAATCCACGGCGGGCTCGGTATAGCAGTTAGCCTGAAGGAGACATTGTTTGTGTGATAACTGGTAACCCCCGACTCTCGATGTTGATACTTATTTAAAGTGTATATCCGATAGTATCTATACAAGATGTTTGGTAATATAATCTTGAAACATGAAACCCGTGATAATATGCAAAATCATATTTATTTATATTTAATTTACCTAGATGTACATATCAAAAACTCATATTTATTTCGTTACATTATTTTTGTGCAACCCTTGACATGTTTTGACTTCTGTTTTTTTTTATATTAAGTCAAAGCAATCTTAATATCAGCCCTATGGTTCTTTTCAGGCATGTTCATAATATTCCGCGGTTCTTTGCGCAGTACCATATCTGCCATATTTGGAATTATACAGGTATTACCTTATTAATAACATCCTGTATAATATCAACTGTTGTGTTTAAGACTAAATTCTCAGTGTTGTGGCTGTGGCTCCTTTGTAACGGCTATACCTAATGCACAAATTACAGCTTTACCAGACACTTATCGTATGCAATCACTCAGAGTCAACCACATGAGAACCAACCTCTGTTTACACCTAATAGGGGAGTGTTTATAGAGCGATAAAGGCCACTGCGACCTGCGACAGATCTATCGATATGGAGTAATAACGTTGCATTAGTACAGCCGGCCTGTAATAAGTCTGCTACTCGTTAAAGGCTCGTAACCGCTGGCCTAACGAGCGTACTGTGTCAGCGGAACATTTTTATGATTTTGCTCTTGTTTATTTTGCAGTGCGCTTTAAAGTTTTGCTGATGTTGAAGCCGAGCGGGTTGGCAATGCTTGTCGATAGGAATCTGTTCAATAGTGATGGGGACACAGTTTATGTTTGTAAATTGTCCATAAAGAATTTTGAAATTTTTAAGATATATTATGAAAAATAGCGATTAATTAAGAAAAGGGTTGAGAAAATTTAAACAAACGGTATTTGAGCGTTCTACTATATTGGTTATCGTACCTGACCCTTAAAATACGAAGAGAAAACAAAAAGTAATAATAATACTGTAACATGTGCTTATTGCAATTAATAAAATAAGGAGGTACTTGGAAGTAAGAAGATAAATTATTCTTCTTATTATTATTGAGGTTGTTTTAAAGTAGGTTTAGTTTTTAGCTGTTTTGCAGCGTATAAAATGTATGTGCACTAAATGTCGTATGAGGCTAAAACTACCAAACTGAAAACTGTTTGTATTAAAGTAAATTAAATTTAAACACGAACTATATCGCCTGCACAATCATATATACGATATCCACTATTTTAAAGCACGCAAAATAACGAACTAAATATAACAAAGAGAGAGGAAAATCTAAAACATTTTTCTACTTACAAACTTCTCGAACGACAAGACACAATCAACTTTAAAGCGAGCGTCTTACGTTCCAGATCCGCAATTCCGAATTACCGTTTTTAATATTTAAAATGAAATAACAGGCAGCTAGATAGCGTACCGCGTTCCCTTCCCGTCGGGTACCACTGACCGCGGATTTTCCTCGAAATGGAATTAAAACGTCCTGCGAGGTAAGTGCCAGCGAAGTAAGAGGTACAAAGTGAAGTGAAGCCGGATAGTGCTCCAACCACAAAGGGCACAGTCGGATGTTAGGAGGTCTGAAATCCCCCGATCCCGGCTGTATGATCCTTGACATAAATCTCTAACCCCGCCATCAAATCTTTTCAACGGGAGGCTTACGCGCGCAGTTGTGAAACGTACCTTACGCGACCGATGCGAATACGGAGTATCTGTACGCCATATTTAGGCCGAGCAGATTGTTAATATTTATTAGTGTAGCTTTGATAAGAATAAATACACTTTGATAATACAACTCATAATTATTCATAAAACAATAAATTGTACAGACAATTCCTACATGTTTTACGACTCAATAAGTAATTCCTTTACAACTTTGTTTTAAAAAGAGTTATAAAATATGTATTTCCTTCTGTTTTCCTCTTACTATCTAGAAAGCAGAATAGATAAGATAAGATTTAAAAAAATACAAGTTATTTTATGATATGCACTCTAATTAGAGTTTTATAATTAAAGGCGATTTAGGTATGAATATTTGCAATACACTATAAAATGAGACATTATAGTGTATTGCAAACTATTTTCCAATTCCTTCAGTTTGTTCAGAATTGCGGTAGTTACCAAAGTTTTAAATTAGGTACATCCGGTGCCTATGTGGATGATGCCGGATCGGCTCATGTGCTAACACTGTTACGTTCAGCTTTGTAGTAGTACGCCAACAAAACAACGTAATGTCGACAGGCGTGTACCGCTGAAATAATAATGACGCTTCCGGATTTCAGAATGCACGTTTTGTTGCGAGCCGCCGAGCTTGCTGCTTCCCGCAATATTTAAATTGATGCTTTATCCTCTTCGCTCACTAGTGCAATATGATATTGGGAACATATGTAATGATGAGATATGTTGATGTTTCTCGACTACAGGCTATTAACGTGTCACTAGACTAAGTTTTCCCATATGAACACACCCCGCTACACACGATTTTAAAGTTTATACTGACACTCTCCACCAACCTTACGGTCATAAAGTTAGGTGTCAGACATCCTTGCGCAAGCACAAGGGACCATCTGCGTCAGGTCATAACGCCGGATCAGGACGCGCCGAAGCGCACTCTTCATCCAGTACTTTTAAGACTAGTGTCTCGAGCGAGTTGCTCCGTGGACACGTATAGTCCACTACCTAATATCCAGAGAGGTTACCGTAGCTGTAAGCTCGCTCACTTCTCGTTGCACCAAAAGCACAACTCCCAGTTCCACTGCTCGGGTCGTCAACTCTATAGTCGACTACCAAATGTCCTCATTGGTGGAGGAGTTGTAAGCCCACTCACTTCTCAGTACCCATCCAGGCACCTCATCAGTTCCAAAATCCTACACGGCTGATTCAACCCGAGACAATGCATCTAGCGGGCGCCTCTACTAGTTCTCCCTAGTGCCGGAGATGTTGGAAGCCTACTCAATGAAACCACTGCGCAGAACAACCAGCTATGGACAACTCACGTGCTCCGCAGATCCTTTCGCTTCAGGGCCCCACCAAAGACCGCAACTCGGACCCGCTCGCAGTGCACGAAATGGAAGCCTGGCCAGACCTCAACCAGGCAGACGAACATTCCCACTTTACAGCTAACCACATAGCCACCACGAGTCCAACCCATGTCCGGGACCTGCCGGAGACGCCCGCGAAGGCATAACCGGCAGGCGGACCCGTAGTTCCAACTGCCATAACCTACCTATTAGGGTCAGTAGATAGGAACATTCTTCCCATATGAACAATGGCACGTTGTGCGATAGGGCAACAACCCACCTCATTGGTTCAATACCGATTGGTAAGTTTTAACGACAACAACCGGGGCAACGGTTAACGGCTTAACGTGCCTTCTTGCTAGTTCACAACACGAACACGGTAGTCGCGGCTGCACCATTGAGCCATTGATTTGTCATGTACACATATAAATATGTCATTGTGTACTATGCAAATAAACAATATTTAAAACATTGCAACTAAACCTTTTTTCAGTTATTTAGTACTTTATCCATACTTACCTACTAACTAATTATCTCGCCTCTAACACTTCCATACATCTCATTAATTTTATTCGGCGTTTCCTTAGCCCGCGCCCCAATGAAAAAGCAATGATCTGTCAACACAAAGTTAACATGAATCGCATTATCCATGCGTTTACGAGAAAAGCCCGACATTTAAAAGGCATGTCGCACCATTACGAGTGTACGGCAGTCGTTAATCAGAGTCTGGGCTCCATCAGTAAGTTATGATTGATAACATCGTGATTCATGCGGCCCACGGTACCACCCTCTAAGCGGCCGCCCCATCTATAACCGCGCGGCTCTGTCAATGACAATACCTATTAACACTGCGAGTGACTGTGAGGTGCTCAGGTGACGTCACACATTGTTAACTGCACCATTTCTCGCGTGCTACCACGTGCTAGTGGTACTGTCGATGCCTTACTTTGTTGAGTTTATCCGTTATCATCGTAAACTTAATAAGATAGATAAATTGTTTACGAGTATTTGTACTAAATAACACATTTTTAAACACAATCATCAATTTAAAAAAAAAAATATTTACATAAAACTATTATCGGTTGTCTGTCGGGACACATCCCGTAGCGATGCAAAAAGGTGAAAACTCAGTGAGACATTTACTCAGGGAGAAAGAGACACATTTTTAGTTCCCATCCAGAAAAAAAACATGTGTGGTCGCGCAAATGTAGCTAGAATTATATACTAGTTAAAATTATATACTAGTTAATATTATAATATATTATTTATATTATCATTGAATGGGTGCGTTTGGCTTTCAGTTTAAGTAAAAAAAAAGTAAATAGTGTTGAATAATTTCGGTGGGCTGGTTAGAACCACGATAGCTCAATTGGATGACCCAGTATGTCAGAAGGGTGCAGGTTCCTGCTCGTGGATTTTTTTTTAACATTTGTGTTTTAGTAATTTGTTTCGCAACAAAATTTGCGTTAAAATTATATAAACAAAACAAAAACATTTTATAAATAGCTTGCCTACTTCTTAACTGATCTTTAGTATTTGTAAAAATATTATAATCAGATGTTAATGACGGTAGTTGTTGACATTGAATGGGTGCCTTTGGCTTTCAAAGTAAAAAAAAGTAAATAGTGTTGAATAATTTCGGCGGGCTGGTTAGAACCACGATAGCTCAATTGGAAGAGCACCTGACCCGGTATGTCAGAAGGGTGCAGGTTCAAATCCTGCTCGTGGAAATTTTTTCAACATTTGTGTTTTTGTAATTATACACTGAAATTTTATTGTTTGAATTATTTTTTATGATATAACATTTATAAAAAGCATCTGGCTTTATAGCATACCCGAATGCGATTGTGGTTTCGATTTACCCCTTAGAGTCGTTTCTTTCTCAATTCTTATATTATGAGTTTGATTGACCCTGTGTGGGTAAGAACCTCTTATTATTAAAGGATTTTTCAAATATTCAGACGCTAGTCTCCCGGCGGAAGTGGGTGTCAACATATTAAAGCTACATTGTTCTGATTCTAAATTTAAAAGGAATTCACAAACTTTATGGTTCAAATTCAAAAATAGGACATCATTAAAATACCAAAAAGTGTGTCAGTTACATAAAATAACTTGTACTTTTTAATTACTCTGAAATACCTTTGAACACAACGTGAAATTTAATCCACATGACCACACAATACTGTCAAGTAAACTGAATTCGTTATAAAATTTCTTTGTTAACAATAAGAGGCTAACATTTTTTCAGACTTAACCTAATCTAAAATAATGGGAGCTTGATGCAGCATTTAAATTTAATCATTACAATAAAATGAATCGTTTAGTAGGTAAGTAAAACTTCCACAAGTTCTGAAAGTATAATCACTGCAGAGCAAAGACGCTCGGTGTCACCAACGTTATAAACGACGTTACTTTAATCAAGCGTACTTATATAAATCCTTATAAAAGTAACACTCGGAGAAAAGCGCTGGCACGGTACGTTTTTAAAAATACAAGATTATTCTTCGTCTCCCAGGTTCAATAAGGCGAAATCTGAGATAGCGTTTATGGACTCAAGGTGCGGGCTTTGTTTACATTTTAAAATTGCACTTTGCACTGCGGCAACGTCTATCCGTCGCCTTTGTGTCAACAGCGAGACGTATTCAAACAATATAACCGTCAAAAATGTGATGTGCTCGCCGTGAGCTATCTGGAACGTATCATAAAAGGGATATATCTCAGCACATAAAATCATAAACTCCGCCCGCAGACAAAATAAATTTGCGACACTTTGTCATATAATTTCCTAAAATTTAATTTATGGAGAAGGGTTGAACTCTGCAAAGTTTAAGGCAGTTTAAATTAGTATTTTTACGACCTAATAAAGGTTTTCTTCGGTGGTTTGACTGAGTTTTACGCAGGACATTAATTTATCGTTTTTAAACGGTTTTGCGAAACTTTTTGCAAATGGTGATTTCTATTTATCTTACGGTTAATAGAAAAATTGTCTACGTAAAACGAGTTTGCTTAAGAATTCTTTGTTTACTTCGTATTCTTATTCTTGTTCGTGCTTCAAGCTTTATTTATACTTTAGTAACGGAGTCGGCATGTGCCACGTGTGCTCCGTCAGTACGGAGCGCTGCTCTAGTAACGATCGCAAAGTTCATCGAAATTTCAAACGGTCCGGCCAACAGCAAGGCCACCTGCAGCCAGGTCCAAGACCCGTTTAAAATTGCACGTCCCATCGCCCTCCCTTGTTTGTATCCCCAGTGTGTCAACAACGCCGAGCTGCACTCCGCATCACCTAGTTACGTGTCAAACATTGTTTAGTACGTGTTTTGTTGGTGTTCTGCGGCCGGTTTGCTTACCATCACGACCCCGCTAACAACTAGCATGTTTTACTTTTCACCTGTGCACAATTAACAACTGAATTTCAAACGTGTACACTCTTGCTTGTAACGCTCGTGGCGCCAGGAACAAAGCTATTGTTACCGCAATAATGCCAATTCAGCCGTTAACAAAAGTTGGTGTAACCATTAATTAACTTTGCGAACATAATACGCATTTAGTGGTAGTGATTTCAGAGTGAAAGGTGTGCTAAGAGGGCGAGGTTTTTGAACGTCAATCGTTCGCTCGTCGCTAGCCGGCCGAGGCCGCAATTACGCGTAACCCCAGTATTAATTACATTGTCTAATGGAGCGCGTGATGTTTGCTCGGCGACGCGTCAACACATGTGTACATACCCCAATCGAGGTTGGAAAGTTTATCTGGAAGCAGACAAACTTCACTTCCCAGAAATTCGCATCACCAAAATTAATTTACTGATTTTGTTACACGTAGGTATACGCTAGAATTGTCCCTCTTTCTACGTCCACATCGCATTTGAAATACTATTTTGGCAACATGAAACCAATAAAAGATATTAATCAAAGTGCAATCCACCACAGTGCAATCCCATTTCGCGACGATTGAAATTTTTGAATGCTGTTCGGGTGGCGCAATCGAAAAGCGGGCTGATTAAAATGAGCAGTTTTCAAACAACATTCTGTTTGTCGTTTTTTCATTAATGGTTTGTTAAAAGCTTGCTCTCTTAGTGGTATTTGTTTTGAGTGCAACTCGCACAAGAGCGGTCCGCACGTTAAGTGATCTTTTATCCGGGACTAATCGAGCGAATACTTTATCCCCGTGCAAAAACCACCCGTCAATTAAAGAGAATAGAAAAAAGAAAATAGCGCCGTTGTACCGGCAACACTGCGCAGTTACGATGACAAATAAAGCAAAATCGGTTTTGAAAATGTAGAATGATTTTGTTACAATTATGTTTTTGACGTTATATTGTAGCAGATGGTGAATGCAGCCGTAAGCCGATCACCGGTAGTCAAAGCACCCTGAGCTATATGCACTCTTATAAATATTAAACCAGAAGCAGGACCCCAACAAAACGTTTATCTAGTCTCCACGGAAAAACCGCCAGAATTAGCAACGGGGGGTGGATTAGGGCGGACCGCACTTAATCCTTCACTAAGAAGGCTTTGCTTAAACGAGTTCTAACGAGCTAAAGATAAAACAATTACGGGCTACGTGATTAAGAGATACGGAGGACACTTGTTACGTCTTACGTTGACGACTCCTGCCCCGGTTCTTTGACGGGATGTTTGCTGTAATTCTGTTAACGCTTCACTTGCAACGCAAATGTTTACTCCGAGAGATGAATAACACGTTCGAGTCATAACAAACGCTCCGTAAACTTCACCTGCCCAATTTTATAGAAAGTTCAATAAGTTTTCTAAAATCCCATTTTCGGAAGAATCAACAATTTGCTCCCCCTATTACGCAGTAAAAGATCTCAATATCAAGCCGGGCGTGACGTTTGTCATTTTATCACCTTGTCGCTCCTCTTAATATTTTTTACCTCAATTACGACTCCCTCCGCGAGTGCAAATAACCGTTTCCAAAGATTAAATAAAATGCCGGTAATATTGACACTTAGAGCGAACAGTACTTATAAAAAACGCAGTAAGGTTTTGTTCCCTAGTAGATTTGTGAAGTTTATGACGGTTATCGTAATTACAAAAGTACGTTTTGTTTTAAAAAATTACGTCGGTAAATACAGATTATTAATATTTAATAATCTCCTCCAAGCTTTGCAACGTCACAATAACGGACAAGTGCTTTATCTTCATTTCCTAATAAAGAAACATAAAGGACAAACCCATTGTTTTCAAAAAAGAAAAGATAGTAGGTAACCATTTTAAAACGTAAACCACAATAGAATATTCTAAAATAACGACCGACTTAAATTCAAGTCTGTCGCAAAAAAAGCTTATAAAAGTAAAGAAATTAATCTGCAATTCAAAATCCCTCTTTGCCCTCTTAATTTTTTATTCTTTCCCTTTTCACCAAACCCAACATCTACTTTCGCCGAAAGACACATCTTCAAATTTAATTACAGTTGAGATGAGTAAAAATATTCATCAACTTACAAAAATATTGCAATCCACATTCAAGGTAGAATAAAATTCATATGTCATTAACTCAGTTAAACAAACTCGATCCGCCCGAAATGGAATAACAAATCGCAATTATACTCCCATTTGAATTTAAAAATACACAATAATGATATCTGCGCGTTAAGGAAAATACACATTTGAATTGTTAATTAATTACTCGATACGCTCGCTTACGCTTTCCTCTTGCATTTGCCATTCATCGGCGGAGTGGAATTCGGCCCGCGAGGGTCTACAAAACTAATTACGTATCGAAACGATCTTCTTCCACGCTTTCTTACGTGCCTTTCGCATTTCCATATAAGTTGAGCTTTAAACGAGCCAATCTATTCACGTCTACACATCAGGGGGTCGCATTTGCATATAGAACAGAAATTTATTAAATCTACAGCCAATATCCAACGTTCCGACATCGAACTTTTGCTTCTTGGTTGCGTCTCTGATATTTTTATTGGTTTGTAAAAGAGCTTACTGCTTAAGGTAAACCTGCAAGAGTTGCCATTGTTAAATTCTTACTATTCATATATTATGCAGGCATCTAAACTTGTTCCGAGATCTAAACACGTCTCATGAGAATAGATTTATGTCTTAAGCTTATAGTCAAAGTCAAAGTCAAAGGTATTTATTGCAATTCATGTGCTAAAATAGGTGTACATTTAGTATTTCTCACGTACCAAAACATGAGCCTGTCAACTATATAAACAGTATAAATGTCAAGTAGTATAAACATTGTCATAATTAAAATATAGTTTTAAATATCTTGAAACAGACAGTTTTTGTTTTGTTTATAAAATTTTAACGCAAATTTTGTTGCGAAACAAATTTGGCTTTCAAAGTAAAAAAGTAAACAGTGTTGAATAATTTCGGCGGGTTGGTTACAACCACGATATATAGCTCTATTGGGAGAGCACCTGACCCGGTATGTCAGAAGGGTACAGGTTCAAATTCTGCTCGTGGAAATGTAATCTTGAAACAGCTTTTTCCACCTTATTAGTCGAATCAATTATAGGCTTAAAATGTTTCTTTACATCTGGGATATAAAAAATATTTTATAATATTAAAAAGTAAAATAATAAAGGACAATGAATTTATTTGTATGATGTGACTAAGTTAAGATTTGAATTATTATAAAGTCTCAGTGAATCATAAAATGTAATATTAAATGATGTAATATAATCTCAAATTAAATAGACATTTTACTTAGCTAATGGATTCTACCGCAGTGACCGCAGTCATAACTTTATTGGTGACAGGTGACGTTTAATAAATTGCGTTCATATCTTTTTTACTTCACTAATGAAAAGGTATATAAATATTTAAAAACTTGCTTAGAACTTTCTTGTTTAGTTACGTCTCCGCAAAGGTAAGAGCGCAGTACCTATTTAACAAAATTGTAATTGTCTAAAATTGTTAAGTCCCCTTCATTTATTTCAACTGAAGAAAAGTGTTGTTAATGAGTTAGATTAATAATTTCGGTTAGGACACCGGCCGGAGGCGACGGAAGTTGACGCTTCTGATGAAATGGCTTCCAAGAAAGGTTCGAATATTGAACCCTTTGAAATAATCGAGAACAACGACATTAATCCCCGGTTACCGTTTGCCCCGTTGTCACGGTAAACCTAAATGATGGTAAAGTTAGAGGCATTTGGGATTTGTAACAATTTACAAACCGCAGATAACAATTCAACATAAAGAACACAGTGTAATTAAACTGTAATTAAATTCTTTCTTAACATCATGTTCAGACTTGAATAAGAAACTTTTTTGACGTTAAAACAACAATATATTGCTTTAAAAAATAATAGCGAACTAAGAGCATAAATATTACAGGAATGGGTTGAGTGCTGTTGCATTTTAATTAATTCTCTTTTCTATCGCGATGCGGCGTTATCAGTTCCCCGCAGGCGACGCGGGCAAACAAATAACTGTTGCGCCCAGGACTTAACGGTTTAACACGGCCTGGTGCTATTTTTTCTCACTTACTAGGTATGTATTATCGCCATACTCTTAATCGACAGCATATACTTTTTACGTAAAGTAAGCAAGTTATAAGTTAAGTTATATACCACGTTAACATTTTTTTCAGGCTCTTAATTTTCTGATAGTTTGGAGAAGTCGTCGATAAAATAGTTTAAACAGGTTAACCGTCCACAGACCATATATGGTCGGACTTCCATACCACAGACCGTGGTCTGTTCGCCCATACTAGTTCTAAAACCTCTGGGAATGTGAAAGTAAGATGATAGTCTCATATTATTTTTTTTCTTAAAAATGGTCTAAACAACTGGACTTATGGGACATTAACACTCCGGAGCTTAGACATGTGACTATTAATAGTGCTGGCAATAATCATATAATTTTGTCCTCAGGCTTTGGACGGGCAAAACATTTACAACGGCTGCTGCACTCTGCGCATCGACTATTCAAAGATGACCTGCCTTAACGTGAAATACAATAACGACAAGTCGCGAGACTACACCAACCCCACGCTGCCATCTGGGGACGGCGACGCGCACCAACTGTTGACCAGTGAGTTGATGCCACTGCGGGCACGCCTCGCCCTGGCCCTCGCCTCCAGGATGAGTTAGTTCTCCACTACTCTGAGCACCTGGACGCTTCTATCACTGCTCCTGTCTTCACTTGTTTACTATTGCAGCGGTACCTCTGAATACAATTTTCAATCTTACTAGCTTTTGCATACTAGTAGGTACCTGCAGTCCTGTCTTCACTTGTTATATCAAACCCTTCGCATCCGGAATGCTGTTTTTATTCAATTCTACTCAATATTCTACAATTCTTTTTACGCATACGCAATCTATCCTATTGGATGTATCTGTTTGTATGATAATGTATCAAGACTTCTGACTTTATTTGTTTAACTTGTACATTTGAAGTATTTGCATCAACAGATTTACTATTTTCTAGCATAGATCAGGAAATAAATTCTCGCTTGAATATTCCGATTTATTATAATTTGGGAGAGTTATCGTAATCGCGAAACACTTTGAATTATTCTTATATCTTTTTAGTTACTCAAGGTAATTGACTTTTCCTGGAATTTTGGACTTTTCCGATTGTACATAACTTATATAAGATATATTTAATCGTACCCTGCACGATACCTTTTAAAAATTATTTTTTCCATAAGTTTTATTATTTTTCAGTTTAATATTGTACCTACTTATCTAGAGAATTAGGGGTTTACGGATTGTTTTATATTTATATTATAATTACACTATTTCGTTTTCATTTTACATATTTAGGGGAATTTAGATTTGCTTACTTGAGTTATGTAATATTTGAAGTGAAAATATCGTTTCAACTTTTCATTGTGTAAACATTGCACAAAATTACATTATATGTATTTTGAAGTTTCATTTACGTTGCCCCTTTTCTTGTTTATTATTCATATTCCTATGTTAAGTATTCCCGCAGTGACTAATAACTTCTCATAAATCCGCATTGCACCGTAGAGGATTGTATTGTGTGAGGTTTAATACCCACATATGTAGGTATTACTCTCGCGGCATCGCGTCTTGAGATTTTCTTGTAAGATAAAATAATGAATTTACAAAATATAATACTCTTGCTCATTTATTATATTTTATAAATACTGTTTGTATATAACAAGTGAAGGACAGAATTAAATATTGAAGAATTTTATTCCAGATTTAATTTCTTATACAGGTGGTGGGGTGCTTGCGCCTCAGTTCCTAGGCCTGGGTTCTGGATTGACCTCTCCATATGGAGTGGGTGTTGGAGGTGTGGGCCTGCCGGCTTTCGGCGCTCTCACTCTGACCCCGGCCTCCCCGGCATTACGAGCTCTCACCGCACCACCAATGCCCCTGGCCACCGTTCTCCTCGTCTCAAACCTTAACGAAGAGGTTAGTAACAACTATAGCACCTAAAACAAAACCTTTTTACTTTATCCAACTCTTTCATTGAGATACAATAACAATTAGCTGAAAGAATACACTGACGTCACTTTGAAGTTTATCGTGCGCTTATATCTCTGAATATTTACAAAGGGTAAATTCTCATAAAATGAGCAATCCCGAATCAACAGTACATAAAACGTTACAACGTATCAATATTAGATTCAAAATTTTCAAATTGTTTCGACGTAGTAAATGTTTATTGTTAAATTTATTCATTACGCTAACACAATAGCCAGTAACGTCTATCCTGGGCTCGATTTAATAATGGGATCACAATGCAGCGATTATGCAAACCACTAATGCATTCACTAATACGAGCGGCGTTACAGGCTATTATACTTATATATTCTACTCAAACTCCTTAAAAATAGGTTGCTAATTTATTTATAGATATGATGTCAAATATCTTTTACGACTATTTATAATACTGTCTCTTTCTCTCTCCTATTGTTTTAGATGGTCACGCCTGACGCTCTCTTTACCCTTTTCGGTACGTGTGCACATACATTCCGTATTTTATATTAAAACATTAATATTGCTCCTGAGCCCTGTCGCCTGGAAGACAAATTGTCACCTAACATTCTCGACTTCTGTACTGATAACCGCATCCGTTTTGTCGAAGCTTCGCTTGATAACACTATCGAATCTAAACGCTTTATTAACTTTGACAATTTGTGTTTCAGACGCTTTAGTCGTAGCTAAGTTAGTGTCCTGTCTACCCAGTGTTGTCTTTATTTCATTATCATTTATTTTCCGTCTGTCTTCTATCAGATTTATATTTTGCATCTTTTTAAAAAGTTTATGTTTTAATTTACGTATAACGTCTTTATAGAAAGATTGATGTAGAGCAAATTCAGCGGGAATTCTGCAAATGAACAGCATTTCCCAAGAGAACATTTACAAACTCTTAAACGAACAGACATTTGAAATAGTTGGAGTTTGTAGTTATTTGCTTAATACAGCACAACCGAAGCGAAGGTTCTAGCTGTTACTCGCTACAGCATTAATCGAAAGCTTAACGTGACCAATATAGCGCTTGAAATGATTTTGTTTTCTTCCTTTATAATTTTCCGTCTGTCCCGTTTCATGACATTATTATATATTTTACAACATTACTTACTTACACTGTCCCAATAGAGCGTAATCGCAGTCAATTTAGTTTGGTTTGTTAGGCGTTATCTTTATTTAGACAACATTTTGGGTGAAGTGACTTTGTATTTGTGTCATTTTACTTTAAAAAAGTTAAGTACTATTAATGTTTCAAATATGTGACGCTTCACATTGTTTTCGTAAAAAATACGTTATTGAACCAAATTTACACGGATTTGAGAGTTATAAAACTGTAACTGTAATAGCTGAAGTGTTTTGGCTCAGTAAGTAAGACTTGTGTCGTGTGTAGGTGTGTATGGAGATGTCCAACGGGTGAAGATCCTGTACAACAAGAAAGACTCTGCACTCATCCAGATGGCTGAACCCCACCAAGCACATCTAGGTAACTTGACTATTCTATTTTACAAACACTTATTATTACTTAAACCCAACCCAAACAATTACTTAAACCCACCAATCAGCATTGGATCAACGTGGTGGGTTATGGCCCGATCTACCGTGCATGCAATTGGTTTTGTTGGGAAGGCCGTGAAGTAGGATCGGCCTTTCCACATCAATAAAGTTTATAAGCCGCTGACGATGATGATAATGTTAATTATCGTACTTAATACAGGAATGTTGTCCTGAATGTCATTATAAAATTTAGGAAAGTTTACTAACTAGCCAAATATTTGCTTTATGGAGTTTATCTTTTATTGTACGCGGAAAATACAAATGTATTATACGATTGAAAAGTTGACTACCTACAATGATTAACGGTATATGAAAGTCGCTTTGAGATCTTTAGGGGGCCACTTTTAGCCCTTTTGCGGGGGATAGCCTTGGAACTTGAAAATGTATACTTATTTATACTTACTACATCCCTTCCACGTTATAATTATGTGTAGGTGTATTTTATGTTTTTGTAAATATGTCTTAATAATATTAAAGTTAGGACTTGTTATAATCTCTTGGCGTGTATATGTTTCTTGCAGAAAATTGTTTCTCAGAACTACAAACCAACTTACCTTAATTTCTTATTAGAACATGACTCTCGTTCTAGCGTGTCGCAAAATCTTATTACTTGACTACTTACAAACTTTGTAATTACGTTGTTAAATCTATAAGAATAGAAATTACGTAGTCTCCAAAAATGAGATCTGGGAATTTCGTAATTTGGGACTTGCCTATAATAAGTCATACTACTTATAAAATATTAATTGGAAGTAAGTTATTCCAGACTATAACAATACTGTTAAAGGACTTTTTGCAATGTTTTGGATGAAACGCTGAGCGAGTGACCAAATTTTTTCGACCAACAATCATAAACAAGTTTGTGTTTCAAAAGGCACGATAATCCGTTGGTCCTCGCGGCTGTTGTTGCAAGATGGTGATTGTTAACAAACAGTCACTAACTCTGCATTGATTTTTGAAAGCCTTGAGTTCATGTGTAGCCCGTTATGTTCTAATGAAGTGAAGACCTGAACCCAGCTATGGATACATATTATAAACTGTGGCTGTAGAGATTTTTTTAACCAAATAAAAACAATTTAACACAAAATACAGTTCTGTGAATGTTGCCAGTTAGTAACTTTTTGTGATTCTGATATTTGAATTATTTTTTGGAAGAAATTTTACGAATATCCATATATATTGTCATTAAAATGAATTGCAACGAATCATAATCTGTAAAAAATTAAATGTATTAAAATAAAATTACTTATTTAAATTCCAATCATAATAGAAAAATAATTGGAATTGTCTAAAGTATTCTTTAGGCTGTAAACTGGATGACAGCAGAGCAACAGTGACGCGGCGGGGGCGTTGTCGTTAAAATGCATTTATTTGTATTCCACTGTCCTCGATGAAAGCAGCGCAGGAGTGGCGTCTTAGTTATCCGGCCATAGTCGCCACACCGCTTCTCACCGCCGCTGCTGTCACAATATAGAGTACCTACTAGCTATTTCCCGAACCACGTCGCATCGTCGGCGTCGTCGTCGTTCGTATTCCCTTAGCGTTTTTTCTGATTTTTTAAAGGGTCTTAGCGTGATTTTAAATACGCTATAGCCTTCCACAAAACTGGGCTATCAAATGCAAAATTCATTTTTTCAAATTTGACTAACTAGTAGAGATTAGCGCGTATAAACAAAAAAAAACAAACCCTTCAGCTTTATTATATTAGTAAAGATAACCTTATAAGATCTGCCGATGTTTATTAATGCCACGGTTCCCTTGTAGCTATGACCCACATGGACAAGCTGCGCGTGTTCGGCAAAGCGATGCGCGTGATGCTGAGCAAGCACCAGACTGTGCAGCTGCCAAAGGAGGGGCAGCCCGACGCTGGACTCACCAGGTACTTTAAACATAAGTCAACGATACTACAGATTATACTACAAATGTTTTGAGTCTTGGATATATATGTGTGATATATGTATGATATATGTATATGCGACGATCATCGCAAAGTGGCTGGCAAGAGCTGGATAAGAGTAGCCGCGGATCGTACTTGATAGCGTGCACTTAGAGAGGCCTATATCCAGCAGTGGACTAGTATAGGCTGATGATGATGATGATGATGTGTGAATCTGTAAATGGTCTACTTATATTTACATTGTCATAGTTGTAACTGTTGATTCACCTGTGAATATAAAATAAAATTAAATAAAAATTTTATACAAGTAGGTATATATAGAAATTATTACATAAAATTAATGACGGGTTTTAACACTTCCCGATAAGTGTTTTGTCTCTGTTAAACCTTAATTGTATGTAACCTTTTGTTGTAGACAAAAGTTCAACAATCTACTTATCAGAAGATGTGAAAATAGGCGTCGATGGACAATAATGATAAATTAGTAGTTACCACGTTGTTAACTATAAAACTATCCAAAAAAGTATAAAATTATAAGTAACAAGTAATTTTTCACATTGATGTCTCTGAATGCGGCAGTTATTAATTAGGTTAGATTATAATTAGAAGTTATCACTCAACTACGTTTTCATATTCGATATAAAATAAAAAGCTAAAATCAAAAAGGACTTGAGAAATAAAAAAACTTTTTAATTTAGTCTCAATTTCTTTTATATCTACGTTTTAATAATGTTTTTCGCTAAAATTCCAGGGATTACTCCCAGAGCCCGCTGCACCGATTCAAGAAGCCGGGCAGCAAAAACTACCAAAACATTTACCCACCCAGCGCCACGCTGCATCTGTCCAACATTCCGTAAGTTATTGTCCAATTTATATAATCTAATTTGCTGCACTTTGCTACCACAACAATCCGTCTCTTTTTCCACTAGAAACTTTCGTGTGTGCTTATAACAAAAACGCGCACATTGTTGTCAGACTTTTCTAAGATGTGTTTAATGGTTTTTTTTACAGAGCGACCGTGTCGGAAGATGATATTAAAGAAGCGTTCACCAAAAGGGGATTCACCATCAAGGCTTTCAAGTTTTTCCCGTAAGTTTATTAATTAAATAAATGTAAAAAAAAACACTTACCTACACCAATAATTTAAAAGACTAGAATAGAATACAAAACAATTGATTGCCACGCCACACATAAATTGTCAATTACACAAATATACAAAAAAGAACATACAATTTAACAATACAGTAAGTATTGTTTAACGTGTACAAAACAGTAAAGATACAATGAAAAACAAACAAAAACTAGTAAAATAATAACAGTTAAAATATCTCAAACTCTAGGGTCCCGCATGGATACATACATAGAATACTTAAACTAAATAGCATTAGAACGACGAAGTTTAAAAGTGTAAACCGATTGTGTTGTCTAAACCATAATTGCAATTTGCAGGAAGGACCGCAAGATGGCGCTGGTGCAGCTGCCGTCGATCGACGACGCGGTGGCGGCGCTCATCAAGATGCACAACTACCAGCTGTCCGAGTCCAACCACCTGCGGGTCTCGTTCTCAAAGTCCAGCATCTAAGCTGCCAACAGAATATCACACAATCGGTCGCCTCTGAACTGTACTGGTATCTCTCGAAAAATAGGGCTTAAGGGTGCATCCACACCGCAGTTACTTCTTCTAAACTTGTTGTTGTCTAAAGGCAACGTCCGATTACAGGAATTCCCTAGAAAGAAAACATTGCCCCACTAAAGTTACTTAATTGATAACATGCTGTAAAACATTGCCCCAAAAATGTAACGGTGTGGATGCACCTTTATAATACCGTTTACTCAAATGTGCACAGATAAAGAAATTTACACTTGTCAACCAAATGCTTAGGTTGAAAAATTAGAATAAAGCATTTTCGAAATTACAATTACTAATATGCACTGATTGCCTTAATTTTAAATCTGATGCGAATTTGACCCCTCGCCATGGAGCTGTAAATAAATTGGGATTGCCTTTAAACAAGATATAGGAAAGATAGTAATTTATTTGAATAGCCGGATAGAGTTCTACAAATATTTGTGCATACATGAGTTGTGCGGTATAACTTCTATGACAATGGGTGAATTCAAGCGATTATGATACATTGCGGTGTCATAACGAAGAGCCTGCGCTAACTTTTAATAGAGCACTCAATGAATTCTGTACAATTGATGTTCTTAGCCCTTGTCATGAGTTAGCTTCAGCCCTAGTCGGAATGTAGACCTTAGACAAGTGCTAAAATAATTTATATTATAATTGTGGTATTAATTTTTTTATAAATTGGCGTGTTCCGATGACTTCTGTAACGAAAGAAATTAACAACTGGTATGATATAAGACAATTGCAATCTATTTGCGTTTTTGACAGATAACATCGCACGTATGTGAACGCAGTCAAAAGAAAGGTCACGTGACTTATTTCAGTCTTTTTGGACACTACCTCTGTGTCATAAGGTATAAGGACTATTTTTGCTAAATGCTTAAAATTAACGTGCGTTCATAGTAAAGTTTTGAACCTTTTTCTACTTGTCTAGGTTTACATACAAAATATATCGTAACATTTCGGACTATATCAGAGTAACTTGAGATGTAAAATATTTCGCTGTTTCTCTCTGTTCTGTTGGACGAGTAAGTTATTGTGGTATGGTACTGAAATGTTCTGATGTTCCGACTGATTTTATTGGTAAAAGGCTTGTGTACGCCTTTGATTTTATAATTAAACCCATTTAGAGAGAATTGTGAGTCGATATAAAAGCTAAGCACAAGAAGTCCGAATATTTCCTTCGCAAGCACCTTTGAAAGAGCAGGATGGTTATAGTTAAGTGTGATACGTCTGATAGGTTTTTCTCTTGCATTTAATTAAACACAGTACCTATAACAACTTTTCACACCTTATATCGACCCTTATATCGACTCTATATAAATGATGTAATATTATTTAAATAACAAGCGTACCGAGATCGATTCGACACAGGTATCAGAGCGCGACAATCGATCGACTGTCAATCACACCGTACCTCTCACATAATCGAGAATTTCACTCGACTGAAAAATTTATAATATATCTGTATTACGCTTACTCGGAACAGTCTAGAAATTAAGTGCTACACTATTTTCTTAAATGAATACGTACGTATTACTGTTACTGTACATCTTATACTCTAAGGTACCTACTATCACCGTCGTATTAATTAAAAACTTCACTTTCCGTAGCGTATCATCATGAATCGAGAGAGGATTTCTATTTTGTGTGATATTCATTCCATACTATATTTAATTTCATAATTTTATTTTTTTATTAAAAGAACTCGTAATTATTTCCAGTGATTTTTTATATTATTATAAATGAATTCATTATAACGAATTATCTGAAGAGTATTCAGCAATTAGATTGCGCTAGATTTATTTGAAATTTGGCAGTTTGTGTAATATTTAATTGTGATGTTTAACATTGCATCGGTTATTTTATGGTTAATGACAGAATATTTTAATAAATAAATCCTAAAAATTGTATTCATTCACTTGAGCACTATTGTTGAAAATATTACTTTGTCACAATATAATTTGCAGTTAATATCCTAAAATTATATTTTATAAATATATTTTATGCTCTATTTTAATATGCACAATTTACTATTATTGCATTTCTTTTTAAGTAACTATATAGTTTTGTACGCATACACATTTTTCCTTATTTGATTATTGATGGAATGTTATGTTTAGAAATGTGTATGTGTGTGCAATATTAGTTTTAGATATATTTTAATAATAATATATTTTAGATGTACTGTCGCTCTGGCGCCGTCATACAATCTTCCAGCTTCCAACTGTTTCGTTGTTAGGACAATGCTGTTCTTGTGTTGAAGTCCTTTTCGTTTAGTTAGTGTAATCACAACTCTAAGGCTAAGCATCTAGATTTAAAATCACTATATCGAGTTATGTTCAGCGACATAATAGTGACATGATGCATTTATTTCGATGTTAATTTATATTAATGGTAGCTACAACGTAAATGCTCGTGCATACATTTCACTAAGCAGATAATGGTAGATTAATTATTTATTTTTCTGAAGCTCGAGGCCGGGCGGTGTGGTGTGCCGCGATGACATATTTTTTAGAATAATTTTCATTGTATTGATATGGTAGCGCCACACTGTCGCCGTTTAAGGCAGCGGTCACGATAGTATTAGCAAGATCTGATTTTTGCTCTATGACGATATATAATGGACATTATTTACACTAGGTCACAATAACATCATTATAAACAGTATTTTAGTTAAATAAATAATCTCCCCTCGACGTTTCATTTTGTATATAGACATGCTCCAACTAACGCTTCAGCCTTTCGCTTCCGGGACTTCGCTGAGTCCTCGATTGGTCCTCACGAAACTTTGCCTTCTTAAATTAATTAAAATGCGTCTAGTCCTATGCAAAAGAGATTAAGTTTGTCGGGTTTAGTGATTATAACGTTATGAAAGAAAACGAGATGTTTTTCTATATTATCTAAACTCTGGTAAGGAAGCTTTTGTAAAAAGTGAAAATTGTATTATAAAGAATTTGGTCATAGAGTGATCGCCCAGAAATCTAACTCTAACTGTTAGGACCAGTTTTAAGTGTTCAGTTACACGTCCAGTTTACTATGAAATGATTAGGCGAAGCGTGCGTGGAACAGATATCCGGATATGTCAAGTTGGTATGTAAACATCACATAGATGTAAGAAGCGAACGTATTCTTAGGTCGGAAGTATTACATATCCTGACAATGCTATTGTCGGTAAAACAATTAGGTAGATCGCTAACGAGTCAAGGTATAGATGGAATAGACTTTAAGGAAGCGCGACGGTTATATACGTTTAACGCATAAAGTGGCACAAAGCTTTAACTGAAGCTTGAGAACGCCGCTAAGGTTCGGATTTTCAATAATTTTGACACTACCATATCACAAAAATATATCAAAGGTCAAACGTGATGACCCTCTTTGCTTATTTAAAAAAATATCAATTTGAAATCATAAATCACATATTTACACTATTTTAAAATGTATAGTATACATCACATACCGTAAATCGTAAGAAATAAAAAATAGAGCTTAGTAAGATGAATAAAAGTGAAAAAAAAATAGATTGTCATTGTAATGTAAGGTTGAATAGAAAAAAATATCATACAAATCGTATTAATCAGTACCTACATACGGTAAGAACATAAAGTAGATATTTGGTTTAGATAATGTTAGGTGACCAGGGTGTGGTGATATTTTGCACGTTTTTGAAAATGTTTTTCTAATAGTGCGCAGGAGTCTGCGGCAGTTTTGAAATAATGTGAGAGAAAAAATTGGTATGCGAATGGTGGAGGTCTGCTTGAAGATCGGAGTTATCGCGATTTGTAATTTTAAATGTTTACTATTACGTATTTAAATTAAAAAAAAAAATCACAAAGAGGAGATTACATATCCACTGTAACGTAGAACGCTACACACATGCCATTCTTTTTCATATTTGCTCTTGTATAGTGATCGAGACCGTGAATCAGTTGCTTGTGCTCAATTCGTAGTTGTCGACTAATACAATGTGTGTAGCGTTTTCAGGCCTAAAACTTCTGAAAAACATTGGTATTGACTAATAGATAATTATAGGGATTTATGTGTTTAGAGAAGTATTTTAAATATTTAGATAATAATGGTAATATTATTAAAAAAATAAATAGATCAGTGTTTAGGATGAGATGCCAAATTTAAAGTCAATACACATTATTTTAAGTAAATGGTAATTGAGGTAATCTTAACATTTATTGAAAAGTTGATGAAAATGTTACAGTTAGATTATATTTGAGAGTTTTATTAAGCGCAATATATGCAATTTTATTCATCGTAAGTGAACATTGTTTCAATTTGTTAGTTAAAGTTATGCGTTGAAAAAGATGTGGAAGTTGTTTTCGGATGCCTTCATCAGTCGTTGTGGGTCGTGCCGTGTCATTAATGCTGAACGCTCTTTTCCGTACTTCGAGTCAGCCTTCGTTTCAAAACATATCTGCGCATATCATACTTGTATGCTTATATTTTATTGCGCTTCATAATATATATCTCTTATATTAGCTGTACTCGATATTTAGTATTCCATAATTACCTATATGACTACAGGCCAACATATCAGTAAATATATTTGGCTAAGGCACATGATGTATTAATTAACTTTCGGCTCCAAGTTCTATTATTAACGTTGTCCATTACTTGTTATCGACAATGACAACTATATTATTATACTTCATCGTTTCTGTAACCCTTACTTTAAGATGTCGTCATTTCTTTTTTTTCTTATTGTAAATTTAAGCCTTTTGTGTGTTTAATTTCAATCTTATTTTTAATTTCATGATTAAACTTATTATTGTAATTGATACTTTTTTGTTCTTTATTTTCCACCCTGTCCTTTCTACCCGCTTCCTTATTTTTGTTGTTTTCTTACCAACTCGATACCAATTGTATAAATTACGGCAGCGGTACTTCGATCCAACCTATTGAAATCAAAGTAATATATAAGTTGTATTATGTTTTTCTTCACACTGTACTCTCAAAGTTACCTCCAAAATATTTTTTACTCCATGACATTGTTTGAAATACTCAAAGAGATTATACTATTTGTAAATAAAACTTATAAATTTTAATGGGGATCAATATAATGAAATGATGTACGTTAGTACACAATTGGTAATCTAGACATATTCGTACTTATATATATCTAAACTATCCAGACGATTAATATCTAAAGTCAGCTATTAATAATTTAAATTGTATATCTACAGCGCTTCTAAATATACTTGTGAATATACTTCCCTGTTGTGTTACGTTGCGTTCG
This sequence comes from Eudonia truncicolella, assembly GCA_949315975.1. Classification (NCBI taxonomy): domain Eukaryota; kingdom Metazoa; phylum Arthropoda; class Insecta; order Lepidoptera; family Crambidae; genus Eudonia; species Eudonia truncicolella. The sequence continues at coordinate 13,312,340 of OX438830.1, read as the reverse complement.
AGTTTGCTGACGTGCGCGGAGATTAGGCGAAATTGTTGTTTAGTTGAATTCTAAAAGGAGTAAGGGACTATATTACCCAATGATATGTTTTATATAATATTATCAAATGGATTATATCTCGCACAGGGTATAATGTGAATAAATTTAAATGCTGCCTTGTAGATACCGGGGCAGCCGAGTCCGTGCCAAGTCCCTTATTCCTGCTGCGTGGAAAGAACTGAAACATTCCGTATTGAAATGTTGAATTAGCAAAAATATGTGTAACTGCCATTGTTATAGAGTGTAAAATCGTGTAGCCACCGAACTTAGATAATGTAATCGACATCCAATTTTAGAGTAACTAAATATCATGATATATAATTATAATAATCTGGGACGCGATCAATACTCAGACTGAGCATCGCACCTATAAAGTGGCAGTTATTTTCGTGTTAAATAAATCTGCGGATGTAAATATTATACACAACTATGTTAATAATTACAAATTAAATTAATAGGATCTATAGTAAAAATTAACATAATCATTACTTTAAGATTTACTAGTTAAAATATCCTATCTTAATTTCAGTAGTCGCTATAATTAATTAATACCTTACTTATTGAGAATAATCATCATAAGGAGTATTATAACTACCCTCCCTCTTTGTACCTTCGACTTTTAGGACCTACTGTTTAGTTGTTCACTAAAATTTAAATAATGGTGTGCAAATTAAAGGGTTGTGTGTAAAGTTAAAATAGTTAAATAGTTTAGAAAAGATCGTTTGAGTAACGAAAAAGGTGTCATATAATTTTTCTTATAGAAGCACATCTACTTTCGTTTGACTATCTTAGTGTGATTTTTCTGAATTTGAACACATCAATAATTTTAATGTGTAAATTGATTCATTATGCCAAAGACCAATCATTGGGACAAAATAACAGGGATCTTGATTATTTTCTTTCGTCTTAAATCTAACTCTATATAGAAAATCATCTACATAAACTTACCTACCTGACTAAAAAATAAATTATGTATGAAGCTTTAACGAGCATATTTCAAAACGTGTATTTTCATGAGTGTGACCTTTATTTTGTGAAACGCTTCGGTCCTAAACCGAGCCGTTGGCACATTCTACTATCTACATAATATCTACAGTTGTATGGATTAAAAATTATACAATACTAACATCTAAGTGACTACACTATTGAACTCTAGATTTATTCTTTGTCATTTTATAATAAAATATAGTTGAAAATGGAATTTTGTTTTAATTATCAAAAACACTAATTACCTACTTACTTTGCACCTTTAGTTATTTATGCGTGTTATTTATTATTATCAAGAAATTATTATTTATTAAATTTGATAAACCATGTATAGACATTACGTGAGTCCATTATCATCATTGCCTAGTTGCGGCTGAACCTTGAGATACGGAAGAAATACCCACTTGTATAATTCTATGTACTTTTCTCAAAATCAGACGCGGAAGTTCAAAGTACAACCTACCTAATATGTATGAGTAGACCATTAATCTATCAACTACAGCTCAGTGGATGGAGTAGAAGAGCATTTTACACGCACGCACCTCAGTACACACGCCTGCACATCAACCCATCCAAAACTGTCAAATTTCTTCAATACATTGTCAACCTTAAGCCTTACACATAAAGTTCAAAGTATATTGAGGAAATTTCACAGTTTGTGATAGGTTGATGTGCAGGCGTCTGTACATATACCCCTCGAACAGAGTGAAAGCTTCCTTAAAGCGCGCTGCGACAGGTACACTACTACTAGCACGGTTATGTGTGCGTGACCTCTCACCGACGACGTCGGGTTCACATACGCGCCGCGAGAGGACAAACCGGTTTACACCGGCACAGCCAGCAGCCAGCGCACAATCTCAGTGAGTGTCAAACGCGTTGTTTCGTGTTGTGAACTGTCATCGCTCGTAAAATATTGTAATTATTGGAGTTTTGAGCTTTTGGGGAGGGGTTGAGGTATAACCCCCCCTCCACTCTCCTCCCCAAATTCGCCGGCTCCCCTTAGAATTTAGAACCCAAAAATAATATTAAGAGTACCTACCTAAGTAATTTATAAATTTATGAAAAATAAAATAATATATTTTGTTTCATATTGTTTTCTAAAGTTTACGCGAACACTACACATTGAAATGAAACAACTTTTACGGATCTACTCGCGTTTATTTTACACATTAGTTTTAATTAATGTTTATGTCAGGATAAACATTAATTAAAACTAATGTGTAAAATAAACGCGAGTAGATCCGTAAAAGTTGTTTCATTTCAATATTTTGTTTCATTTATCATGTGACAACCCTACCAAAGTAAGTGTAAATTGGGACTTCTTGGCGGGAAAGTGAAGAGTCATGTCTGCGGTTTTGTTTTATTTTCTAAAATTGTGTTATGTCGAATATTAATGTGAAATAATGGTGGATTATTAACCGTTAAGTGTTCGTGAGTGTGCATGAGTGTTGGCAAATGAAACAAAACAGCGCAATGTTACTTTTCAAATTCTCACAAGAAGTCTGCGTGAGGACTTAGTAAAGCCCCACATCTTTACTGAGATACTCGAGGGGTTGGGGGGGTAATATCATTTCTCATTTCTATTATCATTCATCATCATCAATATTGTTTATTTATGTAATACAATGAAATTAAGAAACTATGTAAGATTTCGGCATATGGACACGAATTCCTGCCATGTACAACTTCAAATTTAAAGTAAAGTATTTTAGTAATTTTAGTAATTTAGTTAAAGTATTTGTATTTTTTTAAGTATTCAAGTGTAAATTTTGCGCGATATAAGGAAGCTTTCACTCTATCTACTAATCTGTGCCTCAGCTGTGCACCTCAGAACAAAAACGAACGCACTACAATATTTTTTTCTTTTTTCTTACTAGCAAACAATATTATATTTGGAACACCGTTCGAAATTCCACCGAGGGTTCCGTACAAATTTATGGGTACATATTATATAGTTTAGGAATCGAGTCTCGAACTTTTCCCGAATGTTAGGTACTTATATTACATCAAAGTTATTCGGTACCTACCTACATATAAAAGAGGGACAATGACTCTGAACATGACCCTTAAAAGACTCCAACCAACGTTGAAGCGCAAAACTCTCAGGTAATCCATTCCATAACTTGCACAAAATGAGTAGGGCAGGAAATTAATTAGTCTAGTCAAGCACAAGGTAGGTAGGTACCTATTGCAACAATTTAGAATAAAAAATATTTTGGAAAACAGTACACAAAAATGGTTAGAAGTTATTGTAGTTTGCTGAATATTAATTTAAAATAATGGTTAATTATTAACGGCGTGGACTAATAATAAATGTAATACCTACAGTATTATGTATAGTTTATGTTGAAGGTTATGAGTTTCAAAATAGATGCAAAGCATTAAAGTTAATGCTCTAAGAGTAGATGAGTGAGTGTTGTCCACAAAGTAACTTGTATTTAAGGAAAGTGTTGGCAAATAATACAAAACAGTGTAATGTCACTTTCAATTTCTTTCAGAAGCTTACGTGAGGTCTCGTCAAAGTCGGTGGAACTTAGAAACTTGAGAGGTTCGGGGGAAATATTATTTTTCATAAATCAATACTCACCATTAATCACAAAAGGCTGAAGACATGGCTGTATAAACTAGATCTCTTTACATAACATCCATTAAAAAAGCTAAAGTCAATTTGTCCTTTGTTTTTAGGGAGGACTTCTTGGCGGGAAAGTAAAGAGTCATGTCTGCGGTTTTGTTTTATTTTCTATAATTTGTGTTATGTCGAATATTAATGTGAAATAATGGTGGATTATTTACCTTTAAGTGTTCATGAGTGTGCATGAGTGTTGGCAAACTAAACAAAACAGTGCAACGTCACTTTTCAAATTCTCTCAAGAAGTCTGCGTGGGTCTTAGTAAAGCCCCACATTTTTACTGAGATACTCGAAGGGTTGGGGGTTAATATCATTTCTCACTTCCTATTTCTAGCATCATTCATCATCATCAATATTGTTTATTTATGTATTACTTATGAAGATAGAACGAACGAATAGGCTTGATGGATTTCATCTGGAGCCGTAAAACAATAAAAAAAAATATTTTTAGGGAGGACTTCTTGGCGGAAAAGTGAAGAGTCATGTCTGCGGTTTTGTTTTATTTTCTAAAATTTGTGTTATGTCGAATATTAATGTGAAATAATGGTGGATTATTAGCCTTTAAGTGTTCGTGAGTGCGAATGATTGTTGGCAAATGAAACAAAACAGTGCAACGTCACTTTTCAAATTCTCTCAAAAAGTCTGCGTGAGGACTTAGTAAAGCCCCACATCTTTACTGAGATACTCGAGGGATTGGGGGGTAATATCATTTCTCACTTCCCATTTCTATTATCATTCATCATCATCAATATTGTCTATTTATGTATTACAGAATAATATGAAGATAGAACGAATGAATAGGCTTGATGGATTTCATCCGGAGCCGTAAAACAATACACAAAAAAAAATGTTTTTAGGGATAACCAACAACATCAAAGTATCGACACATATTTAAACGAATAGGTAGTACTCAAATAAATATCTTCATGGACTTCTTGACGGGAAAGGATTTATCTGCTTCGATTGAGAGTATTGCTAAATCAGACAGTCGGTCCTGCTTCATACTGTTTCTTAAGTAGTTTTTAATCATTTTTAACTTAGAAAATTTTCTTTCTGCGGAAGCTGTTCTTACAGGCATGGTCAACATAATTCTAACAGAAGACATCTATCCCAATGTAAACATTAGGATAGATGTCTTCTAAATCATTTGTAACGATGTATTGAATCATCTGATTGGCATGTAGATTAGGCACTAAAAGTTGTAGTTCTTCGTAAAGCTCATAAGATAAAAACTAGGAGTTATGTTTTGTTGTTATTCATGTTCAGAAAAGTGACGAAAGGAATGTGGCCAATATTTTTAAGTTTTAGTGGCATCGCATTTAAAGAGGCTTCGCGAAGCCCCTTTAAGTGCGAGGCCGCGGGCGAGGGCCCACTTCGCCCACGCCTAGCTACGCCACTGCTTGCTGTGTTTCTTACCGGTTCTTCTCAGTACAAGGTGTCCCGCCCAGAGTAGCTATTTGTAGCCTAATCTGAATAAATTATTTAGAATTTAGTTTTTTTTTAATTTGGAATTAGGTAAGCACTTTGATTTTTTAAATATTTTGAATATTTTTTTTCCTCTAGGTTCAGAAGCACTACTGGGTGCCTAGTGTAAGTTTTGTTTACTATCCGTATTCATTCGATTACGTTTACGAAAACGAAAATTAGTATGAAAATTAGATTGAAGCAGCGCCTCCTGGCGACATACGAGAAGAATTAAAATTTTGCCATACAAATTCTCGTTTTCGTGAACATGATCGAATGTCAAAAATAACTCACACAAGGCCTTCTAAGTTTCTTTTGTTTACTTTCTAAATTAGTGCCGTGCGTAGTGTTTCAATAAATTGGCCGTATTGCCACAAAACTTTACAGTTAAGGAGATTCTTTTCAAAACTTGACTATTCCACTTTTTGTGTTTTTGCACAATTTGCGAAAATATTTTCTCAAATTGTGCTATGTGCAATAGCTATGTTTTCAACCCGAAATTTTGATACATTATTGTAGACGACAACAATAGTCATTGCCTTGGTTAGGATTCAAAAATGTATTTAATATATTTTGAATAAATCCAAAACTTGAAATGGAATAATTTAGTTTTGACGCTGCTGATTGGGAATAATCAAGTTTTATTAATTAATTATCTTAATTCATTAAAGCCATTGCTTCGCGTTTAGCATTTAGCCAATTTCAAGTATTTTTATTATTTTTAGTAGTAAGAGTACGGTAGATAGAAATTAAAATGGAGTCTCACAACACGTGTTATTACGGCAAGAACTCGGGTGAAACTCCATGTTTTATTAAGTGCTCTAAAGGGAATAATTCAAATCTAGTGGAATAATTGTTGACAGTTGACAATGACAATCAAGACTTTTGTGTCTAAACTGTCAAACAAACGCCACGTACACGAGTGTTGTGCAATCGTTCAAAAACACAAATTTCAGCTTGCCATATTAAAAGTAAAGAACATTCGTTCGAACGTTCTGACTGTAAAATGTAGGGATAAAACATGTTTTGTTGCAATTTAGACTTAAATAAAATTAATCATATATTGTTCTAAAAAAATATATTTGAAATGGGTAATGTCAGTTTGACGTGGAATCATCAATTTTTGACGAAATCATGCCTTTTAATCTTTTTTTTCTGTTGTAACTAGCAAGTAGGCCCAATCTTATTTTCGCGGAGTGTAAATTTTAAAACTAGGTACCAAACAAAAATAAAACAGTTTTATCGTAAGTGGAATAGTCAAGTCTTGAAAAGAACCTCCTCAGTTGTAAAAAGTGCTTGAAATTTGCTGTTGTATCAATTTTTTTTAATACTGTAGGTTTCATGCCATGAAGAGAGAAAAACGAACAAACTTTTAGAAAAAAACACTCATTGAACAAAAATATTGGCAAACTGCGACAATTATATGATTTACGCTTGCGAATAGGAGACCAACCGTACATGCTTAATTTTAGTCTGAACTCTCTCTCTCTCTACGCTACGTATTGTGTCTAATCGCGCTGATTCTGACTACTTAACGAAAGAATGATTCGATTGTAAATGTACCTACTTGGTTCGAATCAAAATTAAGTATCGAGTGCTTAAATCTATCGAAACGAAACATCACTACTGTGTCATAATAATTAACCTATATTTACATTTCTGTAAGTTTGTATTAGGATTCCGTTTCCGTGAGTGTTAGTTGTTACACGTGTTTATGGGATTCTGAATTTTGGCTTTTTCTTTTAACGTTTTTAAGCTGTTTTATTTCTATTTGTGGTGGTAGTAATTGTTGTGATTGTTGGGTAAGTGTTATACTAACGTTTTGTGCGCCCTATCCATTATTTACTAAGTAAATAATGGATCGGGTTCCTCCTGATCCTCCTGACCCCCCAGACAGGGATGCGTCTCCCACTCCCACCCCAATGGAGCTATCGCTTCCGATGTTTTCACAAGGCATGAAAAGACGTAATGAAGATTTAGAGTCCACAACGGAACCACCAAAGAAAATACATCCGAATCCGACGCAAAGTTTGCCGCTTACCCCCAATGAGTCCCTGTACGTCCATCCGTCAATATCGGATACCCAAAAAACGTACTCTGAACAAGACAATGGCCCTTTTATAGTCCACGTGTCCGTAGCAGAGGCATCTCCATCCAGTGGCGTAACCATTCGCCCAATCATATTTGGTCAGTTGTTGTCTAAGAACCGCATTAAGAATATAAAAAATGACGGAATTAAAAAAGTTGGCCGGAATAGGTTATCAGTTGAGTTCAAAACAAGTAAAGATGCCAACGATTTTATAGACAACCCAATCTTACCTCTGCACAAATATACCCCTTCAATTCCAAACTACAACATAACCCGTATGGGTTTGATAAAAGGTATCCCTACCGATTTGTCGATGGATGAACTGGTGGAATCATTAATAATCCCAGAACATTGTGGTGTAGTTCTTAAGGCAAGACGTCTTAATAGGAAACAGATGGTTAATGGCAACTCAACTTGGATCCCCTGCCAGTCAGTGGTCCTAACTTTTAAGGGTCAGTCCCTCCCAAACAGGGTCTTTTCATTTCATACATCGATACCTGTAGAAACTTACCAACTGCCTACAATTCAATGCCACAATTGTTGCCGTTTCGGCCATATTAAAGCTCAATGCAGATCAAATCCCAGGTGTTACCGCTGTGCGCAACCTCATTTAGGTGAGAGTTGTGTAGTTAGCGAGGATAAATCGACGTGTATGTATTGTTCAGGCAACCATTTTGCTATTCATAAATTTTGCCCAGAACAACAAAGACAAAAATCAATCAAGTCCAAAATGTCCCAAGATTGTATCTCTTTTCAGGAAGCTTCCCAATTATTCCCTAGCCCAAGACGATCATATGCAGATTCTTCCAAGATCACTATAGCTACTCCCTCCTCCCATCCCCCTCCTTACCCGCAAATACCTTCTCTAACCCAATCCTACAGAAAAACTGTCTCCCTCTCTCCCCATCCATATCCCCAACCAGGTAAAGGTTACGACAGGCTGGCCCATCAGGCTATCTCTGGCTCTCTTCCCTCGTCCTTACCTAATGGCTGTGCTATTCTTAATCCCTTACAGCCACCTGAGGCCTCTCCTAATGATGATTGCCTTGACCTATTATGGCTTCTTGTTATTAATATTTTATCTAAGTTTAATGATGTCCCCTTACCGCCCAACGTTGCAGCTAAAATTATGCCTCTCCTCCAAAATCTTACTAAAAATGACTCTGAACATCTTTCAGTGGAACTCTAAAAGTATTAGACGCAAAAAATTTGAACTTTTACATCTGATTAATAAATACTCTCCGGCTGTCCTTGCTGTTTCGGAGACGTGGTTAGTACCGGATTCACAATTTAGTGTCTCTGGCTATTCGTGTCTGCGAGATGACAGGGACGATGGATATGCTGGTAGTGCCTTATTAATTAGTCGCTCAGTACTATTTTCTCAAATTTCCCTCCCCTCTCACAGCCAGGGTATAAATGCCGTGGCGGCGAGAGTAAACAACATCTCTTTTGTCTCCATTTACATTCCGCATCCTAATTTCGCAATTCTACTAGAACTCCGCGCTATTATTAGTGCTCTCCCATCTCCTTTTATAATAATGGGTGATTTTAACGCTCACCATGTGTCATGGGGATCGTTCCAATCAAACCCATTTGGGTTACTACTTATGGATCTACTCGATGAACTGAACCTTTGTGTCTTAAATACTGGAAGTCCCACGAGAAGGACCCTACCATCACAAAATCCTTGCTCTGCTGTCGATATATCCATCTGTTCAACAAATCTATCGACATTACTATCCTGGAACGTCCTAAACAGTACATTTGGTAGTGATCACTTCCCCATCCTAATAAATTTGCCCGATAAAACATTGACAGTCCACCACCCATCTCCTCTTTTAAAATTTAAGTTAAATAATGCCAATTGGTCAGCTTTCTCTGAGGCAGTGGATGATAAAGTTAGACAACTCCCTATCATAACACCTGAATCTGCTCTTTCCGTATACAAGGAATTTGTAGACTCAATTATGAGCTCGGCTGAATCGCATCTTCCCCTAAAGCGCTCTACTCGCCGCAAGGTCTCTCCTCCTTGGTGGGACGCGGAATGTACTGAAGTGGTAAAAAAAAGGAAAGAAGCTGAGAAACAGTATAACTTCAACATGACTGATGAGAACTTTTTAAACTATAAACAGGTTGATGCGCGAACAAAGAGATTTCTCTCCAGAAAGAAAAAGCTCGGTTGGTCAAAATTTTGTGAAGGTCTGTCCCCAGGTACGCCATCGACTATTGTATGGAGACAAATAAAAAGATTTCGAGGGTCTCTCAACACACAAAATTTATCGTCCAACGACCCATCTAGTTGGATATCCTCCTTCGCAGATAAACTGGCCCCTCCGTCTGCTCCTAACAGTGACTGCCTTCCAATTAGCCCCTTTACACCTATGCCATCTACCGGTAATATGGACGGGCTCTTCTCTTTTCAAGAACTCCAGATGGCTCTTGGCGGCCTTGTTGACTCCTCACCTGGTATCGATGGAATCCCATATTCCTTTCTCGTAAGAGCAACTGACAAAGTAAAGCTTTACTACCTAACCTTGGTTAATTGCTTCTTTGACAAAGGTATCATTCCTGAGGACTGGAATAAGCAAATTGTCATCCCGATTCTGAAGCCAGGTAAAGACCCCCTAGACCACAACTCATATAGGCCCATTGCGTTATCTTCGACTTTGCTTAAGGTATCGGAACACATGATAAAAAATCGTTTGGAATGGCTGATCGAAAATCGCAATCTCCTGGCAAAGTCCCAGTTTGGATTTAGAAAGGGATTCAGTACTCTCGACAGTCTCAGTATTCTAACAACAGACATTCGCCTAGCTTTCCAAAAGAAAAAATATGTAGTTGGAGTGTTTCTTGACATAGCATCCGCCTATGATAATGTCCTCCTTCCGGTGCTCAGAGATAAACTTCTACAGCTGAGTGTCCCAGAGAAGTTGGTCCGGTTCATTCTCAACTCCATATCAACCAGAACTGTCGAGATTAGATGTCAGGGTTCCTCTCTCACTCCTAGGTCTATCTGGAAGGGCCTACCCCAAGGATCAGTCCTCAGCCCTCTTCTTTATAGCATATACACCTACGACCTTGAGAGATCTGTTGATTGTTTCTGTCAGGTTCTCCAATTTGCAGACGATTTGGCGATGTATGTGATGTCCGACTCTATAGCAATGGCTTCCTCCCATATCAACTCTGCATTATCATACCTGAGTGACTGGCTCTTAGAACATGGCTTAACATTATCAGTTTCTAAATGTGTCTCTGTAGTCTTCACCAAAAAACGCAGTTTTTCAACGCCAATCATCCTATTTAATGGACAGACTATTCCTGTTAACAACCATGTCAAGTTTCTGGGAGTCATACTTGATACGAAATTATCTGGTGTTCCCCACTTTAGCAATGTCCTGAAGAAGTGTGAGAGAGGAGTCAATGTCCTTCGTGCTTTGTCGGGTGTTTGGTGGGGCTCTCATCCATTCACCCAAAAATTGCTCTACAATGCGTTAGTGCGTTGTCACTTTGATTATGGCTCTTTTCTCTTGGACCCTTGTAACAAATTACCGCTCGACAAGCTGGTAAAAATCCAGTCAAAGTGTTTGCGCATTGTTTTAGGAGCAATGAAATCATCCCCAATAAATTCTATACAAATTGAATGTGTTGACCCTCCCCTTTACCTCCGCAGACAGTATCTTAGTGACCGATTTATCCTCAAAATTCTTCAAAATTCCTCTCATCCTCTTATAGGAAAGCTAGATAAGTTATCTAAAACAGGTTTAATATCCCCCAACAACCCTTCAAAGACTCCTTGCATCCTTCATAGTTTTACCAAGTTCAACAGACCCTCAATCCCGGTAGAAAAGTTCGATAGACATCCCCTTTTTGATACCAATTTTGAGGCTTTAGCCTTTAAGCCCGAGATTGTTATTGATTTTGGGATTGTCAAGGACTCCCCTATCGCTTCCCAAATACTTATAGAGAGACTAGCTAAACATTTTCCTGACTGGCTCACAATGTATACAGATGCATCTAAATTACAAGATGGTAGCCATGTCGGAGCAGCTGTCTGGATACCGGCGCACGCACTAATACTCAGTTTTAAAATGTACTCTCTGGCATCCGTGTTTACAGGAGAGGCAGTGGCCCTCCTTGAGGCTATTCTTTTTGCTGAATCCCATAGCCTGAACCATTGCATCATTTTTACGGACTCACAAAGCTGTTTACACGCCATCTTAGCTAATCCTTTCAAAGCAAAAATTAAGTTCCCGATAATCCTAAGGATTCGAGAAGCATTGCTACGCTGCCAAAGTAAAGCTTTAGTCATTGTTCTGGCCTGGATTCCTGGACACTGTGGTATTCCTGGAAACGAAACTGCGGACTCATGCGCCAAACAAGCTACTTCTACCGGCTCCTTGGCTTATCCAAAAGTTTTCCATCACGACCTCTTTCCCCTCGCACGCAGCCACCTTACAAAGTCTTGGGACACTGACTGGGAAAACACCAGAAATCATGCGGGTAGATATTACTTTGACATCCAACAGCATATCCCCAGTAAACCATGGTTTTTCAAACATAAACTGCTCAACAAGAAAGTTGTGTCTACCATCTGTCGCCTGAGAATTGGCCACGCTTGTACCCCAGTACATCTAGCGAAAATAAAGGTCCGGGATTCTTCTCTCTGTGAGTGTGGGTTAGATGAAGGAACAATTGACCACATATTTTTTAACTGCCCTAAACTTAACTCCTCCCTATATGACCATCTCCCTCAAAATATTCCCCGTCCAACTAAAGTTAAATGTATTTTAATAAACATGTTAAACTCTCCCCCGCTTTTAAAAGTTTTGTCAGCATTCCTCACCTTAAATAATATAAAACTATAAGTACCTACTAACCTTGTGTGTGTCATGCATGTCTGTGTTGTCCTTGTTCTAGGTAAATCTGCTTAGAAAGTTTTTTCTTTTAAAAACTAACAACACAAAAGTATATTTCACAAAACCCTTACCGTGTATTGGCTACCTACGTGACATTGGCGGAATTGTGTTCGGCAGTTGACACAGAACATGCCATAAACAAAGAAGAAGAAGAAGAAGAAGTTTGTATTATAAAAATTTGGTTTTGTGAAATAAAGTGGCGGCAAGCAATGTTTTCCATTTGAAACCAAAGAAATGTGTTATTGCTAAAAAATAATCTGCTATTGATATGATGCTAAGAACAGTAACTCGTCTAACGCCGACTTTTATATTTCCTATATTTGGGAAAAGAAATGAAAATGATCATGATTTGCTCAACGCAAACCCCGCTCATACCCCTAAAAATGGTTGGGAACGAGTAAAAAAGATGTACACTAGAAAGTAAGTCTCTACTTCTGTATCTAACCTAAAATAAGTTTTAAATAAACATTAACAATTTTAAGGCAAAAATATATAATATTTTAATAAGTGCAGAAGGTGCTTAAAAAGTTTCACGAGTTGTTACAACAAATACCTAGTTATCTTTTTATTTAACTACCTATGTACTGATTCCGGGTAAAGTGAAATCTTGGTCTTATTGTCACATAATGTCAAGTGAGACAAAGACCAAGTCTTAGTCATCTAAAAAGGTTTGAAGCCACTGCTAGCTGCAGAGCCAGAATCAATTGAGAACAATGCAATGACAGACAAAATGTTCTAACTAATAACAGCCACTTTTGGTCATAAACGAGTAATACCAACATATTGGTAGTAAAAGAAAGTATTATGGGCTGGGATGTTGAGCGAGTAAAAAATTAAACTGAAATTGTCTTGTCGGAATGCCGGCTAGGCTACAATGTAACTGATCCGTCAGTATGAGTGAGGCAACCTCTATTTTTGTATTTATAACTGTACTGTGTATTGGGACAAAAACAAGTCCTGCTTGTAATGTATGATTATTTTGCAAGCTATCGCTATGCTGCTATGGTAGTTTCTAATATGTAAAATTGGTAATTCTGTAAGTGAGCCAATATAATAAAATAAAAATAAAATGTAAAACTAAGTACTTATGTACTTATGTACTTTTTGTTGTCCATTTGTGTTAACCATTTATTTATTTGTCTACCCTTTATTAACAGTGAAGAAGAAGAGGTGTCAATAGAATTAAATAATGTGGTACAGGCTTCATTGAGTGGTGCATTCATAGGTGCCTGCTTAGGTGGATTTGTGAAATCAAAAGATGCCTATGTGTATTTCATAGAAAATAATCAAGCAACTATATTTAAATCGACAATGGAAGCTAAGGTAAAAAGAAAATTCTAGTGTTGATTTAAAACTTTTTTCGCTGTTTTAATAATTGTAAATTAAAAATCTTATCATGTTTTAATTTCAGAAAAAATTGCAAGATTATGTTACAGTTGCGTTTGCGAAAGGGGCCTATAAATGGGGATGGAGATTAGGAATATTTACTGGAATGTTTAGGTAACATTATTTATTTAATTATTTAGTAGTTACTACTGTATATTATCTACATAATTTTTTTTTATGAAATCTTTTTTTCTTATTACAAGCACTTGGCCTTCATTATGCCTTATAAAAGTGATGAAGAAATAATACTTATACAAACAGTTCACTTCAGTCAAATATTGTCTTATAATAAATTATTATACCATTTAATGTGAACAATTGGTAAAGCACTGTTAGTACTTCTATTGCATGTGTCTACTCTGGTTGGTACCGTTGTTGTTTCTGATTTCTATAAAACAAGTGCTTTAGCTGCTACTTAACTTGAAATCAGAACAATGTATGTGATGTTGTCTAACTCTATGGCATTTTAAAAAATACAAATGCTTGGTGAAATATTCTAATTCATTAATGGTATGGATTTAAAAAAAAGTGATGCTATGCAGCCATCTTACCCATTGTTGCTAATTTTTTAAATCACCTATTTATTTACCTTTAATCAACTAAATAATAATATAAGTAATAAATGTTGTTAGGAAACAGTTTTATCTCAATTAAAACGAGTATTACCTTTCTTTTAAAATATTCACTAACAGTATTATTTCCATGTTTTTTGTTATCTAATGGTATATCTGCAAATTGCATTCGCTATCACACATTTACTGAAGCTACTGTAGATCTCTTAAGTCTTCTATATGTTTAAGTTGTTTCTCCTATGCTCAACATGGTAATAACCCTGTTTGAATTACTCTTGATTTTATTGACCATTATAGTTTAAAACTTACATCTCTGTTTCAGTTTAATAGCCACTACTATATCAGTGTATAGAGGAGACACTTCTCTAGTGGAGTACATTACGGCTGGTGCCTTAACTGGAGGACTCTATAAAGCTAACTTGGGCTTAGCAGCTACGTTGGTTGGAGCAGGACTTGGTAATTCAATTTTGTTATTCGTTTTTGTTTTATGTTTTTATGCTATAGTGTAAAAGCATTCCAAAAAAGCATCTTTTTTTTGACTATCCTGAAAGTTACTGTAGAACACTGCTATTTGTATTTATTATTTTTTAATTTTGCATTCACAATTCTATATATCAATACAAGCATAAAAAAAAAAAAAATATTTACTAGAAAATGTCAACCAGCCTCAGGAAGCTCGAGTGGGAATCGAACTCATGACCTTTAGATAACCGGTCCAATGCTCTGACCGCTGAGCTACCGAGGCCCCAGAAGGCTCATTGAATTTTTCTAATAGGTTGTGATGTACGCTGCGAGCCAGCGGTATTACGTTACTGTGAAATTACTACACCCACTCACACTTTTTTTTCTAGTAAATTTTTTTATCTTGCCATATATTTATTTATTGTTATTAATTCTAAGGGCAAATAGCCCAATTTATTATTAATATAATATAATTTTAGGTGCTGCATTAAGTACAATTGGAGGTTTAGCAATCTTAGGTATATTAAAAGCATCTGGATTTTCAATGGACGACATTAGAAAAGCAATGTACAAAATTAAAAAAGCAAGGTAACTTGATCCTGTAATAATTTGTAATTTTATTTATTTATTACAAAAACACAAATGTTGAAAAAAAATCCACGAGCAGTAAATAGTGTTCAATAATTTCGGCGGGCTGGTTAGAACCACTATAGCTCAATTGGAAGAGCACCTGACCCGGTATGTCAGAAGGGTGCAGGTTCAAATCCTGCTCTTGGAATTTTTTTCAACATTTGTGTTTTTGTAATTTGTTTCACAACAAAATTTGCGTTAAAATTATATAAACAAAACAAAAACATTTTATTTATTTATTTTTTATTTATTTATTTATTTATTTATTGAGACAACAACAGCCATACTTAACTTCTAATTTCACAATCTTACTAAGACAACATATTCGGCTAAAAAGTTGTCCACAGAAAAATAATAACAAAACCGCCCATAGAGGCCACTAGGTATATTATGCCAGGCTTACATTTTAATTATCATAACAAAAGCAAACCGTCACCAGCAGTATTGAATATTAAGGCAACCATAATAGTACATGTTTAATAATATAATAATACACATATATAATTGAACTGACACAAATATAATATAATACTACATATTAACTTGTTTTAAACTGTGCAAATATAAAAGATGTCGGGATAACTATTTTTAGAACATTTTTATACAGGGAGACCAAACCAAATGTGTCGACGTGATTATAAAACAAAATATGTTCTAAAAATCATAGAACTTACTCCCATATTCATAAAAACTATTTGAGCATTATTTAGTTAATCATTGTTTTGTCTCTTTTTCTCAAATTCAAAATGACGTTTGTGTGACATTGACAAAACAATATTTGACTAAATAATGCTCAAGTTTTTATTAATAAGGCGGTAACTGTTAAGTGAAACTGGAGGAGCTCAGTGGTGCAGTGGTCAACGCGCTTAGTTCCGTGATTGCTGAAGTAAGCAACTTCGCTAACGCCGATCATCGGATGGGTGACCAAAAATTTGTCATCCCGAGCTCCTCCGTTCTTCGGAAAGCACGTAAAGCCGTTGGTCCCGGCTGCGTTAGCAGTCGTTAACAACCACAAATTCGCACTGGGCCCGCGTGGTGGTTTGTTGTCCGTTACATTATTGATCAAAGGTGGGGGACATAAAAATAGGCTGGTGAATTGGTGATATCGATGAAGATGAAAAGTGAATTCTATATTTTCAAAAACCGTACAGAACCGGGATACGAGTTCGGTTCAATTGCAGCAGTTGATGATTATTAGAAAAATAATAATAATCTTCATCATCATCATCATCATCAGCTCATTTTATGTCCCCACTGCTGGGGCACTATGGATGGATAGGGAGAACGGGCCATAAATCACCACGCAGGCTCAGTGCGGGTTGGTGGTTGTTAACGACTGCTAATGCAGCCGGGACCAACGGCTTTACGTGCCTTCCGAAGCATGGAGGAGGAGAATAATAAACTTGACTAATGTTACATACTACTGTTACCACAATAAAAACGAAATTTTTTAAAATCGTAAATAATATGCAACGTTTAATTATAAAAAGATGTTTAGACCTTCCACTAAGTGGTTTCCTAGAAAATTACCAAAGACAGACACGTGATGGCACACTTGTCGTGATTGCACATATATTATAAAATTTATATTATATTATGTTTCAGAGAAGACCAGTACAATCAAGCGGTAGAGAAATCGTCAGAAATAAAACACGACGACCTTACCAGACATCACGACTCTTTAGTAGCAGAGAAAGGAGAAAAGAATGTTACGGAATTGGTAGAACAACAGTGATACAGTTGAAAGTGTTAAGCTGGAGACTAGCCGAAGCGTATCATCGTAAGGTACTGATGCCTGCACGTCAACCTATCCAAAACTGTCAAATTTCTTCAATGTATGTTCAACCATATGCCATAGACATAAAGTTCAATGTTTATTGAGAAAATTTGACAGTTTGTGGTAGTCTGATGAGCTGGCGTGTTTACCATTCGCGAGGAGCTTGATACGTCATGGCTGGCTAATAACAGGGCGGAGCGAGCGGCGAGCGGCGAGCGGCTTGGCTCACTGTACTGACCATGCGAATGCTCGCAACGAACAACGAACGAACATGTTGCGTTACGGCAAATTGCTCAAGTCTGTCTAAAGTCTGTCAGAGAATGTTAATACTTGGATAGTACTCACAATTTGGCATTGACACTTATACGGGGATTGGTACAGCTATGGTTAATTTATTTTGTGATGGACCATTATTATTACCATCACACAACTCTAGTATTTATACTGATCAAATTTGACGTATAAATCTAACATTATACTGGACACCATGTTTTAGACTTTATTTCCTTGACATAAAGTCGGAAACCAATTAAACAAATCAACATGCTGTGTCTGGTAAAAGGTTATTAAAAAGAGATTGAAACTTTACTGGTTCAAATGAAAACATATACCTATAATCGCTTCTCTAGGGGGTAGCCGATATAGCGAAACGTCGTAAGCTCAAAATTACCTGGTAGGCTTCAAGTCCTATAAGCAGAATTCCCTGATATCGGATGGTCGACATATCAAAACGACGATGTAGCAAAACGTCGGCATCTCAAAAGTCCCAGTATCCCTTAGTCCTACGAGCAAATGTCTTTTGAGTAAATTTACAGTCAGCGTCAAAATTTGATTAAGAAATAAGTACCTTTTTTGAAAATAATCTGGTCGTGGAAAATAATACTTACCGACTGTTGAAATAAAATAATCTGAATACGAATATTCTTTTATTTACAGCAACTTAAGCTTAAAATTTAACAAAAAACAACAAACTTACAATGGAACTACTCGTACGTTTGCAGTCAATCTTACAGTTTGTCGCCCTTCATAGGTAATGGTCCTTATAACTTCCACTAATGCGTCAGAAAGAGACGTATAATGTGTTGTTATTCCTTATTTACGTATGATGTTACCAGTTTCTTACTTCGCCAGACTCTGTCGACTTTTATTTTGTGTCGATAAAAATTACATGAAAAAAAAGTTAAGCAGTGACAATAAAATATGATCTGCGATGAAAATGATTTTATAATAACGTATTTTCATTAGATGTTTTATAGATACTAATTTTAGAAAATGTTTTTTTGTTGAAACCATAAGGTTAGGTGCGGTTTGTTTTATAATTATTAAAATTACCCCGTTAAACTAAAAATTTATTTATTTTGCTTATTATCTAGGCGTAAGGAACTTGCTTAGACCAGTTGCGTTGTAGACGAGATGATACTTAGACCAGCTGCGTTTAGACCAATTGCTACTTCTACCGGTTGCGTTTTAGACGAGATGATACTTAGACCAGATGCTACTTCTACCAGTTGCGTTATAGACGAGATGATACTTAGACCAGATGCTACTTCTACCAGTTGCGTTATAGACGAGATGATACTTAGACCAGCTGCGTTTAGACCAGTTGCGTTTTAGACGAGATGATATTTGGAACAGATGCTACTTCTACCAGTTGCGTTATAGACGAGATGATAATAACCCGGTTCAACGAATAGCCGGATTGTAATTGCGATACGATCTTCATTAAGGCGGCCCACGTTTAGCCACATCGTACTACAGTTAGATTGTAGGGTGGCCATGATCATATCGTTAAAGCGTCAACGTTTGATAAATGCCCGTCCAAGTTTGACCTTATCGTTAATGTAGGAAATCTTACTGTTGGTTAGGTTAGGTTAGCAATTTACATCTGGATATTAGGTAGTGGACTATACGTGTCCACGGAGCAACTCGCTCGAGACACATGTCTTATAAGTATCGGATGAAAAATGCGCTTCGGCGCGTCCTGATCCGGCGTTATGACCTGACGCAGATGGTCCCTTGTGCTTGCGCAAGGATGTCTGACACCTAACTTTATAACCGTAAGGTTGGTGGGGGGTGTCAGTATAAACTTTAAAGTCGTGGGTAGCGGGGTGTGTTGGTTAGGTTAAGTTAAATATTTTTTTCCCGAGCGTAGCGCAGTGTAGCGAGGACCAGTCACGGAAGGAGGGACCGCATTCAATATTTTACGATATGATCACTAAAGTTTGACCATTTCATGAAGTAGCCGCGCGTTTAGTTGCCCATATCGAGAAACGATTTCTGATCATTGGTCTGCCCAAACCATATCATAATGTGGCCAATAGACAGTGAAACATTTCATGAAATAAAAACTGTCAAAGCGGCGGCTAATGACTCGCTGGATTACATTACGGCTAGCCGTGTTGAAGAACGTATGGCGCCGAATACATTCCGGTGAATTTTCATTCAACCGCATTCAATCCGGCTAGTCGTTGAACCGCCGTATTTCAAAACGGCGGATTATACAATCCGACTGCGACGTATGTATACGTATATGTTTTTATTATAACCCGTAAACTTTCAAATCTTTTCAGGCGTACAGGTGTAATTTCGATTGTGTTAAAAGATGTAAAAAAATATTGTATTAGTAAAATTGATTTTTTTTGTACAGTCTACAACTAGACTGTACAAAAAAAAACAATTTTACTTTTTTACAAAATTACAATTTACAATTTTTTACAAAAGATTAATTATTAATAAATATGTTGTTTAAAAATAATTGTTAATTAATTTAGTAGAAAAAAACCCATATTTATACCAAAGCACTTTATTGATACTGGTATTAACATCGCATTTTACATAAAAAGAAGTAACTACTCAATTTCACATACAAAAATAGAGTGAAATATTTACAAACGTCGACAGTGTTTGTGCATCGATATTTTTCTATATGTTCCTTACTCCAACAGGCACGCTACAGCTAAAATCTTGAATAACATTGTACAGTAATATGTGTGTTATAAAAAGCAATGTAATGTTAAATCATTAAGTATCAAGTAAAAAAAATAACAAAAAAATTACACAATGGCAAGATAGTTCATAACATAATAAAAAAGCAATTTATATCAATTTACTGTGAAATATTTATATACTTATAATGTTTTCTTTTAAAAGTATATTGTTATGAATAAGTTAAGTTTTCTATATTAACGAAAATAATGGTTAAATTAGTAAAAATCTAAAATCAATGTCGTAAATTGTACATAAATACTTACGGAAATGTTAGTAAAAATAACTACCTTTTAGAGTTAAATATTTTTCAATAAATAGAATGCTGTTAGTCCATGAAAATATTGCACTATTTACTTATATCGAATTGATTACATGTATACATAAAATACATAGTTAAAATAATTTTAGTATAACGTGTGTAAGTTCGTTGAAACAAAAGTTAATTTTTAATAATCGTTTAAAATTCATTATTTATGCAATTCAAAACAGTTATTAATTATTAACTATAATCGAAACTAGAAACTCAAAGAAAACAAAAAATGTTTCCATAATTATGTGTAAGTATTGTATTTAGAAGATAGGAAAATATAGCATTCTTTTTGAAAAAAAAAAAAAACGTTTACACAAATCATATAAAATATTATACATTGCTTATATTATTCAGTAGCATTATTAAACTTTACTAATACTATTTTAGAGTCCATAATAGTACAGATTTACAAATGATAATTTAATAATAATCACTAAAATAATATTGTTTGTAGGAAATGGTATAGCTACATAATATTATTCTAATTTATAGATATGGTTACACAGACATAAACACAATTTATATGTAGCCAATGCAACGTTAGGCTTTATAATTAAATATTAAACTGATTAAGCAGTCTTGTTGTTACGGATACAACTTTTATTAAAATTAATATGTGGTTCACACATTTACATACATGTCAGAGCTCACGAAATTTTCTTTTCAGAAATTTTGGTAATGTAAAAAAGAAATTTAGACATTACATACATTGTTCTAATCCCAAGGTAAGTGGCAAAGCACTCGTTTTCAGTTTTAATCAGAAACAGAAAACAACGACGGTACCACTACTAAACAGACCCGACACAATATCGAAAAGTACGTTTTCGACATTGACCCGACCGGGAATCGAATCCGGCACCTCAGAGTTAGAGCCGCCCAAAGTCTGGCGTGCAAGCCACTCAGCTACGGAGGTCGTCAAAAATGTTATACATAATGATATTATTTATATAAAGCAAAATAATGGATATTGGTCTGCAGAAATCGTGGCACTGTGTACTATCATTAGTCCGATACCCAAGACTTATTATTATTAAATATTAAAGTTAATACATATTTTTTCATCATTTAACATCACACATTGCAGTTCTAGATTGTTTTGTGGTTATTTGTAATGATTAGAGATTGATAACAATTTGGCAATTTAATTAACAACGAAATGAAAATTTTTATTCTGCTACAGTTTATAATGTTCCACTTTCACGGGCAAATCAGTTCGTACAGCACTTTTGCAGTACATGTAAAGGACGGTACTCACCTAGCCATGTAGCTTGTAACGTATCTGATATTGTATCAACCTACAAGTGGGTACGGCTCGTCCACAGTCATAGCGTATCCAGCCACGAGCACCCGGACCCGCAGTGCTCGGAACGATATCACACCGACAACATGTCTCAAATGGTATCTAGTGCAGCGTTCATATTGATTTACAATATCCTTGAAAATTATAAAAGCCCACGTCGATTTTGGCAAAGTGAAATATTCAAAAACAGAAATCGATGTAAAAATTAAGTATTGGATATGAAATCTCAAGAGATCAGTGGACATTTCAAGAACATCACGTGTATATCTACGTACTCACTACAAAAGCGGCCGTGACGTCATCCACGCGCATACTGCGAGCCGCCTTATTGTGTTCGCAGTGATACCGCCACTAGCGACTGCGAGCTCTGCGCTCCACACGCGAGCAGTACGTACTCACTTGTACGTAAGCGCAACAATATCAGATATGTTACATGCTACACGGCTAGGTGAGTACCCTCCTTTACACTTCAAAGAATAAAACTACAATTGCATATCGTCACTTGCAGGTTCAATTAGTTTAACTGATATTAAGGTAATTTTGAGTTACAGTCATATTCTTAATAAGAATAAGGCTCAAAATCCCCATCACCTAAAAAATAAAATATCAGTCATGCTCGTGATAATATTATGCTTTGTCACGGATAAGAGACACAAACAATTGAAATACTGTATTTACGGCAGATAACAATTGAACCAGCAAGTGACGATATTCTATTAACAATATTAGTAATCTTAAACAGAGAGTACTCTGTCAGTAGATTTGCCACAGCTTTATACCGTATACCTAATTCCTTTATAGTTCCTTAAACCGATTAAAAAATACATGTGAATAATATTATTGCAATGGCTACTAGGTAAATATTTGAATTTATTAAAAGAACTACTGGTATTACTAACTCGTAACGGTACATACTTTACTTAAATTTAAAAAATGAAGTGTAACCGCCATTACATGGGCACATAACAAAAAAGAATGTTCAAGCTCTAATGTATGTACACACGCCTGCACATCAACCTACCACAAACTGTCAAATTGCCTCAATATACTTTGAACCTTAATACTAAGTCATATGGTTGAAAATGTATTGAACAAATTTGACAGTTTTGGATAGTAAATTTTTACTTTTTTGATTTAAGTGCTAATTACAGCACTGAAACTGAATTAAATATTTATAAAATACAGTGAAAAAATTAAATGCCTACTCAGCCAGAAAAGCAGTCAAAAATCAAAAGGCCGGCAACGCATCTGGCGGCGGTGATTGCTTCCCATCAGGTGATCCGCCTGCTCGTTTGCCTCATTTAAATATAAAAAAAGCAGTGAAAAAATTCAGTGCTACGTCAGCCTTCCCGGTAGCATAATGGTCAGTGCAGCCGCCCGGATTGCAGAAGACCCAAGTTCGATTCCTGGCTGGGTCGGGTAGGCATTGAATTTTTTACTGTATTTTATAAATATTTAGTTTTGGATAGGTTTATGTGCAGGCGTCTGTACATTTGTTAAATGTCGAAATCTACTCAATACTGTATTTCCTTATATTACAACAATTATCTATCACATAACGTTGGCATTATAATAATTTCAGAATCACCCACCAAGACACAATAGTGAAACTTATTTAAAATAGCAGAATCGAGTTCCAGGTTTAACGCGTCCGGTCTGCGATTACTAAGATTAAGCAATTTTCCCAAAGGCCGGTCATAGGATGGGTAACCAAAAATTTATCATCTCGAGCTCCTCCGTGCTTCGGAAGGCACGTAAAGTTGTTGGTCCCGGTTGCATTAGCAGTCGTTAACAACCGCCAATTCGCACTGGGCCCGCGTGGTGATTTATAATCCGGTCTTTCTATCTATCCATAAAGAAGGCTCGTGTCCTAGCAGTGGGGACATAAAATCAGCTGGTGACGATGATGAAGATAGCAAATAATTTCAAATACCAGTGTAGAACACTGGTACAGACATAAATATACATTTTTCGACAAAAAAAAGTTATTCAATTCTTTTATCGTGAGTTATAGACAGTTAAGGACGTTTTTAAATAGGATAAATGAGGCCCTTTTGTAGACCCGTTTATAAAAATTATGTCCGAATGATTAATAAATACAGGCATTATTTTTAAAGTTAATTATAAAATGATTGCATATTTAGTTTTAATTATTGAGCGGTTTGGACGTAACTTGCAAAATATTTTATATTCAAAGATGGCGAGACTTGTTCTTCTACTACAAAGAAATAAATCATCACCTAATTTTGTTATTTTTATTTGGGATAAAAGATACTGATTACAAATTCTCGCTTTATTTACGATTTAGCTAACATTTTGTCTACTGCGTCTGGAACACCCAAAATGTTAACTACATCGTACGATTATTTCTTACTCCCTTTTTTAAAAAGCTATGGATTTGTTCCAACATCATATTCTTTGATTCATGCGTAAATACAATTTGTTACAATCAATTTTAGACAAAACAATTAATAGGTAAAGTTTAGTCAATAGTCCAACATGACTAGTTCAAGTCGTTGCTTTCACCCAGTCATTAGTTCTGGAACCGGACTGCGTCGACTCTAAATACACTTTACGTTAGTTTTGACCTAGTCATACTAGTCGTTGTCACGGGCTGTCAAATCACCCTGTGACCACGACTAGTATGACTCGGCGTGACCAAGAGTTTGCGTTACAGGTGTTACAACCTCTTAACCTTTAGACTAGTCAAAACTAGTTGAGCCTAAAAAGTGGTTTGACGGCAACATTAACACAGTGCATTCTTAATTCAAGAATGAAACCATTTATCATTAACTACATGATTTTATTTAGCAGTCTATCGACACTCGACAGTAGCTGGTCATTTCGTTACTTAATCACAGTTCTTACTACGAAACATTAACCAATAAACGAGGCTACTTGCGAGGTGTTGACACAAATAAGATGATAATAGAATATCATTATACGCGCGTAAATGTTTATTTTACATGGGTACTCAGTCAGTTTAAAATTTACCGAAGCATTATAAATCGTAAAAAAACATTGTTTAGATAAAATAAGTCATATTTACATATTTTTTGAGTCTTTCTGATTTAATCATAAATGGTCGATAGTACTCATCAAAAATATATCTCTAATGAATGACAGTAAAGTATATTTTTCTTAAACGCCAATATATTTTTGACAGCTTACATTGCTTCGTTAATGTCCATGTTGATTTGACTTTATCGAAGTCGTGTCGTAAACACAACTAACGCTAAAGATTTTATAAAATGAAGTTTGTTATTTCTTTGTTTTATTTTCGGACGTTGTGCCGCTGTACATTCTATGCCAGTATTCCTATTTTACGCATGCGAGTTCCAGAAAACGAGTTCGCCAGTTGTTTGTGCTAAGATCATTGAATTTGAACTTGGAGTATATTTTTGATTAAATCAAAAACGGTAGACAGTGCCTATAAAAAACATGTCTCAAAGTATTTATTCTTAAATGAAAAGAACTTTTTGACAGTTTATGTTGCTTCGATAATTTCCATGCTAATTTCAGTACTGAAACGCTAAGTTACTCTGTGTCGTAGCTTCATAGTAATACAGTCTATAGTTACTGTGCGGCCTGTGACTTGGTGATTCGTTTAGCGCCGCGGTTAGGCGGGCCCTTGGGCTTGGCGAATGCCGGCCTGTGAAGGTTCCTCTTTGGGTGGATCTCGTCGTATAGAAACTCTTCTGTAAGCTCCTTGCCGTCATCGATTTCAAGCTGTGAAAATCAAAAAGAAAAGAAGTTAAGCTACTTTCGAAAAGACCGGGGGCCCCGGACCGCCTAACTAGATTGCTTCAGCTACGCGTATAGTTTATGACGTCATCTTGTCATCTAACTATTAGGTACAGGCATATATCGAAAGCTATAGCCTATACCTTTCGATATTGCTTTCATAGGCGGTACGAAATGACGTCATAAACTATACACGTAAGCAAAAGCAATCGGTTAGACGGTCGGGGGGCTGGTCATTTGATGGGTGTCCAAAAATATATCATCTCCAGCTCTTCCATGCTTCGGAAAAGGCACATATAGCCGTTGGTCCCGGCTGCATTAGCAGTCATTAATAACCACCAATACGCACTGGACCCGCGTGGTGGCTGTGTTATGTACTCTGTGGTGTTCTCTATGCAGCAATGGGAATATTAAATGATCCGGAGATGATGATGATAATTGTATCTTTAAAACGTTAAATAAACTTACCCGTTTGGCAACCTCTATTCCCACTTTTTCAATAATCTCTAAGAACTGTCCCTTACAGCTCGAATACATCATCCTCTCCTTTATACTGCAGTTGTACCCGGGCATTGAATATATGAACACTGGAAAATGTAAACAAATCCCTTTTTTTAAATAATTCATTGTCAGCATGAAACGTGTTAATGAAATTTCTTTTAATTATATTTCTGCATATAAACATTCATGATTAATTTTGCCGAAAGGTAGGGGACGCCGAGTTATTCATTACCCTAATTCATTTATTTCCATCAACTCCTTATTTGGCTACTGTTTTATTATCTAGTCAACTCCATTACTGGTCACTTGGTTGATGACACATTTTTCCTAAAAAATAATTTTAGAAATAATTGGTCACAGTTCTAACATACCTAATGTAACCACTGTTTATTACAAACATTTTTAACATAGTAACAACAATTATAATTAATTCCTTATGCCTTTCGGAACTAAGTCAAACTAAAACGGTTTTATGGTCATTTAAGAGATTCCGATTTTTCTTGGTCTTTCAGGCTCTTAACCTTTCAATATTTCGGTATCCCATACAGCTTTAAAAATTCCAAAACTTTCGAACATTGGTTCGCTAGTGGTGGTTGGTTGGAACTTGGCTAATCGTAGCCAAGTTTAATAAAACTTTCTAAGCTTTAGAGATATACAGAGATTTTAAAAGTTAACACAAAATAATTAAAAAAAAAACCGATTGTTTAATTGATTTTTTGCGATTTGAAACTTTCTATAGCCTTATTTTTATTTACCTATGCATTTAAAGTTTCATTAACACTAGTGGTAGTTGATATTCCACAGTTTCATATTATTCATAATAAACAATTGTAACACTTAGACTGCCTTCACACTAGCATTTGTCCAGCGTAGGCGTTCGATGTTCGCAGTTTACGTTGCTTACGTTGTTTACGTTGACGCTGCGCATACGTTCATCGAACAAAAAATAATAATTTTCGTATGAAAAGGTAAAATTACGTTAGTATGATATTGCAAACAGTGTTAATTTTACTTGGTTACATGGCTAATAAAATATACGATATTGTACTGTATTTTTATCGTACGGGAAAGCACTTGGATTTTAAGTGATGATAAGGCCGATAGCTGTATTCCAAATTACAGTAAGCTGTTAGTAAGGCTAACTTACCGACGCTATCCATGTGGTCACCCTCGTGCGAATGCTGGAATATGTACAGGTGGTAGCGCGCTTCTTCTTCTGGCACTTGAGAGGGCAGGGCACCACGGGCTATCACTGCTGCCTTCGACAAATGGATCCTTTCCTCTTCCATGTCTGATGGTAGGACAAAGGTTATGAAGTATTAATAAACTTTAAACTTACTACGCTAGCTAACTTATTTTACCGACTAAATCACAGAACCACAAATTACTATAAAAAATCAACGAGTCTTCTGGGGTCTCAGTAGCTCGCGGTCAGAGCATTGAATCGGTAACCCAAAGGTCGTGGGTTCGATTCCCATTCGAGCTTTCTGGGACTGGTTGTCTTGGTTGGTTTTGTAGTAAATTTTTATCTTGTAACTATTATATAGCATTGTAAATGCAAAATTCAAAATAATAAAAAACTTATTACCGTAAAACGGAGTGAAGACAGACACAGGGTCAATTCGAGACAACACATTGAAAGGGATTTTAACTTTTAATTGATATTACTAAATTGTTAAATAAAGGAGACTGGCGAACTTCTATGTATTTTCAGACCTTGAGTTATAGGTTCCGTTCATGGATGAAATCGAATGGTACTTAAAGAACTATGTTAGACTAACAAAAAAGTTGATTGTTTCCATGTTTTTTAAGTTGGGACAACAGAGATATGTTTAATAACCAAAAAATATAGAAATTAGGGTAAAAATAATTTATTTTATAACTTTTCATTTAAAAACAACGCAAATAATTATTACCAATAAATAATTAATGATAAAATAGAGGAATAGGTAGGTAATAACAAAGACAAATAACGAAAGTAACCATTATTTTAGCAGAGACATAGTAGGTATCTACCTACTCGGAGACTCAGAGGGTTAACAGGCAAGTATTTTATTTTTAAAGATCTTGGTTGTACATCAAATATTCTCTTTATACTTACCTAGATGTATAGCATAGCATGTTACGTATTTTCTGACTGTAGTGCTGTAGTGTAGGTTAAAGGTTGAAATAAATAAAGAGATACTGAAATATTTTTGATATTAATTAAAAAAGAAGCAAAAGAATCTACGTTTATACAGCCAATTCATCAGCAGCTCATGCTTTATACTTCACTTAAAATGCGGATCTACCATATTCTAATGATTTTAAAAGTATCAAAATATTAATTAGTTTTTAATATAATGTTATGTACTTACCTTTTTTGATGTATCTAATAAGTAAATAAAAATGGCCTTGGTGTACAGGACTACTGCGTCAAATAATTATTACACTATAGAAAGCGTCTTGTTCTGTCAATTATTTGCGATTCGAAAATAATTTATCTTTTTATTTCATTCTTTAATAAATCAGACGTTCGTAAAAGTAAATTGTTGGAATTTAATTTAATTTAATTTTCATATTTCCGAAAGTGTACTTCGCTAAATATTAGAGCGACTCTCGCCGGTCTTCATTTCTGTATTATTTTTTTTTATATTTACATTTTACATAATTATTATTAAGTAAAATTATGAGACTAGGGCTTGTTGAAAGAAAGGTTGGAGTTGGTTGAAGGAAAATGTTAAAATTCCTTTCAATATTGCCATTCCTTTTCAATGTTAAGTATTTTATTTGTGCCCTTTCTAGCATTTTATTACTCTATGCTTTAAGTAAAAAAGCTGACAACACAAGCATATTGTACCTAAACTATAAAATATTTAAAAACTTACCTATTCTGAATTGTAAATAATTGTAGGAACCGCGTTTGAGATCTAGTATACCCTGTTCAGCTGCCTCTGTTATAGGAAAGGCTACTCCACCCATTGTAGACTGTCTGAAATCGAAGTATAATAAGTAAAACGCATAAAAAAAATTTTTTTTTTTTATAGAAAGTATTTTTTGAATGTGAAAGCCATAACTTCGTTAACTTAAAATGGTTGTATGGTATAGATTGGTGCACCGAAAATGAAATTATAAAATACGTTATATATTCAGCGACATCTTTAAATTTGAGGAAGTTATGTAGTGTTGGACGCCCTCAGACTAGGTGGAGCGACGATCTTCGCAAGGTGTCTGATAAAAGTTAGACGAGAGTAGCCACGGATCGTGCTCAGTGGCGTGCACTTGGCGAAGCCTTTGTCCAGCAGTGGACTAGTGTAGGCTGATGATGATGATAAACAACTTTGCAAGAAAAATACAGTTTCTTGCTTAAAATAAGTCTTATGTTTCAATAATAAAACCTATTGTACCTGGAATCCGTGCCATAATTAGTGTTGTGTTCTGTTTGCTGCAGCTCCTTGAGAGCTTCCTCTCGGTCGGTCAGCGGCGCAGGCGCACTGACGCCACTTAAATGCGCCTTGTAACCTTTCAGGCTAACTTCTTCCTAGAAAATATACATTTTAATTCTATTTTAATATCAACCTTGGTAAAATCTTCTTTACTATAGTGTCCACAGCGCATTATTACATTTATATGCAAACTATACATACACTTGAAAGATGAAAAGTAACTTTTAAAATATTACTGGTACAGTAATTTATCCATTCAAAATAAAGTGTGATAACCGCTTCCAATGAGAAACTGTATGCTTGTTTACTTCTTAGATGGTATGTAAAAAGAACAAGGCAGTTAAACACTGAGGTAGACTACACTACACTAGGTACATTAAGATGATTTGTATTAATTGCAAATGATAAAATGGTGATTTGTATTTGCATATTATGTAATCTCATTCAAAATTAATTTCGACTTATAAAAAAACTATGTGTAGGTGCTAAGCACTCATTAATATAAATTGGCATCTTTAAGTTCTGCAGTAAAACCGTATTTACCTTGACAGTAGCATGCATTTCATCTTTGATGTGGGCAGAGCCAAACTCCTGTTTGAGAGTGGCTTTGGTTGATGCATACAACATCTTTTGCCTAACAGGTGCACTGTCCGGTGACCAGCTCAGTAGCAACCAGTCATGACCGAGAGAGTTGGTTGTGTCTAACCTACAATAAGTGTATGTAATTTGTTATGAGGAAAAGATACAATACATATTATGTAAAAGCACTCAGTTTGTCTTTCAACAATTGCAACAGAAGAAGCATGCAAACGTCTTCAGGGTGCTAAGTGCAAGTTATATTCACCATTTAATCATGTTAACAAAAACGAGAATTTGTATTGAAGCATAGAAGCCTCGAACACACTGGGAACAGTAACAATCAAGACCAGTTGCAATTTACCCAAATTTTGTTTTCAATAACATGATCGCCTGGTAACATTTGTAATTTTACCATAAAACTTACCAGTTTCCTAAACATTTTAAATGTTGACTAAAACTGGTACAGTCACAAACATAAATATTTGAACAATGTCAGTCAATGTCAGTTACTACAATGGAATAAGAGTCAAAAGTCGTCAGTCAGTACATATTAATGCATGTCTGTACTAGCGATGGGCGATTATTACTGAAACTAATCAAATCAATCAATAGTACAGTTTAGTTGATAAAAGTTGATAACAATTGATGTTAGTCGATTGTTAACGACTAAAGGCATGCGGCGGGCGACAACGCCTGACACAGTTACCGTGTCAACTGTAACTACTAATATGTTAGCGCAGCGCACCTATTAATATACCCGTATTACTAAATAAGTAATTGCAAAAAATTGCAAAAGATGTGCGTGCGAGCGTCTGCGTGCTAGTCTGTACTTAGAACACTGATGAGCAAATGCAATTATGCATGTGCTTTAATCAAAATTAGCTTGTAGTATCTTTATCTTTAAAGCATTGCAGGGGCTGGTATTTAATAAAACATAACTAAAACATACCTATATAAAATGTAGCAGGGTTGTTCATCTACAACCAATGAGGGCACATATTTGTCAAAGTCATGTTCCCAATTGCCTTTACTTGCATGGTTCTTTTCCAAGGTAAGTTGCTCTGAAATTCAAGTGGTTGGAAAGATAAGTATTGATTTATTTAATGCTGTACACAAAGCATAAAAGTCATTTATTTTACTATCCTTAAAAAAAATTGGGCTACACTGTTACCTATGTGCCCTTTGTTGTTGGAAGACCTATGTATAGTAAACATAAAGTATGGCCCTGGAATTGTTTACATAAGATGACATGGTTCAAAAATCAAAAGCCCTATTGTTCACCATTAGGTCAACTTTTGTTTGTACACCAAATAATAAAATTGTTCATATCTAAAATACATTGAAACTAAAGAAAAAAGCTGCCCAAAATCAAAACAGGTTAATGTTAATTGTTAAGTAGCTTATCAGAATACCATTGTCAATGCTGATTTTCATAACTCGTAGTTTTCCATCTCTACACTTTCCAAAGAGTTTCTTGAGTTCTGCATTTGCTGCAAATTTTAATAATAATAATGAATGAGCTTGATTATATAAGTCTACATTTCTTATTAGAAATATTGTATCTGATATCAAATTGTAAGACAAATGCAGCACCTATGGACTTTAGGTAACATAAAATTTAACCAGACTGGCCCATATTATTCTAAAATACTACCTAATCTGATTGGGTGTTTCTTTGTTTTCAAAATGACATATTAATAACATTTTAATAGTTAAAATACGCAGAAAAGGGATGATAAATAACTATTTTTAAACTACACACAATATGCTTATTTAGATGGAAATCGCTGTGTGTAGGTGTTAAAATAATATTAACTGTATGTACTTTTTTTTACCTTGAATTCCCGTTTGGTGAGACATTTTGTGTGACTAGTTGTTAAAAATATTGTTTATTTAGAATTCTAAATAAAGTTCATAGAAAAGGAAGGGTATTATAAAATTATTATAGTAAATTATTATTATCTACACCAAACTCCTGAATTGCAAAAATAAAATTGGCTTTTTTTGACAATGACAACTTGTGACAATGACGTGTAACATGACAGTTTACACTAAACGTGCGGTCCGAAACTCACTCAAAATATCTCACAATTAGTTTCGCGCGATCGTAAAGGCAATATTGTATACGCGCTTTAGTAACGAAACAAGTATTGTCAAGTATTGTCATTGTGCCTAATACTTTCTATTCGATCTATTATATAACTGTTCTAAATAACGTTCAAAATTAGGTAACGTTGTGTCGTACATAGTCATAGTCGATTTCACGTTTGTTGATATGCCCTCTTTTAGTGAGTAATTAGTGCGTAATTACTTAATTACTGCAAACACAAAATAATTAGTTCCTCTTTAGTTTAAGAAGTAAAAAGGCACTAATTATTTGATGTTTGCAGTAATTACAAATCTCTAATTACGTACTAAAAGAAGGCATATCAACAAACGTAAATTAGACCATGTGTGCGCCACCTTAACGGACACTAAAATTTCACTTTCTGTAAGCACTAATAAGAGTACGTTGTCTCTTGACGACAGCTTGAAATGGCATTCGCAAGTCTTGTTTGATATTTCCGCTCCTTCAAGAGTAATCCTTACGAAAATTTACATAGCGCGGGCACTAATAAGGCACTAAACATGTGAGTAAATTTCGTTGCTATATTAAGGTAGTTTTCGAGAACGTTCATGAGTACACCCCAGCTTGATCGTGATGCCAGCGTACATATAAAAAAAGGTCTTTTATTTCTTTTAATTTAAAGAGGCCCTAATTATTTTATGTTTGCAGTAATAATAATAATTACGCACTAATTACGCACTAAAAGAGGGCATAGCAACAAACATGAAATTGAACATTGTGTACGCCACCTTTACGGACACGTAACGTTACCTAATAATTGCTATTATCGTTATAACTGAATATCATTGCGGTAACGTTATGCTTGAAATTATATGAAAAGCAAATTCTTTAGTTTCATTTATATAAATTGCACTTATAAATGTCAAGTAATTAGGTATAAAAAAATTATAGGACTGCAATATAAATAATGAAATAATAATAACTATACACAGAGTACACACGCCTACAGATCAACCTACCACAAACTGTTAAATTTGACAGTATTGAAGAAATTTTAGTTTTGGTTAGGTCGATGTGCAGGGGCGTCTGTACATACATAGTACACACAATAATCCTACTAATATTATAAACGCAAAAGTTTGTACTTACAAACATCTATCCATACTAATGGATAGATGTTAGTTACTCTTTCACGTAAAAACTACTGAATGGATTTTAATGAAACTTTCCTCATATACAGGCCATGACCCAGACCAGCATATAGGATACTTTTTTTTTTACTGTAGTCTTCGCAAACGAAGTCGCGGGCAACAACTAGTAATATATAATTTGATAAACATTAAACATAATAATAATATTATAGGTACTTATAATGCTATTCTACAGAGCTAGTTTATTTTTGTTCAGGAACTCGGTACTCCACAGATTCGTTTATTGTTTTACTTTAACAATAGTTAATTCGCTTAATTAAATACAAATATAATAATTGCGTGCGATACGGTTCACGGTTTAATGCCAGTGTGCTGTGCTGTGACTTTGTACGACGACAGGGCTTCTTACGTTGTTGTTGCTTCCCCACCCATGTAGAAGATGGCGCTAGTAGTAGCAACCGGCTTCCCAGACCACGTCCTAGATGGCGCTAGCGGTAGCAAGCGACGACAATAATTCTAAGAAGACTCCAGCAATATTGCTTGGCAATATTACCTAGGAGGCCTTTTTATTGGTAAACAAACTAACTGTTTTATGCGTTATACGTGTAAAAAAAGTTATGATAATTGTACTAGATAACTTTACCTGCATTACCGATGTTTAGTTTAATAAAAATAACTTATCGATGTATATGGTGCGAATTTTGTATCGTTATTAAACCCTGTTTTAGACCACAGCACTAATATTTAATATATACCACCACACACGGCTTCGTGGCTTCGTTTGCTGCCGACGACAACGTTCGGCTAAATATTTATAATAATATAGGTACCTAAAGATTGATAAAACAACGTTAGCTATGCTACCTCATGTAAAAATTTGACAGATTTTTTTTCTTTTTTTAATGGCTTCGTGCGGTTTAAACATAGAATCTTTGTAGCTCCAAAATGTTTTTGTCAATTGTGGTGTCATGTCGTGGGCTTTGCAGCCGTTTTAGCTAGAGAAATAACGTTAATTTAATTCCACATTAAAGTCGTCAACGTCCATACCATGTTGATTACACCGGTTCTCGTTCGATCACCGAAGTTGAGTAACATCGGGCGCGGTCAAATAAAACATTAAGAACTTGTTTTTTTATATTGAATTCAATGCATGAATTAAAATGTAGATATACAAAGTTCGGAAATAAAAATCTCGTCACTTTAGTAACTGACTAGCTGACCCGGTGGACTTCGTACCACTTTCACAGTTTCTATGACAACAAAACAAACAAATCGTGGAATATTTTGTATTGGAAAATTTAATTGACGTTTTTAGTATTTTCCGTTTCTTATTATTTATGTTTCTCACCGTTTAAACCTTCCCTGAACTTCCACAAATATTTAAAAATCAAAATTAGCCTAATCGGTCGCCCATTCTCGAGTTTTTGCGAGACAAACGAACAGCAATTTTAAAGAGTATTTGCTTAACACGTTGACTGCCGCAAAACCAGACACAATAGAAAATTTATTGTTTGTCGGTCACCGGTGACCACCACGGCGATTAAAGACTTAAGTTTAAAGTGAGTTCAACCTTTTGTGAATGAAATCGGATGGAGTTTTCAAACATGTGTCAAAATAAAATGTAATTTAAACAAAAGCACTAAGGAGTATTGATATCAACTTCGAAGCAAATCACCGCCAAAATAACTTTCTACCCCTTTTTAACCCCGTTAGGAGATGAATTTCAATAAAATACGAAACACGTCTACCCTCAATTCTGTTAAAAACGGTTTATGCAAAGTTTTAAGTAGATTGGAATATAAATATGCCCCCCCCCCCCCCTCCCCCTTTCACCTCCTTAGGGGTAGAATTTCGGAAAATCCTTTCTTAACGGATGCCTACCTCATACAAAGAACACACCTTCCAAGTTTCAGGTCTCTACGATCAGCGGTTTAGGCTGTGCGTTGATCCGTCAATGTTTCATAACGAAGCTTCTCTTGGGCTACATAATAGGCATGATGACTGATTTTGAAAAACTGTACTTTAACATTCTAATGCATCTAATATTTCGATAAAACATATTATTTATGTGAAAAATTAAGATTTTTTAGATAAAAAAGGCTTTTAATTTTTTTATTTAAAATTCGCGCTAAAACGCTCTCGAGTGTCATGGCAACTGCTTGTGACGTCACCTCTATGTAACTCAACAGTAAACAGTACTTGGATGACCGAGCTTTGCTCGTTATTTTCTTTTTATAAAATTTTCTGAAAATGAAACCTATAGCTAGATCGATTTATCGCCCTGGAAACCCCTGCATATTAAATTTCATGAAAATCGTTGGAGCCGTTTCCGAGATTCAGATTATATATAATACAAGAAATGCTCGTGTAAAGGTATTAGATTACGACCGTATAAGACAAATTAGTTGTTTTACTTGATTTAGAAGCCATAGACAGTCCTAATTGATTTATCTTAGGACTGTCTATGGCTTGCGTTAAAGAATCAACATTAAAACCAGGTAAATCCCGTAAAAAAAATACTTTTAAAGTAGCTATCAGTATCAAACTCAGCTAGATCCTCAAAACCATTTTCAAAGACATCTTAATATCGAGCCGACCAATCACAGAGCCCCATTCGCCTAACTGGCAAAATGACGTTTAGTACTAACTAGTTGTCAAATCGAAAATGTCAGCATTAAAATCAGCTAAGTGCCAGCATGTGAGGGTCAAATACAGCTAACTGCCGTACTCAGAGACGTCAATTAAGTTTTAATGACAATTAAGTCTCTTGCTGTCACTTTCTTATGTATAGTGCTAAATAGAGAAGGAAAGACATTAAATTGTCATTTAACTTAATTGACGTCTCTGAGTACGGCAGTTAGTGTCATGGGTTAATCAGCCATTAATCATATGTTTGTGACTTACTGTTGAATGTAATTGATGTCGTTATTGTATTTTCAATAGCTATTGAGATTTATCTTACTAATTACGAAAGTGTTTATGGGTTATTGTTACAAGAGTATTTTTTAGGACTTTTTTTCTAATTATCAATATTTAGACATTTTGGAATTAGCTGCCTTTGATGAAATAAAGTGACATTTCCATTGGCGTAATAGAGATGACGTAATTCGATCTGATTGGTGTTCAACTTATCATGGCGGATTGCTGTATTTTGTTTTATAAAATAAATTAACAATCTCTATAAGAATATGAAAATAAATATTTATTTAATAATCTATTATTTCTGTTACATTACATAAACACATGATTTTAGTGACTTTTGGTTACTGTCATCATGCCTATTGGTGTGAGTGTAAGAAAGTTTATTTATTTATTTAAGTTTATTTATTTAATATCTATTTAGAAACCTAAACATGTTTAGAATTTAGTTCCGATTGCAAGCAATTCTGTGCTAATGGCTCGTGACAGTGAAGTCACATTTCGAGTATCACGATTGCGACACAAATCGACCAAACAACGGCAGCAGCGGTGTCCCAGCGAAGGAGATAACGTGCGGGCCGTGCGGCTCCGGAGTCTCGATTCTGCTATTTTAGGACTTCTACAATGGTGGCTCGGTGGCCTAATTTTAACTCTAAGGAGTTATGTCCAAATCAGGCCACTGAAATACGACTGTGCTCGTATTAGAATAGTGTTTCGAGACCCTAGTTTAGGTTGTGAATAATAATAAATAATAAATAAAAAATAATAATAATACTTCATTTAGGTCGCCTGGAGTTAGATGGCGCGGTGGCTTCGGATGGTTATGGTTCGGATTGAAATCCTGCGTATTATTAAGCAACTTTCGAATTACCTTGCCACTGGATTTGTGACCTCATCCACCAGAGCGGATAAGGGGGGAAACTAGAGGCAATGTGTCGAAAAGAAATGAATGAATGAAATATGAAACATGAGAAATGAATTTTATATTATCCATTCAATGTCTGAATGATACAGTGTTCGTCTTTATGCTGCCTACGCTACACATGCGACAAATGTCACTCATCGCTGTGGCGCTGATCGGAATGTCACCTTAACCCCTGCATTTGGAGAGGGCACCACTAATGAACTTTGCGTTTCTGTGGTGAACACTTCGACCCGTAAATGTTATATAGTAAATTGATGGTTGTGATCCGAAATTTGGCTAATGAGAAAATGTTCCTATAATAACCAAATGAAATTTTGGTTGGGTAGATTAGATACCTCAATAGAAATACTATATCATAAACAAAAAAATTAAGACTAACTAAGAAAATTTTAATTAATTAATGAATCCAATAATTAAAATCAAGTTATCACCACGCTTGCCAAATACGGGTTTGTTGATGACAAACAAAAAATCCGAAACACACTTTGCCCGACCTGGAAATTCAACCCAGGACCACTAGATATCGTGCTAAGCATTTTGCCACTTGACCATCGAGACGTTTCTTTTTTTATATGTTAACCCCTAAATTATGGCTAATAATCGTAATAGACGGCGGGGGGGGGTTTGATGATTCGACACTCATTGTGTGCATCAGGAACAGGGCCCATTAAATACTTCTGCGCAATTAAGGCGGAACGTAACGCTACCGGATACAGTTTCCCGTTCCCATGTTAGACCTAGGGCTGCAGGATGGAACAATTAATCCTTAAAATATATAAATCTTCTGTGCGTGTGAATGTCACTGAACTCCTTCTAAACGGCTGGACCGATTTGGATGAAATTGTTTGTGTGTGTTCAAGTGGATTCGAGAATGGTTTAGATTTACAATTGGACCCGGTAGGTGGCGCTGCTATAGGGGTCCATCATGGGATACGGGTGTTCTTACCCAGATGTTACTAACGTTTGATATATGTATCATTGAACAAAATAAAATAATACACAAAACTTACATTTTGTGTAAAATTTTATTTTATTCAATGATCCGTATGTCAAACGTTAGTAACATCTGGGTAAGCGGACGAATGGTTTGTTTGTTTTGTTGTCATGGAATATGTCAAAGTGGTACGAAGTCCACCGGTCAGCTAGTTATCAATAAAAAGTATATTATCATCACACCACATCATCACCAATCAATCAATTATTCCCCGTGTGGTGCCGGGGACAAAGAATTGCACCACCCCATCTCTTCCCGTGGGTGTCGTAGAAGGCGACTATGGGACCATTTCAGATGATGAGCAGCAGCGTCTCTGTGATTATTCTTACCTTACTGCGATCGCCAACCCGCCTTATTTGTTTATCTTTGTTTATCTGTTTATCTGTTTGTCTGTTTATTCGACCGCGCATCACGTGAAAATGGCTGAACGGATTTGGATGAAACTTTGCACATAGACAGACCATGACCCGGACTAGGATATAGGATACTTTTTATCCCGGTAACAGGTTCCTGTGCGATAGTGTAGTCTTCGCGAATGAAGTCGCGGGCGACAACTAGTTTTAAATTTGCATGCATGCGTATCCTTAACGTATGGTTAGTAAAATCGTTAAGATCAGATGTTGATTGTTGTTGATGTACAATGAATGAGGCTCCTTTCCTTTGGCTTGTAAAGTAACAGTTTATAGTGTTGGTATATTTGCACGTCATTTCACAGATACTTGAGTATTCTGTGTTCTGTAATCGTTTTACAAAATTGCATCTGACCTAGTCTACAAATAGGAATAGTTTGCGTAAGTTAAAAATAGTAGTAAGTTGCCTAGTTAGCGTATTCTTTAATCTTATTTGCCATAATCTAAAGTTATTGATTCTCTTTAACTGACTGATCAACTGATCAAAGTTTAGTTCCCCGATCCGATCCGAACCCCTCGGAGAATCTAGTAGGGCACGGGGACACGCACTAGCGCGTGATGCAGTTCTCTCAAGTAAACCTCCGAAGTTTCACACGGTTTGAGGAACCCTTTTAGTTTCTCGCCATCCCCAAAAAAGCCCGGTAAAGCTGAAAAAGCCATCTGAGGCAATCGGCAAACTCTCTCAAAAAAAAAGTTTAGTGGCTACTGCCGAGAATATGGCCTTTAGCTCCCGGACTACATCGCCTGCACGCACGCACACACAATACTTGAATTCATTGCCATTATTACGGTCACTAACTAAATTACAAAAGGAGCTCAGGGAAGCACTAACTAATTGTCGAAATTGGTACTTAAAATATTGTTGTGACTTCAGTCAAATTAAGTACTATAATTAAAAAGAAAATTTAAACGCTATAAAGCCCCTTCCTTGGTTTAGGCATGGACTATTACTTCTTTTTAAATTCATTTTCAGTCAAAGCTGCGCAGCTCTGGAACAGGCTTCCAATGGACACCCAAGATAGTTCGTCCATTACATCTTTTAAAAGAAAAATCAACGCCCACTTTCTTTCAAATCTCATCAGATTCATAGTACTATGTTCAGTCATGTCTATTCACTATTATAAATTATTTCTATTAGTATGATTTATTTATTTATGTTTTATTTATTTGTTAGCATTATATAAAATATTAGTATGCTTGTTTGCACTTTTGATGCTTTCACCTATACATAAAGCTCCAATTCAATCTTAGGTTGGCTGGAAGAGATCTCTTTTATAGATAAGTCTACCTTTGCTCACCATTGTTTGTACATTGTTTTCTGTTTGTGTGTTTTTTTGAGCAATAAAGAATATATTGGATTATATTATTATAAGTCCATGGTTTAGGTAAGGCCTAAAGCTCTTAAAGCAATATTACTGCAATGTTATTGCAGTTGTGAAAACGAGAATAAGTTTATAGTTTAAACCATTTGATTTTTGGCGCTTTAGCAGTTCCCCTTTCCACCTACGATACGATGTACCTACGAGCTACACGCGTATCGCTTTCACAACCGCAATATTCTAAACATACCTACACAACAATACTACAATACTGCTATAAAAGCATGAGACGACGACAAACCATGTTTTATCTTAAATCTTTCTTGTTCATCCAAAGGTTGTCTGGAAAAAGATCACTCTTAGGGCTCTTTCAATTTAGTCGGACGGCTAACGCACGTTTGCAGTGTGACTGTTTCATTATGGAACGCACTGCAAACGTGCGTTAGCCGTCCGACTACAAACGTCTAAATTGAAAGAGCCCTTAGTGATAAAACCGCCTCTTGTACCTACGTGTACTTTTTATGTAACTTTATGTAAAAATGTCTTGTACTTTTTGGTGTACAATAAAGTGTAAGTATTTATCTTTCTTTTTTTGGTAAGAAGGTTAAACCACCGACCATTCGTTCCCGGGTTCGATTCGCAGCTTGTTCCTCGTCCTAGCTAGCTACAATTGAAAAGAAAAAAAAACGAACGAGCCATACAGTAGTCGCATATGACATTTGTCAACATTTGTCATCTCACCTTTTGAAATCAATATTACTAAAGAAAATTATGTGTCACACTGTTACGACCTACTTCCGTCACATGTTACGCTACTTCTGTCACATTTCTACGAAATCACTCCTTATTGTACGAGGCGAGCGGAAAGATGTTACACATCAAAAACTTTTACTTCTTTTTACTCGCGTTTATTTTACACTTTTAAAATTGTTCATGAAACCCTTTTAAGGTTCAAACGCTTTAATAAAAGTATAACTCTGTAAAAATTCGCAAGATCCGTAACTGTTGTTTCATTTCAAAGTGTAGGTATAATAGTGTTCGCTTGAATTTTATAAAATATTAAGTTACATTAAGTTGCAGTTACAACTAACCTACCTATGAGAATTATAATAAGCTAGAAGCAACAGTCCAATTTCAAATTAAAATTGTTCATTTGTTTGTTATTAATAATGGCACCATAATTGTGTGTAGCTGCGTAATTATTTTCCTACCCTTAATCAGACGTTTGTTTTGCTGTAGGTAAAGCAAATTGTGCAAACAATTCCGGGTGTAGGTATCTAATTAGCGAATGAAAACCATTTCGCTATGGCGTTTCCTCGGAGAGATATTGAATAAACAAATTACTAATTCAGATGAGACTTGTAAGGTATTGTTACAAGTTGTTGTTTTGTTACGTATTCGTAAAGATTGTAGAAATTTGGAGTTAATTATAAAACAATGTTGAAACCAAGAAGCATTTAGAATATCAATCACTTACGTATTTACGAATAGAAAGAGATTACTTTAATCCTTAGTCTCATTAAAATACGTGATTACACTTCTCTATATTACAAATTTTATAAAATCAATTCCACTATGTATAAGGTTTTTTGGCCTTCTTTGTTTATTTATAAGATTTATCAACGTTCGTTTACAATATGTCGTTAAATAACAACCTGAAAAAACAAAAAAAATATTGAATTAAATTATAATAAAATTTGGAGAAGTAAAAGTGGCTTCGGAAAATAAATTTTGTCACTAATGATAAGAGTTTCTCTATTATCAAACCAGTTTTACTAGTTTTTAGTTAGTTAACTTCAACTCTGTTGAAATGTGAAGAAAGCTCGCACTATCACACTGATCGTATAAATGAAAAATGCGCACTAGGAAATCTGAACAGAAACGTTTCACATTAATTAAATATTTCTGTGCCATTAGCACAGGTGGTGAGCGTAATGGAACCCATTAGTGTTGGCTAGCGCTGCCCTCGTCATATGTTACAGTATAAATCCACATAAAACTGATTCTCTGCACCAAACTAGGGTGATGTATGACTTGTTTGGTGAGTTTCCGAGTTTTTGTTGTTGGCGAGCGGGATTACTTTTGAATTGACTGTAACATTGAACATCGCTATAGATCCATGTAGCTGCTCAAATAAGCACGGGCGGTGAGCTTAATACCCACTAGTGTTGTGTAGCGTTAATTTTATGATGAGAATTACCGCATAAATTCACAAGAAACTGATTCTTCCCACCAATCTAGTGAGTTTGCGTGGGTTACTTTTAAATCGAGTAGAAAGTTGATCACAGCTATAGATCAATCCCAACTCAGTGTTTTATTGCCAGCTACAATTTGTTACAAAAAGGTTTACCTGTTATAATTTTAACAAATTAATACTAAGGAAAATTATTTTTAATAACTTTTAACATCATCATCATTAGCCCTATCACTGCCCATAGAAGGTGGGGGGTGAGGTATTCCCACATGGGAAGAATTCAATGTTACAAGTGTTCAATGTTACATATTTTAAGATTGTCCTGCAGGTGAGTGAAAGAGACACTTTGATAAAAAAATACGAATAAGATATGTTTAAAAAAAAATACATTGAATCCAGTTCTTTATACATAGCATGAGATGGCATGGGGAAAGTTGTTCGGCCGGCTACGAAGCATGACGTCGATGAGCCCATTACCAACGAAACTAAAACTTTATATTATGCTCCAGCTATACATACAGGAATGTAAAATATTTGTTGCTAACTGTACTAGGCAACATTCTTGCATATAAAAAATAATATCAACGAAAAACTACAGCATTTCGTTGTTATTTTTAAACATCAAATCGAATCCGAGATCGTAGTGTCTGCTAAGTCGTAGAAGCTCCGTAGAACATGTGAGTGCTAGGTGCGAGGATATTTTCCATTCAATCACGATAACGAAAACCAGGATTTTGAATGGCATTGAAGTAACGCCTCTTGATGACAAACTAGTGAGTTACAAATTTACTATACAAATAATGGTTTTCGTAACGTAATCAAATGGTGAATAAACTCGAATTTAGCACTTCGGACATCTTGTTTCGGAGATTATGCAAGTTAAAAGCGTTTTACACTAACTAAAACAGTAGTAAGCTGTCACAAAGCGTACTATCCGTGTTATCGACATATCGGATAACAGAACAGGCAAGGCTGCATTTGCATAATCTGTCTGAGACATACAATTCAATATTCAAGATGTCTGGATATAGGCCTTAAGAAAATCAGGTAAACGTCAGTACCAGCTTATGCTGAAAGGTACTAGTCTATCTCTATGTATGTTATGACACTAGCTAGCTTGAGTTCGACCGCGCTTTGCGCTTTCATCTGGAATACGATTTGTAATTGTTAGTGAATTTTATTAAAGTATAGGAGTAAAGAAGCTCGACGGCGCAGTGGT
Source organism: Eudonia truncicolella (assembly GCA_949315975.1). NCBI lineage: Eukaryota > Metazoa > Arthropoda > Insecta > Lepidoptera > Crambidae > Eudonia > Eudonia truncicolella. The sequence goes on along the minus strand of OX438830.1, from coordinate 13,269,343 downwards.
TAACGCTCCCGCTCTGCGATTGCTAAGTTTGAGCAACTTACGCATAGGCCGGTCAACGGATTAAAAATGTATCATCTCGAACTCCTCCGTGCTTTGGAATGCACGTAAAGCCGTTGGTCCCGGCTGCATTAGCAGTCGTTAACCACCACCAATCCGCACAGGGCCCGCGTCGTGGTTTATGGCAACTTTCTCCCTATCCATCCATAGGGAAGGTTCGTGCCCCAGCAATGGGGACATAATGATTTGTTCTCAACTCAACAAAGCTCGTTATAGCTGGTGATGTAATTTATGTATACCTATCGTCGGGTCGCATCAACGCTTTTTTTACTGAACGGATAGATATATGCTCGAGTTGAATGCAGGCTATAGTGATTAATCCTTACAGCTCAGTTAGACTACTGATGTGTATTTTTATTCCAAGTTAGTAAGTAGTAGTAACTGTCCCAAGTACATTTTATAAGTTGGTCGACTGTTACTCGTAAACTTGTAAAGCCTACTTAGCTGTGATAATTTTCCTTTAAACTTCGTCATATATACAACTACCGTAAATTTTTTCACATATCCAAAAACAACCATTTGGCTGGCACGGGGGGACACTTGACTCTAACAAAATTTTGCACTTTTAAGCTTAATAGTTTACAAACGGATGCCTCAATCAAAAACTGTTTAAACAAACCCGCAATATTTTTAAAATTACTATCTTACTATGTATCTGACAACATCTCACACTATGGGTAATAAAAAAAAAATACATCCCCACTTCACGTCTAGGGGAAGTAATCTAAGAAAAAAATACTTTTGAAAATTTAACTTCACCACTTTGTCGGCGTGATTAATATGTATATCCATGCCAAATTACAGCTTTCTAGTACTGAATGTCTATGAGCTAGACTGGGGACAGACAGACAGACAGACGGACATGGCGAAACTATAAGGGTTCCTTGTTGACTACGGAACCCTAAAAATGAGACCGTAGCACTAATTTGGGCCTAATACTAGGCCTAGTACTAATCGGGCCAGCGTGGTGAGTTATGGGCTGATATACCCATGTGCTAAATCATGCCAGTTCATGTGGAAAGGCTATTATTGTCCTCCGAGGATTCTTGGTCTCACTAATAGATTGCAGGCACTAGTGGAAAGAAACTTCCAATTATATTTCCACTCGTCTCGGTGGAGGTTTGTATCTATTATAAAGACATAAAGTTAGCACAAATCGTTATCTCGGAAGTCACGGGCGGGATGAATTGCTCCAATCCTCTCTGGGCGCGCGTCCAAGAGGATCCAAGCTCGGTTGTTGGGTCGCTTAACCTATTTCGAAAAGTTTTCCATCGTTTATTTATTAATTGTTTTATTTTCATACTATTTCATTATTGGCTTGCATGAAAATATTGATTAAAATCAAGATGTTAAAGTACCTATCAATAAGCATGCTACTTATTGATATAGATCTAAATTATGAGTATGTGTGTGATGGCTATTTAATAATACATCGTCATAATCATTAGCTTAAATGTGTCCCCCTGCTGGGATCAGATTTTTCAATATGTACATCGCTCCATATGTTACCACAACCCACCACGCTGGCCCAATGCAGATTGTTGAGTGGGTTTTAGCGGCCGCCATCAGCGCCGACAATAACAACCGAAAGCAACGTGTTGGTTAAAATAATAAACGTAAGCTTAAAATATTTTTGTTTGTTTACCTAAGTAAACAAACCTCCTACAAAGGTCGCGGGAAGCCACTTGGTGCGAGTAGCACAAAACCGGTCGCTGTGTAGAGCCTTGTCCAGCAGTGGACGTCTTACGGCTGAGATGTTGATGATGATGATGACCTAGCCTCGCTAAGTTGCTTATCTTACAGGATCGCAATCAGAACGGACAAATTGCACGTCTATTGATAAAATCGATCAATTGGTTTTCGACACATATCATAGAAGACCTAACCTCGGCGGTTCGACGAAAGCGCTTGCTTTGCTGCCATTGTACCCGTTTACTACAGCATCAGCGGCGTTATTACTGCACCCGCATTATTGCTGTGCCGATATTATTGTACTCGTTATTATTATTGCACGGGTCAACTGCTGCGGACGCAAGAAGCGTGCATTTTGATGCAATGAGTTCAAGTGTTCTGGGTTCGTCCTGCTTTTATTGAATGGACTCGTAACGGGTGTGCGCTTTGTAAACAGTTTCTTTAAAATCATAATTTCCTTGTGTATAGCTGCTACCTTGTATTTTTTTGAATTGAAGTTTTCTTTTGACCGCTCATTCATGAATGTAACGTAACAATTTTATCTATTTGTTGCGCTCTGGATATTTCTTTGATTGGTTCGAGGTATCTTGTTATGCATAGCAAGTAACTTAAGAAGTGATTATGTATGTATCTAAAGTAAGCAGGTCAAACGTAAAATAATGTTTTGCGTTTACGTTTCGGTAGATAAAGGTTTTTTTTACCAGCAATTTGTTTTTATATACTTAACTAGTTACGGCGCTCGCGCTCACAAGTCCATTTTGTTCCAACGGATTGCTCTTCACCGATTCCTACGCTTCGGATCGCTAGGAATGCGCACCGATGGAAATATTCGAGTCCGGATTTCTCGATATCTCGGTGCTCGTGCCATGCCGCTCGTGGATAATGTGTCTGGTTTTTATCGGCACACTAGTCTACGTTAACGGTGATAATTGTTTCCTGTTTTTTTTTTGCGATACCGTCCTGGCAGTGTAAACGTTTTGTTTCTTTTTAAGGGTATTTTGTACCATGTAAGAAAAAATCTAAAAATACGTATTAACGATAGATTTTGTAAGAACCAAAGGAAAAACGTTGATTTCTATTCATAAAAATGAAATATAAATTTTATAATTCAATTTGAAAATTATTATTTTTTAATCTATTCTTCAAATGTCTAAAACGCTATTCTCCATATTGGATTCCAACGTGACGTCACTTCGATAGTAAACAAACTAGATTTTTGTTGCGTTGCGTGTTATTTATATTTTTTTCAAGTTATTATCAAGTTTGTAGAATTTTAAATAAAATCGTATTATGAAAAGTTTGGTAAAAGCAGAAAGTACTAATCTGCCTAGAATAAATACTTTGATGGTGTTGAAATTCTTTGCATGCAAACCCGATTTCTGTTCTGCCGAGTTTAGGAATGTTAAAACTTCAATGTAAGTAGGTAGGTACCTACCTAGGTATCGTACAAACTTATGTTTAACAATAAGCACAACAACAAACCTGCCCCCCAACCGCCTAACCGATCGCTTTGGCTACGTGTATAGTTTATGACGTCATCTTGCCCCTGGACCCATCACTATCACTAGGTACATAGTATAAAACAAAGTCGCTTCTCGCTGTCCCTATGTATGTATGTATGCTTAGATCTTTAAAACTACGCAACGAATTTTGATGCGATTTTTTTTAATAGATAGAGTGATTCAAGAGGAAGGTTTATATGTATGAATACATGCATAATATAGTAGAGAAACACAGATAATTTTAGAGGTTTCACATTTTTTTGCACTTACATTGCAAACGCTGGCTGAGTGAGCCCTACGAGATAGATCAAAATAATGTACTACAGTATTGTACACCTTAATAAGATCTACAGCGATAGTATATGTCTAGCTCTTAGGGATAACCCAAAATAATATTTTTTTATCTTTTACTTCTTACGAGATATAATGGCTTATTTACGAGGCGATTTTAAGCAATACAGCATTAATCCTTATTCAATTAACTACCTTAAATACATTGTGCATTTAATATAAATCAATATGGCCCTTTACAGCATGTAATTTAAATGAATATTTTCGAAGATATTACAGATTTAAAATGCAGGGACATAGCGGTTGCGTGTAACAGCATTGCACCCGTGCGAAGCCGGGGCGGGTCACAAGTTATCTTATATTTTGTATAGTTCTCCATGTCATTTTCCAGCTAAAACACCTAATAAATAACAAATTTTGATTTTTGCACTATCAGTTTTCTTTTGTTGGTCAAACAATAGTTATTTAAAATAACACTTACTTACATCAAAGTGATCTTCACAGAAATACAGTCTAGTATATTTTTTTTTTGAGAGAGATTGCTGATTGCCTCTACGGCATTTTCAGCTTCACCGGGCTTTACAGTCTAGTATTTGTGGATAAATGACTTTGAATCTCTTCTTGCCAATTTTAACCAAGTATTTCTCATATTTATATTAGTTGGCACTTAAATCCACAGCTTTCCCGGCGTTTTTATGCTCGTATTCTTGCATTCAGGCACAATATATACACCAATGCATTATTAATTTCGTAAAATAGTCTATTGTATTTTATTTCTACACTAATGTCCGTATGCGATATTTATTTACTGACGCAGTGACGTCACGAGCCGAAACAGCATGGCGGCTAGCGTTACCGCGCGAAAATTTAAAATGATAAATTTAAAGTAGTTTTTATGGCAATAATTGGTTTTAAATTACAGTGGTTTATTATCACTCTAGGAGTCATTTAAAACACTTTTCGAAAAAGGGTGTAATACCCTATTGTTTGAACATTATACCTTGTGGTAAGCGGTTACCGTAGCGGTAGTTATATGATAGTCTCTGGTCTTCGGTCAATCTTAATTCATCGGTAGACAACCCTGTACTGTCTGGGTATTTTTAACTCTCGGTGTAGGTATAAATGCCTAAGTATTTTTGAAACTTCCAGTGTTGAGGTTTTTGGTTTGGACGAGTATTAACATATTACCATAACTCAGTTGTAAGTGGGATCGCTAGATGGCGCTTTGATAATAATATATCAGTATTAATGTTAAATGTTTTAATGAAGATCAACATTAACAAAATGCGTTACAAAATTTAGAACTAAAGCTTATTAGACAGGGTAATAGTTCTGGCGCAACCTTATGCTTATTTAATTTTGTCCATTAAATTTTTTCTCGGGGCGGGCGGGCGGTTCGCTAGATGGACTCATGTTAAATTTTTAATGCAAGAAACGCGACTGGGGGCCTTCGTAATGGGTGAGTAAATATCGCATTCAGTAAGCCCTCCTGAATGAATGATTGGTAAATATCGACCAACCACATCTGCAAATACAACCGGTACCAATACCGGCGAGCCAGGACAGATTCGTATTAAATCAGCTGAGTTTTAGGCCAGAGTATGAGTAAGTACGACTCTGTTGAGGTCAGATTTGTCATAGGTCTGTTTCTGAATAAAACAGTTTCGACATACGACTTATGATATGAAAGTCACTTTCTCTTTAAACCAATTTCTGAGTAGGTAAGATTCGTATAAGGTCCCGTAACATGATAGTACTACGTCGGATTGGTAATAAGTTGGATTCGGACTAATGCAGTTTCTTGTCTCATCCGATTAGCATCGATTCGATTAAGAAATTAAATAGATTCTTTAAATGATGATTCCTGGAAATAACGCTTTCTTATTAGGTCAGATTCTATATATTTTATTCCGAAAAGGCCAGGTACAATTGGCAAGTAAAAATACTACGAACTACAATACATATATACTCGTTGTAAGAATTTAAACAGATATCTGAGATACTGGCCACTTGAAGATTAAACACGATAAAACAATGAATAGGTAGTTCTTAATGACAATGTCACATTTATGTCTGTACCACGTACATACAGCACGTAGTGATTACTTGCTCAGTGTCTACAGCTTCATGGTCTGTACTGTAAGTCATAGAAATTGTGCTGTAAGTTCAAGAGAAGTTTTTATAATAGATCATAATTAAAACTGCTAAAGATCGGCCATGCATACTTTTAAACGAATATAAATATTGCTTTAATGTCAAAAACAAAAAATGAGACACATTAAACTTTAGATGCAATAACAGAGATTCGTGTAGTGCTTCTTTGACGATGAATGCACCAATGACTAACGTTATTCGGGTAAGTGAACATATCTGCCTCCCAGATTTTGAAAAAAAAATCCCTTGAATGGGCGATGTTCGGCTGTAAAGAAAAGGTAGCACAGTCATTTGAGCCAATACAGCCTATTTTTGAGGAGTCCTTACAAGATCTCAACCATTTGCACCATTCAATACTACTGCCTACCTTTTCCTTCAAAAAAGACTCCTTATATGCATGGAAAAAGTGGGCTTTAGGTACCGAGGCATTCAAATTTGACAGTCCCAAAGCCGTGCAAATACCAAAAATAATAAGCGACAATTTTTTGATTTGCGAAGTAGGTGATGATGATGAAAAAAAATTTATTTTCGGCACTGATTTGTCGAAAAAATCTATAAGAAAGACTTCTAGATTCCTTGGGGATGGCACTTTTAAAGTTATACCGAAAACCTTCTGTCAACTGTACACGATACACGCCATATTGAACTACGAGTCCGATAGTAGTCGCACCATTGTGCCAGTCATATACGCTCTTCTGCCTGACAAGAAGGACGAAACGTTCGTCAGACTGTTTCAAGCACTGAAATCCATTCTGAATGCAGACATCCAACATTTTAAGGCTGACTTTGAGTTAGCTGCTTTGAATGCCGTATCTCAGGTCTATCCGGCAGTAAATAAATCGGGATGCTAGCTGCATTTTATAAAAGCTATTTGGAGAAAAGCGAAAGCAATTAATCTCTGCGATGATGGTGGGAAAAAAATACTCAGGTTACTGAAGTATCTACCATTGCTACCAAATTAACATATTCTCTTGTTTCAAAATTTCCTCGTGTGAAAAATATCGACCATATTTATAAAATATTTTGAAAAGTTTTGGCTGTCAATAATAACTCCGGATATTATTTGGTTGCTCTCAGGAAAAATACCGCACAACTAACCATTTAGAAGGTTGGCATAACAGGTTCAACAAAAAACTGTTTAAACAGTCAAATATATTTAAAATTTTGTTTGCCCTAAAAAAGGAGGGTAATCATTACAACATACGTATCAAACAAGCCTCTGCACACCGAGAAACTAAAAAATCAAGACAAATTGACCTCAAATATGATAAGCACATGAGAAATCTAATTACAGACGTGAAGGAGAAAATTGTCGGGCTCCCAGATTTTCTCAAAAAAGCGTCATACTTGAGCTATGACATGTAAAGAGGGATTTATTTGACGACGACAAAAATGAGCCTAAGTCTTGCGGTACAAGTTCCGAGAGTCAATCTTCCAGTGATTGTTCAAGTAATCTTGAAATATTCTGAATGATCATTATTGGATAGCGTTTAATTTATAAGTTATATCTAACTCGTTCGATGTAAAGGGCGAACTTTAAGAGGACTTTAGTAAAGTTGAACTACTTTGTAATTCCAAACTACTGAAAATATGTGGTAGGTATGTTAAGTTTTTTATATTAGATATAAAATATTTGAAAAAAATTTAATATTTTATTTTTCCTTTGACTGTACATTCGCCAGATGTACCCAGAAATTGATTGACATATTATCTGACCTTCTCAGAATATAGCCTAAACAGAATCCCATTAACTTCGAATCGGTCGTTCTCGGAATTACACATACTAAGATTCTGGATATGTGATTTTCTGACCTACTCAGAATCCGGTCAAACATGAGAATCTGAAGTGCTAGGAATTTGAGATCTTAATAACCTGACATTTTAGGAAATCGGATAACTTAGAAAATGCTTTTTTTTTTGAGAGAGATTGCTGATTGTCTCTACGGCATTTTCAGCTTCATCGGGCTTTTTTTTTGGGGGCGGCGAGGAACGTAAAGGGTCCCTCAAGCCGTGTTAAACGAATCACCTTCGGAGGTTTTCTAGAGGGAACGGCATCGCGCACTAGTGCGCGTCCCCGTGCCCTACTAAATTCTCCGAAGGGTTCGGATCGGATCGGCTTAGAAAATGCTCTATTCATAATCGAACCTACTTAGAATTCAAATTAAATAGAAACTGGCAACCTTAGAGTCGTACTTACTCATACTCTGGCCTAAGACTCAACTGATTTAATACGAATCTGTCCTGGCTCGCCTAAAGGCCAATTTCGCTGACGCCAGATATAGGATGTTTTGAAACTACTGATTTAAGGAGCTCGCTGGCGCAGTGGTTATCGCGCCCGGTCTGCAATTGCTGACGTTAACCGATTTTCGAAAAGGCCGGTTATCGAATGGGTGACCAAAAAAAAAATTATATCGAGCTCCTCCGTGCTTCGGAAGTGCACGTAAAGCCGTTGATCCCAGCTGGATTAGCAGTCGTTAACAACCACCAATCCGCACTGGGTCCACGTGGTGGTTTACGGCCCGTTCTCTCTATCCATCCATAGGGAAGGTTCGTGCCCCAGCAGTGGGGACGTATAATGAGCTGGTAATAATTTGACAGGTCTCACAACTCAGAGCGTTAACAAATTATTTTACGAGTGTAATTATTGGCTAAGCTCTGTATTAGATACGTTTATACATATAGGTACGTACATAACCTGAAAGTAGCAGTAGTGGGGCGTTTATATGCTGAAGGTGATGACATTTAATTACATCAAAGTAAAAATGTTTCGTCTTAAACCAAAGGAAGAGAAAAGATAATTTTTAAGCGTCAATTGAAAAATTACCTTTGGTATAAAACTTTTATCAAAGAAAAACGCTAATTTTAATATATTATATACTACCTACCTGATATATCAACTTAACTTCATGGGCTAATGATTTGAGACACCATGTATTGTCAATGTAGATGTTCGGTTAATTGAAACACTTACTACGAAGTATGGTATGACAGAGTCATTTTGATATGATATTCATTTTAAAAATGGTTTGCAAACCGTAAACTAAATTTACTTAATAAAGTGTTTTCTTGCCTTTCGTAAGCTGATGTTTCTTTATATACGAGCTAGTAGTAGTACTAGTGGCTGTAATGTTATGTTGTAGCCTATTCTTAACGTGAAGAGAAAATGGTTAATTTGAAAGCAAGCCTTCAATGCATTAATTAATGTGGTGTTCAATGGCGTAGCGGCAATACACGCTATTTATAAAAAAGAAGGCACGTTAAGCTGTCGGACACGGTTATAAGATGGCAGTCGTTAAGACCCATCAACCTACATAGGAAGCTCGGTGGTCAAGTGGCAAAGCACTCCGCCGAAGGTACCCGATACCCGAAGGTCCCTGGTTCATATTAGGTATTTGTTGTTAACAATATGGGGTTACAAAAACACAAATGTTGAAAAAATTTCCACGAGCATGATTTGAACCTGCACCCTTCTGACATACCGGGTCAGGTGCTCTCCCAATTGAGCTATGGTGGTTCTAACCAGCCGCCGAAATTTTTCAACACAATTTACTTTTTTACTTTGAAAGCCAAAGGCGTTCATTCAATGTCAACAACTACCGTCATAAACATCCGATCATAATATTTTTACAAATAATAAAGATCAGTTAAGAAGGAGGCAAGCTATTCGCACCAAATTTTGCGTTAAAATTATATAAACAAAACAAAAACATTTTAATATGGGGTGAGTTTATTATCCCTTTTTAGACCTGAAGGATTACCTTATTACATTATGTAAACACTTCTGAAATTTCTTTATATTAATAACAAAACACAAATAAATCTGGTTTTAAAATTCAAATAAATGAAAAAAAAAATAGCATAGATCAGCGCTCTTATCTTATTATCAGAGTAGAATAGAATAGAATAGAATAGAAAAGTTTTTATTAACTTACACACTTAATTATACAATAATACAACAATAAACAAAAAAAAAAAAATTATAACAGGCAGAAAAAAAAAGAACAGAAAATAAAATAGGTAGGCAGTGTGAAGTTAAAGGGCCCTGTCTCAGCATAAGCTGCTGTGTCATTCATGTTCAGAATGACACAGTAGCGCTGCTATTCTGACAGGGCCTGAATATTTATGGATAGTACAAGTGAACAGACAAAAGAAAAGAAATTAAAGAACAAAAAATAAAATTAAATAATAAATTACATTAAAGACCATAAGAAAAGAAAAATAAAAACACAAACAAATGAACATGAACATGACTTAAATAATACAGACAAAAAACAAATAAAATATAAATAATAAATAATAATAAAAAATTATAATAATAAGCAAGGAGAGTACATTAATACATAAAAATGGCAATACGCAAAATGTAAAATAACTGTAATAACTATCAACTCCTACTAAGCTGTGCTGTGCCCGACAGTGTCCATAACTGATCCATTGTAAAAACCTACCATCTTATTGTGTTAACATTATATGCAATAAAGTATTCAGTAACATTTTTTGTTACTTACAACGTGTAACAGTAAGGTGTGGTCAAAATGAAGAGATCCAAAGTGTATCCGATCGAGATCTTGTATGTGTTGTTATTGAGACACAATTATTAACTTTCATTTGTAATGCAATTTTAAATTAAATATTTATATTAGTGAAGTCATGCGCGTCAGGTGCGCACCGCGCGCTTGAGCAAGCAGCAGTGATCATGAATGTAAGAACACCGAAGTTACTAAATCACTAGGGCTGTGACTTGTTTACAATTGAACTATTTAATTGAAAATTCTATAACTCTTTTAATTTTGACCACACATATCTGTTACACTTTTTCTTTTTTTTAATAGTGAGATTGCCGATTGCCTCAGACGGCATTTTCAGCTTCACCGGCCTTAACTCTGTCACACGTTGTATACAAGTCCACTCTTATATACTTCATCGAGAGAACTTTTCACAAAATCTGGTATATGTAGATATAATTCGTGATTAAAATGTAGATATTTTATAGTATATCGGTTAGATATTTACTTTAGTGTTGTTTTCAAAAGTTTACACCAACACGGCAATGTAAAATAAACACAACCCGTATCGTAAGAACATGTCTTACCTAGGTTTCATTCTCTGCGCAAAATTCTAATTAAAACATTCGTCAATAAAGCCTACTCAAAAAAAGATCGCCGTAATCTTATAAAGAACAGCGCGCTTATTCACAACGAACGGTGTCCTGGAAACTCCTTTCCTCGGCTATTTGGCTAGCCGAGCCGAGGTAGCCGAGCTAGCCGCTGTTTGCCGGCACCGTTAAATAAAGCGAACATTGTTTCCAACGCGGCCCGCTCTGCGTTAATTGCTCAGAAGTGTTTAATGAACGCTTGTTCGCAGTGTTTGCACTCAGCTATTTGCTGGCCCCTTCTATTAAGCCCTTTAAAAATCATTATAACATCTCTGTCGCCTACGTCTAGTCGTTTCATCGACAGTTATATGTCTCGGGTTCGATTTCCAAAGGTTTCCTTCTATAATAGCCTATTTGTGTCCCATTGCTGGGCAAAAAAGAGGTTAAGTTGTCCCGCCATCTGCGCTTTGGCCTGCAACGTCTCCCGTGTCGATCCATGTGAAGACATGGATCCCAGGCAAAGACGTACATATATATTACTCAAAATAAATTTATTTATAGACTCCTTCTTCTCTTCCCTTATAATAAGGATAACAAACATAAAAAAGTGCTAATTGGGTAACCAAATACTTTATCCACAACCGCTCCACAACGAATATTTACAACTAAAACTACGTTGGCCACAGACAGGTAATTACCATGGTGTTAGCTCTCCAGGAGGACCTAAAACAAGTCTTACCATCACCAAACCCGATTTCCGGGAATCGAACCTCTCGGTTTGAAACGAGAGGTGTAACCACTAAACCACAGAGGCGGCTATCTCTTCCAGGTTTATGAGTTTGATAACAAACGTTTGTGCTCTCTGTGCAGATTTTCCTGTGCACACGCAATCATAGCGGACGTTCACATTGTATTAAACACTTTGAGATCCAATCGACTGATAGTGCGCGTTGCAGAGTGCCAGCCAAATAAATTCGACAAAATGTTTTTAAGTTTAGAAAATTATCATTAAAATTTTCGAGTGTTATGATGACAGTGACAAACGTTGAACTACAAAGCTATATAGGAGCTTAGTTTATCCAAAAATGTTGTATGTTTTTAATATCTAGAAAACTAATTTTATACACGACGGGAATGATAAGGTCGAAGATGGAAGCGCATTTCACCCGGAATCCTTAACTACTGAGGCACTAGCTATCTTATCTCTAGCTGCCAGAACACAACAATGCTAACATTGATGTGATGACATATTTAGATAAGATGGTGGTAGCTAGCCAGGCGGGCAACTACTACCAGCCAAACCGACATGTACCCCCGCTAGGATGCGAGAGGGGGACCTCTGGGTCTTAGACCGGCGCGGCGGTCTCAAGTGGACACAAGAGGCGACTAATATCATTCGTTTTAGTCTCTTTACATATTATCATCAGCCTATTTATAATTTTCAAAACGGGTCAACGGCTGTATCATCATCATCATCGCAGCCAAAAGACCTCCACTGCTGGACAAAGGTCTCCCTCACCGGTTTTGTGCTGCACGCATCCATCGGCTTCCCGCGACCTTTACCAGATCGTATGTCCACCTTCTTGGACCAAGAATAACTTTAATGTGCCTTCGGACGAATGAGGGTGTGCGATACATTATTAATTCGGGTACCCATCAGCATTGGCTTAATTTGTACGATCACAATAAGAACAATTCGTCAAGCATCGTCAACTAAACAAATATCCTAATTGCTTAGTAGAATAATTATTATACAGCGAAATAAAATTAAAAAGTTCACAACAGTTATTTGCTGCCTTGTCTTGTTTATTCTTGCAAACGTATAAGTATTTAAATGAGCCTATAACTTTTTTATATATAAAACGCGAGTATACGAACAACATAAATTAGCATATGCGTTATGCTCATATTGTTTCAGGTTATGTTATTGTTTCCACATAAACAAGACTTAACTTTCGGAACATAATTTGTGTGAGTTGGGCAAACGATAGTTTTTTTTAGTTAAATCCCTCCTAAAACATAGAGTACTAAAAATATAGTCATAATGTGTAATTATTTATACCCTATAAAAAGTGAGCAATGTAAATAGGAGATAAAAATTTGATTGAAACAAAAGAAATTAACCAGTCTCAGGTAGCTTGAGTGGGAATTGAACCCACGACCCTTGGATTACCAGTCCAATGCTTTCGGGGTCTCAGTAGCTCAGCGGTCAGTTTTTATATAGCATTGACTGCAAAAAAAAAACAAATTTATAAGAGAAAAGATGCTTCTCATGATTCTAGAGCTAGAGCTAGAGCAGTCAGAGCTGGTCGTATACATATTGCGAACATAAATTTATATGTAAAATTATATTATTACATGGCTTGCGCTGAATATTGATTGAAAAATAACTCGTTGATAACCTGAAAGTACATGTTATGGATCCGATAAATAGAGAGCATTGGCTAGTTAAGTTGACCGGAGATTAAACGGAGTTTAGATAACGAACCAATAGCGTTATCGAACAGATAAATTTCTGTCAAAAGTACCTCAGAAACCGGGCATAAGAGATTAATGTCAGATTGCTTAAACATTAAAAACATTTTGACATTTTATCTAATTTTGTCTTTTCAATCTTGTTTAGTTTTAACTTTTCTTTTAGTCGTGGAAAATAAATCAAAGTTATGCTTTCTTGAGGGAATAATTTAACCATTAGATCTTTAAACCGACTTTGTGATCAAGCCGCTAATGCTATAATAACGTCGCCAAATAGCAGTTATTGCCCAACCCAGTTGTCGACTCGACCTCGACCTCAGACGCATAAGGACATAAATCGGTTTTTGTGACTTTTCAGGAGAGTGAAAAGAAATTTGTGATATTCTTTTGCCCATAATTATTTATTTATAACAATTATATCTAAACTTATTTCTTTTAAACTTTGATAGATATAAACTAATAATTCTTAATGGCGAGGTTGTTAACGCGCCCGGTCTGAAATTGCTGAGGTCAAGCAACTTTCGCAAAGGCCAAAAATTTATCATCTTGAGCTCCTCCGTGCTTCGGAAGGCAAGTAAAGTCGTTGTTCGTCCCGGCTGCATTAGCAAACGTTAATAACCACCAATCCGCACTGGGCCCGCGTGGTGGTTTATGGCCCGTTCTGCCTATCCATCCACAAGGAGGGCTCGGGCCTATCAGTGGGGACATAGAATGAGCTGGTGATAAGGAGATGATAACTCAGCAAGAAAAATTTAGTTAATTATACCTTATAGACCAAACGATTTGCGTTATATGTGCATATTAATGTGTATTCTTAGTGAAGGAAACTGAAATAAAATATTAACCTATAAATAGTTAAATATGTCGCCATAACATCAATGTTTGCAGCATTGTTGTGACCCGGCAGCTAAGATAGCCAGTGCCTCAGTAGTTAACAAATCCGGGTGAAGTGTGGTACCACCTTCGGCCTTATCATCACTTAACATCAGGTGCGATGAAGGCCTAGTGTTTAAAAATTCCCCGTATTTTTTTATACTACTCAACGCTTTAGCATATATCCGGAGGTTAAGTTCACAAGTTGTAAGTAATACCTAAAGCATCTATCGTGATTCATTTAAGGGCTTTGAATACCGTTAATAAATTGGTATCGACACTTCTGTCAAACGAAGATACCGGTAAAAAAAAGTACCGGTATGCTTGGTATCGTTACCTGGGTGGCATTTTTACCGGTGAAAACCGATTAACGCGGATTTGTTTAACAAACAAAACGTAGCGATACTTTTTTAGATAACGTTACCTGCAGTACCGGTACCAAATTACCTTTATAGAAATAACTTTACATACCGGTACTTATAGTGGGAATTTGGTAACGGTATCAAGCCCAGCCCCCCAATCAATTAACTCTAGCTTTATGCTATAGCTTCCTATTGCTTTCGAAATGACAAGATGACGCCTGCTCCTCGCCTCGCCTTCAAAGCTCCTCGCCTTCAAAGCTCCTCGCCTTCAAAGGATAAGGTATTTATTGTAACTAACCCAAATGAGCCATTGATGCTTGAAATAAATAAAATGAATGAATGAAAGCGATCGAAAGCGATCGAGTGAGGCGGTCGGCCCCCTGATTCATTCTTCTATGCATCCAGAACTCACCTATTTTGTTGTTTGGTTTAAGAAGGCGGCATTGAAAAAACTGAAATATTGTTACGTCTAAGGTGAAAAAAAAACAAAATAAAATGGGTACTCATAGCTTATTCATCCCACCACCTTTTCTTCATTAGATAGGTACGAGTTTTGAGTTTTTGGTCGTAAATCAATAAGTTGGCTTTTTTTTATATTAATCGCGCGAATAACGAGTTCTGTAAAACATGAATAGGTTTAGCTTATAATTTGGTCTAATTACTTGATTTTCTTCCTCCATTGTAACTAACAGCTTCTACACTAAATTTTAGCAATATTTTCAATGTAAGAAGGGTGCAGATTCAAATCCTGCTCGTGGAAATTTTTTCAACATTTGTGATTTTGTAATATTTTCAACTAAAAAATTCACTTAAGGTCGAGCTTCTTCTATTTTGTTTATTATTGTTACCGGCGGGCTCACATTCAAAACACGCACTTTTCGCTGCCGAACAATACCGATACAGTGCGAAGATTTTTGAACGATCGACGATAACGGCCGATGTTGCACGAGGCTTGTTCATAAACATGCAATTAAGAGGTAAACCACTACTTAGAAACTAGCAGCCAACTACAAAGTCAGGTTTTTTTTTGCCATACGGTATTATACAATAATAACCTTTAAGTATAACCTAGTTTTTTTTTTATATTTTTCTAAAAATTACACCTAGCTAGATCTATTTATCGCCCCCGAAACCCCTGCATACTAAATTTCATGAAAATCGTCAGAGCCGTTTCCGAGATTCAGATTATACAGACATATATACAAGAATTGCCCGTTTAAAGGTATTAGATTTTGTAAAAATGAAACCTAGCTAGATCGATTTATCGCCCCCGAAACCCTCTGCATACTAAATTTAATGAAAATCGTTGGAGCTGTTTCCGTGATTCAGATTATATATATACATATATAATCAAGAATCAAGTAGTCAACAAGAATCGCTCGTTTAAAGGTATTAGATATTGCTGGCGCTATGTACGTCTCATACACATCATTGATACCGTCTCGATACAAACGCAATGTATCGTGTTCATTTGTCAAATGAAGCCCATACGATGAATACGGAATTTATACAATACAACTCATGATTCTCAAACACTTTCTGAGAATGAAGCGTTCAATTATGCACTATCTTTCATTGTCATAATATATGTATGGGTTCGGAGAAGGTGATAGCATATTATCTATACAGGGTAGGGCCAGTAACACGAGCAAAAACTTCTTGTGCAGATTATTTCGAGCACTTAAAGTTACTCTAATGTGGTCCGAATAGTTCAAAGTACGTCGTTTAGGAATAAATTTAATTTAAAGTTAATACCCATAATCGATGTAACTTCCATTGCGATATTATCGTTTACCGGTCGTAAAGTAACGTGGTACCGGGCGCGGCCAGGAAGTACTACTAACAAACAATCAAGACTGATCCTTATTGTAATTACCTTAAGAATGAAATAGGTAATGTAAATTAATATCAAACCTCTTTATTTAATCACAGTTGAAACTCTTTTCAAGCGACGATTAGATTATTCGAAACATTCTTCAAACGTTATAATGACAATGTCAAGTTGGTAATTTAAAAATTACTTATTAAGAAATAAATAAAAATATTGAAAATGCCAAGAATAATTTACGACCCTCGTGAATTATGTGACATGCTATTAATTTATGGTGAAGCAGGAGGTAATGCCAGTTTAGCGCTAGATTTGTATTGCGAACGCTACCCGATTAGGAATCACCCAAGGAATGGTCGTGTAATCACCAATGCAGTTCAACGCGTGCGAGACAATCAGCCTGTGACACAAGCGGCGCAACCAGCTGGAGTTCCGGGTGCAGTTGTTAGACCGGCGTTAAAACGAAGAATCCTTCGTTTTTTTTATGTCAACGTCCTACGACGAGTACTAGAAAAGCAGATCGTGTATTTAATATTAACCGTCGTACGGTGAATAAGGTCCTGAACCGGGCGAAGCAGCATGATTACAAATTTCTTAAAGTGCAAGCTTTACTGGCACGTGACTACCCAGTGAGATTACACTATTGTAACTGGTTTTTGGCACAGTGTCGTGAATACATAAACTTTGTGCGTAATTGATGTGGACTGATGAAGCAACTTTTACCAACAATGGCCAATGGAACCGAAAAAATACGCATTATTGGAGTAGAAGTAAGAATTTTCACGAAATGTATGGGCAGCCATTCATGGAAGCACTGTAATTGGTTAAATTTTTATTAATGGTAATTTAAATACCACACGTTTTGTGCAATTAATTGATGACACCGTGGCACATTATTACAATAATTTGCCAGAAAATGTTCAAAGCTTAACTTGGTTTCAACTTGATGGAGCACCTGCTCATTCTGTTGTGGCAGTAAGGCAAAAATTAACACAAATTTTTGAAGACAGGTGGATTGGACGCTTTGGTCCTAATAGATGGCCAGCGAGATCTCCCGATCTTACATGCTTAGATTTTTTTTTGTGGGGAGCCATTAAAGACTACGTCTATTCCGTGGAAATGGACACAGTTGAAATGTTAAGAAACAGAATCGAAGAGGCGTTTGATGTTGCACGCTTAACTGATTTTTCTACACTCCACCGAAACACGATTTCGCGTTATGGCGCGTGCATAAGAAGAAACGGTGAACACATAGAAAACATGTTTAATTAGGTACAGTACTGGTAAACAATGTTGTGCTAGAGCTAAGTAATAAACACTTATCCTTTATCTTTGCTTTTTAATAGTTAATCTCTAACAAGCTACTTGAAATACAATAAGATATGGTAAACACAAACGCAATAGGTATCGTCGTAGGTTATTTTTCAATCAATTAATTAGTGTGCTTTGCAAGTTACCGTAGAAAAACTGTGATATCAGCAAATAGTTCATGTCAACTAAAAACTATCAGGAAAGATTTGGCGCTACATCAACTAAATGTCAGTGAAGAGTGTTTTGAATAAAATGAAATGTTTGCCGTCCATTGCCGGTGGGATTAATTTTGTTAGGGATGATCCACTTTTTTTTAAATAATTTTGTAGGACTAAAACCACTAGGATATGAATAGTGGTAACTGAAAATGCCTATATTTAAAGTTTTTGCTCGTGTTACAGGCCCCACCCTGTATATTTACGTGAAGCAAAAACTTTGTACCCCTTTTTACGAAAATTGCGCGGACGGAGGAGTATGAAACTTCGCACACTTATAGTTTATATAGAGGAGTGCAGAATGCTAATATCTTTTTAAAATTATGCATAAAAAAATGAACTTTAGCGGTATATAATTATTAGCTAAGCCGTATTTGTGTAAAAGTAATATTTTAATGCGCTCAAAATGTTACAACTGAAATATAAATATTATTTTTCAATTATAAATTCCAGGAACACCGCCTGATTATGCCTTCCCATTGTTCCTCAATAATTCTCCCACCTTTTTTTTCGCAAAAGCGATTATTATTACGGTGCAAACATTTAAGAACGAATTAATTAATTAATTTAACGAAGCGAAACAAGTATGTAAGGATCGTAGCAAGTGGAAAGAAGTGGTCTCTGCCTACCCCTACGGGAAAGAGGCGTGATTATATGTATGTATGTAAACATTTATAAACTTATTTAAAAATTAATAAATTAAAACTTTACTTTCTTTTTTTTGGAGAGAGTTTGCTAATGGCCTGAGACGGCATTTTCAGCTTCACCGGGCTTTTTTGGGGGCGGCGAGAAACTTAAAGGGTTCCTCAAGCGGTGTGAAACAAATATATCTTATCGGTAATAGAAATAAAAAAATATTTTTAACTCTAATTATGTTCGCGTACTTTCGAGTCAAGACAAGGCCTTTTGATAATGTTCCCCATTGATATTAGTTTATTAAAATGATCTTAACAACGACCCAATTTGTGTCCGCGACCCGAACCTCCCTGGGCAAACATTCGGTGCCCGAGGCGTCGCATCCTGTTTTGTGTTGGCTTGTATTGAATTTTCGGACCCATAAAAATGAACATGTTGTCAATGAAAAGTCGGTATTAAAGGGAATATATATATATATATATACAACATAACCATGCTATTAGATATAAAATGTTAGCTTTACCAAGGTACATCTTGCCCTGTTTATCTGCCATTTAAATTTATTTGTAAGAGGGTTCTTACAAATAAACTGAGTATAGTATATGAGATAGTTATTTAGTGTTTTGTTTGTATGTCACTTAAATATAATTTTGAATCGTATGAAGATAGAATAATTCCAACCTTATCTTTTAGTAGCGTACCTATTCGTTTTTCTACGTATAAACGCTGGGTATAAGCTTAGTTTTTATGTAATAAAACTTTATTGAACTATGTATGTTGTCATAAGAGACATGTCATTTGCCTGAGAACTTATACAATATTATGTTAACAGTTACACGTCGTGAACACAAAAGTGAATAAAAACGTTGGTACATATTAAGTTAACTGTTTTCATGTTTTTCTTACAGGTGTCTTTTTAAAGGCGCTTTTGTCAACATAAAGGTGTGTCCAGACTATATGACAAAACATGTTAAATATAAATAACATATGTAGCATGTTTTTTAAGTGTCAATAAAATAACCTTATACTTTTAGTTATTTAACATGTCATAAAACATAAGTTAACATAACATATATTATATAACATGTTACTTAACGTGGACTCACTTTAACACATTTTCTATTTATAAAGTTTTTTTTTAAATTTATTTATATATTTTTTTTCTATGACCATATTGACTTTATAGGTTAGGTACTGCACGGTTTTACACTGTTCATCAATTTGCGTTTCGAGATAAAAACATGATGAGGCTAGTCCACGCTTTTTGAGTGCAGAACGGCACTAACAGTAAAACATTTTATGTGCAATATTCAGGCGAGAATATTGTTTTACTTTGTCGCTCAAAACACCGGTTCTGTGGTCTAAGGGTTAAGACCATCTGTCTCAGACCCAGAAGTCCCGGGTTCGACCGGGACATGTTTGTGTACTCGGTTGGTTGGTCCGCCTGGCTAGCTAGTACCATTTTACCTAAAGATGTCGCCATAACATCAATGTTAGTGGTATCATTGTTGTGTTCCGGCAGCTAGATATAAGATAGCCAGTACCTTAGTATTTGAGGTTTCAGGGTGAAGTGCGCTTCCACTTTCAGCCTTTCATCACTTAACATCAGGTGAGACTTCTGGTTCAAACCTCAACGGGTACATAATGTGCTCGGTTTTATTGGTGGTAAAACTTGTTCTATGCCCACATGGGTAACTTCCACCAAAACTACCTTCAGTTTCACCTTTGTTCCGTTAGCAGGAGGTGAAACAAAATTGCCTCTTTTTCAGTGCTTTAGGAATGTAGTGGGTGAAGCTTTAAAAATAAGTACCCTTGCGCGAATTTCTATCTAATTCGAATTGTTGCGTAAAGGAAGAATGTTGTGTGGAAATTTTTGCAGCGCCGCAATGGCTGTAAATTGAACTAACAACATAGAACATTCTTAGCATTAAGTAGCATGTATTGGGTAGTTGACTGGTTAGTCGATGGAGAAACTGTATAAACTTTATTTCAATCTTTTATCTCCCATAAACAAAATAATTCAATTGTTCTCCATATATATGGAGCCATAAAACAATTGAATTTCTATTGTGTCTGGTTTTAAGGATAACGAGAGGTTAATAGTAACTGTATAGAATGGCAAACTATCACGTCACTATTGTGGTCCGTCTTGGGTCCGTCAATTGAGTTTTTCATAAAAACAGAAATGCTTATGCTTAGGTTAAATAAAAAAAGGTTAATGTATCAAAGAACTGTTGCACTGGTGAACGTTGTGTCATTTGTAATGTTCTGGAATTATTTATTGTTGTTATCAACTTCCCTATTAACCTTTACTATACTATTTCGATAGAAGTTGCTGCTCAGCCCAAAGGTGTACCAACCACCTAGTGTCTAGAGTGCAAGCTTTTGCAAGCGTTCTCCTTCCGATAGTGAGAATGGCACCCTGTGAAATTAAAAACCGTTACTATTAATAAGGGGCTCTTGGATTTTCTTTAATAAAAACATTTGATTGACGTAAATCTTAAAACTTTCTTTCGTTTTTACTTAAAGCAAAAGCTTTGCTATTTAATTAACTCCGTTGGTAGCAGAATATCAATCATCGATCAGTTTACAGTTTTTACCTAAATAAAGATTGAGTTAAATTCGAGATGTTTTAGATACATCTTGTTCATGACTGGATGATAGAACAATGTAAACGAAAATGAAAAACTTTTTATAGAATCACTCGTTTTTTTTTAAAATATTTTATCCTGGTCTCTGGAGACATAGTGCTGGGTGCTTAGTGCGAGTTCCATTCGCCATTCGATCAAGTAAAAGAAAAAAAAATTTATACGCTACTTTTTTTTGTGTTGCTCAGCCCATCAGTGACCGCGCTCAGAAAGTTGATAGGTGTGTGTGTGGAGTATGCGAGGGCTCAATGTCTTCTATATAATGTAAGAAAAAGTGAGCTCTTAATACTTCAAGCCAAGGGTCGTAAACTGGGAGATGTGGCGCCTGTGATGCTTAACGGTATGGCTCTAAATCGAGTAAAAGAGTTAAATACCTTGGCCATGTGGTCACCGAGGATTTAAAAGACGATGGAGACATAGAAAGGGAGAGGAGAGCTATGGCGGTCCGCTGTAACATGTTGGCTCGCAGATTTGAGAGGAAAATATTACACTCTTAAAAGCGTTTTGCCAAACTCTTAATACCTGCTGTGGGTCAGCTACACGCAGCGGGCCATCAACGCTCTCCGAGCACAATATAACAACACGTTTAGGGTGCTGGTGGGGCTCCCACGCTACTGTAGTGCATATGCGATGTTTGCGCACGCGCACACAGACGGCTTCCACACCGTGCCGCGGCTACGCATCGCGTCGCTGATGTGCCGCGCGCGTGGGTGCGCCAACACCATCCTGAACGTGCTCAGTGACAAGCTGGACAGCCCCCTTCTGGGGCACTGGGTCCAAGCACAAGTGCGTGTGCCGTGTATATATATGGGTGTATATGTGTTTGGTCTAATTTCACTTCGCCTAACTTTTTATCGCCATATTGTTATTTACCAAATGCGACATTTGGCGGAACAAGTCGTAATCCCTAAAGTTTGCAATTACTAAATATTAATTCACACAAAATTAAAAATCACAAAGTATAAAACGCCTACTCATTTTAATAAGGCAAAGTAACTTGGGGGAAACCGCCCCCCCGCCCCCCACTCCTCCACAGCTAGATTTCTGTAGTCTAATAAAAAAAAATAACCTCGATATTCAAGACAATCGCTACGCTGCGCTTCGCGATTGTCGTAAATTTCTAACCAATCACGTGATCTATAGAGTAGGGCAGCTAGTATTTTTGAAACTGAACAATAATAATAATTGTGTTATATTTTATATATTTTGGCACATTTAATATTAGATATGCTAAAATTCGAGTTTTTATATATTAAGCGAAATCGTCGTAATGCCAAAATAACGTTATGCCAATATATTTTAGGGTATTTTACATTATAAATTCTAAAATTAGGGCTTTCAAATCTTAGATCAAATTATAATGGTGACAAAACAATTGTTAGGCGAAACAATAATTGTTCGTTTTAAGTTTAGGCCAATACGGTTTGGCCATGTAATATTAGGACTAAAATTTTTAGGCGAACTGAAGGGCACCCGCGTGTTCCCGGAGCCCCAGAGGGGGGCAAATACCTAAACTAATTTGTTTTCTTTTTCTAGTACTTGTATTTACTAACATAGTTTTTTTAAGTATACTAACAATATTATGGGCAACAGCCTGAAATAAATAGTTTTATTTTATTTTAATTATGTATTTATATTATAACTTCAAGTTTTCGTAAACGTAATCCAATAGATAAATAAAACACGCACTCAGCCCTCTTACCCTGATGTAGATTATTGTGATGTAGATAATTATTAATTTTCACATGACCTACTTTTGTACGGACAATAAAATTAAACTTCACCAAGCAATCCAATTATACAGGTAAAGTTGATTTGTCAATTTAAATGGAATTTGCAAAATAAAAGCGCGTACAGCGTTGTCACGTCTACATGATGTCCATTTATGACACTGTTTGGTTAGGACAGGACCGCACCATCTTGCCAATGCCAAATATTTGGGACAGTTGATCACAATATGCTTGTCCCGGTTGGCAATCGATTTGAATGGGAAGCCTTGTCTGGTTTATGTGAAGGTCGAGAGCTATAGGATACATACCATTGTGAAGAGACCCACGAGTTGTTTGACTATTTCCGATAACAAATTTCGGATGGGTAACAACACTTTTTGGAATACGTAAGTTGGATGAAATGTTGAGTTTATTCAAAGTGAAGTATGAAGTAGAATATTTTTGAAAGTGGTACCAAAAAGATCTTCGCTCAGCATTATGTCTGGGCAGAACGACACTGGTCACTTAAAATTAAAATAATGTGACGAGTAAAACTTCTAATATATAAAATTCTAGTGTCACGGTGTACGTTATTGAACTCCTCTGAAACAGCTCGACCGATTTTCGTGAATCTTAGCGTGCATATCGGCTAGGGTGGAGAATCGGACAACATCTATTTTTCATCCCCCTAAATGTTAAGGGTGGTCCGGTCCACCCCTAAATTTTTTTTAGATTTTTTTGTAATTTTTCCAATACAAAATGATTTGTTTGTAGTGTTGTCATGGAAACTGTCAAAGCGGTACGAAGTCCGCCGGGTCAGCTAGTAAGTTATAATAATATTCTTTTTATTACAAAAACACAAATGTTGAAAAAATTTCCACGAGCAGGATTTGAACCTCCACACTTCTGACATACCGGGTCAGGTGCTCTCCCAATTGAGCTATCGTGGTTCTAACCAGCCCGCCGAAATTATTCAACACTATTTACTTTTTACTTTGAAAGTCAAAGTCAACAAGTACCGTCATTAACATCCGATCATAATATTTTTACAAATACTAAAGATCAGTTAAGAAGTAGGCAAGCTATTTATAAAATGTTTTTGTTTTGTTTATATAATTTTAACGCAACTTTTGTTGCGAAACAAATTACAAAACACAAATGTTGAAAATTGTATAAACAAAACAAAAACATTCTTTTTATTTAAAAAAAAGTATTCAGCATTTCGAATCGAGCGTTTCGAGCGTTCCTCTGTGGCTGAGTCCACGCGAGGCTTAAATAAAAAAAAGATATATTATTGCTTCCAATACCTCTGTTGTTCCGGTTTACAAATCCTGTATTTTTTGTGTGCTATTTGGACATTTCAAAAGATTTGATATTTCTAAGAGAATACATTTTACGTGGTTCATTTGTGGAAGCTCTCCATAATTGCTTTCAAGAGCGCTATACAATCTGTAGATTCTATAAATACAATTCTTATCTGTTTGACAGGTGAACTTGTGAAGAGTTTAAGTGATGATGTGTTGAAGTGATTCAGTTTCGTTATAATCAAGATGTAGCCAAGTCCTAAGAGATCCTTTACAGTCGGATGTCTTTAGTGCTTAGTTAGTGGACAAACGTTGAGCAATTTATTTACTTTATGATGTAGGAGTGCGGCTGAAGACATGTGGGTTTTCACAGCTATTTTTTTGACATACATACAATTTTCTCGTACTAAGAAGCTGACATAAATTATGTAACTGTGTAGTTAGAAATCTGTACTGCTTAAAGTACATTACTTTAATCAATGAGCGCTGAGCTCTTACAACTTTAATGCATTTAGTTTTTGAAGCGCCTCCCCACGCAGGAATACGTAGTACAGTCGATTTTAGAGAGCTAAGATTTTTTATGCCAACTCTACAAAATGCAACTCTAGCATAAATTGCCCATAGGTGTCACTAAATATTCGAGTTTGTTAATAACTATAATATTGATTTTATAGGTTACAAAGCCCACAGAATGGAGCGGATCTAAAGGACTATAATATGATTCAAAAATTTGCTTTAAGTAGTGAATTTTTCATGAAATGGCTTTTGACACATTTTTAAATTCTTTTTTACTCGTATTAGCTATTCATTCGCGTCATCACCCGTATCCCGTGATCCCGAGGGAATATTGGAAATTCAAGTCTTATCTCTTGTCTATATCATAAAGAAAACCTCTGTGCAAAATTTTAACTTTCTAAGTCCAAGGGTTTTGACGAGTCAATTAGTGTTCAGTCACTTTTCTTATATGCAAAAAATCTCTTTGAATATAAACTTGTTTAAAAAAAGTAAAGCAAATCGCCTATACACTGCCCCACAGATGGGCAAATGCCTCCATCATTGAAATCAAGTCACCGCTACTATTGATGGATATTGGCTTAATCACTACGCTTGCCATGTGGGTTGGTAACCCCAATCCGGGCTATGTATTGAATTATCCGAAACACATTTATTCACTCCTGGGACTTGAACCTAGTCTTTTCGGGTATCAGGCAGAGCGTTTTGCCATTTGGCCACAGAGGCGTTAAAATAAACAAGGAAAGGCGTTACGAAACATAAACAACAAAATAAGAATCATACATAATTATGAATAGTCAACAAGTCACTAATTGACGATATTAATAGTAAAATTATTAATGGAAAATAATTTAATTATTTAGCGGCGTTTTAGACTTGCTGGTTTCAAATCTGTCTGAAATCCATTTACGTCCGAAAAGTTGGCCATTTAGCTTTCAGACTCGACTCGTATCTAAAAGTATCTAATTTGTTAGCTCTAATACTCCGATGTGAATAACTAACTTTAAAAAGTATTGCTACTCAAAACGTTCATTCCAACAACGTTTAACGTATTAAAATATACAAAACACCTCAATTAACCTTCGGGAACACCCACTCTCGCAATATAATAGGAACAATATCGGCCCCAGTGTTGCGATCCAACGTACACAGGGAGCTCAAAGACAGTCCCTCAAGCGAACTATTGGACTAATGAAATTGCCGTCAGAAATGTAAATTACGAAAAGGGTTCTGTTTATTTAACAATAGGTAACTAGTTCCGTTTGTCTAGGTTTATTTGGGAAGGATCGCTAATTTTTGCTTTGGGATTCACGGGGTGGAACCTTAATTTACATTGACGTTGGAAAAATAAACTTCGCTTTAAATGGATTTGATTTATGCTCTATCGGTTGATTAAAGTTTGGTTTAGTCATAAAGTTGTTATATGTAAAAGGGTAAAAATAACGATTCAATTTAATTCAATTCAATTCAATTCAAAATCATTTATTCAGTTTAGGCTACAATTGTACAAGTAGCTCTTGTGAATGTCACTATGCAGCAGCATGTCCAGCTCTTTTCTCCCTTATAGCGTCAAAAATATTGTAAAATGCCCTGTCACAGCAGGACACTTTCTATCACAAATATACACAAAAAAATATAGAAGACAACCACATGTAAAAAACATAATAAAAAATAAAAAAAGTTAACAAATTTACCCCAGGTATAAGTTTCAATTTCCATAATGTCATACAGTACTCTAATAAAAGTAAAAATATGTTTAAGAAAAACAAAGTCAAACTATTACTAAAATAAGATAAGTATGCAAGAGCAGACCAGCCTCCACAGGTGGCACCCGTTCACGAGTATGACATATGAATCAGCCATCGCTTCGCTCAACCATATTTTAGGGAACGTAACGACCCGACGTACACGACACCACCGCAGAGACAATAAAGAGAGCATGACACACTCAAGATACTCTAAATAAAAACCTAATGATCTATTTAACGCAACGCTGTTTGTTAACTGTAGGACACTGCTGATAAAGGCCATCATATCAGTATAAAAATTATATAAATTAATTTTATCTAATTCAAATAGAGTATAATGTGTTTTTTATTATAACCAGGCTGTTTTATCATCTAAGTATTCTTTGACAGTACAATAACCTTTTATAATACATAAGTGTAACTACTTACAATGTGAAATAACATGTGCAAGCGAGCAGACTAAGATGACCACACATTCTTATAAAATTATGGGTATTACTTTTTTTTTTTAATTTATCTAAGTTTTTATAAACATAAACGGTGTTTTCATAAATATACTGTGAAGCTACAGTTAAAATATTATTTATTTATTTTAGGATAGCTAACAGCTTGCAATTAAAAATAGATAACAACAAAAATTATAACTATAAGCTATTGACAAGCTACCACATCATTAATCTGCTTAAATAACTCTCTCAGCGAACCAGGGGGTTTAAGGCTATAAATAGCTCGAATGGCTCTTTTCTGTAACACAATAATGGTTTCAATGTCAGCCGCTGAGCCCTACAATAAAAGAACATATGACATGACGCTCTGAAAGTAACTAAAGTGAACCAATCTAGCCGTTTCTATATCAGTAAGTGACCTTATTTTTCTAAACGCATAGGCAGCTGAGCTAAGTCTTCCTGGCAGGGCAGCAATATGAGGGCAATTTGTGATCCAATATAATACCCAGGAAAACTGTCGAGTTAACTATTTCAACTATTTCATCGTTCATAGTGATACTGGTATTAACTTGCTTCACATTGGGCATCGTGAACTTCACAAATTTAGTTTTTTTTTTAAAATAAATTATACTAGTTAAGTAAAACGTTTTGTAAAAAAAAATGTTTTTTATAAAATATTAGTACGTTCAGTACTGTAAGTTTATCACAGACCAAAATAGTAGATCCATCAGTTTCACCAAACTATATGAATCACCGAATCCGAAAAGGTTTTTATTTCCATCTCCATCTACCATTCCACTTTTTAATTAGACATCAAGAAAAACACTTTTTAAGGCTAACGAAAAAAAACTTTATAAAGCAATCTCTCTGCCAAGCAATAGTGGCGCCAAATTCGAATGAATTTTACTTTATAACCCCCGGCGCAAAAAAGGGTATAAGTTTAAAGCGGTTGCCTGTCTGTGGAACACCGATCCGAACCGAACCCGATCCGATCCGAACCCTTCGGAGAATCTAGTAGGGCACGGGGACGCGCACTAGTGCGCGATGCCGTTCCCTCTAGATAACCTCCGAAGGTGATTCGTTTCACACGGCTTGAGGGACCCTTTACGTTCCTCGCCGCCCCCAAAAAAGCCCGGTGAAGCTGAAAATGCCGTCGAGGCAATCAGCAATCTCTCTCAAAAAAAAAAGTCTGTGGAACATCGTAGCTCTCCAAAGGATGAACCAATTTAAACATATCTTTTTAATTCTAAAGCAATGTATATGTGAGCATGTTTGTTTTAATATAATATGTATATGTCTCTTTGTTAAGCTAACTTTAACATCGTAACTAGACTGATGATAACAAAACTACAAAAAGTACACGTAGCAAAGTTAAAAATTTATTGAAATTATGAATCAGAAATTAAAGAAATTTAATAGCAACCATTGGACCTCGGTAGGTAACTCATTCAAAGAATCATCTAAACCAGTGCTTAAATTATACAATTATATAAAATATTTACTAATCAATTAGAAAAAAATGCACTTGAAATCACAATAGATTCCGCAGCGAACTTACTACAGCACGCCGCAATAACCTTGGTGATTAATGGAGTGTTTATAAAAAAATGTACGACTACGACTATATAGAAACTTGTTAGAGAGCTTTATTCATAAAAAACAAAAAATAAAAATAAAAATAACAAATTCATAAATAAAAAACCTCAACTAACTCGCCTGTCCGAGGCAAGGTGCCCAAAATGCTGGCGGCATTGCCCTTTTGAATGGCCAAGCTAATGCGCTGTGCGAAAACATGACCTGATCTCCGGTCACCCGTTGCCTCGTACAGGCGAGTAGTTAAGTCCTTTAAAAACATTTTTGCATTAGGGCCCCATTGGCCCATCGTCTCCACAGCAAAGGGGAGGAAAAAGTAAGTCTCACCCAAATCTTGGTATTTCCGTACTTTGTTAAAATCTGCTGTGATTGCAGTAGCACATGGCTAGGATGATGTCGCGTCAATGTGACACGGGGCCAAAGTGTCCACACATGTCACATCCCAAACCAGACTCCTCCCCATGCTCCAGGGCACAAGGGACATTCCGTCAGGCCTCCTACCATCTGATCGCAACACCCCACTCGGCTCCAAAATTGTGGGCACGCTAGCAGTCACTAAAGCTCTGCGAATGGTATCATTAATTGAAGCATGTCTGCTAATGCGCCCTGCACTCCTCTGACAGGAGAGACCGTGATGACCCAGCTCGTTTACCCATTCTCCACACCGACACCGATGTGGTTCGTTTGTTTTGATGCTCAAACGAAGAGCTACCGATAGAGTGAGGGTGCACTTGTCTAGCAGCGTACCGATATTAATGGAAGGGTAAGCATGCAACCATAAACCTGACTCCTTTTCAGATACCGCCAACAGGCGGGCTTGATCCACTGAGTTGTCACACCCCTCAATTAGTGCCCGAAAAGTGCATCTGCAGAGAGGCTCATCCCATTGCCGTTGTGAGTGTATTGGAGTACCCTCAGTGCACAGCGACAGCCACTCAT
Organism: Eudonia truncicolella; assembly: GCA_949315975.1. Taxonomy (NCBI): domain Eukaryota; kingdom Metazoa; phylum Arthropoda; class Insecta; order Lepidoptera; family Crambidae; genus Eudonia; species Eudonia truncicolella. The sequence goes on along the minus strand of OX438830.1, from coordinate 13,239,952 downwards.
CTTTCGCCTCCGAGTGCCCCATGATCCCAACGGAACCCATGGATGGGTTAAGAATACTATATTATATGATAAAAAAAAATTGTGGATGAAAGCTAACATACACAAAAATAAATAAAAAACAAATGAACCTCCTACGTTTTGAAGTCTGTTAAAAATAACGCAAAATTCATCACTAAATACTGCACTGTTCAAAGTATATGATCATTATAGTATTAAGTCCAGTATAAAGCTTTATTCTGCTCAAAGACACTACTAGGAGCAAACAAAATATATCTTAATGATGTAAAATGTTTCATCATCATTATCATCATCATCATCATCATCATCATCAGCCTACACACGTAAAATGTTTATTGGATAAAAAATAATGCACAGCTCTAAGTAAATGCTCGTAAAGTATATGCTTGTTATAATAAGTGCAGTATAGAGCTTTAGTCACCTCAAAGACACTAGGAGCAAACGTACCGATAAATAAAGAATAAGGGGCACATAAAATATGGATGCGGTAAGTGGTGCCAGCCGCCATTGAGCAGGGACTGTCGAAGGTGCGATTTGCATGTCAAAGGCGAATCTGTCGCAGTGTCAACTGATATGCTTACACCGCTGGTTTGTTCAACGCGAACACGGAGATTTTGAAGTGCATACGTAATGCACGACGGTAGCTATTTAAATGGTAATAATGAAACAAGCTTTATGTTTGAATATAGTAATGATGCAAAATTTATGTGAGAACTTCAATCTCCAAAACTTCATCCAAGTCCTTCTGGATAGAAGAAGGTAGAAATGGGTGCAGCTTGGACATACCAAGTTATCTACCAAATACCTGGCTTATTATGAGTACGCATGGTACGACTTGTTTGTTAAACATTCTCAGCAACAATCTCTGTGCTTTAGAGGTTACACCACCATTCATAGCACGAACTTCTTTCAAAGTCACCTTAAAGTCATGACAACGTCATCAAGAAATAAATTCAGGTCCGTGCAAATACAATGATATAAATTCTGTCAGTTTGTGAGAAGTTGTTGTAATCAAACGCAAGCTCTTCATAATGGGACATTTTTAAAAAAAACTTTATACAACAGCCCTTAAAAGACGTCTAACAAACAAATCGCTACGTAATCGAGAGGCGCAGCTATTCGCCACTAAAATATTTACAATATTTCAATTTGAATGTCATCACCGAGGGACTGAGGGCGAATTTACATGACAAAGTCTCTAAGTAACCCCCCGAGGATTTCGGGAATGCGTCTCGATCTTCTACGTACTATAAAATTCGAAGGCTCCAACGAGAGGCGAGGAATCGATTTCGGGTTTTATGAATTTCAAATCGTCTCGTTTATTATTTCGTTTGGTAAATATGCAAATTGTTGGTTATCTCGTGAACGATATTTTGTAGGTGATGAATTGAAATAATAAGCATGTTTAAAAAATAAATCTGTTTTAAATCGACTCTTAGGTGACAGCAACCCGCATTTGGCAAGCGTTGTGATTAGACCCTTCCAATAGTCATGACTTGATTTCAATGATGAAGGCCTTTGTCCTTCAATGGAACAGTTTATAATATGACAAGGACAACGTCTATTTCCGTTATAACTTGTCTGAAGTTTTCATCGTTGTCATATTTGCATCTTGATTCAAGAGTAATCCCATTTAACGGTATGAAACATGAATAAAAACGTATTTCGCTAAGAGCTGATGTGTTTAAAACTCTGCTCACGAGTGTTGTACATTTTAGTGGCTCGTTCATGCACGTCCTTGCGCTATATATGTATTAATAATATATTCACAAGAATTTACAACCAGCACTTCAATTCAAAGGCTGGTAAAAATATTTTTTATTACATCAAGTCGTAATAGATAGTAATATCAAATTTATTTACTATAATATTATTAAATCTAATTTGCATAGAATCTTCAGTTACAGTTTTAAACAATATGTTGGTAAAATAAAGTTGCGAGAAGATGCTTCGTAAAACATAATTTTAAAAGTTTTATGACCGTTTAGTTTAAAAAGGACGATCGGATGGATTGGACGCGAGAAATCATGGTTTAATAGAATTAAGCTCCAAACGCCAGCGTATTTAGCTTTCCGGATGGTTTAATGGGACTACTCGTATTATAACAAGAAATAGCAAATTACTAATAATATGAAGAAGAGTTTTTCTTAAATGTCATGGTATTGGTTAGTCCATTTAGTTATACTATTAGATATACAATATAACAGAATGGATGAAAAAAGTCCTATTTGTTATACTGCTCAATATAAGTTATTGACCACCATGCTTTAATAAATTTGATACTGGCTGTACCGCTTATTAAGTTTATTACATTCATTATAATAATATGCATAGAAAATCCTAACTGATATTGAACCCACTAATTCTCATCTCTGTTAACCGCATCATTTATATTAGGAGGCATTTTCTTAGCGCAGAATAAAATAGTAGCGCAGTTTCGAAGCTTTTACACATATTATTTATTCAAAGTAAGAATAGATGATACTTCCAAGCTACCCCCAGTAAGTAAACCTAAAAGTTAAAGATAAACAATGTAAATATCTATATTGAAAACACACAAAACTTTGCCGCCAGATGGTGTAAAGTAAGCTTTCGTTTCGTATTAAAAAGTTCAAAGTTCAGATGCGAAATGCTTATTAGTAAACCTATAACATAAAAATTAAATTTGAATTATAGTTTAAGTGTATTATTGACTATCTTGGCTGATATTGCCTTGTTTATCGAAAGTAGGTACTATTATTTGTTGTGTAGTATCGGCTATTTTGGCTCAGTCGCATGCTCTATGATCACGGGTTAACTCACATCAAAGAGATGATAATCCTATTATTGATTTTCATGAATTTTCTTAAACCACATCATTTTACGATCTTCTACAGTTAACATTTAAGAATGTTTAATATATTCATATTATTATATAACTGAAAATCTAATTTATAATCAATTGCGTTGTCGTAAATCCTTGCATGTACTGTAATGTAAGTAGGTACCTTAGTACACTCGGTGGATAAAGATAATAATTTCCTGCGGCGTTGTTAGACTAAGTACAGTCAGTACAGTACAGTGCACTACACGTTCTATTTACATAAATGAGTATGGACTATGTATGAACGTCCATAAATGAGAGGCATAACATTGTATTTAATTATTTTTATGAAAAATTGAAGGGATGTTCTTTTTAAAGACAATTAAATACGAACTTTCTTTTAAGCAGCTTTTTGGTAGCTGTTTATTTTAATTTAATAAAATACAAAAAAAGATTTCTTCAGAATCTTTTGACAGTCACGTGACGTACTAAAGAGTATCGAAAAAAACTTAACAATGGCAATGGCGTCTCGTTTCTCCTTTATCATTAAAGGAATACAAAAAATAAAAAAAATAAATAAATACGTTTTATCTAATGAATTTTGAACATGAAAAAATGAGCCAAATATCCACGCTGGTGCAATGGGGCTTGGTGGTTAACGGACTGCGCTCAAATAACAACGATCGGTAACAACGGCTAACAGCATCCCGCAGCACCAGCTCAAGATAATTTAACGTGGACAATCATCGAGTTAGACATTCATCGAGGAAAAAGTGGCATAACTCGCATTATCGTAGCCCGCCTCTGCCGCCGCTGTATCTTCATGTGATTATAATATGATAAAAATAAATCTTTCTGTGTAGATTTAATATTATAAGAAACTATTTTAATTTTAATTTTGCGATCAGACCAATTATCCAGTCCATTTTTTAAGTAACAATAAACTTGATTATTAATGTTAGTATATTACAATAAAAATAAATGAAACTTAATTGAAAAAAGCTATATTGCCAAAAATGGAGTCCAGATTTTTGTAAAAACATTTTTTAATTTTTTTTTTATATTAACGGGTTTGCACAGTGCCTTGATCTCACCTGATGTTAGGTGATGATAAGGCCAAAGATGGAAGCGCACTTCACCCGGGATCCTCAACTAGTGAGGTACTGGCTATCTTATTTTATAGCTGCCGGAACACAACAATGCTACAAACATTGATGTTATGGCGACATATTTAGATAAGATGGTGGTAGCTAGCCAGGCGGACAGACAAGCCCTACCACCAACCAAACCGAGTACACAAACATGTACCCCCGCTGGGAATCGTACCCGGGACCTCTGAGTCTAAACCGGTGGTACTGTAGTTTGACTTGGTTTTTCTTAACCAATTTTTTTTTAGCGTACTTTACTGGTACTGTATGACATTGTGGAAATTGAAACTTTTACCTGATGTAAATTTGTTAACTTAGTTTTTTTTTTTTTTGTGATATTTTTTTTATTTACATGTTGTGGTTGTCTTTTATAATTTTGAGTTTATTTGTAATGGAAAGTGTCCTGCTATGATAGGGCATTTTCCAATATTTTTGACGCTGTAAGGGAGAAAAGAGCTGGACACTTGCTGAGTTTCTTGCCGGTTCTTCTCAGTACAAGATCTCCCGCCCAGAGTAGACTTACGAACCGATGGCATAGTGACATTCACAAGAGCTACTTGTAGCCTAAACTGAATAAATGATTTTGAATTTTTTTTTGGTCTTCGCCATTAGACCACAGAGGCGGTTAAAACATGTAACGCTGACTAACGACAGCAGTTCACGACGTGCACCGTTAAACATTAGACAGAGACGCGCCACAAGCTTCGAGACCGGAACTACTTGAGCGAAACCTAAACAGGATCTCCCCTTTAAGCAGTAAGCTAGATGACAGCGTCAGTGGCAGTAGCGCGGCGGGTGGTGGCGTTCAAATAGCATGGCACAGACTTGTTTTGAGCAGTGGAGCTGTTCTTGATGGCAACAACGCAGGGCAAGTTGGAGAACCTGCAACTGCCACAAATCTTGTGCAAAACAAGGAAAGGGAAAGAGAAGTGTTTTTGTATGCAATGTATGTACTTTACGAATATTCTTAATTAAAAAGTTTGCTATATAGAAAAACTTCCTACGAAACGATGAAAACATGATGAAAGACATTAAACAGGATGCTATTCTCTGTTGTCTTTTTTGCCAAATCCGTAATAGATGGTATGGTATGGATGATTATAAAAGGTTGCTTACAGCACAAAATCTCGACACCGCCACCATCAAGAATATTATAATAATTTATTTATTTTAGAATTTAGTAATAATTGATACAGCGACATCTAGTGTTACATATTGGAATTTACAAAACAATCAAATGCTGTGGTTTAAGAACTTGTCAATACAAGGCTAAACAAAATGCGATCGCTATCACCCCATTACTGCAGCCAGCACAATGGCCTCACACCCCCAAATGTATTACATCGCAAAGCAGCAATTTAAACGATATAGCATCCCCGTTTAACTTCTTATTCCCGGTTAAAATTCAGCTGCCGACAGTCACGTAGATCTTAACGTCTCTGCTGCTTTAGATTTATAGGGCTTTAGTATTTATGAACGCATCCGTAGCCGTTTTAGGGTCGCCTTGTTCGCGTGGATGCAATTTATATGCTTTTGAAGCGTATACTCTTCTGTGTTCTTCGAGTGCATTATTTAAATTGTCTTTGTCGTGATAGATTGCACCTGTAAGGGTTTCTGTCACAGGAAAACTGGTTTTGTAAAGGATCATAAAAAAGGTGGACACTTCAAAGAAAATGTAAATAAAAATTCGGGTAGAACCACGCGTGAACTTTAGAAAACATTGAATAGCAACAAAAGCTATGCAAGTAAAGCAACGCTAAGCTAAGTTTTTAGCCATATTTGCTTTTGCCTTTCTTATTTTTTAGGGTTCCGTACCCAAAGGGTAAAATGGGAACCCTATTACTAAGACTCCGTTGTCCGTCCGGCCGTCCGTATGTCCGTCTGCCACCAGACTGTATCTCATGAACCGTGATAGTCAGACAGTTGAAATTTTCACAGATGATGTATTTTTGTTGCCGTGTATAAATTAAATATTTAAGGGGGCTCCCATATAACAAACGTGATTTTTTTGCCGTTTTTATAGATAATGGTACGGAACCCTTCGTGCGCGAGTCCAACTCGCACTCGGCTGGTTTTTTTTTGTTGAAGTAAACATGCTCACATGCTGCGCTATAAAAACACAGCTTTTGGTATCTAGGTGATGATGTATTGTATATACTACTCAGTCTACGTATATAAAATTAAAAAAAAAAACAAAAAAACTCAAATTTATCACTCCAATGCTTAATAATGATGTTCGATCAATCGTACGAATTGTATCATCCCCACGGTCGATCGTTTAAACAACCAATAAATCTTTTAGTGTTTCATTCGACCGTGAAAATATTGCCTATGGCTTAGCACAATGGATTTCATTTCCATGGCGGCATCGGTAACGGCGGAGAATTCGAAGGATTTTTTCCACCAATTTCTACGGGAGTTCCGCATGAAATCGACGCACCGCTGATGGCACCGTGAGCAATTCCATTGATACTTTTAACTCGGCAGGGTTATTCGATTGTGCTTTTCTCTGCATACGTTACGTTGCATAGTTAGTTATTTGTATCGTGTTATCTTTTGGCTTATGTTTAACATATCACCAGATATAGTAAAATATAACGTCAAAAAAACACTTTTTACTGCCAAAAATAATAAATAATCACCAAAATAAAAACTCCACTTTCATTTGATTTTATACCCATAATTTCTACATCTTGCTATTCTATTAAAGCAAATGACTCCAAACTTATAATTGATAACCCAAATATAGGTAATGGCCACCAAAATTTAAACCTTAATTTTAACCGTATATGTCCTAAGGCGTTTTCGCCAAGGAAGGATTTGGAGTGTTTCTTACTCTTCCCATTCGATACTGCTCTTTCAAATAAAATAAAGATTTTGTGTTATGAAAATATAATGGTATAGTCCGCGAGAGACGCACGCAACAGTGATTGTGCGAGCAGAGGACCAGATGACGTCATTAATCTTTTTGTAATAGCCGCCCGAGCGGTCGTCGGTCCGTCACGGGACATTTGGTAAGCGTTCCCGTTACCTAGATGGTGACTATCTACATTACGCTCAACGCTCTTTTGTATTAAATAGAAAGGACCCAAGTAATATATTATAACTTTATCAAACTAAAGCGGTAAACGGAATATAAACTTTTGTATGGAGGCTGGCGAAGAACCCAATTAGGTAAATTTTAATTGCTGCTGATCTACATAGATGACATTATTATCTAATGTATATTACCAAAACATTATACAATTTCTTCAAAGCATACAACAACACAGCAAGGTTTGACTGGAACAGATCTATGGAGAGGTAATGTCCTGTGGAACGTGTGTTTAAATATTATTTCTTTGAGCAATAAAGGATTTACTGAATTTGCTTGTTTGATTTGAGCCTAAATGCTATTTTATTCAGTGAAAATAAATAAACCAACATATTTTTGTTTTCTAAAGTTTACGCGAACACTACACATTGAAATGAAACAACTTTTACGGATCTACTCGCGTTTATTTTACACATTAGTATTAATTAATGTTTATCCTGACGTTTCGAACCCTTTGCAGGGTCCGTGGTCGCAGGGAGACTGTTCTTTCGGTTCGAAACGTCAGGATAAACATTAATTAAAACTAATGTGTAAAATAAACGCGAGTAGATCCGTAAAAGTTGTTTCATTTCAACATATTTTTATTAATATTGGTATAATTAACACTTGTTTAACCGGCATGCGTTGCATGTTTATCATTATAAACATTTTGATTAATAAAGGATCACAATATGAAGTCGTTAAGGTCAACGTATACGTTTAGTTTGGCAGTTTCTTCTTACTAAACTCAGAAAAGTTATATAAGGCTTACTATTTCGGAAACACTTCCAAAAGTACCAACCAAAATAACAAATAATGATTTGACAAGAATTAACAAGTCGACAGTCCTGTCAATTATTGGATTATGCAAAACAGAAACGGTACCTACGTGGATCGCGTTTCCAGTAGTTGCGTTGCGTAGGTACTTTTGATTTTTACACCCCAAAAGTAAAACAAATGCTGGCCAGTCCCGTGAATTATTTGAGTACGCCGAGGGCATCACATCATCTTGATGATTGATAGGCATCGCACACGCAATCGTCTGCTTTATATTCTATTTGTCTTGGGAACTTTTCTAACAACACGGTGGTGTTAGGAGTTAAAACAGTGCTAGATGCGACTGTACCTTCACGGTGCAATTTTAACCAGTGACAAGATTCAATTGATCTATAACATAACAGCCTATGGTTAGCTTGAAAATGCTAACTCATGCTACAAATGCAAATCTGCTGGGTGCTGGGCGCCTACACGCAGTCAAATAGCCTCAGCAGTATCCATTTGCCAATTATGTTTTTAATAATGCTTTTTGGTAATATTTACAATAACTAGTGGTCGCCCAGTGGTCGAAATTCGACCGTAATTTTATTAAGACTGCACGGATTGTATCCTAAGCAATGAAACATTCAAAAAGATAGAATGTGAGTTTGGATTGGCATTGACAGACTTCGGCCGTTCCTCTTCCATTTTTGAAATTTTTGAAAAGAGTATATTATGCGCGTGTGTCAAATGTCATGTAGTGTGTGTAATGTTTGTTTTATTGATTTAATGTATTTTTATGCATAATTTATAAATAATATTAACATTCTGCAATCCTTCTCTATATAAACTATAAGTGTGCGAAATTTCATACTCCTCCGTCCGCGTAATTCTCGTAAAAAGGGGTACAAAGTTTTGCTTCACGTATTAATATAGATGATTTTGAAAATGTTTTCATTAATATTTTAATAATATGTTCCATAATGTTTTTATGAATGTTTTTAATGACGTTTTTCATAATGTTTTTAAATAAATATTATCATCATCATCTCAGCCAAAAGACGTCCACTGCTGGACAAAGGCAAGATATAATATGGATTGTAGAAAAAAGATCTAAATTATTTTTTATTATTATTGAAACTGATTGTGTCAAAGCATTAAAATGCTCTAAGGATTATATAAATTACCTTTACGTCAAAACGGAGCTATGTATCGATCGATGTATATTTTTACAGTTAGAGGATCTGAGAGGATCTGTAGACATTTTTCTCAGTTAAACATATCTTTAGTTTGGTGAACCATGACAGGTCAAATTTAAAAAAGTAACGAAGAAAACTTTACACTTTTATCTGTTCATATTACATTTATTAAGGAAATTATGAAAATACATACAATTTTTCACACTTTTGAACGGTCCTATTTAATTTGTCAATAAGGTAAGGTAAGGTAAGGTAATAAAAAGGATTTGAAATAATTACTAGTAGTTTTACAAATTCGTATGAAATAGACATGACATTTTACTATACTCGGTTATCTAGTACGGTTATCGAGTGTGAGGTACATTACAAAATTTATAATTATATTAATTCACAACAGGCCGCAGCATATTTCCTATATCTGTGTTATTTAGCCTCCATCTTCGCACAGTATTCACTATTTAGAAATGGCGCAACTTTCACGCCTGCTCCGCCCTCTGTAAATAAGACAGTAATTCTGCTAACAAACAAAGCGTTATTCTAGATTATATGGTCAAAGTTCACTTTCTTGTAAGATATTAAGATTGAGTCACTATTATCATCAGAATATAAATGTCCTATTGCTGGACTAGGGTCTTTCCACGTGAGCACATGGAGATAACAGCCATAGCTCACCGTGCTCGCAGAATTGGGTTGGTGGGATTTAATAACTACTATGTTACAACAACAATCTGGACCAACGTGCCTTCCGATCACCAATCCGCACTGGGCCCGCGTGGTTCATTGCCCGTTCTCCCTATCTATCTATAGCGAAGGCTCGTGCTCCAGCAGTGGGGACATAGAATGTACTGGTGATGTTCCAAAGCACGGTGAATGAGTACAAAATTATATTAAAACATTACAAACATTACTCGAATGGCGAATTTACTCGTGATTCCCGGAATTTTCAGCCATCCTGTTATCAAATTGCCTTTAAAAGTTCTTCGTGTGAGCACAAAAAATACAGTAAAGCATTTTAATACAATTTATAAACATATTGCTTAACACTGCTGGTACCTTACCGTACAATTATTACATGCAATTGCTTTGACAATCTTACACACCACTTAAAATACAACAATTTACAAGCATAAAACAATTTAAAATTAAAGTAGCTTGCTTAAGATCGTTACAAGCAAATCAAATGATGACACTATGACATTAAAAAATCTTAAGGTTTTACAAATATGTCGTCCATAAATTGGTATTGGAAACTGTATAAGACTAAGATAGAAACTTCACCAGTGTTACTAGATGCTACTTGATAATCTTTCATTTTTATTAAAGTTTTAATTTAACTTGCAATGTATGTTTGTTCGGGTGGAATCTTCCAACTCAATTTTGAAGCAGATATCTTCAACCGATTGAACTGAAATTTTGTATACATGTTCAGTTCAGATGACAATGCATGGTTAATTGTGTGACGTCATTCTAAATCCAAGATGGCGGCACACCTAAGATGGCGGACTAATTATTGTTAATGTATTCCTACGATATGGGTAATTGGGTATCAAATGAAAGGGCTTGCTGAGAATAACGCGAAAAATAAAGTGACGCCACTCTAAATCCAATATGGCGGACTTCTAAAGCTTGAAACTCAATTTTGAAGCAGATCTTCAACCGATTAAGCTGAAATTTTGTATACACGTTCAGTTAGGATGACAATGCCTGCTGGTCAAGCATACATGGCCTTAAGTAGAGTAAAATCATGAGAAGGTCTCCATATTGAAGAGCTAGACTGCTCGAAATTAACCGGCAAACGACCTTGCAACAATAATGCGTTGAATGAGATGAACAGACTGAGAAACGTGTCCAGCGATAACTAAAAAGTAAAAAATAACAGTAAAAAACTTTTTTTAAAAACAAGCTTTTATTTATATGCGCTAAAAAGAAAAAAATAAACTTAACTTTTAAACTTTTAGTATCAACTTATTATAACGTCATTACACAATTTATATGATATAAAAGCTTGTCGCGAGATTTACTTGTGTAGATATTCAAGTAAATTAAATAACTTGATGTGATTGATTTTAAACTATTAAAATTTTCAATCTAAGTAAATACGAGTCTTTAAATTTCGCGACAACCTTTTATATCCTATTTGTGTAATGACGTTATAAGTTTATAGTAAAAGTTTTAAAGAAAAAGTTTATTTTTTTCTTTTTAGCGCATTTAAATAAAAGCTTGTTTTTTAAAAAGGTTTTTAATACATAGGGCGGAATGTACTGGAAATAAATGTACGTAAATCTAGACTCAGTTGTTTAATAGAGATGGATTAGCAAGACAAATTGAAATCGTGATTTAAGACTTTACTCCAAGCCGGCGATATTAAAATAAAGGTTTTGTTACTTCCAGAGTTCCAAAAGTTAGTTTATTCACCTGTACACACCAATTCCCGACCGGTAACGAAACAAACGCTATGCCACGCGCAGATTTACGAAACAGAAAGCCTATCAAAGCCGATGCAAATTGCGAGTATGACGCCATAAAACAAAGCCAATTCCACGAGCCCACAGAAGGAATTTAGCGAGCGCCCGACGACGTGAGATTGTTCCCCAGATTGCGTTGCTAACGTCCAACTTGCTGGAGCGGAGGCTGCGTGCAGAGAAGCTATCAAACTTTATAATACCGTCTAATACAATGCTGCATGAGAACGCAATGGAACTTCACGGGGAGCTGTGTCGGTGCTTTAAAAACTTACACACTTGTGATACTGTCGTACCTACTCAATATTAATTCTCTGTGGTGGTCTGACCTTTAGTCTCTCTGTGGTAATGAAATGAAATAAAATTAAATGAAATGACCTACAAATATATATCAGAACAAACAAATCAGTTTGTACAGATTTATGTAGAACAAAATACAGAAATTGAAAAATGTGTCCTAAAGGGACTCTACTCAGCAGTTGTTGCAGTGGACTATTGTTGCTGATCTTCCGTGAAGACCAACAAAGAGGCAAACGGTTTAAGAGCTTTGAATAGACTGTTATTATATTATGAAAGTCCATTTAAACTAAATAGTTAAAATTTGACTGCAGTTCATAATATGTTGGTGTTAAATGAATTGGATCATGGATCAAATGCCATCATTTAATTTCTGCACCAGCCTACGGTTGACTGGTAGAAAATGCCTCAGGCATTAAGTACGCCATACCATAACCTAGTCCCTGACACTGTTAGCATAACTGCTTAACTACGGGTCTATAATATCAAGTAAAATAACAAGTATTTAGTTATTACAACAGCCTATAACTCTTAAAATCAGTTTTCTTATCAAAACAAACATCCAATATTATAATACATCCAGTAAAATACTTACAATACTTATTATTATTTACAAAAAGTCATATCGCGCACTTAACAAAATCTCAATAATATACTATATCGTCATACATTAATATTGGCGGTCAACAAACACATCAGCTTTGTAAACCACGACTTGTATATTCTAATCAGGTTCAACAACGAGATAATGATAAATTAAATAGTCGCACTGAGCTTGCCACAACAGCAGTCATCGCTCGAACTAGTCGTGCATCAAACGTGTGGCGTTACTTCATCTCAATAACAACATAATATCCAGTTATCTGCATACAACAAGGTTTTTAAATATATTGTTTGTTAATTATTGTTTATTTTTAAAAAGTGATATTATTAAACTACACAGAATGGTGTATTCATTCTGTGTAGTTTAATAATATCATTTTGTAGACTTTATGTCTATCTCCTAGTGATTAGGTACGTGTGGTAGTTTAAAACTTTGGCTGCAATCTTATCTAATTCTGTGGCCATAGCAACCATGTCGCCATAGCATTGTTGTGTTCCGACAGAGTTAAGATAGCCGGTTCTTCAGTGGTTGAGTATTTCGGGTGAAATGCTCTTTCACCTATGGTCTTAATGTTAGTTAACATTACTCCTTAGCTCTAACCTCAGTTAGAGCTAAGGAGTTCCTCACTGTGGTATTTAATGGAGTGTGTTATAAAAGCGACAGGATCCGTACATAGTGTATATGAAGGTATTTTTACAGATGCCGGTAAAACTATACAAACTGGATCTGAGTCCGCCAGTGCGAGCGGTAATTATGCTATGTGACATATACAAAGTACCACTGGAACTGATAGATGTCGACCTGCGTAAAGGAGAGCACCGCACACCGGAATACTTAAAGGTACATGTATCAATCATTACTGTCATCATCACCAGCTCATTATAAAATTTGTGGTCACTCATCCCATGATCGGCCTTTGCGAAAGTTGCTTAACCTTACCAATCGCAGATCCGGTGCGTTAACCACTGCGCCATTGTGGTCTTCAAGCTTTGTATAAACAGGATTAAAACAACAAAAAAAAGATTTATCAAATTATCTTTTTTAGTAGTTTTTACAATGCGCGGGCCTCTTTTTTTAAGTTTAGAAACCTGTTTTAGAAGATACCCTCTTTTTAATGTAGGTACAATCTTATTATATTTGTAGTTACATTAAAAAAAAACGTTGGTACTTATAGATTAGTGAATATCGACCCATAGTTCACAACATCAAAGTGTGTATGCAATACCAGTAAGTACCTATATGAGCAACAGGTTTTAATGGAGTCTGTGACCTTGCGCTTACCATAACGATATAGTAAGGACAGCCAAATTGATACTTGTGCTCAGCAGTTAATTGAATAATGCAATATAAGTGGGCACAGATTATCTTGGCTTAAGCAAGTTTGATTCTCTTAAGAATCAAACTTACCTGCTCTGTGATAAGAGTATGATGTATTCGAGTAACACTGTAAACATTTTTGATTCACGTAAAACGATACTTATAACATATGCTTTTATTTAAAGTGTTATTTGTAATGTTAAGTAGATAATTATGGTTTGATGGTAGGGCGAAGGAGGTAGCACGAGTATATCTAAACATATAAGATGCTTTGTCCTGAATGACTGACGGATCAACGCACAGCCTAAACCGCTGATCGTAGAGACCTGAAACTTGGAGGGTGTGTTCTTTGTATGACGTAGGCATCCGATAAGAAAGGATTTTCTTAAATTCTCCCCCTAAGGGGGTGAAAAAGGGGGGCAAAGTTTGTATGGGACAACGTGATTCCTTCGTCCAATCTAATTAAAATTTTGCATAAACCTTTTTTAACAGAATTGATGGAAGACGTGTTTCGTATTTTATTGAAATTCATCCCCTCACGGGGTTAAATAGGGGTAGAAAGTTATTTTGCAGGTGATTTGCTTCGACGTTGATATCAATACTCCTTAGTGCTTTTTATTTAGATTAAATTCTATTTTGACACATGTTTGAAAACTCAATCCGATTTTATTCAAAATAGGTTGAACTCACATAAAAACATAAGTACTCTTTAAAATTGCTGTTCGTTTGTCTCGCTAAAACTCGAGAATGGCTGGACCGATTTGCATAATTTTGATTTTGAATTATTTGTGGAAGTTCAGGGAAGTTTTAAATGGTGAAAACCATAAATAATAAGTAACGGAAAATACTGAAAACGACAATTTAATTTTTCAATACAAAATGTTCCGCGATTGGTTTGTTTTATTGGCATCATAGAAACTGTCTAAGTGGTACGAAGTCCGCCGGGTCAGATAATTAGCAATAAAATTCTGAATATATTAAGACATAATTATTTATTTTGTTCCAGTTAAATCCCTTGCACACTGTCCCCACTTTAGTAGATGGCGATATCGTTTTAAATGACAGGTCAGTTACTAAATCATACATACCTTTTTTATAAATTGCAAATAAATAGGCCTCTGTGATCTAGTGGTGGACCACTGGTCTCAGACACCCGAGGCCCCGGGCTCGATTCCCAGCGGGGGCTACATCTTTGTGTACTCGGTTTGGTTGGTGGTAGGGTTTGTTTGTCCGCCTCAATCCTTACCTCAAACATCAATGTTTATAACAATGTTGTGTTCCGGCAACTAGAGATAAGATAGCCAGTGCCTCAGTAATTGAGGATCCCGGGTGAAGAGCGCTTCCACCATCGGCCATAAGATAAAAAAAATATTACTTCATACAACTACAAAGTCACAATTTGTTAGTATTTATCTTCAATGCGGTGTGTAAAATAAATCAGGTAATTGGAAACAAGCCGGTTCAGTCCACATTTCAACTAAGCCACCTAAATGTCTCAAATGCAACTCACGTGACAGGGATGATAATAATAGCGCTGCATTAAGATGTAATGGTAGGCCCCCGGATGCCGATGCTGTCGCCACTTTGAGATATTACTTGCAAACTTTTATGATCAATTACGCACCCCTCACCACACCATGATAAGAGGGCGATGATCGTTTTTTGTTTAAAAATCGTTCGTTGTTTTTATTTAAAAACACTGTTTTTTCAATGCTTCGGTGGTCAAGACATATAGTACATACAGAAGTACCATTTTTTAAAGCAATAATAATCATTTCTATGCTTCAAATACAGAGATCTAAGAAGTTAGGAAAAAACATTTAAAAATTAAATTATTTTATTTGAATTTAGTTTGTCTGTGGACCCACTCTGAATCCTTCTGAAGGATTAATGCAAAATTAACGCTCTATAGATTTTTAGAAAGTCCGTAAAAAGTGCTACGTTTTTAAATTACTCTTTTCAAGATTGCCAAAAATGCTTAATGTGTACTTAATATAATACATAATTGTATAAATATGTATGTATATATTTTTTGCAGCCACGCCATAATGATATACCTATCAGAAGTATATGGCAAAAACGATACATTGTACTCTAAGGACGTCAAACAGAGAGCACTTATTAACCAGAAACTATTCTTCAATGTCCAATACCTTTTTCCCAGAATGCGAAATGTGACGGTGAGTTTACATATACGAGTAGTACTGATTATACTGATAATGATATATTGTAAAATGTGATTATCAAAGACTTTTTGACCATAAATGAAGTTTGGGAAACCATTGCTGAAACAACGCTCGCATAGCGTAAAACAATCAACATGAAAAAATTGACAAGGGAACCAGTGTCTCAGCAACACAATTGGAAGAGGGAACGGTGGGTAAGGTACTCAGGTCCCACTTAAATCACTAACTGCCGCACTCATAGACGTCCATTATCATGAACGATTACTTAGCACCTAAAATTGTCTGTTGTAAAATAGTCTCTAACTGTGACGTTATAAGCACATTTTCGAATGAACAATTGTAGGTGCTAAATAATCATTAATGATGATTGACGTCTATGAGTGCGGCAGTTAAACCAGTCAGTCTTAAGTGATACTTAATATCGGTTAAAGACATATTGTTTTCTAAAGTTTACGCGAACACTACACATTGAAATGAAACAACTTTTACGGATCTACTCGCGTTTATTTTACACATTAGTTTTAATTAATGTTTATCCTGGTTAAAGACATTAAAATGTCAATGTCAGGTACATTGATAAGTGTTGAAAATATA
The DNA here is from genome assembly GCA_949315975.1 of Eudonia truncicolella. Classification (NCBI taxonomy): domain Eukaryota; kingdom Metazoa; phylum Arthropoda; class Insecta; order Lepidoptera; family Crambidae; genus Eudonia; species Eudonia truncicolella. Next base: position 13,223,495 of record OX438830.1, on the reverse strand, counting down.
CTACTCAAAACAAAATAAGGGCCACGAGGTATTTTTTCATTTTGGTGTAAATTATAAAACATTTACATATTGAAAGTAGTAAAATATTGAGTATACAAACTCTTTGATACCTAAACTTTTTAATATTGTAGTATTCATCTAATGCTGGCAACAATTTTAAATAAAATTTGATTTAAAATTATTTTTGAAAATTTTGGTTCCATTTTCTTTGACGTTTTGCTTTCCTTAGCTTCTTGGGTTATTAGAAATTATCAGAGTTCATTGATATCTCGAGTCAGAAACATCTTTTGCAATATGCCACAAGCACGCAGGCGTCATATGGACTCGCTGATAGCAACCAGAGCCGTTACAATGATTGAAGAAGGTCATTCGCAGCGATCTGTGGGTTTGCAATTGGGATTTTCTCGAAGAGCTATTCAAAATCTATGGAATCGTTTCCAAGAGACCGGCAGTGTTAGAAGAAGACCTGGTTCGGGCAGAGTTCGCATTACAACAGCTCAAGAGGATCGTTACATTCGATTAAGTGCGCGCCGAGATCGCACAACGACGGCCCGCAAGCTGCAAAATCGTTTACGGCTCACAACGGGTACTCTTGTCAGTGACCAAACTATTCGTAATCGATTGCATGAAGACCAGCAGGCATCAAGAAGGCGAGTTGTCCGTATTCCATTAACCGGAAATCATCGTGCAAATCGTTTAAGATTTTCCCGTCAACATTTGGACTGGGACATAAACCAATGGGGCATGGTGCTCTTCACAGACGAATGCAAAGTTAAATTTTTTAACGACGATCGGCGTATTAGAGTATGGAGAAGACGCGGCGAGATATTTTCAGAAGCCTGCATCCATGAAGTCGATCGTTTTGGTGGTCCAAATGTAATGATTTGGGGCGGGATAAGCTTACACGGCAAAACTGAGCTCGCTATTTTAAATGAGGGTACTGTTACTACTCAGCGGTATATTGAGGAAGTCGTCAGACCACATGTGATCCCATTTGCCCAGCGAGCGGGTCCTGGATTCATCTTGATGCAAGACAATGCTCGTGCACACACGGCTCAAGCGACTCGGTTTGTACTGGAAGCGTCTCAAATTCAAGTCTTGCCGTGGCCGGCGAACAGTCCGGACTTAAATCCAATAGAGCACATGTGGGATCAGTTGAAACGAAGAGTTAGAGACGGTGATCAGGAAATCCACAACCAACAGCAACTCATCAACGCTGTTAAAAGGGCCTGGGAAGAGATTCCAATGGAAAATGTCAGGCATTTGATTGAGAGCATGCACTCCAGGCTTCAGGAGTGCGTAACGAAACGAGGGGGGCATACCCGTTACTAAAAGATGAGCATGGAGTATTTTCTTTTGTTTTCAGTAACTTTACATTGTTTTTATTTTTAACCTTAAATGTGTTTTTCTTTCAAAAGCAAATAAACTTTTTAATCATTATTATTGGAATAAATTTATTGGTCTACACGGTAAAAACAACATTAGTTTTCGTTATGGAGACAAAAAAATTAATATTGGTTTTATTATTTTCATGGTACAGACAAAATACCTCGTGGCCCTTATTTTGTTTTGAGTAGTATACTAACCGTCCATCTGTCGATATCCATGAAAGAGCAGTTTAGGCCGAATGGTGTCATGTTCTGGCAGTTTCGAGGTCAGCTACCGGACACCACGTCACACATCGGCAACCTTACTTGTAACATCAATTCAAATCAAAATAATAGGCAATATTTCTTTTACATAATTGTTAAGTGCTATAATTTGACTTTGACTGTGGCTTATGTATCTTTGTCTGCAAGGTTATGTTACAATGGGCCATTGTTGACTGATTAGTATAATGATCACGTAGAACAAATAAAAAAAATGATAATGCACCACTGCGATAGCTCTTGTCAGGATTGGGAAAGACAGTGGGCTCATTAATACCGGCAGCTATGCCAGTATTTATTAATTTTTTTTTTGCAGTACCCTATTTTCATGTTTGGAAAAAAAGGAATTGAACAAAAGTTCCTTGATGACGTAGAAGAAGTGTATGGATTTCTGGAAGAGTTCCTGTCTCGGACCCAATATCTTGCTGGAGACAATTTAACCATTGCTGACATAGCTGCACTTCCTAGCGTTAATGGTCTTGTTTATATATTACCGATGGATGCTAAAAGGTACACTTCTGTTTTAACTATCCTTTATCGTACGTATAAAAACACATTTAAACACACGTGTGTGTTTAAATGTGTTTTTATTTTATGTGTGTTTATTTATACAAGACATGTACAAAGGTGGGATTATTTCTTGAGATCTCTTCCAACCAACATCAGCTGTGGTGACGATGAAAGTGTGCGAGACTAATTCTTTGACATTATATTTATTTTGTTATACATTGTCAAGTCAAGTCATACTTTGTTTATTCAAATTAATTTAATTGTGAAGCACTTTTTAATCTATGAATATATTTTGCTTAAAAACAACTGCGAACAAAAATCTTGTCAAAAATTGTAAAGTTATGTAACATGATTGGTATAGGTTCTTTAATTTTCTTATTGCGATATATCATTCATATATTCTATTTTTTTTAGATACCCGAAAACAACTGCCTGGTTTAAGACATTGGAACAAAAGCCTTACTCTCAAAAACATAACGCAGCACCTGCTAAAGCCTTGGGAGAAGTTATACAGAGCGCAATTAAGCAGTAAATTATCTTTTCTTCGTTGATAATTATTATTTAATGTTACGTTAATAAAACAATAAACCTACAAACGTAAATAAACGATAATACTGTTATTTTTCTTTAGAATATACTGTAAAAAAAATATCCAATAATAATTTTTTTAAAGTTATACAGAACTTCGGGGAAATCCGGGTGAAGTACTACTACACTACACTACTACCAGTTTCGGCATGATCCTCGCTTGCCATGGTGTCGCTCGCTTATCAAGGCTAAGCGCTTCCCCGTTGCAAAATAACTAAAATAAAACAGCACTTTCCCGCTTTATTGGTTTGCAAAAATACTTTCGGTAGCCAACAATAGGCTGCGTTAATATACATCATCATTGGCAGGCAACGCTTCAGGATTGCTGTATCACACCGAAACCGCTGGCAGGCACGTGCGTGACGCATTCACGAAAAAAATATTTTATTCATGACACCTCATCGCTCATACGTGCAATAACAGTATCTGTTCTGTACCAATGCGAAGGGAAAGTGGGAAATAAATCCAATTTGTACCGGCATACGTCATGGTCAGAGTAGCACACACGATTTATTCTGAACATCACGCTCTAGCTGGGGCAGTGTGAACTGGCACGCGGCCACTTCAATCCAATCTCGCCGGTGCAACGGCGACGAAACAGTTTCCAGTACTCCAGTTTTATTACGCGGCTATAATTCGTATCACTCTGGAGTGACTTCGAGTTTAATTTCGACGAAGAGGTCATCGCGGTATACAACTTTTGTTTGGGCAGTTCCACAGAGCACAAATTCAAATGTCTGCGGTCAGTTCTATGAACAATTGGATGCAATGAAAATATTAAACCACATAGCTACGAGTAGGTTAGTGCTAAAATGTAGTTAGGTACATGGAATGTAATTTGTTTAAATTTATTGGACAAATTAAAATGTATTCTGTATTCAGTTAGTATTCTGCTAAAAACCTTCTATCTCCTCAGCACCGCAAGCTGAGGCAGTGTCCTAGTTGGCCTTCTCACATTCTCATGCTTCCTTATTGTTGTTTAATTATCATCATTATTATTTTTTTCCTATTTTTAAAATTAAATATATATAAAATTAAAAAAAAAAACAGTGAAAAAAGTAAACGCCCACCCGACCCAGCCACGAATTGAACCTTGTTTTCTTATTCTTTGTTTCTTTTTGTAATGTTTGTGTGATCGTCAATAAACAATTTCTTATTCTTATTCTTAAAATAGAACTAAACTGGCAATATTGCTTTAGATTTTATTTTAAATGAAACCCTAATTAAAATTCTCTGTGTACTGAAAATAGCCTAATAGCTAGATAGCAAGCCTTAAAAACTGTATCTTAAGTTTTGAAGAATTTATATATTTTCTTAAGTTCCTTGCGGCGAGCTTAAAATGCGATGGCACAGTGGTTAACGCGCCCGGTCTGCGAGTACTGAGGTCATCGGATGGGTGACCAAATATTTATCATCCCATCCATTTATTATCATCATTGGTCCCGGCTGCAGTAAAAGTCGTTAACAACCACCAATCCGCACTGAGCCCGCGTGGCGGTTTATGGCCCGTTCTCCCTATCCATCCATAGGGAAAGTTCGTGCCCCAACAGTCCTTACTGTTACTAATTTTTTATGTCCCCACATAAAAAATGAGCTGATGATGATGTTGAGTTACATCGAGCAAGTATGACAGGTTGACAAAGGAGGCCTTCTGGACGATGGTGGTTCACTCGTGTAAACGCTTCCTACGTAGAGTTCTAAACACTTATCAAGAATGGCAGAAAGTAGTGCCTTAGTGAGATTTATTTTTTATATCACATTGCTATATTTATTTATTTTTCGGACGAGAAGTTATGGTTTAGAGAAAAATTTCTGACAGCCTGGATAAAATAGGATAAGTAAAATACATAATAAATACTAAATTTTATCCAATGTTATCCAAGCTGTAAAAAAAACCATAATGAAGCTTTGTTACTTGAAATAAGTAAATAAAAATTATTATTGTTATTACCACCTAATAAGAACTTTTTGGAATAATGTATAATTGTTCTGTAATATCTACCATAAGAAAATCTTACCACACAATTAATTAGCCAATTTTCATTCCACAAGCAACATTTGTTTTATTTCACAATCTATTGCTTTAACAATGACATCAAAAATAAACAATCAAATGGCAAGCTGTTATTTTAAAAATCAACATTTTTATTTAAAAAAATAAACTGACGTGTCAACACTTTTCAGAAAACAAAAGGTACGTTTTACAAATAATTAATTTGACCAAAATATATCATATATATTTTTTGAACAATACAATAATAATCTTCAAAAGGTATTTCTGGCGCTTCACCGGCCTTGCGGCTTGTGCGGCACGCTTGCTTCGCTAGCTCGGCTCGCGCTTTTTTTGGTCACTGATCTAACCTAACCTAACCAACCCCTACCTTTCTGTTCTGTGACGGGTGGCTGCGCCCCTCAAGCCTCTCTAGTGGGGGGCTGCGCCCCGTGCTCTCCGTTCGTCCTGACCAAAACCTGGTCAAACCTAGTTTTAGTCACTCTGCCCCATAGGTGATAAACATTATAAATAATGCCCGGGCAAGTTGACTATTTCAATAGTTGAAATCACACTGCCCTCTTTCATTGGGCATTATTCATAATGCCCTATTGATCACTTGGTCCATAACATACACACAACAAAGTGAAACATAACTTAACTTAACTTAAAAAAACAGAGAAAAATAAATAGCAAATTAAAAACTAAATACCTTTAAATAAAAGATGTCCTCCAACTGTAGGCTCATGGAAACGGTCCCAAGAATGCGAAGGAATGAAGAATGCCCAACAAGAATACATGAAAAAAGAAAAAGAAAAAAAAACTGAATTCTAACTTGAAAATGTGATTTCAGATTTTCTCATACACAGAAATATTCGTCTTTTGAGCTTCACAAGTATTAAAGGTAATTAACCTTTGACTTGAAGGTAATTAACACTTGAACAATATTTTTTGTTGCTTATTGCCCTCCATGGCTTAACAATTAATAAATCAACTTGATATTGTTCTTACAAACGACAGGATTGCGTGATCTGTCCCCAGAATAGCTAAGTTGTTTCTTTGTAGTTCAAGTTTTACTGCGTATTATTCTGAAGCAAGGTCAAAGGAACATTACTGAAATCAGAAGTACAGACAAAGTCTCTAATAGTAATGTCTTACGGTTAACCAATACTGTTATGAATGCCCCCATTTTTGCATGCAAATGCCATTTGCTGGATTTATGCTTCATTGCGAAACGACTCATTCCTATTTTGTTCTCTGTTTTATTTGAATATTGCCCTAATATCTATTTTTGTTTGTTTTTCTGTAGTGGCTGCACACCATTTTGCGCTCTCCTCCGATCACGTAAAGCTTAATCCGTATTGACAACACTGCCGCCCGTATCGGAGCATTGTCTTTGGGGACATATATTTCAATAACTCTGCTGCGGTATCGCGTATAAATCGTTCTTTTAGACGTTTGACAATAATTTACTTCAGTAATTTGCATCGGGAAAATTGTGCCGCTGAAAATTGTAATTGAGAAATTGAGAATAATCTGGGCGGGCGGTGAAGTCAATTTCCATGTATGGGCATTAGCGTCAAAGCTAATTACCTTTAAGGTTGGTGTTTTTGTGCTTTGATATCGGTCCGGGTGTATTTAACGAGTGCGCCCGCCTGACCGATGTTAATAATTGATGGTTCTTGCTCACGTAAAATGGCACTTTTTTATCCCATTTAAAAATTAACCTATTTTTGTTGAGGCTGAGTTGACGTGAGGCGAGCCACGGTCGTTGGCGCGTTCCATTAGGCGGGCCGACCTGGTGACATTTTGTATAAATAATGCTTCAAGCCTGACCTCTGCTAACTGGAAATACAAACCGTATCAGAGTGTACGTTGTTGCTAAAGCTGTTTTCGGTGGTACAGTCACGAGCATCAACATGTATACACTTTTGATTATTTCTAAATTTTACTCTATTGAGTTAAAAGTTTTTTTTTATATTAACGGGTAAGCACAGTGCCTTGATCTCACCTGATGTTAAGTGTTGATGCAAATGATGGAAGTGCACTTCACCCGGGATCCTCAACTAGTGAAGCACTGGCTATCTTATCTCTAGCTGCCGAAACACAACAATGTTACAAACATTGATGTTATGGCGACATATTTAGATAAGATGGTGGTAGCTAGCCAGGCGGACAAACAAGCCCTACCACCAATTAAACCTAGTATACAAACATGTACCCCGCGCTGGGAATCGAACCCGTGACTTCTGGGTCTAAACAAGTGGTCCTAGCCACTAGACCACAGAGGCGGGTACTGACTGTACCTAGGTACATTATAAGGAAACTTTTTTGTCGTAACGTGCCGTGAGTTTAATAAAACCGTTCAGGCACAATATTGTTCATAAAATGAGTATAAAAGAAATGATAAATTTTGTTTCATAAAATTACATGGCGGCGTTATCTTTGTATATAGTTACGTATATATTTTTATACAAGAACGTTATCTTGAAGTTTTCGTATAGATACCTATACGAAAACTTCAAACAAAATATGTATAACTATGTTTACTTGACACTAGTGCGCGGTCGAGCCGTTTTATCCCGATGATTTCTTATTATATTTAGTAGGGGTTTCTTTAGAATTTTCTCTACAAAAGATTATTTTCAAGATCTTGCGGGCGAACTTTCCCACCGGTGAACTCAAAATTAAAAGTGTCATAAAATACACTAAACAATATAACATTTTGTGCATTCTTCACTATTTGATTATTAAGACAAATATCTTTCGAGAAATTTCGGTGACCAAAATACCAGCTACCAGTGACTTTGTATAAGAGAAAACAGAGCTCTCGTAATTGATATCAAAGGGCGAAAATTAGCCACTAATTCAAAAATCGCCACCCTTACTTTATTTGTCATCTTATCTTATCTTAAATCTTATACTATGTATAAGAGGTAAAGTTTGTGGCTTTGTTTGTTTGTTCGAGGAGAGTAATATATGTAATAACAGACTGGTCCATTTCTAACAATTCTTTCATTGATAGAATGCTACGTTTCTTGGGTAACATAGGCTACATTTTATTTATCAAATCACAAATCCATGCAGACAAAGTCGCGAGCAAAGTGCTAGTTTGTAATAAAGAAGATAAAACCAGTACTCAGATTTCTATAGGTAGATACTGTAGATGTAAATGAGTCGACTGCTCAGGCTAATGTAATGGCGTCTTCGTCTATTATCGCAGGCTGAATTGTTTCCTTGGAGGAGGCGGTGAACTAACAAGTTATCTGTTAAATGAACCACGAACGTTCAGTTAATGAACTAATTAATCGTTGCCGACCAAGTAGCTGACAAAGGGACCGTGACTGATGCATCACTAAGCACCACAGATGCAACACAAACAGTAGCTCATCACTGAAACACTATTGAGGTATTGATAACGCCATCTGATAAATTTATGGTGAACTGTCGCAGCGTGGTCAACTAAGCGCTGCACCCGTACACAAACTATTACTTTATAAAGCTCGAAGAGTTCGAGCTGGTTATCAGATGGGTGACCAAAAATGTATCATCTCGAGCTCCGCCGTGCTTCGTAAGCCACGTAAAGCTGTTGGTCTCGGTTGCATTAGCAGTCGTTATCAACCACCAACCCGCACAGGGCCCGCGTGGTGGTGGTGGTTTACGGCCCGTTCTCCCTATCCATAGGGTAGGCTCATACCCCAGCAGTGGGGACATACAATGTCCTGGTAATGATGATGGTAATGTTTAATCTGTATAACCTGTCTGTATAGATAAAACGTTTTAATCTTTGCTAGCTTATTGAGAAGGACGGAATATATTGACAATGATGATGATATTGATTCTAATTAAATTGAATTCCAGCTAAAGCACCTCACTAAAAGCTGAAAACAACTGGTAGCTTATTTCACCAATGAGTATATGTTTTACGACTTACTTGTGCCGTACCTGTGTGGTAGAGCTTTCTGGTGCATCCTACTAAAGGTTTAACCTCATTGCAAGTAGATACAGATGCAAATGGTTGTACGATGACAACAAAGTTGTATAAACTGTCTGTTAACATGTTCGAACGGGATAAAGATACATAATAAACAATGACGTTGAAAAGGTTGTCTTCGGCAAACAGTAAGGATATTAAGAATATTATTTATTTAAGAGCTAAAAGTCTAACCGCTTTTTTATGATAAATATGTATACCTAATAACATTTAAAGACGATATGCAAGTTACAAATAAGTTATGCGACGACCAGCACATCGGTCTCTTTGTGACCACGAACTCTGTAAAGGATTTTTAAGGGTTTTAAATATAAAATATTATGTAAATTAAACTTAAACTGTATATAACAATATATTATGGAATTCTATAACTGAGAGCAAATAATAAACTAAACACAAGAATAGAATATAATAGAACAGAATAAAACTTTATTGCATTACTATAACATTTTTGTTTGCTAGGTTACATTGGTTTAAAGTAAGAACAGCTACCCTTAACGGGCATACAATACATACATATTATACATTACAAACAAATTAATTATTCTTAACTATTATTATTATTGCACTGGCATGGTATATCTGGCATGTATGTAGGCGTCAAGCCAAGGCACCACGGGCTCAATAATTTTACCGATAAATAGATTTTGTCGTGTGCTCAATGCTCAGATATTTCAATAGATGTTGTTGATGTGCCTAATAGTAAATATCTCGTAGCCCAACATATGTCACTAGTTTCTTTAGTCACACTCACATCACAGCTGATGAATGCTGCCGAAAATGTTTTTTTGATAATTTAAAATTTAACAAATTTTGCTCTTTGATTCGTTAACAATATTCACTACTTGAGTCAGTAGCATGGAGATAAATGATTTTTGATTTGAACAGTCACAATTTAGCACATGTAAATAAAACTTTTTGACTTTTAGTCACTTAGCAGCTGTTTAAGTCCACTTAACGTTGTTAATTTTCGAAGATAACGATATCACTGTACTATTGAGTCTTTTTATATATATTGAAATGCGATTTAGGTTTATTATTATAAAATAACTATTTTTGAATTTGATTTATACGTGCATTTATTTATACGTGATAGCTAGCGCCATCTGTCCAAGTGAACAAATAAATGAAGCAGGAAAACAGTTCACAACCACAAATAACATAAATCACTTTAAAAGTTCATATTGCAATTTATAGAATGGTGCGCGCATTGTGTCCGCTAACTCAAAATTATACGAAACAATAACAACTGGAAAGGTCCTCAAATAGTGCGAATAATTTGCCCATGGGTTTCTGGGTAATTGTGACGTCATAATCATGAGGACTGTCGCGGACCCTCGTCACGTCACAATCATCTTAAGTTGTGTCATAAAAGCGTTCCAGAATTCGCCCCCAAATGTTATTGTGTGAACATAAGAAGCTCGGGAACTGTTGGCGATTGCGACGAAACTTTTGGTGTCTTTGGTATACATTCACCAGCCATTCATGCTTCTCCATGCTCCGATTCTTGTTCTTAAATGACAGGCTGTTTTAGCTGGCTTCTGCAATTCACTAAGAGCAGCGTATTTTTTTATAATGGTTGTATTAAAGGTGCTCTAAATTTTTTCACAGACCTGTTCCAGCTACTCCATCGATGCCGGCAAGGTGCTTTTAGTAGGCGTGCATACACGTCCATTGTTCAACGTGTTTATAGTAAAAGAAAAATTTAAAAGAAAACTCGTGAAACATTATGTTATTTATATTAACTTTCTATTAATATACACATATATTAGAACTGTGCTAAAATTATTTCGATACGTCAAATTGTAAGTTATATTTAACTTAACTGACAACAATAAAAATAGCCCTAATCGCTCTTGCTAAAAGAAATGAACGTGCAATGTGAAATGATTTATATCCGACTAGTTATTGCCTAGTTGTTGTTGCCCGCGACTTCGTTCGCGAAGACAACAGTAAAAAAAAAAGTATCCTATATGCTGGTCTGGGTCATGGTCTGTATATGAGGAAAGTTTCATTAAAATCCATTCAGTAGTTTTTACGTAAAAGAGTTACAAACATCCATCCATACTTGCAAACTTTCGCGTTTATAATATTAGTAGGATTGTTAATATAACACTTCCTTTAGGGAAGGGAAAACTAAAACGACTAGAACATTTATTACATTATTTATTAGTAGTCTACAAGTGCGTGGTTCCTATTTTAACCGAAAGATGCAAAGATGTCCCTTAACTGTCCTGGAACTGTAGTGCCACAGGTTCAGTCTTGATGGTTGGCAGGGCAGATGACGATAGTAGTGCAGGTAGTGCGATTTCCGGAACCAGAACCCCAATTTGGGGAATTTAAGTACACATAAATCACAAAATACGTGTTTACTTATTGGACAATTAGATTTCCAAAATCAATTGCACAGCATAGGTAGTTGCGATGTTACATTTCGTTTAACTCAGTGTGCGTCTTAACCCGAACGGAGCTCGCAATGCGAAAATACAAAACTTTAGTTGACCGATTCCGTATTGACAGATTACACAAAAATGTTCCATGAGTTCTATTTATAATACTTACTAAAGTGTACATATAGTTTGGATACCAAAGTCCGGCGACGCTGAAACGACCGCCCGTATGAGGCCTTCAGCAAAGTTTCTCAAAAAAAAACATTTGGTATTCAATTAGTTAAGGGTGCGCCGTCCGTAAGTGACAAGTGTCATATATTTTATTTGAAATTTCTTCGTCCATATTTATATGATACTAATTTTGTATGGGGAATTTAACATGTTAATTTGAAAAACAATAATTTTAAAAACCGCTCGATAAATCGAAAATGTGAGACGGACGATTTGTAGTTTAGACCACCGGTGATTGTTTAGACAAAATCAGAGGTATAATAATTTAGATAAACTATAAGAACTAAACGCCGCCACTCGTTTTCATGAATTTTGCCCAACTCAAATGATATTGTAGAAAAAACTGTTATGAATTTATGGATCGGACTAATTGTACTTAATATATATTTTGTTTATCTTATATATCTTATTTTTGTTTATTATATATTTTGTATTCTATCGGATAGTATTTTCTAAAATATCAACTTAACCGTGACTGCATTTTTGGCATTTTTTGGTCGGCGCACTCTTAAAGTGTAGACGCTCCCACATCGGCAGTTACAACGAAGACACGTCTTATCGTGCACACGGGCACACTACAAGTCTTTACTATAAAATTAATTAGAAACTATAGAACATTTATTACAAAGCAAAAGTACAAGCTCATTACACTTACATAAGCGTAGTGCCTATCAAACTCGGGGAACAAAGCCGACTAAGTCTTGTATTATGCAAACCAGTATCATGTACCTAAGGCGTGGATTTATGGCGCAAGTTCGTTGAGAAAATCGCGCCTCACTCCAGGGAACACCCGGCTCATTTCGGTACCATATATTCATATTTGGGGTTGAACAAAGAGGTTCGAGGCCCGCCTAAGGCTACTGTGACACCTCCTTGTAAATTACTTATCAAAATATTGTTAGCTTCCCTTCATATTTTTAAAAGGTTTCTATAGAACGCATCTTTACCTATTCGGACTTCGAAAGTCCTTTAACATGTTTTAGAGAACAATTGTTTTAATGAAACGTTTCCAGAGACTATTCAGATGTGGTACTCTAGTCTAGTCTAGTAAATATTTCAGACAAAATAATAAAAGTCTTATTTTTGATGTGAGAATTTACCGTTCGTTTTATAAATTCGCCAGAGACATACATTAATGATCTTGACGGATCACATAATCACCTGTCACCATCACCGTCAATCACCATCAATCATCACCAATTATGGCCTGTCTAGAATACACCTAGTCTACGTGACAACAGGTAAAGGCGGGGAGGGAAACAAATATAAATATTTTAATTTTGATTTATATCCCTGTTGCAGAAAATCAGTTAAGTGTTTGTGAACATGCATTAAGTGTTCAACAACGGGTTGATAAGTAGTGATTAACAATGTTGTGAAATGTAATTAATAAAACAAACAAAAATAAGAAAGAAAGTTATATTAGAAGGTGCATCGAGAAGCGTTTGTCCTAAAACGGAGGAAGCGAGTAAAGACGCCAAAGCACGCAACACGATGCACTATAGAAATTGTGAAAAACCAATTCAGTAATTAGGGCGTGATTCCGCATGAGTAGATATATGTGCCGTGCCAATTCTAGCAAATGCTCCGAATTGACCGACTTTTACATGCCATTGTTCTTGATCACTTTAAAGTCCTTTATCCGACATCTTATTTTCAATGCGGTATTTGTTTTAGGTAGTAAGTGAGTTTAAAAATAATTTGTCGTAATTTTTCAAGTAGGTACAATTTTGTGTATAAGTCCATGAAAGTATTACAAATGTCTGAAATATAATTCAAAACAATTATTTGTAGCTATGAAGCTTAGAAGTCTTGTCATCACAATCATTCTTTATACTGAGAATATTTAGCAAGGGAATCAACGAGATAGAGAGTGGCATTATATTATGACAACACTATTAGTTAGGCACTGAATTAAAAGTTTACTGATTAGAAAAAGAAAACATATCAAATGAAAGAAATCAGAGTTTCATACATTTCCAGATAGCCATGAACATTGAAATAAAAGCATCCACGAACCAATGATCTTTCAATTACCATAAAAAAGAATCGTTATCGTTAAACCTTATCGAGGGCAATACATAAAATCACTATTAAGTCACATTATATCACTACTACTAGAAACAGACAAGGAAATGACATTACATTGTACCCTCCATTTACTGGTTAAAAATTTATAGGTCGCGATAAGACTGCGACGCGAACGATGCCGTAATAGGTATATTTCGGAGATCTTGGTACTAGGTAGAATTGTAATGTTACGTTCACAAACGTCTTGAGGTATCAGGAATGCAGTAGGATGGAATACAAATCCTCTTTAGATCACAATACATTCGAAAAATGCTGGCGCATCACCAGATGTTCTATGAAAGTCTTAATAACAAAAGAATTTGATCTCTCATAAAAGTATCTATCTATCAAAACTTCCGTAGCTGAACGAATCGAGTACGAAATGCTAAGTATCAAGTTTAGATATTTTTGGTCCATGGTCTCAAGCTACCACGAAGTTTCTTTCGGTGTCTGTCAAGCTCAGAGCTCAAGTCGGCTCAAACTTTTCGTTGTCGGACACCATCATAGTTCAATAGTATAAGAAATTATTGTTTTGGAAAATAACTTTTCTTTTACAGAAGACATTACTTTTAGGCAATAATGTATCGTTCGTCTTAACGTCGCTCGTTGTCTCAAAATATTGTTTTTGTACTCATAACTGTACTGCCTTGTATTGCGTCTGTGGCGGTGATGGGCGAAATGGTAGTGAACGCACAGAATCAGAACACCTCTCCGCTCGTAAATTATGTTAGCTGTACCATTTTGGACCTAGTTTAGGACGATTGATCCTCCTAGGTAATTCTCAATTCAAGGTCTACGAGGATGACGGAGTACACTTGCGTTCACTTGCGCGTCCGATTGTTTACTAACTAGGAATAATTAAAATAAAATTTTTGTGACTGTCTGAAATAATTGATATAATAGTGATAGGGGGTCTTTTTTTACCTTTTTTAATAAGATAAAACTTAGCTCTGTAAAAATTAACAAATTTTTTAATTTTTTTTTAAAAAAGTTCAAAATTCTAATGATTCTAAATTATTGAAATCTTTTTTAAAATTTTGTGAAAGTACACAATTGAAAGATGCTTCACTTATATTTATAGTACAATGAAAATACACTTACAGCCATCATAAGAAAAGCCCGAAACCGGAATATTACTTTGTTCCAGCATGTTTATCAGTGGACATCGATCTGGGCCGGCTTACGGGAAATCGTAGAACTGCTTTCTTTTGTTATGTAATGCTACAAAAAGGCTGGCCTGTCCTTAAGCCTTGCTGTATTACGCTTCCAAAAGACGAAACGAAAAAGGAACACTGCACTCTTGAATGTTACAAACATATTACCTACTTTGGCTTCTAGCAGTTTCGGTACACACGCCTGCACTTCAACCTACCACAAACTGTAAAATTTTCTCAATAGACTTTGAACTTTATGCACTTACGAATGTGGTTGAAAATGTATTGAAGAAATTTGTCAGTTTCGGATAGGTTGATGTGCAGGCTTCTGTACAATAGATTATAATATATTACTATATTGTAATTAGTACATTTGAAACTGTTAGTAATTCTTTTTTGTTTTACAGAGCAATTGCAATTAGCACTTAAAAATAAAAAGTGAAATTTACTATAGCGTTGTGTTATCAAATTTGTGGCATTTCATATGCAAAGGTGAATCTGCATGGCCATCATCATGCAATGACCGTTGGATAGATGGCACTGTGCCGCTATTAGCACTCAAAAATTAAAAAGCAGTGACAAAATTCAGCGCTTACGTCAGCCTTACCGGTAGCATAGCGGTCAGTGCAGCCGCCCGGATTGCGGAAGACCCAGGCTCAATTCCTGGCGGGGTCTCCAGGTAGGCGTTTAATTTTTTCACTGTATTTTATAAATTTTATAAATATTTAGCAGTATTTATCCTGGGGCAGACCAATTATAGCTCTAATGATACAAATTCAAAACGTAGGCACGTAAAATTAAAAGAACAATGGAGCAGAGGCTGATAAAAATGTATTGCACAAAGGAGTAGTAGTAACAGGGAAATGTAATAAATTGCAAACTAAATTGTGTTCTTAAAAACTTAATAATATTTTTAATAAACTAAAGTACGCTATGAACCATAATTCAATAAAGAAAACAAATTTTCGTAAATATTGATTATAACTTTTTAACGATTCAATAAATGTAAAAGCCACGTTCAAGATTTGAGACCATGCGCAAATTATTATTAATGGTAAACACAAACGTTTCCTTTCTGGAGATTGCATAAAAACGGAAGCCGAAATAAAACCTCTTAAGCAATGAGATTGTTCGCAAAATGTTGCGTTGCCTTTCGCAAAAACAAATGAGACATTACTGAAAGGTACATTCGCCCACAAACCCCGAAACATCACAACGGCAAGGCATAAAGATATATTTGCAGACTTCATTTGAGTGGAGATTTACGAGTACGGTTCACCGCGAACGTTTGTCTAGCGATTTGTCCAAAAAGTTTCCTAATAATGAACAAGCTCGTACCAACTTCAGCGTTTTGTTTAGCGGGATATGCACAAACGTATTCCTCATTATTTATATAAGTACATGTGTTACTTTCTCATGTCGCAGAACTGTTGTTTTATTTGTGTGGTTAACAGCATTCTTATTAATTGTATCAGCATTTTATGTTTTATCCGTGTGGTGACGGAGAAAGAATACTATTCACCGCCCTTATCCTCTGGTGGGTGTCGTAGGCGACTAACGGATTTTCGAGCTTCCATATGCTCCACTGCGTGGTAGGGCTTGACCCGTCTGGGATGTTGCTGTGATGCATTTGGTCTGTGGAGGCTTCCGTCAAACCAGTGCCAGGACGACTTCATTAAACCGCCGACCAGGGAGACTCCCGCTACACACGACTTTAAAGTTTATACTGACACCCCTTACCAACCTAGCGGTTACAAAAGTAGTGTCAGATTATCCATACGCAAGCACATGGGACCATCTATGTCAGGTCATAACGCCGGATCAGGACGCACCGAAGCGCATTCTTCATCCGGTACTTTTAAGACAAGTGTCTAGAGCGAGTTGCTCCGTGGACATGTATAGTCCACTACCTAATATCCAGATAGGTTACCGGAGCTGTAAGCTCGCTCACTTCTCGTTGCACCATAAGCACAACTCGCAGTTCCACTGCTCGGGTCGTCAACTCTAAAGCCGACTACCAAATGTCCTCCTTGGTGGCGGAGTTGTAAGCCCACTCACTTCTCAGTACCTATCCAGGCATCTCATCAGTTCCAAATATCCTACGCGGCTGATTCAACCGGAGACTTTTATCTAGCGGGCGCCTCTACTAGTTATCCGAACTAGTACCGGAGATGTTGGAAGCCTACTTAATGAAAACCACTAAGCAGAACAACCAACTATTGACAACTCACGTGCCCCGCGGATCCTTTCGCTTCAGGCCCCACACTAGACCGCTACTTAGACCCGCTCGCTGTTCACGAAATGGAAGCCTGGCCAGACCTCAACCAGGCAGACGAACATTCCCACTTCTACAGCTAACCACATAGCCATCACGAGTTCAACCCATGTCCGGGACCTGCCGGAGACGCCCGCGAAGGCATAACCGGCAAGGGCCTTGGATCCGAACTCCCGTGGTACCCTTGAAAAGACAGCCGGACCCGTAGTTCCAGCTGCCATACCCTACCTATCAGGGTCAGTAGATAGCGACCAGGGAGACCCGTAGAAACGGCTGTCCCATTGGCCGCCCGTGGCATAGTACAGGGGCCCAAGTGAGCTTAACCAGCTCGTGAGGCTGCCTCACCATGCCACGCATAATCTCGGAGTGGGCTGTCGTACCGGTTGGTGACCAGAAGGTGGGGTACCGGCGGCCATTTCCGGGGGGTTCGGTGGCCCTTCCGTTCGGCGGGTTAGTGAAACTCTTTTGTAGGCAATTCTCTGGTTAAACATGCCGCCACATTTTGATCATTCGTATCGCAGCAGCATTTCCGCGATTCACGCCTCCCTCCTTTCTTACACCATGACAGCGCATAACATTAGAACTGGCACTTCAGCGATGCACACCCCCACCACAACTTTACCATTTAAGGTCAAGTTCGTTAACATCCGCGCGGACTCCATGCAAACCTCAATGCCGTCCACCACCATCTTGAGACGACACGGCCAGCAATGTATTTCTTGATGGAGACGCAAATAATCTGTTCGGCACTATCCGGGTTTTGTGTTTGAAGAATCCTTCAAAGCCAAAGCCGGAGTTTGCTTATTCGTTCGGACGGATGTTTGCTGTCGCCGTCTGCGCTGTCCGGAGGCCTTCCTTTTCCCTCCTTGTGGTACACGTCGACTTGGGCTCTCATAGCCGTGTCTACGTCTGCGCCTTCGATCCCATAATGGCGACATGGAGACAACTCGACTTATGGAACATCTGAGTCGGGTAGCAGATGAAGCGCAGGAGTGGTTTCCATCGGCGGAATTGGTGTTTTTGGGGGGCTTTAATGCTTACCACGAGTTGTGGTTAAGTTTCTCCAAAACTGACCATGCTGGTAGAACTGCCTACGCATTCGCTCTCACGTATGACCTGACTCAACTGGTGAACCAGTCCACCAGGATCCCAGATATAGTCAGTCACGCACCTTCTTTGTTGGACCTTCTGCTGACGAACCGCTCAGCTGGTTATTGTGTGGAGGTTCGAGCACCTGTAGGATCTTTGGACACTGCTTGGTATCCAGCAAAGTGCCTCTGGCCCCGCTACCGCCTTCAGAGGAATTGAAACGCCAGATTTAGTAATACTCGTTGGCAGATTGGGATTGTATGTGGGGCTATTTCGCGAAGGAAACGACAGCTTGTGCGACTGCAGTTGCTGATGAGATAGTCTTAGGAATGGAATACTATATTCCGCACTTCTTTCTAATCAGCAAAGGCAGGCGTAGCTGATGGTTTAACCGCGAGTATGCCAACGCTGTTGTTAATAGGCAGGCGGCATACCGCGCTTGGATCAGAGGTACAGCCCAAGGAGATCCTGAGACCCACTCACAAAAAGCAGCCTATATAAATGCCACCAAGTCCTGCAAAAAGGCTTACATTAGAGCGGATGCCCAGCGCGTTGCACAAGTTGGCCAAGAATTACTGATGCATCCTACGGGTAGCCGCTGGCATCCTACATGAGCGTAGAATCTGAGTACTCTCAGATGGATGCAAGTCGCGGTTCATTCACGCTGTTCCTTCTGCATATCAATGATATGCTTCCACTTGGAAATATTAATTGCTATGCAGATGATAGTACAGTGCACGGTGGGTATAATGGTCACACTGCGGCTGGGCAAGTCCAGACTGAAGAGAAACGAGTAAATCTTGTCATTAAGCTCAATCGGGTATAGACCTCATAACTAAATACCTCAAATCAAAAAAGTCGCCATTCCCTCTCTTCAAGGCACATAACTCGGCCTGCAGAGCAGTATTAACATGCCTCACGTAAACTTGGTGTCCTGAACAGGGTGCGGCAATTCTTCACGCCAGATCAGTTGTGTCTTTTGTATAAGACGCAGGTGAGGTCTTGCGTGGAGTATTGTTTCTCGCCTCTGGGACGGTTCCGCAAAGTACCTTCACGATGCCTTGGACGGATTGCAGCGGCGCGTTATACGAATTCTCGGCAATGCAGAGGTCACTAATACTCTCGAACCCCTGCAATCACGTAGAGATATACTCTACGCAAATCTAATTCAAAATATTTCTAAGAAACTAAGTCATCATAGATTTGAATCAGAGCAACTAGATTACCCTTTATGAAAGAGCATGCATGGCTGCCATCATATTTGCAAAATTAAGATTGAAATTGAAACGCTAGAAAAAACACATTAAGCTGAAACGAAAGCGTTCGTGATTTTTTAATGGGTGAATGCAGGACTGGGTGGTTGATTCAAAAAGCGCGTGCCTACATCAGATAGGGTGAATGAATCGAGGGGGCGGCGCTAGGGCACATGCCGCCTTCCATTAACTTACCACAATTGCTCTACAACATAATTTTTGTTTCCATTAAATAAATGAACTGTCGGAAATGAAAAAATAAATCAAATTATATCTCGGGGCCTTGGACAAAGAAATCGTTAGTATCTGATTAGCACGGCGTGTTATGAAGTGGCCTATTATTTTATGATATTATCGATGTGGCGTTTTCAGTTTTCTTTTGTGTAAATGCTTTCGGTCGATTTGCTGAATCGGGCCGGATTGTATGTGAATACAATTTGTAACGTTTTGTGACGTAACTGCGTTTGTGAATAGCTACGTGGTTGACTACCAATTTAACAGAATTTTATGAATTAACATGTTAACATTTTCTCTGTGTAATAAAGCTATCATATACTATTAGCAGGGAATTGAATTTTTGAATACTTGTTAGTTAACATCGTTTTCTTGATAGTATGTATGATTCAACAACAAACAAACAACTTTGAACTATTCACCTTATTATATGGGTACCTTTGTACTACAAAAAAAAAACATAATTTTTATAAGCAGTTTTATAAATTCTTAGTAACTAAACTAAATAGCAGAGTTAAAATTGCGAAAATCATTTCCCAATTAGTTTAGCAATCCGAACACAATCCAAATTGCGATCGCGTGACTCGGTCACGTGATCATATGTTTCGATAGAAGAGTTTCATTTAAGTAATAACAGATGGCGTTGTTGTTTGAAGGAATCATTAATTTGTCGGTGCATTAACGGCAGCGGTGATCGATTGCCGCTTGCAAGTTTGATGAATGACTGTTGGGCTAACACTTGGTTAGCGGGCATTAGCTCTGTTCCATTCCGTTCGTGGAATATTTTATAAGGGGATTGGCAATTTTCGACTATTCATTGAATGGGGCTGAAAGTTTTCCCGCGGGAACGTCTGTCAAGTTATTTATTTGGTTTATTACCTTATTAAATCATGAATTAGGCCTAAACTTATACCTACAACGTTTATAAATATTGCTGTCTTTGTGTTTGCTACCACTCAAAAATATTTTTATATACCCTACAGATACCATGCCATCAATATTGTTGGTACTGATATAGTAAAAAAGTCAAGTTAAAAAAAAATATAACAAATTATACAAAAAAAATGGTATAAGGTATAAGGTTCTATTATAAAATAACGTTGAAGTTGTTGTATTTTAGGCGAATTTCATTAGGGCGTATTTCCTTTATAAAAATAAAATATTGTGATTATTGTGTGCCATGTTAAATGTCCGTTTGGTCAGGCCTCAGATAATAAAAAGAAGTTGTTACATTACTCAGAAACGAATGGATTGGTTGGTTTCTTGATATACCTATAGCTTTATCTACGCAAAATGGAAGTTTGTATAAATAATAACGCAGAAACTAAATATATAAATTGAAATGAAACAACTTTTACGGATCTACTCTCGTTTATTTTACACATTAGTTTTAATTATTTATTATTTTACACATTAGTCTCCCTGTGACCACGGACCCTGCAAAGGGTGCGAAACGTCAGGATAAACATTATTTAAAACTAATGTGTAAAATAAACGCGAGTAGATTCGTAAAAGTTGTTTCATTTCAATGTGTAGTGTTCGCGTAAACTTTAGAAAACAATAAATATATAAATTCCAATGAAACTATAACAGCTAAAATAACGCAATAACATAGCAGTACGTTTTGTTCCTGAAATGGTGTAAACTGTAGCAAACTTTTTGTATTAACGAAATGCAGAAAGCGTAGTAATAGTTAAATTAACACAACAACAACCCTACAAGAGAAATGTTCACCGGCATGAATACCAGGCGTTGCGAAAAGTCTCTTATTTGTTACAAAGTTGATACGCTCGAGCAACTCACATAATTAGACCCTCTTACGAATACGGAATCTCGGACCATCTCAAACCACTCCGAGCGCAGGTGTTGCGAGATTCCGTGTCCGCGAGAGGTTGTCTATGTGTGCGTTACTCGAGCGCGTTTGTATTAAGCTTACCCTGTGCAGTCTCCTTATTTGGTGGTTGATGCGTTTATTTAAAAAAGTTAATTAATTTGATCTAGCTGAAACAGGATAATGCAAAAGCAAATTTGCATTAAAGGCAGTAGTGAGCGCATCTAGATATTATATGTACGTATACTAGATATATTCTACTGACGAATATAAGTTTAATTGCATGGGATACAAGTTCTCCTCGTGTAGGTAGTTAAGATTTAAGAAGTATTGCTGTATCATGAAAATAAATTATAATTACTATTATCATTCAAACGCCATAAGTACACTATGATGACAAAAATCCAAAAGAAACGTAAATGCACTTAATAAGTTTTAATTGCGCTTGAGCGAACGATAAGGTTGGACGTTCACAAATTGCGTCAGTAAATTCTGTGTCCATTTGCATGAACAGTGTGCATTGCAGGCCAGCCGCGGCGCCTTAATGGCTCAACTATTTAAATGTCTTGCCCGTATCTTTATTCAATTTCATAACACATGAGGAGGAGCGCACTAGAATTATGATGAAAATTTCCTGGAGCTAACGCTGCCGCTGGCTGGCTACTGTCATTTTGCACACTTGGCTGCCCCGGCCTTGGAATAGCCAACTGCAGTGCAAACTGGGCACGTACGCTTTAATATGCCAATTATGCCTTCATTAGGATTGAAAGTGTGTATCAGATAATGACAACAGCTATATTACATCCATGATCATCAAATACTACCATTGCAGCTTAAAGAAGTCCTTCCCAAAAAAAGTCACAAAAGTACAAAATGTTTGACAACTTGCAACGTGATACTTTTCTTCCAACATGTGCCATCTAAAAGATCTAGGGATCACATACTTCTAAGTCGTCAGTTAGAAGAAGTAGTCAGTTAAAGAAACAGACATTGTTGTCCTATTAAATATGCCGTTTACTGTACACCAAATTGACGCACTATTGCAATCTATTAATAGGTATAAATGAAGCCACCCATTGTCGATTGGTTCAATCAGTACCAGCCACTTAAGCGATTGATTTTTAAAAGACGGTGCCTTCGCGGCATTGGTACCATTCGCCTCTTATGTTTGCCCTGTATGTACACCCTATTGTTAAAAAAGCACTGATTTAGATTTACGCACTAGAAGTGATACCAAAGAGTTATTTTGTTATTCTCGTATCAATTCTTGCTGAACAAAATAAATTTTGTAATGCTGTCAAGTTGTGGAATGATCTGCCAATACCTGCCTTACATTAGAAGCACTGCGGCTATATCGTCGTATAGGTCTACTATGGGTCTGTAGTCGTTGTGATACCTGTTTGTTATATGTACATACATAATAATGTTTATGTATGTTGTATCTACGTATAACAATGTTTATTTTGTTAAATAAACTAAAATAAAGGTAGAATGCGCTTAATATATGGCCTTAATATTTACACCGAATGTCGTAATAATACATAGGCTATCATGTCCAGACTTACCTTTAGCTCTTTTGTAAAACCTTGATGTCGTGAACATTGTTCTCTTTCTAATATACGATCCCATTGTGAGCGTGTTACACTTATCTTCATAAATTAAGTTTCGATTAAACTGCTGACTCTTTAGAATGATTTTAGAAGGAAAAAGGTTAGCGAACTTAGCACCTTGCATTCTCCGTAAGTAATATAAAAATAAATGATTTCTAAATTTTTATTACTATTAGTTTACTTACTCAGATATATGGTGATAACTTAACCACACATAAAAGCGTGCTCTCCGTACTCGGTCACCGAAACTTCTTGAGTGTGATAAAAGATAAACGCATGTAAGTCACGTATGAAAACTTTTTATAACCCAAAACTAGTGTTTGGGATGTAGTAACAGTGTAGCTTTATACATCAATCATAATAAAATTACTGTCGTCCCCATATTTCTTGGGCCCAAGGAGTTCGCAACGCCATTGGTGCCATAAAATACCCTTTTACAGAACGTGACAAGAGTATTCAGTACCATTTTTGTGTACCCTCTGGTCATATAGCTAAAGGAAACAATAAAAGCATTTAAGTCCTCTTCTTTGCTTTACTTCTTTGATTCCGATATCAAAATATTTATTTATAATTTATCACAAAAACACAACAACATTTTTTTCAACATTTGTGTTTTTGTAATTTGTTTCGCAACAAAATTTGCGTTAAAGTTATATAAACAAATCAAAAACATTTTATAATTCATTTTTATTTCGTAGCGCATATACAAGTCTTTCACTGTAAACATTTTTATAATTTTAAATATTCTTCAAACTGTTATAAATAGACTTTCCATTTTTGATAGTCATACATACATTGTTCTAGAAAAGGAAAGTCAATAACATTCAAACAACAACACGTCAGTTTACGCTATCGTCAATATTGATGTGTGACGATAATCTACCACAAGCAGATTGCCTAATTATTTACCCTTGTCTCGACAAGATCGAAAACTCATAACAATTAGCGTCTCACACTCAGGTAGAACAAACAAAAGAGATAGACGCTGTATAAAATATCCATTACAGACAAACAATAGCTATCGATATCGAATTCATTCTCGCGGAATAAACGGATTCGATTCAATTATGTTGGTTGGATGTATTGAATGTTTTCATATCAGTACAAATTTTAATTTCGGCAATATAACAATCAGTCACGATATATAAGTAATATAACTTCAAGTCAAAAGCTGAATTGTTAATGTTTTAGAGTAGAGTAGAGTATAGAGTTGAATATAGTAAAAGCCTTTTTGCCAGATTTAAAGAACACACAAAACCTCTAAAGGAAGCATAGTAAATTCTTTGTCTTCAATATTCATTCTTTTCCCCGGATACAGACAATTTACGAATCGGAGGAATGATAAGGTTTTTCCGATTTGACTTCGTATCTTTTCAGTGTGACGTATGTCCCTACACAAGAGATTCGTCTTAGATAAAAGTAGCCAGTTAGTTTACCATCGGTACGGGCACACATAAAGCTAAATCTAGTAAATCTACTCCGGCTTGATACGGTCTCAAAGGGTAAACTGTAGGACCATAACTCTATGTTCTGCAGCGATATCTCGAGAGACAGTTACATTGGAATAAATTACGTTGCTGTCTTTCGATCTGAGAACGATAAAAGTTTCAAAAGTGCTTGCAAAAGCAGTAGGTGATAACGCTATCCCGATTCCCAAGTAAATAGGCTCAATGGAACGGTTCGGGCGATAAATTCGAATGGGGCAATTTATTTAAGTTTAGATTTTGATTCGCTTTTCCTTAATTATTGAAGTCCTGTTTTAACGTTTTATGATACTGAAGTAAATGTTTTCCAACTACCTAATTAGGGCACATACAATTCCCAAATGAATTCACCCTCATTTTATATTAGGGTCCTATAAATAAAATATTGGTGTTGCGTGCCGGACGTGACTAGATAAACTGTGAAAATATGTACAGCTTTCCGAGAACCGGATGACATAACAAGCCAATATTATCAAAATATTATTGGAAGCTAAACGGGCAACTTCTCCCTTCATTCCACAAATATTTTATCACACCTTTTATGTTCTCCTCTTTTTCTTTTCATTATTGTCGTTACAAGCCCCTTAAGTTGAGTGTCAGTAATATTTATACGGACCTCAATAGCCCAGTTGGCATTGGTCGTCATCTCAAAGGTCTAATTCAATTTTCTGTGTCAATATGAAAGAACCATCTTCTAAATTGTCCCGGATGTTATATTGTCCTTGTTTCCGAATAGTCGAATACTGCTAAGTGCTATAAGCACGTAACTTAGGATAATATCAATTTATAGCCCCATAAATCATGTCTCAATGTCAGAAAGTCATAATTACTGGTTCTTTTAAACACTTAACGTTAAATGCACGAAAATTCAATATGTAGGTACGTATGTAGTGGTTGATAGCGTCTATTTGAAAAATGTATAATAAAATAATACATCGGTAGCCAAAGTGCAGATGCTTGAATAACATGCGAGAAGTCATGATTATATTAAATAACATGTAAAATAAACAGTAATAACGCCTCGGTGGCCGAGTGGAGGAGCGCTCGGCCCGATACCCGAAGGTCACGCGTTCAATTCCCAGGTCGGGCAAAGTGTGTATCGGAATTTTCGATGCATAGCCCGCATCAATTGTATTGATGACTTGATTATTATAATGGAGGCCTTTTCCCAGCAGTGGGACAGTTATAGGCAATTTGAATTAATATATATATAAAAAAACTTAAAGGTTTTTAGGTACGAACATTATCAAATTCGCTTTGTAGAGCCAGTTATACCAGTTAAACCTGATTAATTATGTGTTCGAGACAATTAAAGTTGTTTAATCACTCAAAAAAAGTAATTATTTTAGGTTCTCGTTAAATGAAATAAGTGATAACATTTCTTCAGATACATAAACGCTTAATTTTTTAAAATTTGACAAATGAATACTTACGAGTATATTACATATATATATGTGAATATGTATGCCACGTTTGCAAGAAACGCTGCGTGGCGGCAGAAAAATATCTGAATAACAATCAACACTATCTGTCAAAAACACTGTCACTGTCAAACAATGTCTTACTCTGTAAGCCAAAGGAGCCCTTAATCAAATGTCGACAACTACGTCATCACCATCCGATCCAAATATTTTTACAAATATTGAAAGATCAGTTAAGAATTAGGCAAGCTATATATATAATTTTACGCAGATTTTGTTGCGAACAAATTACAATTTGAGAAAAGACAAGTGTTGAAAAAATTCCACGAGCGGGATTCGAACCCGCACCACATGACATGCCGGGTCAGGTGCACTACCAACTATGCTATCGTGGCTCAATCCGACTCGCCGAAATAAATAATTTTTCAAATGTTATTTGTTCGCAACAAAATTTGCGTAAAATTATTATGTATACCATAGTCATGAAAAACATTTCTTATGGTTTATGTAATTTAAAATAGATAAGTTAGGCACTTACATTTAATTATGTTAATATTTGTTCCTATCATACTTTTATAGTCAAAGGAATAATTTTGTTGCAGCTATTAGTTAAAAACGAGCAAGTTAAACACTTTTGTTTGTGTGATAGTGTCTGTGTGATCAAATGTAAAAAATATTACGTAGTTAGTCATATTATTGGCGTCATCAAAATTCAAAAACAACAGAACATCTAAAACAACTGAATAAATCGAACAAGTATCTAAAAGTTTTACATCAAGTTCGAACTGTTACGAGTGTACAAACTCGCTATAATCTCGTCGACCAGCTACAAAACAGTATATTACGTGTTTGCCAGAAGCGCGAGTATTCCGGATAATAGATTACAGTGTCACTCCGGTCGACCGTTGTCAGCGGCCAGCTGGGAGCCTGTCAGTGTCCCTATGTAGAAACAATTTGACGTCGTCCTTACTGTTGGCCGTATCGCAATCTACAAGATTTTAACAAGTCCCGCTACGGTATAGTGAGGAAAGTTGGAGATTTATCGTCCTTGGGGTTTCGGTTAATGGACGGTTGTTTTGTCTTGAATGAGTATGGTACACATTTTGTAGCACAATTACCAAAGGTTTAAATCAATAAGTAAGGTAGAACTAGCTTCTTGTGATGTTGCAACCGTTTGAAGAAATAAAGCTATTTTATGTTTATTTTTATTGTTATTATTAGAAGAAGAGGACAAAGAGGTTTGTGCCACCACTTGGTAACTTCTATATTCGAATTTCAGTATAAAGTATAAACTCTTAACATATGATATAAATTATGAAATTTATTTTAACACATTTTTTATAGGCATATTTTATAAGCTTATCAATAATATTGGAGCTCTCTTATATTTTTCTGTTTGTTTAGTTATTGAAAGGCTTGTATTTTTTCCAAGTCGTTACAATGCGACTTTATTGTCATAAAATGCGTTGTCTGTCAGTTAGTACAAATATTTGCTGTATGAGTATACCTTATAATGTGTACTTTTAAGCATCCGGTGGTTTCTGACGGATAAAAACATAAATGGCAATGTTGCTGGACCTAAGTCCAGCAGTGGACGTCTTTGCCTCCCCAAGAATCTCCATAACGACCAGTTTTGTGCTGCTCGCATCCAGCGGCTTCGCGCGACCTTCACCAGATCGTCGTTCCACCTTGTTGAAGGTCTGCCCACACTGCTTTTTTGGACACACGGCAACATTTAACGAGGCAAACATCAAATGTTATACATTTGATATACCTTTTTTGTCGTTTCACTATAAGAAGTGCAAAGCCACGTGTAATAACTAATGAGGTTTTATATCGTTGTTTGCTTTCTGTTTTATTAGTTCAGTTGCACGGAGTCGTCTACAAAAGCCTATAAAGGAGACGTATTCTTCATAAACTCTTCGGTGCTATAGTGACGATGTTGAAGTTAGTCCTGTTATCCGTTGTTTTATGCAGCGCTTTTGTTGCTGTTCTATCCACGGGTATTATATTATTATTGTTTAGTTATATTATTTTTAAAAACAAGTTCATCCAACCACACATTGTTTTCATGTACCTACCTAATTATTACAATTAATATTACAGAATCATGTACAAATGACGTCGATACAACATCGTCATCATGGGAATCAAGTTCAGGCAGTACCGAATGCGAACCTCCAGGTAAATATCTTACTGCAACCTATTTTCCTATCACCAATAAAATAACAATTTTTGTATATTAATTGTTATTTTATTAGTGTTGTGACTTGAATAAAATGCCAAAATAATAAATATAAAACACTTATTGAAGATAAGTAATGTTTTTGAACTAAACTTATATTCTTTTACTTTTTTCAAGTACTTACGTGTAACAAGCCTGAAGTCTACTCCGATTGTGTTAACGGGGGGTGTGATGCTCGAAACTGTTCCCAAGTGGGCTATCCAGTCCCGTGTGTGAAACTCAACCCAGCAGCGTGCATAGAGGGATGTGTTTGTGATCAAGGATACGTTAGAAACGACATGGGCAAATGTGTTCTGAAAAAGCAGTGTCGTAAGTAAAATTTTTTTTTAAATTTATTTAATCAGCCTTCGTGGCAATTTACTAAAACGCCTCGCTGCCAGTGGCCAAGTGGCAAAGCGCTTGGCTCAATACCCGAAGGACTTGGGTAAAATTCTCAGGTCGGGCAAAGTGTGTTTCAGATGTTTCGAAGCATAGCCCGGGTTCGTAATCACCAACCCACATTCGACAATCCATTAACCATCAATAGTAAGCGATGACTTGATTTCAATGATGGAGGCCTTTGTCCAACAGTGAGACAGTTATGGGCTATTTACTTTATTTGGGCTTATCTATAATCTTTGTATTTTTAGTTTTTTTTTTTAACTTTAATACACTTGCATATTTTTCCTTTATATCTGATAATTATTGAACATGATTTTTATATCATCATCATCATCATCATCAGCTCATTTATGTCCCCAATGTTGGGGCACGAGCCTTCCCTAATGGATGGAGAGGGAGAATAAAAAGAGAATTGCTGAGGATTGTTATATACTCCGTAATTATTGAGATATATAACACTAGGTACATTTTTTTACAGCATCATGCGGAGGCGATCCAAACGCGGTCTCGAGCGAGTGTGGCAACAATTGCCGAAATCAATGTTCTAATTTGAATAAAAAAGACGTGGTTTGTACAGAAATATGTATACTAAACGGTTGCGAGTGCCGGAAAGGATATGTCCTCGATGAAAACCTTGGAAAGTGTGTAAAGCCTGATAAGTGTAGTAAGTGTTAGGTTATACATATTAAATATTTAATAACCTGGTCACTGTTACTAGCGTTTAGTCATTTGGTTATAACTGTTACAACAAAAATCAAATAAAGAACTTTGTATAGATAAGTTATTGTACACACGCCAGCACATCAGACTACCACAAACTGTCAAATTTCCTTTGAACATTTCTTGAAGAAATCGGACAGTTTTAAATAGTTTGAGGTGCAGGCACTTAACTGTTATTTTATTTTGTTTTTCAAGCACCTTCGTGTAAAGACCATGAAGTATTCTCTAACTGTACCAATGGAGGGTGCGATGCTAGAAACTGTTCCCAAGTGGGTTATCCAGTCCCATGTGTAAAACTCAACCCGGCAGCGTGCATAAAGGGATGTGTTTGTGAGCAAGGATACGTTAGAAACGATAAGGGCAAATGCATTCCTAAAAAAGAATGTCGTAAGTGAAAATGCTATATAAATTACTTTTGATAATAAATATAAATACCAAATTTATCGATATATTTTTTTAAAATAACTATCTTAAGGCTCTTGAGACTGTGAGAAATTGTGTGAAATATTACGTTATTAAACATATTCTGCTTGATAATTATAATTAATTGATGATACTGTTAAAAATGTTTTATTTCATATTCAGCCTGTCTAAAAGATACTTTACTTTTTTATGTAATTGTTTTGTAAAACTTCTTCTTACAGCATCATGTGGAGGCGACAAAAACGCGGTCTCTAGCACATGCGGCAACAATTGCCGTAACGAATGTGCTAATCGGAACAAAACAAATGTTGTATGTCCATTATTTTGTAAATTAAACGGTTGCGAGTGCAAAAAAGGTTACAACTTTGATGGAAATATTGGAAAATGTGTACTTCCTGATCAATGCAGTAAGTAATATTAAATCTATATATAAATAATTTACTCTGAATACATTTTTAATATCAATAATCTGAGAAACTACTTTTAATAATTATAATTTAACTTTATCGTATTGAAATTTAACTTTCTAGCACCTACATGCAAAGACCATGAAGTCTTTTCTAACTGTACCAATGGTGGGTGCGATGCCAAAACCTGTGCCCAAGTAGGCTATCCAGTACCCTGTGTAAGACTGGACCCAGCAGCGTGCATTAAGGGATGTGTCTGTGAAGAAGGATACGTTAGAAACGATAAGGGCAAATGTATTCCGAAAACAGAATGTCGTAAGTGAATAATAATCACTAACAGATTTTATATTATATAAAACATGTCGTTTCTTATTATTGTACACATGGTTCGTAACTTGACGACCTCCGTAGCCGAGTGGCTTGCACGCCGGACTTTGGGCGGCGCTAACTCTGAGGTCCCGGGTTCGATTCCCGGTCGGGTCAATGTCGAAAACTAACTTTTCGATATTGTGTCGGGTCTGGGTGGTTGTGGTACCGTCGTTGTTTCTGATTTCCATGAAACGAGTGCTTTAGCTACTCACCTTGGGATCAGAACAATGTATGTGATGTTGTCTAAATATTAAATATAGTAACGAAGATTGTCCTCTTTTTTTCTATAATTTACTGTTTGCAACCGAGCAGGCGGGCATGGACATCAGTAACATCAGAGATGTTGCTTTTGTATTGTCCTTAAATAGATTCAAAAATTTCATAACAAAACCTTACTTTTTCTTCGTAGCTCTCGTAAAAACAATTAGGTGTATGAGTACATTTTAAAAATAGTATATAACAAAAAAAGGTTTCTGTTTTATTAAAATATGTTGAAAGATACTTTAAGGGCTCTTTCAAATATGGCGTTTCGAGTCGGACCGCTGCCGTGAGTTTTCATATTAAACGCCAGCCGCACGACAACTGCACAACTGTTTTAATATGGAACGCAGTGCAAACGCACGGCAGCGGTCCGACACGAAACGCATAATTTGAAAGAGCCCTAATTGTAAATTTTATTTTGCAGCTTCTTGTGGAGGCGATCGAAACGCGGTCTCTAGCGCTTGTGGCAATAATTGCCGTAACGAATGTGCCAATCGGAACAAAACAAATGTTATATGTCCATTATATTGTAAATTAAACGGTTGCGAGTGCAAAAAAGGTTACAACTTTGATGGAAATATTGGAAAATGTGTACTTCCTGATCAATGCAGTAAGTACAATATTAATATTTTATAAACTACAAACTCTCCGTAAAATTATATATGTAACATAAATATTAGACTTTACTGTTAAAGAATAAAATACTTACGTGTTTTTCTTTCAATAAGTAAAAAAATAATTAAAAAAAATATGACTTAAGGGAAAATCCTGGTGTAAGCGTCTTTTGCACAAAAGATCCCGATGGGTCGAGGTGTTACTGCGAGAGGGAAACCTCGGCAGGCCCCACTAAGATAAGATAAGCGTGTTTAACTCTGAATCCTCTGTCTGAATGTAAAATTATGGTGACAAAAGTAGACAAGACGGTAGTTACATTATTTTAGAACCATCCCTACCACCAACTTAAGCGGTCTCTGAGACTGAGGTTTATTTAATCGCTAAACCAAAGAAGCGGTTATTATATATTTTTCCTTTCCAGCAATCACCTGCAATGATAACGAAAAGTACTCCAATTGTACTAACGGTGGATGCGATGCGAAATCCTGTGCCCAATTAGGTTTCCCAGTCACTTGCGTGAAGTATGATGACTGCAAAGCTTGTGTGAAGGGTTGCGCCTGCATCAACGGTTATGTAAGGGCTGATAATGGCACATGTATTCCAAGAGATCAATGCCGTAAGTAGCTATGATATATATTTGAACAATTGCTAAATTTTTACTATTTTTTTACTACTAGTGGTCGCCTATTGGTCGCCGGCGCCGGTTGGATATAAAATCCAGGCTACGCATCGTTCTATGAATAAGACTTATTCAAAATAATAAAAAAAAAACGATTTTTGTGACTTATGTGGTTTAGTCCGCCGGCCCTAGGTAACACATAATATACATAAATTTATTTTTCGAGTCTTCTCCATATAAACTTTGACTATACAAAATTCCACAGTCGCGCGCTTCCAATGCGCGCTTAGTTCGTAAAAAGGGCTACGAAGTTTTCTTTTCACGTATTAATATATAGATTAAGGTCACCCGTTGTAAACTGAAGTGTATGGCGTTTAAAAGATTTTGCTGTATTTAAAAACTATTTTAGGTAGATATCATAATTTCTTTGTTTCTGATAAACAGCCTCATGCGGCGGTGATCCAAACGCTGGACCTGGTTGTGGTAATAATTGCGGAAGACATTGTTCCAATTACATGGTAAAGAGGCCGATATGCCCGCGCATAGTTTGCTTAATCAACAGATGTAACTGCAAATCGGATTATGTCTACGACGACAATCTTAAGAAGTGTGTCTTGCCGGAAGATTGCAGTAAGTCCCTTCTCTTATGTCCTTTATAAAATATTCAAATATTATACTATTATTTTTATTTTTAATATTTTATTATACTGTATATAAATATATATATGTATGTATGTGTGTATGTATATATATATATATGTTCAAATTGGTGCTTAGCTTTTTAATGAACATAGGTATACCCGTACATGAAGAGATTAAAAATTGAGTTTCCTGACGTAGGTATCTTTTAAATCCATAATCAAATTTTGATTTAACTTAACTTAACTTATTTTTTCTAATTATAGCACCAACGTGTGGCCTCAATGAGGTTTACTCAAATTGTTCCAACGGTTTGTGTAAATTCCAAAACTGCACTCAATACGGGCAGCCCCGGCCATTCTGTCCAAGATTCGACCGAAACAACTGTAAGGGAAGCTGTATTTGTGAAGACGGTTACTTGAGGAATCCCGCAGGAGTATGTATACGTCAAGAAGAATGTCCTGGTGAGAAAATAGTTTTATATTTGACATAACTTTTACGGATCCACTCTCGTTTGTTTTGTACATTACTTTTAATTAATGTTTATCCTGACGTTTCTGAAGTTTATGAGGGTATACAAGCCACCAACTAATTATGAGACGATCAGCACCTCAGTCTCCCTGAGACCACGGACCCTGCAAAGGGTTCGAAATGTCAGGATAAACATGAATTAATACTAATGTAATTAAACGCGAATAGATCCGTAAAAGTGGTTTCATTTTAATAAACATTTATGATTAGTAGACTCTTATTCCATTGTAATAAGAGTTGCAATGTTAACATGTTAATGCTGGTGGCTGTAACATGTGGACTGCGGGATAGTGAACCGGGTAACACTTTGAATGACTGCTATCTTACAACCACCAAGATTGACGGCTTAACGTGTTTCGGGAAACACCCGAAGCACGGACTAGCTCGAGGTATCTTCATTTGGAATTCCATCATATATCATGTCATATACCGTGATACTAAGAACTATTCAATTTTTCTTATTTGCAAATTCAGCGGCTCTCTGTTCGAGTGCAAACCATGAAGTATACTCTAACTGCACAAACGGAGGAGGTGTTCCCAGGAACTGCTCTCAAGTAGGATTACCATGCCTGGATGTGGACCCAGCTGATTGTGTGAGGGGCTGCATCTGTGAAGATAACTACTTGCGTGATGACAAAGGAACTTGCATCCCTAAAGAATACTGCCGTAAATGTTACAAATAATAAGTTTTATTTATTTCTGCAATAATAATTTACTTTGATTCATGTGTTAACGTTAAATAGTTATGATTTTTATTTCTCTATTAAAGTACGATCACAGTTTTATATAGTGGTACTTATTTAATTAATGGCTATGTTGGCAACAGCAGCGCACCAATTAATATTAATTAACCGTTTAAAATTTGACCTTAATTAAAGTAATGTAACTTAAAGAATTAAACTTAATTATGATATTAAATATTTTTCAACAGCAATATTATTCCATCAGTAAGTTAATAGAAGAATAGCAGCGAAGTCATAGCTCGCTATACCTATATTGGTCGGTTTTTTGTAAATTCTGAAACTTAAAATCTCTCAGCCATCTCACCTGATAGAAATGAAGTTAGGGCTGAAGGTGAAAACGCAGTTCCCTTGGAATCTGCAACCAAAGTTGGCCCTGGAACTCTAAGTAACGTAACTCAACATCATTGTTAACCTATGTTGTTATAGATAGACGTAGACAAGATGATATAGCTAGCTAGACTGACTTAAAACAAGCCCTATAAGCATAATAAAATTGAACATTGGGACTTCTGGCTTTGTAACTAGTAGTTTAATAACTTATTACGAAGGAGGTTGTTGTATATAGTGCTTTTTCAGCAATCGTCTGCAAAGAAAATGAAGTGTACTCAAATTGTACTAACGGTGGATGCGATGCGCAGAACTGTTCCCAAATGGGTTATCGAGTCAATTGCTTAGATTATAACTCTGAATCGTGCCAAAAAGGCTGCGCCTGCGTTGGCGGTTATTTGAGGGCCGACAATGGCACATGCATACCAAGAGATCAATGCCGTAAGTAGAGGGAGCTATGTCGATAAATTTTAGAAATATCGCATAAACTATAAATCATTTCCAGATTTCAGATAATTATGACGTTATTATTTTGATCTTTCTGGATTTTCTTTTTCGGTGTAGATCTACAATCTGCAGAGCTTTTATAAATTTTGATGTTTATACATTTAAAGATCACTATAGTATGTTTCAAATTGCATAAATTCTGTTAACTGAACGTTTTTATAATGTTTTCAAATATTTATATCTCTGTATGTTCCTAAAGTATAAAAAGTAATTGGAACTGTACAGATATTGAATTGTATGAAGGTTTTAAAGTACATTTAAAATCGAAATACTTTTGAGCATCATCGTAATTATTTTATTTTTGATGAACAGCCTCATGCGGAGGTGATCCCAATGCTGGTCCTGGTTGTGGAAATTGCGGAAGATATTGCTCCAACTACATGAACCCGCGCCCTATATGCCCTCTCAGACCTTGCTACATCACCGACTGTCAATGTAAGCCTGACTATGTCTACGACAGCAACCTCAACAAGTGTGTCCTGCCAAAGGATTGCAGTAAGTATTGCGTTTTTTGCATATTTTTATTGTGTTTTAAATATAGCAAACAAATCTTATATAAACTTGATTGATCTTACATGAATCAGCTGAATATATTGAATCTCTTTTTTTATACATTATTATTGATTTTGCTTCGGGTGGTATTGAGTTAGAAATAATCAATAAATACCTTAAATAAAGATAATTAATTCTTTGAACAGTAAACAAAACATTCGCATCATGAATAATTAAATAGAATATCCTAATTAAAGTTAAATAGAAAAATAACATTTTTCTTTTTTTTAATCAATTATAGCACCAACGTGCGAGGACAATGAGATTTACTCCAACTGTGCCAACGGTTTGTGCAAATTCCAAAACTGCACTCAATACGGGCAGCCCATACCGTTCTGTCCAAGGTTCGACCCGAACAATTGTAAGGGAGACTGTATATGTCAAGATGGCTACTTGAGGAATCCTGCAGGAGTATGTATACCACAAGAACAATGTCCTGGTGAGAAGTAGTTTCACACTTATTTTATAAATCGCATGACTGTGAAATAATTATGTCCTATATGTATTGTTTGCCACTTAAAATAAAGTTATACCTTAATCACAATTACCTATAAACGTTCGGCGTCCAGTAGGACTGATGAGTTCAGGTTATTCATAACTAAACGTTAAAACACACTGGCCCTATGCGGGTAAGCTGATTTTAACGACTGCAATCTTAAAACAAGCAGCACTGTCGGATTAACGTGCCTTCGGAAGCACGAAAATACTGTATACTCTGAAGACTCAGCAATTCATAATAATAATATTAATATAGGTATATGGTTTTTTAGTATTGTGTTTTGAATATGTATGTGTAATGCTTTGTACCAAATAAAGTTTTTTTCTATTTAAAATAAAACATGCTTAAAGCCAGCATCAAACATAGTGACATAAAGGACAAAATCTCAGTGTTTAAAGAAAATTCTATGACCTCTGCTATTCTGGGGTTCTTCACTAACTCGACACAAGAGACCGGAAACACGTATGTCCAGTTGGTAAAACTCAAAATTAGAATCACTTATTATTTCGTCACCTGGATACGCCAAGATTCTTACGCGTGTCCACATAGTGAAACATAAATTAAATCACTTTAATGATTTCGCTAACTGGACACACTCATGCCTTTGCAAGACTGGTCAACGATCCCAAGCTCTCAGACCGGTTAGAACCCTTAGCCTTGCGACGTGACATCGGCTCGTTGTGTGTGTTCTACCGCCTGTATAATGGAGAATGCTCTGATGAACTTTTTTATTTGGTGCCCACTTCCTCGTTCTACCATCGCACCGGTCGCCATCGGAACAGGGCACTTGCACACTTCCTGGAGCCGCTGTTCTGTTTTTCAGGACTCTTACTTTCAATGGTTGTTTTATTTATTTATTTAATCTTTATTGCACAATACAATAAAATAAAGTACAAAAGGCGGACTTAATGCCAAATTGCATTCTCTACCAGTCGACCTAAGGGCTAGGCAGAAAATTTGTTAAGGGGTGCGACAAAGAACGTAAATGAAACATATACTACATAAGTTTATAAGAACTGAAATGTACATATTAAGTTTATTAAATTAAGTAATAATAATATACATATACATACCATAAAAAAAACTTAAATAAAAATATACTACATGAACATACTTAAACATTACAGAAGAAAATATGATCGGAATCTCTTGGGAATTCCTGTAGAAACAGTTTATACACCATTGTTTTAAAGACCATTTTACTTGGAGCATGTCTGACTTTTTCGGTCATAGCGTTCCATAACTGAATGGCCTGAACCGTGAAGGATTTTGCAACGAATCCTGAATGATGCAAAAGAGTGGCGAGAAGGTGATTATTTGATGAGCGAAGTTGGCGGGCATGAGTTGAGCTAAGGAAACTGAAGCTACATTTTAAGTAAGAAGGAGAATTAGCATAATTTGACATTGAAAATAGAATTATTAGAATATTCTGAATATTACGACATTGCGGGATGTTCAGCCATTTAAGCTGAAGACGATAGGAAGATAATATATGGTCGTATTTGCGTAAACCAAAAATAAAGCGTATTGAGTTATTGAGAAGACGATCCAATTTATTAAGAAGGTCCTTATTTAAATCGGGATAGCAAACATCAGCATAATCAATAATTGGGA
The DNA here is from genome assembly GCA_949315975.1 of Eudonia truncicolella. Taxonomy (NCBI): domain Eukaryota; kingdom Metazoa; phylum Arthropoda; class Insecta; order Lepidoptera; family Crambidae; genus Eudonia; species Eudonia truncicolella. Next base: position 13,186,270 of record OX438830.1, on the reverse strand, counting down.
GAATAAGGGCTTGTACGAGCGAAACTTTGGTTTTGTGAGACAGGAAGTTCTTAAGCCTGTAGAGAGAACGTAGCGCAGCGGTGACTTCCGGCTTACTTCGGTGACTTGATAAGACGAACTGAGTGTGCTGTCAATTTGCAAACCAAGGTCTTTGACGCAGGAACAGAAAATAATGTCAACACCGTTATAACTGACAGGTGAGACAGCAGAGACATTAACTTTACACAGCTGACGTTGACTACCAATAATTATGGCCTGGCTCTTCATAGGATTCACCGTTACTCCATACCGCCTCAACCAATCACCTACACTCCGCAGATCGTTCGTCAAAGCAGTTACAGTGGCGTCAATGTCAGCAACATGACTATCGCGATACAATTGCAGGGCGTCCACATACAAATGGTGAGAACAGCAAATAAGAGGAGTTAATAAAAATGGAAAAAAGAAGCGGGGACAGGAAACCTCCTTGAGGTACACCAGTTAAGAGAGTACTCCATTTCGAGAATTTACGATCAACTCACGATTGCTCACGATTGCGAAGATAAGCCGAGAACCAATCCAGAGCCGCCGATGAAATACTATGATGGTATAGTATGGCGAGTAACAAGTCATGGTCAACCGTGTTGAAAGCGTTGGAGAAGTCAATAAGGACCAACACGGTGACCCTGCCGCGTTCCATATTCTCTCTGGCATCCTCAGTCACTTTAAGCAGAGCTGTACTGGTACTGTGAGCAGGGCGAAAACTGGATTGCAATTCAGGGAGAAGAGAGTTCTTATGTGTTATATATGTCGAGTAAACTCGGATTCGCCGATAACACTGTTCATCTTGGATCTTCAAAATAAAAACGCAATCGTATTCCTTACAGTCACTTTAATGTTATTTTAACATCATTAGGACATTCCAAGTCATCTTCATCAAATGAGATATCAAGGACAAAACCTCATGCATCAGGTATGGATTTAGTACCTAATGCGTCTTCGTGCAAGTCATTAGGTATAGATTCACAGCTAAAAGTCTGAAAATCATGCTCTTGTATATGGGTGGTTCCTGATGGGTGAATTTTTGCTATCGTTCAGTATTGATAAATATGGTCTGGCTCTTGTTTTTGTAAATTGATGGAATTATTTGTATCATGCAAAGCCATGTTTAAAGTCCTACTTGCTCTACTGTTCATTTTGCAAGTAAAAATAAATAAATAAATGCCGAAAAGGTAGACAGAGAAAGATAAGAAAAAATCGAGCAAAATAAAAAATAAAAATGTATCACTGTCTTTTTGAACATCCAAGAGTGTTTATTTTTTTGACCATTGTTAGTAATTGCCCTTTCCAACCGATCTGTTATCTTTACAAGCCATAAATATCTCAAATTACAAGCCATAAAATGAGAAGAAAAAACTAAAATTAGTTCAAATAGTAATAACGCAAATAGCCAAGGACCACTGAATTAAGAACCGTTAAAAACTGTATTTATTTGAATAGTAAAAGTAATGGAAATGTGCGTTTATTCTTATATTTGTCATAATACAGAGCAAATGATAAAAAAAAACAATATTAAAAATGAATACAACATATAGCAAAGTTTTACTTACTAAACATCAATCTCAAAACCAATACCTATAAGTCTTAAAAGCCAACTTCGTAAGCACAACAGTGTTTTGAGCAAAACAAGCGTTTTACGCATACGTTTTACGAAACGCATCCTAAATGTGTCACCTCTGTCTTATAACTAATTGAATATTTATTTGTTTTTTCAAGCAACACGGACGCATTCCTAAATATGGCACCTATGCCTTAAAACTTATTGAATAATTATTTATTTTTATATACAAAACGGACGTATTCCTAAATGTGGCCCTGTTGCTCATAAAATTCACAGCACATTCATGCGCTGGCGCTGAATGTCGGTTCGCAACTAAAAATATGGCCGCTTTGCTCTGAACTTAGCCACCGATTCGGGAATACTGAGTTTATAAGCAGCGACATATTGTGTCCGGCCGGTCTCTTGTGTCCAGTTTGTGAAGAAACCCTATTCTGAGACAGTCTTTTACAACATTATAGATTCAGTAAAATAACGATATTGTAGAGTTACAGCTGTTCATACTGTGTCTTGGCCTTTAATATGAGATCAGTAATTTACCTTCTTCCTTTCAGCGGCTCTCTGTCCGAGTGCAAACTATGAAGTATACTCTAACTGCACTAACGGAGGAGGTGTTCCCAGAAACTGCTCCCAAATAGGGTTACCATGCCAGAATGTAGACCCAGCTGATTGTGTGAGGGGATGCATCTGTGAAGATAACTACTTGCGTAATGACAATGGAAATTGCATCCCATCAGAGCAATGCCGTAAATGTTGAAAATTTTATTTAATCCGTAAAATATGACTGTGCTAACATACGATTGCCAATAAATGACGAAATAAATAATAATTATTATTATTGCATAATTCGATGTGCTGAAACATTTTACGATAAGGGTGGATATTTCTTTATGCTTATCTAATAAAATTGTGCTGAACTATTTTACGATAAGAGTGGATATTTGTTTATGCTTATCTAATAAAATGCTATGTGTTATATTCCTAATTAATACTTCGAAGATGATTGCCAGGTAACATGCAGCAGTACGTAGTCTGGTGCCGTCCTTGTCACATATCCTAAAGCTACTAAAAAAATATCTCTGTCTCACTCCCTGCCGCCCTACACAGCCGGTCGCCAGACGGTCGCCATTACGTTTTTTTGTGCGGTCCAAGTCACACGTTCGTGTTGTAATTAGTTAGTAATACTTCAATCTCGATCATTAGCGCTAAGTACTATGAGTGGACCAAAGCGGTCGAGAGACGACGATTACATTCATGTTATGAACAAAATAAGAAATTACGGCGTTATCGTCATGTGCATCGTAGAAAAAGATTAACCTCCCAAAGTGAATCTTTAAATGACGAGTCATCTCATTAGCAACGATTAAAGAACACGCTGTAAGTAGCATTGCTTTGTTTGCTAAAAAAAATTCTTATAAGTCAATGCACACGCTCGGCGACACCAACAGTGCGTAGGCATGTAAAACATGTCGCGACGGCTTTTGTTCTAAGCGTAATAAGGTATATTATTTCGTTGTTTTTTATACCAGTGAACCGTATTTTATATGGATACAATAAATTATACAAATTTAAAACGACTACCTATGGTACAAAATAACATAATTATTTCTTAGAGTTTATCGTACTTTCTTTTTTTTTACACTGACCAAATATCATGAGCTCCATGTATTGTATTTGAGCATCAATAAAATTCAATATAGATTGATAAAATGTTTTTGTTTTGTTTATATAATTTTAACGCAAATTTTGTTGCGAAACAAATTACAAAAACCACGGTTAGAACCACGATAGCTCAATTGGAAGAGCACCTGACCCGGTATGTCAGAAGGGTGCAGGTTCAGATCCTGCTCGTGGATTTTTTTTCAATATTTGTGTTTTTGTAGATTGATAAATTTAAAATAATACCATAACAGTGTAGTCATAGTCATAAGTATTTATTGTTTGTCATTGTTGTCGTGCCACACTGGCCATCACAGCAGTAATCATGCATCAGCATGCAATCAGCATGCATCAAAAAAGGTTTGTTTCTCACGAAATTATATTTGAGTCAATACGTCATTGCTTTAATCTCCTTGTATTATCCGGCAAGCTCATAAGAAAGAGGATATCCATCTGTATTTTATTTAATATGGCTTCTTTTTCTGAAACCATTATGAATCAATTTAACTCATCTTTAAAGACTTGGCGGAAGTTTTGCCAATCTAATTATTACAATTATTGTGATATATATATTTATTTATTGTCTTACTAGATTGTTAGGGCGTTTTCGAGTAAAGACCTCCTAAGCCAAAATATCATGATACATGGAACCCAAATCTTATGCTCAATTATTAAAGTGATGTTTACCCATATGATAACATAAGTTTTTGTGATTTATCACTTAAAATAATTACATTACTTGCAATTGCATCTGCTCAGCGAATGCAAAGTTTAATGAAAAATTAAAACATAAATTATTACATATCCCTCTATTGACCATATTGCGGTTTACCGGGTTTATGGTTACCTATGACAATCGCATCTTTCCACGCAGCGGGAAAGATTGCGTTTGACATGGCGCTATTGAAGATAGCTACTATTAGAAGGACAAGCTGAGCGGATAAGATCTTAATGATCTTATTTGAGATGCCGTCTGCCCCGGGGGCACTACAGGGTTTGAGTCGCTTAATGAGCGTTTCCACCTCATCCTCCGGTGACAGGCGGGAGGGTTGCGGTGGGAGGGAGGGACGAGAGTCTATCGACTTCGCTATTGACCATATCTACATGGTCCTGAGGGACTGGAAGAGTGCTAGGCGAGCATTGAGACTCGAGACTGTCGGCGAGGCATTCGGCTTTCTCGTCGTCGTCAAAGGCGATCGAGTTGTCGGGTTTGTTAAGCGGGAGCATAGACGTGACTGTATCCAACTTAAAGGCTCTCGCCAACTTCCAATAAGCTTGGTGAGAGGCGAGATCTCTTTAAGTAGGCCATCCCAATTCTTACCGCGGAGCTCTTGAATGCGCTCTTTAGCAGCGCGCTGCAAAGAGCGCATACGAACTCGGTTGTTCGAAGTGGGATAGGAGTCGTAAGCGCGCGTGGCGGCGTTCTTATCCCTCAACAGTTGCCTCACATCGTCCGGCAGTTTGAAGCGATGGTCACCCGTCGCAACAACCCGCCGGGACGATTCGCTTATAGCGTTAGTGAGATGACTACTGAGGGCGTCGACCGCGGCCACTGTCTCGTGAGGCGAGGCAATGACATCGGGGATTTGGTTTAGTGACTCACTGGCGGTAGGCTCGAGTAATTTCTCAAGCTTATCCCAGTCAGTCACCACCTTAATAACGGGGGTGGTGGGGTGGTGGGGTCGGTGGGGGGGGCTTAACTGTAAAACAACCGGCCTATGATCGGAGGAGAGCGCGTGGATCGTTTCTATGGAACGCAACCGTAAAGTTACGTTCCTTAGCAACGCCATATTTAACGGGTTGGGGGAGTAGTTATCCACTAACGGATAGTGAGTGGGCTCCATAGGCACTACGATATCGAAGAGCATCGACTCAGCGAGGTGGCTCATCACCCGACCGTTACGGTTGGTTGAGTTGCAACTCCACTGAGCGTGTTTGCTATTGAAATCGCCGGCAATAATGACGGCGCTATCCATAGCAAACAGCGCCTCGAGATCGAGTTGTGTGAGAAGCTTATTAGGGGACAGATACGCGGACGCGATAGTGATAGACGGGTGGCCCATCATGCCTAGCCGACAGACCGATACCTCAATATCGGATAGCTGCGGGGGATCGAGCGGGCCTACTGCCTGAATGGCCCTAGGTGTTGTCCTTCGGTGAAAATCAATTCACCGTAGGGTGTGTACCTAAATTGGTTAGTGTTAATAGAATAGTTCTGAGTTGACTAGGAGATCCCCCAAGGCCAATTTTGCCAGAACTCTTCCGGAGTGTTATCCCCCCAGGAGGGTCATGAGGGCAGCCGAGTCAGTGCCCCAACTGGCTTCGTTGTCACCGTTAAGTATCCACCAGTTGGCTACTAAGCGTAAGTCTTTCAAGACAACTATCGTTGCGAAACAGGGAAGGAGCGCTCCCGTACGCGCGCGACGTACTATGCACCGGAGCCTTACCGGTACACAGTAAAAGGAACCGAAACAACAAACGGAACGCGGCCGAGCGCGCGACAGAGCACGAGCGAGACGTGCGTCCTGCGCGACGAGCGAAACGAGAATGTTAATGCCGGTTTTTTTTTTTTTTTTGGAGAGATATTGCTGATTGCCGCTGCGGCATTTTCAGCTTCACCGGGCTTGGTTAATGCCGGCCGTCTGGCCACCGGCTATATAGGGCGGCAGGGAGTGAGACAGAGATATTTTTTCTTTAGTAGCTTTACAATATGTGACAAGGACGGCACGAGACTACGTACTGCTGCATGTTAACTGGTTCTTATGAAATCTTCTTCGTGATACTCGTATAATTAGAATCGAACTTTACAGGGCAAGTTCGTTCAATTATTAATTATTCTTTTTAATGGTTTTAAAAATGCATTATGTATGGAGTAAGACAGTGACGTCATAAATCTCTATATGTATACAATTTATGTGTAATAAATAAGACAACATGAAAGAAACTTGGTCTCGGCAAGTTTTTAAATTTCGTATTTGGAAACCGCTTTGACCTTAACGTCACCTAAAGGTATGGAATGACGTTTTGGTTGGAATCCTGAATCCTAAACTACTAAGGATCTAACTATTTTAGCTAAGACCATTGCGGTTAAGTCCAGATATCTTATTATAATGACGCTGAATGGATAAGATTGTATACGGCTATGATAATGAGTTTCTTTTGACTAACCTGCTAAACTGCTTAGAAAAAGTTCTTTCGTAGAAATTCCCTAGAAATCTGTTGCACCAGTTTTTCAGAAATTTATACACTTAGTATATTTTTTAATTAGCTTTGTTATTCAGTATTCAATAGGTAACAAAACTTTCTTCTGCAAAATAAAAATAAAAATACATTATAACATCACATCAACTGACAACAGAGGTAGTTAAGCAGACACGCAAATAATTTGTAGTAAGAGCAATTTATCTGTTATGTTACTCAAAAACGTATCATGGCATAACGTTGTCCCATTATAACCTTAAACAAATTCTCATAATGTCTTTAAATTTGTAAAATAATTTATGTGTTTTCAAAATAAATAGTTGTAACGCAAAATTATTATTTGGTCAGCAGAATTATACAATCGTTCAGCATCAGAAATCCATACTGTTGGTTAGGTTAAGTTAATTTTTTTTGTCCCGAGCGAAGTGCAGCGTAGCGAGGGCCACGGAAGGGGGGAGCGGCATAAGACTGCTGTTCGGAATGATATAAGTTGCAGACTGATTCAGAAATATTTGCTGACCATAAGTTGCTGCCCAACTAGCTGTTTTAAGCTAACCGATTACTTAATTTTTTTTGCCAACAAAAATACGAATACTTTGCTAACCATTTAAATCCTTTAAATATCTAAACCTTTAAATATCTACCTACAAGAAATTGAAATATGTGACTCTTAACCCAAATTACAGTAAATGTAGAACTGGTTCATAAACGACGTTTTCATCAGCAGAAGCTATACTTCCCAAGTTCCCAGTAAGTTTTATTTTTACGTTACTTGGAAGGAATAGCCACTTACTGCTAAACTATGCACAGCATGGAACTCAAAATTTTATATGTAATATCTCTAAGTGAACAATAAATTTTGGGGGAATGTGAGGAATGAAATTACATTTGAAACTTGAGTCTTTTGTGAGAACACGCAAAGTATATTAGACTTTAGCCACGATTCAGTTAACTATTCCTTCGTCCCAAAGTTTAATCCTGTTATGCGCGTACCAGTGTTTGAGAGTGAAGTTTTATAGAGCATACAAGTTTGAATTTTTATTATTATGCACAGACCTTTTTTAAAACGACTATTAAAAAAAATGTAATTAAGATTCGTAAAAAACTTAAAATGCTTTGCAAGGCTCGATACCCACCACTCCGAGGCCCAAATCATGTTCTGAGTGCTTAGTGTGAATTTTATTCACCATTTCTTCGATTACATTAACGAAACAGACAATTTGTATGGCATTGAAGCAGCGCCTCTTGGTGACAAAAGAGGTGAGATGCAATTTTGCCATACAAATTCACATTTTCGATACCGTGATTATGATGAATGAAAAAATTCGTAATCAGCACTCTATCTCCAAAAATTGTCACAACCTGATGTTGTTAAGGATTGATTTTTTAAATAGCAAACCACTGTTTTTTATATAACTATAGTAGCATTTTGCTTAAAACTTCGACTTTTTGGAATCTATAAAGCCTCATTCGCAGAAGCCGTCATAATAGGTACAATTAGCCATGGCCATTTTCTTCTTCTTCTGTATTAAGCTTTCGGCGATGACGCGTGTTAAATATAAGCATCGTAATTTAATCATAGTTTAAATTTATATTTCTACGTCTGAACAGCGCGACAGTCTTTTTGCTTCATATTTCATTAATGCATAACGGTTTGCCTTTTGTTTTATCAAGCGACTTTTGCCTCTAAAAGTTTGTTTTGCTATCCCTATAAATAAGTCACGGGGCAAGGTTGTTTCTTCCAAAGTGAAGCCTGGTTATTTTCATTCAACAAAATAGTAAAGTCACTGAGTTCAGTGCCCTAAGGTTCATATTTAAAGTAGTGGGTATCTCTAGCTGTTTCGTTATTCGGAAGGTATTTTTAGCTTTTAGTGCTAGTTCTTATCATAAGATGGCATGCTATGACTGACTTCTAAACGTTTTTCGTAAACGTACTCCCCCATTTTATCAATTGTAAAGAATTTATTATTTTTAGATTAGAAGCAGTCTCCTTACTTTGTAGCCGCACGGTCGAAGTTTCTCTTTCTTCTATCTGCTATCTGCTATAATATTACAGGCTTCAGAATTATCAGTAGGTACCGTTCAGTTTAATGTTTAATTATAAATGATTCTTCGCCCCAGCGGCGGTGTGTCCAAGTAGTAAACGCTCTGCCAGATACCAGGAGGTTCTGGGTTTAATTCTGATTTATCAATGCATAGCCTTGGTTTGAGATCACCAAGCCGCATTTGCCAAGAATGGTGACAAAACCAATACGCATCAATATTAGCGATGACTTGACTTCAATGATGGAGGCCAGCTGTGTGTGCCAACTTGGCTGTATAAATATTTTTTTATTTTTTTTGCAGCACAGAACTGTAAAGAACACGAGATGTACTCGAGTTGTGCTAATGCAATATGTGGTGCCAAGGACTGCACACAATATAACTTGCCTCCACTATACTGCCCGAGGGTGAACGAGTCTCTCTGCAGGGGTGGATGTATATGTGAAAACAATTACCTGAGAAATGACAGAGGAGTTTGTATACCCAGGAATCAGTGTCCAGGTGAGTCACAGTCAGATTTCACGTTCGGGTGTTTCATCGTCATCATCCTATATTATTTCATACTGGACATTAGCCTCTCCAAGCGAAAACATAAAATGAAAAAAATTAAATGAACACATTTTAATAAAAATAAGTTAGTATGTCTAATGGTTTTCTCCAGGTTTCATATAAACCTGAATTCATATTGTCTCTTTTAATTAAATAAAGGATCTTTACTCTCACGTTTTGATCCGTGTGAAGACGGAGAAATAATACTATTCTCCGCCCCTCTCCTGCGGTCGGATCGTTAGTCAACTTGTTAAACAACAATAATACATTTCACAGTTCTAGATAAATTCTCCAATAAAATCTACAAAAACCTGCTCTAAGGCAGTTCTTTTCCCTTATATTATTCATAACAATTAGTGATATAAATATGCTTTTAACTGCAGAAACTTAATTATGTTTTTTAATCATCGTGTCTTTGATATAGAGGCTTGTCAAACCGACGAACCAACAAATCCTGGTGATGAAGTTAATTGCACAGATGCTCTTCAACGATTCCTTGATGGCAACACAGCGTTTACTGGAAACTTTCTCAATGTAAGATTTCAAGTTTTATTTTATCATGAGAAAAATAATTGTTTCTTTGTTTCCAAAGAGCCGAACTGATTTCGATGAAAATGCGTAATTATTGGCAGTAACATTTTTTTTTAAGTCTCTAAGTTACTCCTAATCAAAGCATAATCTTTACATAGTATAAATCAAAGTCAATCCCGCTGTCTGTACGCTCAGATATTTTAAATTACAGTGGTCAGCAATAGATAGAGTGATTCAAGAAGAATGTTTACATATAAACATTCTTATACATATATAATACATGCATATAATTGAACCCGGTAGGTGGCGCTGGTTTAGGGTTCTATAGGATACGGGTGTTCACTCAAGCGGACGAAGTCGCGAGCGGGCTGCTAGTATTATTTATAAAACAACTTTTTCTCATATTCAAATTATGGTCTTATTAAAAATTGATCCTTGCCATTAGTGAGGACAGCAATTAAAAAATGTTGATTATTACTTTATGTCTTTGTAGGAAATGGTCAAGAAAAACGTTGGAATCAGCTTAGTTATGTCACCGTTTTCGGTGTTGATACCACTGGCCATTTTAGCTACTGGCACTGAAAAGGGAGAGTCCTACAATCAGCTATTAGGTGCCCTGAACCTAAGAAACAATGATGAGGTAAAGTATCAGCTGGTAGGATTGATATACCTAGATATTTACTTAGATATACTTTTACAAACCTTTTAAGTTACTTTGACGTTAATATGCTTCAGTTATTAATAATAATGAATGGGACTCCTGGGGTCGGCCTATCCGAAACCGGAGGACTTCAAGCTCTTCGCTCTTAAAGACGTTGTCAAACTTATGGCCTCTATCTTTGCGGAGGAGGAAGAGTGAAAGAATGGGGTTGCACAAAAGATCCCGATGGGTCGAGGTGTTACTGCGAGAGGGAAACCTCGGCAGGCCCCACTAAGATAAGATAAGATATTAATAATAATCCTGGTTATCTAGACGAGAACGCATCTAATGACCGTGAAATGTTTACTTTTGCTTATTGTTATAGAAGTGATTTCTTTAAAACTATTATATGTAGTAAAATAATACCTTATTTTCATCTTAAAGAGGGGACTCAGTAATGCTTGTAAATAAAAAAAACCATCCCTATTTTTTAAGTTCATATTTTGATTGTTTTGCCTTTCTAGATAAGATGCGTTTTTCCGCAACTGATAAGATATTACCAATCTCAAACACAGTCAGTGCTTAATTTGGCCGCGAAAGTCTATGTCGGGTTAAATCAGACATTACGAGAGGATTTCAAGAATACCACAAAAAATGTATTTGATGCAGATTCGGAGTCGATAGACTTCGGAGATTCAACTAAAGCAGCGGACATAATTAATAAATGGGTAAGTATTAAAATGTATTTGTTTTTTAAAGATTTTGACAAAAACTAAGCTTAAATTATGTTACTTATTTTCTTCTCAATAAAGTGTTTATAATTTTAATTAATAATTATATTTAAAATGTCTAGGTCATTTTGATATAAGTTCTTATCCGCATGTTGGTATAGTATAGATTGCACGGACAGAACATTCCTAAAATTGAGGATTCCTGCACGTTCCACATGAAGACCTTCTCATATACCTACTAGGATCATTTTAGTTAGTTGTAATAACTTTACAAAACGCCTTGATAGTTTAATAAAATAGTAATAATGGAGTGATCACGGCATTAACTTTAATTAACCAACTAAATTACCACATTTGACCAAGTGTATTATTATTAAACAAATACTTAACAAAAAATGTTTTACAGGTGGAAGAGAAGACCAATAGTCGTATCAAGGACCTTGTATCACCATCGATGTTCAGTAAAATGACAAGACTGGTATTAACCAATGCGATATACTTTTTAGTAAGTACTTTATTAATTTAATATTATATTATTATAATAAGTAATTATTATGTACTTTATTTTTACAAATTAAACAACTATAAACTTTTTTTGATGGGTGGTGGGGTTTTGTCAGGATTCGATTGGATGGCTGCCAAGTAGCAATATTTTTATTACTTTGCGATCCAGTGAAATTACAGAGTCGGCAACGAACCTACATGTGATGTAAAATGCTTTTTTTAAAGGCTAATTGCCCATCTTTGTATGGGATTTGGTCTCTTTGTGGCGCATGAATGATTTATTATATAATTTTATTTATATACTACAGTGACCTTATCTTTTATCAAATCGTACACGGCTTAGTTATAAAAACATTTTAAATGTTAAAATAAGACAACATATTAAAATTACAAATAAACCATGTTTTTGACCAAGGTTCAAGTCTCCGGGATCTGGGTGGCTAGTGCATGTTTGATTCGCCATTCGATCACGTTAATGAAAACGAGAATTTGTATGGCAAAATTTTAACTCATCTCGTATGTCGTCAGGAGGCGAGGAGGCGAGGAGGCTGTTTTGGTTCCCAGCCCTACATCGGCCTCTCCTCAAACAATACATAATCCTAATGTAACTAAATTAGTGAGAAAAACAGTTATGTACTCAGATAAACTTGGCCAGGGCTTAGGGTTGCTTATGAATGCAAATCTTAACCATCCAATGACGAATATTTGTACTCCAGGTCAATCATTTAATGCTATAGTAAATAACATATCACAGGATTCACTGAATAGTTCCACTAATGTCATTGTATTGTGTGGTGACAGCTCACATACTAGGAAACGTGACATTATAAATAATTTTAATATTTTGATTAAACTGCAATCAGATACGAATTGCAGGTTAATAGTTAGCGCTTTTCCCTATTGTACAAATTTAACCTGGGAACAAAACAAGCGCATTTATGACTTAAATTTATTATTGTTTAATTTGACTTGTCGTCATAGTGACACTATTTTATATTTCGATATTAATAAATTTATTAATAACTTTAGTTTGATGTCAGATACGATGTATCTTTCTAAGAAATGTAGGACACAGATAGCTAATTTGTTAGCTTTTAATATACATGATACAGTTATAGGTGGTATAACTAAGTCTTTTCATAATAATAACTTAATCATTAGTAGTTCTACTAATGCAACTTTTACAACTAGTAATAAGGTTACAACCTCAGGTTTAAACTGAGGTCAAAGACAAAGGCCAAGCCCACATCCATTACTATTATACATCAAAATATAGAATTATTAGCAAAAAGTCAGGTAATTCATGTATTTTGTATAACTGAGCATTGGTTAAGAAGTCATGATACATCATTCCATGTAAATAATTTCCAATTAGCAAGCGCGTACGTGCGAAGCTCAGCTATTCACGGCGGTTCTCTAATATTAGTAAGAAGCAATATTAAATACAAAAATCGCAACGACATTGTAGACCTATCAGTGGAGCGTAACATTGAACTATCGTGTGTGGAGTTCAATAGTTTTGTAATAGTGTGTGTATACCGACCCCCATCGGCCAATTTTAATATTTTTGAATCAGTAATGGAAGATGTACTTAGAAAATTAAAATTAAAAAATAAATTTGTTTTAGTATGTGGAGATTTTAATATAAATATTTTAGAAAACACTTCAACGAACGTTCGTCTTCTTGCCTTATTTAAATGTTTTAATCTTTCAAATCTATTTCTCGAACCCACTAGAATAACTTCACATTCGGCCACTTGTCTAGATAATATTTTTACAGACTATGACCCTGTTTCTAAGTCACTCATTAGTAATCTTACGTCTGACCATTGCGGTTTGAAGGTGACCTATGATTTTGATATTAGGGATGAACCATAAATAGTGAACTGTAAACCAGTTACAAAAGAGCGAATGGAGTGTTTCAAAAATAGTATAGCTTGTAAAATTGATGCATTACCCTTTGTACAAGATGATCCAGATGTACTTTATAGTAATCTTTTTAATTTAATTAAGACCGAATACAACCATGTGTTTACACCAAAAACAATAAAAATTACTCATAAACTTAAGTTCTGTGACTGGGCCACGACTGGTATATATAAGAGTAGAAATAAATTATATGATTTATATAGTTTAAAACAATATAACCAAAATGTTAATTTTACGCAATATGTAAAGAATTATTCGCCAATGTTTAAAAAAGTGTGCACAGTAGCAAAATCTAATTACCTTAAAGAAAAAATTAAAAAGTCTAACAATAAAATTAAAGCCACTTGGGACATTATAAACCGTGAAACAGGTAAATTTAAACCACGGGATAATACTTTCACTTTAAAAGTAAACGACAACTTTGTCAATTCAGATTCACAAATTGCTAATATTTTTGATGATTTTTTTGTAAATATACCTGTAATAACAACGTCAAATTTAGATTCATCACCAGAAGCTGCACAAACTTTACTCCAAAAATATGTACCAAAATGTAATCTTTCCTTTCAATTTAAATACATTGATTTAATGAATATTATTAAAACATTTAAATCACTTAAAATGAAAAACACGAGTGATTTGTGGGGTATATCTATTAAAGTAATTAAGAATATTATTCATTATATTGCACCGTATCTTGCTGAAATTTTTAATAACTGTGTCGATAAAGGAATCTTTCCTGATCTTATGAAGTTTAGTAAAGTTATACCTTTATTCAAATCAGGGAACAAAGAAGATCCCAGTAACTATCGGCCCATTTCAATAATACCAGCGCTAAGTAAAATTTATGAAAAAATCATACTCGAACAGTTGATGTCATATTTTAACACAAACAACCTTTTACATAGTAAGCAATATGGCTTTACTAAGGGTCGTTCTACTACTGATGCAGGTGTTGCTCTAATAAAACATATATTTGATGCCTGGGAGAAGTCTCAAAACGCTCTTGGTGTTTTTTGTGACTTGTCCAAGGCTTTCGATTGCGTTGAGCACCGGACTCTGGTGATGAAGCTTCATTATTACGGTCTCAAAGATTTTGCACTAAATTTAATACAGTCATATCTCAGCTCTAGAACACAAACTGTTGATATAAATGGTACTAAATCATCTGGTTCACATGTAAAAATAGGAGTTCCACAAGGGTCGATTCTTGGTCCTTTCCTTTTCTTGATTTATATTAATGACTTGCCATTCTTTGTAGAGAACTTTTGTGAAATTGTATTATTTGCAGATGATACTTCACTCATTTTTAATGTAACTAGGTGTACGACTAATTATGAAAATGTAAATAAAGCTTTTTCAGAGGTACTCCGTTGGTTTACTATTAATAATTTACAGCTTAACGCTAAGAAAACAAAATGTATTAAATTTATATTACCAAATGTCAAATATGAACCAACCGATATTAAAATAAACGGTGATCAATTAGATTTGGTAGATTCTACAGTCTTTTTAGGCATAACCCTTGACTCAAAGCTTCAATGGAATCCTCATATATCGAAATTGGCCGGTAAACTCAGCTCTGCTGCTTATGCCATTAGAAAAATTAGGCAGTTAACAGACGTTGAAACTGCTAGAATGGTCTATTTTAGTTATTTTCACATGTCATGTCGTATGGCGTCCTACTGTGGGGAACAGCGGCTGATATTGAAACTATATTCATTTTACAGAAACGAGCAATAAGAACAATCTATAGACTCGGATCACGAACTTCCTTAAGAAATCTTTTTAAGGAGATTGGTGTCCTGACAGTTGCATCTCAATATATTTATAATTGTATAGTTTTTGTACGTTGCAATATCAACTCCTATACTAAACATGGTGACGTACACAATTTCAATACTAGGAATAAGACAAAACTTGTAATGCCACTGTTCAGGTTACAGAAGGTTCTTGGTTCTTTCTTGGGGCAAGGTATACACTATTACAATAAAATACCAAGTACTGTACTAGATTTACCTTTAGATAAGTTTAAAAAACATGTGAAATCTATATTACTTTTAAAAGGTTATTATACAGTCAAAGAATATTTAGATGATAAAACAGCTTGGTTATAATGAAAAAAATATACTCTATTTTAATTAATATAATAAAATTAATTTATATAATTTTTATACTGATATGATAGCCTTTATCAGCAGTGTCCTACAGATAACAAACAGCGTTGCGTTAAATAGATCATTAAATTTATATTTAGAGTATCTTGAGTATGTCATGCTCTCTTTATTTGTCTCTGCGGTGGTGGCGTGTGCGTCGGGTCGTTACGTTCCCTAAAATATGGTTGAGCGAAGCGATGGCTGATTCATATGTCATACTCGTGAACGGGTGCTGCCTGTGGAGGCTGGTCTGCTCTTGCATACTTATCTTATTTTTAATATTATTTACTGTAGTTTGACTTGGTTTTTCTTAACCAAAACAAATTTTTTTTTTTTTTGAGTACTGTAGTGGTACTGTATGACATTGTGGAAATTGAAACTTTTACCTGATGTAAATTTGTTAACTTAGTTTTTTTTTATTTTTTTTATTTTGTGATATTTTTGTTTTTTATTTACATGTTGTGGTTGTCTTCTATAATTTTGTGTTTATTTGTAATGGAAAGTGTCCTGCTATGATAGGGCATTTTCCAATATTTTTGACGCTGTAAGGGAGAAAAGAGCTGGACACTTGCTGAGTTTCTTGCCGGTTCTTCTCAGTACAAGATCTCCCGCCCAGTGTAGACTTACGAACCGATGGCATAGTGACATTCACAAGAGCTACTTGTAGCCTAAACTGAATAAATGATTTTGAATTTTGAATTTTGGCGCTGCGTCAATGCCATACAAATTTTCGTTTTCGTTAACGTAATCAAATGAATTCGAATAGTAAACAAAACTAAGCATTGAATAATGCGATAGCCCTGGAAGTTGAACCGTTACGACCGCGGCGCATACGCACTCCATCGGGTTCAGGAGAAAACCCCGATTCTCCGAACCTCTCGGATAATCTAGTAGGGAAAGGGGACACGCTTGCATGATGCTATTCTCTCTAGAAACCCTCTTGACGGTATTTCGTTCTCACAGCTTGGGGAACCCTTAAAGTTTCTCGCCGCCCCCTAAAAAGTCCGGTGACGCTGAAAAGTCTGTATTAGGATAACAGTAAAGTCTCTTAAAGAACTGCATATCTACTAGTGAGCGCTGGCGAAACTTTTTGGGCTGCGTAGGTCGCTTTCTATCATTTTTATTTGGAGAGTTTGTTGATTGCCTCAAACGGCATTTTCAGTTTCACCGGGCTTGTTTGGGGGCGGCGAGAAACTTAAAGGGTTCCTCGAGCCGTGTGAAACGAATCACCTTCGGAGGTTTTCTAGAGGGAAACGGCATCGATCGATCGGGAGCGGAACGACCCGAAGGCGCCTCTAAAGGCTCGGACCTCGGTTCGGGTTGACCGGGCCGTGGTGGTGGAGAGAAGCGCCCAGGTACATGTCTGTACCTGGTATAGAGCGCGTGTGAACCGGTTCATTCGTACCCTTGTTGTACGAGTACGGTGTCTTGGGCCTAAACTAGTGTATATTGTATTCTGTAAATGTCTAGTGGCATTTAGAGGATCGGGCGAGGGGGGCTTTCTATCAAGCGTGTCCGCATGCTGTATGTTCGTTTGCCTGCCGGATCAGTAGTTAACTTATAGCAAGAAATAAAAGAGCAACTCGCATTGGGCCGGCAGTGGGGTTGTTGTACATTCGGCACAAAGTATGTGTAAATTCGCCACAATTCTATTTTTGTCAAGTAAATTCACCACACTCTTATTTTCGACACAGACAACAGAAAAATCAAACAATAAGTGAGGATGTCCGAACTCCCTATTATTAATTTTAAGACTTATGATGATGTGATGACTAAAATTTTCTCTGTTTTTTAGGGATCCTGGGTAAAACAGTTTAATCCCGAAAGCACATACGACAGAGACTTTTACACATGTGAAAACCAAACAGTTCAAAGGAAAACAATGTACCGCGAAGGTTCATTTAAGTACGCTGAAGTTACGTCACTCGATGCCAAGGTTTATTTACCATTCTTCTAATACTTTTTGTAAATTTCTTTAAACGGGTAAGTTGCTCGGGTATATATTGTAGGTCAACTCTCATAGCCACGTTAGCTTACTTACGTGAACCCATTCCTTACACAAGCGCATTAGCTATCTGGTGGAATCCCTGTTAATGAACAGGACTGTTTTTAAAACACGCACTTCAACCCGAATCCTCAGTAGTTGAGGATTCCGGTGGAAATGCGCTTCCACTTTCGGCTTTATATAAGGTGAGAAGGTCTAATGCTTACTTGTAAGATATAAAAAAAAAGCAATATGACAGCAGCACATTAATAATAATCTTTATAAGAATAAGTAAGTATGTATGTTTAGTTTTTATATACCCGTTTGCCAATTTTGTTTTTGTTTTAGGTGTTAGAAATACCCTTCAAAGGCAATTTCTCCTATGTAGCAATCCTTCCCAATACTATACTGGGTTGCGTGGATTTGGTACAGAATTTAAAAGACCAAGGAGTTCTGGCGAGTGCTTTGAATCAACTTAGTTTCACAACATGCAAAGTATACTTGCCACGTTACGAAATCACTACTAGTATTGACTTGTCGTATGTATTAAAACAGGTTAGTATTTCAATAAGTATAATGATGGTGAGGAGCTGATGGCGCAGTGGTTAACGCGCCCAGTCTGCGAGTGCTGAGGTTTAGCAACTTTCGCAAAGGCCGGTCACCGGATGGGTGACCAAAAATTTATCATCTTGAGCTTCTCCGTGCTTGGGAAGGCATGTAAAGCCGTTGGTCCCGGCTGTATTAGCAGTCGTTAACAACCACCAATCCGCACTGGGCCCGCGTGGTCGTTTATGGCCCGTTCTCCCTATCCATCCATAGGGAAGGCTCGTGCCCTAGCAGTGGGGACATAAAATGAGCTGATGATGATGAAGATGATAATAATGGTCAAACCAAAATTAGTACAAAGTAAAATAATGTTATTGTCTTAACAGCCTATGGGAGCTTTAGATCATCGAGACATCTGTTCCTGTTCCATATGTGCTGCTTTTAAGTAGGTAGTAATAGGCAGTAATAGTATTGACTGTTACGCAATTTTGCGTAAGAAACAGTTTTATTCATAATTTGAAAGTGTTGAAAATATTTACACAATTTTCAAATTGTGATTTTTTTCGCAACAAAATTTGCGTAAAATTATATTTAACCATAATTCTATTCATAATTAAATTATATATATTAGGTTAAATTGCAGAACTATAAGAAATACTCTAAACTTGCATATATACTATAAAAGCTTTTGCCACAGATGTATAATGAATGCTTTAAACAGCTTTATAATATGTTTCAGTTGAACATAACAGACCTGTTTGATGGTAACAAGGCCAAGCTGACTGGCCTCATAGAGGGTAATGAGAAACTGGCAGTGAATGCCGCCGTTCAAAAAGCTAATATTGCAGTCACTGAAATCGGTGCTGAAGCAGCCGCCGCTAACGGTAAGATATTAAATGAAAATAAATGAAATTTAAATTAATATTATTTCATTTTATTAATGTCTAATGGTAAGATGAGAAATATGATCATAATTATAATAACAAGTCATTATACTCGTATATTATAACAAGGCAATACTGCTTGTCGGCAGAAAGAGGTAGGTTGTCGCCAAATACTCGTAGTAAAATGATTATGCCGTATTTTGAATCTGGTTAACGATATATGAATGGTTAACTTTAATTTTATCTTGAAAATATCATGTGTCGTAATAATTAAAATGTAGTTTTTAAAATTTCTCTCCCTTAAGAGGCAATACAAATTTAAAATCTTTTTTCAGCCATATCAGTGGGTGCCACAGCAGTGCGCCAAACCAACATCTTCGATGCAAACCATCCCTTCGTCTACTACATCCTTATCGACAGAACTCCATTGTTCTGTGGAGTCGTTACCGCTACATAATAATAGCGTTAATCATAAACAATAATTATAAATACTCAGTTACAAGTATGTATATGTAATAAATACTGTCTTTACGTTAAGAACAAAAAAAATGTGCACATCAAAAGTTCTCCAACCTTCTATGTCAAAAATATTATAACCTTTACACATTACACACGAAGCCAAGCTATCCGTCCAAATCAGTTTAGATATAAGAATAAATTGATTATCTTCTTGATATCTTTCATGTTTCTTCAATATAAACTTATTTTACTAGCCAGCCATTAATTATATTACTTATTAAGTGTTTTTTAAATATTTTAGCGTTTTATTAACGCTTAAATATACTTAAGTAAAATTTAAACACTGAAAAAAGACGACAACCTCAGGCGGGAATCGAACCACGCACCTTCCGCATTCCGGGCGGCTGCCTTAACCACTTGGCTACCGAGGTCTGGCTTTCACACCCGTCGAAATTTTTCAGTGCTTGATGCTTATGTTTTTTAGTCAACATTGCTTCATCAATCTTAGAAGTTTTCACCTCTCATCAAGCACTGAAAAATTTCGACGGGTGTGAAAGCCAGACCTCGGTAGCCAAGTGGTTAAGGCAGCCGCCCGGAATGCGGAAGGTGCGTGGTTCGATTCCCGCCTGAGGTTGTCGTCTTTTTTCAGTGTTTAAATTTTACTTAAGTATATTTAAGCGTTAATAAAACGCTAAAATATATAAAAAACACTTATCTATAACGCAGCTTCATCTTAACCGAATGTTCAAATATTTGTAAAAATATTTCTTTCGGATCTCAGAGGTGAAAACTTCTAAGATTGATGAAGCAATGTTGACTAAAAAACATAAGCATCAAGCACTGAAAAATTTCGACGGGTGTGAAAGCCAGACCTCGGTAGCCAAGTGGTTAAGGCAGCCGCCCGGAATGCGGAAGGTGCGTGGTTCGATTCCCGCCTGAGGTTGTCGTCTTTTTTTTTCAGTGTTTCAATTTTACTTATATTACTTATTTCTGTGTTATTGTAATTATTGAATAAAACCTTTTCAAATTATTTTTATTTTTATTTTACTTCTTAAGTTCTTTTATAACACGAGGCCTGCTAGAAATAACGGTGGATAGCGATAAGACGCTGATGCGAACGCTAGAAAAGAACATTCAAACCTTTTTTTTTTGTATTGAAACATGGTTTCAAAGATATTAATTACTACATAATATACAACGTTAAAAAGAAAGGTGTGGTCATTTGTGGTAAGTTGATATGCAGGCGTGTGTACCAAACGTCTGGTGGCCCTGAGATCTTGGTCTAATAGATGTCCCAATGTGTTATTTATTTGATGTGGGACTTTTAAATTCAGCTCTTAGCTCAAGTGGGACATTATTAATTTTTGCTTACGCAAGGTTATTTTAGAATTTTGTCCATATAAGAATGATTATTTGAAACACCTACCAGATATACACGTGTTTGACAATCATATGTGCTATTGATCGTAATGTCAACTATCGCCTCTCGATCCCAAGCTCCTATGTGCCCCAGAGGGCACGTAAAGTTGTTTGCTCCACCAAACGGTGTGATTAGAGGCCGTAGAGTTTTCGTTGTAGCTTATCAACTCCGTGAACCTACTCAGTAACTCGAAGATTCGATATAATCAATGGTTGTTTTATTAACGTCACTTCTATTAGCAAATGTACAAGGACATAAAAGCGTACTAACTAACAAAAACATAATTTGAAAAAGTTTTTTTTTTACACTGAGCGGGATTTTAACTTGCACCCTCTGATATACTGGATCAGGTGCACTTCCAATAATGCTATTGTGACTCTGTCCCGCCCGTACAAATTGATCAACACTATCAACAACTAATTATGCCATTAATATCTTTTAACAATATATCCATAACATTCTTTCAAACATTATCATAATTTTAAAAACATAATAATTTTATTATTCCGATATAGATGTTATTGCACACACATTTCCTGCTTGACGGTTCAAACCGACGACCTTGAGTTTCGCATTGAAAACAGCTTCACCAACAAATTATTTAATTTCAAGTTAACTTCTGTTTCTTTTTAAATAACACGAAAGATTGCCTTAAATTAGTGATAACTCTTGTAATAATAAGTTTTGTTTGATCAGGTGTTGTTGCAATCATTCATACGCTTAAACTCGATACTCGGCAGAAAAACAAAGACCTTTACAGGGAAGTTTATTTTTGCATTTAATTGGTTAGTATAGCCAAGGAAAATGACGACTGAACATAAAACGCAATTATTATGAAGATTCTTTAAAAATTTTGTTGATGTTAATTGCATTTGATATTGTTGACAAGAGTTTCAAAACTTTAAAGTGGGTCATGAATCAATATTTGCAACTCTACTAATGTGTACTTGACCACCTAACCTAATCTACCCATTAGGTATACCTAAAGGAAAAGATAAAAGTTACAAAATGTTTTTAATTTGTGTATATAATTTTAACGCAAATTTTGTTGCGAAACAAATTACAAAAACACAATGTTGAAAAAATTTCCACGAGCAGGATTTGATTTGGAGCATTGTGTTTTTGTAATTTGTTTCGCAACAAAATTTGCGTTAAAATTATATAAACAAATTAAAAACATTTTATAAATAGCTAGCCTACTTCTTAACTGATCTTAATTATTTGTAAAAATATTATTATCAGATGTTAGGTAGGTATGTTAGGTAGTTGTTGACATTGAATTGGCGCCTTTGGCTTTCAAAGTAAAAAAGTAAATAGTGTTGAATAATTTCGGCGGGCTGGTTAGAACCACGATAGCTCAATTGGAAGAGCACCTGACCCGGTATGTCAGAAGGGTGCAGGTTCAAATCCTGCTCGTGGAAATTTTTTCAACATTGTGTTTTTGTAATAAAAGTTACAGTTAGATAAAATATTTTCTAGGAGCAGGATTTAAATCCGCTAAACCTGGTATTCCGATCTATGCATACCGTTAGGTTTTTTTGGCTTTAACATTTTTTTTTATAATTTTATTTTTATACTCTTTTCGTCGTTTTCAAATTTCTTGTTAAATTCGAAATATATTGTTGTTCAGCTTAATTAACCTTGTACAAGTAGTATATCTATAAACACTTGTATATACACAGTCAGGTCATAAATTCTGTCACATGTTTAATATAAAATAATTGAGACAAGTTTATTCATTATGTAACCATTTATATACCAAAATGAACTTAACAAAACATAGATTCTAATGACAATAAAGGTTATTCAAAATGACCTCCGTGATTTTGAATACAGGCCTTCAATCTGCGCGGCCAGTCGTCTATCGCAACACGAACGAGGTCCATGTCAATATCGGCGGCTGCCTTAATCAAGAATGTCTTGGGTGACTCCAAATTGGGATGAGGCTTTGAGCACGCCTTTTCCTCCAAGTGTTGCCATATCTTGTAATCTTACGGACTTAAATCTGGACTGGAGGAGGGCCAGTCTTCGTGCCGGATGAAGTCGATTCCACGCGCCGCCAGCCAGTCTTGTGTGCTCTTCGCTCTAGGAGCTGGCGCCGAATCTTGTTGGAATACCCAGTGCCTGTTATTGAGCATGGTATGAGAAACAGGTTCCACAAGGTTCGTCAGGACTGTATTTTGATACACAACTGCATTCGTTTTTACACCTTTCTCACAAAAATGTACCTCTGCTAAGCCCCAATAACAAACTCCCAACCATACCATGAGATGATAGATGTCATGGTTGAGCGCTTCAATGGGACTGTCATGGCGCTATTTGACAAGCATGCTCCGTTAAGACGTGTAAAGCTAAAGCGCCCTCCTGCGCCTTGGTTTACCAAAGGAGTGCGGATGGCCATAACTAGACGCGATCGTGCTTTCCGCAAGTTCGAACGGGAACGTTCGGACGTGAATTGGGAATTGTTAAGGGTTGCAAAAAACCGCTGCAATTAGATGGTGAGAGCAGCTAAACGCAAATATTTCCACAATAGTGCCACTAATGGTACGCCAACGTACATATGGAAATTTCTTAAAAGTCTTGGTATTGGCAAAGTTTGAAGCTGTTCCTCATCACCCTCTTTTCGAGCAATGATTACTAGCATACTAAATGAGATTATCCTTGCTCTTGTACACCTTGTTAATTTCTCACTGAGTACTGGGACATTTCCTAACATCTGGCAAAAAGCCTATGTTTTACCTCTACCAAAAACATCCAACCCCAGTACTTTAAACAATTTTAGACCTGTCTCCATTTTACCTTTCCTCTCAAAGGTCCTTGAAGCAGTAATTCATAAACAATTACCTCAGCACGTGCATAAGAACTCTCTTCTCTCTGAATTGCAATCCGGTTTTCGCCCTGCTTACAGGACCAGTACAGCTCTGCTTAAAGTGACTGAGGATGCCAGAGAGAGTATGGAGTGCGGCAGGGTCACCGTGTTGGTCCTTATTGAGTTCTCCAATGCTTTCAACACAGTTGACCATGATTTGTTACTCGCCATGCTATCCCATCTTAGTATTTCATCGACGGCTCTGGAATGGTTCTCGGCTTATATTCGCAATCGTGAGCAAGCCGTTAGAGTTGATCGCAAATTTTCAAATTGGAGTACTCTCTTAAGTGGTGTACCACAAGGAGGTATCCTGTCCCCGCTTCTTTTTTACCTTTTTATTAACTCCTTAACTCCTCTTATTCGCTGTTTCACCATTTGTATGCGGACGACCTGCAATTGTATCGCGGTAGTCATGTTACTGACATTGACGCTACTGTAGCTGCCTTGACGAACGATCTGCGGAGTGTAAGTGATTGGTCGAGGCAGTATGAAGTAACGGTGAATCCTATGAAGTGCCAGGCCATAATTAATGGTAGTCAACGTTAGCTGTGTAAACTTAACATCTCTGCTGTCTCACCTGTCATTTATAACGGCGTTGACATTCCTTTCTGCTCTTGCGTCAAAGACCTTGGTTTGCAAATTGACAGCACACTCAATTGGTCTTCTCAAGTCACCGAAGTAAGCCGGAAAGTCACCGCTGCGCTACGTTCTCTCTACAGGCTTAAGAACTTCCTGCCTCACAAAACCAAAGTTTCGCTCGTACAAGCCGTACGTACTTATTCTCCCAATTATTGATTATTATTGATTATTATTGATTATTGATTGCTATCCCGATTTAAATAAGGACCTTCTTAATAAATTGGATCGTTTTCTCAATAACTCAATACGCTTTATTTTTGGTTTACGCAAATACGACCATATACCTTCCTATCGTTTTCAGCTTAAATGGCTGACCATCCCGTAACGTCGTAAGTCCAGAATTCTAACAACTCTATTTTTTATTCTAAATGATCCAATTTCTCCTTCTTACTTAAAATGTAGTTTCAGTTTCCTTAGCTCATTAATCATGCCCGCCAACTTCGCTTATCAAATAATCACCTTCTCGCCACTCCTTTGCATCATTCAGGAATCGTTGCAAATTCCTTCACGGTTCAGGTTATTCAATTATGGAACGCTCTCCCCGAAAAAGTCAGACAAACTCCAAGTAAAATGATCTTTAAAACAATGGTGTATAAACTTTCTTTTTTTTCTACAGGAATCAACAACCACGTAAGACATTCCCATCATCTTTTCTTCTGTTATGTTGAGGTATGTTCATGTAGTCTATTTTTATTTAAGTTTTTTTAGGGTATGTATATTATATTATTATCACTTAATTTTATAAACTTAATAAGTATATTACAGTTCTTATAAATTTATGTAGTATATGTTTCATTCACGTTCGTTATCGCACCGCTTACAAATTTTTCTGCCTAGCCCTTAGGTCGACTGGTAAATAATGCCATTTGGCATTAAGTCCGCCTTTTTTACTTTATTTTATTGTATTGTACAATAAAGATTAACCCCCTTATTCATAAAAACTATTTTAGCATTATTTAGTTAAATATTGTTTTGTCAATGTCACACAAACGTCATTTTGAATTTGACAAAAAAGAGACAAAACAATGATTAACTAAATAATGCTTAAATAGTTTTTATGAATAAGGCGGTTAAATAAATAAATAAATTGCAGGTATTAAAAGCCCAACTAAACTTTCAAACTTTTGAAAAGTTTTTCGGTATTATGTATTCCGTAAATTTTTACGCTTTTTGATCTCCCGTCTTAGATTATTCACAGTGTTGCGAGTTCATACTACAACTTATCATAATTCAAGGTTTTAAGAATTATTTTTTTTTATAATAAATTAGGTAATACAAAACAGGTACACATATTCATGTTTTATTCACAATACATTATTCTATGTCTAAAAGCTGCCTAAGAAGAGTGACTAAAGTAGCTTTTTTTATTTTATGTTTCTCGATCTGATTGTTGAGATTAAGGGATCTGAAGTTAATAACATAACTGTAATTAGGTCGTGATTAGTGTGTGGTATAGGGGCCTTTCGTGTATGTTTTTCTCTAAAATATTTGCGATATGATAAATCAAGATCTCTATATAACGGTTAACGCGTCAAAAGGTGACAACAAAGACGAATCATCTGTGTCATATCAGATGACCATTCAGCCGCAAATTCTAGTTCACTGGTGCTCCAGGATTGCACTAAGTCCATAACGCGACGTTTTATCGAGCCTAAATTAATATCAAAAACACAATGTTGAAAAAATTTCCACGAGCAGGATTTGAACCTGCACCCTTCTGACATACCGGGTCAGGTGCTCTTCCAATTGAGCTGTCGTGGTTCTAACCAGCCCGCCGAAATTATTCAACACTATTTACTTTTTTACTTTGAAAGCCAAAGGTGCCAATTCAATAAAATTATATAAACAAAACAAAAACATTTTATAAATTAATATCAGAAAAACTGGTTTTAGGTCTTCCACGTTTTGGTTGGATATCTGAAGATGTTCCAACTGTTTCATTACCAAGAATGAAATCTTTTACTGTCTCTTCAATAACTAAATTTTTATCAAGCAACTTTTTATACTTTGTAACTAATTTTTCCGATTTTTGGCTACTTGATCTCCAATACGTACTTCATAGAAAAAAAAAGTAGCGGTTTTTTTAATACTATCCTTAATTAGCTGATGAGACTCTTCCTGTTGATAATAATTCAAAATATGTCGGTACACAGCATTAATTTTTTCGTTTGTGTCTGCTGAACGCCATATTTCGAAACACTCAACATTTTTAATATGTTGAGTTGTTGAACCTAAACATTAATATCTCATAAATCGCAAGTAAGCGCATATTGAGACTTTTCTAATTTTATCTAATTAGCTTCAGCGGTTTAGGCTCGGCGATGATGAGTCAGTCAGTCAGGACAAGTCATTATATGTATATAGATAGCGGGTTGGCTAGTGATCGTTCTAGTGATAGTGGGATGATCGTTCCGTTGTATGACGTAATTATTTGCCTATGCTATTCCGAAGTATGTTTTTTAGAAAAAGGGACAATTATCCTTTTGGGACAACCATCTCGCCTTTACCCTATGTTTCATTGTTTCTACAAGTGCGCGGTGTATCGCTAGGTATTTAAGAGAGATACAATTAACAATATCTTACATAGCCGTTTGGATTTTTTGACGATGTGGAGGTTTGTTTTTGCAATAGCCGTTACGGCTACAGTGATCTTGCAAGTGTCATCAAAAGGTATTTTTCGTTAATCCAACATACTTTTCTTGCATATACTTCTTTATATAACTATATTGCTTCCATCCTATCAGATTAACTTCCTTTCTTCTATCACTATTCAGAGAATCAGAGAACCCTGCGCTCGGTCTACGTTATCAGATATCCCGGTTACTCTATTTTTGTGCGATTAAATTTCGTTGGTCCACCTCCAACTAGGGCGTGTTCTAAGTTCATTTGGATAAGTAAGGAATGTTTAGAACTTTGGCTAGTAATTAACGTTTTATTAAGCTTAAAAAAATATGAGTCTTCCTGACTATCACCTTATAAATATACAATATGTTATGTAATAAATGCACACCGAGGTGAATGTTTTATTTAAGAACAAGGAACGATTTCGAGGTTATAAGCCCGTCAATAAATTACTTCCAGAATTCGTTATTTCTATTAATAATTACTCATACAATGCTATGGGCAGTAAAAGACGCCTGCACATCAACCTATCCAAAACTGTCAAATTTCTTCAATACATTTTCAACCATGTGCCGTAAGTATGAAGTTCAAAGTCTATTGAGGAAATTTGACAGTTTGTGGTAGGTTGATGTGCAGGCGTGTGTACTTACTTACCAAGGAGTATAGATCTCATTATATGGCAGACTATTACAATAATTCGAAAATCAATAACAATCGAATGATTGGGCAATGGGCACCTAGAGTTGTCATATTCAAAGATGGCGGCATAATTTAATGATAAGTACTTTTAAATACTAATTCCGGAAAGCAGAGTAATGATATTTGACAAAATATTATTTATATTAACGTTTGTGTGTATTTAAGTTTGTTGGTTCTAGGTCGAAAAACGGAGATGTCCTTTATTTTATTTCATTATTTTTTGCTCGACTCTGACATGTTTTGAATTTTGTTTTGTTTTTGTTGGACCAAGAAGTAGTCGATCAAAAACAATGTAATTTAATTTAGTTTAAGTGAGTTGAACATAAAAATGAGTCAAATTAAACATTTTTTTTTAGTAATAAACAAACTTTAAAACTCGGCTACATGGTCTTTTTCAGGTACGTATGCCCATCATTTTCCATGGTTCTATGCACGATATCCTATCTGCCATACTCGAGATTATACACGTATTAGGTACCGATCATACTGCATAAAAATATCTCAAATCAATTCAGTAGCCGATTCTTAACAAACTACTTTCAAGGTATTACATAATATCTATATTACAAAAAAAATGGTACATGTATGTCAGAGCATCACTTGAGAACGGCTCGACCAATATGGCTGATTAATTTTTAGTTGCGTTCGTGATTGCTAGGATAAGGTTTGTTTATAAAAAGGTTTTCGTGCTGGTAAAACCATCACGCGGATGATATCAAGGGCGGGCCGCTAGTCTAAGATAAAGACAAACACTTCTAGTAGATATAACCGTTGCCGTTATCCATTGAGGCGATTTTCTAGGTAAAAAATAAAATGAGGTTTATTTGTGTTTCTTTTAGAAAAAACAGAAAATGAATGGGTCGATGAAAGCTCCAACTCCGAATCAGATTCTGGGAGCTGCAACGATGACAATGACCGTAAGTTATTGAAAAATTAAAAAGCTTTGACTTATGTTATTTCAGGCGTTTTTAAATGAAACCCATTCTTCTATTGAAATAATTATTATTAATAATACTAACTTATAATAATAGTCTACGCGTGTAAGACACTAAGACTGTTTTATTATATCAACAACACAATCACTACGTGTACAGGCTGAACCAAAAGGGTCATTAAGGTATTCGACTTTTGAGTTTAGTAAGACTGCATTCGTTTTTTTATAAACTGTCATTGTCATCTACAATATTTTAATTTGTTGAATCGTCTTTTCATTGGGATCACGGGGTAATAGAGCAGTTTTTATTCACGACCAGATAAGACAGCTTGTCTTTCATTTTCGATAGTGCATAAAAGCTTTTGAATATTTTTGAATGCCCTTAGATTTCAGATTTAGGAGATGCCCAAATAAAAAAATATAATTAAATTATTTAGAAAAAAATCACAGCAGTTTGGTATACAGAGTGTTTTTTTTAAAATAGGACAGTATGAGGAAGTCAGAAACCATAACAGATACGAATAAACTGTCTTAAGTGGTTTCTAGTTCCTAGTTCAAGTCTTTTTTTGCAAAAATCATTTTAGCATAGCAAATTTTTTGGTCAAGTAAGTTGAACATACAAATGAGTCAAATTTATAATTTTTTTTTATGATTTTATGGCAATGTTATGAAAATTATAACAGACTAAATGAAAAAAATAATACGAGTAGTATAAAGGCTATCAAGAATATTTCTAGCATTTCTGATATGAATATATAGAATGCAGAGACGACGAGGAACTGTCGACGTGTGCTAATGGCTTATGTCGGGCTCAAAATTGCACAGATATAGGAAAACTGTTTGCCTGCCAATCGGGGACACAATGTAAAAAAGGGTGCGTATGCCCAACAGGCAAACTGAGGGCTGCCAATGGCACTTGCATAAAGGAAGATCAATGCCCCAATGGTAAATTTCTTAAGATTTTTTGTAACTGGTTGCGCCAGTTGGTGACTTTTAAATTTGCCGCGCAAAAACAGTTGCATGCATTTTTAGATATCGTAATATTTTCATATTTGATAAAAAGTAGTTTGATTGGCGCTGTACTAGCTTCCTTTACCCATCCCCCTCTAATACATACCTTTCTCGCGCACAAGAGCGAGACCGCAATATAGAATGCAGCACGCCAACGAGCTCGCTGCAACTGCAATCGCGAATTAGTGCAATGACAGAGTTTTGAAAAGATGGCCGCACGCGCTTAGAGGAGATCTCTAAGCGCCCATTTTTGGTCGTCTGGTAGCTATTACCGCGTTACGAGTGTTAAAACTGTGAGATATCACGCGCTGGTGGTCCAGGTCCGTGTTTCAGCCAAGTTCATCCACCGGCCACCAACCTGGGGCCCGACCGCCTAACCGATCGCTTTGGCTACGTGTTTAGTTTATGACGTCATCTTGTCATCTAGCTAATAGGTATAGGCATATATCGAAAGCTATAGCCTATAGCTATAGATATTGCTTTCATAGGCGGTATGAAATGATAAGATGACGTCATAAACTATACACGTAGCCAAAGCAATTGGTTAGGCGATTGGGGGGCTGGTGCCGGTTCAGACTGCTCGCCCGCCTGCCGGACACGTGGTGCCTACTGCCGCTTGCTGATCAAGGTATTCCCTCCTTTTTGTTCCATCGAACTGTTTACCCATTGCCCTTGTTGTCATCCCTTACAGTTCGAATCATCGCCTAGTATAACGCCAATAAAAAAAATACAGTCTACTATAAGTTACAACATAGCCCGCACCACCAGTAATAATTTCTGTTTTGTATTTAATTTGTTGTCCTTGTTAAAAATAAAATGTCTGTACAGCATGTCCAGCCGGCGAGGTTTACTCAGACTGTCCGCCTATCAAATGCGACGGTGAATATTGTCCAAAGAATAGATTCTCCCCCCAAAGTTGTCCAATTCCGAAAAAGTGTGGTAAAGGAAGATGCGTTTGCGGTTTCAATAGCCATCGCGACCGTAAAACTGGAAAATGTATTCGTACTTCTGATTGCCGTAAGTGTGACTTTCTATGATTGATTATATACTGCAGACTTTTCTATTCTTGACAGAGCAAACTCGACATTTGCAGCAGGCATACCAATTTTATTCTAGTTTTGCCACAACTGCATCAGCGTGGTTTTAATTCCAATTACATTTCAGACTTGTTAATTTATTTATTGATCTATTCAGTTGTTTTAAAATTAACTGGTAAAATCCATCTAAACTTACGCATACTTGTGGAAACCTGTCGCCGGGATTCTAAAAGTCACTTCTTATTAAGGAAGATCACATTAAATTAAAATATACCTAGTTACTCAACATTTAAAACGAATTATGCAAACACGTATGATATACCGTTGATCTAAATCTGTAGGCAAAATATGAATCTAATATTGTTTCTGTCTTATAAACAGCTCCTTTTACATGCGCAAAGGACAATGAAGCGTACAACGGTTGCCCATCCGCGTGCCCTGATGCAAACTGCCCAGATTACCTTAAGAACGTTACTTGCCCAAATCCTAGATTCAAAGAATTGATCGTCGTGGCTTGCAAGCCGGCATGTAGATGCCAGAGTGGATATTACAGAGACTGTCAAGGAAACTGTGTATGCGCTGCACAGTGTGAAGGTAATGGATAAAATTTTCTAAAAACTATGTAATGGGTCAGGCCATGAGTGCTTGACTCATTTTATTCAAGCCTTTGCAAAACGTGATCTGAAACACATAGATTTACCTATGATTTGTTTTTAATGATTTTCACCAACCATCCACCTTGGTAGTCGACCTCCAAAAATGTTCACATTGTCGCCGTACAACTCGCCATCAAAGTCTTTTCCATATTTAGTTATAATAACCTGAGCGCGCTTACCACCGGATAACCTATGTTCTATAGTAAAATTTGATTTAACAGATCAAAAAACAGCACCACAACCTACAAGTCCACCAGATTCTAATCGAAATCAAAGCTCTTGTGGCGATATCGACAGTCTGCAATGGTCTCTTGTAGAAGCATTGAGCACTCTGGATATAATAAGTTTATACGTAAGTACAAGTTTGGATTTACAAACATGACTTTTTATCATCATGTTCAGCCTCAATTACCGAATGGTACCTTTACCGAAAATTTATATTAAGTTCTGAGGACGACCCTAACTCTATGTCTATCAATTTATTGTCAGTTCCATTAATGGACTCAGTGGCGCTACACTGTACAAAATTCCATACCAAATTCCTATATATGCAGTATCTACACAGCGACGTCATCTATACAGAGTATAACTAATGATTTACTTCTATATACGCCGTATTTCAGTATGCACCACATTAGGTACAGTCTGCGCTGAAAGGTAACAAGGTAGGTAAGGTTTAGTAACAATAATTATAATATTTTTTGTTCTTATAAGTCTTACATTGTCATTAATAAAGACTTTTTTACAATAATGAATCA
This sequence comes from Eudonia truncicolella, assembly GCA_949315975.1. NCBI lineage: Eukaryota > Metazoa > Arthropoda > Insecta > Lepidoptera > Crambidae > Eudonia > Eudonia truncicolella. The sequence continues at coordinate 13,154,212 of OX438830.1, read as the reverse complement.
TAGATGTCAACGACCCAGTTTTTTTGGCAGTGTGACGCTGAGACAATTTTGATAAATTTTCTGGCTCACCCTTCCTACAAATAAAATTGCGACAACAATATGTTCCGCGAATACATACAAATTATTTGTGAAGCGTTTTTACAATTTACGTAGTTTTGATATAAATAAAAATATATTTTGTTATTTTAGCAACTTGACGTAGCGACACCTGGAGTCAGTACGGTATTATCAGCCTTTTCGTATTCCGTACTTTTAGCACAATTGGCATTATACGCTAAAGGTCAAACATACACAGAACTAATAAACCTTCTTAACGTAACGACTAAAGATGATGTAAGTATGATTCATAAAGATTTTGCTTATATAAGTACTAAAAACAAATGTTGAAAAAATTTCTACGAGCAGTATTTGAACCTACACCCTTCTGACATACCGGGTCAGGTGCTCTCCCAATTGAGCTATCGTGATTCTAACCAGCCCGCCGAAATTATTCACACCGATTTACTTTTTACTTTGAAAGCCAAAGGCGCCCATTCAATGTCAACAACTACCGTCATTAACACCCGATCATAATATTTTTACAAGTACTAAAGATCAGTTAAGAAGTAGACTAAACTAGAACTATTAATAAAATGTTTTTGTTTTGTTTATATAATTTTTAACGCAAATTTTGCTGCGAAAGAAATTACAAAAATTTTTTTTCAAAATTTGTGTTTTTATAAACAAAAATTACTTAAAATATTTATAAACAAAGTAGTTCAGCTATTGATTACTACGTAACATATATAAATACTAAGAAGTAGAATATATGCTACCCATGATGAAGATGGCTATTACAAAAAACAATAGGGTTTGTATCTTCAACATTTTTTATTTTGGAATATTAACGTTATTGTTTCAAAATTGTAAAATTTACTTTCCAGATACGATGCGGATTTCCAGGTTTATTGAAATCAATACAAGTAACTCAAGGCGCAGAATTAGTTATCGGTAATAAAATATTCGTAAATGACCAATACCAACTCAGTGACCAGTACAAGAACGACTCAGTAGTTGTGTTCAACGCGGGAGCCGAAAATATTAACTTCAACAACCCTACCCAAGCAGCAAATACTATTAACAAATGGGCAAGTATAAACTTAAAAAAAAATTATATTATACTTATACTTTTTTGGTTTTTTTAATAATATTTATTTTGATTAGGTTTCAGATGCAACTAAAGGTAAAATTACAGACTTAGTACCAGCAGATATGTTAAACGCTATGACACGATTGGTATTGGCTAATGCTATATATTTCAAGGTTAGTATAATTTTATATTAAACGAATGTATATGGGGTGTAAGGGGTCTTAACCAAAATCATTCGGGGCTCTAACCTCTCCTGCGCGTGGGGCAGCTTGCTGACCAATTGACGAAGCTCTGATGACCGACCGATGGCGGAATAACCATCACAGATTGAACGTAGCTAACAAAGTGTCACCCTCTTTAAGGGACACCTTCAACGAACATGCCATTCCGGGACCGATTGCATAACAAGGCGGTGCTCTCGAAGTTGTTAAGGAATTGGATACAGCTGGGCTGGGCAGCATATTAGAAATTACGTCAGGTATTGACTTCGCCTATACGAGTGGAAATCGCGTATTCAAAAACGTAGTGTAGGACGCCCTCAGACTAGGTGGAGTGACGATCTTCGCAAGATCCTGGCAAGAGCTGGAAGGGAATAGCCGTGTGAGCCGATGATGATGATATTGAATATACATAAGATTATGATAATAAATTGGTGTTATGTTTTGTGTACATACATGGAAATATGCAGTACAAAGTGCAATAGTATGTGATGATATATTAACTAATTAATATAAACAATTTTTCAGGGTATATGGAAGACAGAATTCAATCCCAATTTAACACAATCAGCTGACTTTTATGTTAATAGTCAAAAAACTATCAAAGTTCAAATGATGCAACAGAAAGGCAAATTTAACTATGCGGATAGCTCTGAAGTTGATGCACAGGTAGCAAAATTATTATGTTTTAACACTTTATTGTTCTCTATTTTTCTTCGTTAAAAATAATAGTTATATTATAATTGATTTCTCTGTCTGTTGCAGCTTGTTGAAATACCATATCAAAACGAAAACATTAGCTTTGTTATTGCCTCTCCCAACAAACAAGATGGATTAAGGAATTTCCTTGATAAAATGCGATATCCTGCAATAAATATTAAAGTCTTAAGTGAACTGCGTCTGGAAACTGTAACTATATTTATGCCCAAATTCAACATTTCATCGAATATCAATGTTATAGATGTCTTAAAACCAGTAAGTACAAGGGAAGCAATAAACATTATTCAGATTATGTTGTCATTCTGTCATTGGATGGATACATTTTGTCATTATTTTGCAACAAAATTTGCGTAAAACAACAAATTACCATAATTATACATTATGACATAATATGTTTTACTAACCGATTTAAACATTTAGTTAAAAGCTCTAAAAGAGCTTTTAACAAAATGTTATGTTATAACAATAAATTGTCTCAATGTATTTACAGATAGGAGTTCAAACCATATTCGGGTCTAATGCTGAGTTAAGTGGAATGGTAGTGCCCGACGAAGCGTTATATGTGTCAGACGCTCTACAAAAAGTAACTATAACAGTTAATGAACAGGGCTCTGAAGCAGCTGCTGCTACTGGTAATAGTTTGTTATCAATAAAATAAACTTTATATTTTAATAAGCAATGATAAAGATGGTTAGCTATTGACTAACTTCATCAGCATTTGAATATCTGGCGCCAGGCCTTTCCAATTTAGGATGTAAAGCAATTTGTACTGTGACGATGACATCTATGCCACAACGATCACATTGCTTCGTGCGCGTCAATTCGAGATCATCTTGAGACAACTATGATTAGGTTACCTAGCCAGGAACTGCATTCAATTCGTATGAATAAACGCTTGTGCCAACTACTGTGCTTGCTATCCAGCGGATCTGGTACCTACATTTCTTTTTTCAGAAATGTTTTATTGTCGTTGTTTACTCCGTGGTAAAGTATTAGCTGGTTTACTGGTTGTATTATTCATATAAACGCAATGAAAAATATATTAAGCACGTTTTACCTTTTAAAAAATGACATAATTTTTACAGTAGCTGTAGTAGCAACAACAATATTGCCAAGACCTCCACGACCAGAGTATATTAAGAAAGCAGACCACCCATATAATGTATCTAATAAAATCAGGAAGTAATTTCTTTTCTCGGGATACTTTTATGGATAAAGTAGTAGTGTTAAAACAAATGATTTTGTCTGAAAAACAAATATTGTTTTAACACGTCTTTTAAAATAAAATGTTATTTATTACTCGCCTCTCATAATTAATTTTACAGCGATTGGCGTTACCGCTTTGACAGCTTCTATACAACCACCACGGGAATTCATCGTCAGAGCTGACCGTCCTTTCATTTATGGGATAAGATGTAACAATATATTTCTGTTCAGCGGATTATTCTATGGATAAGGTAACTAAAATTACCAAAAAGCACTTACAGATTTTTCATATTGTTTTAAAATACTGAATATTGATGTACAAATTTTTACTTATATTAAAATCATAATTTGTCGTAAAAAACTCTAATTGTGTAGATTAGAGTTTTTTACGATAAATTATGATTTTACGACAAATTACGACAAATTTGATTATGATTCAACAATTTAACTTACATAATTTCTTCACTTATTGTAGACTGCGCATTTGTATACGGTTTTTAACTAACTTAATAAGTAAAACAACGCTGTTTATTATTTTCAGGATGCCATCGAGTCAAGCTAAAAGATCGATAAGACTTAAATAAATTCCTATTATAAAGAAGTTTTATTATAGACCACCTATAACTAACATTACTAGCTTTTATATATTATATTATTATATACTACCTTTTACGCTTTTATTTACTGAAAATTCTCAAAAGATGTTCTATTGGATGGACTGAACTGATTTCTATGGAGTTTCTACAGATATCAAAATATAATTTGCATTTGGCATTCTGATTTTATGTTTAAGGATACCGAAGAACCTTACAATATTTCTATACTAAAATAAATAATATAATAAATGACCAAGTTCCCTCAAACCTTTGCCGAGATAACTTTTATCCTGTTTGGTATTCTTTAGCATTAAAGAATTATAAGAATTATAAGAGAATAGTCAAAATTCCACAAAAAAAATTAAAAAGTACGGAAACTTTTTTTTTTCTCTCTTTTTTTCTTAAGTGGTGAGATCTGGAAAAGACAATCATTTTTATATAGTGTGGTACGAGCAATACACTTTACACAAATATTATGTCAACGTTTTGTTGTGTTTACTCACCCAGGGGTAGTGCTCGTCAGGCGTGGGAAATGTCTGTCTTTTTTACAAGCTGTTATTTAACTTGCACTGTTCGTATGTAACTATGTAAGTATGTAAGTTGTCCATCAAAATTTGTAAACTATTTTTATATTTTACTTTTGATATTTTCTTCCCATTCGTGTCGCTGCCTGCGTTATTCTTTGGCTTCGACATGAGTGTAATCAATTAAGTATGTTTTTGCATTATTTTTATTTAAAGCACTTCACTTGTTTATTGCATTAAGACGTGGCATAAATAGTGCCGCGTGGCGCCACGTAGCATTAATTAGGAACATCATTCTTTTTCCTAGACAAGTACTTTACGAATGGATAGTTGTTGTTTTTATTTGTTTATACCCAATTGCAATGGCTAAGGAGTCTTGGTCTTTCTGCCGACATTTGTGTTTTCTTTTTTTTTCTGTCTCTCTTTTGTTTTGAATGTGTTTGGAGTGTTTGTATTTTTGTCTCTATATGGTTTTTCCTAATTGTTAAACTGGGAGAAACTATATATAGACATAAATTTTATAAATTTCATGTTTAAGTAAGTAAATGTTTGTTTGTTTATTATTATTATGTTCTCCACCGCGCGCCGGTGGCGGCAGGCTCCGCCAGAATACCAGCGTTGTTGTGACACGCTTCGTTCGCAACAACATAAGCTGAGGCCTGATTGACCTATTGTTGTTGTTTGTTTTTATTTTTATGTATATTAGTGTGTGTGGTCAATAAATGTTTCTCTCTCTCTCTCTCTCTCAAACGTTTTGGATTTACAGACATTTAAATTATTAAGAGGAAGGGCTAAGCGTGTTGAAAGTGATTGTTATGATAAATATATAGCTTCGGTAGAAGGATCTATTATAAACCGAAATATTTTTGGTCATTCGTAAAATCACGATCTAAATCATCTGGCTTACCGAGTACTATGATAGTATTTCTGCAAGTGGCGGTACATCCATTTGCATAATGTTCTCGGAGTTTTTCTATTCCACTTTCTTGAATAGTAATTCTTCATCTGCATCCTCCCCTTCCAGCAAGGGCGGTACTACTAGCATAGAAATGAATACCGAAGACGTAGCCAAGCTTTTCTTATCGTTAGATAGTTTTAAATCGGCAGGTCCTGATAATTTGTCTCAGATTTTTCTTCGCAATTGCGCCAAAAGTATATCTGTACCTGTTTATCTTTTGTTTGTTAAGTCGATCTCGAAGTGTTATGTCCCCTCAGTATGGAAATCAGCCTATATAACACCAATTCATAAGAAAGGATCAAAATCTGACATAACGAATTATAGGCCGGTTTCTAAACTGTGTATTGTGGCTAAACTTTTAAAAAAAATTTTGCGTAAATATTTATATGTTACGTTAATGACAGTTTTTACTGAATGTCAGCATGGCTTCCTTCAGGGAAGATCCACAACATCTAACCTTATTTTACTTAATGACTTTATCACAGACTAGATGGACGGAGGTAAGTAGGTAGACGTAATATACACTGACTACAACTAATGTTTCGATAGGATTGATCACAATTTATTAATTCAAAAACTGGTTAATGTTGGAATATGTGGCGACCTCTTAAGGTGGTTTACATCATATATAAACAACAGATCTTAAGCTGAAGTTATAAATAATTATATTTCTAGTTGGGTTACGGTGCCTAGTAGGGAGCCGCAAGGCTTTCTTCTAGGCCCTACACTCTTTTTAATATTTACTAATGATATCGAAGCATGTTTCCATCATTCTCAATTGCTTTGTTTTGCTGACGACATGAAAATATTTAAAGAAATTTCAAATCTATCTGATGTATCCTCCAGTGTGATTTGGCTCGTCTGGATAACTACTGCAAATAAAATAAGATGGACCTCAACCCTTCCAAATGCTCCATCACAACATTCAGCAGGAAAATTAACAATATTCCATCGCAGTACATCCTCAAGAGTCATATTTTACACAAGAGTTCTGTTGTACAGGACCTAGGAGTCCTTCACGATTCAAAGCTTCTCTTCGATGGCCATATTGATTAGTCAAGAGAGCTTCCAGAGCTCTTGGGTTTATTATGCGAATTTCTGCCAGTTTCAAAAATATTAAAACATTAAAATATTATATTGTACCTTCGTCAGAAGTACCTTAGAATATGCGTTAGAGATTTGGAACCCACGATATAACAAATGTATTGATCGTATTCAACGTTTGCAAAATAAATTTATACAATATTTTTGTTTTCATGCTAAAATCCCGTACAACTCTAATAAATATCTGCAACATGCAAACAATTTCATTTTCTTCCTTCGTATAAGCGGCGGGAGATAGCGGATATTGTTTAATTTCTCAAAATTGTAAATAATATGACTGTCCTGAAGTCCTCTCCAAAATTAAGTTTATCATGTCTACTAGATTGCCTAGACACTACACTCCCATTCATATAGCATTAGTTTCGTCCAATTACCGCCAAAATTCATTTATGTTTGCGAGTTATGTTGAGTAGAAGCGTAAACCAATAAGTAATCCTTTCTTTTTAAGGCAAGCTGTTTAACATAGTGGCTGTGGCACATCACATGTTGTTGTGTTTATATTATTATATAAGTACTAGATTAGGTTTGTTAATGTTCTCACTAAAAATTAGATCTATATTGTTTTGTAAAAGCGACGACCTCTTATTGACTATAAGTGTTTATAATATATATATATGTTTTTTTATACTTAGCACGGCAAATGACTCCACACCACCTGATGTTAGTGGAAATGGAGTCCAGATGCGAAGACAACTGGTGCAGCGTGAAAACAACGCAGCATCAGACAACTTCACTCTGCTGGCCCACAAAGTGCTTCTTCACGCCCCGTTTGAAGACCCCATATCATAGGAAAGAGGGAAAACGTGTGCTGGTAGACTATTCCATCTTTTGGAGGTGCGACAAAGAAACGAGTCACCAAATTTCTTTGTGCGCGATGGGATAAGTGTGACAGTGAAGCGATGACACCGGAAAGCAGCACGTGTACTCCTATGGAGGAAGGGAGAAGGTGGGATAAGGTCAAAGAGTTCTTCAGAGCACTCGCCGTGGTATAAGCGATAGAAGACGCATCGAGAAGATACTTTGCGGAACCGTCTCAGATGTGCGAGCAATACTCTACGCAAGACCGTACAAAAGACACAACTGGTCAATCGTAAAGAATCGCTGCACTCTGTTCAGGACACCGAGTTTTCGTGAGGCTGTTTTGATCACGGCTTCGATGTAGTCCTTTTGATTCAAATCGCAGCGAATCGTCATACCGAGCAAGTTGATGTTGTTAGGCTTAGAGATGTGCTCTGAAGAGTTGGAAGACGAAGGAATGGTGACTTTTTGGCCGTAAACGCACATACCTGTGTTTTTTTGTTGGCATTGAACTCAACCAGATTATTGCAGCCCCAATTAGATATGAAGTCCAATACCCGATTGAGCTCATTGACAAGATTCACTCGTTTCTCTTCAGTCTCGATTCGCCCAGCCGCAGGGTGACCGTTATACCCACCGTGCACTGTACTATCATCTGCATAGCGATGAATATTTCCAAGTGGAAGCATATCATTGATATGCAGAAGAAACAGCGTGGGGGACAGATCGGAACCTAGAGGACACCAGCGTTCACTGACATGAGCCGTGAAGCGCATCCATCAGACAGGACACGGATTCTACGCTCATGCAGGAAGCTAGCGACCCAGTTGCAGAACTGAGCAGGCAGACCGTATGCCGGAAGCTTGGAGAGAAGAGCTTTGTGCCAGACCCGATCAAATGCCTTAGCTATGTCGAGGCTAACAGCCACAGACTCACCACGCTTGTCAATAGCCACACCCCAGAGATGTGCAACGTACGCTAGAAGATCACCCGTTGACCGCTTCGGCCGAAACCCGTATTGGCGATCGTGAATAATGGAGTGTTCTTTTAGGTAGTGGACAAGTTGTTTATTTCAAATGAGCTCCATGACTTTTCACAAAACTGAAGTTACGACTATGGGGCGGTAATTCAAAGGATCTGACTGATCTCCTTTTTTGGGGACCGGTTACACATTGGCCTCTCTCCAAGATTCCGGCACACAACCTGAAACGGTATAGGCGCGTTAACACGGGGGACAACTCCGCTGCACACATTTTTAGGACTATTGCTGGGATGCCATCAGGGCCATTAGCTTTCTGGACATTGATTGACTGCAACTCCACACGGACATCAATCACACTGCCTGATTTTAAAATAGGGCACTGTGTGGTCACAGTAAGAAAAAAAAATGTGTTAAATTTCATATAGCTGTTGGTTTTCCAAATAAAATAAAATAAAAACAAATAAAATAAATTACTTTTCCAGAATTATCCGAATATTATCTCAGGTCAATTCAATGAATAATAGAAAAGTTTATGTTACTGTATCGTACCCCAAGAGAACCTGCTTATTGTTTGTAGACATCACAAAACATTGAACAGTAACAAACAGGGTAGTAGCAAGCTTTGTAAATGCGACGCACCTGTGTAGTAGTAGCATAATAGCAGGCATGGCAGGAATGAACATGTGTGCGTTTGTGCGTGTGCGTGTGCGCTTAACTGTACCATTTACAATTTACTTGCTACTCAATAGCAGCATTGATACCATCCTATCATCCCACTTGATCAGGAAAAGCAGGGCGGCGGGAAACTGGGTGCCGTGTTCCGTTCTATGCCGTAATTTTTGGAAGGTTTGTCCACAATTGCCTCACTGGGCATGAAGAGTAAACCCTACCGTTATACAAATCTGTGAACGATCTGAGTTCGGGTATTAATTTCAGAGTACAATTCATAACAAATTAAATAAAAAGCTTCCATTATTCAGAACCTGAACCATAATAAGGTACCTAATGTGTTGGAGCTGAGACGCGGGAGTGCCTTGCACAGTAATCCAGGAGTCCAGGAGGACTTCAGATCGCGTGCCGGAAAGAGAGAGCAATATTCTTTCTTAACTTGTATTAAACGTATGACAAAACTATTAGATTCCGCACAATCATCAGAGCAAGTTCACGATTGTTACTAGAAGTAAGTAAGTAGTTTGTAAGCAGAAGTATTGATAAAGGTGTAAAAATATGAGAAACCGGATTTATTTTGGGAGATCTGTTACTACACCCCTTGGAAAAGGTACATACCTAAAACTTTTAAATGTTTTTTAGAAATCCTTGTCTCAAAATGTTTGTTCCACGAACGCTTGCGCTTGCGGTATTGCGGTTATGGCATACCGTTAGGATCTCGTGGATTTTACATTTTATTTATAATATTGATCTTGGTTTTACATTTCTAATATTATTATTCGATGCTACTTTACTTGAATATCTGTGCATACACACTTTCACATTATTTATAAATTATGTCATCAATACATGCTAACGACGTTTATATAAAAAAAATGCTATTTAAATACCAAATAGCATAGTGGTTGCCTACAAAGGATTGAGACTTTATTATACTGCTGCTAGGGTAAATGCGGGATAGTTGCCCCAATTTATAAATAAGTAGACTACTTTGTATCTGTAAATCAACCTTTTGTATTAAGGAAACTTATATTGAAGAAAAGGCATTTTTAATAAACTTATATTAATAATAACTTATTTATGTATACATAACTCTTACTTTATCGACTCCTAAGGAATGACGACTCAACTTGTAAATGTTTTTTTAAATTTTTTATAGGAATTTTTTGATCACGATCTCATCTGATGATGTGGCATAGGATGCCTATTCAATCTTGTCTAATGTGACACGGGATGAGTATCCTATGCATTATTATAATAAAGAAATATCTACAAATAGTGTAATTCAGTTTTACTTTTAATAATAAGAGTTTCTTAAGATCATCATCATCATCATCATCCACGCACATACATGCAGATCCTGCTTTTACTCTATTAAAGTCAACAGCAAAAGCGTCTAGAAGTGATGGACAGACATTCTGTATTTTGAAATATACTAACAGGATAGTATTTATGTGATTTTAATGGTGGAAGTTTTTGCCCAGCAGTGGCATAGTATATCGTCGGTGGGCGTGTGAGAGCGCGTAAGAGCTGTTTATGAAAACCGCGTATTTAGTTTTACACAATTTTACAAGAAGACGATAATGGGCTATTTATTTTTTAATTAACTTTATTTAACAAGCTTTAGCAAAGTTATTCGATATTGTTGTACTTACGAAAATAAGTTTTAAGCATAAGTCGTGCTCATCGCAGTATATATTTACTCACACTGGTAACCACGCACAAACACACTGCACGTGTCATCAGGTGAAGCAATTATAGCAACTATTTCGTTTTATGTCATAAATATTTATCTTTGACGTGCTGAAGAAATGTTTTATTGAATGTCCAACCGTGTACGCGTGAACGAACACGAACATAGCAAACACAAACATCAAACAAGAACATTTGGTTTGTACGTATGGACGGCATATTATTCGAACACGAACGCGAACATACTTCGTATCGAGTTCGCGCACAACAGTCGCGAACTCTATCTTAATAGCCATGGCGGCGCCGTTGGAAGTGGTCAATTTTAAAGAAGCGGAAAGTTTTTTGGTGTTTGCAGTGATTCACGGTTCGCCGCAAACATGTTTGACGAACAAAGTGTTCGATGTTCGTTAGTGGTACACACGTACAAACCAAATTGTTGCGTATCATGCAACGCAACAAATTTGATCGTACGTGCGTACAAGGCTTTAGACATTAATCTCTATGTGGCAACTTTGCCACCTCTACTCTATATGTCATTGTTTCCACAAGTGTGCGGTGTATTAGCTAGGTATATAAAAGAGGTAGTTGCAACTAAAAATATCTTACATAGCCGTTTGGCTTTTGACCATGTGGTTTGGTTTTGCACTAGTCGTTACGGTCTTGCAAGTGTCATTAAAAGGTATTTTTCGCTATCCCAACATACTTTCCAAGCATAATTATAGCTATATATATTCAGCACATTATTGCTGTCTAGAGCTAACTCTCAGCTTTAATCGTACGGTAATTGCTCCTTCCGTTACTAACACTAAAAATGTAATTGTGTTATTGTCGTGCACTTGAAGAGTCCAATGTCCAACAGTTGTAGGCTGATGATGATGATAAAACGAAAAAAATAGGTTTTATCGAATGGTGCCAACTTAGCCGTTCGGCCAAGTTTTTTTGACCGAGTTGACGAATAAGTTAACTGTGCTGCCCAACTGGTGGCAGGTGTCCATAAAGGATTACATGGTCCAAACAAGCAAGATCTTAATATTCTGTGTTTCTTTTAGCATCGAAATGTTCGGAAAATGAATGGGCCGATAAAAGCTCCTACTTCGAATCAGATTCTGGGAGCTGTGAAGATGACCAGTATCGTAAGTTATTGTAAAATAAAAACCTTTATTTTATTTCAACCATTTTCAATATAATAATAATTAACAAATACCATTGGTATTAGTTTGTGGTATTAGAAAGGAATAGGTCGGTATTTTTACAGGTTTGTTTTTGATGGTATCTCATTTCTTTTTGTAGATAGGCCTACTTTTTCCTTTCCGGTATCATCTAGGTACCTATCTACACCTATAATTCCATTATATTATACATATACAGGTACACTGATTCATTAACTGCAAATGTAACTTTGTAATCCTATATATTTATGTGGGTATAGTTATTTATGCAGTTGGTATATCTAGAAAACTGGACCAAAATTGCAAAACATTTTAGTTTTTCCTTGATTTATATACTAAACACTAATTGTATTCTAAATTTGAAGCTTCTATGTCTGCTAGAAGTGCCTTAGAGTTTTGATGATCGGTCAGTCAGTTAGTCAGTGAGTGAGTGACAAAATTAAGAAACTATGACTTGATATAATTCTTAAACTACTGGTTCAAATTTAATGAAATTTGAAATATACCGTGTTTATATAATGCCTGCTTGGTTACTGAAAATTCAGGCTTCTACATGGTGATTTTGTCAACAGTCGACAAACTTTTAGAGGACATTGTAATCCTTATAAATAATGATAAAATACAAGTATATGCCTCAATGGAATAATATTTATAAAAACTATATATCGCAAATATAAACTGCAGCTGGCGTATTTTGCGCGCCGCTGTACCTAGCATAGGGTGCATAGAGTACAGTCTGTTACTACCTACAGCAAGCGAGCGCCCTGCCTCGTTCGCGACGCGAGCGCCTGGTGACGATTTTTACGTGTTTTATGAATTGAAATAACAACAACGCTTACATTCCTTGGTAATGAACATTATAGCATTATAGCACAATGTAAAGTTCAATTGACTTACCTACGTGTACTTCAGTAATTGTTCAAAGTGACCACCTTCCCTCTGAATACATAACTGAGCTCGACGCCGTTGATTGTCCTTTAATTTTCTTAACACTTCCGTTTGTGATTTGACGACATCGAATGCACTCACGATTTTTTCTTTGAGGTGGTTTACAGTCGTTGCTTCAGTTTCATACACCCTTCTTTTAATTTCACCCCACAAATAAAAGTCAAGCGGCGTGAGATCGGGAGATCGAGCTGGCCAGCTGATCGGCCCACCGCGTCCTATCCAACGACCGTTGAACTCCTGATCCAAATATGCGCGGACATCGCGCTGGAAGTGTGCCGGAGCTCCGTCGTGCTGGAAATGCATATTTCGCCAATATGCCAGAGGTACGTCTTCCATCAGTCGCGGTAGTTCTTCACTGATAAGACGAAGATAATGCTGACCGGTCAATCTTTCATCAATGAAGTACGGCCCGATAACACGATCGTTAATGATCCCCGCCCAAACGTTTACTCTAAAACGCACGTTAAAAGAGTCTCTTCGTGTTTTCTTTGGGTTCTGTCCACGACGACACCACCAGTGTTCATTATGAACATTGAACAGACCTACTCTTGTGAAGCTCGCTTCATCTGACCACAAAATGTTCAAATTAATGTTGTCTAATAGCCAATTACAAAACTCGCGCCTTGGACGATAATCGGCTAGTAACAGCTCCTGAACGGGCTGAAAATGGTAGGGGTGTTGATCTGACGCGTTTAGCAATTTCCACACGTAATATTGGCTCACGTGAAAAGGGCGGGCAGCTTGTCTCGTACTGGCTTGTGGATTGTCTTGGAAGAATCGTCGTATCTGGCGGTATAAGTGAAGAGGATATACTGGCCTTCTGCCTCTAGCCTGTGCATGCGCAGGTACTTTGAACTGGCCATGGGCAAGTAAATTTTGTGTAGATCTTAAAATTTTATCCAACGAGGGGACTGACGAATTAGGATGAATCCGCTGAAAACGCCTCTGGGTTTCCCGAAGGCTGTGCGTTTGTGAATATATGATAACCATATCATACAATTCACGGTTTGTGTACACCATGATTACATTAATTGCAATCCTATATCACACAACAGGCAATAATATTTATGTAAACACACACACTTAATTGCACTGATATGGCACGATTAGGTCACGATTTTCTTTACGGGTCACGGTCGGTCACGCACATACGTCACTACTGCTAGTCGGAAACTAACTAAGCGGGAAATCGGGAATTGGTAATATTTCGGGCGGGCGGCGGTCGTCCTTTGCGGCGCACGGGCACGGCATTTAGCATTTTGTATTGTTTACTTTAAAGTTTATTTTTCATTGTCTTTATTCGTAACGGCCATTTTCGTTGAATCTTTGTGATTTAGGCGGCGCGTTATGGTGTTTACTTTAAAGTTCATTTTTCAATTATATTTTTCAAAGCGGTCTCTTTGAGCGGCTCGGCGGCATGCTTAGTGTAGTGTAGGCTACTAAGCTAGCTAGGTAGGCTGAAGGTAAATAACTACTCTTTTCACAGTGTGTGTTTGTAAACAAAAGTGTTTGTTGAATTTTATTTAATATATTTTAGCTTGTGCTTAACATTTTATTTTATTGGTTTTATATTTTTAATATGATTGTTTATTGATATAGAAAACAAAAAAGGTGAAAAAAAATTTTTTTTTTCGACAGCTCCGTTTTTTTTTTTTCCTTTGCAAAAGTAATGTATATCAGCAATAGAATCTCCTCTAAAAATTTGTCGATTGTTGTCGAAGTCATCCTGTAGTTTTTTCCACAACCAAGTTATAGGGGGTCGAAAAAGGCCTGAACTGTTTCGAGAAAAGGATGGTACGGCCGGCCGTGCCGCTTTTTTGCTCGACTTGGCGAATCTGGGGGCACTGCCGTGCCCCCAGATTCCAATAAAAAAGGATAATTCGTAAGGAACTAATAAATAAAAAAGAAATGTCAAACATTTATCGCGACTGCCACCTATTGATTTGCGTTTCCCTTGAAACTTTTATAATTGATGTTACTAAACATTAATTACCTACGAAGTAAAAGACATAAAAATATTCATAGTGTTGAACACTAGTGGTCGCGAACAAACAATGTAAACCTTATTGTCAGGCTGTTATGTTGCATTGTTGATTGTTTCTACAAGTGCACGATACGACTATATAAAAGAAGTAATTGCTACTTTAAAGGCCTTTGACGTGTTCATTCTTGAAGATGTGGAAGTTTGTTGTTTATGTCGTTACGTGTGCTCTGTTAGAAGTTTCATCAACAGGTAGTTATTTTTATTCAAACCAACTTTTCAACACACCTGGCCGTTTTCAACCCGTCTGATAAAGTAGTTAGTTAATTGGTACAATGCTTCTATTTTCTTAATGTCTCTTGGTAATTATCGTATTTTCAAATGCAACCAAATATTAATTTCCATGTCCATTATTTATTAGATTTATCATGTATAATAATTTGAATTCAGAACAATGTACTTTATTGTTGTTTTGTTTTGATTACTCGTGAGAACTATATATAAATCTCAAATCAATTACGTATGACACAAGAGTATTTTCCCTCATTCTAAAATAAATTAATAATAAGTAAAAGGAGTAGTAGCAACTCTATAATACTCTATTACCGAGAAATTTGGTGACTCGTTTCTTTGTCGCACCTCCAAAAGATTGAATAGACTGCCAGCACACGTTTTCCATCCTTCCTATGACATGGGGTCCTTCAAACAAGGCGTGAAGAGAGGAACCTTGTGGGCCGGCAGAGTGAGGGTAACTGATGCAGCGTTGTTTCCACCCTGCACCAGTTCTCGTCGGATCTGGACTCCATATTCACATAACAACAGGTGAAATGGAGTCATTGGCCAAGCTAAGTATAAAAAAATATTTCCGACGACGACAGCTAAAACACGAAGTTGGCCGAGAGACATTACGAAAATAGATGCACTGTATTTTATTACTTATGGTAAAAGAACCAGAAAGCACTGGTTCCCATTCTTAGCGGGGTTGACTTGACCTACGATAATTTGGCTGGTATAATGGTAACATTGTCTTGTCTATGTCTGTACCGATAACAACAATGTTGGTATCATCATTATTTTTCGATAGTTTACAGGTAAGATAGCCAGTTTCTCAGTAGTTGATTATTCCGGATGGACGGACGTGTCAAATATTTTCTATGTATTTTTTTAAAATATTTAATTTAGCTTCAGTGCAGCGATTAGCACTTGAAAATAAAAAATAACTAAGTAAAATTAGGTCTGTCACAAAAAACGAAATAAAATTAAAATCATGAATATCATGATTTTCATTATCAGAATACCTACCTATGTGGCTGTGTACTTTTCAATTTGTTTGCATAGCAATAACTTTAATTTTATCGTACGTGCAAGCGTGTCACAGATTATTCAGACTGTGTTAGTGCAAAAAACTGGTTTCAAACAAGATACTGAGATAAATATTCAGGTTATTTAAAAATACATTGAGTAGTTACTTAAATTAAAGATAACCATTTATTTATTGCAACAAGTCGTAGGTTCTAAGTACGAAAAATCATGACAATGAAGGAACAAGGAACGTTTTATAAATCTTGCAACTGGCCTTGTAGACTAGTCTTTCATCTAAATATGACTCATTACAACAATAAGCATTATTATCTACTAAATATTATAATCGTATGGCATAATAACAGTCGTTCGGCAGTTTTAAGTTACAATCATCACACAGCTTTATCTATTGGACAGCATTATTTTCCTGGGTGTCCAGTCTGTCGTTTCCCCTTCATGTATATGTCGTAGCCATATCGAAGATTTACTCACTTCACAAAATGCTCGAGAATTTCATGAAATATTTCACTGTCTATTGGCCACATCATGATATGGTTTGGGCAGACCAATGATAAGAAATCGTTTCTTGATATGGGCTACTAAACGCGCGGCTACTTCATGAAATGGTCAAACTTTAGTGATCATATCGTAAAATATTTACATTACCCACCGTAAGAGGCGCTGATATCGTTAAATTTTTGGGTCGATACAATCGATTTGTACAATCGTATGCCGCTTCCCCCTTCAGTGACTGGCCCTCGCTACGCTCCGCTTTGCTCGGGAAAAAAAATTTACCTAACCAACAGTAAGGGTTTCCTACATTAATGATATGGCCAAACGTGTAAGGGCATATCATCAAATGTTGGCGCTTTAACGATATGATCAGTTTAAGCTGGGCGTAAATAAAATAAATACAACCATTTCATGAAATGATCGATTGCATAATAAAGTGATCAATTTTAAGATCCGGCCACGACATATATATGATATTATGTATCTACTTATAAGTAGGTGTTTATCATTACACAATTTCTCTTCTAGAAAACATATGCCGAAAAGCAAACGAGGTATACGACCTGTGTCCGGTAATCTGTCCCTTCCGAACTTGTGGCATAGACGACCGGCTGGTCGATTGCTCACCGTCGTTGCCCAGACCCGGTGATCCGAACTGTCCGGAACCGGCTTGCCGGTGCAGAGCTCAGACCTTCAGAGATGATAAAGGCAATTGCGTCCCTTGGGAGAAATGTCGTAAGCAAATAATTATGTAATTATGACAACAGGCTATCCTCTATAAAAATATTATATTATTAAAATATATTTTAAAATTTAAAATACGCTTGCTTTTAGCTAAATGCACAAAACCAAACGAAGTGTACGACCCGTGCGACGCCCCTTGCCCGGCGCGTCGATGCGACTTCAACGCTGCCGTGGTGAGGTGCGGCAGGCCTCCGCAGGTTGGCGATCCCTCGTGCGTTGTGGGGTGCCGGTGCATAGATGGTTATCTGAGAGATAGCAGAGGTGTTTGCATTCCAGCGAATAAGTGTCGTAAGTAATTTCATTTACCCTAATTATTAAATTTATAAAATTTTTCGCACTTATATTTTTATTTTAAACGACATGGTACGAGCTTCGCATTCTTAGATGCAAAATACAGAAATTGTCATTATGATTAGATAAATTGATGAATCTATATCCTAAATTATTTAGCTCAAAAATCCCAAACATCGTATCAAAACCTCAGTCTCTAGACCACAGACCTTACAAGAAGGTAGAAGTGTCGGGAAAAAAAAACACAATAACATGTAAAATAAATTGTAAATTTACATTTGGTACAAATTTGGAATTAATGTTGTATTTTTTGTTCCAGCTAAATGCACTAAACTCAATGAAGTGTATGACTCGTGTCCAGACTGTAGCCCCCAAACGTGCAAGACAAAGGACCGAATATACCACTGTCCTATGATATCAGCCTGCAAGACTGGGCCAAACTGCCACCCAGCCTGCCGGTGTAAGCCAGGCTACTTCAGAAACTTAATTGGCGATTGCATATCGGCCAGTGACTGTGGTTAGTATAGTTTACAAAAAATCAGGACGCAATTGCGATTCGATTGACATCGCTAACCTTAATTTGTTCTTAACTTTTTTACTTAACATGATTTTAAATAAATCTCGCGGGATTAATTTGGCCGCGTGAATAATAAACAATCAGCTGTAGAATCAAATCATCAAAAACATAAATGTGCAATTAGAGCCAATTTCAATATTATGATATATGTTGTTGACTTCAATGACAAAAGAAGTGAGATTTAAATGGGTGCCTGTACCAAGCCAATGTAAGATGGCTAGTTTCTACCAGCCAGCCCAAGTTCTTTTTTTTTTATATTTGTAGCTCGACAAATTACTCCACTCCACCTGATGTTAAGTGGAAATGGAGTTCAGACGCCAGGACAACTAGTGCAGCGTGAAAACAACGCAGCATCAGTCACCCTCACCCTGCCGGCCCACAAGGTGTCTCTTCACGCCTCGTTTGAAGGACCCCATGTCACAGGAAGGAGGGGAAAAGTGCTGAAATTTATTAATAAAAACATAAAATATATTTTTTTCTTATAACTTAGGATAATATACTGAAGCCTAAGGTCTAACTTGGCTAGTTTTCATATACGAATTATATTATAGCCTTCTTAAGTTCTAAAGCTCAATACGATATACGATAAAGCTCAATACGATAGCTCAATTGGAAGAGCACCTGACCCGGTATGTCAGAAGGGTGCAGGTTCAAATCCTGCTCGTGGAAATTTTTTCAACATTTGTGTTTTTGTAATTTGTTTCGCAACAAAATTTGCGTTAAAATTATATAAACAAAACAAAAACATTTCACTCGTTATATATTCACGTGAAGACCTTAAAATCCACATAACGACCGGCTGTCATCAATTTTGATTGCTGATTCTTACATTACAGGCATCTATAAGTAATCAAACAGGATTGTTTTTCCCATATTTCTAGGTTCTAGGTGTAATTAATTTGAGTTTGTTTTTATGTCGGAGATTATACGTAGGTTTTTTTTATATCTAATTGTATATTTGATGTAATACTCTTTGTAATTATTTTTTTTATTAGAATGCATGTTATATTTTTATGAAGTTGAAGTTTAGTTTTATCGTACAATTGTTTAGTTGGTGTAAGAAATGGATAATGGAAAAATGTCTTTATTATTTTATTTTGAGTTCTCTGTAGCGACTTTAGGTTAGTTGGTGCGGCTGATCCCCAGATTTCAATTAGGTATTCTAAATGTGATTTTATTAATGAATTGTATATAATAGGTTTTACTTTTTTTGGTATGCAGTGTGCTATTTTACGAAGTGCTCCCAGAACATATATTAATTTACTAGTATAATACATAAAAACATTTAACTAGTAAATTGTTAAACCTAAAGATATATCGTTACACCTACTGGTATCAATTAAGTAGTAATGATAACATATTTATAAATTTTTATAAATCGAAAAGGCGTATAGTTTCCTATGAATTCTATTTATTCCACAATTGTATTTCCATTTGATTTACAGATAAATGTCCTGCCGAACACGAATTCTTTTCGTGTGGCAGCGCCTGCGACAATGTCTGTGCCACTCTTAGTAAACAAAATCAGACCAACTGCCCAATAAGAAATATCAAATGCAATGAGATGTGTTATTGTGAAAACGGTTATGCCAGAGCAACAAATAATACATGCATACCTATAAAGGACTGCAAAGGTAAACTTATTAGTTTTACCTTTACTCTATGGTGGTATCAATGTACAGCCACCTGCACATCAACCTATCTAAAACTTTTAAATTTCTTCAATAAATGTTCGACCATATGCCATACAAAAAGTTCAAAGTCTTCTTAGGAAATTTGACAAGTTGTGGTGATGTGCAGGCGTGTGTACTTGACTTAAACTGTCAAACATCAATTTAAAAATCTGTTCTTTTTATTAAAATGGCCGTGTTTACAGTTTTAGTTAAAGATCAATGCCCCGATGGTATTTTCTTTGATTTCAAAATATGTTTTTGTTTTGCTATTGTGCTCGAATTTGTAGTCGACGTTAAAAATAAAATGTTGGCACCTTACAGTATGTCCAGCCGGCGAGGTTTACTCCGACTGTCCGCCTATCAAATGTGATGGAGAATATTGTCCAAAGGATAGGTACTCCCCCCAGAGTTGTCCTATCCCGAAGAAGTGTGGTAAAGGAAGATGCGTTTGCGGTTTCAACAGCCATCGCGACCGTAGAACTGGCAAATGTATTCGTACTTCTGATTGCCGTAAGTCCGTTTTCTTATTTTTTATTAAAATGGTTGTTAAAAATTTACGTTTTCATTTACTCTCTGCTGCAGACTTTTTTATTTTTTGACAGACACTAGTTAGTCTTGTTTTGATACAACTATATAATACTACATAATATAAGCATAGTTTTCAGTCCAATCACATTTCAGACTTGTTCATTCATTTATTAATAATTATTTAAAAAATATTTAAACTAACGAGAAAAAAGGCGCCCGTATTGTAAAAGACATTTTCGAAAACCAAAACCGATATACCGATATAAATAGATATGAATTTATAATATACGGATATACCGTATATTATAAATTCATTTTGTCAGCAGGGTTCGAAAGGATAATTATCAATGATAATTATTATGGGAGATTAGAATTAAATGTAATATTGTTTAATGTTTTTCAAACAGCTGCTTTTAAATGCGAAAAAGATAATGAAGCTTACAACGGTTGTCCATCTGCGTGCCCTGACGCAAACTGCCCAGATTATCTTAAGAACGTTACTTGTCCCAATCCGAGATTCAAGGAACTGTTTGTTGTGGCTTGCAAGCCGGCATGTAGGTGTCAGAGCGGATATTACAGAGACAGTCAAGGAAACTGTGTATGCGCCGCACAGTGTGAAGGTATTGTATAAAAATAATTTTTGTAAATATCCCATAACTGCCCCACAGTTGAACTTCCTTCATTGAAATCAGGTCATCACAACTATCGATGGGTAAAAAAGTATGGGATTAAAATATCTAGAACTATAAAATGATTCAGGCCTATTGAAGCCTCTTCGAAGCACGATCTCAAATGCATAAAAAATGTATGATTAGATTTTATAGATTTTTACCAATGACCACCACCATCATTGGTTTTGACCTTAGAGCATTAAACCAACCGATGTGATGGCGGAACGTTTGGCTTATGGCAGTATCTGTCTCGCATGCGAAAGAGATGAAAGCGAAGCGATTTCGCCTCGAAGTTTCGACATTGGAAGAAGTTTGCATTGTCGCCGTACAACATGTCATCAAAGTTTATTCGATAATGATACTGCTGATAAAAATCTGTTTAGACATTGAATCCCACTGCAAGTCTCTAGCAAAGGACGTGGCACATTGGCTCTGTTTCCAATGTCCTTTTGCCAGGTGTAGTTATCATTTACTCGAGGTTGGTAACGTAGTTATTAAGAGCCTAGGTGTTAATTAATACCATTAACGTGCCTCTATCCAGAACCTCACTGGTATTCAAAAGAATATCTCAGATTATTAAGGGGTGTTCATCAAACCCAAAAAAGCCCAAGCCCATTTAGGCAAGTCGCTTTAAAAGTAAATTGAACCTAATGCGAATGTTGCTTGGTTTATGTAAAATGATATATACTTATAATAACCTGAGCGCGCTTGCCGCTAGATAACCTACGTTCTATATGTAGGCGACACACGAAAAAATACATCAACTTTCATCGAAAGTTGTAGGAGTATGACAAGACCAACGAATCTGAAATTTGGTATAGATAACTTAATGCCTTTGTCTTTAAAAACCCTCGCTCAAAAACACGATTGTGCAATTTTAGCTCGATCGTAATTTTTCACAAAAACACCTCTAAAAATCATTAATGCTAAAATTACAATGAAATTACTTAATCTATGTTTTGAAATCGCTACGTATAACAGAATCAAAAAAAATATTTTTATAAAATTACTGGTTTTAGTTATCAAAATATGCAGCAATAAAATTTCGAATATTGATGTTATCAATATATTTGAGTGATTTCAAAACATATAGATTAAGTAATTTCATTGTAATTTTAGCATTGATGATTTGTAGAGGTGTTTTCGTAAAGAATTACGATCGAGCCAAAATTGCAGAATCGTGTTGTTAAGCAAGGGTTTTTAAAGACAAAGGCATGAAGTTATCTATATCAAAATTTTAGATTCGTTGGTCTTTTCATACTCCTACAACTTTTGATGAAAGTTGATGTATTTTTTCAAGTGTCGCCTTACAGATCAACAAACAGCACCACAACCAACCAGTCCGCCAGTTTCTAATCCAAATCAAAACTCATGTGGCGATGTTGACAGCCTACAACGGTCTCTTGAAGAAGCCAGTAACACTCTGGCTATAAAAAGTTTATACGTAAGTACAGGATTTACAACAGTTTGATTTACAACCATTCCCTTTTTATCATCATCATCATCATCATGATCAGCCTTTATTAGTATACTGCTTGATATAGACTTATCTAAGTGCTTCAGGACTTCTTTTGTATTGAAATGATCAAAGCACGGACGCACGGACCACGGACGAAGAACGAAGGACGAAGGATGAAGGACGAACGAACGAGGACGAAGCACGGACCTTTACCGAACAACCCAAACTCTCTCTGCTATTAATTTGTCAGTCCCATTCATGGACTCTGTGGCGCTACAGCATACAAATTCCATACAATATTCCTAAATATGCAGTACCTACTCAGCGATATCATCTTTATCATTGATGGTTGTTTAGTACCAATCATTTTAAGTTATATAAGACTAGCGGCCAGTCTCGGCTTCGCACAGGCGGACATTTCTTTTTTAATATAGCCTATGTTACTCAGCGCTAATGTAGCATTCTGATGGTGAAAAATTTGTTTAATTCATTCCAGTAGTTTTTGAGTTTATTCGTTGCAAACATACAAAAATACAAAGCTTTCCTCTTTATAATTTCAGTATATTATTAATACCTGAAGCAAAAACTCTGTACCCCTTTTTACGAAAATTAAGAAATTAAGAAAGGAGGATTAAGAAATTTCGCACACTTATAGTTTATATAGCGACGGAGTGCAGAATGCTAATATTTTTTTAAAATTATGGATAAAAAATACAATAAATAATATAAACATTGTTTCATACATTAAAAAAAAACAAAAGTGGAAAAGGAGCGGCCGAAATCTGTCAATGCCAATCCAAACTCACATACTGTTTTTTTTTTAAATTTTCATTGCTTAGGATACAATTCGTGCAGCCTTAATGAAATTACGGTAGAATTTCGCCACTGGGCGACCACTAGTAAGTATAAATAGACTTAGATTTCATTAATAAATACTTTTTAGCAATAACGATTCATAGATGTTAACAACACAAATTTATTTTTGTAGAGAGTTTGCTGTTGCCTCAAATGACCACTACAGTGCCACTAGACTTTTGGGGGCAGCGAGAAACTTAAAAGGTTCTTCAAGCAGTGTGATCAAAACACCGCCACAGAGCTTTTAGAGCCTATTAAATTCTCTAAGGGGTTTGGATCTTGCTACATACAGATCGTTTAAAAAAAACCTTTTTATATTTCACGTAATTTTATTAATAAAAATATATTTTGTTATTTTAGCAACTTGACGTAGCGACAGCTGGAGTCAGTACGATAGTATCAGTATTTTCATATTTCGTTCTTTTAGCACAATTGGCATTATATTCTTATGGTCAAACATATACAGAACTGATAAACGTTCTTAACGTAACTACTAAAGAGGATGTAAGTATGATTCTCAACAATTTTTCTTATATAATTAATGTTAAAAATATTCCAAGTAAGTATTAATTGTCAGCTCTATATTACAAAAGTTTAAATAATTACTGTCTTAATGACCATGGTAACTGTGAAACCCTGAAATATAACTCGGTCATAGAAAATCATAGTCGAACACTTTATTATAGCTAACATAATGCCTATGCAAATGCTAACCATGATAAAGATGGCAAGCATAAAAGGGTTTTTATCTTCAATATTCTCAAAGAAAATGTCACTTCTGAAATATTGAAATCCTTGTTTTACAATTTAAAATTAATTTTCCAGATACGATGCGCATTCCCAGGTTTATTAAAATCAATGCAAGGAACTCAAGGCGCAGAATTAGGAATCGGTAATAAAATATACGTGAATGACCAATACCAACTCAGTGACCAGTACAAGAAAGACTCAGTAGTGGTTTTCAACGCGGGGGCTGAAAATATTAACTTCAACAACCCTACCCAAGCAGCAAATACTATTAACAAATGGGCAAGTATAAACTACATTTCGAATAATTAAAAAAAAACTTTTATCCATTTTATATTTTCTTAATTATATTTTTTGGATTAGGTTTCAGATGCAACTAAAGGTAAAATCACAGATTTAGTGTCTGCAGATATGTTTAGCGCTATGACCCGATTGGTATTGGCTAATGCTATATATTTTAAGGTTAGTATGGTTTTATAGTAAGTGAATGTAAAAAAAAATGATAATAAAATAATATAATAAAAAATATTATGACGCTGTAAGAGAGAAAAGAGCTTGACATTTGCTGAGTTTCTTGCCGGTTCTTCTCAGTACAAGGTCTCCCGCCTAGAGTAGACTTACGGACCGATGGCATAATGACGTTCATAAGATATGTAGCCTAAAACTGAATAAATGATTTTGAATTTAGAATTAAATTTCGAATTACATTATGATAATAAATTGGTGTTGTGTTTTATGTACATAAATTGAACTATAATATATAGTATGTGATGTTTACATTAACTTTATAATATAATTATTTTTCAGGGAATATGGAAGACAGAATTTAATCCCAATTTAACACAATCAGCTGACTTTTATGTTAATAGTCAAAAAACTATCAAAGTTCAAATGATGCAACAGAAAGGCAAATTTAACTATGCTGAGAGCTCTGACATTGATTCGCAGGTAGCGATATTATAATGTTTTAGTTTTCTGTTGTTCTCAATGGTTCTTCGATTAGAATAATATAAAAAAAATATATTTCTCCGTTGCAGCTTGTTGAAATACCATATCAAAACGATAACATTAGCTTGGTTCTTGTCTCTCCAAACCAAAAAGATGGATTAAGGAATGTACTTGATAAAATGCGAGAAACCGTAGTAATTTATAAAGTACTTAGTAAAATGCGTCAGGAAACTGTAACTATATTTATGCCCAAATTTGACATTTCATCGAAGATAAATGTTATAGATGTCTTAAAACCAGTAAGTACAAAAGAAGCAATAAACAGGTGTGACTTTAACAATAATTAATAACCTGTCAATTGTTTGGTAATTGTGTGGATTCATTTGATCTCCATTTTGTATTTCATCATTGACATATGTTTCACTTAATTGTTAAATAAACAGTAAGGAGTAAATTATCCCAAAGTGTTCATTTAATATAATAATAATAATAATAGGCTTCCATAAATTTATTTATTTATTAAATGGTTTCGATGCTCACACGAGTGTTTAGCAATAACAAGAAGGCCTATGATTCGGTGCCTCATTAATGGGTAGAGAGAATTTTAGAGTTGTATAAAATTGATGAAACTCTAAGATCTTTCTTAAGCACATGCATGAGGCAGTGGACCAGTGCTTCATCAACCAGGTAGTGTAGATAGTCTCTGTGGCTCGCAGGACTTCATAAGGGTAGAGCGAGGCATATTCCAGGGTGACAGTCTGAGTCCTTTGTGATTCTGCTTAGCACTGAATCCTCTCAGCACTTTGCTGAAGGATTCAGGACTAGGCTATCGACTTCGCAGAGAGGGTGAAATCATTTCTCACCTGTTGTACATGGACGACCTAAAGCTGTTTACACCGAAACGCCCTGATTTGGTGGAGTTGTTAAAAATCACTGAGGTTTTTAGCAATGTTATCAAGATAGAGTTTGGTGTGGATAAGTGTGTGGTCATACATGTGCAACGGGGAAAGGTTATAAATTCTGCAAATTTACTACTTTCTGAGACAATGACTCTTAGATCTCCCTGCCCCGCTGCTGGCAGTACTCCAGAATTAGGTTTTTATAATGTTATATTGTTTTTATATTAAAATATTGTAAAAATCTAGTTTTGAGAAAGAAAATAAATAAAGGGTATAGGGGTATAATAAATCATTTATTTCTAAGTCCGTATTGATGTGTTAGTTAAAAAATAATCTTAATCTATGTGATTATCCCCTAGTCTTTCGAAACGCCATATTATGTACGTAACAATTGATTTATCCATTGATATACGTTATGGCCTGACGAGCGTATATGCGTTTTAAGAAATATATATTTATAAATAAATGTAGTGAAATTTGGTATTGTTAATTTTAAAAGTATTTAGTTCTTAAGCTCTTCAATAAAACAACTGTCGCAATACATTTACAGATAGGAGTGCAAACCATATTCGGTTCTAATGCTGAGTTAAGTGGAATGGTAGTGCCCGACGAATCATTATATGTGTCAGACGCTGTACAAAAAGCAACTATAACAGTTAACGAACAAGGCTCTGAAGCAGCTGCTGCTACTGGTAATATTTTAATATTTATAAAATATACATTATAATATAATAAACAACGATATACTGCGCTACCAGTTACTTTGATATCAAATCTTCCAAATAATAAAATAATCGAAAATTTAAAAAACAGAGTATATTTTGAAGCAGACCACCCATATATGTATTTTATAAAATCAGGAAACCGCATTCTTTTCTCTGGATATTTTTATGGATAAAGAAGCTGTGTGTTTTAACAAATAGATTTGTCAGAAAAAAAAATTTAACACGTGTTTTTAAAATAAACATTTAACATGTATTTTTCTTACCTCACCTCTCTTGTCTTATTCACAGCGATTGGCGTTACCGCTTTGTCAGCTTCTATACAACCACCACGAGAATTCATCATCAGAGCTGACCGTCCTTTCCTCTTTGGGATAAGATTTTACAACATATTTCTATTCAGCGGATTATTCTATGGATAAGGTAATTTTACCAAAAATTTAACGATAGCAGATTTTTCATATTGTAATAAAATACTACACAAATATACACATACAGTAGGCCTAAATATGAACACAAAAAAACTATTAAATAGCAATTAATTAAAATCATAATTCTTCAAAAAACAGTATATTTAGGACAAATCAACAATTTGAATCACATTTTTTCTTCACTTATTGAAGACTACGAATTTGTAGACAGTTTTAACTCTTAATAACTATATCAACGCTGTTTTTTTAATTTTCAGGATGCCATCGAGTCAAGGTTAACAATTGGTAGGAAACTTAAATGTAATTAAATAAATTCCTTTAACAATCCATAGAGTTTTATTATAGATTACCCAATAACTAACATTACCAACTATTAGTTTCCACGCTTTATTTTAACTTCTCAACAGATGTACTGTTGGATGGACTGAACTTAATTCTGAGTTTTTGCAGATACCATTAACAATATTTGCTATTCAATAGCAGCATTGATAACTCCAACCATCCTATCACAGTTCTCACTCAAAGAACTGCAGCCAGATGTAGAGGGGGTATACTGTGGGGTGTAGAGGTAGCGACGCCGACGGGTGTACGCTAACCGAACATTTCGTTTCTGCAGCTGAAGCCACCAAACTATTCAATACTTTGATTATTATGACCTGGCATGGTCATCCACGTACTTACACTCCCTTGTCCTTGTCGCTCGCAAGCGAAACTAGCATAGGGGCATTCCCCTAGCATAGAAGACCATTGTCTTCTATGTATTTTTGTTTGGGCAGGAACGTCGTTACGTCTGTACGTTTGTTAGTGAAGGAGGGTGGGTTTGCTCAGGAGCCAGATGTAAACATAAGCAAATAAGGTTTCTCTGCCCGTTTTCACCAACAAGCCCCTAACTAAGTAACTCTTAAGTTAAGAGTCCCCCTAAGTCTGGCTCTTACCTAAATTCGTTTGCACCATGCTATTCTGTTGCTTAGTAAAGTAAACTTAGGGGACCCTAAGTAAGTGACAGTTCGATTTTTTCAACATATGGCTTACAATATCGATGTATTATCGATAAATTAAAAATTACCTTGTATCTGTGATCTACAGCGATAATAATTAAATAGAAAGTCAATTAAATGTATAAAACATGTTTTATATGTTTTGGAGATATCCTTACGTAAAAAAAGAAAAAAAAAACATTTGGGTAAGTAAACAGTAACGGTGAAATACATTTGCCTTGAAAAAAAGGAAAGAAAGAAGTGTCAATGTCATTTGATTTCATTTGAAATGATTTTATTATTATTTATAGATGTTTCACCCGAGTTCTTCCCGTAATAACAGGTGTTGTGAGACTCCATTTTAACTTAATTATTTAAATATTTATAAAACTTATAAAAAACAGTGAAACAATTAAACGCCCACCCGACCCACAGGAATCGAACCTGGGACTTCCGCAATCCCTGGCGGGCGGCTGCACTGACCGCTATGCTACCGGGAAGGCTGACGTAAGCGCTGAATTTTGTCACTGCTTTTTAATTTTTGAGTGCTAATAGCGGCACAGTGCCATCTATCCAACGTTCGTTGCAACCGATGGCCATGCAGATTCACCTTTGCAGATGAAATACCACAATTTTGATAACATAACGCTATATCAATTTTAATGGTAAATATTTATGGGTCGGGTGGGCGTTTAACTTTTTCATTGTATTTTATAAATTTTACAAATATTTAATTTAGCTTCAGTGCAGCAATTAGCACTTGAAAATAAAAAGTAAAATTGATAATTATTTAATTATTATTTATACTTCTAAGAAATATGCTACTCTATGAGCGCCTCATTCAAATTTCTGGTATCTTCTACTATTTTCATAAATAGTAGTGTTGTGTGTGGACCCTGGCCAACGGGATACTACATCAGTTCTGTTATTAAGAAATTTGCATCACTTATACTTGAACATTTATAGACCAGGGGCCTGTTTCTCGAAAAGTACAAGTGCAAAATGAAAAAAAAAATGTTTTTCTTAATTTCTTTTTTTCTTCACAAGTTCACAAGCTTTGATATGTAACAAGGACTTGTAAATTCTTTTTCACGAAGTAAATAACAAGTGGTTTTTTTTACGGTAACTAAACATATTATCATTGCAATTATGACATATAAATGCACTGGCTAATAAATATTTTATCTTAATGTCAATGTCACTGACATTACCTAACAAAGTAACTTGTATACCCAAACTTGTAATTAAAGTGAATGATATCTTCTAACAGGAAATTGTATTAAGTAGTTAAATTTATATAATAAACATGTCTAAAATGGATAATAAAATTTATGTGCTAACTAAAATTCATGAATTAAAAGACATTCTTTTTTTTTACGGGAAACGACACGGGAAATTTTCTGATAGTCTTACTAAAGAAAAAAAGGTGGGACAATAGAAACACATATGCGAATTTTGTAAAGCTCTTGGGTTAATAACTCAAGATAAAGACCTTTCGTATGTGCGAGATATTACCACCGCCATGTTTTCATTTTTTGGCCATTTGACATACAGAAATATAATATTTCATGGACAGCAGCTACAACATCGTGAATAGCTCTGCAAACACTGGCTTTGCTAATTCCATGCATATCTCCGCCAGCGTGGTATGGAACCCCTGTCCCCATCCAGTGAAGAGCGACTTGCAATTGCAATTTAATAGACATGGATCTACTTGTTTTTGTTGGCCTATTTATGTAAGGACCCAGCACATTACGCAGGTATTCCAGTTTAGATGCTGTCAGTCGGAACCTTTCATTGTACTCATATGACGTTTCCATATGCATATAATTAACTATCTCCTTAAATACTTTTATGGAAACAACTTTTACGGATCTACTCGCGTTTATTTTACACATTAGTTTTAATGAATGTTTATCCTGACGTTTCGAACCCTAAATGTCGGACTCAGCAGCACCATGTCATCCGCATAGCTTTTGTTATTTACGCTGACATCATCAACGCGACATCCAACTTTAATGCTGCTGAGTGTACTGATAAGATCATTGACATACTGGTCGAAGAGCGTAGGCGATGTCAGGCCGCCCTGCCTCACCCCACACTCCAACCTTAATGAGTCTTAGAGCTTGTCTGCCCACCTTACATAGTTCACTTGATTATGATACCAATATTGGAAGATGCGCAACAGTTCCGCTGGTATGTATCTATCTCTAAGCTTATCCCATAGCACATCTTAAGAGACCAGGTCAAAGGCGCGAGAAAGGTCAAGAAAGCACGCGTAAACAGGAGTTCGTAGTTGAGTGTAATACTGGAGCGTCGGTTTTAATGCCTGGACCGCACTTTCAGTCGACAGTTCGGGTCTGAACCCAAACTGAGCGTCATGTAAGTGCAAGAAACTGTCGAGGCGAGCGTTTAGCAGACTGTCAAGTACCTTCGCTATTATGGCCAGTGGCTAGTAGCCAGCGAGATCGGTCTATTGTTACTCTTGTCAGTTACATCTCCAGTTGTATTTTTAATTAAACTGGAGATGTAACAATTGTACGCATGAGGTCCGTAGATAAGAGCGACACAAGCACAGAGAGAAAAACATAGCCAGCAGTCTCGACAAATGCGGTCCAGCATGCTGTAGGTGCTCGATGCTGAGACCATCGTGACCGATGAATTTCTCTTTGTTTCCTTATTATATTTTATACCTCGTATACTTATTTGATTACTTCGGAATCTAGTTTCGAGGAAAAACTAATTAGGTCAGTGTCACGACAGATCTCATCATCGATCATCCCCTGCGACGCACCTAGCGGAGACTCTGCTCTAAAATGTTGGACAAGCATATTCGCAACAGACAAGGGCTCATCCGCACCTCCAACACTGACCGGCAAGCCAGGCCTAACATTTAATTTACTAGTGGCTTTCAAAATTTTTAATATCATTATCTTTATGAAAATATGCTAACATGTCACATTTTATTTGCTCTTAGTGATTATGACACCATATCATTTTGCCACACAACACGCACCGTAGAGGTTAGCTCCGAATGGTGTTGATTGAGACCCTTTACACCCCTACGCCCCTTGGAACAGGATACTAACTATCAAAATTTTTAAAGTGGGTTTTAGATAACCTTGTCATACCGTTAGGATCTCGGCTGTTACAACATTTTATTTATAATTTTGATTTAGTAGTAAATAATTCATGGTTTTACATTTCGTGAAAGAATATTCGATGCTATTTAACTTAATTAACTGTCTACTTTCATATTATTTAAACATTTTGCTATCAACAACCAACACCTGCTAATGACGTTATAAAAATGTTATTGAAATACCCAAACACAAACACAAGTGGTTACCTACAAAGGATTGAGACTTTATTATATTGCTGTTAGGGTTAATGTGGGTCAGTTGCCCCACTTTCTGAATAAGTACTTAAAAAAACATCATTCTGTATCAATGAGACCTGATTGGAGAATAGAACTTTTATTAAACTTATATTATTACTAACTTTTTTCGTCATCATCATCATCATCACCATCATCATCTTAGCCAAAAGACGTCCAATAGTGGACAAAGGCCTCCCCCAAGAATCTTCACAACGACCGGTTTTTGATATAAGATATTATCCAAAACTTGATTTTTTAGCGCATCATTAATTTGAATACTTATATCTTTTTTATGTATTATTATTATTAAAACGTACTTACGAATAAGAATTGTTGTTATCTAAGCTAACAGAATATATATAAATGTGTGCAGTTTTACCTTGTTAGTCAATGGTAAAAGAAAGTAAAAGGTAAAATAAGCGATTTCAATATATTTATTACATTTGTTTAACGTATGTACAAAATATCTAGTTAAACACAACCGTTAAAAACTGCAAAATAGTGAAAAAAAGATTCACGGTTTTTTTTTACATACTACTCTAACGCGTTTTCGCAAGCCCACCGATTATTATTTACCTTACTTTAGTTTTTATAAATATAAACCCTATACTATATTGCAAATACCTCCGACCTCATATTCGACCTCCGTAGCCGAGTGGCTTGCACGCCGGACTTAACTCGCTCGGAGGCGCTAACTCCCGGGTTCGATTCCCGGTCGGGTCAATGTCGAAAACAAACTTTTCGATATTGTGTCGGGTCTGGGTGGTTGTGGTACCGTCGTTGTTCCTGATTTCCATGAAACGAGTGCTTTAGCTACTTACCATGGGATCAGAACAATGTATGTGATATGTGATGTTTAAATAATATAAACCCAATTAATTTAACAAGCTTTAGCAAAGCGCTCATCGCAGTATATATTTACTCACACTGGTAACAACGCTCACACACTGCACGTGTCATCAGGTGAAGCAATTATAGCAACTGTCTTTTTATGAAATAAATATTTGCTCTCGACCTGCCGAAGTATTTTTTATTGAAAATTAGACATTAATCCCTCTGTGGCAACTATTCCGCTTTTACCCTATTTGTCATTGTTTCTACAAGTGTGCGGTGTATTAGCTAAGTATATAAAAGAGATAGTTGCAATTAACAATATCTTACATAGCCGTTTGGCTTTTGACGATGTGGTGGTTTGGTTTAGCACTAGTCGTTACGGCTACAGTGGTCTTGCAAGTGTCATCAGAAGGTATTTTTCGTTAATGGAACATACTTTTTAAGCATATAACTATATAGTTAAGCGATATCGCTTTCATCTTATTAGATTAATTTTCTATCTGTATATTGCTTTCTAGAGCTAACTCTCAGTTTTAACTGGCGATCGACCGGCGATCGCTCTTCGTGTGACTAACACTAAAAATTTAATTGATTTCAATGGGTAACCAAGCTGCCCATCTGGTGACCGGTATCCTTAAAGTGGATTACATGTTCAAAGAAGAAAAAACAAGATCATTACAATAATATTCTGTGTTTGTTTTAGTAACGGAATGCTCGGAAAATGATTGGGCCGATCAAAGCTCTTACTCCGAATCAGATTCTGGGAGCTGTGAAGATGACCAGTATCGTAAGTTATTGTAAAATAAAAACCTTTATTTTATTTCAACCGTTCTATAATTTTGTGTTCAAACTCGTGCGGTACACATTACATGTATATTATAATTAAAAACATATTATATCTACGCGTGTAAGTAATTATAACTAGGGAAATTCGTATCTAGGAACTACATAATGTCGTCAACTTTTCAGTTTAGTAAGACTGTATTCAAAAACTTTTCTTTAGAGTAATTTGATTTGTATAATTGTCTTTCAACCCTCATTACTAAAACCCCAATACGACCACCTGCAGCTATTAAAAAAGAGTTGATCGAGGTTCATTTCCGGATGTGCATGAGAGATTATGAATAGTTTGTACATAGACTCAGGTTTCAAAACATTTGAGAGGTTAATAGTTAAGTTGTTTTGAATTTTTGCATTGCGTTCACAATGTTCACGACCTTTGGATAACTGGTCCAATGCTCTGACCGCTTAGCTGCCGAGTCCACAGAGGACCTGTAATTTTTTCTAGTAGTTTGTGATTTACGCTGCAAGCTAGCGGTATTACGTCACTGAATACTTAAACAATAATGACATCCAGCTATTCAAAAATATGTAACTTTACTCGTAAACATTTTCAATTTAACAATTGTAAATTGTGACTCGTTCTTGATAATTCTCGAAAAATGTGTAGATAACGTTAATAACAAAATTTCACAAAAGTTAGTTAAAATGCCTGTAGGTATATTAACTTAAACTATATTAAAAAAAACCATTAGGAGTTAAGGTTATGTTAAAATAAGGTTATGAGGTTAATCCCACTAAAAATGAATAATTCGAAGTAAGCTTCTAAATAAAATATAAATATTAAACATTTATCACGATCGCCATTTATTGATTTGCGATTACCTCAAACCTTTTATAGATGTTACTAATACGTTAATGGCGTAATAAAGGATTATTAAAATATTAAGTGTGTTGACACAAGTAGTTGCGAACAAACAATGGAAACCTTATTGTAAAGCTGTTATGTTGCATTGTTGATTGTTTCTACAAGTGCACGATACAACTATATAAAATAAGTAATTGCTACTGTAAAGGTCTTTGACGTGTTCATTCTTGAAGATGTGGAAGTTTGTTGTTAATACCGTTACGTGTGCCTTGTCTAAGTTTCATCAACATGTTGTTCCAAACCAACTTTTTCTACGAACCCGGCCGTTTTCACTCCGTCAGATAAAGTAGTTAGTAAATTAGTAGTTTATTACTTGTGGTTTGAGAACCAGAAATCGCTGGTTCTCCATTCCCAGCGGGGTTGTACTCGATTTAGTTAATGACAGAACTTATGCTACACGGCAGTATGATGGTGACCCGATAACACCAAATAGTAGCATCATTATTTTTCGATAGTTACAGGTAAGATAGCCAGTTTCTCAGTAATTGATGATTCTGAGTAGATGGGCTGACAAAACACCTTAGGTTCTTATTTCCACACGAGGTACTAGTTCTAGATAACAAAATATATTTTATTTACCTATTTACTTTAACAATGCCATGCTACGCAAAGATTTTTTTTTTAAATATTAAAAGGAGGCAAACGAGCAGGCGGATCCCCTGATGGAAAGTAATCACCGCCGCCCATGGACACCCGCAAAACCAAAGTAATCGCAGATGCGTTGCCAGGCTTGAGGAAGGAGTTGGATCTTGAGGAGGGAGTAGGAATTGGGACGGGGGAGGGTTGAGAGATGGGCCTCCGGTACTTTCTCTCACCGGACGAAACACAACAGCAACGAGTGCCATTATTTCACGCCGATATTCTGTGAGAGGGTGGTATTACGCCGGGCGAGCCGGCCCATTTCGTGCTGCAACGCAGCGTGGCTCTAACATTTCGACAGTGTATAACTTAGTAAAGTTCGATCTCTCACAAAAAAATATATTAATTTTTTTAACATCACGAACAGAATATTTGGCTGTTTACTTTTCAATTTGTTTGCATAGTAATAACTTTAATTTTATCGTGCGTGTAAGCGTGTCAAAGATTATTCAGACTGCGTTAATTTATGCAAAAAACTGGTTTCAAAACATGATACTGAGATAAATATTAATGTTATTTAAAAATAAATAGAGTAGTTACCTAATTTAAAGACAACCATTTATTTGCGTACGGAAAAAAATCTTGACAATAAAGTAACAAGGAACCTTGTAGCTTAAATCTTGCAACTAGCCTCTTTTCATCTAAATATAACCAATAATCACTCATTACAATAATTAGCGTAAAAACCTTCTTTGTTATCGTATCACATTGTAACAAAGCAAATAAAAATTATTCGGCAGTATCAAATTACAAACACATATGCAACTGCTTCATCTATTGGACTGCGTTTCTTATTTTCCTGGATGAACAAATCTGCCACTTCCCCTTCATATATTAAATAATATCTACTAGTTAACGGTAGTAAATATATTAAAATAAAATTTATCATTACCATTGGGTCATTACCCTATTCATATTCATTGGAATGAATTTTAAAACAATTTCTCTGCCAGAAAACAAATGCCAACAAATTTGTTTTCTAACAAATGCTGAAAAGCAAAGAAAAAGGTATACGGCCTGTGTCCGGAAATCTTTCCCTTCCGTACTTGTGGCATAGACGACCGGCTGGTCGACTGCTCACCGTCGTTGCCCAGACCCGGTGATCCGAACTGGCCGGAACCGGCTTGCCGGTGCAGAGATTAGACCTTCAGAGATGATAAAGGCAATTGCGTCCCTTGGTAGAAATGTCGTAAGCAAATAACTAAGTAATTATGACAATAACTCTATAAAAATATTATAAGGAGAATTTATAATACTGCTTTCAGCTGAATGCACAAATCCAAACGAAGTGTACGACCCGTGCGACGCCCCTTGCCCGGCGCGTCGATGCGACTTCAACGCTGCCGTGGTGAGGTGCGGCAGGCCTCCGCAGGTTGGCGATCCCTCGTGCGTTGTGGGGTGCCGGTGCATAGACGGTTATCTGAGAGATAGCAGAGGTGTTTGCATTCCCGCGAATAAGTGTCGTAAGTAATTTCTTTTACCCTATTGATTAAAATTATAAAATTTTTCGCATTAATGTTTTAATCTTATACGACATAGTACGAGCCTCGCATTCTTAGATACAAAATACAGAATTCTTTGTTCCAGCTAAATGCACTAAACTTAATGAAGTGTACGACTCGTGTCCAGACTGTAGCCCCCAAACGTGTAAGACAAAGGACCGAATATACCACTGTCCTATGATACCAGCCTGCAAGACTGGGCCAAACTGCCACCCAGCCTGCCGGTGTAAGCCAGGCTACTTCAGAAACTTAATTGGCGATTGCATATCGGCCAGTGACTGTGGTTAGTATAGTTAACAAAAATATCAGGACGCAATTGCGACTCGATCGACATCGCTTTGTTTTTCAATGGACCGCGAGAGTAATAAACAATCAGCTTTAAAATAAAATAAGATTAGTTTTGTTAATACTGTAGGTACTATGGCAGAATATTTTTATTAGATAGATATATATGATTATTTACATATTATTTTACGCAAATATTGTTGCGAACAAACTTTTTCAACACTTTGTCTTTTTCATATTGTAATTTTTTCGCAACAATATTTGCGTAAAATTATATGTTAAAAATCACAAATATAGCTTGTCTAATTCTTCACTGATCTTTCAATATTAATAAAAATATTAAGATCGGGTAATAGATGACATATTTGTCGACATTTAATAGGGTTTTTTTGGCTTACAGAGTGATTGGATTGAGCTACGATAGCATAGATGGTAGTGCACCTGACCCAGCATGTCATGGGGTGCGGGTTCGAATCCCGCTCGTGGATTTTTTCAACTTTTTGTCTTTTTTCAGATACATAGATGTTTATGGCATAGCGTTGCAGGGGACCGAAAGTTGTCAGTCAGTTATGATGGCTAATATAATAAATATACTAATAAATTATAATAGTATATGCCAGCGACATATTCGCGTTAACATGCGGACAGAGTTTAAAAAAGTTGTTTTATCGTTCCACTCCGATAAATTAGTTTTTTAGCTAGTGGCGACTCTAAAAAGAATTGAAAATGCTTAGTTAACCAATTAACTAGTAATAATAACATATTTATAAATTATTATTATAAAGTAAAATTAAATTAAATATATCATAAATTAATATCAAGTAAAAAGTTGTAGTTGCTTCGTTTCAACGAATTCGTTATTATTTCTGTATTGCCAATTTAATTTACAGATAAATGTCCTGCCGAACACGAATTCTTTTCGTGTGGAGGCGCCTGCGACAATGTCTGTGCCACTCTTAGTGAACAAAATCAGACCAACTGCCCCATAAGAAATATCAAATGCAATGAGATGTGTTATTGTGAAAACGGTTATGCCAGAGCAACAAATAAAACATGCATACCTATAAAGGACTGCAAAGGTAAACTTATTAGTTTTACCTTTTCTCTATGGTGGTATCAATGTACAGCCGCCTGCACATCAACCTATCTAAAACTTTTAAATTTCTGCAATAAATGTTCAACCATTTGCCATATAAAGTTCAGAGTCTTCTTAGAGAATTTGACAAGTTGTGGTGATTGATGTGCAGGCGTGTGTACTTGACATATACTGTCAAACGTCAATTTAAAAACCTGTTCTTTTTATAAAATGGTGGTTCTTGGCGGGAAGGTGAAGTCTAAAGAGTCGTGTTTGCAGTTTAAGTTAAAGATCAATGCCCCGATGGTATTTTGTTTGATTTCAAAATATGTTTTTGTTTTGCTGTTGTGCTCGAATTTGTAGTCGACGTTAAAAATAAAATGTTGGCACCTACAGTATGTCCTGCCGGCGAGGTTTACTCCGACTGTCCGCCTATCAAATGTGATGGAGAATATTGTCCAAAGGATAGGTACTCCCCCCAGAGTTGTCCTATCCCGAAGAAGTGTGGTAAAGGAAGATGCGTTTGCGGTTTCAACAGCCATCGCGACCGTAGAACTGGCAAATGTATTCGTACTTCAGATTGCCGTAAGTCCGTTTTCTTATTTTATTTTACAATGGTTGTTAAAAATTGACGTTTTCATTTACTATCTGCTGCAGACTTTTTTATTTTTTGACAGATTAAACTCGTAATTTGCAGTTTTGCATTTTTAATTCTAGTTTTGACACAACTATATACTACTACATAATATAAGCTTAGTTTCAGTCCAATCACATTTCAGATTTGTTCATTCATTTATTGATAATTATTTAAAAAAATATTCAAACTAACGAGGAAAAAGTCGCCCGTATTGTAAAAGTCATTTCTTTTTAACTCTGTGAGTAACGATCGTATATCCGTATATTATAAATTCATATTGTCAGCAGGGTTCGAAAGGATAATTATCAATGATAATTATTATGGGAGATTAGAATTAAATGTAATATTGTTTAATGTTTTTCAAACAGCTGCTTTTAAATGCGAAAAAGATAATGAAGCTTACAACGGTTGTCCATCTGCGTGCCCTGACGCAAACTGCCCAGATTATCTTAAGAACGTTACTTGTCCCAATCCGAGATTCAAGGAACTGTTTGTTGTGGCTTGCAAGCCGGCATGTAGATGTCAGAGCGGATATTACAGAGACAGTCAAGGAAACTGTGTATGCGCCGCACAGTGTGAAGGTATTGTATAAAAATAATCTTTGTAAATATCCCATAACTGCCCCACTGCTGGACTTCCTTCATTGAAATCAGGTCATCACAACTATTGATGGGTATAAAAGTATGGAATTAAAAAATCAAGAACTATAAAATGATTCAGGCTTATTGAAGCCTCTTCGAAGCACGATCTCAAATACATAAAAAATGTATTATTAGATTTTAAAGATTTTCACCAATCACCACCACCATCATTGGTTTTGACCTTAGAGCATTAAACCAACCGATGTGATGGCGGAACGTTTGGCTTCCATAGTATCTGTCGCGCATGTGAAAGAGATGAAAGCGAAGCTATTTCGCCTCGAGGTTTCGACATTGGAAGAAGTTTGCATTGTCGCCGTACAACATGCCATCAAAGTTTACTCGGTAAAGATTCTGCTGATAATAATCTGTTTAGAGCGCGCTTGCCGCTAGATAACCTACGTTTTATGTAGACGACAAATGAAAAAAATACATCAACTTTCATCGAAAGTTGTAGGAGTATGACAAGACCAACGAATCTGAAATTTTGATATAGATAACTTCATGCTTTTGTCTTTAAAAACCCTTGCTCAAAAACACGGTTGGGCAATTTTAGCTCGATCGTAATTCTTTAGCAACCTTATTTTAGATTACTTTTTATATTTAGATATTACTAAGAACTTTATGAATAATACTTTGAGCATGTGAACAAGGTAAACGCAAAATACTTACTACAATAATATTAATCGTAAGAGTATTTACTTAACCTATTAACATTACTGGCTGTTGATACAATACTGGAATAAGAGTAAGTAAAAGAGTTTGTTATAAAAACATAGAATCAAATGATGTTTGCTTTCAGCTAAATGCCCAAATCCAAATGAAGTGTATGACCCGTGCGACGCACCTTGCCCGGCGCGTCGATGCGATTTCAATGGTGCTGTCGTAAAGTGCGCCGCGCCTCCGAAGGTTGGCGACCCCTCATGCCTGGTGGGGTGCCGGTGTAAGAACGGTTATCTGAGAGACAGCAATGGCGTTTGCATTGAAGCGAAAAAGTGTCGTAAGTTGTTTCTATTAGCTCGTAAACGTTCGTATTTTCTATACCGCAACGTTGAAAAAACCTCGTGTTCTTTAATACAATTGTTTTAATTGATAAAGTATATAATGTTTACGATATCTTCATTCTTATATTTCATTATTCAGTGGTATAGCATTCTGTAACAATCAAAAACGCTTTGTTGGAGTAAGAATAAATTGCTTACGTTGTAACCTTAGATACCTTATTCTCCAGACCATAGATATTGCAATGAGTTCGTAATGACGGTATAAAATGTAAGAAAATAATATAGGTAAACTAAGTAAAACTTAAAAATTAATTACTGTAATAAAACTAAAAAAAAAGTTTGCCTTATAAAGTTTTGCATGTCGCTTGGCCGTAGGTATATGGTAAAAGTTTCAATTACAATAATTTAATCTTTATTTTATTAAGAGGCAGTTCCGAATATATTGAAATAAGTGATATCACACATATTTCACCGTATAAAGTTATGTAAGTATCGTACAACACACTAAAGTTTGTGTAACAAAACAAGATGTTGTACTTTTTGTTCCAGCCAAATGCACTGAACCCAATCAAGTGTATGACCAGTGTCCGGACTGTACCCCCCAAACGTGTAAGACAAAAGACAACAGGTACAACTGCCCTTTGATACCTGCCAGTAAAACTGGGCCAAACTGTCACCCAGCATGCCGGTGTAAGCCAGGCTACTTCAAGAACTTAATTGGAGACTGCATACCAGCTAGCGACTGTGGTTAGTATTGTTTACAACTAAATACAGTGGACATTGCGGCAACCAACTAGCCTAAAATTCAATGGTCTCCCTGCACATTCAGTTTGACCGATCCGATCTGGATTCCAATCCGTTCCGAACCCCTCAGAGAATATAGTAGGGCACAGGGACACGCACTAGTGCATGATGCCGTTTCCTCTAGAAAACCGACTCTGTGGTCTAGTGGCTATGACCACCGGTTTAGACCCAGAGGTCCCGGGTTCGATTCCCAGCGGGGGTACATGTTTGTGTACTTGGTTTGGTTGGTGGTAGGGTTTGTCTGTCCGCCTGGCTAGCTACCACCATCTTATCTAAATATGTCGCCATAACATCAATGTTTGTAGCATTGTTGTGTTCCGGCAGCTAAAGATAAGATAGCCAGTACCTCACTAGTTAAGGATCCCGGGTGAAGTGCGCTTCCATCATTGGCCTTATCATCACTTAACATCAGGTGAAAAAAAAAACCTCCGATGGTGATCCGTTTCACACGGCTTGAGGAACCCTTTCTTCTCGTTTCTCGTTTCTAGTTTCTCGCCGCCCCAAAAAAAGCCCGGCGAAGCAGAAAATCTAAATCTAAAAAAAACATTCAGTTTCACATTATTATTGTGGGAAAATTGGCATAATGTGTATTATTTTGTGTTTCCACAAAGGTATTGTTTGAATGTTTGTTTAAACAAATTCAAAGAAACACAGGTGTGGTGGCGAATCGATTGCTATCGATATCCTTGAACTCCTTTTCTAATATATGCTTGTAACAATTCTTGGACCAAAATGTAGTATACAGTTAAGTTAGAATGAGATTGGTTATTATTACTAGGCTATAGTTTTGAAAATGTGTTTTACATTTTTTACAGATAAATGTCCCGGTGATCACGAATACTTTTCATGTGGCGTTGCCTGTGACAATGTCTGTGCCACTCTCAGTGAGCAAAATCAAACCAACTGCCCTATAATAAATAAAAAATGCAATGAGATGTGTTATTGTGAAGAAGGTTATGCCAGAGCAACAAATAACACATGCATACCTATAAAGGACTGCAAACGTAAGCACTTCTTATTCTGAGGGTAAAGGTATCTTATAATTGTAACTTTTATGAGCAGTGTACCAATCGTACTTAACAGTAGATTTTCAGATCAATTTTAAAAGAAGCTTATTGACATTATTTTATAAAATTAATACTAATTTATTAGAATTATTAATT
Organism: Eudonia truncicolella; assembly: GCA_949315975.1. NCBI lineage: Eukaryota > Metazoa > Arthropoda > Insecta > Lepidoptera > Crambidae > Eudonia > Eudonia truncicolella. The sequence goes on along the minus strand of OX438830.1, from coordinate 13,112,513 downwards.
AATTAAATTAATTAATAAAATTAATAAAAATATGCATACAGATGGTGTCTTACAAAAGGTGTACTGAAGGTTGTCCGGTTTTAGATTGTTCATCAATGGATGTTTGGCTAAATTGAACAGTATAAGTTTTATATACAAAGAAAAAATGAGGCAAATATCCTTTTTTGAATAGATAAATGCCCTTTTATTTTTAAAATAAACTAAAAAAATTTATGACAAAATTTTTATTTCATTTTCATTGGCAAAAAGTGAAAAAGTTTGAAATAGAGTGGTTAATTATTTCTTAAAACCCTTAAAACCTAAGGATTTAAAGCTACCAGCATTTTCGCATTTACTTTATCTTAAACTACAAAGTAAACGAACTTTTTGTGATACAAGCTTTATTATTTTACATTACGATTACACAATTGACTTAAAAAGTGCTTGCTTTCAGCTAAATGCCCAAATCCAAATGAAGTGTACGACCCGTGCGACGCACCTTGCCCGGCGCGTCGATGCGACTTCAACGCTGCCGTCGTGAGATGCGCCGCGCCTCCGAAGGTTGGAGACCCCTCGTGCCTGGTAGGGTGCCGGTGTAAGAACGGTTATCTGAGAGACAGCAATGGCGTTTGCATTGAAGCGAAAAAGTGTCGTAAGTCTTTTACTCTTTTAGGATTAAAAATTATCAAGTTTTTCGCATTTATATAAATCCTATAAGACATGGAAAAAAGAACCTCGCATTCTTAGACACAAAATACATAAATTGTCATTTTAGATACATTGATGTATATATCCTCAATTATTTAGCTTTGTAGCATGCTGTAACAATCTAAACGTCGTATCAACACCTCAGTCTCTACCACAGACCTTGCAAGAAGATAAAAGTGTCAGAATAAAGTAATTTATTGTAAAATAAAAACTATGTTAAATAATACCTAATAAACCTATATGTTAATAATACCTAATAATAAAAATAGATTAATAAACTAATATGTTAAATAAAATATAAATTTAGACTTGGGTAAAACTTTAAAATTAATGGTATTTTCTTTGTTCCAGCTAAATGTACTAATGTCAATGAAGTGTATGACACCTGTCCAGACTGTAGCCCCCAAACGTGTAAGACAAAGGACCAAGTATACGACTGCCCTTTAATACCAACCTGTAAAACTGGGCCAAACTGCCACCCAGCCTGCCGGTGTAAGCCAGGCTACTTCAGAAACTTAATTGGCGATTGCATATCGGCCAGTGACTGTGGTTAGTATAGTTTACAAAAAAATCGATTTACATCGCTACCTTCTTTTGATTTGTTTTACTAAACATGAATTTGAACCACTCTAGTATAACGAATTCGATCTCGTAAATAAACTATCTGCTGTAAACTCAAGTAAGATAATAGTTGATTAATACTATTCTATGGCATGACTTTACAGGGGATCGGAACGGAAGGTGTGGAAAAATGTGGGGAGGCCTTTGCTAAGGAGTGGAACAGTTATAGCTAATATAATAAATATAATAATAAATGATAATTGAATAATATATGACATATCTATCAATTACTATAAAGTGAAAAGTCTTAGTTGCCCACGAATTCTGTATTTTCCATTTAATTTACAGATAAATGTCCTGCCGAACACGAATTCTTTTCGTGTGGAGGCGCCTGCGACAATGTCTGTGCCACTCTTAGTGAACAAAATCAGACCAACTGCCCCATAATAAATATCAAATGCAATGAGATGTGTTATTGTGAAAACGGTTATGCCAGAGCAACAAATAATACATGCATACCTATAAAGGACTGCAAAGGTAAACTTATTAGTTTAATCCATTATCTATGGTATACCAATGTACTTGACATTAGACTGTCAAACGTAAATACAAAAAGGTGTACTTTTTTTAAAAAAAAAACGTGTTTTTTTCGCGGGATGGTGAAGAGTTGTGTTTACAGTTTTGTTTTACTATCGCACACTGTTTGGTTGAACACTAATGTCAAATAATGGCTAACTAGCGTGCTCGAATGGCATAAGAACACTTAATAATCAAATACATATTTAGCCGTTTAATAGTACATTCAAATATTAAATATATCAGAGGCAAGTCGTACTCGCTACTTGTCCGCTTTTATTCAAACATTTATTGAAGTATGTAACTCATTACTTGCTTAATTTTTTTAAACAATGAATCATAATACTAAATTGCACATCTGCGCAAAGAAAAAATAGAAATAAAACCTTGAGTTTCCGCATATTCTTCTTATAAAAAAGCAGTATGTTGTAAATATGTATTTTAACGCTTGTGTTTGAACAGATGATTTGCGAATAAAGGATGCGTCGGCGTCGGTGTAATTTATTATTTGAATAAACAGAGCCATACGTGTGTGAAAAACAGACTATTATTAATTATGATAATTTATTCATTTTGAATCATAAAATAATGGATCAAATAAAATTAATAATACAAATTGAAAAAATACAAAGTGTTGAAAAAATTCTACGAGTGGAATTCGAACCCGCACCCCATGACATGCCGGGTCAGGTGCACTGCCAACTATGCTATCGTCACTAACTAACTATGCTATCAACACTTTGTCTTTTTTCAATTATATGTAAATAATCAATAATAATACATAACAAAAACATAAATGTTGAAAAAATTTTCACGAACAGGATTTGAACCTGCACCCTTCTGACATACCGGGTCAGGTGCTCTCCCAATTGAGCTATCGTGAGAAATTATTCAACACTATTTACTTTTTACTTTGAAAGCCAAAGGCGCTCCATTCAATGTCAACAACTACCGACATTAACATCCGATCATAATATTTTTAAAAATACTAAAGCTCAGTTATAAAGTAGGTAAGCTATTTATAAAATGTTTTTGTTTTGTTTATATATTTTAACGCAAATTTTGTTGCGAAACAAATTGCAAAAACACAAATGTTGAAAAAAAATCCACGAGCAGGATTTGAACCTGCACCCTTCTGATATACCGGGTCAGGTGCTCTCCCAATTGAGCTATCGTGATTCTAACCAGCCCGCCAAAATTATTCAACTTCAACTTTTATCATTTTTGTTTCGCAACAAAATTTTAACATTTTAATAATAATATAGATAATTTATTAATTATTATGATACATAAAATAAGGGATCAAATAATTATACTATTACTGTTAATTTATAAATTACGAATCTTTAATGGATCAAAAAATAACAAAAAGAAAGTCTTTCGAAAGATAAACAAAGTTGTACCCGGTGTTACTCCCTAGGTTGGGCAAAATTTAATAGTATTTTTTTTAAACAGATGACTGCAAAGAGAACGAAGTCTACTCTTCTTGCCCAGCTGCGTCGTGCGCACCTCTCACGTGTGCCCAAGCTGGTTACCCAATCAAATGCGCCAAGTATTCGAAATGTCCTGGCAAGCCTGGATGCATTTGCAAAAGCGGATATCTTAGAAACAACAAAGGAATATGTATACCCTCCGACCAATGCCGTAAGCTTTTTTTAAACTTTACAAACAAGTCAACTTTATTATCAGACTATAATTATACTATCAATAACTTAGTTTAAGGCTTCCCACTAAGGTAAGTAAGTAAGTTTTTTTAAATAATTTTTTCCTTTTACAGTGACAGTAAAAGTTGATAATCAAAATCAGATTTCCAATACTTTGAGCTGTTTGACAAATAAATCACTTCAACATTTCGACCTTAAATTGGCTTGTCAATGTTAAATCTGGTTTAAAGTCTAGTTAAAGTTCTTTAGCAAAACATTTCACCTCCAATTATGTCATCTTTTAGCATCTTGTGGGGGCGATGAGAACGCGAAACCGGGATGTGGCACCAATTGTGGTAGAAAGTGTTCTGACATCGGCAAAAATGTGACGGTCTGTCCGTTCTTATGCAGACTGAACGGGTGCGACTGCAAAAAAAACTACTACTACGATGCAAATAGGCAGAAATGTGTTCCAGCGTGCGATTGTAGTAAGTATCTGTGTTAAATCGTGTGCGGTTATTGTAAGATAACAGACAGTCTCAACTGTATTAACCGCTTCTGTAGTCTGTTGGCCCTTAACTTACATATTGGTAGGTCACGATAATGCCAAATATGGAATCGCACTTCACCAGGAATCTTCAACCACAGAGATACCAGCTACTTCCATAAGATAGAAAGATAACATTTTTAATCAAACTTATGAACTATCACTATTGATCTGCCACATTCAGAATGCGAGTACGCTCTACGCGCTTTAGATCCGTGGTTGTCGGTGCATACAATGGTCGCTGATATTTTTTTAATGAACCCGACATAATTTTTTATTTAATTTTGTGTTTAAATCTGTACGCTTATGTCTTTCTTTCTTACCTATGTTAAGTTAAAAAGTAAGTGAATATTGTAATTCTTTATGAGAAAATAAAGTTCTTAAACCATTCCATGAGATAGATATATATAAATACATCTTATGATTTATTTATATATTATTCAAACAATTATACACTTATGGTAATTGATAATGTGTAACATTGCAACAAATTTCCGTTATTTTATAACATCGTCCGTTAGAACGACGTGGGGCAGCAACGATGCTGTCGACTAGTGTCGTTATAATACCATTCCTCACCCACAAAAGCCGCGCGTCAAGCGACACGCGTATGCCATGCTATGCGATGTTGACGCACTGACAGACGACAGACCGGCTAGCGGCTGCCGCAACCGTGTTTGACGTGCAAATTCATACAAATCCCTGCGATGTTAAAGTCAGATTCGACATCCGTCATCAAGTGTGAATCGCTTTTCCAACACATTTTTTAATGAACACGCTTTTTCAGCACCTACATGCACCGCAAATGAGGAGTTCTCAAACTGCGCGAACGGTCTATGTAGCCCACAAGACTGTAAGGACAAAGGGCAGCAGTTCGCTTGCGCACCGATGCTGCCAGGATCTTGCATCCCAGGCTGCATATGCAAGGCCAATTACTTAAGAAAGAACGGCACTTGTGTCCCAGAAGACGAGTGCGAACGTGAGTGTTAGAAATTGGCATATTGGAACGAATTACTTCATAGTCTACTTGCTCTTTTTTATAAAAATACTTACAACTACTATACAACATATTAGTATCCCGCTTTTTTTTACCAAATTTCAAGTTGTAGGCTTTAAACTTTCTGTAATTAACTATAGATTGATTTTAGCATGTCGTTGTTTTGTAAACAGTAATATGATTACACAATATATTCAATATTAAATTATTTGCACTAATTTTACAGCAAGTATGTATAAAGTACTTACATGCACTCATAAATTCCGATCCGATCCGAACCCTTCGGAGAATATAGTAGGGCACGGGGACGCGCACTAGTGCGCGATGCCGTTCCCTCTAGAAAACCTCCGAAGGTGATTCGTTTAACACGGCTTGAGGGGCCCTTTACGTTCCTCGCCGCCCCCAAAAAAGCCCGGTGAAGCTGAAAATGCCGTTGAGGCAATCAGCAATCTCTCTCAAAAAAAAAAAACTCATAAATATGGAAAAAAATACTGAATATGTACCTCTGGTGGCGCAGACAAAACCAGTTAAATCTAAGTATATACAAGTTTTCCATTTTTATATGGATTAGCATATAACTCCGATGGCCCACCGCCCGCCATATTGTGAAATCTATTCATATTTTTATGAAAAACATCACTAGAGACGAAACGAAACAACAGAACGAAAGTTTTGTTCTGTATTAGACCACAAAAAAGATACTAAACTTCATCGGTCAGAAATAGTTTTTTTGCGCCATCTAGGAAGTATAAATATTTACAAATGGCTAAAATAGTTACAATAAAAGATTACTTTTGGTATCATATAATAAGTATCAAATAGGATATTAGCTATTCACTAGATATTAATACTATTAATATTAATGTGGTTTGAGTTATCAATATTTTTTTAAACAAACTTACTTTTGGCAGATTTTATTTTATGTAATAAAAAAAAAATTGTACACACGAACTTAGGTTACATTTTTGTCAAATAAAACAGGTACATCACGCCATGCGGATGCACACCTTGTTGGTCTATCAATTACATCCCAGATAATATAACATAAAGCAATTTTACAATTAAAAATCAATAATTTACAAAAGAATAATAAAAAGCCTTTATACACATACAGTTATAACGGGGTTTTTTACAAATTGAAAAACCAGCTTTTTATAAACAATTTAATAATTTTAAACTACAATTTGATTGACTTAATAGTTTGATTTTTTTGACTTTGAAGTTTGTATGGATAATCGAAATGTTAATAGGCTCATAATAAATATTGTATGTAGGTACCTATAATTTTATCGTATTTTAATATTTCCTACTGATATGAACATTAAATACTTATTATACTTACTTAATTAACTATACTATATTATAATTATGTACTGATTTGATTTGTATTTCAATAAAATGTTACTATATTTATATATTTTGTACTGTATTTTAAAAGTTTATATGACTCAAAGACTAACTTAATAATCTTAATAAGTTTATGAATATAAAATCTGTTATTTGGATTATATTTGCTTGCACAAATTTTTGTTTTTGCATTGTGTCCGTTCCATAAATTCTGATTTAAGTATCAAAGATTATGTTTGTTTGTACTTTGGGAATTATAAGCCTTTAACCTTTATTCAAAATATTTGTGACTTTTTGGTAATAAAGCATCTTAATAAAGTGTTAACTTTATTCGTTTTTTTTTACTCATCATTTTGCATAACGATTATACTTTAGATATCTAAATATACTATGATTATACATTACATTTATAATTAAATATATAAGTCTATAATATACAAGTACATCTGTCTATATCTATAAGCCCAAAATGTTTATTAAGTAAGTATGAATATTTTTGGCCCATAATGATCACTAGTCATAACGGGTACAACAATCTAATAAGTAAAAACTCAACGTCGACGGTACCCTCGACTCTCAAATCTCTCACCATTCCCGGACACGGTAGGATAGCCAGAATTAACCGACTGGCTGATGGTTATGCCATTGCGGGTACTTTGTTCCATGCTTTGGTGATGTATGTAAATACGCCATCATGAGAGTTGGTTTCTTACATTTTGAGGTCCTTTTTCCATTCCAGTCCTATTACGGAAGCTTATTTACGGGCTCCATTGGTACGGTAGTTTATTCCATACTAAACATCCTAAATATCTGCACAGCTACAAAGCACAATCAAGAACATCGGAGATTTTCGCACGACAGAGATCTACGTCAAATTAAGAGTTGTCGCTTTTAGTTTTTGTTGTGTTCTCCAGGGTTCAGTTGTTTCCCTACACGCAACCCGAAAGCCAACCCCTCCAAAACCACCTCTAGTCGGATCGTTATAGCTGTTAGGAAAAATTACAGAGTTCGGAAGCCGACAAAAAGCCTCCTTAAAATCGCTTTCCTAAACCGCTTCTACCATGACTTCTACCTCTCAGCTGGATGCCAGTCTTCAAGTTCCCGTGACTTCGGCAAAGAAGGCACAAGAACTTGCCGTTACCCATTAGCAGGTCTCCTACACGCACTAACTTGCTCTAACCTTATAACAGTATTGTGTGGAGTCATTGCCCTATTCTTGGATAAAAAAATACATCACTTGCATGATTATTAAAAAAAATATGTCTCATAATATCTAAATAAACTCTACAAAATATACTCTAAATAAAATTTAGAACTTTGGAGCTTAGGGTTAACTCAGTTATTCGTTTTTTAGGTTAAATTACGATTGTAGGTACTTACGTAATTTGTGCAAATGTTGCTAGTCATGCAGAACAAATTTATGCAAGTAATGACGATGACAATGAAACCAAAATAACTCTGTACTCAGAAATACTTCATTCTACCATTTTATGTTATGAAGAAAGATTTTTTGCTAATATTATGAACATTATGATCATAGTTAATGAAAACAATAATAGTATATGTTTGCATGAATATTTGTAGTTTGTAGCATTCTGATATGGATCATCTAAATTTTACTTCAGCCACACCCGTATGCAGAGACGACGAGGAACTGTCAACGTGTGCTAATGCCTTATGTCGGGCTCAAGAATGCAAGGAGAAAGGCCAGCCCATTGCCTGCCCGTCGGTGACACAATGCATAAAAGGCTGCGTTTGCCCTGAAGGCACTCTTAGATCAGCAAATGGTCTCTGCATACCCGAAAACCAGTGTCCAGTAACTCGTAAGTTGTGAGGATCTTAGTTAAGTAAATATGTAACTTGTTACTGTAAATAAACTAAGTTATTATTAGCAACTCGGAATTCAATAAACTACCTTGGGGTACACCTTATTTGATTTTCTGTTTATCGAGCGTGTGCGGCTATTGGCTAGCTTTTTTACGATATATTTATGGATAAAAACAATATTTCAATGTTAAAAAAAAAGCATTTGATTTTCGTTTTTCTTGTGGGTACAAAATAATTGTTGTTAAGTGACAAAAATATTAATATTTTTACCGCTTTAACGATAACTATCTATTTTGCTAGTTGTTTTCACGATTTTATATTTAATACTTTTTTTTGCCGCTGCCCTAACTGCGAACGGACGTGTCCATATTTGTTTTCTAAAGTTTACGCGAACACTACACATTGCAATGAAACAACTTTTACGGATCTACTCGCGTTTATTTTACACATTAGTTTTATATAATGTTTATCCTGACGTTTCGAACCCTTTGCAGGGTCCGTGGTCACAGGGAGACTGAGGTTTGGTCGTCTCATAATTAGTTAGTAGCTTGTATACCCTCATTTAAATTTAATCAGGTGCGTTCCGTTTTACGCAGAAAGAGCTTACAGTATCTTTTGGTCTGGCAGTATGGTGTTGGGGCTGGGATTTAATATTCTGTATGATGGTGGTCCAGGCTGGTGGTAGATTCCAACCATCTTCTCTATTAAAACTAGGATTTTTTTTAATTTCGATAGCCTCTTGTATCATTCTAGGGAGGAATCGTTGTTCTCTAGCGAGTATTTGTGGTTTATCAAACCTGATGTAATGGTTGGGCCCCTCAAGGGAATGGTCGCATACTGTTGAGTTATTTTCGCGCCTATGCTTGACGTCGAAACGTCAGGAAAAATATTAATTAAAGCTAATGTGTAAAATAAACGCGAGTAGATCCGTAAAAGTTGTTTCATTTCACCAAATTGCACCAAAAATGGAAGTCTTCGAAATATTCCTCAGAGTACGCTCAGTTCTTAACAGTACGTGCTAGTCTTAAAATACAAATTTTGTTAGCCTATAACTCTTACATTGGGCAACTGGAAAATAATTTACACATAACGCACCACTCCTGGAACAAAGTTGTAAGTGCAATTCCGTGATTATTTTTTTATTGCATTAAAAAATTGAGAAAAAGGTAATACACATTGACAATTTTTTTCGTAAATTTATCTAAAAAATGAAGGAAATACATATAAAAAATTAAAATATTGCAACATTAATATAAACATAATTCCACCATAACAACGAAGTTAACACATTTACACTTAAATTATGTACTAAATTTTCCTTATAAATAATGCTGCATTTATACTAACGTAAATCTTTAACAAAGATTTTTAAAAATATCTACGCTTAACTGTAGTTGAATACTTGTTATAGGATATTATTATAAAGATATCGTTGTGCAAGTCTACAAAAACAAAAACGTTGGCTGTACAACAAAAAAATGTTTTTGCAGACTTTAAATATAAATGAAAGGACCGTATTCACGGCCTTGATGAAGCAAGAAACTCGAACTGTCAAAGATCTACGAGGCCACACAAACAGGCATAACAAAATCGACGAGAATACAACCAAAAGTGTAATCGATCATATAAACTTATTTCCCCGTAAAGAGTCTCATTATCTTCGCAAGCAGAGTCAAAGAGACTATTTGGATGAAAAACTGAATTGTGCAAAAATGTATCGCTTTTACGTAGAATGGATGAAAGCTAATTCGGAAGTGTATCCAAATGTCAAACTGGCAACAGAACGATGGTATTACCTTTTATTCAGCTCATAATTTAATATAGGGTTTTTTCAACCTAAAAAAGACAGATGTGATCATGTGAGACATGCACTTTATACGAGGAGAGTGACTCAGAAAGAAAAGAACAATTAAAGATAGACTACGAACTTCACGAATAAAGAGTTTGTTAGAAAAATTAAAGATGAGGAAAAGAAAACATCAAACTCAACAACAAAAATAGTAGCCTGTTTCGATTTAAAAAAGGTGTTGAGTTTGCCCCAGTCAGATGTTGGGGTATTTCATTACAAAAGGAAATAAAGGAAATAACCCGTTTACAACTTCACGGTCTATAACATTTTGACAAAAAGTGGACACTGTTATGTCTGGCATGCTGAAATTGCAAAAAGAGGGGCTAATGTGATTGCCAGCTATTTGTGGAGTTATTTGCAAGTTGAAGCAGAGAAAGGAATCAAATAGGTATCATTTTATTCCGATAATTGCACTTGACAGAACAGGAACAGATTTGTCTTTGCTTTATATATTCATGCATCTATAAAATTACGTCTTAAAATCACTCACAGATTTTTGCAAAAGAGCCATACTCAAAACGAGGGTGACTCAATGCACTCGTGCATTGAAAAAAGCAAATAGAAACATGTATTGTATGTTCCAGAAGAAATTTACTTCATTATTAGAAATGGTAAAGTACAAGGATAGAAATATAAAGTAAAAGAAATGTCTCAGGAAGATTTTTTGATTTTAAAAAATTGATAAATAATAATAAAAATTGGGTAAAGGACATATCTGGAGAAAAAATTAATTGAACCAAAATAAAAGAGATTTCTGTAGATCCTTTATCACCTGGAAGGCTACTAATAAGATATGACTTTGATGATGAGACACCAACAATTGTAGACACATATCAATGCAATAGGACTGGAAGGAGAAAAAAAACATCAGGTTGCGAAGATTTAGAGAGGCCATTTGTATTAACTCAATTGTACGATGCACCACTACCGATATCTGAAAATCTATACAAAGATTTAATGAGTTTGTGTAGAAATAATCATATTCCGCCACACTATCAGACCTTTTATAAGAATTTACTTCCACAATCTGCTGGTAATGGCAACAATTTTGATGTAGAGACCGACAATGATTCTGACTTGTCATTAAATTTGCTCATTTTTAAACTTGCTGATTTAGCACTATGTAAGTCAATACCTAATTATGTTGAATAGTAAATGTATGTCCTTGTTGATTTTCCATGGACCTAATTAAAAAAGAAAAAAAGAAAAAAAATTAAAACTTATTTCATACTTTCCCAACAACATATTTAAATACTTACAACATACAGACATTGGTACAAAAAACCGCCTAGTATATAATATAATTGGTTATAAGATTTTACATAATATCATTTACAAATATTTTACTAATTACAATTCTTTATTTCTTCTACGTTACTCTCAAAGGCAATTTACTATTCATTTTAGCTCGTAGGCCCACTGCAAGGTAAAGCCCTCCCTTCCCTCTTTCCATTGCATCCTATCCATGGAAACCACTTACTAGGTCGATTAGAAAGAATAATAATAGCTATCTCACCCTTGGTTTACCATGAAGTGTATTTTTTATGGAGTACACTATTATTGTGGTAGTTTATCGTTAATAAGCAACTTATTGATATTAAAATTAATCCCTATAAAACCTGGGTATTCAATATTACGTAAAAAAATCTTTTACTTTTTTCTTTTAATTAAAGCTATAATTTCAAATGCAACTATTAGTAAGATAATGTTTCACAATAAAAAAGTACGCAACCCTTATTACACAAATGCGTTGCTCGTGGAAAAAAGGCGTAACCACACTTACACATTGAATGTACGGCTAAATCGGAACGAACATAAAGGATTATCTGCAATTACATCAAACAGCGAGATTTCTGTAACGTATCAACAAAGCAACATTCACAATTACTCAATTAATTATTTTATATGTGTCGAAGAATAATTATGCAACACTCCTTTTTAAGTTTTTTTCTATGTGCATTAGATAAATAAGAATATAAATACGTTGGTCCCCTCACAGTTAGTTTTAGTTTTCATTTGCTGTATACTGCATATTTTTAAGACTAATAATGAATTTTTGGGACGGTTTTTTTACGCTCCTAAAAAGTCGTTATTTTTCTCTTACGACTTTCTTCCAGGAATAGTGCGATAAATCCTCTTGACTTTTGGCGACATATCGATAATTTGCCCTCCAACGGTAGTTTTGAGCCATGTGTTGCGTATGGTGGGATTCAGAGATCGGGGGTTGATATGGCTAAGGCTTTTGCTGGCTTTTTCTCTAGTGTATACGCCGGATCATTTTCTCCTCCAGATCCGCTCTTGTTTGATATAAACAAACTATCAACAAATGGTCATATACATTTATCAAACATCTGTAATAGGGAAGTTAAGTGTGCACTGGGTCGGTTGAAGCCTGGCCGAACCGCTGGTCCTAATGGGTTACCGGCTGATCTTGTGAAGGCGTATGGATCTTCTTTGTCTGTCCTACTTTGCCACATATTTAATTTAATAATAAAGTCAGGAATTTGCCCTCCTATTTGGAAATTATCCCGGGTGACACCACTACCCAAGGGCCCTGATAAATTAAATGTAGAAAAACGACTCATAGACATTCTTCCGGCGCCGGCTAAGGTGTTTGAGATAGCAATACATGGCGCTCTTCTGAAAGGAATCGATCCGTATATCTGTAACGAGCAGCATGGATTTAGGCCCGGGAGGTCCGGTAATACAAATTTGTTGGCTCTAGTTGAGTGTCTCTCCAGCGGCTTGGACCGCGGCAAGCAGATTGATGTCAATTCTTTTGATTTTTGCAAGGCATTCGACAGAGTTGATTGTAACATTTTTCTGTTGAAACTTGATGCAATGGGTTTCTGTACTCAACTTACCAAACTGTTCAAACACTATCTCAGTGATCGGCGCCAATTTGCGCGGTACGGTTGCTATGTCTCGGACCCTTACCGAACTCCCTGGTGTGTGACTCAGGGTTCGATTCTTGGCCCTTTGCTATTTTTGATAATGATCAATGATATAGTCAAGGGTCTCAGGTATGCAATGTTTGCTTTATGTGCTGATGATCTGAAGATCTTCGCAGAAGTAAGTTCAACATTTGAAAGTACTCGTACATTGTCAAAACAATACTTATGTTTAATTATGATCTTTACTCTATATAAAAACATTCAATTTTGCATTTCTTCATCATCATCATCATCATCATCATCAGCCCGTATCAGTCCACTGCTGGACATAGGCCTCTCCCAGTGCATGCCACTGAGCCCATTTTTAATTATTATCATTTAATATGAATTATAGGCTCTACACCGTTGGAGCAGGACTTTCCTTTTTCAAGATAAGTAATTAGTAGTTCAGGTCTTCAAATAGGTAGGTACTTACTCAAAAATAAAACAAATTAATACTTGAATTAATCATTTAATCTTCATAAAAGATAATATCCAGAAAATGAGCCGGAGCACGCACATTGTTGAAGCGGCCCTAACTCAGATACCACAATACAGTCATAGTGTGAGCGCAACACCCTACTGTACGGTTTCCCACTAGACAGTTACAATAATAAGCAATGATACTGTCTAAGGTATTTACCCTATTTTCGTCTTTACTTATCAATACATAGAAGTAATAAGTTTTATTTGTTTTATTTGTTTTTTACCGTTTACATCGCCATCTTCTAATTATGTTAATAATAAAAAATACCTCGTGAACCTGGGTGAATAAATTAAAAATGTTTTCTAATTATGAATATAACGTGTTTTTTCTACAATATGGAACAATAATCATCAGGGCACAACAATTTTTAAAGGGCCCCGTGTTTGGGCATTTTCCTTTATGTAATCTTGTAATTTTTTAGTTTATATTTAATAGTTTTTATAGAATGTCTAATTATAATGATAAAATAATGTTATTATTGTAATGATTTTTAATATTCAACTGTAACAATTTAGGTTTTTGTTTATAATTATGTAATTGGGAATAATCCTGTATAATTATTAAAATAAATAAATAATGCATAATACCTACATTAGTTTGCATGCACTATCATTATCATATTTTATGAACTAATTGTAGGCAACTGGTACCAGGCTGGCTGGTAATTCAAATTTTATTTTTAATATTCCTATTTTAGCTTCTCAATGCAAGCAATATGAAATATTCTCGGAATGTGCAAACGGGATTTGCCGCGCACAAGACTGCAAGGACAAAGGACTGACCGTGCCCTGCCCACCTATGGTGCAAGAATCCTGCAAAGCAGGTTGTGTGTGCCAGGTGCAGCACTTGAGGAAGAATGGCATCTGCGTTCCAGAAGCTCAATGCGGTGAAAGTAAGTTATTGCTAGAAACAAGTTGTTCGAAAATAATGATTCTTTTTAACTTATAATAATGTATGTTTTATAATAATACACACATAATTACCTTTAGGCATTTAATTTTGTTAGTTTAAAATAAAAACTTACAGTATGCCTGGAGTGAATATTGACAGTGAAAATTGATTTAGTAATGACTAGTGGTTTTGTGTATATTCCATACAACCCTGTTTATTAGTAATTATTAATTTAATTTGCATTTTACAGAGCCAGTATGTAAAATAAACGAGGAGTACTCAGATTGCTCCAACGGCCTTTGCCGTGTACAAGACTGCAAGGATAAAGGACTTTCCCGACCCTGTCCACCGATGGCACCAGGATCCTGCTTACCAGGATGTGTCTGCCCAGAACAATATTTGAGGCAAAATGGTACCTGCGTTCCTGAAGATCAATGTGAACGTAAGTATCAAAATCAATAACATTAGCGCTACTTACAAACATTAAAAATTATGACATCATTTTAACATCGCCGATGGACTATTGCTAATGTTGCTTAGTTTATGTAAAATGTATATAGTTATAATAACCTGAGTGCGCCTGCCGCCGAGTACCTTAAATGTTCTATATGTAAATTCTATTTAACAGCTCAACAAACAGCACCACAACAAACAAGTCCTCCAGTTTCTAATCAAACACAGCCAGCAAGTCCGCCAGTTTATATTCCACCACAACCAGCAAGTCCGCCAGTTTATATTCCACCACAACCAGCAAGTCCGCCAGTTTCTAATACACCACAACCAGCAAGTCCGCCAGTTTCTAATACACCACAACCAGCAAGTCCGCCAGTTTCTAATACACCACAACCAACAAGTCCACCAGTTTGTAATCAAAATCAAAATTCTTGTGGCGATGTCGACAGCCTGCAACGGTCTCTTGAAGAAGCAAGCAACACTCTTGCTATAAAAAGTTTATACGTAAGTACAAGATTTGACAACCATTACTTTTTTATTATTTTCGTCATCATTATCATGATCAGCCCATAATAATCCACTGCTGGCAAAAGGCCTCTCCAAGTGCTTTAGTATATTTTTTGTATTTAAATCATACTGGACCCCTTGCCCAGCACGAACTTTATCGTAATCGTAATTAGTCGTGAGGACGACTTAAGCTCTGTCCGCCGATGGTCAGTTCCATTCATGGCCTCTGTGGCGCTACACCGCACAAATTCCATACAAATTTTCTATATATGTGTCATCTGTATAAAATAAACGTATGCGATTTCTTTAAGATTCATAAATATGTTGTACATCAATTTGATGTATCTCTCATAGTTTACTCAGCGTAAGACATTTAACCGACCAAAAAGCGTCTTTTTTCCGAATTGATTTACTGTTATCGTCACTGCTTTTAGTATGTTACTTTACGTAATATATCCCACAACCTGGCAAAAAAACATAGATATGAATTAAAAAAATCACGAACATAGGATAAGTGGTTTTCGAGCAATAAGAACACAAACGCAGACCCAGACAGAGAGACGTTAAGTTTAATAATATGGATACGACTAAGATTGTCATTAAAAAGGTTTTTTTTTACTTTAACTAATCATGGATATCAACATCACATACTTTATTTTTGGAGAGAGTCTGCTGTTAGCCTCAACGGCCTTTACAGCGTCCCCTGACTTACTGGGGGTGGCGAGAAACTTAAAGGGTTCTTCTAGAGGTGTGATCAAGACACGTTCACAGGGCTTCTATAGGGAATAACATCACGCAAGCGAGATGGCCTTTGTTCAGCAGTGGACGTCATTTGGCTGAGATGATGACGATGATGATGATGAAGCGTATCTGCGTTCCTTGCTAGATTCTCCGAAGGGTTCGGATCTAGCTAGAAAAAAATATTTTATAAATAAAAATATATTTTGTTATTTCAGCAACTTGACGTAGCGACACCTGGAGTCAGTACGATTATATCAGCATTTTCGTATTTCGTACTATTAGCACAATTGGCATTATATTGTAATGGTCAAACATATACAGAAATTATAAACGTTCTTAACGTTACGACTAAAGATGATGTAAGTATAATTCTAAGTGATTTTTTTTAAAGCAGTTGATAACAGCTATGTATATACGTATATATAGAAACGTTTAAATAGTTAGTATATTAAAATTATTATTGTGTCGATAACCATGCTAATTGTGAAACCCTTAAATATAACTCAGTCATAGAAAATGTTATATAAATACTAAGATAGTCGAACTTATGTTATAGCTAACATAATGCCTATGCTAATGCTAACCATGACAAATATGGCTATTACAAATCATAAAAGGGTTTCCATGTTCAACATTCTCAAAGAAAATGTCACTTCTGAAATATTGAAAAAATATAAACCCATTAATATAAATAATAAAATGTTTGTTTTACAATTTTTCATTTATTTTTTAGATACGATGCGCATTCCCAGGTTTATCAAAATCAATACAAGGAACTCAAGGCGCAGAATTATGTATCGGTAATAAAATATACGTAAGAGACGAATACCAACTCAGTGACCAGTACAAGGAAGACTCAGTAGTTGTTTTCAATGCGGAAGCCGAAAATATTAACTTCAACAACCCTACCCAAGCAGCAAACACTATTAACAAATGGGCAAGTATAAACTAATAAAAAAAAAAGAAAATATTTAAATAAAACTTTCATCCATTTAATATTTTCGTTTCTCTAATATTTATTTTGATTAGGTTTCAGATACAACTAAAGGTAAAATCACAGATTTAGTGTCTGCAGATATGTTAAACGCTATGACCCGATTGGTATTGGCTAATGCTATATATTTCAAGGTTAGTATAGTTTTATAGTAAGTGAATGTACATAAAATTATGATAATAAATTGGTGCTGTGCTTTTTTGTGTACATAAATGGAAATATGCAGTGCAGAGAACCTATATTATGACATGTTTACAATAACCATATAATATAAATTATTTTTCAGGGTACATGGAAGACAGAATTTAATCCCAATTTAACACAATCATCTGACTTTTATGTTGATTGTCAAAAAACCATCAAAGTTCAAATGATGCAACAGAAAGGCAAATTTAACTATGCGGATAGCTCTGAAATTGATGCACAGGTAGCAAAATTATTATGTTTTAACACTTTATTGTTCTCTATTTTTTTTAACTATGCTGAGAGCTCTGACATTGATTCGCAGGTAGCAATAATATTATGTTTTAATTTTAACATTTTATTGTTCTCAATAAAATTGTTCTTCGTTAAGAGTAATATTGTTTGTTGCAGCTTGTTGAAATACCATATCAAAACGAAAACATTACGTTGGTTCTCGTCTCTCCAAATCAACAAGATGGATTAAGGAATGTACTTGATAAAATGCGAGACACGACAGTAATCTATAAAGTATTAAGTGAACTGCGTCAGGAAACGCGTGTAACTATATTTATGCCCAAATTTGACATTTCATCGAAGATCAATATTAAAGATATCTTAAAGGCAGTAAGTATAAAAGAAGCAACAAATTGATATTATTATGACTTTAATAAGAATTAATGACCCGTCAAATTGTTTTGTATTTTTGTGTGGATTTATTTGGTTGCCATTTCGTATTTCATCATTATGACATTTATGTTTCACTTAATTGATAAATAAGCAGTAAGCACTAAATTATCCCAAAGAGTACATTTAATTTAA
Source organism: Eudonia truncicolella (assembly GCA_949315975.1). NCBI lineage: Eukaryota > Metazoa > Arthropoda > Insecta > Lepidoptera > Crambidae > Eudonia > Eudonia truncicolella. The sequence continues at coordinate 13,094,471 of OX438830.1, read as the reverse complement.
TACGTAAATGTATCTAACTAGGAATAATTAACTAACATCGATATTTTCGATTTCGATATTGAGAAATAAATATTGTAGATTTTGATGAAGTTAATAACAAAACGTTTAGTTTAAGGCTCTTCATTAAATCAATTGTCTTATTGTAATCACAGATAGGAGTTCAAGCAATATTCGGTTCTAATGCTGAGTTAAGTGGAATGGTAGTGCCCGACGAAGCGTTATATGTGTCAGACGCTCTACAAAAAGCAACTATAACAGTTAACGAACAAGGCTCTGAAGCAGCTGCTGCTACTGGTAATATTTTAATATCAATAAAAAATACATTATGTTGACTGGACGAGAGTAGCCGTGGATCGTGCTCAGCGGCGTGCACTTGAAGAGGCCTATGTCCAGCAGTGGACTAGGATAGGCTGATGATGATGATGATGATGATGATGATACATTATAAAAAAACACAAATGTTGAAAAAAATTGAGCTGTCGTGGTTCTAACCAGCCCGCCGAAATTATTCAACACTATTTACTTTTTTACTTTAAAAGCCAAAGGCGCCTATTCAATGTCAACAACTACTGTCATTAACAACAAAATTTGCGTTAAAATTATATAAACAAAACAAAAACATTTTATGATACATTATGTTTTGATATACAATGTTTATTACAAGTATATTTTCACCTTCATAAAAATATTTATTTTTACAGTAGCTGTTGTAGCAACAAGATCGTTGTCAAGACCTCTACAACCAGAGTATATTGTGAAAGCAGACCACCCATTTATGTATCTAATAAAATCAGGAAACCTCATTCTTTTCTCAGGATACTTTTGTGGATGATGTTAATGCGTGTTCAAACAAATAGTTTTATGTCAGAAAAATAAAATATTGTTTTAACACTTACCTCTTTTGTCTAATTTACAGCGATTGGCGTTACCGCTTTTTCAGCTTCTATACATCCACCACGGGAATTTATCATCAGAGCTGACCGTCCTTTCCTTTATGGGATAAGATTTAATAACATATTTCTATTCAGCGGATTATTTTATGGATAAGGTAATTAAATTACTGAAAATGTTCCTTCACGCCAACGACAACGTTGTTTTGACTTTTATATTGTATTTTTTAAATTAATTAATTAATTTAAATATACTAATGTGGATCTATTCGCGTTTATTTTATGTGTTATACAGGTGACCAATCTAAATAGGTTAGTATGGGAACTTAGTAGTACAGGTTTTATTTAAATTAGACTTTTACGATTATATGCTTCAACCGCTCGGTTCAATTATAAAAAAACCGGCCAAGTGCGTGTCCGGCCACGCGCAGTGTAGGGTTCCGTAGCATATCTCAATAATGCGGACTCTGAGAAGAGGGCTTTTATGAACATTTATTTAATGATGGCTCATATACTTAAATACGTTCATAACAAATAATGCCATTCGAAATAAAACTTATTTAATATATCGTTAATTTCATACAATTTTGTTTGATATACGCGTCATTTTATAATCTTCACTTGGTATAACAATCAATTGACATAATAATCTGTTGGTATATACAGTGTCAGTGACAGAAACGAATCGCTGCAAAACTGACTCCACGTAGTCTTGTCTAGCCTACGCTAGAGTATAATTTAAGCCTGCGTAGGCGCGGAGGGGCGAGGCGGCCCGCGAGCTGAGGAGCAGGTGGTTTTAAAAGCTCTCCGCGGTGGTGAGCGAAAACTATCTGCGACGATATGCTTGCGTGGGACCGCCAGAACCCCGCAGTGCCGGAGCCATGACAGAAACTATGTTTGCTGCATGCTTGCTTGCTTGCTTGCATTATTCATGCTTGCTTGCATGCATGCTTGTCTGCATGCTTGCTTGCAGATGTAGATAATAGTCTATATGAAGTTGTAAGTGTTTATGTCTTCTAGTGTTTTAATATGACTTGTTGCAAGCCTTGGTGATACTATATATAATTGTGGCAGATATTTGAATATAACAATAATAGTAAAGGTAAATTTAACTTTTTATTTTGAAGTGCTAATTGCTGCAGCTGAAGCTAAGAGTAATATAACTAAGAGTAATATATTGAATTCAGCTTCAGTGCAGCAATTAGCACTTAAAAATAAATGTAAAATTTACTTTAGCGTTGTGTTCAAAGGGGTATTTCATCTGTAAAGATGAATCATCATAGCTATCGATTGCAACAACCGTTGGATAGATGGCACTCTACCGCTAAAAAGCAGTCAAAATTAAAAAACAGTGAAAAAATTCAGTGTTTACGTCAGCCTTCCCGGTAGCATAATGGTCAGTGCAACCGTCTGGATTGCGGAAGACCAAGGTTCGATTCCTGGCTGGGTCGGGTAGGCATTTAATTTTTTCACTGTATTTTACAAATAACTAATCCAGCTTCTGTGCAGCAACTTAAATAAAAAAAGTAAAATTTACTGTAGCGTTGTGTTATCAAATTTCATCTGTAAAGATGAATCTGCATAGTCATCGGTTGCAATGACCGTTGGATAGTTGGCACTCTGCCGCTAAAAAGCAGTGAAAAAATTCCTGGTAGCATAATGGTCAGTGCAGCCGCCCGGATTGCGGAAGACCCAGGTTCGATTCCTGGCTGTGTCGGGTAGGCATTTATTTTTTCACAGTATTTTATAAATATTTAATACTCATGGTTTCGTAGCAAACTTGGAATAGGAACTGGCTATCTTATCTCTAGCTGACGGAACACAGCAATGTTTCTTACATGGTTGTAATGACAAGATTCTTAGAAAGTATAATAGTAGCTGGTTAGGGGAACTTAGGTATAGAATAGATATAATATGTATGTGTGATTCTTTAATAAAACCTATTATTACACTAACCGCTGGAAATAAAAAATAGAACATTAGGCGTTTAAATTCTTCATCATGATCATCAGCTTCTTCGAGCACGATCCTTCCCTATGGATGGATATGGATGGATAGGAAACGGGCCATAAACCATCACGCGTTCCCAGGCCGGATTTCTGCTAATGCAGCGGCTAAACTGTACAATCGCGTAACCAAAGCTGAATGTTCGTAATTTTTTTATTGAAATGATCTGTATTAAAGAAGTAATTTGTGCAAAGTTTCACATCGAGAAAATTCGTAGTTTCTTTAAAAAATTTTTATGAAAATCGATATTTTTTCGCCCTGTTTATAGTTTATATTACGTTTTTATTTTTTATTTTTTAATAATATTACTTAAAACTCACAAACAATATTTCATAATTCAAATGTATACTTATTAAAAAAATGCTTACTTATGATGTTAAAATATTATATTATATATATAGGATATATGAGAAATTTTGTAATAGTAAAATTGTGTTTGTCGGTTTTACTGGGGTATAACGAAACGGAAACACGACGCCATTTTGCTGCCAACTGACAGCCGTCATCAGTCTTTGTTTATTCGCCTCTTAAAACTTACTCATTACAGCAGTAGGTCTGTGCATGCGTCACACGGCCTTTATGAACTGGACTATAACACTTCACAACAGCAGGTTTTAAATTATTTTTTGCTAGCATTTTTAAATTTAATTATTCGTGGCGTTGACGACGACCGACGGTTATATCTCGCGCTTCTCCGTCGTAGACAGTATTGCCAATACAAAAACAGTGTTGCCAATATCGAAAGCGCTGCTCGTCCCAGGCAACCGTTGATAACTTGCTGTAATGTAAAGGAAAGGAATGGAATATAGAACGGATGTGTGACACATGCAAGGGCTTGCATTAATTGAGCGGGGAAAATATGAATATTAAAATATAAACTACACTATGGTCAAAACACTGAGTTTCAAGATTTTGATTAAATCTTAAGAGTAATAGCGGAACTTAGTAACCTGGCAAGTTTACTAATTAAATAAAAACAAGGAAGATAACATAGTCTTTTCTGATTTATCGAAAGCTTTCAACTGTGTCGATCACGAGACTTTATTGTCAAAAATGGAACATTATGGTGTCTCAGACAACTTACTTACCTTATTTGAAATCATACCTCACTAGCAGAGTTCAAAAAGTTAATATTAACGATACCGATTCTCCAGGCGCTCCGTTACATAAGGGGGTGCTCCAGGGTTCAATATTAGGACCTCTTTTATTTCTTATTTATGTAAATGATCAACCTTACTACACCGAAGATATTTGTGAGATAGTATTATTTGCTGATGACACCTCTTTGATTTATAAAATTGAAAGACATAGAGCAATATTTGTCAACGTAAATAATACTCTCTCTCAAATATTACATTGGTTTACCACTAATAATCTGCTGCTTAATGCAAAAAAAACCATATGTGTGAAATTCACGATGCCCAATGTGAAGCAGGTTAATACCAGTATCACTATAAACGATGAAATAGTTGAAATAGTTAACTCGACAGTTTTCCTGGGTGTCACCTTGGACACAAATTACATAAGGGTTCTCATATTGCTGCCCTGGCAGGAAGACTTAGCTCAGCTGCCTATGTGGTTAGAAAAATAAGGTCACTTACTGATGTAGAAACGGCAAGATTGGTTTACTTTAGTTACTTTCACAGCGTCATGTCATATGGTATTTTATTGTGGGGCTCAGCGGGTGACATTGAAACCATTTTTGTGTTACAGAAAAGAGCCATTCGAGCTATTTATAGCCTTAAGCGCCGTGATACGCTGAGAGAGTTATTTAAGCAGATTAATATTTTAACTGTAGCTTCACAGTATATTTATGAAAATATCATTTATATTTATAAAAATTTTGATAAATTCGAAAAAAAAAGTAACACCCATAATTTTAACACAAGAAATAAAAATAAACTTGCCGTTCCAAAACTTAGACTCAATAAGGTCGGTATTTCATTTGTTAGGAAATGTATAAAAATAAACAATAAAGTGCCTTTCACTCTTAACGGAATTGCCACTACACAAGTTTAAGACAGAAATAAAACAAGGTCTAATGAAAAAAGGCTACTTTAAAATTGATGATTATTTTAATGATAAGAATGTGTGGTCATCTTAGTTTGCTCGCCTGCACATGTTATTTCACATTGTAACTAGTTACACTTTTATATTATAAAAGGTTATTTATTATACAGTCAAAGAATATTAATTTATATAACTTTTATACTGATATGATAGCCTTTATCAACAGTGTCCTACAGTTAACAAACAGCATTGCGTCAAATAGATCATTAGGTTTTTATTTAGAGTATCTTGAGTGTGTCATACTCTCTTTATTGTCTCTGCGGTGGTGGCGTGTGCGTCGGGTCATTTCGTTCTCTAAAATATGGTTGAGCGAAGCGATGGCTGATTCATATGTCATACTCGTGAACGGGTGCCGCCTGTGGAGTCTGGTCAGCTCTTGTATACTTGTCTTATTCACTATAATTTGACTTTGTTTTTTTTTAAACAATTTTTGACTTTTATTAGAGTACTGTAGTGGTACTGTATGACATTGTGGAAATTGAAACTTTTGCCAGAGGTAAATTTGTTAATTTAAATTTTTAATTTTGTTTTTTTACATGTGGTTGTCTTCTATATTTTTTTTATTTTTTTGTGTTTATTTGTGATGGAAAGTGTCTTGCTATGATAGGGCATTTTCCAATATTTTTTGACGCTGTAAGGGAGAAAAGAGCTGGACACTTGCTGAGTTTCTTGCCGGTTCTTCTCAGTACAAGATCTCCCGCCAAGAGTAAACTTACGAACCGATAGCATAGTGACATTCACAAGAGCTACTTGTAGCCTAAACTGAATAAATGATTTTTGAATTTGAATTTGAATTTGAGTCTGTATCTACGTACTTTTTAAGTTAAGAAGTTTTCGTATAAAGATCTAATCTTTTAGAATAAAAGCTTTAGCCAAAAAAAAATTATAAATGGTTTTAAAAAAGTAAAATATCTATCTATTATCGATTAAATCAATATAATATAAATGCCAACAAGATTTTTAACTAAAGAAAGCGCTTTCAAAAGTATTTATTATAATTGTCTGACTTTTCTAATGACTAATTGTTTATAAGCTCCGATTAAATCTTTGTCATTTATTTTATTAACACAGAGTCAAAACTACAGACTATCAGAGATGTACATACGTACTCTGAAGCAAACGAATTTTGGCATTAAGATTTTTATGCTGTATGGAAACTGGTTTTAATGATAATAAATGTATGAAAAACATTTAGAGCCATTTTCGACATTTACTCTCCTCTAACCTTAATTGTTCCGATAGAGTTCTTTGATTCATTAGACAAAAAGAATCGGTTAGCATAGATAAAATTGCCCATTTTCATATAATTTCATCCTGGGGTCGGCTTAACCGAAAGAAGAAAAAGCCTTCAAGTTCTTAGCCCTTAAAGAAATGGCCAAGCTTCAATCTAAGGTAAGATATCAGTGCTTATCAGCTGTAACAGATGAACTGAGGGCCAAGCGTTTTCTGGTTGTGAAATAAACATTTCAAAACGCATACAGGCGAAAAACACACAACGCTCGGTGGACATATATTACTAAACATGGAAAACAAGTGATAAAAACTACATTTCAACACATGTTGGAAAAAAACAATAAAAGAAATGATAAGGTGCAGACAAAAGCATAAAAACACGTTCTTAAAACAACAGTTATAGCTATAGCAACACTTATATTAGTATATTTTGTTGGGACAGGTGTGTAAGTCATGAATATTGTCGCTATAAAAACAGGTAAACACCCCCGTTGAGCGAGCAGATTGTGTTTGCATGTGATAATGTTGAAGTTGCTTTCGGTATTCATAATCGCGGCTAATTGTTTCATTACAGTGTCTCGTGCAGGTACGAATGCATTTTGAGTAACGATTTCTCTGTAATAATTTAATTGATTTTTAAATGCGCACTTCCATATCATTATTAAGCTATAAAACTATGTTTTGAATATTTGTATTATCTTATATGATTGTGGGGCCTGCCAAGGTTTCACTTTCCTTATACCACTTCGGCCCGTTAGGACTACTAAACTTTGTATTATACAATTTATATATAATGACATTGAATTTCCATCTACAGTGGTTATAAAACGTTACGTTAATTGTATTGATTTTTATTTTTATTATAGATATACTCGTAGAGTTAGACATAAACAAAGTTATGTAGGTAGCCAGTAAGACGAATGAACTACCTAAACTCTTAGCCATATTATCGCACATCAGTAACAAACAACAAGGCCAGAAATGAGTACGCAAAAAAATCGCATTGGCTCATAGAGGAGTATAATACTACGAGAACACTGGCTTGTGTTACTCTTACTGTCGGAATACAATACCATTGAAATGAGTCTAGTTTTACAGGGTTCGTGGTCACAGGGAGACCCTGCTAAGGGTTCCAAACATCAGGATAAACATTAATGAAAACTAATATATAAAATAAACGAGAGTACATCCGTAAAAAATGTTTCATTTCAATGTGTAGTGTTCTTGTAAGCTTTAAAAAACAATATCACATCAAAAACATAAATGTGAAATGAGAGCCAAGTTCAATATTATGATATATGCCTTGGTTGTTGACTTCAACGACAAAAGATGTGAGATCTAAATGGGTGCCAAGTTAAATGGTCAGTCGTGAAATTTATTTATAACAACATAAAATATTTCATAACAACTTAAAATATAATTTCTTCTTATAACTTGGGATTATATATTGAAGCCTGACTTGGCTAGTTCTCACATACGAATTATTATTAAGTACCTACTAAAACAGTAATGGAAGAGCCCTATGTTCGATGGCTAGTTTCTACCAGCCAGCCAAATTTCCGGAAGAATAAAATAAGAACTTACAGCTTTAGAACTTGCGAAGGCTATATAATATCCTTCGTATTCGTATCGTATATGAAAACTAGCCAAGTCAGACCTTAGGCTTCAATATATTATCCTAAGTTATGAGAAGATTGATATTTTAAGTTGTTATAAAATATTTTATGTTGTTATAAATAAATTTCAGGACTGACCATTGAACTTGGCACCCATTTAGATGTGCGCTAATTTTTTAAATAATAATTAATACTAAATCCCAGTTAATAATAGCGTAATAAATACGAAAGTCGTCTATACTCTTAGTTATAAGTAAGTAGTAGTACTAAAACTGATATGTTTGGATTTAAAAAAAATTAAGGGTGGTATTCCACTCGTTATATATTCACGTGAAGACCTTAAAATCCAATTAAAAGACCGGCTGTCATCAATTTTGATTGCTGAAACTTACATTACAGGCATCTTTAAGTAAGTGTTCCTAATCATCATCATCATCATCATCAGCCATATAATAAATTGATAAAAATTTACTAGTTTCTGATTTGTTCCTTTGTATTTGCCCAACTACCTATCTGGATGCCGAATTTGAACTTTCTAGGTCATCTGGAACTGGGTTAGAGTTTGATCTATAGGTCAGTCAGTCAATGATAAAAATGACGATTTTTGGACATTAATAATTATATAACCGTTTGAGGTGTGTTTAAGAAATTTGGAGCACATATGTACCTTCCAAGTCTCAATAATGATATAAATTTGACATGTTTATGTGAAATAATTTTTGAGTTATGAGGGGGTCAAATGTGGCTCCAAATGGTTCGTGTAATATTACGCACGGTGCTGTTCGTCAGTTCTGTTAGCTTAAACTTGGCTTGACACGATACCGCGTGCCTAGATACAACATCATTCATGTTATGTCATCATAACAAAAATGTTATTATTATTGTTGTGACTAAGTTGTTAAATAAAGAGGCAAACTGAGAACAATTCTAATCGAATATCTTCCAAGTTTTCAATTATTGCGATATGAACAATTTCCTATGTCCAGCAGTGGACTAGTATGGGATGAATCATCATCATCATAATCATTATCAGATGATGATTATGACGATGGGGTATGAACAGCCGCACATACATATTTAAAATATTTTATTATGATAACTGATTACTGAATTTGTCATAAATATGGTACAATACAAAAGTAACACACAGATATGAAATTCAGATTTGTAAATTATAGTGGCTGACTATCTCTTGACAAGTTTTACCTCTTGTAAAATTTGACCGAGCTCTTGAAGTTCTTTTGTCCAATTGGTAATTTTACTGGTACATCTGTTTAAATTACTAATTCCTAATATTTTCTATTTTCTAGGTGTGTTTTATTGAAGTTTAGTTGTATTATCTCTTATCCTAGTTTGTACTCTGTTAAAATATATTTTAGTAGTGTATACTTAGCAGTTCCGCTTACCCTTCGAACAGGCTTTCCGAGTCTATGAGGCATGACCAGTTGTCGTAATCATGTGTAGACAAATGATTAGGACTCAGTATAATGTGAATGATTGATTAAAATGTTTGTAAGAGTTTTGTACGACGCATATTTACACAAGCGATAAGGTTTAACAGTAACATATTGTTTCATTGAAACAATAATAGTATTTTAGTTGTTGTGAATTATAAAATCACAAACAATATTTATATTTATATCTTGACGTTATCTTGACATTCGATTTTTCTATAAGTTGAGTAAATTCATTTGCTCATTAAGTTTTAATTTGTTTATTATTATCTTACCTAATGCTAAATGGTGATAAGGCAGCACTTTACCCGGATTCCTTAATCACTGAGGAACTATTAACATCGCTGTTATAGCGATGTATGTATTTAGATAAAATGGTGGTAGCTAGCCGGGCGGTCTTAAAAAAAGCCCTAACACCAACCATACCGAGTACAACCTTGTACTCATGTCGGGAAGCGTACCCGGAACATTGGATCAGGGATCTTTGGAACCACTAGCGCACAGAGGTGGTTAATGTACCGAAATCGTCCGAGATTTTCTACTTTCAAGATGGTGTCGTACTTGACCTACGATTAATAATAGTGTGACCATTTTGTTTAGATACTTTTTACTAAGACTAATGACTTGAGAAACCCTGCTTACAACAGTTATACATTTTCAGGCACTGTTGAAACTAGCAGTAGCTGCGATGAGACAACCTACAATGAAAGCAGTAGCACATACGAGTATAGTAAGTACTTTTGTACATAATATATTTATCTTATTACCAAAAATCAAATTCTGCTATATTTCGAGTTCCCTTTAGTTTTGAAAAGGTAATTGACTGAAAAACATCCGAACCAGTACTAAGCTTCTGACACTTTTTAGTCGTCAAACGTAGAACCAACCTGGGGTCAGGAAAAAAAGCTTCAAGAAAGATGTTTAGAACCTCGTTTCTGTTAGCTTAAGGCGGTTTTTTCACCAGAGCTGTGCCAGGTAGCTAAGCGGTGCTCGAGGGAAATACGAGTATGTACCAATAGGATTACTCCATTTTACACTGCAAGGAAATGGAAGCAATCCTGTTAGCGGATTTTTTCCCGCGTACCGCTCACACAGCTCTTGAGGAAAAGCAGCCTTAAACGTCTACAATGGTGTCTCAAGTAACCATTTTCTGTGTGAACGTCTCAAACTAGCAGAAGTAGTAAGGCGCAGATTGATTTTTGAGTATGTTTGTTCAAATCACGCAAAATGTTATAACCTTTTTTCAGGTTCCTCTTCATGTACTTCAACGGTCACTTCAGAAAGTTGTAAGTACCTTTATTCTTGTCTTACAACGATACAGTAAATAACGACCATGTTACAAAAACTCATCAACTCCCAGCGGAATTATTTTCATCTTTGGTCAAAATTCTAAAGATTGTCATTGTATTTGTCATTGGAAAACATCTGCGTAATAGCGAAGTAAGTATTTAGTTATTTTTTTCTAAGTAAGTATTTAGTTCTTAAATATATTTTAAAAAAGAAATTGCGACTTCTTAATTTTTTGACTACTTATTAATTACATTAAACTTAAGGCCTTATAAATAAACAGAGTATAAGTTTCGGATAGTTATTTTCTCTTTTGCTCTAAACTGAAATGAAGTTTTAATTACCAGAACAAAACATGGAATGTCTATTCCAAGCTTATTCTTTGTTGATTTTTAAGGCTTTTAAGTTCTTTATTCTCATTACCAGGTCAATACAGGAAGAATGAAAGATATGTGCGATGCCCAACGTCATTATGCATTCCTCTGTCTTGTTCCCAAGTTGGGATTCCGGTCCCATGCCCAATAATTGGTCCGAACGGAAATTGTCCGGGCAAACCTGACTGCATCTGTATCGATGGCTACGTCAGAAATAACAAGGGGATTTGCATCCCAATCAAACAATGCCGTAAGTTGTATTTTGTATATACATTTTATAAAAAAATATAAATGATAGTGACCACAAACTTATCAGGTAGTGATCATCTTTACCAAAAGAATAAAGTTTATCAAACTAAGAAGCGTAGCCTACAACTTCAGACTTTTTGTCATCTGTAAATTACTAGGGCCTTTCATGTAGGTAAAGTTTCTATTCGTTTAGTTTTATTTTGTATAGATTTAGAAAATACAGCTGACGCAACGTCTGTCCTACTTTTTTTGAATTTTCATTACGACAGTTACATCTAAAGATGCTTAAATAAATTACTTCCACTGAAATAAACCACATTATTAGCCAATTATGTCTTGGCTGTAGACATTACAACTCGCAACCCAAACAAGCAATCGTCAACGAACAACAAATTGCTCTTGTCAATGGGATGAGTCAAGCCCTTGTTCGTGTATAAAACTCGAAACATAAATTAATACCCTCGTAATTTTACGCTCATTAGCCTGCACGGATTGTACACCACTCGAATACTCGATGTCGGATGCTCTGAAAAAATGCATAGATATTGCTCTGTGGAAAAAAAATATCCGATCCATATACAATTCGCGTTCTATAGTTAATAAAGAATTTAAACTGGGATTAACGCGACCTAATTGGTAAAGGTTTCATACCTTCTTTATATGTTTCGATCGAGTCAGTCGGCCCGTGATACGGCCGTTGTAACTCGGTTGAAACGTCGGGTATAAAGAAATGAAACATTTTCTAATAATTTATTTTACATAATATAATTACTTATACCCCTAAAAATGCAATTGATCGTGTTCCATGGATTTCCGCAAAGTAACGCCTGATTTTAGTAACTACCTATAACTTGAAGTTTTCCACTTCATCAAAATACACATATGTTGCAGCTTCATGCGGAGGCGATCCAAACGCAGTATCAGGCTGTGGATTCCGATGCGGCAGACATTGTTCTGGTAAAATAGCAGTGCCGACGCCGTGCCCTTGCATGAGGAATGGGTGTGTTTGCAAATCTGGCTTCGTGTATGATGATCAGGCAAAGCAATGCGTGTGCCCGAAACAGTGTTGTAAGTCGCCATTTTGTATTATAAACTGAGTACCGACAATTATTCATTCCAAAAAAAGTGTTTATGTAGTTGCGTCAAGAAAATCAATTTTTTTTTGCATGTAACAGACGCCTGCACATCAACCTACCACAAACTGTCAAATTTTCTCAATAGACTTTGAACTTTATGTTAAAGGCTTAAAGTTGACAATGTATTGAAGAAATTTGACAGTTTTGGGTAGGTTGATGTGCAGGCGTGTATACGATAATTAAGTAAAGTAGGATAATTTTGATAATGAAAACCTAAAACGGACAGCCGTTTTAGGTTTTACATACCCACCATTGTAGTCCTATGCTAGCCACAGAGCTTACAAATCTAAGCTTACGGTTAACGCGGTAGGTGGAAATCAGTGTTTGCCGTCGTGGCCCTGCAATCGCCTGACAGAGAACGGGTGGTACTAGGACTTTTAGTGGGTAGGCCTCCACTCCCTGGTCGTGCTTTTCACGGCTGGTGAGGGAAGAAGAGTCCCAGATAACCCGGGGTCGCCCCTGGCACCGATGTATGCTTGAAAAAGCATTTTCCCTTGCTGTGAGAACAGCTTACGCTTACGCAAGGTTTGCGGTCGACTTTTCTTTACTGATTTCCTAGTATTATTTTCACATTTACAGCTATACCATGCAAAGTCAACGAGGTATACTCAAAGTGTGGGGAGTTTGGTTGTGAGAAACGGAGATGTTCCCAGATTGATCAGCCCGATCTATGTGTTGATCCAGTTAAGTGTAAAGGCAGTTGCGTCTGCGCAGAAAACTACTTACGCTCAAAGAATAATACCTGTATCCCTAAAAACCAGTGTTTAAGTACGTATGAAATTCCATATGTTTATTATGATAATAAAAAACGAATTAACAAAATATTAACAAAAATAACTTTATATACATAGATGAAGTAAGCTCAAGTTCCATTGTTATTTTACAATTATCACTAATGCAAAAATCAACACTAACACGTGTCATTTATTACTAAAATGTGAAGACTATTACTTTAATTACCACTTACGTCATAATACAGTACAATATTAATAACCTATTGTAATTATGTATCCAGCTGACAAATATTGTACAAAGCCAAATCAAGAGTATGACCCTTGTCCATACAAAAACTGCCCCGCAAGAACCTGCGGGATCGACGACCGGCTGATACTATGTCCCAATGTGCCTGTTCCTAAGAAATGTCCTAAGCCGATCTGCCGCTGCAAAAACGGTTTCTTCAAAGACGACGAAGACAACTGCGTACTTTGGGAAAATTGCCGTGAGTTGACAATAGCATTAGAATATATATTTTTAATTTTATTTCCTTTCTTGGAAGGATTTCTCACTATTGACTTGTATATCCTTTACTGTTACAGTACAATTTGATAAATATCAATGCCATATATTAATCTCCACATCTAAAATATACGTTGCATAATACGTACAAATGCACTCGACTTAACATTATAATTACTTGGTATTTATGATTTTCTAATGATTAGATTAGACGTGAAGAGAGCTCGGAAGATTTGCTAATTCCTGAAAAGGTAAATAAACATTTATGAAGATCACAATGGCCAAAAAGTTGTTTTGTAGTAAATTCGAAGATTTAAACAATGGACATGTATACCATACGTAATTGCATAATTCATAGAATACTGATTTCACTCGCGCTACGTCCACTGTAAATTAGATTTTAATCTAGTACTAGAGCGTAGAATTAATGTTTCCCAAGACGTAAATTGTAACTTAGATATCTCACTTAAGTAGTTAGCAAAGGATTTTCCGAAGTCTTATTCCTAATGGAAATCGTTTTTCAACGAGACAGTTTCTTGTCTGCATTTGTTCCGAGAGGTAGTTAGTATTTTAAATAGACATTCTTTGGTTTTACTGAATCGGAGAACAGAAAAACGTATGATCCGTCCAATCGTTAACATGGATTATTTGACACATCATAACATGGATTGTTTGATTATATCGGTTTAAACCAACGTGTTACTGACCAACGTGCTATTCGTTATACTCTCTACGCCTCTACTGGATATTATTAATTTACTAACACTGGATAAAATCGGAACCTAGCAATGCAGGACATTGTTGGTTGGTTGTTGTAGAAACATGACGTACGATTATGTAGGTAGTCATTAACCGGCTAACACTTTGTGCAAAATTATTTATTCCCTATTGATTTTCGGCAACATATTGGGATATTTTAAATGACACCATACACACATCGGTTCGTTAGTCAACGGCGGTAGACCTTGTATTTAGAAAAACTAGCAAGAAAAATATTTATTTATTAATTATATATAATTATATTTATTATGCTTATTTAAACCCTTGTGTTCTAAACCTATTTCTAGATATAGGTACAGTGTTAAATAATGAACGATGTCATTAAATGAGCATTTTTACGGAAACTAAGAGAAGCTGCATAAAAATTTCTAACTGCCGTTTGCCTTCGTTACTGACATCTAAACTTACGTAACGGGTTCGAGTTTATTTTATCTCACTGTCCGTTTCAGTTCATATTATTATTTTAAAGACAAATCTTTAAGCAGCTACTTGTCTCTAGCAACTGCTTAATTATGTAAGATGTTTATGTGGATATATAAAATTGAAATTAGATATATAGATATAAAATAAGATTAGATAACTATATAGATTAGATATAGAATAATAATCAACACTTATTTTGTTAAAATAAAACAATTTTACGACAGTAGCTTACGAATGCATTATTGCGCATGATAACGGTATTGTTATAATATGATATGATAAGGCTAATACTGTGCTGCCGCCGCGTTCGAATATTTTTCGTAGTTGTTTTGTCTGCATAAAATATACCTAACGTATGACTACTACTATTGCATTAGTCAAATATTTGTTAGTTAGAAGTGTATGTTGATAATTATTGACAGTCCAACGTACTGTAGGAAGTCATTTTTAAAAATTCTTTATCTCTTCATATCCTCCAAGAGGATAATGGTTTTAAAAAGGTGTTCCTTTTCTCTGTCACACAGCCACATGTCCAAAGAACGAGTACTACGACTCTTGCCCCTTTGACTGTCCACCTCGGACTTGCGAAGCCCTGGGGAAGGCGTTTGCTTGCCCAGTCCCAGCGGACAGGCCTTGCTACCCAGGCTGTCGTTGTGAATCAGGTTTCTACAGAAACAAACAGGGTAGTTGCGTCACTGAAAAAGAATGCCGTAAGTATTTAAAGCGTTTTTTTGCGACTTTTACATCTTCTATACTTTCGATGCCCTCTGTTTATCTAGGTATACCTATAGAAGAAGAAAAGAAGAAGAAAAACATTTATTGGCTCTCACATACACAGACACAATGACATGAAATACAAGACACAAAAAACAAAATAAAAAATAAAAATAAATAAATAATTAACAAATAAAAGAACACAAGTGTGAGGAGCCAATCAGGACCCCACCTCAGCATATGTCGCTACGGTGTGACAAAGCCACATCGCAACGACGCTGGTATTCTGGCAGGGCCTGTACGAGGTGACGTTTCCTATATGGATATATAGGATAATAGGATGGATATCCTATTCAGACTAATAAATGAATAAAATATATATATGTGTATATAATTGTACTTATATAAATAAACCTATATACTCCTAAATATATATATATTAAAATTGCACATACATAAAAAAAAAAATAAAAAAAATAAAAGTATACAAAATAAAAAAAATAAAAACATCGTACACAATGAACAAAAAATAAAAAAAAAAACCATACACAAATAAAAAACTGGCGAGGCGGACTACACACCGAACGCAGCCACACTGTCACTGTCGCATAAGCGACATTGACATTTTTGACAACGTACGGTCGTGTACCCTACGCACCCACGCCTCGACCGCCATCATTCGGAAAAAACCCATGCGCTTGCCATGCACACAATCTAAAAATTCCACGCTTTGCCAAACCTAAATGTTTATTTCAAAGCAGAGACGCAGCAGTGCCAGGAAGCAATCCCCAAAGCCCCCCACGCAACGTGAAGACCCAGATTGTAAGTAGATTCTTACCAATAAGTATTACGCAGTTGATGTAAGCTGGAGATTAAGTAAATGCTTTTTAAGGTATTTCTTAAACGTAACTATTGTCTTCAGGTCACGCATCGGCGGCGGGAGATCGTTCCAGCACCGAGTAGCTGCGAACTTAAACGACCCACGGAACACACTAGTACGATGCTTAGGCGTCGTAAAAATGTGTTTGCAGGTTCTCATTGGGTTCCTATTGACACTTTGAGCCCACGTGAGTTTATTGAACAAATAGATTGGCTTCCCAGATTTAATGACGCCAAACAACAGAATAGCGAGATGGAGTTTTCTGCGAGCCTCCATTTTTAATAAATTTGAGTTGTTGAGGAAAGGAGTCGCATGAGATCGTGGCGGTATATGAAAACAGTAGCGTGCACAGGCATTTTGCACCCGTTGTACCAGCTTAGCCGTTCTAGCCAGAAGACATGGTCCATACACTGTATCACAGTAGTTAAGTTTTGAAAGGATAAGTGATTCGCAAAGCGTGATTCTAAGCTGTTCATTAAGATATGGACGTATTTGGTAAAGTAATTTGAGTCGATAGAAACAGCTACGAACACACTCGGCGATATGGCTTTCAAAATTAAGATGACTGTCCAGAGTTAAACCCAGATTTCTGCATTTATCCACACGATTAATAACTTCGCCATTAAGTTTTATGTTGAGGTTTATGTTATCTACTTTCTTTACTTGATTTTTAGTGCCTACCACCATTAATTTTGATTTTTTTGGATTGAGAACCAGACAGTTAGACTCGCACCAATCAGCTATTCTAGATAGATCACTGTTAATTAGTTTGACAGCATTATCGAGATCTCCAGGACTAGTAGAAATATATAGCTGTAAGTCATCAGCGTAAAGGTGGTACCTACAATGCTTTATATTTTGGATTAGGTCAGCACTATATAAAATATAGAGAATAGGGCCAAGTATCGAACCCTGCGGGACTCCCCGGTTCACTGAGATGGAAGATGAATGGGATTTAGTGCCCTGGGCATCCACTAATTGAACACACTGTTGACGTTGACCCAGATAGCTTTCGAACCATTTCACTGTAGCTGTGTCTGCTCCATAATAGGAAAGCTTAGATAACAGTAATGTTGTATTTAAGGTTTCAAAAGCGCGCGAGAAGTCAAGGAGCACGAGGATACTGACGTCACCCTGATCCTGAGCTGAGATAATATTATCAACTACATCAGCTAGAGCAGATGCAGTACTATGACTCTTGCGGAAACCTGATTGAAATCCTGGTAGAATGTCATTTTCTTCAAGATACTGAGTAAGTTGATCACAGACCACCCGTTCCAGTACCTTAGACAAACATGGCAGGATGCTTATGGGTCGGAGGTCTTGGAGAGATGACGGCGGGTTTACCTTAGGCAAGGGCTTGACGACAGCAGTCTTCCAAATGTCAGGAAATGAGCTCTCTATTATTGACCTATTTATCATAACTGTGATGGCATATAGGGTGCTAGGAAGTGTTAATAATAGCATATCCAGCGATAGCCCGTCCCAGCCCTTAGCGTTAGATTTGAGGCTTTTGATGATCTTCAGTACCATGTCCTCATTTACAGGACTCAAAGTAAACGTAGATGTGCCTAGTCTATGATACTCAAAATAAGTAAGTTGAGATATCAAAACACAGTTATGTCCGGGTGCGTTGAGAAAGTGGGCATTTATGGTATCGGGGTTGTTGAAACTAGGAGGAAGTTCAGATGCCTTCTCGTTAGATAACACAGTATCTTTCAAGTTTTGCCAAAGTCTTTTGGAGTTTTTAATGTTGGAATTGATGTGCCTGTTGAAGTAACACCCCTTCTCTCGTTCAATGGCTTCAACAACAATACTTTTCATTTCTCGATAACGAGCTTTATGTGACTCAGTCCTATCACTTTTGTAGGTCTGCAGATACTTGTCCCTAATATGCATCATTGATCTTACAGTATCTGTGATCCAAGGGTGGGGAGGATGTTTAAACTTACGTATTTTAACAGGAGCATGCAGATCGAATAGGTTTATTATACATGATGTAAAATTTTCTACTAAAGAGTTGACACATTTTGCATTACCAAAGTTACTCCAGTCAATTCGGTTAAGATCACATTCCCATAAGTTCTGTAGTATATTTTTTATTGGCCTGTATTCCACCCACCGAGGGCGCATCCTCTCTTTTTTTATTTTGAGCTCCGCCGCCACCATAGCGTGACCTACCAGATCAGGAGGGTGTCGGACCGTGACCCTTAATGTGCGTGTATCAGTGCAGATAACATCAATTAAACTGTTACTGTGATCAGTAAAATGAGTTGGTTCTGTCACCATCTGCCTGAGGTTCAGCGTCTCAAAAAACTGCGATAGCAAACGATACCCACTACCCGAAGCAGCGAGGAGGTCTATATTAAAATCTCCCAGCAGTATCAGCCCGTCACACCTGGCAAACGATGTGATGGAGTCAGTGATGGCATCCAAGAAGACACAAACATCCAGCCATGGTGGGCGATAAGCTGTGCCTATAATTATGACCTGGTTCAGCAAACGCACACTCAACCACATTTGTTCTACCAATGGTGCTGTGGGGTGAGAGCATGGGCGCGCATTTATGCCCTTGCGAACGTAAAAACCCAATCCACCCCCACGCCCACCCCGAATGTGATCTGGTCTAGGGGTATGTCGTAAGCTATAGCCAGCCAGTCTGGGCGCCCTGTCCTCCCCTCCTTCCCTCAACCAAGTTTCGTTGATGGCCAAAATGTCTGGGTTCAACTCCTCAACAGCCACTAGGAATTCCTCATGTTTTGTGGAGAGTGAGCCAGCGTTAAAAAGACCAACTTTCAAGTTCTTATAATTATCGTATATATGTGTATAAATAACAAATAAATGTGTACAAGATAATAAAAGTGTATAATGATAGTAATAGGGATATAGTGATTATAATTATATTATTAGTATTAATTATGTAATTCATTGTTGTAATTTTGTAAAAAAGTAGTTTTAAATTTATAAGGATATTACTGTTATATTTGTGTGGATAATAAATATATAAAATATAAGTTATAGCAAAATCATTCAACTTTGTATCTACTGATGGCCCCACACGCTGGTATTCTTTTAGAGTTTTAGATTGCAAGCAAAACAAACAAAAATTAAACAATATTACAATAAACAGACAGGCAAGTATGACAATTAAAAGTGAAAACAAAGTTATATAATGTGCGAACTTTAAACATATAACAATGGAAACTAACATTAAAAATAATTTGCAGGTGAAAGTGAGTCACGATGACTGAGCTCCAAAAACCCGCACCAAGTCCTCCTCAGAGCGAAAGCGAACGACAGGCTTGCCATCACTATGGCGAGCGAAGATACGACCTTGCTTCGTCCAGGAGAAACGCCAATTCAGCCGGCGGCACTCCGCGCGGACGTGGTTGAACAGCGCACTATTCGACCGAGTGAGGCGCTCGTTGATGTACACCCGGCCCCCCTGAGATGACTTGACGGTGCGGCGAACGCGAGCAGCGCGCAGTAACTCGTCCCGCAGATGGCGGCGCGTCAGGCGCACCACGATGCGGCGCGCGCGCCCTCCCTCCACGGGGGGCGCACCCACGCGCTCCGCGAACACCACGTCGCGCTCGTCCAGCGCTACACCCAGTTGAGCGGCTAGCACGGTCACGGTGTGCATCACGTTCTCCCCCTTCTCTTCGGGTACGTGGCCGACGTCGAGATCCGCTAGCAGAGCCTCCTGATCGCGCTCGTTGAGCTCGAGCTTCAGCGCGGTTATGGTGCGCTCCAGCTCTGGCACCTGTCTGACTCCATCTCCGGGCTCACGGCTCTCGAGAGCCTCGATTCTCCGCTCCATGCCCATCAGTCTCTGGTCCACGCTATCGAGCCGCTCCGTCATGGCCGTGATTGACTCCCT
The DNA here is from genome assembly GCA_949315975.1 of Eudonia truncicolella. NCBI lineage: Eukaryota > Metazoa > Arthropoda > Insecta > Lepidoptera > Crambidae > Eudonia > Eudonia truncicolella. The sequence goes on along the minus strand of OX438830.1, from coordinate 13,074,242 downwards.
CAACAATCTCATCTCATTCCTGAACTCACGCATCTCAGCCATTCCGTCTGCGAACACTCGCTGAAAATTAGAAAATTCGGGATCTCCAGCTTCGTTGTGGGGGGGTGAAAAAACAGCTGATGCCGCTCCCGAGCCAGTCTGCCCAGAAGGTGGTAAAGTAGAAGCTGATAGTCCACAAATGCCTTTCACCGGTGTCTGGCTGTTGTCACCCTTACGGACGCCCTGCTTACAAGACGGGCAAACCCAGTCCTTGGCGATTTTAGCCTTCTCCCTCAGTCCCACGCAGCTCTTGTGGTAAATCGTCGGGCACAAGCTACAAGTAGCGGCACCTACCGCCGTCAACAGGTCACCACAACCTCCACACTTTGGCATGCCTGAATGGTTCGTGACGATGTAACAGAAGCACCGCACTAATCGAAGCTGCTTCCCTACAGCAAACAAGTTCGTTGCCGCTACGCCAGATGTCGCCGCACAGTGCTATTCTCCGTGTCCCCGCGTTGGTACAGCCGACGGACCCTAGATGGCGCTGGTGGACAGTGCGATGTAAATTGTTTTGGGGGTGCGTGTTTAAAAAAAGGTCCTTGAAACACCCGCCACACAATAAATTAATATAATTTGACTATGAAAAAGCCTTAAAAACACCACTATTCCACCGTGAATTATGGAACCCACACTTGCACAACTGCACCAACACTTCCCGATACTTTGTAAACAGTCACAAGATGTAAATAAATGGTTTTGATGATTATATTGATTTAATCTCTCAGCACAGTGTTGCTCGAACAGAGTACGAAACGTCACTCTATATTAACTATTGAATAAGGCTTTCCCATTGAGCTACGACATGGGCTCTTTCAAAAGCGATGCAAAAAGGGTTTTTCTCTGGTCGGCAACACAAAAGCAACACCTCTGATGTTGCTGATGTCCACGGGCGGCGGTGACGGCTCACCATCAGGCAGCCCGCCTGCTCGTGTGCATACCTCAAATACTATATTTACAACTTATAGGTTAGAGTTGAATGAGATAGCCGCGGATCGTCCTCAGTGGCGTGCACTTGGCGAGGCCTATGTCCAGCAGTGGACGTGTGTAGGCTGATGATGATGACTATGATGACTCTTCAGGTTTGAAAGGGTCTAGATACTGATCTAGTTAACTCTACAAAATGGAACACAGCAATGAAAAACAATGTTGTATACCGTTAAAATGTATAATACTGCAGATACTTGAATTTTAGGTAGATTTAAGCTTAAAAACAGATTTTTGTCAAAATAACCAGTAAGTATTTAGTTGAGGTATTAACTAAGTTTAAGTAATAAGTTAGGTAATCAAATTAACGGCCGCCGCTGGACCACCAGTCTCATAAACGTTGGTTCGGGGTACGATTGCTAGTGGATTGTTGTTCTGTTCTAACTGGGTTAGAACAGAACAACAATCTGGTAACGGGTTAGATTCAAGATTAGAAGTGGTTAACGATTACGACAGATAAACGAACAGAAGCTAATTTTCATCTTTGTTGTCAGCCAATATCAGGTGTGCTGAAGGCCAAACGTTTTCGTTGCCAAGCGTTGTGGAATAAAATTGAATAAAAACTGCCTTAAACAGACCATGGAGTTGATGTGTTAATTAAGCCGAACAAATCGAATCGGATAACAGCTGTTTTAATGAATTAACTACAAAGGCTTACTTTGAGTCCTTTACTTATGAATTGCCAATTAATATTTTCTTTTTCGTGTTATTTTGTCTGTATTTGATCAATGAGTGTTTTTTTTAAATTGATATGTTTTATTATTTTGTTCTTGTAGGGTTTGTTATTTTGTACACGTTAAACTTTTCTTAAAAACAAAAGCTTTTTAATGTATACACTAAGAGAGTTCTTAGTCCTAGTAATTATTAATATTAGTTTGGAATTGAATAGCCAATTAATATTATAAAAACAGACTTATTTACTTACTAAGGAATTATTTGTGCAAGTGTGTGATTGTAAATAAAGGCTTATGAAATAGATTCTGGGGCTCTATTTTTGAATCCTTCGCCTCAAATCTAGTGCTTGGTTTCTACTGATTTTCGTTCGACATTTGACTTTCCATATTTTTGAATCGCTTGAACGCAACGAGTGCCCTCACCCACTCGTTGCAGTCGAGCGACACAAAGCGATTGATAGAATAACCGTCAAAATCAATGTGTTGTGTCAATATCATGCCACTCGTTTGTTTGTGTCATGGAAAATTTGAAAATGCCAAATTAAGTAAATACAAGCAAAACAGTTTTTCGCTCTGAAGAAAATAATTACTTCTACTTTGAAAACAACTTGAAAATGAATCTAGAGAAATATTTAGTACACCTTAGTTAGGTATTTAAGCAATGGAGAAGAAGTTAGTGAAGGGAAGTTTTAATTGCGGCTGTTGCCGGTTTTCTCTAAATTTCGCTTGAAACGGATAAAATCCAACATTTCGTATTATCTTGGCAGCACCGGAAACGTACGATTCAAAAATACGGAAAATCGACGTCATGCGACTTGAAAGACGAGTATTATCTTAAGTCGCATGCGACAACACAATGTCATACGTGCGATTCAAAAACAGATCCCCAGATGTCTTAGAAACAACTGCTATAAGTTTTGCACAGAAAATTACCTGAAATAATATTTGCATTAAAACTATGACGCAGATGCGTATTTTCCATTATGCAAACGTGTGTCGTTATCATTACTTAAAAGTGTTTTTTTTTTATATAACAACTAACCTCAATAGTACACACGCCTGCAGATAAACCTATCCAAAACTGTCAATTTTCTTCAATACATTATCAACCATATATGTTAGGCATAAAGTTCAAAGTCTATTGAGGAAGTTTGACAGTTTGTGGTAGGTTGATGTGCAGGCGTTTGTACCTATACGAAAACTTTAAAACATGCATAACACTTTAATTTTTTTCGAACAAATAATAAAGAAAATAACCTTGCAAATGCGCGTCGTTTACAACATAATAGAATTCCAAGAATTGAAAGATTTGCAAGTTTTGTAAGTTTTAACTAAGATGGGTGATATTAAACTATTTAATTTTCACGTTTGTATCTGTGGCTTTTTTATTGCAGCCCTTTTAGCCGCCAAGCATTCAATTCAGAGTAAAACTTGCAACAAGAGTAGGGATTCCAGAATTTTCAAATATCTTTACTTTATTTTCTAAACTATAAGTGTTGTCAAGCCGACCATGTCGATCAAAAGTTTAATATTTTTATCTACAGCCCCAACAAACAATACCACCACGCCGCCAGGAACATGCTCAGATGACGTTCTGGTTTCACTACAAAGGGGGATGGCCGTGTTTAATGGATTATTCCTTTCTGTAAGTTATACAACGTATCAGCAAAAGCTTATAAAAAACCACAGCCTGTTTGCAACATGCATGCATGCTTTCATTATTATTTGTTTTTTTTTAAATGATTTTTGAAAAAGCCAAAGGCTTACATATTTATATTAAATTATTTTGCTTTTTTTCAGGAAGCTTACAAGTCTAACCCAACAAAGAGCTTAATAGCCTCTCCGTCCTCCGTCTTCATACCAATGGGAATATTAGGCCTCTACGCTGAGAATGATACATACACTCAAATTGTTAAAATGCTCAATCTTAGCTCCAAAGATGACGTAAGTTCTGTTTAAAAAGTATTCACTTTGCAGGACCGGCATCGCATACCAATTGCAACGTTTGCTGTTGCAGAAGTACAGTCAGAATAAAATTAAATCGAAGCATACATGGTGAAGAAGATCTTTACAATTAATAAGCGTTAACAAAATGATCTCGATGCCTTTGCGGAAGGGAAAGTGGAAGAAAAGTGTATAAGTGTAAAAATGTAAAGTACGAATTAGATCAGCTAAAAAAAAGAGTTCTTTGTTTGAATTGAAGATGTTGACAGAGATTAATGTCAATAAATTCAGCAATCTATGGTAAAGTCTTGATATTTAAGTGATTAAGGAGAGATAGCTTAATTCACATGGAAAAGTTTGATTGAGTCGACCACGAGTCGACAGTCATAGTCACGTTATATATATACATTGTTTTAGTATATTTGACTTACCTTGTTAATGTTTGCGTTAACCTGGAAATAACAATATACTTAATGTAGTAGTTTTTGTGTTATGCTTTATTTTTGTATGGTTTTTTATTGTAGCGATGACTTCATTTCAATGACGGAAACCTTTGCCTTGCAGTGGAACAGTATAAACGCAACTTACTTTACTATACTTTTTTCACCTGCCGTTGGTAAATTAATAAATCAATAATAGCTAGGAACTTTTATACCTAAGTGCTGAACTCAAGTGCTTAAACTTAAGCAGGACTTCAGCACGAGTTTATATAAGAACCATAACTATAAGTTATCAAATTTAAAATTTTTAGTCTACATTAACCTACACTATACTTACTACCTTATTTAATGACTATTTCAGATTAGATGCGCTTTCCCCGCTTTCGTTAAACAACTGACGAAGGAGCTAAACGTAACACTTAATATGGCTACCAGAGTATTCACCGCCGAAAAATATCCTCTGTCAGATCCATTCCTAGAGGACACACAAAAAGTTTTTGGCGCTGGGGCAGAAAATGTAAACTTTACTAATCCTATTGCAGCGGCTAATAGAATCAATGAATGGGTTAGTAACAATTATATCAAGTATTATCTATTTTACATCGAAGACACGTTTAACTTTTTCCTTACCTAACGGATCTCCAACTGCAACCAACATTTTTGTCATAGCCACGGACTCAGATAACATTATGATAACCAGCCAGCTGGACATAGAACAGCGGACAGCACCATTCAAATAGAGTATAATACTACACAAATCTAAGCCTCTACAGCTTGAGACCGATTGTCCAACCAGTAGACCACAGAGGCGTACAGTCACGAGCATTAACATGTATACACTGATTATTTACATATAAATTTACGCAAATATGTTGCGAACAAATTACAATTTAAAAAAAGACAGTGTTGAAAAATTCTATTCGACCATTGTCGACATTGAATAGGGCTCAATAGGCTTACAGAGTAAGGGTCTTACAAATAAACAAAGAATAAGTTTGGAATAGTTATTCCGTGTTTTGTTCCCGTCATGTAAACGTCATTTCAAATTAGAGTGAAGGAGACAAAACACGGAATAACTATTCGGAGCTTATTCTCTGTTTATTTGAAAGGGGCTAAGAGTAGATAGTGTTGATTAATTTCAGCGTGTGGAATTTTTTCAACACTCTTTTTTCAAATTCTTTTTTTCAAATTGTAATTTGTTCGCAACAATATTTGCGTTAAATTATATGTAAATAATCATAAATATAGCTTACCTAATTCTTAACTGATCTTTCAATAACAAAAACACAAATGTTGAAAAAATTTCCACGAGCAGGATTTGAACCTTCTGACATACCGGGTCAGGTGCTCTTCCAATTGAGCTATCGTGGTTCTAACCAGCTCGCCGAAATTATTCAACACTATTTACTTTTTTACTTTGAAAGCCAAAGGCGCCTATTCAATGTCAACAACTACCGTCATTAACATCTGATCATAATATTTTTACAAATACTAAAGATCAGTTAAGAAGTAGGTAAGCTATTTATAAAATGTTTTTGTTTTGTTTATATAATTTTAACGCAAATTTTGTTGCGAAACAAATTACAAAAACACAAATGTTGAAAAAAATTCCACGAGCAGGATTTGAACCTTCACCCTTCTGAAATACCGGGTCAGGTGCTCTTCCAATTGAGCTATCATGGTTCTAACCAGCTCGCCGAAATTATTTAACACTATTTACTTTCTCTATGATCTTTCAATATTTGTAAAAATATTAAGATCGGATGTTGATGACGTAGTCGACCTTGGCTTACAGAGTAAGTGTAGTGTTGATTAATTTCGGCGAGTTGGGTTGAGCCACGATAGCATAGTTGGTAAGTATGCACTGACTTGTTTTGACTCTTATTCCAATGCATTAAGAGTTACATTGTTTACATTTTAATGCTCGTGACTGAACATTAGCTGAGAGAGTGATATAATTTATTCCTTTTCCTTATTATTTTAGCCTTAATTTTAAAAAGTTTGATCAATAAATATTATTTCTTTTCTATTATTTATTTATCAGCTAATAAACATTTCACTAATTAGCTTGACTGTTTTACATTTCCACGTCCTGTAGGATTCAATAATATGTTAACTCGACAATGCATCACCATTCACCACATAAAATTTACTAACAAATTATTAACATAATTAACTTTTGTTCATTTAAGGTTTCAGGCGAGACCAACGATCGTATTAAGGATATCGCAACACCAGATATGTTCGATGCAGATACAAGGCTTGTGCTAGCAAACGCTATATTTTTCTTGGTATGATAATATTTAAGTAATATAATTTAGTTAAATTTTGCTAATCTTTTTAATAAATTTTTAAGCAAAAATGTCTCTCTATGAACTGTTCATAAGGTTGTTGTACAAAAAGCCAGTTAGGCTTTGCATAACTGAAAACATTAACAGTTTTAACATTGTTTTGGATTTAAAGGGCAATTGGGATAAACAATTCAATCCCAATGATACGGAAGACCGAGATTTCTACGTGAACAATGGAATAATCCAGGTTCCAACTATGTATCAAGAGGGTACTTTCAAATACGGCGAGATCGCTAATTTGGATTGCAAGGTGAGATGTAATCATATTTAGAAACTAGCAGTTTAAAAAAATATTACTTCACAAAATATCTATAAATATGTTTTTTTTTTCACCTAAAAGTTGTATACGAGAATACACTCATGATCAACTCATTTTATGTCCCCACTGCTGGGGCACGAGCATTCCCTACGGATGAATAGGGAGAACGGGCCATAAAACCACCACGCGGGCGCAGTGCGGATTTGTGGTTGTTAACGTCTGCTAATGCAGCCGGGACCAACGGTTTTATGGGCTTTCCGAAGCACTTAACATCTCGAGCTCTTCGAGTTCTCTTAAGTTATGGTCACCCATCCGATGACCGGCCCATGCGAAAGTTACATTGCGCAGATGCAATCGACATGTTTTATTGCTCTCTGAATGAGTTCACAAAGGTAGGAATGTTTTATGAATGTTTTAATTATCTGTTATAATAATGGGAATCATTAATTAAATAATGCTATATGATTAAATTATGATTGCTAATATAATAAAATGCCAATATGATTTAATAAATGGTATTTTTATTGTTTATTATGCTATTATTGTCATGTAATTTTAATGGATTAATTTTAGTAATAAGAATAATTGTTTAAATAATGGTAATTAAATCTAATTTGTTATATTTTTATATTTTCTGTTACGAACTTGCAATTTTTTTAATGGTGTTTTTACTCTTTTTATTATTTTATTAATGAAATGTGATGAAATGTTAATGTATTGCTTTTGTTTATATAAATGTAGTATTAATTTTATTTTTAAATATCCAATTGCAAATGCAAGGATGGAAATTTTGCTTTGGTATCGCAATGGTGCCTGCCTGTAATGATAATTATAAGTGCTATAAAAAATAAATAAATAAATAAATAAAAATAACCTTAGCAATCGCAGACCGGGCGCGTTAACCACTGCGCCATCGAGCTCTTCTAGAGAATACACTAAAAAGATAAATAATATGTTTATAATAATCAAACACTGTTTTTTTTTAAATTATTAGGTGCTTGAAAAGACATACGTCGGAGGAAATTTCTCATTTGTTATATACCTGCCCAATAAAGTTGATGGTCTGGCGACTTTAACAGAAAAATTGAAAGATGCTGACGAACTATTGACCTCCTATAAAAGCATCACGTACGAAAAGGTGCAATTGTACTTGCCAAAAATCAAAACCGAATCTGAATACGATTTGGCGGCTATACTGCGAAAGGTACACATTTTGTCATATCTTAAATTTTACTACATACTACTAACGTCTTTGTATGAATATAATTTTCAACAGTCGAACGTACTATGGCGGCCACAAACGCTTTGCCGGTCCTAAGGCGATAATCCTGTGCACCGCGTCGCTCGCTTTTATCGGCGTGACCGGTGCGGCGGCGATGCGCGTGCACACGAATATTTGTTCAAACCGGTGAAGCCTTCGAGACCCCCACCGTACCGACATACTCGTAAAATTTACATTGTTATAATTTTGTCACAGGCAGGTATAACAGATTTATTCGACGCTGAGAAGTCCGACTTGCAAGGTATCCTAAAAAGTTTTGAGCCCCTCTTCGTGTCTGCTGCAAAACAAAAAGCTTTCGTTCTAGTTGACGAACTTGGCACTGAGGCTGCTGCTGCCAACAGTGAGTATTAAATATAGACATTCTATTATTTGTAATACTTTACTTACTATTATCCTGGCACTGTAGCCCCAAGTGGGTTTTGGTACTAATCGGTGCCACTGGTCCCGGTGCTGAACTGCGTCCTGCCAGTTGTCCACATAAAGCTTTTCTAGATCCTTCATAACTTATAACTAATATTAGATAACTTAGACCGGCCTAGAATCGATGCATACTGCCCGCACACATAATTCAGCCAGCCATACCTAAATAAATATATATTATATAAATAATTTATAAATGTTATTGATGTATGTCGTTTTTATAATAATAAATAAATAAATAAAATTAAATAATACCTACCTATTTTCATGCATACTTAGTTGTTTTTTTTTCGTACATCGTAAAATAAGTGTGTTTAGGTTTTTATAAAAGTTGTATTTTTGTATGATATTTTGTTATATTTTACATTTTTTAAAACTAGGATTTGAAATAAATATGGAGTGAATAATAATAAAATCTTTATTTGGACACTATAGACACACACACAAACACACACACACAATATAAAATCGTAGTGTTATGTATGATGTTGCATACAATTTCGAAGGACTACCGTATTGACTACGAAGACGGTGCCCTTAATAATTATCAATTATGAGCGTAGCCTTGACCATGTAGTAACAAATTATAGAAAATTAATAAATTAAGATTATTTAATATAAAAGCTGTGTAGTGTATATTAAGTTTAGAATTGACATTAAATTAGATAAAAATATGATAAAATATAAGTAAAATGTAAAGTAAAATAAAATAAAAAATATAATAAGGGTGCTACCTAGTTCGCTTTTGTTGCTGCCACCTACAAAAATTGCTTAGGAATACCTAACTTCTATTCGGCGAGCAGATGAGACTTAAGTGTTTTTTAAAAGAGAACTTAGAATGCAACTGCCTTATTGCTGTTTTTAGCTATACAGGTTATGAGGTCGCAGCTATTGAGATATTTTTGTGTCTAAATTGTATATATTGAGTCACAATTATGTGAAGTCTTAATTTATTTATTTTTTACTTGCATTAATTTTTATTTTCTTCATTTTATGATTTTTCGCTTAAAGTTGCCTGGAAGAGATTGCTTGTTAGCAATAAAGCCGCCTACTTTGTACTATATATATATACGAGTATTCATCAATTTAACTGTATCTGTATTTTTTGTGTGCAAATAAAGTTTAATATTAATATTTTTTTTTTTTATTATTTGTGATGCTGTACAAAGAATTAGTCAGCTTCTACAGTATTTATGTATCTATTTCAGTCATTGTTGCCGAGGGCGGAGGGATGCCTACTGACCCACCGCCTAAAATATATGTTTTCGACGCGAATCGTCCCTTCATCTTTTATATATTTTATAGATCATTACCTATTTTTTGCGGAACTTTTGTTAGTTCTAGTTAAAGTTAATTCATAAATAGGTTTATTTCATTAACTATATCAAACATGCTAAGGGTATCACCAAATTTTTAGTTTCATTCAAATTTATCTTGGATGATTGCCAACATTAGGTGCTTAAATAATTGTGACAAACATAGAAATAAAAAAGCTTACCATGTCAACTTATTATTTAAAATATTTATTTATTTGTTTCGATCTATATAGAATTATTTTACAATTTCTTGTATATTTTTATGTATTTATCTTCACTTTTATCATTTGCTTACATAATTATAATACAAATAAATTATACAAACATGACAGATGATGAGATCTCTTTTATAAATAAATAACGTATTTTTGAATGTTTTGTATTTCTGTTATTCGGTCCCCATTATATAAAAAAAACAATGTAAAATAATATTGTTTTCTAAAGTTTACGCGAACACTTCACATTGAAATGAAACAACTTTTACGGATCTACTCGCGTTTATTTTACACATTAGTTTTACGTCAGGATAAACATTAATTAAAACTAATGTGTAAAATAAACGCGAGTAGATCAGTAAAGGTTGTTTCATTTCAATGTAAAATAATTTATTCTTTGATAAAATTGATTATTTTTTGATATAATAATATGACAAAAATATAATTGGCGTATTTTAAAATAAAATCAAGAAATACAACTTATGCTATTATTGAATTAATTAATATTTATCTAAGTCTCAGTGGCTAAGTGGCATAGCACTCAGCCCAAAATCCGACGGCGCTGGGTTCAGTTCCCGAATTGATCAGTGTGTTTTAGATTTTCGACACAAAGCCCGGGTTTGTGGTCATCAACCCTCAATCGGCAAACGTGGACAGCCATTACCGACCAATTGTAGCGATGAGGACATGATTTAAATGTTGGAGTTGTTTGCCAGTAAACGGATGATTTCTTATCGATTTTAGCATAACTTAAGTATGATAAAACTTTAATTTTATTTATAAAATGTAACTTAAACTCTTTTTCAGTCGTTGTGGTAGGAACAACGTCGGTTCAGTACCCGCCGCCTCAAATATACGTTTTCGACGCCAACCATCCCTTCGTTTTCTACATATTCTATGGATCAGAAATACCACTTTTCTGTGGAACTGCTGTTAGTTTTAGTTAAGGTGAAATATTTTTGGAATGTAAAATACACTTTCATGGATTACATTAATTTGTTGTTGATACAGTATGGAATTTAATTTTAATAATAGAGGCGTTTGCTAAACGGGGAACAGTATTATTTTGATTTGTTTGTATCTTTATGTATGATAGTTAAGTATTTTTATATTGTGTGTAATATTTCATACACCATTTACCGCTAGTTTCTTAACTTTTTTTTTGTCCAGTTCAACACATGGTTGCCTGGAAGAAATTGCTTTTTAGCGATAAGGCCGCCATTTGTACTTCTTCTTGTATTGTCCTCTCTAAGTGTTTTTTATGGTGTACAATAAAGAATATTTACATTTACATTTTACATTTATAGTACACAAAATACGGATAATTTATTAATTATAGCGTAATGTTGCGTTGCGTTAAGTATTGCGAATAAAACTGTAGTTCCTGTTTTTTTAATGTATCCTATGCTCTTTTTCAGTAATTGTCGTAGTACCGCCATCGGCTATGTACCCGCCGCCTAAAGTATACGTTTTCGAAGCCAATCGTCCTTTCATTTTCTACATATTTTATGGATCAAAAATACCACTTTTCTGTGGTACTGTTGTTAGTTTAAGTTAAGATGTAATATTTTTTGCAATATATATAAATTTTTCATGGATTTCATATTTTGTTGTTGATAATCCCACTATGGAAAATCGCAGAATCCCTTTTTTCTGAACCCTTTCTTTGTCTCATCAAAGTACGATGAATCTATTTTCTTAACGCCTCTCGGCAACCTTCGTGTTTCGGCTGTCCTCGGATTTCTATAAATTATATAGTATATAGAGTTGCTACTACTCCTTTTACTTATTATTGATTTATTTTAGAATAGCGGGAAATAATATTGTGTCATAAGTAATATTTTTATGATTTATAGTTTTACAGCTCTATATAGTTCTTACAAAAATCAAAAACAAAACAACTATAAAGTACGTTGTTTCATTCAATTTTCAATTCATGTAATACATGGTTTATTAATGACGTTATACATGTAATAATTAATGGACATAGTAATTAATATTCGGTTGCATTTGGTAATACGACGATTACCGGGAGACATTAAGAAAATAGAATCACTATAGAGGTAACACTGAACAACTGAACAATTGGTGTTCTTCTGTTCCAGTTTTTTTGGGTAGTGAAACTGGGCCTTGCAATTGCTACTCTAAAAAAATCACAATAATTGAGTCTGAGTGGCCTAATTCTGATGACGTTTTTCCTAATGATGCCACTGAGATACTATTGTACTCATAGACGTTATACAGCTAACTTTTTAGGTTCAATTGCAAAAAAATAAAGGCGTCAATGTCGAAAGCTGGCTTATATGTGTATAACATATATAACTCTTAAACTCTTACTCTGAAACTAGAAATGAAACCTTTGATTTTCAAGAACTTGTTAGACGTCGGGCGCTGACTTTTTGACGTAGTTTTTTTTGGTTTTTCTGTAACGCCTGGTTCTGGTTTGGTTTTAAATACTCCCCTCGTTACCTACAACGCCGGCCATTCAGACTACGCGATGGTGGGAACTCATGGTAAAGCCACAGCGCGATTCTAAAAGCGTGGCTTTGTATGTGTGTGACGATATATATATTTACACTAACTTACGACAAAGAAACAGCTATGCGCCCCGCCAGCTGTTTGATACAGCCTTAAGTCTCAGATTAATAGCATAGCAAAAACGATGTATTGTACGACAAATGATCTCTATAAATGCAATAAAGGTTGACTAAACAAATTTTCATTGTGATATTTATTATCTTTATTTATTACTTATTTATTTAACCACATGCTACATAATATATATTTAACATTTGTTATATAATTTAGTAGTCAATGAAATTAATGTGTGACTCATACTGAATATATATACGATTTAACTACTTTAATTCTAATTACAAAAAAAAAAAAATTCCACGAGCAGGATTTGAACCTGCACCCTTTTGACATACCGGGTCAGGTGCTCTCCAATTGAGCTATCGTTGTTCTAACCAGCCCGCCGAAATTATTCAAAACTATTTACTTTTTACTTTGAAAGCCAAAGGCGCCAATTCAATGTCTACAACTACCGTCATTAACATCTGATAATAATATTTTTACAAATACTAAAAAATTATCTCGCATTGTCGTACTTGAATTAAAGAAAACATAAGAAATAAACTGAAGAAGGGAGTAGGAGTTACAGAAATGTTTATCGCGTGTCCCCGTATAAATTGTAGTAGAATGGAAATACCAACAATGTCACTTTTCGGTACTGCGGAACATTGAAGAGTATCATAGTATATCGTATATATATAGCTATACCCATTTTTGGGAGAAGGACGTGAGTGTATGTTTTTATGAATAATAATATTTAATTAATTAAATAAAATTGGTACACTTTATACGTTTACGTAGATTAAAGTCGATACATGGAAAAAATAAATAAATAAATAGGCTACGTTTTACCAGAAAACATCAGACTCCGCCAAGCGTGTAATTGTTACTTTTAGGATTTCAAAACAAAAATTGTTGCAAATTGTAAAGCTGTGTCATATGGATCCTGAAACTATTTCCTAATAGACATCCTTTTTCCAGAAGTGTACTGACGGGCCGATTATAATCGAAGTGTCGTACGGAGCTCGAAACTATGTCCTGGATAACCTATTTCCAGCAGTCGACTAACACGGGCTGATTATGATTATTTATTTAAGGCACAAATTACAGACAACAGATAGAAAATATACAAAAAAAGTTATTTAATGAATATATACACAATAAAAATATATAGTATATTTAATATGATAACAAATGGTATATTCGTGGTTATAATCATCTCATCATCACCATCATCACCAGCTCATTTGATGTTCCCAATGCTGAGGCACGAGCCTACCTTATGGCTGAATAGAGAGGACGGGCCATAAATCAAACCACCCTACAGGCATAGTGCGGATTGGTGGTTGATTGGCAGCCGGGTCCACTGGCTTTACGTGCCTTCTGAAACACGAAGGAGCTCGAGATTATAGGTACCTACATTTTTGGGCACCCAATAGTTGCTTAACCTTAACAATCGCAGACTGGGCGCGTTAACCAATGATGGTTAGAAAATAATGATGATGCTCAAATCGTCTGTTCGCTTCGCTTAATTGAGATTCTCTTTTCAGTATTTGTCGGTGCTACCGTCACGTCTGTAATTCTAGAGCCGCCTCGCGTCTACGAATTCAAAGCGGACCACCCCTTCGTCTATTTCATTTTCCACCAACAACAAAACATTATTTTCTGCGGAACATTCTTGGCGAACTAAGGTAAAAGGGGTAATAAATGGTTAGCTAAAAATGTCACTAAATACTTAATATTAAGTGCCTGTGTTTTGCAGCTGTCTAAGTATTAATAAAATATACAACAATAAGCAGTTAGAACCAAAAAATATGCACTTTTGATAGTTTTTAATATTGCTTACTCTATCGAGTCTTAGGGCTCTTTCAATTAAGACGTTTCGTGTCGGACCGCCTGCCGCCAGCCGCACGACAGCCGCACGACTGTTTTTATAAGGAACGCAGTGCCAACGTGCGTTAGCCGTCCGACAACAAACGTCTAAATTGAAAGAGCCCTTAGATTCTGCTATTTACTCTATGGAAAATAGCAGCAGACTATTTCTATTGAAACTAAAAAAGGTAACTGATACACTAGTGAGACTATATTAAATTAAGAAGTAGAAAGCTAATTTAAGAACCATTATTTCGTTCGGGCAATTTATAAGAATTTATAATATTTTAAATTTTCTTTTCACTTTTAGCAGCAGTTCGGATTCGGAGTCATGTGACAACAAAATTGTTAATAAATTGATGCATTTACAACGTGTTTTTTTTAAAAAGTCGGGTGACTTGCTCTTATGATGTACCTATAGTTCGTTTTAAAAACTAAGAAAGCTATTAATAATCCTAGGATTACTCGTAGGAAAAAATTGGTGTATTGTCGGTAAACTTGTAACACCTCACACTAGCGCTGAGATAGGAGGTTAACGGTCTACTCTTCCCTAAATTGGACATTGGCCGACTGATTCCTATGTCCTTGAATATGGGAATCAGCCAGTGCCAAGGGTGTACCGTCTCGTCTTAATTATCCATGCCCGACGTATCGAAACACGGCTGGTGAAAGGCAGGGCTCTCGGAAAAGAGAGCAGGAAACTCGAGGAGGTTTTCGACACACACATAGTTAAATGATATATTTTTTTTATGGTAGGGAAAACTCAATGCTAAGTACCACCGTGTTTGAAGGGACGCAGATAGTTATGTGGGGCTCTCTACAGCTCCTACAGTTCGGGAGAAGGGGGGAAAACCTACTGAAAACCCTAGCATTCCCTCACTTGCCGCCAGGGTGATCCAAGCCATCGGTTAGACATCTCCGGATACCCATATGATATCCCTGATCTGGAAGCGGCTTAACACAAAGCAAATTATAGTCCATTACGATATGATACGACAGATCTCCTGGGGGACTAGTTTCCAATTAACAGGTATTAGGCTGTCCTCCGGGATTAAGCAACGTCAAGGCGATGGTATATAATGAAATTTGAAGGTAGTTTCTATTTATCCCAACTCAGCCTGGATAATCTTTGAAACGGTTTGGTTCACATTCTCTTGATCACTGAAACATTTCTATTAGAACGAAAATGAAATGTTCGGACTATTCATACCTAACATTAAGTCTTTAATCGCCGTGGTGGTCACCGGTAACCGACAAACAATAAATTTTCTATTGTGTTGTTGTTTTTCTATTTCTATTTTCTATTGTTAAATTTTCATGGTTTTGCGGCAGTCAACGTGTTAAGTATAATCATGTCACTGACACGAATAAAGTAGAAGTATAAAGTATTACGGAAACCATAAAAACATTTTCATCTGATACTTATTTGTAGTTAGTATATTATGTTATTGAGGAGTATAAGGAAGTTTAACTACCTAAAACCGTTGTAACTAGTTGATAGCGGCCTTCTTGGTAAGTGAACACATCCCGCGGTCCAAAGTGATAAAAAAACCCTTTCATAGCAGTTTAAAGTTCTTTCTTTCTTTTTAGGGATCCGTACCTCAAAAAGAAAAAACGGAACCCTTATAGGATCACTTTGTTGTCCGTCTGTCTGTCTGTCTGTCTATCTGTCTGTTTGTCAAGACCCTTTTTCTCGGGAACACGTAGAGGTATCTAGATGAAATTAAAATCATATATTCAAGTCTGCGATCCCTTGAAGCTGTGAAAAAATCAAACTTCTAAGTTAACGAAAAATTAGGATACGTTCGTTTATGTCGCAAAAAACTTATATTTCGACACTCTCAAGGGAATCAAAATTCATAGGGTACTTGCCGTTGACCTAGAACTATGAAGTTTGGCAAGTAATATCGTCTTGTACTACAAATACAGGGAAAAGTCTGAAAACTATGCATATTTAATTAAATCACAAAAAAACAGGGTCTTTATGCAAGGAACAGGGGTCCAAATTTTTTAAGTAAGTTAATCGTGTCATGTGGTTCAAAGTAAAAAAGTAAAAAGTGTTGAATAATTTCGGCGGGTTGATTAGAACCACGATAGCTCAATTGGGAGAGCACCTGACCCGGTATGTCAGAAGGGTGCAGGTTCAAATCCTACTCGTGGAAATTTTTTCAACATTTGTTTTTTTGTTATTCGGGAAAAGTTTGAGACTCGATTCCTGAACTATATAATATGTACCCATAAATTTGTACAGAACCCTCAGTGGGCGATTCCGACTCGCACTTGTCCGGTTTTTTATCTATTGTATCAATTTCTATTTCTATAAAAGACATACCTGATAATTCAAAGTTTGTAAGATATGAAGTTCCTGACATTATGTATATATAGTCAGTCAGTAGGTATGGATGGTATTTCGCTATATATATAGATAAACAGATAGCACGCAATAAGATCCATCGCAGCGGTCACCGATCCATCAGTAGCCCATCTCCCGGGGCTCCGTATTGATGATTTAATTAAGCCCTGGCCCTCCAACGTGCGTACTGGGACTATTAAGTCTGATTATACACGAGAAACGAGAACATGAACAAATATTTAATATCGCAATTTTTATTTAAAGATATTTTGGAACAGTTCTACCTTTTATCTGACGTTTTCAGTATGTAATATTTCCAATATTTTTCGGCACTGTTTTTAATTTTTTTATTTATTTAACATTTTAACGTAATCCACAGCTTTTGATTTTGAATTGAATTGTTCACGTAAGACTTAAATGTTACTCAACGCCAATGAATGATTTACATTTTATGGATATATCTTAATACTAACTTCATCACCATCCCTGACCAGTTAACCCTTCCGCTCTCATAATGAAAGTACCCTTTCAAATCTCTTTCTCATAGTGTAGTCAAACTCTGTCATGTGCAACATCCCTTATTAGACTTGCGTAAGGGAATGTTGTCCGTTAAACAGGAATTTTGTAATTAGGGAACAACGTCTTAGAACAAAATCTGTTTACAAAGTCAGCCGAAGTATTTTATCGCGTTCGTGGTTAGCGCTCCACACGTGACTGGTAAATTCGAATAGTTTCAATGTTCTTGTTGTTCGCTATTTTCTTAATCAAAGGTGGCCGTGTGGGAAACGGTTTGGTATGAAATCTCCTTTTATTATAAATATATAAAAAAAACAAAACATGGTATAAAAAAAGACCGTTGATAAAAATGCGATTGCCAATTTTTCTATAATCTGTGGAGATTGCATTAAACAGGCTGCCATAAGGAAAGTACACAAATATTCGTACGAATGGAGCGTGCATTTACGAATATAATCACCTTAATATTATAAAGGTACTATTTAAGTGCCAACCAAAATAATATTTATACCTTAATATACACACATCAGAATAATTGTACGTTTTGTATAATATTCTTTTTGCTTGCCAAAATGGATTAATGCTCACCAAATATTGTTTTACTGAAACAGTAACATTGATACCAACAATTTTTACACTTGTATTCAAATGATTGAGGATACTAGCTGCCCTAATCCTGTATTTTTTTAGAAATTTAAGTAATTAATAATTAATAATAATTAATAATTTAAATTAATTAATTAATTTAATTTTTTAAATTTCGAGATTGTTTTTTTTTATTAGATAACAGGAAGCAAAATTTACCAAATTGAAACTCGAGGCATACAATATTGGTATTATCTATTTGGTGACAATATAACATATTTGGTCTGAAATGCAGTTAAAAGGTATTCATATTTAAGGTTTAAGGCATTTAATAAAAATATAAATTGTTTTCTTTTTATGATATTTTAGGAAACACAATTTGGTGATCATTTATCCATTTTGGTAAGCGTTTTGAATTTTATTGGTAGTAAAATTTATACATTTTTGGTAGGCGTTAAAATAAATACAAGCCATATTATAAATGCGAAAGTTTGTGTGTATGTGTGTATATTTGTTGCTTCTTCACGCTGCAACGGATGAATGGGTTTGGATGAAATTCGGCATACAGATAGTTTATAACATGGATTAACACAGGATAGTTATTGTCCCGATATTCCCACGGAAATGAAACTCATATCTTTTCTCTATATTTGGTTCCGCAATTTATTACTTAGGTCTTGGCATCAAATGTTGGGAATAGAACCAATTTGGTAGTTTTTTATACTTTTTTATTGAAATTTTGACTTTTTCTTTTTGACATTTGTTTTCCAATAGAAATGGTGGATTATTAACCGTTAAGAGTTCGTGAGTGTGCATGAGTGTTGGCAAATGAAACAAAACAGTGCATCGTCACTTTTCAAATTCTCTCAAGAAGTCTGCCCGAGGACTTAGTAAAGCCCCACATCTTTACTTAGATACTCCAGGGGTTGGGGGGTCTATCATTTCTTACTTCTCATTTCTATTATCATTCATCATCATCATCATCATCATCATCATCATCATCATCATCATCATCAGGAAGGAAATATTGTTTATAACTAATGACATGGCAGCATGGTCTATGACCTTAGCCGGTTCCTAAGGGAATGAACGAACAAACAAAAAAAAAAAAGATAATGATTTGTTTGTTTTGTTGTCATGGAAACTGTCAAAGCGGTACGAAGTCCGCCGGGTAAGCATGCATACTTATACTCAATACAAATAAAAAGAAAAGTCCTGACTTGAAAGCCAAAATTTTGCACAGAGATTATTTTTAAATTATGAAGACAAGCGAATTTTTCAAAATTACTATAGTATCGCAAGAAACGGATGTTTACGCGGGCGAAGTCACAGGCGGCTGCTAGCTAGTTTCATGGCGCTTAGAATTTGACATTCAAATTTTCGAAAGTTCATTTTGAATGAAAACTACTTTAGTCGTTTTATTTCAATATTGCTTAATAACCCGTCATCAAGCCCAACGGACGCCTAATGCAAACCGCAGTTCGGGAGTACTTTAAAAAAAATACTTCAACAGGTAAAGAAGTTGGGTCCAGCAAATTAACTGTGGATAACAGAAAGTTCCTTACTCTGCGCGGGTTCGGTTTTAAAGAGCGGGCTCTAGCAAATTGATGTTATCGGAGGTTACCCGATGTTCATAGTTAGTGGTCGATAGTTCATTGTGCAACTCGCTGGCTCGCCCAACTTGCCCGACAGACTAATTTAGCGGGGGACCAATCTTTACCTAGACGTACACAGGTATGTAGACGACACTTGGAGTAAACTTGGTACGATACCTATTGATTATCATAAGGACCTGGACTCTTCGTAACTAATGAGCTTGGTTTTGTGTTTATTAGCTTGTAGGCTACTTTAATTATTTTCTATTATTACTTAAATATAAAACCTACAACTAAACTATCATAATAATATTTACACTTATTATTAAATCTTATATCTATTATTAATATTTATTAATCTATTTATATGTAGAACAATAATATATATACATCACATCGTGTGTGTACTGGTTTGTCGATATCGATAAACTTTATCGATACACACGACCATCGCACTAGCCCGACGCAGTGCCATTAACCCTATTGTTCTCCTATATACCTGCGCCCGGGCCGCAGTGCCCGCACGCATGTAACACCAGTCGAGATCTCTCTTCGACGCGGAACGCACGCTGCTCTGCACTTGCATATCGCTTGCCACATACGCTTATTTACTTTCGCGCTGTGCTTACTTTATGTGCTATAGACTTTTCTATTTCCTACACGCTTATCTGACTGTAGTTATAGTGCTGTACTTTCATGTGCTTGAATGTTCTTTCTGTGCCTTCTGTGAACTGTATGTATGTATATATATTGGTGTTGTGGATTTAGTAAATCACCTCAGAACTGTAAGTTGATCTATTTATTTCTCACCCAACAAACACCATAGTGGTGACCCCGAACGAACCATGGAAAGGGAGTTTAGAGATGCACGTGGAACCGTCATGCCGACCATGCGGTCAGACGATAGTGACGTGACAGAGAAAAGTATCGATGTTTTTAAAGTTGGTACCCGACTGCCACCGTTCTGGCCAGAGGAGCCCGAGATCTGGTTTGCGCAAGTGGAAGGGCAGTTCGCCATTTCCGGAATATCCAACGACTCCACCAAATTCCACTACGTAATTAGCCAGCTGGATAACCAGTTCTCTAGGGAGGTAAAAGACCTTATAATTAGCCCACCAACCAACGATAAATATCAAAAGTTGAAAACCGAGTTGATAAAACGGCTTACGGCGTCGAAGGAAAATAAGCTGAAGCAACTACTGATGCACGAGGAGCTTGGAGATCGTAAGCCCTCCCAATTTCTCCGCCATCTTAAGAGTCTCGCAGGCGTCAATGTTCCCGACGATTTTTTAAAAACCATCTGGGTTAGTCGCCTCTCGCACGGGATACAGACAGTGCTCGCAGGCCAGCCTACTTCATCTACCATAGACGATTTGGCGGACTTGGCCGATCGTATTCACGAGCTAGCCGCACCATCATCATCAGTGGCTTCTACGAGTCAAGCCAGTCCCGGTTCTGCATTGGATGCTTTGACTAAGCAAGTCGCAGAACTGAAGATGCAGTTGCAGAAGTTTGCGTCAGAGAGAAGCAGCAGATCCCACTCACGGTCTAATAGGACACCTCAACGTAGATCAGTATCCAGGACGCAGCGCTCGCAGTCGAATTATAGGAAGTTCCCTTACTGCTGGTATCATAGCAAGTTTGGAGAGAATGCCAGCAGATGCATTAAACCCTGTGACTACAAAGCGGGAAACGCCAGGGGCGGTCGATAATGGCGACTGCTGACTGCCCGACAACTTCAACTGGTCGCTTGTTTGTCACGGACCGAGCTTCGAAGGTGCAGTTCCTGATCGATACTGAAAGCGATCTCTGCGTCTTCCCCCGGTCCCTTCTTCGCGATCGTCGTACCAAGACGGACTACAACTTGTGTGCTGCGAATGGATCTACTATTTCTACATACGGTTATGTACACTTTAGTTTAGATTTTGGCTTACGTAGATCGTTTAGTTGGCGCTTTGTAGTAGCAGATGTAACTAAGCCTATCATAGGCGTAGATTTCTTAAATTACTATTACCTAATTGTAGATTGCCGTAACAAACGCTTATTAGATAGTACAACCTCTGTATCATCTGTAGCCAAAGTAGTGGCCTGTAGCAACATAGCCTCTGTAAAGATCTTTACTGGTGTGACTCGGTATCATAAAATTCTTGATGAATTTCCCGAGATTACTCGGCCAACTGGTACACACCGTAACATTACACATAATACTGTCCACCACTTACGTACGACCCCCGGGCCTCCAGTTTCATGCACCCCACGTCGTTTAGCTCCCGACAAATTAAAGATTGCTCAACAGGAGTTCCAGGCCATGCTCGCCAATGGAACTGCTCGACCTTCGCAGAGTCCCTGGGCATCACCTCTTCATCTGGCGCCAAAAAAAGATAACGGCTGGCGTCCCTGCGGCGATTACCGCATGCTTAATGCCCGAACTGTACCTGACAGGTACCCGATTAAACACATCCAGGACTTCGCACACAATCTTGTTGGTTGCAAAGTTTTCAGTACCCTTGACCTTTTGAAGGCGTATAATCAGATACCTGTCAGTCCAGCAGACATTCCGAAGACCGCGATCACTACACCGTTTGGTCTATTTGAATTCCCCTTCATGACCTTTGGACTTCGGAATGCGGGCCAAACTTTTCAAAGGTTTATGGATGAGGTCACTAGGGGACTAGATTTCACTTATTGTTACCTTGACGATATTTTGGTCTTCTCCAAGGATGAGCAGCAGCACGAGCATCACCTCCGCCAAATTTTCACCAAGCTGAAGGAGTATGGCATGCTGGTGAACACAGCTAAGTGCATCTTCGGTGCGCCAGAGGTGACATTTTTAGGTTACGCCATATCCGAAAGCGGCTCCAGGCCACTAGACTCCAAGGTGCAGACCATAAAAGAGTTTCCGACTCCAACAACCGTGCGTCAGTTAAAAGCATTCTTAGGGATGCTCAACTTTTACAGGAGATTTCTTCCCCGGGCTGCTGAAATCCAGGCTCCCCTGCATGCTTTACTGACAGGCTCTGTAAAAGGGTCCCAGCCAATCAGTTTGACAGGTGACGCCCTTACAGCCTTTAATGCATGCAAAGATAGCCTCACAAATGCTGCCCTACTGGCGCACCCTGACTGTACTGCCAAACTTGCCTTGGTGACCGACGCCTCCAATAAGGCAATCGGTGCAGTCCTCCAACAACTCAACAAGGGAGCGTGGCAACCATTAGCCTTCTTTTCGCGAAAGCTCAGCCCGTCCCAGGTAAAGTATTCGCCTTACGACAGGGAGCTGCTCGCCATTTACGAAGGGATCAAATATTTTAGGCATATGCTCGAGGCCCGGCACTTTGTCGTCTACACTGACCATAAGCCGATCAGTTTCGCATTCCATGAAAGGAAGAAAAACTGTTCGCCTAGGCAGTTCAGACACTTAGACCTCATCGCCCAGTTCACAACAGGTATCCGTCATATATCTGGCAAGGATAATGTAGTAGCTGATACCTTGTCACGTATCGAAGAACTGGGAGTGCCGGTCAACCTCGAGACATTAGCCCAAGGTCAAACATCAGACCCGGAACTTCAAAAGCTGTTGGAAGAAGGTACGTCTCTACGTTTGGATAAAATGACAATCCCTGGAAGTCGTGTTCCCCTATACTGCGACAAAAGTACATCGACTTACAGGCCGTTTGTCCCCAAATTCTATCGCAGACAGGTTTTTCATAGCCTACACTCCTTAAGCCACCCAGGTGCCAATGCAACTGCAAAGCTTGTTGCAGAGCGATTTGTCTGGCCCGGTATTAGAAAGGACTGCAGGGAGTGGACGCGTACTTGTTTGGCATGCCAAAAAGCCAAAGTAAATCGGCACGTCACCGCACCTCTAGGCACTTTCACCTTGCCACGAGTGCGCTTCAAAGAGATACATATAGATCTCGTGGGCCCCCTACCAATCTCGCAAGGGTATCGGTATTGCTTGACAGCCGTAGATCGGTTTACCCGATGGCCGGAAGCAATACCGATACAAGACATCACTGCGGAAACCGTGGCTAAAGCACTTCTGTCAACGTGGATCGCTCGTTTCGGCTGTCCGACTGATATTGTAACTGACCGTGGCCGGCAGTTTGAATCGGCCCTTTTTCAATTTCTGTCAAAAACAGCCGGTTTTGAGCACAAGCGGACAACTGCTTACCATCCGGCGTGCAACGGCATGGTGGAACGCTTCCACCGACAACTTAAAGCCGCTATTATCTGCCACGCGAATGACAAATGGACAGAGTCTTTGCCATGGGTATTATTAGGTATACGAAGTGCCTTTAAAGAAGACCTCCAGTGCTCTTCCGCAGAACTGGTGTATGGAGAGCCGTTAAGGTTACCAGGCGAATTTTTTGAACCGGCCGACGGTAGTACGACAGACCTGTCAGAATTCTCTGCTCGCCTGAAGCAAATTGCTACAAGCTTACGACCTTCACCAGCTTCACGTCATTGTAAGCCAAAGGTGTTCATTTATAAAGAATTGGCAACCAGTGATCACGTGTTCCTTCGCGAAGACGCATCACGTGGTTCTCTTCAACCAGCATATTTAGGCCCCTTCAAAGTTTTAGCGAGGGACGAGAAAACATTTAAAATCCTTAAAAAAGGTAAAGAGGTCACAGTATCGATAGACCGCGTAAAGCCGGCCTTCATACTATCAGACCCAGCAGAATTTGAAGCCCTACCAGATGTTCAAAAAGAGTATACTACACGTTCTGGACGACGGGTAAAATTTACAGACTTCTATCGCCCTTGACGGTCTCTGGAGGGGGGTGATGTAGGCTACTTTAATTATTTTCTATTATTACTTAAATATAAAACCTACAACTAAACTATCATAATAATATTTACACTTATTATTAAATCTTATATCTATTATTAATATTTATTAATCTATTTATATGTAGAACAATAATATATATACATCACATCGTGTGTGTACTGGTTTGTCGATATCGATAAACTTTATCGATACACACGACCATCGCACTAGCCCGACGCAGTGCCATTAACCCTATTGTTCTCCTATATACCTGCGCCCGGGCCGCAGTGCCCGCACGCATGTAACACCAGTCGAGATCTCTCTTCGACGCGGAACGCACGCTGCTCTGCACTTGCATATCGCTTGCCACATACGCTTATTTACTTTCGCGCTGTGCTTACTTTATGTGCTATAGACTTTTCTATTTCCTACACGCTTATCTGACTGTAGTTATAGTGCTGTACTTTCATGTGCTTGAATGTTCTTTCTGTGCCTTCTGTGAACTGTATGTATGTATATATATTGGTGTTGTGGATTTAGTAAATCACCTCAGAACTGTAAGTTGATCTATTTATTTCTCACCCAACAAACACCATAGCTAGTTACATTGTTTCATATTAGGTGTGTGACTTCCTACTAGGGTGTTTAAGTTAATGGTCTATGTAAAATACAGTACAATAATATAGGTGTATATAACAATACGTATTTTGTTTTCCTTGGTACGTTAGACAAAAACAACATTTGAATATTGAACTTATCATAAATAACTATAATTATGTGGCTTAGCGGACACGTCGGTATGAACCCATACCGATTTTAAAACCATTGCGTGATTTTACTTTTCTAAACCTTAATTATTTATATTTTGCTCTTAAAAATAAAGATCATGTTTATTTTAACAAAAACATGAAAAATAATACGTCGTTATAATACCGTCAGCGCGTTGCTCTCGACCAGTCAATAGTTCCTGAGGATGCTTCGTGGAGGGGCAAAACACATGTCAGGTCAGGTATCGGTTTAAAGAGCACGTTTGCTTGTGTTTATTGCTCCTTTTGTGTGTGCATATAGAGGCGTTATTTACAAAAACGACCATAGTTCATTTTTAGCGATATTCGGTTTTTAAGCTGCAGCAACACTGTAAGTAAACTGTATTCAGCGGGTAATATTCGTTTTTACGAACACAACCTGTGTCCCGAGTAATATTAGGTTAAAAATATAGCCCTTTTACAAAAACAACCAAGGTTTGGAACCTGACATACAGTTTTGGCAAAAACAGCCTCTGTACTTGGACAGTGGTTGTTTTAGTAAAAAAAAACCGGACGTCGGACAGACTGTCATCTGTGATCATCTGTCAAAGAGTTACTTTTTTTTTTTTTTAGTTGATAACTTCGAGCGTAAAACACAATTATAGCCAGTCTCAAAGTAAACAATTAAGTAAACAAAACAAAAAAATCAATTGAATATCTGTTTTATAGTTCTGTTCTATTCTTCAACACTTTCGAGTTATTAAGGGTGCATCGCCCTCTAAACTGGCAGCGCACACTACGACACTCTCAAAGCAGGTGCAGTGAATAGAAATTTTTCGGCAGCTAAGATTGCAGATGCATATTTCATTTTCATAACATCGACAAAGGTTCTCTCTTGTGTAAAAAAGATGTCTAATTTTAATACGTTAAAAGCTTTTGCGTGTTACCTCGATCCCGTTTTCAGTTGGACCAATGAACGCCGTCAGAACTTATATTTGTGTATTAAAATGCTGGCGGTTTTATGTTAAACCGGTTTCGCCACGTGCAATTCAGTCTGCCACAATAGTTTTTATTGCGTACCTCGGCAATTAAATTCGACGGACTTAAATTTGTCTATAACATTTCCGAGCACTCGCAACTCCCGTGTGTTCAAAAAATACTATGATACGTTACTTTGTTTGGACGTGAAGGGAGTTCAAACAATCAAACTCAAATTAGTGAGAATTTATATTCCTGGACATACATTAGTATATTTAAATCGAATATTATACGAGTATGACCAGCCGTACTAGTCCGTCTAGCTAGGTTTTGAATTTATCATATCTCTAACAAATAGGTTTAAGGTTAAGTGTAACTTGGGCTTAAAACAAATTGTATTATTATTGCTTGTCGTATCGGTAATTAATTCTATTAGCATTGTTGTTTTCTGAAGTCAAGCTCATTTCCGTTGTGAAATAAAAAGTACGGTGGTGTATAAAAAAAACGAGTAACTACCTACTTGAAAGTTGAGACAGGAAAGTGCCTCGGTACCCTAAATTACGTAATATTGTTATAAGTTTAGGTAAGGCAGGGGTTTGCATTAGCCTCATATACCCATTTACCATTACCAATACTGAAAGTTGCTACTGTTGTTAGATATTGATATAAAACAAATCAAATAAAGGGTTTTGTTTACAGTGAACTTTACAGAACCCTTGTTAGTTGATGTCCCTTTGACATAATCGCAAATAACTTGTTCAACTATCATAATATACTATCATATTTTTAATATTGATATAGGTACTGTATTGTATACTCGCCGAAGCGTTTGTCAAATAGTTTACATATTAAATATTCGTTTCAGTTTTCTCGGAATCGATAGATTAAATGTATGATAAATTTATGTACTTACTTCTTTAATATAGTTAGTATGTAAGTTGGTTTTTACGACTGTAACTGTAATCTTGAGAAGGAGTTCATATATTTGAGTTCGGTCACCCGGTTCGGTCATATAAAATTAACGAGTCATCTAGCACGTTAAGTCCTGAGTTTTATACACCGATCCCCTTATAAGTGTCCGATAGTGTATCTTTTTTTGCATACACAAACGGTACACCCGTTTGAATGAATCCGCTTGAAAACACACGTAATACACGAAACACCCGTATACCATGGACCAATGTACCCCATTGCAGCGCCACCTACCAGGTCCAATTCTGAAGCGAAACCATTCAGTGATCCACTCAACAAAAACAGAAAATTTCATTAAAATCGGTGCAGCCGTTTAGGAGGCGTCAGTGACATAAACATACAGACATACAGAAGAATTATATTATACTTATAAGGTAAGGTAAGGTAAAGGTAAGGTAAGGTAAGGTAAGGTAAGGTAAGGTAAGGTAAGGTAAGGTAAGGTAAAATTATATTATACTTATAAGCTAAGGTAAGCAGCATACAAACGTGTCTGTAGCACTGTTTCTTTAGACTCTCCAACAGTAGTTCTTGGGTCTTCCCATAAGAGTAATTATTCATGCGTCTGTAGCAATGTTTGTGATTATCTTAATTAACTTAAACGATTCTATGCTATTTCGTCTATGTCCCTTACCTTGGACGGTTATCTGTTGTGACTAATTTGCTAAAGCCCATACGTAGTTGTGACGTTAAACCCGATATTATGACGGATAATACGTGACTCCATATGTGGAGATTTGGGTCACCGGATTGCCCCCTTTCCACTAAACCCTTTCTACAAAGCGTCAATACTATTTGTATACCAATCACCAATCATCATCATTGGGCTATAAAGCATAAACATTAAAGAGCTCCCCATGCCTGTTATTAATATTATTCTTATCTTGTATTATTTACTGGAATATTACCATATTATTTTTTGTATAAATAATTATTCTAATATAAAGGACCATAAAAGTTTAAAAAGTTATGATATATAATAATAATCATGCCTCAAAACATTTTTTTTCACAGTACACGTGACAGTACACACTCATGTTTTACAAAAAAGTATTAGATGACACAAAAATTCACTGACGTTTGACAAATACTTTCTTCGTAGTACAGATTATAAACGCGCCAAGTTTATGGTTCTAAAGCTACGCATGAATATTTTGTAATCAACGCCATAGACAAAAAACATGCTTTAGACGTAAAAATAAGGGCGAAAACAAAACTCGCTTTTTCGTACCGGGAGCCGGTACTGACACCGGAAAGAGGACGTCTCTACAAAAATATGTATAATTTAGCAATATTAACAATGAGTCTATTCTACTATTATAGTGTCTTTCAGAGTTCATGATGCTCTGTCTGGCCCTTTTTACCGAGCATGTTATATTATATTAGGTTACCAGTATGGTATATTATTAGGTTTTTAGTGGGTAGACTTTCCATTCCCCTGTCAAGCTGTTCATAGCTAGGAGTAATAAGGGGAGAACAAAGTCCCAACGAGCGAGATTCGAACCATTGGTGGTTCTGTCCAACCCGCGGTTATTTATCTACTCGTACTTTGTGAGCCAAAGGAGCCTTATTCAATGTCGACAACTACTACAGAACCACGATAGCACGAAGGTAGTGCACCTGACCCGGTGTGTCATAGGGTGCGGGTTTAAATCCCGCTTGTTGAATTTTTTTCAACACATTTTCAAAATATAAAAATGTTGAAATTAAGTGTTGCTAATAATTAGTGGGACAGTGATACCGATGAAGAGTTTGCTAAGACCTCTCAAATATATTTTAATGTTGAATTTTATTTTTATTAACCCTTTCCTCAATGGGTGGCGATGCAACCAAACGTTTAAGCCCCGACTTTCGGATACGAGGCCAAAGTTAAAATTAATAATTCATCGTCTGAGCTAGGGGAGGCATTCCGAAATAGTTTCACGAGTGAAATTGTTGAGATTATTAAATCGCCCTATTAATACGTTAATATCGCATGTGAATAGTATAAAAACTAATTTGTAAAGTAAAATTGTTGCAAGAAATGTTGTTCAGTTCATAATAATAATAATTATGGGCGGTAGAGATTTTCATCGGGATAAATGATTAACAGGTTGATCGCCGACAGGCCCAGCCACAATAGAAATTCAAGTTCAAGTTTGTCGGACATATGGCGTTTAAGGTGTTAAATTTGAGATCTGAATAACGCAAATATTTATACAAAATCTTGTTAAATATAAAAATCCTCTATTGTAATGAAACAAAAAAATAATAATTTTGCTTATTCTGTGATGTTTTCTATACTACTTTAAACACACATATGTACTGTACGAGTATACATACTTTTGTGCATACACGTCGCATATTATGTGAATTTATCCTGCTAGAGATAGTCAATAGAAAATGCAGGGAAAAAATTAGTTTCAAACATTATATTATTTTCTTGTTTATGAAAACACTACACATTGAAATGAAAGGATCTACTGGCGTTTATTTTACACATTACTTTTAAATATTAAATCCCAGCCCCAACACCATACTGCTAGACTAAAAGATATTGTAAGCTCTTTCTGCGTAAAACGGAACGCACCTGATTAAATTTAAATGAGGGTATACAAGCTACTAATTATGAGACGACCAACACCTCAGTCTCCCTGTGACCACGGACCCTGCAAAGGGTTTGAAACGTCAGGATAAACATTAATTAAAAGTAATATGTAAAATAAACGTGAGTTGATCCGTAAAAGTTGTTTCATTTCAAAACATTATCATGAATTTATTTATTAAAAATAAAATATAATCAACAACTCTTGTAAATAATGAGGGTATATTATTACATTACAATTGTAAGTATCAATACTGAAACGAATAGATCTAACATTTTCAACAGACTTATAAAACATAGAACATATTATTTATTGAAATTTATTTATTTAATTTATTAACACGGTTATTATCACCAATTACATTGAATTACTATTAGTAGCATTTATATTTTTATATTGTGTAGGCTGATGATGATGATGATGAACATTAAATACGAGATAAAACATATAATACAAATTACCTATATACAAGTAATCAATCAAATTTACTATTTACTACCTATATAAAAGTAATGGAAAAATAAAGAGGTTTTGTTTTTAAATTAACTTTTAACTTCACAATATAATAGCAAAAAAAAATGTTTCTTAAAAAAATGCCTGGTGCTTGTCATATCTAGTTCACCAGTTTGGGTTGAAACCTGTCTGTTCGGTAGGACATTTCCAGGGAGGGTTGCCTTCCGCCAAGCAGTCAGCGATTCCTTGCTCGCCAAACGTGGTGGTTGCCCCGAAATTCGTCGAACCTATCACTAGAATAAGTTTTTTTTTAACCTTGACTGGTATAGCATAATATAGTTGTAATTAATTCTCATTTCTATTGAAAAACGTTAATAAGTTCAAAATATGATCGCATCTATATTGACACCACCATTGAAAGGGTTAAATGGATTAAGTATTAGGTGCCAGCCCACTTCCGATAATCGGTGACCGATTTTTTATTCGGTGAAAATGAAGCGAATGGAATCCTATGTTGCAGCGCACACGTCCTACATAAAATAGGTCACAAAATAGGTGATAAAACCTCGGCAAAAAAATCGGTTCGGTTATTGGTCCTGCACAAAGTCGGTCGTGGGCGGGCAGCGCATGTTTTTTTTTTTGAGAGAGAGATTGCTTATTTCCTCAGACGACATTTTCAGCTTCAACGGGCTTGTTTGGGGGCGGCGAGGAACGTAAAGGGTCCAAGCCGTGTGAAACGAAACACCTTCGGAGGTTTTCTAGAGGGAACAGCATCACGCACCGTGCCCTACTAGATTCTCCGAAGGGTTCGGATCGGATCGGAGCGTATATTGTGTAACGTTAACCCTTTCACTGGAGGTGGCAATATGAATGCCACAATAAAATCAACTTTATATAGTTGCAATAGCATCAAAACCAATAAAAATATTTACTTATATTCGGTATATCTCATACAAACTTCAATTTAATGAGACTTTGTATGATTAAGGAATGTACTCGTAATCGTTATATAACTGACGCTGTTAAAAAAGGGAGAGAGGAAAAGTGTTTGCAGAGTTTCCTGTCTTATCATTACAATGTTGCTCTACATGGGAATCGTACCCAGCCAGGACCTCCGGTAATCAGGCTAGGCCCTTAGGCATTTGTTACTGCGAGAAGAACAAATAAAGAAATTATGATTTTGTTTAAAGGTACAGGTTATCAGAATAATAATTTCCATGCCCTTCCAAAAAAAAAAATATTATGTTTATACAATATTGTAAAATAAGAATATTATTATATTGTTGAGATACGAGACGCGTGTAGTTGACATCTTAGAAATAAATAAAAAAAGAAAAAAATTAAAACATTGCTTACATTGATCGCCGCTTCTACTATATACTATCTGAAAATAAAAAATAAAAACATAATTTAGCAAAAAAGGCATTTATTAATTAAATAATGAAAAAATATGCAATCTTTACTGCGATGATATTCGATAGGTAAATTAAGCGGAGGCCCAATCTTAGTGAGTTTTATTACCCTTATAAAATTTTATTTTTCTAAAATAATTTATGATTTATTAAGGCTTGTCTCTATATTTGTCTCTATATATTATTCACTCGACAGTAAAGTAATAAAAGGTTACCTGGAATAGATTGCTTGTTGGCAATAAGGCCTCCTATGTTGTACTGTATCTCTTTGTCTGTATCTGTCTTTTTTGTGTGCAGATAAAGTTTATATTATTATTATAGTCTTTATTTATTTTAAATCTTAGATTTAGGTATTTTATAAAGTAAAGTAAAATATAACAAAATATAACTTTTATAAAAATCTAAACCTAGAACGCCGCCAGCAGCGACGCAGGACTCAAGCTAACGGCGATTAAGGCTGCAGAGAAAGAAATCTCCTGACAATGCGTGCCGTGTCCAGGAGTGTTGCCTTCTGTATCTGACCCTTGATCTAGCCATCCAGCGAAAGCCTCTTGAGATGTTGGTCGAGACTCTTCGCTATAAGGCCGTTTGCAAATACGACTATGGGGAGAATGATCGTCGAATCCACATCCTACATAGCGATCACCTCGTGAGCCAAGTCAAGGTATTTAGTGAGCTTGCCCTTCTCGGCTTTCACAAGGTTCTCGTCATGCGGGATGGTGATATTTTTCTCATATAAATATTGTAAATATAAAACTATAATAATAATATAATAATATTATAATATATAATATTTTAAATATTGTCTAAAAACAAAATAAATAAAACATTTAAAAATATATAAAAAAAATATGGGTTCGCCGGCATCGGGACCAGGGTCCAAGCTACCGGTGGTTAGGGCTTCAGAGCCAGGAAACTCCTCACAATGCGTATCGAGAAGAACTGCCTTCTGAAATAGGCCCTTGATCCAGCCGCCTAACGAGAGCCTCATTAGATGTTGATCGAGGCTCTTGGCCATCAGGCCGTTGGCCGTAACAACAATCGGTACGATGACAGCCGTATCCACATTCCACATGTCGACAAACTCGTGTACTAAGTCGAGATATTTGATTTGTTTCTCTTTCTCAGCTTTCACGAGGTTCTCGTCATGGGGAATGGTGATATCGACAATCATCGTGCTGCGCGCTAATCGATCTATAACCACAATGTCAGGCTTATTGGCTACAATAGTCCTGTCGGTGATGATAGATCGATTCCAGTACAATGTGACATTGTCATTTTCGAGAACTGGGTCGGGTACATACTTTATTATAAGTATTAAAAATAAGAGATGTAAAATTATTGCCTTAAACATATTGCATGCGCTAAATGAAAAACTAACTACAAGGTATTCTTGTGTGGGCCTCGCTATTAATCAGAGTAGGCAAAAGTACAAAATGAGGGGACTGACAGCTTGGAACAGTCCGAGCGCAAATGTTACGAGAGTACGTGCCCGTAAGAGGTGGTCTATGTCTATGTATTGTTTTTGTTTTTTTTTTTGAGAGAGACTGCAGATTGCCTTATACGGAATTTCAGCTTTACCGGGCTTGTTTAGGGGCGGCGAGAAACTTAAAGGGTTCCTCACGCCGTGTGAAACGAATCACCTTCGGAGGTTTTCTAGAGGGAACGGTATCACGCACTAGTGCGTGTCCCCGTGCCCTTCTAGATTCTCTGAAGGCATCGGATTGGATCGGAACTATGTCTATGAGCGCGTTGCTTGAGCGCGTTCATGTGAAGTTTACCTTCTGAAGCGTCTTATTTTGTGTATAAGCTTGGAAGATATTACGTGATTCTTAGAAGCTTATACTTTGTTTATTAGCAGCAAGTTATGTAAGTAGGTAATTAGGAAAATGGGAAACTAGAAAACTTGAAAGACGTGGGTTACTCGTAGAAATCAATTTGTTATTGTACGTGTGGAAAGACCTGAGCCCAGCAGTGTACCTTGTATATATTAAATAATAAGTAGGACGTTAATAAGCTGTTAAAGGCATTTATCATTCTCTTTTCCTCAATTTTATAAGTGCAAAATACCAGTTCATAGTAGGTACCTATAACTTCACGACTTATTCGGCTACAGTTTACTAATGCAATTGAATCGAAATGTATTAATATAACAACACTGCGCTCTATTCAATACGATTATTCCACAATTTACAAACGCAACTGTTTCATCTTTAAAATTGTGTCACTGGCATTATTTTCAACCAAATACATAGAATAATTTTAATACCATATATGAACAGCGAACCGCACTTACCGCACCCAGACCTAATTCAGCCATTATTCCGACGATAGCCAGCCAAACCGATAAAACTCTCATTTTGCATGAAATGAACTTGTAGGTAGGTACGTATTATGTATTACAATATCGCTCGGTATGTCGAATTAGAGTGAGGAATTCGAGAAACCGAACGGCATGCCAAATCACAATAATACAGTCCAAAAAAGGTATTTAACAAGTTTTCTGATTACATCATTGATGGTTAACAATAATTAAATTAAATTAAGACTATTGAGATTATGATTTATTGTTTTCTAGGTTCACGTAAACACAAAATTGAAATTAAACACCTTTACGAATTTATTCGCGTTCTATTTTCAAATATTTTCTTTTTACGAGTACAATTGTTCAAATTATGATTATTATGCAAGTTTTAAGGTTTTATGTGTTTTTAGTGCGACAACAAATTCTTTAAAAAAAAAACCACTAATGCAAGTACAGCCCACTTGTGAAAAGTTATATAGGTATACTTGTTGGTTCAAGGAGACGTTGTTGATAACAATCCTGTTATTGTTAAAATATACATATATTAACAAAACAATAGGCTTCGTTTCGATAACACTAATTGGTAACACACAAAAAATGAGTTCAATGTCTTTAATTATGTAGTACAAAGATAATTTTAGAACAATATGTGTTAAATACAGCCTGTTGTATTTTAAATTCGACTTTAAGTTTGTTAAAAATGTGTTTGGTGCGATAACCATTCTTATTTGTCTGGACTAATGTACTAATTATGATTTTTTATCAGTGTCAACATGTATGTCAACAAGGAAGAAAAGGAATATTGCTTAGAATTATTATATATATATATATATATATATATATATATATATATATATATATATATTTAAATATGATTGGTAGGAACCAATGATGAAAAAAGATAATGGAATGAGATGACATTTTTATATTTTTATGTTAACTTATCAGCTTAAAATTCAGTTCTTAAAAATTAAAAAGTCTACAATTGGTATTTAAAAAATTGCCTATGGCTGCGACTTTTCGCCCCCAAATTATAAGTCGGCCACTAAAGTCTTTATCGCGTGCCCTCAGGAACATAATATGTGACCGGGATAAAAGGTAACCCATAATAACTCAGGGATAGTGTAGTTTTGCGAAAGCGTTTTGTGCCAGGATTGCGAAAGGTTGGGTTCGAATCTCTTCCAAATAAATGTAAAGGGACATACAAACATACAAATTCTTCCTCTTTGTAATATAAAAGACGTTTACTGCTGGATAAAGGCCTCTCCCAAGAATCTCCGCCACGTTATAAGCTGCTCCCTACCAGCGGCTACCTGCGATCGTCACATACCTTGTCGTAGACATAACCCGAGCCGAGCCGACCCGCACTAGTGCGTGATGCCAATCCCTCTAGAAAGCCTCTGACGGTGTTTCGGTTCAAACGACTTGAGTTT
Source organism: Eudonia truncicolella (assembly GCA_949315975.1). Lineage (NCBI taxonomy): Eukaryota > Metazoa > Arthropoda > Insecta > Lepidoptera > Crambidae > Eudonia > Eudonia truncicolella. The sequence goes on along the minus strand of OX438830.1, from coordinate 13,039,165 downwards.
CTCGCCGTCGGTCCCCAAAAAAGTCTGGTGACGTTAAAAAAGTCACCTGAGGCATTATGAAAACTCTACTAAGAAATTTTTAAAAAAAACCTTATCCTTAACCTTATCTTAGGTATTTTCATACCTTCTCAGGCATCAGTCTCACACAAACTTAACTTATATAAATGTTGAATGTATGTTATTATGCTGTGTAAGTTTGTGATGAGAAATAAATGCATTTATTATTATTTATTATTATCGGAGAGCTGCCTACACTGCGACATCCGGTGAATATTAACCGAAATACGTAGTTACAAAAACACAATGTTGAAAAAATTTCCACGAGCAGGATTTGAACCTGCACCCTTCTGACATACCGGGTCAGGTGCTCTTCAGGTGCTCTGAATTGGCGCCTTTGGCTTACAAAGTAAAAAAGTAAATAGTGTTGAATAATTTCGGCGGGCTGGTTAGAACCACGATAGCTCAATTGGAAGAGCACCTGACCCAGTATGTCAGAAGGGTGCAGGTTCAAATCCTGCTCGTGGAAATTTTTTCAACACTGTGTTTTTGTAATTGGTTTCGCAACAAAATTTGCGTTAAAATTATATAAACAAATTAAAAACATTTTATAAATAGCTAGCCTACTTCTTAACTGATCTTTAGTATTTGTAAAAATATTATGATCGGATGTTAATGACTGTAGTTGTTGACATTGAATTGGCGCCTTTGGCTTACAAAGTAAAAAAGTAAATAGTGTTGAATAATTTCGGCGGGCTGGTTAGAACCACGATAGCTCAATTGGAAGAGCACCTGACCCGGTATGTCAGAAGGGTGCAGGTTCAAATCCTGCTCGTGGAAATTTTTTCAACACTGTGTTTTTGTAATTGGTTTCGCAACAAAATTTGCGTTAAAATTATATAAACAAATTAAAAACATTTTATAAATAGCTAGCCTACTTCTTAACTGATCTTTAGTATTTGTAAAAATATTATGATCAGATGTTAATGACGGTAGTTGTTGACATTGAATTGGCGCCTTTGGCTTACAAAGTAAAAAAGTAAATAGTGTTGAATAATTTCGGCGGGCTGGTTAGAACCACGATAGCTCAATTGGAAGAGCACCTGACCCGGTATGTCAGAAGGGTGCAGGTTCAAATCCTGCTCGTGGAAATTTTTTCAACATTGTGTTTTTGTAATTGGTTTCGCAACAAAATTTGCGTTAAAATTATATAAACAAATTAAAAAAAAATTACGAAATACGTAGAATATCAAGTTCCAAATATTTTTTAAGTGTTTCAGAAAATGGGTGTCAATGTTGCTTTACCTGACGCACTGATTCCTGGTGGTAGGGCAGGAGCGTCTAACCAGAATCCGACTAGATAGTGACATTAAGCGTCCACCAGCTGTGTCCAATCCGATCCGAACCCTTCGGTGAATCTAGTAGGGCACGGGGACGCGCACTAGTGCGTGATGCCGTTCCCTCTAGCTAATCTCCGAAGGTGATTCGTTTCACACGGCTTGAGGGACCCTTTACGTTCCTCGCCGCCCCCAAAAAAGCCCGGTGAAGCTGAAAATGCCGTAGAGGCAATCAGCAATCTCTCTCAAAAAAAAAAAAAAACGAGGTGTGTTTATAGTTCAAACCGTATGCTCTTGTCGGTCTGTAACATGAAAAATACACTACTCATATTTTCCACATTACTAATTAGTATGCATTATTCCGCGTTGAAATTCTTTGATAACTATGGAACGCGAAAGTTCAAAGTATACATGAAAAACATGCTGACCAAATACGGTAGTTACTCTAGTTTTGGTCACGTAGAACCAAACTAACTACATATGGCAAAGTAACATATTATCGCAGAATCTCTTTAGATGACACTGCAAGTTATAATTGAGATAATTAGTAGGGCCAAACGCGTGTCATAAACCGTTAAAGGGCTGTATAAACTTATCCAATCCCGCTGGATCCCACATGCTGCCCCGAATTTATGGACTGCTAACAACTTGACGAGTTTAGTTTTTATAACTGTGTTTTAGTTTTTATCTCTATTATTGAATGCAAAATAAAACTAAATAATGGATGTTTCGTAAATTAGAAAAAAATATTTTTTTTATCTAATAGAACGCCTTTGTGTTAAGAAGCATGTTGGTTTATCGCGAATATTACTTTTTATTGTAATGTAGCATGTGGCGTGATATGAAAATACTGTTTCGTTTTTTTTGCAGATAAATAAGGTGGCCAAGCTATTTTTAAAATATTTAACGGGTAAGCACAGTACCTTTATCTTACCTGCTGAAAGTGATGATAAGGCTAATGGTGGAAGCGCACTTCACCCTTATAAAAACTCATATAACTTACAAATCATTAGCCATTCTGATGAAAGTGTCTCGTTATTATATTAGATGTTTATTAAAATAAAAAAGTTATATTTCCATAAAACTTATCGGTGTAATAAAAACCTTAATCAGATATCACAACAACTGAGAAACAGTTGTTAAATTAACAAAGCCAAAACAATCTGCACCAGATAGAACTTATTCCAAAAACACATAAATCCGTTCTAATAAACACGAACGTCCAATGACGTTCGCGTCACCAAAATCAATTACAACACCAAACATTAGTTCCGAATGTACCCAATTCAAGTAGAACAATTAATCTGTTGGCTAAACGTTTCTTGTTTGCTCGATACCATTAATCACGAGTTGGCCAACTTACGTCATATAAACTTAGCGTCTTAAACCAGAGGACGTCATTAATGTTGTAGTACTTTCGCAACTTGGTACCTGGCCATAAATATATTATTATTAGCGCCGCGCGTTGGGACACAACTTTGATGGAACTAAGCATGTACGACTACAGCGTCTGCTGAAAACAAACACAACTATAAATTATAGTGTGGAACACACTTAGCTGTGTCAACAAAATGGTAGCTGCGGTGTGTTGTTGCAATCAAGATGTTGATGGCAGGCTTGTTTGCGTCATGAAACGCTAGCGATGAAACGTTATAGAACGGCTGTCAATTGCTTAACAGCTCCCGCCGACGACCGACTTTTTGTAGGACCGATAATCGGTCCGATTTTTTCGCCGTGGCTTTAGTATCGATATGTGACCGACTTTTTGTATTAGGACGTGTGCGTTGCAACATAGAATTCCATACGTTTTATTTTTACCGACTAATAAATCGGTCACCCATTATCGTACGTGGGCTTGGGCTGTAAAGTGTTGCATCGGTAAAAAGTAAAAAAAGTCGCTTTTCTTAAATAAAAAATTGATAGAAATTTATTGGTATACGAGTTTCTAGAACTTGTGACACTATAATAGATAGTCAAAGATCACTACCTGTCATAGTAATCCTACTGTTAGTCCACTAGGTACTTATTTTTTTGTTTTTAAATGGTATGTATATATGTTCTACATATTTATATGGTTGTATATATGTATGTGTGTATATATGTGTATGTATGTTTATGTAATAAATTATTACTGTACACTTTTTTTTATTTCAACGCCTCCATCTTATTTATTGTCAATCCTCTCCATCCCTAGGTTGCCTGGAAGATATCGCTTTTAGTGATAAGGCAGCCCTTTGTACGGCTTAAATTTTTTTTTTATTTCTTTGTTAGCATAGTACCTATGTGTTTTTATTTTTATGTGTACAATAAAGTATTTTACTCTATTCTATTCTATAATATTAGTAGTAACACCAATGTTCGATAGGAATCAGCTATCGAAATTGTTGTCCTTTAACCGTTAAAATAGGGGTCAGCAACTGATTTTAGTCTTCAACAACAATTGAATACAGTCCACCTTCCTTTGCTTCCTTGCTGTCATTTCGTAAAATTTTATGATGAAAATTAATTGTGTCGAAGGACTTCTTGGCGGGAAAGTGAAGAGTCATGTCTGCGGTTTTGTTTTATTTTCTAAAATTTGTGTGATGTCGAATATTAATGTGAAATAATAGTGGATTATTAACCGTTTAGTGTTCGTGAGTGTGTATAAGTGTTGGTAAATGAAACAAAACAGTGCAACGTCACTTTTCAAATTCTCTCAAGAAGTCTGCGTGAGGACTTAGTAAAGCCCCACCACATCTTTACTGAGATACTCGAGGGGTTGGGGGTATATCATTTCTCACTTCTCATTTCTATTGTCATTCATCATCATCATATTGTATATTTATGTATTACTTGTAAGAAAAATTACTTTGACACTGGCTAAATGTGCTAATCGCACGAAGCCATCAACTAAAAGAAAGAAAAGAATTGTGTCGTACACTGGCGGACTGTGGTGCACAATAGCAAAATTTAACTATAATTTTAATTACTTTAAATGACGCCGTCCGTTGCCTATTGTTAATTTGCAGCGGAGTCCAGACAGCTAGCTGGAGTAGAATTGTACCGAAATTAATTCATCTTACACGCCAAAAGAGAGACGGCTAAAAGTCCTCCTCAAAAATTCAAGTCAAGACGACCTCCGTAACCGAGTGGCTTGCACGCCGGACTTTGGGCGGCGCTAACTCTGAGGTCCCGGGTTCGATTCCCGGTCGGGTCAATGTCGAAAACGAACTTTTCGATATTGTGTCGGGTCTGGGCGGTTGTGGTACCGTCGTTGTTTCTGATTTCCATAAAACGAGTGTTTTATCTACTTACCTTGGAATTAGAACAATGTATGTGATGTTGTCTCATATTTATATTATTATTTAAATGTAATGTAAAAGTCGCCCAGTATAAAATAGTTATCATAAGTTTAATAACTCACGCAGAGCACGTATTACATATATAATATTTTAAATGGTTAGAACAATAACAGAAAAATAACTTTTGAATCATCCGCTCATACATACGATATCGATAAAGCAGATCTATATTTATGTTTAAAAAGCTTAAATTTTCTCCACATTTTCGATATTAGCTCCCACCTAATTGCCGGTATTAAGGAACAAAAAAAATAATATTTGTGTAAAACATGGAAGAAAGGTCGCGTGTCGCTGCTCTATAAAATGTTGTAATTAATAACCACAACGCCAGTCGTTTATGGTAATACAGGCGATTTTTCTCTACACTAATGCGCGTCTTTGAGTTCAATGTGCTTGAAACCCCACTTTGCAATTTCACTGGCTCGAGATCTTATCTCTATCAATTATGGACCATAAAACGTAATGACTTCATCGTAAATCTTCAGCTTACACGACACAATTTTACTTGGTGTTGAATAAATGAGGTCAAATTGCTTGGTATTAATGACGGTTGTCCCGAAAATTGTCGTTGTGGTGCGTGGAAAATTCGGCAAATTAAGCGAGCGCGGTTGCCAGTTTTTTTTCCACGAATTTCTTTCCACGTGACAATTTCGCTTGAGAGCGTCAATTTAAATCGTGGCCGTAATAGCAGCCAAATTATAGTGTGCAAGCCATGATGGATGTGATCGCTAAGGACCTTCACGTTTTTACTGCAATTAACAATAACTTAGGCACGGTTTAAGCGAAGTCAAATACTACGATACGGTAAAGCGATGGTTCGTTTTTAACTAACACATTTTTAAGGAGTTTTTTGCGAGAAGCTCGATGGCGCAGTGGTTAACACGCAGTTATGTTACTCACGCAAAGACCGGTCAACGAATAGGTGACCAAAAATTTCCAAAAACATCTCGAGTTCCTCCGTGCTTCGGAAGGAACGTAAAGCCGTTGGTCCCGGCTGCATTAGCAGTCGTTAACAACCGCCAATCCGTACTGGGCTCGCGTGGTGGTTTATAGCCCGTTCTCCCTATCCATCCGTAGGGAAGGCTCGTGCCCCAGCAGTGGGGACGTATATGAGCTGGCGATGATGATGTGATGAGGTTTTTTGGGCAGTTGCAGAAGATGGCCCCTTAAAGCGTAACCAGACTTTTATGGGCACCGAGCAACTAAAAGGTTTCACAAGTCGTGGTGATTGAATCATCCACAGAAGGATCTAGAGGGGTACTTGGTATCAGGCAAGCGTGGCCCCGTAACCTACTAGATTCTCTGAGGCGTTCGGATCAGAATCGACAGCTTAACAACCCAAGGGCGCCTGTAAAGGGTAACACCTCGACTCGGCTGGACCGACTTGATCGTGGGGGTTAACTGGCATGCTTCTCATTTTAGTAGACTTAATACTTACTTGCATCTAATTTAAAATGATGTGAACAAAAAAGGTTATTATATAGATTTTAATTTCGAATAATAAAACGGAACGCCAAAAAAAGTGACCTATAGCAAGGTATTACGAAGCCAAAATTATATTAATTTGCCGTGTCTCCCGATTTTCGTGAAATTGAGACTTTTAAAGTATATTGTATGTAGTGTATGTTTACGTGGCGTCGTCTATTCTAGTCGTAGATTTTTAGAGTGTCTTATTTATTATTTTTGGATGATTTATTTACTTGCCAGACCACAGATACTGCTAAAGTGTATTTTTAAGTAAGACGTGGCAAAAGAGTGTGCGGTTCACTTGATGGAAAGCGATCGTTGACACCCATGGACACGCGCAACACCAGAGGAGTCGCAGATGCGTTAACCGGCCTTTGAGAAATGAGTAGACCATCCGCCGCTGTGGTAAATAGGGTAATATAACCTTTTTCAGACCTAGTACCTAATCGAATCGGGCTTAATACCTAACCGTTTCAATTCCCAGCAGAAGGTAGGTATATATGCTTGTATCCAGTTTTGTTAGTGGCAGGGTTTGTTTTAAGCCCGCTAGGTGGTAGCAAACTTCAGCTTTAACATTAATGTTAGTAATATTTTAGTATTCTGAAAGTAAGTAATAAGATAACCCGTTCCTTAGTTGTTGAGGATACCGGATGAAGGTGAGATAACGGCCAACATCAGGTTAGACGAAGGCCAAGTGCTTACCCGTAAGTAATAAGAAAAAGGCTCGTTTCTTAAACGTTCCTAACCCCCTTACAAATAAACAAAGAATAAGGTCCGAATAGATATTCCGTGTTTTGTCTCTTTTACTCTAATTTGAAATGACGTTTACATGAGGAACAAAACACGGAATAACTATTCGGACCTTATTCTTTGTTTATTTCTAAGGCGGTAAGTGTTTTCGTTGTGTACATCGAGTTATCACATCCATCTAAAAGCTACTGAAAATGCCGATGTCCTTACGTCTAAGACTTATTCCATTTGTAACCTAGTAAAAAAGAAGAAAACGGAAATATAGCCTTAAATGTTTCAGTGCCACGTCTTTTATTTGCTTACCATTCCACGTGAAGCGTAAAATCGATGCTAAGATGTTAGGTAAATGCTAAGGCGTGTAAAATAATAATAATAATAAATAATAATAAATATTTAGACAACATCACATACATTGTTCTGATCCCAAGGTAAGTAGCTAAAGCACTCGTTTAATGGAAATCAGAAACAACGACGGTACCACAACCACCCAGACCCGAGACAATAACGAAAAGTTCGTTTTCGACATTGACCCGACCGGGAATCGAACCCGGGACCTCAGAGTTAGCGCCGCCTAAAGTCCGGTGTGCAAGCCACTCGGCTACGGAGGTAAAAATAACCCAGGTGTTGATTTTGATCAATATCCACAATGAGCACTTCCACTTTCTTATATTTATTACTTAATATTTAATCCGTTTTGTTGTTGGCAGACAAGTGTCATATTTTCAGTTTGGTTTAATTTTCTAAAATTATCTCATTTTAATGTAGTTTTAATGTGTGATACTCGCGTAAAGTTCAGAAAACTATACCAACAACAAATTTTAATGTAGAACCATTAACAAATCTTACCAAAAGTCCTATTGCTGGATGAGGTCTCCCCCATTTCCTTCATCTCTTCCGATCTTCAACTAGCTCTATTTCTTAAATCCATTTATCATCCATAAATGTTAATATGTACGTTGACTTTTTAGAAAGAGATTGGTAGTCTCGAATCGATAGGACAAATCTGGTTCATCCAAGCTTTTAAAAACATTAAGAAAATTTAACAGTTTTCCCACTGTCAAAAGTTAAGCTGAACTTTCGAGTTGAGCCATTCATCTCGACGACATTTTAAGTGCTTAAGTGGCCTGGCTGGATGGTGAAATCGTGTTTAATTTTCCTTAACGCTTGGAAAACAGAATTTTGCTATCGTCTTTGTTACAGTGCGTCACTAAATAATTCATTGTGTACCCCACTTCTTGAACTTTCGCGTGTAAAGGACTAATTTTCTCTTTAAATTGTTTGTTGTTTCAAAGGTCACTTCCAACTGTCTCTGCGAATTACAATTACAAGAGAGTCGGCTTTAAGAAGTAAAGCTATATTTACATGGATCTTTGAAGAGTCAAGTCAAGGGTTTTGTTATAAGTGCGTGTGTGTAAGTAGCTTTCATTATTATCATCGTCAGCCTTTAAATGTTTCATGACTTGTTTAATTTTACTGTCTGTAATTATGACCTGAGTAGAAATTATTTTTATTTATATATATTTTATTTTATATAACCGATATTTTAAAATTTACTTCTTTTTTAATGATGGGTAGTAGCTACTAAAGTACCAATAATGATGTTTTGTATTATTTAACTATCTCAACAATTAATCGACATAAATTGACGTCATTCTATCGAACGTTTCCGGCGGAAACAGCATATTTCCGAGACGGTACGGACACGGAAAATTGTCTACTGACCTACTTTGACCATTTATCTCATATTTTTCCTGTTGTTACCTGTACAGTAGCAATGCTCTAGAAAGCAATAGCAAAGATAATTGAATGTGGGACTTATTAAAACTTATGATGATCGGTGTCAAGCTACACTTTCAAAAGATGGAATAGTCTACCAGCACAGATTGTCCCTCCTTCCTATGACATGGGGTCCTTCAAACGAGGCGTGAAGAGGCACCTTGTGGGCCGGCAGGGTGA